>OY660875.1:1692500-3125000 GCA_962446985.1 Xyrichtys novacula
GGGGACCGGGGAAGATGTGGCTATTATCTAAGTAGCTCCCAAATACCCTCCATTTCCCCATCAGCAAGGATGAAAAGAAGGAGAGCCAGACAGACGACAGAGAGGGAGAGAGAGAGAGAGAGAGAGAGAGGTGGAAAAACAAGAGTGTACATATCAGTTTCATTTGGAGAGGAAAATGCTTTTGTGCAGATAGATTCCTCCTCAGCTCGGTGGTATCTGCACGCTCGGCTCCTCAAATCTGTTTTTGTTTTTTTTGTGTTGATGGTGATTCAGTGCTGTCCCTCCATCTGCACACACCAGCCCCCCCATCTTGCAAACGTCTCCCTCGCTCCCCCCGCCTCCATCGCTCCGAGCGTTTTCTGCGGGCTCCTGCGCGATCAACAGCTCATAATTGTTTTTTGCACATACGTTATGCAAATGAGTCTTTATGGCAACTGGCATAACAATTAGCATCCTCCAACAATATTTTAGTAGGTTAATTGCGAAATTTCTGAATTGTACATCTGAGTTGTTAATTAGGCATGACAGAGGTGGTGAAATAGTTATCTTCAGGCGCTGGCAGCCAGCAGACAGAGGCTGCAAAAAGGAAGGATTGATTGAAATGAGTTTACAGCAGCAGCAGGAGGAGGAGGAGGAGGAGGAGCGAGGCGGTCGGTCTGTCGGAGGATCTTTGAACGCCACTTTAGTTTTTGGAGGTTCGTGAGAATCTCCACCTGAAGCTCCTTGAGTCTCTGACCCTCCGCTCAAACACAAACACTCCAGAAAACACGTCAACACAGACGCCGAACCGTTCCATTTGTTTTCATGTCGGCGCGAGTTTGCGAGAATTATCCTGCGGCTGCACTCCTGTCAAAACAGCCCGTGACCTTTGACCTCTCAGACTTACTTACACCCATTTTTACTGTTTTTGAATAAAGTTTCACGTCTTTAAAGAAAGTTCATGCTGATAATTCACACGCAAATATTTACCAATCATCAGATAATTTTCTGCATTTTTAAAAATTTGTGTAAATGGAGAAAATTTGACAAAAACAAATAAATATTTAAATGTAATTATAATTAAAATAAAATAAGAGTTTTAACAGATTTAATTCAACGATTCTCCCTCTCACGTTAAGAATTTTAAAATCAATCAGTTTTTAAAAATAAATGAATTTATTTACTTTAAATCAAAGTTGCAGAAAATCAGATTTTTTTGCATTTAAACTAAAATATAAAAATATTGATGTAGGTCTTAGGAGAGAAAAAAAAACACTGGTAGATTTTCGTTGGTCGTCGTTTCTGCGGGCGTCCTCAGCTGAGCGTATGGCGGCGGTTATTAGTGTAAAAAGGGTTGAAGTGAAAGAGCGGTGCAAACGCACTGACTCCTCTCTCTGTAATGACTCTGCTATTTATAGGTCCCTATTTCATTAGCTCTAGTGTTTCAGGGAAGAGTTTTCCTCCTGGGACAATAGACACCAGCATGTTCATTTACTCTGTACACATTACACGTGGACAACTAAATGACCCGTCGTTGGTGCGAGGAGAAAAAAACAACAATCCGGCTGCTGTCAGTTTTTCTGCTGCTCCACTAACCTCTGCCTCTGTGTTTAATCTTCATGATAAATAAAAAATAAAACTCTGTTTTTGGAGGAGTTACTCCTACAGGTGACAGGAGGAGGAATTAAAGGCAGGAGTCGGTGAATGTAGAGGTTTTTAAAATTGATTTGTAAGGTTTTGACACGGTGGCAGTTTGCAGCTTGTTACTCCAGGAAAACCTCTTTCTTTCTTTTTCTTTCTTTCTTTTTTCTCCTCATTTACAGTCTTGGGAAAGAAGCCTCTCTCTCTCTCTCTCTCTCTCTTTCTCTCTCTCCATTGTTCCCTCTGCCATTGTTCCACATGTTTCATACATTAGAATGATGTATCGAAGGCAGAAATGGGAAAAAGACTGCAATGCAATGAAATTTTAATCAGCGTCTTCTGCTGCTTTAATAAGGCAAATAATTCTTATTGGCTGCTGCTGTGTTAAGATTTCTAATATTTAATTCATAACAAACCTCGCATTATTCTGCTTTAGCCCTGAGACAAGCTGCTCTCTGCCTGCCAGGAGGAAACTATAGGGACAGAGAGGAGATAGAAGTGCAGACGGAGCGTTTTTCTCTCACGCTGTGGCAGAAAACCGTCCGATTGTTTCTCAGAGTTCAGATCGACGTTAAAAACTGGAAAATACCAAACTCCTCCACCTCCCTTTTTAAGATTTGTGAGCGCTCACCAAACTATGACCGTCCGCCATAAACTATCTTTTTGTTTTCTTAAGTCCTTCAAGTTGATTTTTGCGCCTGAAGTCATGGAAAGATGGCGAGGGGCCAGCGGCGAGGTGCTGGCTCATGTTACAGTGAAACGCCGGGCCCTGTTTTCGTCTCCCGGTGAAACGGCTTAATTGGTGTCAGAGCCCCGGGGAGAAAGGCCTCTTGCTCTGAAACGCAGCCACACAGGCCCCTGTCTTCCCTCAAAACCAGGAGGAGCGGCCGGCGTCTGCTGCTCAATGAGCACTAAGCCGTGGACTAACAATACCAAATGATGTTTGGGATGACAGAAATTAATATGCGCTTGCTCCCAGAAAGCGATGATTAATGACGGTGAGCGGGGGAATGCTGTCCCTCCTTTTCTGCTCCTCTTTGATGGGGATTGAAAAGCACTAAAAAAAAAAAAGCGGCTGATTTCTCCTCTCTTTGGAGGGTGGAGGTCATCCAGAGTACATTACTGCTATTCTTCTTCTCTTTCTGGAGCAGGAGGCGGGTTTTTGGCGAATTCTGAAACGATCACAGACACAAACCTGCGCTCTACCTGAACTTTAACTCTCATCACGTATATTTCCCTCTTCTTCTGGATATTTGATCAGCGATGGAGTTTTCTCCGCTGATTCGCAGCCAAACGTGCGAACAAAATGGTGGTGTGCTGTTGCCATGATAATGATCTGTATCTGTTGTGTCCTAGGAGGAGACGCATGAATATTTAATTGTGTCTGCTGCTGCTGGAGAGAGATCCCCAGACCCTTCTGTTCATTTCTTACTTTCTCTAATGCCTCTCCTCCCTCCCAGGTACTTCCTCCCTAAGTAATGGAGAATTAAAGCCCCGCATTAAAATCAGAGAAACTGCGATGTAAGGGATTTTCTGAGGACGTTTGTCTACTCTCGGAAATTCAAATGGCAAGTTTTGACAACGGACATTCTGCTGACGTGGCATATTCGCTTCTCAAATAAGCGTTTCCTCCGTCAGAGTGATTGATACGTATTAAGCGTGTTTTTTTTTCTCTTTCTGGAGGAGGAAGAGGAGATGAGGATGACGATGACGCGGGTGCGAGGATATGAGTTTTAAACAGAGAGCCGGTTCCCCCTCATATTGATCTATTTGTGTTGGCGGAGTGGCAGGTGTTATACGGAGAGTGTGTCAGCTTTGATTGTTTGTGTCAGTGATCCGAGCCGACACTGAGCTCTCTTACTGTTCGTCACTGTTGCTCCGGCTGCTGCTGCTGCTGCTGCTGCCTCTTGATGAATGGCAGCAGGCTGAACAGATCCTCAGAAAAACTCACGTCTATGCTGTCTCACCAGGAGCAGCATCTCTGTGAATCAGCACTGGTCCTCAGAGGTTCAGGACACGCCTCCTTTTATTTTAGTGCAAACATGCAGAAGCTTTAAGAGGAGGAGGAGGAGGAGGAGGAGGAGGCGGTGGGCTCTTCTTCTTCTTCTTCTTCTTCACCTGCGTGTGTTTGTCTGTTTGTGAAGGTGAGCCTCTGTAAGTATGCAGAGCACGGCGGGCCTCTCGCGGGTGCTGAAGGAGAGCGTGGAGTGGCAGAGTTAATTTATTTAATGACTGAGCGTCTTATATCTCCCCAGCCCTGATTAGAATCCATGCTTGATGAGGGGAGCGATAGCGGGGGTGCGCTCTGGCCCCAGGCCCTCACACGTTCACGTTCACGTTCACCCTCCTCCGCTTTGAAAAAAAAAAAATCATTTATAGAAACGTAGAAAAATGGAAAACTAGAGCGTTTTCATTTTTGATGTTTGTAGGATCAGTCTGAGAGGAGCTGTGTGTGTTTGTGTGTGTGTGTGTGTGTGTGTGTGTGTGTGTGTGTGCGGCGTGGCCCCGTGATAAAGACGAAGTGCGGTGGAGCTCTATGAACGTGGGAAAGCCAAACAGAGTGTGTCACTTTGGCAGCACGGCCCTGTCAGCATTGGGGAGCTGCAGTTGTAAAAACCATGACCTTCCTCTTTGCCAGCATGTCTCTCGCAGAGCCAGAGCGCTGCCCCGTAGATCTGGGCCGTCTGTGGGAGGGAATACAAACAGAGGGAGAGAAAGAAAGAGAGAGAGAGAGAGAGAGAGAGAGAGTGGAAAAAAACAGAGAGAGCCATAATTGTAAAGAAGAAGAAGAAGAAGAGGAGGAGGAGGAGGAGGAGGGGTCGGTTGAAGTAATGAAATACTTCTTGGAGCTATCATGACGGAGAAGGTGAGGGAGGGAAAGTGAAGAGGGAGAAAATACTCCTCGTCTTCCAACATTTCCATGAGCCATCATCAGTAATGCCGCCGCCGCCTCACAAACCAGAAATTATTTCTTCAGGCGTCGCTGTCAAGTGTTATTCAAATAACAGCAGCCTCACATTTGAATAACAGCCGACATTTTGAATTAATTAATCAGACAAGATAGTCTGGGCCTTTTCTCATTAGTCTACAGGTCAGGCTGGGGAAGATATATGCGCTGGTGATGATATACTTGTCTTTAATAGTGATTTATGGAGATTTGGGATTGTACTCGATTTGTCAAAGGGCCCGGCTGCAGAAAAATAGGACGCTGCATATTTCATTACCTAATCTCTGATACCTTCACCGAGATACAGTCCTGCTGTTTAGATGCACAGGAAGCTCTTTTACGTCCACCCGTCACCAGTGAGGCACGCACACACACACACACACGCACACACACACACACACGTGCACACACATTTAATCTCCTCTCATAGACCTCTCCCATTTTACTTTTCCTATGCAATTAAGCGAGGGCTGTAAATTATAACTGTGTCGTACTTTAATTATCATGGTGTAAAAATAGAGTTCCTGTCTTTGAGAGGATTTCATTAACTTACTCAATATTCCATGTCAGCGCCGAGAATCACAAGATTGCTCTGACGCTTGTGTTGAACATGCTCTCTCTGTGTGTGTGTGTGTGTGTGTGTGTGTGTGTGTGTTATCTCATTAGACTTTGGAGGAAATTTAATTTAAAGGTTTTTTTTCTCCTGCAAATATAAAAATGTGTTTTTGTGAATATTTTTGGATTTTACCAGAACTTCATTTATGCACCCTTTTTAAAGGAGTGTGTGTGTGTGTGTGTGCATGGAGGTGTAAATGAAAGTGTGTATTTTTTAAAGCGTAACGAGCCTCCTGTTAAATCTTCCTGATAAAGACACTCGGCCTGTTTCTGCTTTTCACCTGCACAGGTTTTAATTCTTCTCTGCAGCTTGATTTGCACAAGCCTATATCAATGCATGCATGTGTATGTGTGTGTTAAAAAATGTGCATGTGTGCGTGCGTGTGCACAAGTGTCAGGAAGCTACGAGCTGTTGCCATTCCGGTGAGCAGCCCACACAAAATGCACCAACACCAGTGTGACAAAACATTCAAATAAATTGCTGTCAGGCTGCCGAAACACCAAGTGCAGCGATTTTTATCTGACATGTGGAAGACCCAGACATGCAGTCCTGACAAGTAGCGCCCGAGCACCTGTGAGAGACGGGCGATAAAAATCAGGATGTGCCTGATCCCCGGCATAACAATACCTATCATTACTTGATATTATTACTCTTCTTCTTCTTCTTCTTCTTTAAGGGAGAGCTCAAGATGGAGAGATAGAGCGAGAGCAGGTTCTGTTTAAGTGCCTGTAATAAATGATCGGAGGTGGTTGTTTGCATAGATGCACTTAAAATTTACAGTGAAATTGAATTATGCAGTCTGATGGCATATCAACAAGTACCGATCCGCCTTTTATGGTCGCGCACGTTCCTTCATTACGGCCGTGTTTTTGGAGTAAACAGAGTCCAAGGTTAGAGCGTTTATTTATTCTGCTGTTCACAGGTGTGTTTTAGTCGGAGGACATCAGGACATTTATGTGCACCAAATATATTTATTTTTTTAAATATATTTTCCTGTACTGTTGGTTAAAATCTGCTCTCTGGAACAGAATTAATTCACAGCGTCTGCTGACACTGATAGACTTTGTTTCTTAACAGCGTGCAGGAACAAATAAATACTGGGAGAGCCGGCGCAGCTCCACTTGTTTTCATTGAGTCTCCAAAATTGACTCTGTAATTCTTAAATCCAATTGAGGAGCGTAAAAAAAAAAAAAAAAGAAAAAAGAAAAAAATGCTTTTGAGAAAGTCGGAGACAAAGGAGTGCCATCCATTCTCTGCTGTATTGTTATTTTCTCCCTTATAGGTTACTAATGAGGAATCGGCCCTCATTATGATTTTAAGGATGAGAGAGGAAAGCTTTTAATTAATGATATGTAAATGGTTCTGAATTGATTATGTTAGAATATCAAGAGAGATGGGTAGAAGCTGTGGTGTAATATATTTTAATTAAGAATTAATTAAAAATGATGGCAATTTTATAGCAGCTCACAGAAAATAGAAGAATTTATTCTCTGTCACAAGTAAATCAGGCCTTGATTAAATAAACAGACACATGCTGCTGTTTTCATCCTCCATGTATATTTATTTAGACTGAGAGAGTATTAAAAAAATAACACAAACACACCAGTGTGGTTTGTCAGCGGTCCACCACAAGCTGGGAGCTCTGGGGTTAATGGTGATTTATCTCATTCCTAATTCATGAGATCCTCCTGCTCTGTGTTAGGTGGATCAATAATAACGCCGGGTTTCCTTTTTGAATTCAGCCTCTACAATTAGATTTGTAACGTGGAACACAATTACGACACAGACATGAATGCCTGTTTTTATCACTTGTGGCACGCCAACGTGGATCCCCAAAAGATATCAATCTGTTTATGAGCTAAAAAGATTTGTACTGTGAAAAAGATGAGTTGTGACGAGACGTGCACCCTCGTTAACCTTTTTAATTGCTATCTGCTTTCTTTCATTCATTCTTCTTCAGGGCGGAGGGAGGGAGGGAGGGAGGGGGGAGACACAGGGAGACGTTAGCTGCATTAGCGCCGCGCGCCGCTATTAAAGGGAGAGAGGTCTTTGTTTTCTGCTAACGGTGGCATGCATGCTCTGTGCTAAACTCCGCGATCAATGGCAGAGAGGCTGCTATCACAGCGCTCGGAGCAGGCGTAGCTCAGGGGGGGAGGGGAAGGGGAGGGGTGTGGGGAGGGGGGGGGGTCCCTGGTGGTTCATTTTGATTGGAGCGCAGAGTTTTGTGTTGAAAGGCGAGGGAGAGACAGGCTGTTGGAAGCAAATCCCCCCGGATCAGTTAAAGCTTTGCAACAAAAACACCTTGATATTCCTGGGAACATTTGCTTAGGAAAAAAGACTGAATTTAAATAAACGGGCGACAAGAGAACGCAATGATCTAAAGCATTTCTGAAGGTCTGTGTGTTCAGAGAAAGCTCGTGGATCTCAGCTTAGAATTAATTTAGGAACCACATTTCAAATCAGAGTAAACGGCGGCAGCAGCAGCAGCAGCGCAGAGAGGAAAATCATTGTTATTGTATTCTGTCAATGTGCCGCTCCACCTTCTTTAAGAGGCTTTTTTCACCTCCAGGAGGATAGATATACATATGTGTGTGTATGAGTGTGTGTGAGTGTGTGTGTCAGGGTTGGTGGTTGCACTATGTCCTGACTAACAGACAGACACAGAGAGAGAGTCAGTGTATTTGTGTATTTGTGTATTTGTGTGTGTGTGCAACTCTTTAGCCTTTATGAGCGACCCAATCTGTTCTGGGCGGCAGGGAGGATGTGCTGCTCGAGATGGAGGGAGTGTTGAATGGATTATTAGTCCGAGTATCCCCCCCCCCCCCCACTGTAGCAGGTCGCATGTAAAGGCTTAGAGGCATCATGGACGCTCACACGTGCACACACATGTCAGACATCTGCAGGCGCACACCCCCACGTGCACACATACATGATGTGAAAACATGCAGGGGCGCAGACGTGTGCATGCATGCATATACACAGTGCATGCACGCCGACGGCTGGCGGAGCATCTTCTTCCTGACACCTGCAACTAGTTGCA
The DNA here is from genome assembly GCA_962446985.1 of Xyrichtys novacula. Classification (NCBI taxonomy): domain Eukaryota; kingdom Metazoa; phylum Chordata; class Actinopteri; order Labriformes; family Labridae; genus Xyrichtys; species Xyrichtys novacula. The sequence continues at coordinate 1,700,724 of OY660875.1, forward strand.
ATACATCACTGTCAGGATCGCTTTCTCCACCTATCCGCGTTTGTGCGTTACTTATCCGCCGAGGCCTTCGTCAAAAAGTTGAGCGGTCCTGACATCAGCTCCCCGGTGGGAACAGAAAAGGTGAAGCGGTGCTGGGAGGCGCCACGACGCGGGTGTCTTAGCAGGCTGTGGTCTCTGCACCCAACAGCATCTTAATGACACCTGAAGAGGAAGATGATGGTTCCACACCGCGTCACGCCACGACTTATTCCAGAAGAATCTGAGCGCTGGTTTTCTTACTGGCGTGTTTATGGAATTCAGGCCTGCAGCCGCGGTGACCTGAAGCCAGGTTGAGCTGGTGTTGTTGACTCTGAGTGTGTCAGCGGCGGAGGAAGTGAGGGCACAGCGCCTCCCGTGTGAGCTCGCAGTGGAGACGAGGAGAGTCCGCCGGTGGCACTGCTAGCCGTGAGCGCCAACAGCTCCGGCCACGACAGAAGAGAGGAGGTGGGGAGTAAGAGGAGAGTAGAGAGGAGAGGGGGGAGGCGGCGGTGGTGGTGGTGGGGGGGTTGGGTCAGTGTCTGAACTGGCTGATGGGAGCCAGAACATGAAACAATGCCGGGGGAACGTCTGGTGGGTTCGCTGCACAGAATTACAAGCGAGGGAGCAGGCCTGCTGAGGCAATTACAGCTTAATGGGGTCATTTGGAAGGCAATTGCCAGGGGTTAATGTAGTATGGAGAGATGAGGTGAGATTGAAGTGAAATTTTTGGCTAGAAAATGTGTTCGAATGAAAAGGGGAGCAGGCAGACAAGTTGTGTGCTGATGGGGTGGGAGGTTGATTGGGGGGAAGTGGAATGCAGCTTTGCACCGCCACACAGAGGGACGCGGTGAGGCCCGAGCGCCGCATCCCTGCAGGAAGGTGCGTGTCTGCACAGGTGACACTTCTAGCCTGTGCTAACTCGCCCGGCCCGACAAGAGCGGCTCTGTTCTGTTCGGTGTCAGTTTGTTTTCGGTAAAATCGGAGCCGAAAGGATCCAGAGAAAGATGTGTCAGAGAAACTGCGAGAGACACCTCGGAGGACGAGGATAAAAAGGATCATTATGTGTTGTTACGTTAGCCAGTTCATTACCTTAATTGCCACACATAATCCGCTGTTGGAAGGGGCACTGGAGCTTTGGGAAGGAGTCTTTGCCAGGACCTCCTCGCCCAGGTCTCATCCGCCCCCCCTGATCCCCTGACTTGCAGCAAGCGGAGCGATGGTGCTAAACTTTGATCAAAGCCAAACTTATTTAAGGTCAGCCATGTGAGATCCCCTGGGAGCCGCCGTGTTCGCCGAAGCGGACTGCAGTATAGGAAGTAGTACAGCGGCACTTCTTGCCTTGCTGCTGCTGCCTGCGCCCGCGCTGGATCACTGGACAGCAATAGCATTATCATCAGGCCTTTCAAGTCTTCAGCATTTTTGCGCGATTACGCTCCACAGAGGAACTTAACATCATCCATGGGTGGAGATTCCTTCAGAGTTCGCTCTCCCTCCCTCTCTCCTCTCTGTCTTTTTTTCTCCCCCCTCTCTCCTTCCATTTCTGTCATCTCTGTGAAGTCGAAGCCCACTCCCCCCTCTTCCCCTCTACACAGGGTTTTGGCCAAGAGCCGGCCACTTCACTGAGGCAGATTTTCCCAGGCTCCCCAAAGGCTATTTTACCAGGATTCCCATTAGGTCTTTACCCATTACCAATGTTCCAAATCATTTACAGAAGAATCTATTTACTTTATGTGGTAATGGATTCATTTGACATGGATCGCTCTCCAAAAAAAAAACCAAGCAGCAGCAGTTAGCATGCACATTCCCCCGTTTGAACCTGGTACAGTATTTTCTGTTTGGTTTATTTTTATCTCCTACAGCTGCAGCCGTGCCTTCAGACCGCGCTCACGCTCCGCTCGCCGTCACAGCTCGGTACTGTACGCTGTAGAGGTGGCGGAGCATTGTGTCAGTGCTGCGGGAAAAAAACAAGTATGATGCAACTGTGTTGTCATTTAAGAGTGACAAATAGACAGTGGCAGACCATCAGAAACGGGGGAGAGCGTGGAATGGTGTCGCTGACAAACTGCTATGACCTTTGGGTGCTTTGGCCTCCAGAGTGCACGCCACATACAGCGTTTACCTCAGGTCAGCGGCGGCGTGGACATGCCGGTCCCTCTTATTGAGGAGAGTCCAGCCTCGTCACGTTTGGATCGATAATCAGTCGGATTGGAAAATGCTAAAGACAGAAATGTAGAGCTTGAGCGTCGTCTTCTTCTTCTTCTTACGTGTTGAAATACTATTGGCTGGCGATGCTAAATCAACGTTAATTCACAAACAATCCATAAAGCAAAGTCTCCACAGCAGCAGCAGCAGCCAAAGAGAGGCAGTGTGCCCAGAGCTATAAAGTGCACTCCTCCTGCCTCTATTCCATGTCACCAAAGCATCCCATCAAAGCCTGCCTCCTTCCTGTTGTAAGGTAGGGGGAAGAAAATCAATGGCGCAATCTTTTCTTTTTGCCTCCTCCAATCCGTAATTGAAATGGAAAATCAAATGAACGGCAAGCAGATAATTGTTTTATCAATATTCCCTGCCTGCCCTACAAGGGTCAGTGCAGAATGATCATGAGTCGGGGATATGACGAGGACAAAATGTGAAATTGAACAGCTAGGAGGCAATAAATCAGCCTTGACAACTAAGAGTGACCAGCATGTAGCTGCAGCAGGCAGCTCTCCCTTCAGAATTTGTCCTGAAGCTGTCCACAATAAATGGGGAATATTCATCTCATTATTGTTGCACTTAATATTGCTATCAAATATTATTCTTAGAGTCCAGACGGGAAGTCAAGGTCACTCCGGCTATTATTGTTGTCATTGTTAGTGTGTGATATTGAGGGTATAATAGAGGGCAAAGCCAGATGGTGTGCCGAGCTTATGAAGAGGAAAAGAATAAATGCAGTCGTTTGTTATTTGAGGAGGGAAGTGGTCTGCGTTTGGTTTCCATGTGTTTGGTTTCCATGTGGCACCTTTAGGCTCAAACCGCTAACCGCTAATGACACAAACACAGAATCTGCTGGGAGCGACAAAACCGACAAAACCGACACCAAAACCCACAGCAGGGATACGACTTTAACACGCGGTCTGACATGTTCGAGGGATGATGACGGAAATGTCAGGTACTGATGATGAAAATGTAAAATATCAATATGGGAAACAAATAATCAAACTGTAACATCCTGTGGATCCTCAGGCCACTTCCTGTTTATTCCTTTAACTGTTTTAACTCAATTCAATAATTTACAATCTCAGGACAACAGATTAAAATTAGCATCTATGCTCACGCCGCCATATTTACATTGATGCTTTTTCTGACATGTTAATTAATGTGCATTGTCCTAATAAAATAAATAAAACAACCTATGAGAAGTATTTCAAAATAAAGGCATGTTTTACTATACATAAAATAAAGTAACCAAACAGCGCTAAAATATAAAAATAAAAGCACCCCTGAACATGAATGTGCTCTTAATTTTTCTTTAACTATTTCCATTCAGTTCAATAACCAACAAACTCCAGGAAGTAGCATATGGATTATTTCAAAATAAAAGCATGTTTTACTATTCCTAAAACAAAAGTAACCAAACAGCAATAAAATATCAAAATAAAAGCGTCCCTGAAACTGTCATAAGAGCTTGTGCCTGTTCCATTCAGTTCAGTAACCTTCAAATTCCAGGAAGTAGCATTATTTCAAAATAAAAGCATCTGAACATTCTTTTAACTATTTCCATTTGGTTCCATAACCTGCAAACTCTGTGAAGTAGCATATGCATAATTTCAAAATAAAGGATATTTTAGATTTACAGTAAATACATCCAATTGAACGCAAAACAGTGAAACTATCAAAATAAAAGCATCCCTAAAAATCGATTTTCAGAGGCACTATCTGAGGAAGGTGACAGGTTAAAAAAACTCAACTTAGAATATATAATTAGACAAGACTGATGACACAGAAGTGAGTCAGTTAGGTAATAAAATTTATGAAGTCCAGTATCACTCTGTCCTTTTCTTGCCTTTCCTAATTTGACGAATTGTTTTATTTTTTTGCAAGTTTCCCGTAAATATTAAACTAAAAACATTATTGTCGTGTGGGTAATAATTAGGGGAATATACTGTTAAATAAAGCAGGTGTAAGACAGTTACCCTGTTATTTCATAAGAACTTCCTGTCGTAGCTTCACAGAGACAAACACCCGTTTGTCTTCGCTCCTCCTCCCTCATTAGATCCTTAAATAAACGCCGTCGAGCCACTTTTCCAACTCTCGTAAAATCTACAGATGAAACTGTAGCCAGAAAAAAACAAAAATCGACATCCTCAATCCTGTGACGTCCCTTCCCATCTGGCTCATCCAGTTGCGAAGGCATTGACAAAAATATGAAATTGATTTGGTTGAATGGTGTTAAAGAGCCGACAGGAGAATGTCACAAACAATGAATGGTCACAGCTTGGAGGAAAATCAATGGCAGAGGTTGAAGCCAGTCTGGAGTGCTACTTGGCAGCGTTACACTCTTCCTGGAAAAGAGCTGTCTTCTTCTGGCCGTGGTTGTCTGATCAAAAGGAGGACTTGATGGGTTTAATGAAGGGGGCTGCGATAAAACTGACAAGAGAAATATAGACATTGTGGGAAAGATTGTTTGACTTCAGCGTAGGTGGCAGCTATAAGCACTGTCTGAAATTCATTTTTTGATTCGCTTCAGTGGGATGACTTTCTCCATGCATTGTTCATGCATGTGTGCAGGATTTCAAACATTGGAGCCTCTCAGCTGACCCACAAAAGCCTACATGTGTTTAAAGCCAGAGTGAACCGTTTTGGTTTTTGATGTAAAAGTCAGATTGCTCTGTAAAAAAAGATGACAGACATGTTTGTATTTTACACAATTCTCGTTAATTTTAGAGCGCGGATCGTGATCCTTGGAAGGAGGAAAAAATAAATTGGCAGAGTGTCTTTCAAGTGGACAAAGTGAAGAAAATCCCCCCTACTTTGTTGGGATTGCAGTTGTAAGCTTTGCACCATATGCTACTTTCCTCTTTAGCTGGGATTATGCCATCATTATTGCTGATAAAAGCTGTTTACTGCCTTGGCTCCAAATCGATGCTCGGGGCGCTCTGAAACTGGCATTCCCTCTCCAGAAGAGTTCATTCCATGCCAGCTGCTCAGGATTCAACCCCCTTTGTTTAAGATTTCACACTTTTTGTAATGTTTATTTTCTATTTAGATTTACCCCCCTTTTCTGGCACATGAGGCTCTCCCTTCCATTAACATATGTTTACAACAATTTGACATTTACATTTGATGAGCTTAAAGCAGATTGGAGGTGTCTCCGACGTGGTTATACAACAACGCGGTTGGAGTCGCAGAGCTGGTTAACACAGCGGAGAGTGGAAAATACAAATGATAGAGGCGGCTTACCGCAGATGTTTTCAGTATCAAAATGCAACTGTGGCGCTGAAAAGGCGAGCAACATCCAGCGCCGCCTTCTCACAGTGTTACCAATCAATGCTATAATCAGTCAATGCAGATTCAGCCCGACAGCTGTGTTAAGATAACAACTGGTTCTCATGACTGTAGCGGTCCCGGTGACCTTGTGCGCCTCAAATTAATAATGTAAAATCAACACAAGACAACCACCCCCCTGGTTCCCATGCAGACAATGATGAACTACCTTTTCGCCTTGGCATCAAAGGCCACTCAGACGAAGTCATGTTTCACGGCGTACACCGTAATGTCACGTTTCCCCCGTAGCCTCCCCACCCCCATCCCCGCCACCTCCTCCTGCTTCCTCTTTTTTTTTTTTTTCAACTTAGCCTCCATGTCCCTTAAATAATGTCTCTCACTCTTCCTCTACAGCTCCCCCAGTACCCAGGGAAATCACACTGATCAATATTTCCCATTTTAGAGGAACTGCAGCAAACATTCACACAGGATTTACTGTAGCTCTCTGTAAGGCTTTAATCAAGCTATAATTTAGCTCCGACAAACAAAAGGTGCAGACGGAAATCAACGAAATCTAGACATCTCATTTGACTCATCTATCTATCTATCTATCTATCTATCTATCTATCTATCTATCTATCTATCTTCACTTGCTTATTTTCAGAAACTGTGTGTTGGTGTTCATGCACCAGCACATGTGCTTGCATGCATTCATAATGTCTTCACAGGGCATAAATCAGAACATGCTATCTCAGTACTTCTTTATATTGGTCAAGGGCCATTGAGCAAAACAGCTTAATGCGCCCTTAACCATTTCAGTCGTGGCAGGAAGTGAAAAGACTGCTGACTCGCTGACACCGGGGCTGATACAGAGTCTGCAGACGGTTATTTTACTAAAAAACAAACATGATGTCGGAGGAAGTGGCTGAAAACGTCTGATAGAGGGAATGAAAATAAGAGAATTCAGTTTTTTTAAGTTACTGGTTGTTTGGTTTGTTTTCTAAGCTTGAAGTAAATATGCTGTTAAAAAAAAAGCAACATGCGTCTGAAGCTTGTTAGCTGTTTTTAGCATGTTAGCCGCGCCAGTTGCCAAACTGTGTTATTGTTAGTAAGCTAACAATTTTAGTGACCGAGTAACTTAATAAGCTAGCTGTGTTAGCACGCCATGTGTTTTTTTTTGGACAGTTTGTTGAGTGAGACGGTTATTTTAGCAAACATGCTGTTTTAGCTAACAAACAAACAAGCCGGGTATTGATACCAAGCTAGCTGTGTTAGCACGCCATGTGTTTTATTAGACAGTTTGGGTAACACTTTACAACAATCATCATTTATAAATGGTAAATTGATAGTTTATTAATGTAAGTTAATAGTTTCTTTACCGTTAACAAGCAATGAAATTATGATGAATAATTTTCATTCATTATTAATAGACTATTTATTGAAGGTTTATATTGGGTTTAAATATCGGTTGTAAAACATGTAGATTAAAATGTGTCAGTAACACTTTGTAAATGTTTAATATCTGGTTAATAAACCATTTATAAAAATTAGTTATTGTAAAGTTAGGGTTAGGTTTTTAAAATTGTAAAATTTACAATTTATTAATGGTCTATATGCTGTTTATAAATGATGGTTAAACATGAAGAAACTATCTGCTTACATTTATAAGTTATGGTTATTGTAAAGTGTTAGTTAAGTGTGAAACGGATATTTTAGCAAACATGAGTTTTTTTTGGCGATTTTTGTCTTTATTGACAGGACAGGGTGAAGTGTGGGGAGATAACGAGAGAAAGGGGGGGACATGCTGCACATGCTCGGGGCTGGACTCAACCCACGATCGCTGCGGGGTCCGTGGTCACCAAACATGGGGGGCGCTAATCCGCTCAGTCATCTGTGCGCCCCGCAGATGTGCTGTTTTCACTAACAAACAAACCGCGCGTTGTTACCAAGCTAGATGTTTTACTTCTCAATAAATCATGATAGCTGTGTGATCAACTGAAGGTATTGATAGTTATTTTATTGATTCAGCTGCTGTGATTAAATCGACTTTAAACTTCTTTAGTGTAGCTTTAAACTGTGATGATGTCAGAGACAGCCCCACCTTCATTAACCAATCATCATACGAGTCCTGATCAGATTAAAATGCTGAAACTGTCTTGGGTCCTCACTGATAACTAAAGTTCTGATCCGGTCTGGCAGCGCCCGGGTTTGGCGGTCTGATTTTCCCGTCATACCTCTGGGGTATTGTGTTTCAGCTTCTCGTTCATGCGTGACTGTCGACACACGAACCCGAGCTTAAACCCTATCAGGGGAGCGCGTCCCAAAGGTTTTGGACTGTGTGAATCTGAGGCTGATCCATAATGAACAGACACTGATTTATATTCACTGTACAGAGACGAAGATGACCTGCTGCTGCTGCTGCGTGTTTTTGTCGGTGTCAGGTGTGAATCCCGATCAAAGACCCTCCTATTTGCCTAACCTGTGATTTGCCGTGAACTCGATGACAACTGCATGACCCGGGCGCACACTGCCGTCGACTGTTCTCCATGGCAGGTGGTGACGGAGCATGTGTGGTCCCCATCACAGGTGTGTGCAATTAGCCTGACAGCTAGTCCTGGATAGCTGTGAAATAAGACCCTCAACTGTTTATGTGACTCTGAGAGGGTGTCGAGGTGCTAGCTTTGGTTTCCAGCGAGTCTAAACTGTTGTACCTGGAACAGATCTTTTAATGAAGGCGGTGGCGGCGGCGTTGTTGTATGATGAAATACAGTAGAGAGCGAGCGTGGGTTGTTGCAGTCAGCTCGGAGAATCTGTGTGTCATTTATTCAGCCTTCTGTAATGGGGAATGGACTTGGAAGAGGAGAGAGGGTAATGTATTGGAAAATATCCCTTTCAGCACCTCAGCATTACTTGTCATAGGTCAGGCTTAAAACGTAGCTTGATACAGTTATTAACTCTAATCCGGGCATAAACACAAATCCTCAAGCACCAGCCCAATTAATAATTTGCATAATTAACATGCATTTTAAATAGAGGCTGCTCTTGTCGTTGCCAAAGCGGGGATGGGGGTAATTAGGGCTAACGGAGCAGCGCCTAGGGCCCTCGCCCGCAGACGTGCCGCAGTCGTTTCCAGCCAAAGGGATTGACAACTGCAAGACAAGCTCTCCCGGCTTAGAGCGAAACCCCCTTTGACAGAATTAATAGTTGACAAACTGCTCCTAAAGCCCCGGCATTGTTTCTGTCAGTTGTTTGGTTTGATGTCACTGTTAGACATTATAAATCAATAGTGTCAGGATTTAGTAATGTTTATCGCCATCCATGCTTTATTATTTCATGTGACTGTCATGGACAAATAGTATTTATCAGAGCTGTCTATAAATTACTGCAGACAGACTGTTGTTGGTTTACCCAAACCCTCTCTGCTCTTACAGCGTCTCCCTCCATATTTACAGTTATTTGTTTTCTCAGCCGTAGGCCCCGCATTAACCCTCTGCTTTCCCGCTCTCCTCCGAGACTTAGCGTGGCTCCATCGCCGCGCCTTCGTCGACACATTAACACATCAAAAACAGCTGATCAAAGTGCGTTCAGAAACAGCTTGTCGCATCTGTTTTGAGAGGAGATTTGATTCCAGTTTGTTTACCGAAGGTCTTAAAGTCCGATCGACAAAACGGACACGCAGAGGCTTTTATATATTTTTGCCGTTTGAACTCTCTCGGTAACATAATGAGTTTTTATCAGAGGTTAGTCACTAAATAAATCACAGATTTATGATCCTTTTATTCAGCCGGCCGGCTCTCACTCCAACAGAATGGTCTTAACCTTTGCATCGGTGCCACACTCATCAAAAACAATTAGAATCATCCGTTTTAATGAGATGATTGATGACTCGGCTTTCACAACAGAGAGAGCGCCGTGATGGATGCTATCAGGTAACATTACTTACATTAACACATGGATTTGTCTTGTTTACATTGTCCATCATAATGAATAGGGAACAATGAGCCGCTGGTGAGAAATGCGCACAGCTTCAGTCAGGTGTCGTGATGATCTCCCGCTCAGTTTCTTCTATTTTAACATTAATAACTGTTGCAGAGACTCGGGTTAACTTCGTCTAAAGTGTCGTCTACATATTTCCAAAAGCTGAGAAAGGATCCGAACAGAGAAAAGAGAGGGTAAGCCTGGCTGAGGCGGTGATATTGATCAGCTGTGCCATGGATTATAAGGTCCACTTTCAGCAGGGAGGTCATTAGTTACTCCTGTGTGCTAATTCATCCCCGGGTTGAGGCGTATCCGTTAGAATGCTAATTCACTACTATGATCTGACAGCTGGGGTAAAGAAAGGGCCAAGCAGTCTGCCGCAGAGAGAGGAGAGGAGAGGAGGAAGAGGAGAGGAGGGGGCTGCAGAGGCCTGCCAGTCTGCTCCTGTGTTTTGGTAAAGACCAGGACTTCTGTACTCGGGATACAGCACCGAAAAAAAGAAGAAGAAGAGGGGTGCAGATCTGACCCCTGCTGTCTCTGCCCCCCAGCTCTAATGATGTAAAAGAAAGATGACATTTGGTGTCCACATTTAACTTGCATTTTCAGTCCACTTGAGAGGTCCAGTATGCGTGACCTACCTTGATTAAGCCCGGGGCTTCCCAGGACCACCGTACCCTTTAGACTGAAACAAAAAGTGGGAGCTCGCAGGAGAAAGCTGAGCCTGTATAATTGGGCCAAGTAGAGCTGCGGGAGGCAGCCAGTCTCCGCTTTGCCTTTTGTATATTCATGACCCCCTCCACTTGATTGATGGAAGGATAGCATTTGGTGACACTGTCATTTGCAAGTTGAAAAGGTAGTGCAGTGGCTGGAGCGGCGCTGTGGCTGTGCCTTCGAAGGGGCATGGAGAGGAGGCTCATTTCTATGCTGATGATATCCAGCCCCCTCTCATTTTCTTTGTCTCCGTCAGAAGGACATCTGCTGACAACACAGAGTTTAAAAGGAGCCGAGAGGAGAAGGAAACGAGAGGAGGAGAGGGAACATGTATATATCCCTGTGTTTGCATGTGAAAAAGCACACGACTGAAGCATGATGGGAATAATCTACAGTCCGGTTTGTTTTTTCAGATCTGTGTGATATTTCAGGAGCAAATTAAGACAAACGGTTATAAACAGGTTTTAGTTTCAGGATGGGAGGACTCAGATCAGCTGGTTTGGGATGTTTGTGTTCATTTAGAAACCAAAGAGTTGAACCACTTCAATCATATCTGATTGTTATTTCTTTACCTGAATATGTGACTCTGCTAGTTATACTAAATCAAGACTGTTACTCCTCTCAGTGAACAGACAAGCGTTAGTTTAAAGCTCCAGTAAGGAACTTTTGTTCATGTTGACTTTAGCCGTTATGATGTTTTTGTCCTTCACTTCTACACTTTTCTCTTAAACAGTTAATTGTATTTATCATTCAGAGATCTAGACTGGAAAAATGAAGAAGCAGCACATCATCGTACTGAACTTGAACCGGTAACTGTTGAAGATTTGAGATGTTTTTATTTTGGATGGAGAAAAGATGACGGCGCCATCAACCTCATGAGATTATTTTAAAATGACAATAATTAGTCTGATTAAACAGCCGGTAGATCAGCTGATGTTTCTGTAACTACAAAAAATCAACGTACCACAAAGTCAAAGAAGGGAGTAGAGCTGGACAATAAACTGAAAATTTACAGATACTGAAATTTACCACAATAACCGACGTCATTTTGCCCATATGAGGATATTTGGTGACAATAAATAAATAAATAAAGTTGTTTTTGGATGTTTTAAGGTAGGCTAACAAAGAGGTAAAGACAGGTGAGGAGATGGAGGACGGTTCAGAAGTTGGAGCGGCTGAAGTAAACGAAGTTAATGTGGGAGGGGGTGAGCAGCTTGTGGAGTAGTTATCGTCTGTTTATCGTTATGGAGGTGAACTGATCAATATATCCTGATATTGATCTGAGGCCGTATCGCTCAGCCCTAGAGTAAAGTTTTCTTTAGTTTGTGGTTTTCAAATAAAACATGAAGTTTTCTCGTCTCTTTAAACTCTCAGTTTCCTACATGATCTAACAATAGTGTTTCGTCCACTTCACTAAAGTACCTGAAGTTCCCACATTCAGGGACTAATGCTGCACTTTGAACGTCTTTATGTTGGTAATTTGTTGGATCAGAAATAACCCTGTTTGAAGAAGGTCCCTGAGATCTGATCAGAACCACATAATCTGTCCTCATTTAGTCCAGAATGGAAACAACTCTGACAACCCCGTCTGGAAATAGTATCTGTGACATTTGACATCCAACGGTTAATGAGACTTTCAACGCCGCACCACACAGCAGAGATGTCTTAAGCTGTCCAAATATTATCCGAGCTGCACTCGGCCGCTCTGGATGTGTAAAGAAGGACGGAGAAATATCCGTCTCCTGGAGACACTCCTGAGCACTACAACCCACACTTATCAGAGCCACAATTTATAGCCGTGGTGTGAAGTGTTCGCCCGCAACTCCCATCTTTGTATTTACACCAATTAGCACATAAACTCTAATTACCGAGATCAAGGCAGCCGGGAGTCCATAAATGCAAAGCGACACGGAGAACCGAGTCAGCTGACAGCGAGGGAAGGTGACAATAAATAGGGAAGTATCAATTAAGCGCCAATGACGCGATGATGCATGTGTGTGTGCAGGGAGGTGTCACACGCGGGGAGGTGGGAGTGTGAAATGCGTGGGGGCAGCGGGGTCCACGGAAAGTTGCACCGGCTGTGGGGTCTTGTAACTCACGAGCTGACATGCGGCGCGCTGACACGTCGACTGTGCAACACGTTTCAGCATTAACACCACACAACAATCAGGCAATTCTCCTGTGTCTGGGTGAAAAGGAGCATTTATCACAGCGCTAAGGTAACAATTAACACATGCTAATTTAAGAGGCACGTCGCTAAAGGCAAAAGGTATTCAAAGTTGGTCCAAAATAAGCAGAAATGAACACGTCGGAGGGGTTGGAGGACAGCTTTGACAGTTTAAACTTTAATTATAAGGAGTGGAAACTCGCTCGCTCGCAGCTGGAGAAACCAGAGGCTCCTCCTCATCATGACTCAAAAAAGGATCAGCGAGCCGCCGCCGCCGCACACGAGCTCAGGTTAATCCCAATAAATTGAACTTGATCAAAGACTATAGCTGTAAAAAAGTATGGCTCCTCACATTAATCTAACAAACACATAAAACAGGACGGGCTCAGCTCGATAAATTTAACTCTGGCTGCAATAATGCTGATCAGGAGGAATTCGTTGGCTCAGGCCGCCGCCGCCGCCGCTGCCTCCTCCAGTCTGAAGTCTTGTTATCCTCTTGTCTTGATGTGGAATGGTGTTATCTGTTCCCCTCTCCTTGTGCAGCAGGGTTGTTTTTTTTTTTTAGCAGGATGGCCCAGTGATGGATTTGCAAAGAGGCTGTTTACAAGAGAGTGTGGAGCATTAAAGAGCTGCCAGAAGGCCCATTTACATAAATGTTTAAATCAGACACACAGACTTATGCGCCCAAAATGAAGATGTTTCCTGCATTAATCTGCCAACGCCAACAATTAGTCCCCTCCCCTCCCAAACACCTCTCACTCAGTGACCAGTGTTTATGGGGGAGCTAACCCAGAGGAGCAGATATGTGGTCTCTGCTGAGGCGGCTCCAGGACTCACAGATCCATCCTGGGTCCTCAGACCTGGTTTGACCCAGCAGACAGTTTACTTCTTCTTTTTCTCTCTATCAACACACGGCTCCACCGCTGATTTACAGCCTTGTAAAAACATCTCCTCCCTCTGCATGCAGGCCCCCTGCAGATTTACATTGTGGTTGTTATTATGACTTTATGATACAAGTTTCCCTCCGAAACGTCTGGGAATCAAACCGGCAGGAGTAAATATTTGTCTGTGTGATCCTGTTCCCATCAGAAGCAGGAAGAGCTCAAACACAGAAACGGCGGCGATGGTTTCGCTCTTTGATGAGATAAAAGCTCGCTCGGGGACATATTCTGTCTTAACCCCATATCTATATTTCACGCTTAAGTGGACGATCAAAAGACACTTTAGAAATACGGCGCATGTGCAGAGGTTTTACGACGAATATCAGACACCATCGTTTGTTTTTGGTTTCGTTTAGCCGGATTATTCTGATCTTCTCCATGATCTTGTTTTTCAAAACTTTCCTCCGTCAACATTTCTCTCTGTCTGCTTCCTCGTTTCTCGTCGAAGCGCTCCTGGAAGCGACTGAGTGTTTCTGAGAGGAATAAAGCATGCGGATTGATTCCTCCATCACCTGGATAGGCTGTTGATTTTGGGGAGAGTTATCGCTGTTTTCCTAAGTGTGGCGTGGAGATTTGCTGGAGGGCTGAGTGATCGATTCAGCCGCCTGGAGCATCCTAGTGTGTTTATACATGGCTTGTATGGCAGCTTTCATAAGACATTTACCCCATGATTTGCGATGAGCTTATGTGTGAATAATTAATGGCAATTAATCCTTAATTACAGTAATTAGGCAAGTCACAGGAAATTAGGCTGCAGCTGGAGAAGCCCGTGCCGAGGAAGGGAGGACTGGGGCTGAGAGAACGTGCCATTTAGTGACAGCGGCGGTGGCGGCGCCGTGCTACGGTGATTGTGAGGCAGGCCTGCACCGGTGCGCTCGCTTGCCAGGAGAGATAAGAGCGCGGGGAAGACACAGATGCTGCTGACCGGAGAGGGTTTCTGAGCCGGAGCGATCACGGGCTCCCACAGCCAATAAAACCCGCCTATAAAAGCCCCCCCAGCGCGGTGACCTCTGACCTTTAAACCACCCGAATTTGGTCGTTTCACTAAGAAGTTGTGACTGATAAGCTAACGGTAATTGGTTACACATGGAGCTAGATTTTCCTCTTATTGGCCCCCCCACCCTGAGGCGGCGCACTTAAAGAGCCGATGTGCTTTTAACTCCGACTTTATGAATCTGCGGCGGCGGCGGCTCTGAAGAGGAGAAGAAGAAGAAGACGGTCGGAGAAATATTTATTTGCACCTCTAATAAAACAATTAGGTCTGCGTGGACTCGGTGAAGGAGAGTACAGCGGGCCGAGTTGTTTGCTGGCTGAGTTCATTGTTTGGTAATGGACAGAGAGACGATCTGTTCTGAGCAGAAGAATGGGGACGAGGCTCTCTGTGTGTCTGGCTCCCAACTCATTTGTGCTTTTCCATGCTTGCCTTGATGAATTTCCGCTTCTTTCTGCTCCTGTTGCTTTCAATTACACTCTTATTCACAATCCTAATTGATATGCCAGTCTCAGCAGATGAACCGTGGACTTTTTACAGTCCATTTTTCTATTCTTAGACCGACGTGACAAAACCCTCCAGACGACGCAGATCACAGATGTGGATTTGAAGACTCCTTTGTTGTCCTCGTACCTACGTTCAAACCGGACTGTTTTCACGCCGCGGTGTTCTCGGACACTCGGCGGGCCGCTCCCACAGCCGTCACCGACTTTTCCTTTTTTCCCTCACAGAAGGACTTTTAAGCTAACAGGGAATGTAAGTGAGTTGAGGAGGCATCCAACTGTGATATTACATTAACCCATAGTGCTTGGCCATGTCTGTCAGTGAGTGCAGAATAAAGAGAACATGCTCTGCTCTACTCTTTAGCCTTCACAAGTGCTATTAGAAATAATGAGGATTTATAGGAAGATAAAAGACGCCGCTCTCTCCTTCCTCGCAGCTGAATTTCTGAACAGGCGGTTATATTCCAGTATGCAAAGCTAAATAAAACTCACTGCTGGAGTAATCAGATTAGTGTTTGCATTCTATTAAATATTGCATTGCCTCTTATTATTAGACTCAATAACGAGCCGCTGCAGATATGTTCAAGAGCAGATATTGCTTTGGCTGTGATACGCACTCATGTAATAAAAGCTTTTAATCAGAGCTCAGTGAGCATGTTATGTTGCTGCGACATCCAATCAGCTCTCAGTTTCTGCTCCGTGTCGAACACGAGGGAGGAGGAGTGCGGGGTAACAGTACCTGAGCAGCAGCAGCGGCGGCGGCGGCGGCGAGGAGGCTCACGCGCGCAGATGCTGCTGCTAACAGTGACAAGGTCAGCATGTTCTACACATAGATTCCTCACTATAAGTAATATAAATGAGCTTGTGTTAGCCGTAAACTCACAGCGTGTTGCCTGTAAGCTAAAGGGTAACAGCGCTACAGAAACGCGGGTCCGAGGGACCGCAGCATGAAGGATGGACACACCTGGAGGAGCATCTCCTGGGTGGAGAAACTTCTTTCTTCTTCCTCTAGGAAAACTTTGGGATATAGATCTAGAGATGTGTAGCAGCTGCAGCAGCTGCAGCAGAGTTGTTGGTGTTGTTAGGGGCATTCTTGTATCTACACTGGTGTTTACTCACATTGGCAATTAATTATTAATGCGGAAGCAGTGAGAGGTTACAGCGATATGGCGCTCCGGCTTTCCAAGCA
This sequence comes from Xyrichtys novacula, assembly GCA_962446985.1. NCBI lineage: Eukaryota > Metazoa > Chordata > Actinopteri > Labriformes > Labridae > Xyrichtys > Xyrichtys novacula. The sequence goes on from OY660875.1 coordinate 1,716,688, forward strand.
CACTGTCTGTATATGAAGAGTCGACACAGTGAGAGCTTCAAAGCAGCCCTCTGAAATGTTTCAGACTCTCATGGAGAAAGCTTATTACAGCTGAAATGTTTTTCTAGGAGCCCCAGATATTCTTTGTGAATGCTGGAAAATATGGGGTATTTTTTTTGTTTGTGTATATCAAGAGACGTGTGAACAAAGAGGCAGTCAGCATTTGCAGCTTACTTGGTGTGAGTGTTGCGGTTCACAAGCGAGAACTTGTTTGTGCAAAAAAAACTGTTTTCGCAAAAAAAAAAGTTGATTTGAGACGCGGCGAAAACGTAGGATTCAATTTAGCAGAGGGAGTCTTTTCCTCCTAATAGGAGTCATCACAGATGACGTGAGCACAGCGCCGGGCTAATCAATTTTTCCTTTTAATTTCAGAGCGTCTGTGTCGGACTACAAACGCAGGCTTTGAGGGTTTTTAATAATGAGTCCAGAGATAAACATCAACGGGCAATTTGCTCTTTTTCGGAGGCGTCTTTGTTGCCTGCAGAGCGCTCCTCATGACACCTCTGTGGATCCGCTAATGGAGGAGGACCTGTAAGGCTATCCCCTGGCCTTTGTCTGACCCCTTTGTGGAGCTGAATTCTTCAGATGTTTGCAGGATCAAGTCACTTAATCTGTAGCTCAGACTCGGGCCAGAAAAAAGGAGGAGAGGGAGGGAGGGAGGGAGGGAGGCAGACAAGCGCCTCACTCAGTCTGAGGGCAGAGCGTTCACTCGCAGGCTAAAGAACTGCAAATGTCTGCCTGTTCGGTTATGCACCATTGTTTCATAGCGAGCTGGAAACAGACAGAAAGAGTGCAGCAGGCGGTGCGTTTTATTACCGTTAGACTTAGACATTAGTGAATATGGCTCATTAAATGGCATGGAGTGTTACCATTTTACATAATTCCTCCTGTATCCTTGTTGTAAATGAAAGCCCGCTCCTGTCTCTGACTGCACTCCACTCACTCTGACTGCAGCCGTTACTGCTTTCCCATCATGCCCCGGTGCCCCCCCCCCCTGTTGAAAGCAGCTATCTATAATTTCAGGTCGGTGTCACACGCAGAAAGAGTGCTCTACAGGCCTTAATGGTTCGGCGTGGCTGATGTGGAAAGGATATAGCGCAAATCTGAAGAAATATTTGAGAATTAGAAAATGATGTATTCAGACGACGAGGGTGGGCTACAAATATAAATTATGGATGTGGCAGGGCTCCCAAACATAAGCTGGAATTTGCCGCCGCACTTTTTGTTCTCAATCACCTTGATGAAACAATCCTGAAGCGATGGCTGCATGAATGAGACCACTGACAAGCTGATTTTCCACCCCCGGCATGAGGCTGCTTTCTCCACTTAATGTTCTGCGATAAAGTGTTGCACAGAAGTAAACCAGAAGAGCCTCCACTCCTGACACATGTGACAGTATTTGCATCAATTATGCAGTCTGTGGCTGCGGCTGGGAGGGAGGGAGGGGAGGAGATAGGGGAGAGAAAAGGGTTTGTGACAAGATGCAGAGGCAGAAATGAGGACTTCTCTTTAAAATGCATTCTTTAGAAAAAAAAAAAAAGGGAAAAAATAACACTCAAGATCATTTACATGAAAGCGGCTGCAGCAGCAGCAGCAGCAGCAGCAGCGGTGAACCTCCACAAAAGCAGCAGCAGCGGCGGCACAGTCTGCGGAGCGATTTTGACACTAAAGACTTTGGCAAACAGAGTACAGTAGAATAGAGTGTTCTTTGTCTCCTCTGAATTCACTGTTTGCTGAAAATCTACCCTGAAGAGAACCGGAGGAGACAGCGAAATGAGGAGAGAGAGACGCGGTCGGAGCTGAGAGGGAGGCTGGAGTCCTTTACTGCTAAACTCCAGCAAAGGAGTCGGACATAAACAGAGAGAGTATAGAGCTGCAACAACTAGATTCACAAAGACAATTAATGACCGACAACACTGCTGTCACTAAAGAGCGAACTGAAGGAGAGACAGAGAGAAGAGAAAGACGTCCTTTTTTAAAATACAGAAAAGTTCATAAAACAGACTCAAGAATCAAAAGTGAAGGAAGAACAGAAAGATACTCCAGACTTTACGGTAATTTACTGTAAACGCTCTTAAAGCTTTCCTCCTCTGTTGGGAACATTTTCAAAAAACCAAGTGTAATAACTGTTTAAGATAAATAATGAAAAGATGTTTACACGAGGCTGAAGCCAAACACAGAGAGAACAGAGAAATTTAACTTTTACAACAACAACCCTTAAAAATGAGAGTGAGGACGGTTTTAAGGATCTAAAGGTGAAGAGGTCGACCTGTGATGCAAGGAGAAAAGGTTATTTACTAAAACTGCTTTTGTAGAGTTCATATTTTAATGATTGAAATTAAATAAAATGTTGTTAGCAATGCAGAAAGAAAAGAGCAATAGTAGAGGAATAATTTTACACTCTGCCAAAAGTTTAAAAAAAAAATAAGAGTGACATGAAGAAGAGGTTAATAACAGTAATGATTATGCTAAAGGACCCGAGTACAGAGAGAAAAGACACCCTGGCTCTTTTAGATCTTACTATAAGAACACTCGTTTGGATTTAGTGACAAAAATGAAAAAACAAACATGATTTTAAGGAATAATGGGAGTTTCAGAAAGGCAGAAAAAAACATGTTCTCTACCATAACTTCTCTGAGTTTCTGATTTTACATATTTCACCTGTAAACAGTTTTTACATTTAGACTGACAAACTCTCTCTAAGATCAAAACTAAAGGAAGTTTTTAAAAGGCAGAAACTGCTGAACAATCATTCATTCATTTCATTCTTCGCTTCTTTACGATTTAGTAAAATGAAAACAATAATCTCAAAAGACAAAAAAACTAAAATGCAGAAAGAGACGATAACCTGTGTCTTTCTGCTCCGAATGTTTTTATGATTTCATACTTTGCTCGACTAAAATGTCAGAAAACATCGTCTAAAAATCCAAAAAGGAGGAAGAAAAGAGTTTACACTGACTATCTGGGGTCGTATGTGAAGGTTTGGAAAAAGAGGAGTGAGCCAAACATCCTCAGCAAACATCAACCAGGCCGTGGTTATCGTGGTTATCATGGTTATCATGGTTACCGTGGTTATCGTGGTTATCATGGTTACCGTGGTTATCGTGTGCACCTGCACAGGCAGAGACAGATCTCAGTAACTTTTAAAAACCGTGTCCCAGTTTCAACAGACTCCTGCGCAGCATTTTATGTCACTGTGTCCAACCCTATTTCCCATCCTAGTTAAGTACACTTTACAAATCTGCTGTGCCATGGTTTCTAACCTCACACACACACACACACACACACACACACACACACACACACACACACACACACACACACACACACACACACACACACACACACACAGAGTCACATCACTAGGCCTGTCACTGCCTTTTATCCATCGTCAACCTTCAGCTGTGTGCTTTATCCGGAGTGACACTATAGCAAAGTGCTTGACTGCTTTTTGCCAACAGACTGCAACACTTTAACTGTACTTAGTCATGCATCATTATGGCAGAGTCAGAGCGGCGGTGTGTGTCTGGGAACGCCTGCAGATGGTGGAGGCTGAACCGTTCGGAGGAGAGGAAGCCTCAGTGACAATGATGCTTATTGCATGAGTAAGTGTGTACGGACACACCGACCGCAGTCAGAGGAAAACAGGAAGAAGAAGAGGCGCTGCTGCGGCGGCTAATTCAACAGGCTGATGATTGTGAGATATCTGGTGTATGAAATCTACATGCAGGTCTTTGTTAGGAGGATTCTTTCATGTGCGTATTGATCAGTCATTGTTTACTCCAATCGATGCCGACTTTGTCAAACCCTCCCTCCTCTCTTCCTCGCTCTCTTCCTCCTCGTAGAGATTTAACCCTCTTCTTCTTCTTCTTCTTTGCATCACATCTCGCCGCTTTGTTCTCCTCTTCAAACCTTCCTCCAGCTCAAAATGTGATAGCATTACTGTCACTTGTCACTTTCTCTTTATTTCAACACATGACAAAGCTTTTACATTCGGTATTCTGCTCCACGCACGGGTGTCTCCAACAGATCTCTCCCCGGCTATTGAAAGATAAATGTTAACTTCATTCATCGGAAACCTCATTCAAGGTTCATTCAGAGCCGACTTCTTTCTTCTTTAAGGGAAATGAAGAAACCATTAGCGAAATATTCACTCACACGGAGAAAGAGAATCTTATCTTTATTCCGCATGACCATGCAGAGCCATATTCCTTTTGACATCATTATGTAAAACCAATTTCTCTTTCATATCATTTCCGCTGTGCTGCATTACCACATCTATACACTCACTGTTCTTTATTACAAAGTAGGTGGCCTGGAGGAAAATATATGCATTCATTCCCTATGGCATAAAATATGCATATAGGTGCCTCATTTCATCTCCAATCTGTGTTATTCCTTTAAAAATTCAGCGCTGCCAGCAGTCCCTCTCTTTAATATTTAATCTGACAACTTTTTAATCTGTCTTTATGTGATGATGAAGTAATCGTCAGCTGTCAGCCCCCTGATTGAATCATACAAAGGGACTGAAGTGACTGCTAGGTTGTAGGCTTTTTCGCTATTTGTTTTGCCTGAGCCGTCCGTGAGGCTGCAGGGTAAGAATATATTCTTTCACACACTAATTTATCTTCCATCTTTATTCATCTTTCCTCCCAGGCCCCCCACACAAAGCACAACCATGTATAACACTCATACATCATTCATACTTTGTTTACCCGCTTTTATTTTGAAGGGGATCAAAATACCAGAGCGCTGTTGGTGTACGGTTTCAAAGAAAGGGAATCTCATTCTGCATCTCCGCCACTTTTAAAGCCGCTCGCTCATTAGCATGTGATGATAGTTATTATTCCCCGTTCGCTCCTGATTTCTTAAAGCACAAGAATATTTATCAGGCGGATAAACAATCAGCAGGAACCTCTTCAGATTCTGCGAGTCTGGACCGAGCTTCAGATGAGTGATCCGCTCTGTGCTATCTCCGCTACAGCAGAACCTCTGCTGGCCTCTCTGACAATCTGGCCATGTTGGGCCCCCACTGTGGAGCAGCATGGCACTGGGAGTTGTGGTAGCCAGTCCCCCCATAGCCCCAGGCTGCCTCTACCTTTGGTTTGCTACTCAAGGTTAAAGGATCCCAGTTGGGTGTTTAACAGTCTGAACGGCTTTCCGCCTCCTTTTCCTGACACTATCTGAGCGGACCTGGAGATCGGCTCCTCTTCAGGGCCTGTTTTACATCCACGCTGCAGCTCCTAGGTCACTCCTCCTGGCTGTAAGATTTCTATAGCAGACCTTTAAATCCCCACACCGCTCTAATGCTCTTATAAAGTAGCAGGGGTAAGTGATTTGAACCGTTTTACGGGGAGGATCTGCTGTTTGCCGAACACGTGCAGCTTTTGCTGACATTCATTTTGAAGGCGCTCGCGACTCGGGGTAACAATGCAGGAGGAAAAGTGCCTGCTGAGCTCTACAGTGAATATACCTCTGACCCAGCCTGAGGAGAGGGAGATTTATGAAATCCACATGTTTAATACATTTCATTTTGTCCAAGGGATTTGTATTGCTTACCACAGTATTTTAGGGCCTGAAACATTCGCTGGAGTCACAGCTCATATTGTCTGAGGAGAATAAACCCTGTCCGCCGTCTTCTGCCTGCCTGCTAGAGATTTGTTTTATAGCACCTCCCCTCCGCCTCGCACACGTCTCTCCACTATTGCATTTTGTTGTGCTGAGGTGTTAGGTATACACACCCTTAATCTTTCATGCATAATCCCCCGAAAATCCGGTACGTAAATGAAAAAGATAACCCTCATATCAGCGCGGTGACAGAACGGGAGATAGCTGGGTAATTTAATAAAGGATTGACGCTGGCCCTGCTCTGATATTGTGTGTGACCTCTGTGTATTCATTGTGAGGCGAGGAGCAGGTGAGAGGAAGAGGAACGCCGCCTCCTTTTTTTCTAAAAGTGCAACATCTGCGGCGACAAACACGACGCACCATATGGATTAAAGCGCAAGGAGGGGAGTCACTGAAATATTTGCTTTCCCAAAGTGTTGACACAGCGGGAGGAAAAAAAAAAAAAAAAGAGGAAGAAGCACGGCTGCACCTTCCCGCCGCTCTAATCAGGTAGCAGTTATCGCGCTCGAGTGTTTGCCTACATAATGGCGTTTCCATTCGGTGTCATCCGCTTCCTGTTTGCAGGCCGGGGCCGGACAGATCCCAGTTTTTCACAGCGTTAGAAAAAAAAACGGAGGTCTTTAAACACACAGAGTCATAAATAGTCTGCTGGAGAGCCCTTGTTTTACATCCAAAAGCACCTGAGTGTATTATTGACAGATATAGCTTGTGACGAGTGATAGTCAGAATGTATGAGCGCCCATTATGCCGCCTGTCAGGCAGCGGTGCCAGACTGAAAATAAGCAGTTCACCTCTGTTTTCATTCAGCCGAGTGCAGCAGCAGCAGCAGCAGCTTCTCTCTGTATTTATTGACTTGTTTTACTAGCCTGAAACAGGGCGCTTTTATACGGAGGTCTGCTCCGTCTTAAGACTCTCCAGACATTTACATTATTCCTGACTGAGTTACACACACGTATAAAGCAGCAGCACGTCTGCAGGCCGGCTTAGATATATGCTCTTTGTCTCGCTCCGTCTTCTGACTGCACCGTTTTAGACCTTTTCTTCGATATTAAAGATAATTATTTAACTTTGTATGAAAACCAGAACTCACTCTTCTGTGTTTAAAAAAAACATCTTTCCTGATTCAGATTTCACGAGGCTCTAAAAAAATCATCTTTCGCTGACTAATCTGCACGACTGCAGCCGAAGATAATGAATGCAACTCCCGAGTCAGAGCCGACCACGACGCTCTAAACCCCCCACCACCACCGCCGCCACCGCCACCGCCACCCGGCCTAAACCTCCAGCAGTATTTAGATGATATTTCATTTTAGAATAAACCTCTTTTCTCTCCCACTGTGAAGATATTGAACTCTTTCACACAGATGTCATCTTAACCAAAGCTTATTAAAAAGATGGACATCAAAGTTGTGGGCGCCCATTTATCTTAGAGCGCTCTAATTGGCCACCACAGGCAAGAGAACAACTAAGTCCAAAACAGGAGGCGTGGAGCGCTCGGGCTAAAGAAGAGGATGTCTAAAGACCTCTCCGTGGATTCGTTGCCAATAAATCCCCTGGAATGAAAGCGGGGCTTTTCTGGGAGGGGATGGAGTTTCACAAATACATTATGAAACCTGATACGCTGAATTAAGCCAACACTTATGGCCACGGGGTTCGCTTCCTTTGTTCGCCGCTACATTGTCCCGCGCATGACCTGAAACTCGAATGTTTGCCTGACATCCACCGTGAGGCGATCCGCTGTGAAAAGGTCACACGGCGCAGCAGCCATGAGTGAACTGAGATTTCATTTCGCTAACTCCACACAGCACGCCGCTTTGTTTTGTGGGGAGAGGCCGTTCGCCGCGATGAATGGAGCTGATTCTTCAGCCAGAGTCGCCGCCACTCCATCAAACGCCACGCACAGGCCCGAGGTGAATAATGCATTATGTTTTCCACTCAAGTGGGCAATAAAAACACAAAAACAAAGTCATTAATTGCCCACATACAGTAACCAAATGCCATCAAGAGCCCGTGCTCTCATTAACCTGGCACCTAATTATCTGCCTCCAGTCTGAGTCCTGACAAGCCCCTCCGTCTGAACCCTCAGCTCGGTCGCGTTCTGTTGTGTCAGCACTCGCCGACCGCAGCCAAGGCGCCATTAGGTACGGAGGAGACAAAAGCTTCTCGCTGCAAAGGTTCCCTCTGCACGCGCCGCCACAATGTTCCTCCTGTTAATGCCTTCCCTTCCAATTAAATCTGCGACTGTTAATTATTGTAATTATGAGAGCGAGCTCCCAGCTCTAACCCCTCCCTCGCCGCTGTGTGGAGACGCTACGGGAGCTGTTGTGGAGCCTCAGCGGCGCCTCGTCTCTGCTCCACTGAAGCCTTAGCGGGGGATAGGAAGGCGGCCGGGGATTTGGTGCACATGACGGGGGTGACGTGAAGGAGAGAGCGCGGTTCATCTTGGATAACTGGGCGAGCGAGTCACAGCCAATGGCGACGCCTCTGGTCCGACTCATTAAATGGTGTGTAAAGAACATGCTGGGAATAATTAGCCTGAAAAACCTTTTTTTGGAGAATCATCTGAAGGTGAAAACAGAGACGAGGTTTAGGAGATGATGTTGGTGTTGCTCAGAGCGCTGCGGCGGTGTTTCTTCACTGCGGTCTCAGGGTCATGTGACTTTCTTTGAGAGACACTCGCGATGGATCTGAAGTGATGTGTTGAGTATAAGGAGAGCTGAAAAAGAGTGGATGGCAGGCCGGCTGCCTGTTAAGTCTCTGCGTGTCTCAACATCCTCTTTGGCCTGCTTCTGTCACAAGCTGTTGTTTGGCCTGGACCTGATCTGCCCAGCCACTCCTTATTGCGCTGCACTCTGCAGACCTAACACTAACCTGCAACATCAGGCGCAGCACGCCCGCACAGGCAGCACTCTCCTTCAGGTGCGTGCAAACCTCCGACACTCTGGAGGTGGATGTGTTGGTTTTTTTTTGTGTGTGAGCTTTATCAGTCCTCACCCAGAGATGTTTTGGAGAATCAGCACGTCAAGCGCAGACTTATTCCGCTCTCGTAACCTCACTTGCCTCATAGCAGAGTCCTTACACGCTAGCACGGCTAGCAAAGAATCCCGGCTCTCCGGTTTGGAGCTGAATTCTCTTCTCTAAAAGACACTGAAGGAAAGAGCAGCTCCTTCTGCTCCAGGCAATGCAGCCTTTTCGTGGATACACTGCAAAATCTAAATGATGGACTGTCAACTCTCTTGCAGAAATGCCACTGCAAAGAATAATCTCTCTGGCAGTGGATCATGGTTGGCTGTATGCTACCAATGCCGTTTCTTTGTTTATGCGAGCGTGTAGCCTTCACACACACGCACACATGCAGACACGAGCGTATGCACACACACACACATACACAGGCACAGAGGAGCATGCAAATCCAGAGCGCACACACAAAGTGCTTCAAGCCCAAATCCTTTCTTTGGGAGCATATAGCAGTGAAATATATGGGATTAATAACCTGAATAGCATTATTTTTTCACCTCTAGCCTTTAAAATAATGCATGCTTGGCTCGGTATATCTGGATGAAGTTTTTTCGCCCGTGTGTTTGCATGGTTATCGGTGTGTACAAGACCTGCTGTGTGACCTGGTTTCATGCAATCTCCATCTTCTAATTAGGAGGCTGCAGAAAGGCTGGAACGAGAGGAGGAGTGATTAGTTGCCTTTGGGTATTTCATAAGTGGCTTTCAGTGCCACATTTGCATTATTTGCTTGGGGTCTGAATAACAAATCAGCCTACCTTTGCAGCAAATTGAGGCTAGCAGCTAGACCATCAATACATGAAATATAAAATGAAAGTGAAGAAAAGGAATAAGCTAAACACGCTAACACAATACAGAGGGATGAAATGAAATATAGGAACACAAACCACAATAACCGTCTGAGCCGGTCTGAGCGCAGAGTCGACCTACAGCGCAGACGCTTCAATATTTAAAGACTCTCATTTTCATTTACGGTCGTGTTTCACTCGTGACATCAGACTCGCCAAAACACGACTCTCTCAGCGACCAGCGGAGCGTCTGAACCGTGTGAGTCTGAACGCCGCAGCCCCGTGCTGTATGAGTCCTGTAGGGTCAGTCAGTGTGCTGATCTGTAGCGGAGGTCCTGTCCACTCATTTGGCCGGTCTCCCCCGACCGCTGCGTGCGGCCGCCACCGCCAGGCCTGGTCAGCCATCACTGCACCACTTGGCCGTTTGCCCACACTGAGTCTTAGAGGGCAGGAGACAAAGCGGGCTCTGACTAGTCCACATACAAACACACACACACACACACATGATCACAGCGAGTGACAGTGGCCCTTGTTTACCCGGTCCCCCCGCCCCCCCCCCTCCAGTCTGTCATGTTGTGTGTCACTTCCCACAAATGTCAGCGCCACCATGGGACAGTGATTAATTTTGGTGTGCTTGGCAAAATGTCTTCAAGATGTTTGTTTGGGTTGTCTTTTCCCACCCCCTCCGCACACCCCCGCTCCCCCGCATGTCTTGGAGTCGTGGGTCGAGAGTGGCATGCCCTCCTCCCCCTTCCTCCTCCCCTGCAATCACGCCCCTCACCCCCGCTGTCACAGCCTCCCTCCTTTGAGGACGAGGAGAGTGGGGGCTCATCATCATCATCATCATCATCGTCACAGAGGGACAAAGGCTACCTGAACTGACAGAGATCTTCTTTTCTGACCACAGACACTTTTTGTCAACACCGCCCCCCCCCACTCCCACTCCCACCACCTCCATGTGCTGTCTGTTTAGTGCGTGCTGGTGGTGTATGATGGGAGAAGTCTTGACCCAGCACTGAGGGGCTGTAACACTTCACTGTCAGCGCGGCTGATTAGCTTATCACTCACCGCACTGGGAGGAAATACATCATCGTTTCAGACAGGGATTCCCCGGTTTAGGGTCCGTTCTCTGTCTGCTTCAACTCTGCATTTATCAGCAGACTCTCTGCCCCCCCCCACTTCAGTATTTTACACTTAAAACTAAAGCGACAATCTGAGCTGAGCATTTCTGAACTTAGGAGTGATAAACACTGAAGATTCATGGTGATGAGAAATGATCTGCATGAGCAAAGAGTCTGCAGACACTGCAGGCAGTCACATCAGAGTGGGTTCTGTCACAGACTGTTAAAATATTTTTGATATTGATTAAACATATATTTTTAAAATCTTTTTAAAAATGCACATAAAACATAAAACAGTTTCTGTTTAGTTTTTGGTCAACGTCTGTGATGAAGATGAAGTTTAATTTTTCTGCTCCAAGTGTTGCAGAAATCAACATTTTAGTCCATTTCATGAATTTGAAATCAAATATGTTTCAGACTAATACAATAGACACATTGAATTATAATGTACACAGAATATTATAATAGTTGTAAACATAAAAATGTGATATTTGCAGTAAATATCAGCCGTCATGATGAGTGATTATCGGCATCGTGGTTAAAGCAAAGACACGGGTCAACCACTTACATCGACACAACTACATTATGTGTAAATGTGACAGACTGAAGTGGTGTTTATATGTCTGTTAAAGCCGATACAGAGGTGTCTTTCACCTGCTTTACCTCTATTGGCCAGCAGGGGGCAAAGCTAGTGGTTCGAATATGAAAATTAGACGGGGATAAAAACCCGAAGTTTTCAGTTACAGTTATTAAAGTCTTTGTCATTAGTTCAAACTTTTCTTTAAAGCAACATGATTGTCCAGTATCGTCCCATTAGGTGGGAAATACCTGTGACTGTCAAGCGTTACCATAGCAACACGTCAAAGCAAATCTGCCCTGTAGTCCAAATCTGAAACCTTCTGGTTTATGCTAATGTACAGAAAAAAGATCTTCACAACCACAAAGACTTTGTCCCCTTTGTTTACACATGCTGAGTAAATACTAACACACACACACACACACACACACACACACACACACGCACAGACACACCGATACTGAAGTCCGACACTAAAAAAAGGAAAACTACTCGAGCCATCTTCCCAAACTCCTCTCCTCCTCTTCTTCTTCATCCCACTCAACAAAGAAAGTGAAACACAAAGTGGCAAACGTGCTTTGGCTTCCCCACAGTGTGGTATCAGGTATGGTAATTACTCTGCCATTAACATTGGGAATAGTTAATGTGTATTAATGTGTTAATGGCATGTTAATTACTGTACATGCAAGAGAGCGCCCGCAGGCGTTCTCTCAGATTCTTTGTGCCATGTGGATGTAGGCCAAGCTTAAAAAAGCCTTTAAGAACGTCGATGAAAGAGGATCCTTATGTTTCATTTGTCAGAACAAAAGATTTTCAATGGTAATTTGATCCCGCTTCCCCCGCGCTTCTGCAGCTGAAAGTCACTGATCCAGGCGCCACGACAAAGGAGATGATATGAAGTCAAAGGAGACGTGGATGATGGCGGCTGTAGTGACACTGGCCTCTTTGTGAAATGGATACTCTAAGCTCTCTGTAGTCTCCAGTGTGTTGCTCTGGCAGCGGGTTTTAATAACACGGTGGATTAGAGGCCTTGGATCCTGAGTACCAAGCTGGAGTTAAAGCTCACCTTGGACGAGCCTCAGTAACAGGCGAGATGCCACGGTCCTCCTCCTCCTCCTCCTCCTCCTCCTTCTCCTCTTTGCACACATCGTCTACTCCGCGGCTTTAAGAGAGATGACCTTTGCAAATATTGACAGAAAATAAATTCTGTTTCGATTGGTTAGCTTTGGGAGACCTTTGCGGATCAATGCAATTAGATGAACAGAGTGTCGATACGCGGCTGTACGGCGCTGTTCACTGGAGGTAGGAGAGGAGCTGCCGGAGGTCAGGGTTACTCCTAATGAACAGGATGTTTGGGAAACTGTTGTGGAAGTAACGGAGTTACAGTGTGTATCATCAAAAACGGTCCAAACACAGAGGCTGGAACTTTAGTTCTGTCTGAAACCTTTACCAGAACTGACCGATAAAACCAGTATCAGGAGGAACACATATTTATATGAGTTTGATTTTAGCCAATATCAGTTTTAATAAAAGCAGGTAGTGGTACCTGTATTGGTATCAGCTGATATTGGTGCTGTATTAGTGATCGATAATTTTGGTACTGATATCAGGGTTGGTTGGTATCAGTGAAGACGGATGGTGATAACTTAGAAAACTGATATTAGTCCATGTATGAGTATTAGCAGATATCAGAGGTTGTATTAGTATCAGCAGATATCGGTATTGGCAGATATCGGTGTTGGCATAAGCATGGCTGGTTGGTGGATTTGTGATCTTCCTGAACCAATGTTAAGAAATATAAATATATTGAGAAAATATTGTCATTGGTATCAGTTTTGGCACATGTCAGTGTTGGTATCAGTATGAGCAATTATTACAATAATTACTGGTGTTGACAGATAGAGGAACTAGTATCAACAGTGGCGGATAATAAGACTTGTTTAACTATTGGCTTATTCTGGTACTGCATCAGTGTGGGCAGATATTGATCATTACAATCAATTGTATCAATACTTGTGGCAGGTATTGGCAAAGGTATTAGTACTGAGAGGTATCAGTTTGGATACTGAGCTGTATTGTACTAGTTTGGATAGATACCAGTAGCTTAAATCGGTGATAAAATATATATCAGTTCTAGTATCAGTATTGGCAGATATCACAACTGGTTTAGTGGTCATGAATATTGGTAATCATATCAGTAACGGTAGATATTGGAACAAGTATTAGATTTGGTAGATATCAGAAGTGGTATCAGTATAAACTGATGTTAGTATTGGCTTACAGTGAAACTGATATCAGTAGTGATAGATAAAAGCAGTGGTATTATTGGTGTGGGCAGGTACTGATGACTAAAATCAATGTTTATGATCTGATGTAGAAGAGCTTGTATCAGTATTAGCAGATATCACAGAGATATCACACAGAGTTGATATTGGTAATCGTGTCAGTAATGGTAAATATTGGAACAAGTATTGGTTTATATCAGACCTGGTATCAGTATTGGCAGACACTGACACTGATATCAGTCGTAACATATATAACAGTGGTATTATTGGTGAGGGCAGGTACTGATGACAAAGATCAATGATTACGTTCTTGTATCAGTATTAGCAGATATCAGTATTGATAACTGTATCAGTAATGGTAGATATATAAACAAGTGTTAGTTTATATCAGAACTGGTATCAGTATTTGCTGATATTAGTATAGGCAGATACTGACACTGATATCAGTGGTGACAGATATAAACAGAAGTATTATTGGTCTGACTAAAATCAATGATTATGACCTTAAGTACAAGAGCTTGTATCAGTATTGACAGATATTTAAACGATTATTATTGGTGCTAACGTCTAAACAAGCTAACGTTAGCTGCTGTGTTTTCTTCACTGCTGGTGGATAAAATAATAATTTATTAGTCTAAAAAGATCATCCAGTTTATTTGTAAGAGTCTGGTTTCAGGTCGAGGACTCCTCCAGTGTTCGGTCTGGTTTCTGACGATGCAGTCAGTGCAGCAGAATGAGCTGGAGAAGCCCAGAGCCAGCCCTTCCCTCTTCAGCAGGCCACATTAACCCAGCAGGGCTCTGCCTTTATGGCTCTCCTGCTCACACTTCAGTGATGAGAGTAAACAAGCAGCGGGCCAAAGGTCAGCTAAGCCCACAGAATAAAAGAGGGCACAGGGGGGAAAAGAGGTGGGAGGAAAAAGGAGAGCGGCCCGAGGCGGTGCTCAGATCACTGTCAGGGCTTCAAGCAGGGAATGATGTACGAGACAACAGCCCAGGACCGGAAATGATTATAAACAGAGAACAGGGGAGAGTATATGAGAGAAAAGGGGCCGCATTGTCTTTATCTGTCAAATTTGTTACTTCCGCAGATCTGATAGGGACGGTGAAACCTGTAAAAAATGAAAAGAAGAACCAGCCCTGACTGATAGGGATGGATTAATCACAGCGTCGCCTTTTGTCTCCGTCACACAGGAGAAATGAGGAACAATCATATAGGCAAGTGCTTTCTCCCCAGCCTCTCCACCTGTGTTGTTGAGTGACAAATGAGGCTGATTAAGGACGTGTTACATTACTACTACACTTTTCCCTTTTTTCTCTCCCTTTACATCATTAAACTCTGGTAATTAAGTGAGCAAGCATCATCAGAGCCGTATGAAATAACCGGAGCACATATAGATTTTTCATTCTTAACTTCCCCGTTGCTCGCAGGCTTTACCAAGGTGACACGACTCCCGCACTCTCCCTTTGCTCTGAGATTAATCCCACTTTGACTGTGGAGGTGGATTAGAGCTCAACTCGGGTGCCCAAACTTGTTTTAATACCCATATCATCAGACAAAAACAGGATAAGGATTTGAGCAGGCGAGCAGCATGGCAGTGCTAGAATGTGACTGTGGCTTTGCAAGTTACTATACAGATTTGTCAACCACACAGCAAATTAAAGATACTATCTCGCCTGAGCCTATTTTGTGGAAGTTGTGTGATGATTCTGAGCTTAGACAGTGAATCCGCAATCTCTAGCTGCTCTAACAAAGGTGCAGGAGAACAGACAGCCAGACGGAGATATACAGCACCTGTTTTTTTCTTCTTCTTTTTTTTCCCCGGCTGTTTTCTTATTTTTTTTTTTTAATTCTTAGTATTTATCCGCTGGAGACAGACACGTCATCCCTCCCAACATGTGCGTTATGAATGGCCAGCTGCAGCCGCTGTGGCACAAATACACCCTGGTGGACTCCTGCAGGGCCGTCTGCTTCTCGGGGCAGCACAGTAATCATTTTTATCCCGCTGATTTCCCAAATAGAAATAGACACGTATGATAAAAATGTCACGGCCACTCCACATGTCACCGGACTAACAGGATTACACGTCACTTTCTAAAGTCTCGCTCTGGTTTTCCTTTGCTGTGAGTAGACACATTATTGCACACGGGAACTTTGCGGTAATATATGGTAAGAGACTGGTAGCTGTTTATGGCCTGTGATTATTTAGTTTGAATGAAACCGGTGATTTATGCCCATTTAGCTGAAAAGCCCTGTAAATTCCCCCAGCTGCATTTCCCCTGGATACAGAGTGAGTGGAGTGAAAGTGACAACTGGGTTTGGTGTGGAAATGTACGCCGCGTCCCGGAGTTATATTTAATATACCTGACATGAAAAACATGCCTACCTACTTACCACCACCCGCAGCACGAAGCAAAGTGCAGCCTGCTGAGCCTGCGTGGAATCAGAGAGTGGGAGTAAATAGTGGATTAGAGGAAAAATGAACTGTAGTGGCAGACAAACCGGCAGCTATTAGAGGGACACAGGGAGATCTGCAGCCAGCAGTCTGGGCACAGCCAGCGCTCGAATCATTTGGTTTCCTGCTGCACAAACTGGACTAGAAAGAGGCGAGCCGGTCCAGAACGAGGGCTTTGGGTGGAGTTAGGCTGCAGATGCAGTGTGATGTGGATCAGGGTTAGTGGAGCAGTGGCATATTGTCCACATGGATGGGCTTGGCTCTCTCTGCGAGCCTGATGGAGCCTTGTCCAGCATCTCAATGTCTCCAACACAAATAGCCACATTCATCCACTCCTCTCACACCATTACACCTAAAAGACTCAAAGCCAGCCCATCCATAAATAGAGTCAAATTTGTTTTTCAGCCGCTCCGCCGCCGAACAAAAACACCAACAGAGATGAAAACATCAGAGGGGCGGCTACAATATGATGCGCTCCCTAATTTGTTTTTATTCAGGAGTGTTTCTGCCTCTCTGGCGTTTACTCCGGTGGATGTTTGCAGGGTCAGTCGGTCAAAGCCTGCTAAAAGGGCTCCTCTGATTGCATGCCTACTGGCTGACACAATGGAGCCACTAATCTTCTTATTTAGAATCCAGAGGCTGGCCATATCTTAATGAAGCTGTAATGAGCTGTTGAAAATCCCTGAATTGCGGGAGGGATTATTGAATTGAAACAACTCTGGTAATCATAACGTTCGAGTAGCCACTCAGTATTTACTGCCCATTGAGCCACATTTATATCCACTTATTAGAGTGGATTGCTCCGGCTTGTTTTTGTTGTAATTCTGACCTGCAGTGTGTGTTTTGGTTTGTGTATTTCCCGAACGCTCAGTGCATCAAGGTGTGCATGTATGCTATCTGCAGGGTGATTATGACCTGCTGACAGGCTGGCGAGACAGAAAAACAGCAGGGTCTGAGTGCAAAAACTGATTACATGAAAGAGCACTTTGCATGAAAATGACTCTGAACTCATTTGCCGTTTTATTTCTCCGGCACATTTTTACGACCTCTCAGAACAAAGCAAAATCAGGATTGTAAAACCGTACAGCGCTCAGCCCTCGTGAGCCAATGAGAAAGGAGTCGAGGAGCGGTTGTTAGTTTTGGGAGCTCCCAGCGTTCACTGTGTGTGTGTGTCAAAGACAGAGACACTTACTCCAGGTATAGTTTTCTGTTTAGCATCCTCTCTCAGAGTACAAGTGCCACTTCACCATTGAGCATTTGTCACTTTATGGATGTTGCTGTCATGTCAGGCTTCCCGTACACACAGTGTGTGTGCAGCGCAGTGTGTAAATAAAAGAGAACAGGCATAGACACGGGGCGACAGGAACACAGCACACGCACAGGAGGCAGCAGCTTCATACCTGCAGGGGAAACATCACACAGCTCCGCACACGTCATGTTTCCAAGAGTCGCTGCGGCCCGATGTCATCGTTTACGATTTAGATGATTTGGCGAATGCTGATCGTCTGTCTCTTATTTTGTGTCCCTGCAGGTCTCAGCATCCGCGGCGCCCAGGAGGAGGACCCCCCAGACCCCCAGCTCATGCGCTTAGACAACATGTTGTTGGCGGAGGGAGTGGCGGGACCGGAGAAAGGCGGCGGATCTGCTGCTGCGGCGGCTGCGGCCGCGGCCTCCGGCGGGGCGGGCGACAACTCCATCGAACATTCCGACTACAGAGCCAAACTCACCCAGATCAGACAGATCTACCACACAGAGCTGGAGAAATACGAACAGGTGAGGAGGGGGGAGGGGCTTTACATCCTCGTGGTTAACCTGCTCGAAACCTCATTTAACAGTTTTTCTAAACGTCCAGGTTAACCTTAAAAACGTGGTTCTTATTCCACCATTAAGACGTTTAAGAAGGTGGATCTACCGCTGAGTCGTACGTCATTCTCCACGTTACTTACGAACGCCATGAAAAGCTTATTGAGAGCGTTCGGGGAAAATTGCAGTGAGCATGCACGCGTTCGCAGCCGAGGAGAAATTGCAGTATTATTCAGTGTGTTGTACTTAATTATAGAGATCCAGAGCAGCGAGTGCCTTAGTCATGGGTGTTAAATGAAAGTATGATCAGCTCCTTCACCTAGCACTCTGAGCCTGCCATTAAACACAGAGGCATTATGGGTGAAAATAGAAGGTGTAACAGTGATGCCTCAGCAAGCCGCTGAGGTAAATTAGACTAATTTACTCGCCGCTCTCTGAGAGAGGAGGTGGGGACGCGGGGGCGCACAACACTTCTCCGGGAGTAAATGCATCTTTCTTAAGGGTGTTTCCAGGTTTTAATTATCTAAATGTAAATACTTAACGAATTTTACTCAGAGTAATGAGCTCAAGTGTGCACTACGTAAATGAGTTATTCTAATTAATCATGTATGAACTCCTGGTTTACCGAAAAGCTGTTTAAATTCGCTCGGCATTAGGAGGCCGGCCAAATTACTAAACTGCAATGATGACCTCAGCGGTTATGTCGTCAGAGTAATTCATGAAAAACACGTTATGATGGCGAAGGTTCGGTGAAACGATGAGCAGACTTCAGGAGTCCTGGGGAGGTCTCTGGTCTCACTCTGGACCCTCTTTCTCTCTGTCACTCTGCAGGCGTGCAACGAATTCACGACCCACGTGATGAACCTGCTGAGGGAACAGTCTCGCACGCGGCCCATCTCCCCCAAAGAGATCGAGCGTATGGTGGGAATCATCCACCGTAAGTTCAGCTCCATCCAGATGCAGCTGAAACAGAGCACCTGTGAGGCTGTCATGATCCTGCGCTCCAGATTCCTCGATGCCAGGTCAGTGGATCTCATGTGTGTGTGTGTGTGTGTGTGTGTGTGTGTGTGCGTGTTGGTATCTAGAAACTTTTACTTCCTCCAGATGACCCATATAAGCTCACCCAGTGGGCGAGGTCATTGTCAGGTCTGAACTTTGTGTTTTTTCGCTCCCACTTTTCTGGCACACGACACAGTGTGAGCTCTGCAGAGACGCATGATTTAACCGTGTCCACGCTCTGCGCATGATCCATCCTCCAGACAATCATGCCCCCAGCACCTGATAGCAGTTAAGACCAAATGAAACAGGGGGCCGAGTCCCGGGTAATGGATGGAGGGGAGGTCATCAGCAGGTGTTTGGGATTAATCTAATCACTAGCAGCATGGTGCAGCGAGGGGCTCTGCAGAGAAGGGGGCACAAGTTGGAGGCCAAACAAGCCAAGTGGAAGCACATTTGCTGCCTGCTGCCTGTGTGAAGCGCGGTAAACAAGGCAAAATAAGCAAATGCTCAACAACATGATAAGTAGTGCCCTTGGGAGGGAACAGGGACCCAGATCTAGTTAGAGTTTGCTTGTTTCTGCTGCAGATCCCTGGGGCTGTGGCACTTCAGGAACAATGCTCAACTGTGCATGCCGTGATTTCTATAATGCACCGAGATGCACTCCGACTGGGCTTTGCGCTCCATCACAAAGCCCACCCATCCGCTGCACTAAACTCTCCACATTACACGCTTGGACTGGAGATTGCGGACCAACAGACCAAATTAAACATTGTATGTGTTTTGCGACTGTGTGTGTGTTTGTGCGCGCTTGTTATCGGCCAAAGTCGGCTTTGGTCTTCCGTGTGTTTGACGAGACTTTTGGAGCAGGACACGATATCCGGCTCCTGAGGGCCCCGCAGCCCATTCCTCATTATTTTCACCGTTTATGTGTGAGATTGATTGTGCAATTTGTGCGATCCAAATGGATGAGTTAATGCCGGTCCTGGCTAATAGGGCTCGCTCGGCCTTTTCTCTCGTTTTTCCTCTCTCAACCCAGGCGGAAAAGGAGAAACTTCAGCAAGCAGGCCACGGAAATTTTGAACGAATATTTCTACTCGCACCTCAGCAACCCGTACCCGAGCGAGGAGGCCAAAGAGGAGCTGGCGAAGAAGTGCAGCATCACAGTTTCCCAGGTGGGTAGTTGCTCCTCCTTGTACAGTAGCTGGTGGGTAATCAGGGTGGGAAAGCCTAGAGGGATAGTTAGCGTAGGTCGCTCCATTGACAAGACACAATGTCCGTCCTTAGCTAACCTTGACATTGTGGCTGCCTAATGATGCTTCAGTCAAGGCTGGTCCCAGTCAGTCAGAGCGGGGGGCCGCAGGGAGGGGAGGCCTATATCATCTTGGCCTCAATCAAAGCACTATGTTGTCCTTCCTTACGCGGGGTCCCCTGCCATTTTTACCCCTCATTCCCATCCACCATGAGTGCTCTCTGCGGTGGCTGGTCAGCCGCGCAGGTCATAAGCCGGGAAGAAAAATAGCCTCATCCTTTAGTTGAAGAAGAAAAGCAGTTAAAGAAACGCTGCCTGATATTTATTAGGATGTTTTTTTCTCTCTTCGAGTGACCTTGCAGGACTCTGCTAATTCACAGTTAAAGACGCCTCTTTTTCCCACTTCCTAAAAATATAAATATAGATACGACTAGCTTTTCTTCACGGGGGGAACCTGAAGGCAACATCTCTCACACCTAACCCCCCCACATCCAAAAGCCTGATTATCCTTTCCTCTCCTGCTATGATTGTGACTAGACTTTTCTTTCCTACCCTATTGTTCTGTGGTTGTCCTCATGAGACAGGATATGAGAGAAACATGAATCTATACAATAATCTGCAGTGTTTTTTTGTGCTGTGTGGGGAGGGGGTATATTGAGTGTAGTCATGAAGAGTCAGATACTGTAAAAGCCCATTCTTTTTTGCCTTCAGGGGGTGGGAAGCACCATCACAGTATCACAGGTATGTCATGACTTCTCCTGATCCACTGTTTTCATTTGTTTTTCTCTTTCTTTTCTTTTTTTGTTGATGATGTTAAATGATGTTTTAGCCTCACAGTTTTTGCACTGCACAGATCCTCCCTCCCTCCCTCACACCACTGCTACATGCTAATGCTATCATAAACTGCAGTCTTTACCGTTTCTTTGACATGTTTGAAAACGCAGATTACAACTTTTGACATTTCACTTTTAAGAACACAGACTGATCCATGTTTTAAACTACACTCATGTTATTATCACCATATTATTATTATTATTATTATTAATATTATTATGTGTGTACTGATGTGAAACTGTACCTTTGTTTGCTTTGGTTTACATTTGTTTGTTGAAGAACTTGAACTGATTGTGTGGTACTTTCCAATCTCAGTTAATTTACATCCCTGAAGCTGCTGTGTGCTGTGAGTGGTCCCGGACCCTCACAAATGGAGCTCCACTTTGTTATCTGAAGGCCACTGTACTGGTTCCCATGAGAGCGAATCAGTCGGAGCAGAAATTAGAGGGCTTTTAAAAATTCACTTGAACTCATCTCAGGCCCCATTAGTGGCGAGCTGCTGGACGGGCGGAGGCCGCCGCTGCCGCCGCCGCAGACGTCCGTATTGACTTATTCTTAGTGCTTTGGCTCATTTTAAGTGAGTAACAAAGTCAGAGGCTCGACATGACGCCGTAAGTGTGTTATCGCTCATCGGGCCCCGGCCCCTTCAGACTCACAAACGCTACTTTGAGGGCTCGGCTGAGTCATTTTTCAAGCACACCCCTAAAACGCTTGTCTTTTTTGCAGCTTTGTTTATTGCACGAGCAGTTCATTAAGAAAAAAAACCATCAGCAGTGAATGGTATGCCAATATCTGTCTGCAGCTAGGCTCAATACATCATCGCTGACGAAACACTCTGCATCATATTACCAGAAAATACGAGAGACGCTCAAAGAGAGGAAAAACGCTCTGATCTCTGCGGGTCCGATCAGGAGGATTTTAGTCAGACTTAGATTCTCCAGGAGCCAAAAATCACTTAATACAAAATCATGATACTAAGGTCACAGTAAATATTAATTTAAATACAAAGTTTTACAGGTAGTTTATGTCGAATGAGTCAGTTTGCTTTACTTTGTTTTAGAGATTGTACGGTAAACAGACCGACAATCACTGCGATTGTTTGAGACACAGTACAAAGACCAGAGCAGCTTATCTGAGTGTTAATGTTTGGTCTTAAATTATGCAAACTTTGATAAACAGGATAATTGAAAGGTAAATAAGTGACATTTGCATTTTATTCAGACTAAATTTTATTCAGACACTAAAACTCTAACAGGTGTTTGAAAACTTTGATTATCTATTTTATTAATAGATAAGAACTGTGTATTGATAACAGATTACAGAGGAAGATACCACAGTACTGTAGGCCCTCATATCACTGTGTCAGTTATCATTGACTTCAACAAGTCGTATTAAAGACTTTGAGACTTTTTAAAGTACGCAATGAAAACAATTTCAGACCCATTTTACATCTATACTGGAAAAAAAGGACATAAGACATGAGGGGAAATCGAAACATCTTACATTACTTCAAATCAATCTATATTCCTATCGCATATTATTTGTTTTTAAGTTGAGTTAAAACATTTTAATGACCTTTAAAAACATGTTTAAGACATTTTGATGAGATTTTAAAATAATTTTAGACATTTTAAGGCCTTAAATTCAAATGATTGGATTTTAGACACGTACAGAGTCACGTAGATATCTTGATGCAGTTTATTTCTGGACTTGTGAGCGTTGTGTTCAGCAATGTGCAGTTTCTGTGCGGCTGTGTAGCTTTTATTAGCATTATCATACAACCTGAAGGTATGCGAGTTTAGCTCAGCCTGTAGATGCAAAATAAGAATAGAAACTATCCGCTGAGACATGCCTCCCATGTCTGTTTTGTCCACAGGGGGCGCTGAAATCAGCACAAAACTAAAGTTCCTTACAGGAGCTTTAACTAGGCGGAAATTTTGATGTTATATTTTGATGTAAGACGTGTCCTGAATGAAGGCTTGTGATTGGACGGTTTGGTTTAGCGTTTGCGTACACATTGCTAGATAAAGTTGTGGTGTTGGTTGAAGAGTTGAGGTTTTTTCGGTGTACGGTTGAAGATTTAAAGCAGATCCTCACATTTTTCTCCAGAGTGACACTTTTCAATATTTCATAACTCTGTGAATTTAGTGAAGCTTGAGTTCTTATTCATTTTTAATGCTGCTGCCTGTATAATTGATGCTTTCCCAGCCTGTGAGTCCACCTCTGTATGTGTGTTTAAGGCTCAGGGCATTGTAACCCCGGATATATTGGGATCATACACTGATCATGCATTGCCTTACATTGAGTAGCGAGCAGTATTGACCTGAAATAGGGTGAAATAGTTTGAATTATTAAGCAGAGCTCGGCGGCCTCTCTCGTGGGCAGCAGCAGCAGCAGTGTAGGCAGCGGATATCGTGTTCTTGCACAGAGTCTGCATGGTCATTATACAATCGCTGCCTCTGAGGCTGCTGATGTCAGGTAATTCAATCTCACAACCTGGTTCTCACCACACATAGGAGTCAATTGAATGCATGGCCTGCCACAAGATAAAAGGGAATTAGTTCTGTAGATTGGGTTGTGCTCCACACCTTCCAGAGCAGTGCATTTGTTCAATATTTAGCTGAACCCCAGAATCACTAAAGCCAGAGTTCAGTGGGCAGGAGAGAAATGTGCATGTAGGACTGAGAGGGAGAGAGGGAGAGAGAGAGAGAGGGCTGGAGTAACGTCCAGAATCTACTGCCAGCAGGGTCTTGTAACACCATGTAGTGGCAGAAAACAGTCATAGCACACTTCATCAGAGACTCAATAATAAGAACATTTTAAAGAAACATACAGAAACATAATAAACTGCTGACATATCTGTTAGAGGTGAACTAATCTGCAGCTGTCAGCTCTCAGGATTAACGTTGAAAATACGTCCTCATGTTGTGCAAACACCTAAACTGACACTTGAATAACTGCAGTTGTGTTTTTTTATTCACTGTTTGCACAACATAGTGTTAAATTAAACAGGATAGTGATGAGCTTTAGAGAGCAGTTTCCCCAATTCCCCGGCTTTCTTCACAGCAGTGTCTGAAAGAGGAGAATATTGCCTGGTCTTTGGCTCCACTATCCACTCTAAGCAGGTTAAGTAAAAAGGATGATGGCCAGGGCTTTCATTGCTTCCAATTAAACCTTGCTTGTTAGTTTAACCTCTAGGTAAACCCATCAAACAATTGATGTCAAGGAAACCCTGCCAACAGTGGGCCTCGCCTGAATGGTCATTAATTTTAATTGCCTAGATATTAAAGATTTAGAGCACAGAGACGTGCAGGATAGAAATGATCTGATGTCCTGCAAATCCAGTCAGTTTTCACGCCGCAGCATCAGCGAGCTGCTGGGGATATTAAAATTTAAGCACATGGGTGGAAATTAAATAAAGCGTCATTAGGGGCAGCTGCTCTTTGGCTGGTCCAGCCGTGGGCTGCGGGGCCTGAGAAGGACGGGGGGTGGGAGGGTGGCGGCGGTGGTGTAGGGGGCGGCGGTGCAGCGACAAGACACTCTAATTTATAGAACCATTAAAAACAAGCATCACCTCATTATTATTCCACGGTTATTGCCGAGCCAGCACTCACACATAAGGTTCACCCTGTACAAGTTTTCAGTCTGACTGATGCGGAGTGTCATCATCTCAGTTCAACAGAATTAGCATTTCCAGCTGCACACGGTCTGAATACGCCCACTTTCACAGCTCAGGACTACCTTCACCTGAGAGTGTGTGTTAGAGACACAACACAGGAGGTGAAGGAGGAAACTACACCTGCTGGAAACGGAAGATTAAAAACACCTCGAGTATCTTTACATTTGGATTTAATAATCGACTGAAAACTAGATTTTCACGTCCACATCAGAAGAAGAGAGGATGATATTGTCAGATAAATACATGAAAATTATTGATCATGACTCACAGGACCTTTTTGTCCTCGTGGGCCACTGTTGCATCTGGATTTAACACCAGAAGAGGTGAACAAGAGAGCATCCAAGTGTTGATTAGATATTTTTAAAGACACACTGGACCTTTAAGAGTTTGATTTAACATTTCTGTTTTATTCTAATCCCTGAAAATGTCTAACTCTTTTTTATGAATGAGCACAAACAGCAAAAGCAGCTTCTACCATAATTTAGTGTCCTCACACTCACACACATGTTGTATTAATGTTTAATTCTTTAAAGCTCCTGTGAGGAACTTTAAAGACAGTCTGTGTCAGCTTGTGGTTTTTGTTTATCTCGTCCTTTACATGCTTAGTTAGGGACTTATGACAGTCGATCAGATTATTTTTTATGATTATTCTTAGCAGTAACTGTAAAAACAGGCCTACAAATTCACGTCAGCTGATACCTACCCCCCACACACACACACCTAATTAAGCCACAGAAAAGTGGAAAATCAAACTCATCAATCATGTTGCTGATCGTTTCATTTGCTTTTGGACATCATGACGAGGTATAGATATGAATTTTAGTCAATTTCATATATGTAAAAAAACTCCTCACTGGAGCTTTAAAATAAATCTGTTCCGTGACCAAAACGAACCAAATCCAATTATAAAGAGGTGATTTCACTGAAGCTAAAGTCTGATTTTTTTCATATTGAAGGTTTTTCTTTTATTTTACATTTGAATGTTTGTGCTGTAAATGACCTGAGGGTGTATTTGCCTCTTATATTTCATAATTCAACATTTCCATAAGGTGTCAGTCACTCTGACTCACTGATCTGGAATCAGTGAGGATTCCTCCGAGGGTAAAAATACGAGCATTGACATATTTCACAGAGGGATTTGCATCTGTAACTATCAGGAGGAGCGCTCTGTATATGTTACACCGACTTTAGTGTGTGTGTGTAAGTGTGTGTGTGTGTGTGCGCAGTCGGAGCCCCTTGTGTTTTAGTTTTGTCTGGAGACACATCTGAGAGCATGTCATGCTCCCATCCATGAGAAGACACGAGTGGCTCCTGATTACGGCTTAATTAGCTGCTGTACCCGGCGGACATTACTGCAGGGGCTGGGAATTGGGTACTTGATGGACCCAAACATGACATCTTGAAACAATCACACTGCTCAGTGCACGCTGCTGTGGCTGCTTGACGTCTGACTCCTCTGCTCCTCCTCCCTCTGCTCTCGCACACAGGTATCCAACTGGTTTGGCAACAAAAGGATCCGGTACAAGAAAAATATCGGCAAGTTTCAGGAAGAAGCCAACCTGTATGCCGCCAAGACCGCCGTAAACGCGGCGCATGCTGCAGCCGCTGCAGTGCAGAACAGCCAGGCCAACTCCCCTACCACACCCAACTCCGGTAGGCCTCTCTGCATTTAGACAAAAACCAGATCTGCCCTCTACCTCAGCTGTTAACCTGCTGCCTACCTACCTACCTACCTGCCTCACTCTCTCATGCACCATTCACACAGAGAAGAGTGACAGGCTCTGCTCCCAGCTCGGGGATCACAGTGTCTCCTGTCTATAAGACGGTTGATGCCGAGCAAACTCATGCATAAAGACAGCCTTCCTGACTCCTGAACCGAGAACATATGTATTTTTGGGCAAAAATAGAAACGCATCAGAAAGATGCCATGGGATTTGTTTTTCCCCTTGACTTTCTGTCAACTCGCTGTCATTTCTAATGTAATGGTATGTAGCCGCACTGAACAACGGGAGGGTTGCTTTTTCTGCAAGATAAAGTTAGAGATAATGGCTGGGAGCATTTTAGGTACAGTAGACTATCTATCTCTGAATGCATTCATACTAAGAGTAAGAGTCATGAGGGGGGGCATGTTTAGTCCACTTTAAAGATGAGTGATGTAATGCTGAGTTTGGACTTGGTTGACCTGCGTCTGGGTGTGGTAAGCTTATGAAGTGGTCCCTTTTTCTTGCACCCAGGATTCCAGATGAAAGATGAAGAGTTTCAGCTGGATTCTGCCGAGAGCAAAAACACTCTTTTAACCAACATGTTTACTGGTACTGGTCTTTTCATAAGCTTCTTATTGTCCTCCTTGTCATTTACCATGTGATACCTCCCTGCCAAAACCTTAGATTGGAAGTTGGTGATGTGGAACAATTGGGAGCTTAGGCGACCGGTCCCTCTTGTGTCATGTGATTTTCATTTCATTTGTGTCCACCGCATTCGTAGAAAGAAATAGATCCTCTCGAGTCTCTCTGCATCTCCTCCTCCTCCTCCTCCTCCTCTGGTTGTTTCTTTGCCTCCCCTCCCTCCTTCCTTCCACCCCTGTAGTTGCTTGCTTTATTATCGGGCTCCTCATCCTTTAGTGTATTTTTCTGTGTGCGTGGTGTGTGTGTCTCTGTGTGTCTGTGCTTTCCCTTTATAGCCTTCTCTCATGTATTCAGCTACTTACATCCTCCCTTTCCAGGTTCTTCAGGTTCTTTTAACCTCCCAAACTCTGGGGACATGTTCTTGAGCATGCAGAGTCTGAATGGGGATTCTTACCAAGGGGCACAAGTCGGAGCCAATGTACAGTCACAGGTAGGATCCACAATCGGGGGACAGTTCCTGACTCTAGCAGTGCAGAGAGCTGTCCTTGTCTTGCCTGTGTACTGAGCCATCCACAGTGCAGTCTGAAGCACAACCAAAAACAGACCAATGAGAACAGAAACTAAGACGCTGCTGCAGTTCTAGACAAACAGCATCCCGGCCCGCTAAAAGAAGTCCGATTGGCCCGAGTGTTTACCGACTATTTCGCTTTGGATGGAATATTTTGGCAGCCAAAATATGATCCCACCCCACAAAACAATTCACTGGTTTCTATTCCAAACACCTCCAGTAAACTCTGAGTGAATGCATTTGGCTTTGACTTGAACTCTTGGGTTGGTATTTCTGGGTTTCTGGTACTGTGTTTCCCCCTTTTTTCTGTATTTTGATCCTGTCTCATCTCGTTATTGTGTGTTTGTTGACGTCTCCCATTCTGTTAGTTTAATGCAGCTGACGCACAATCACTGCCATGCACATAGACAACAAAAATACACACACACACACACACTGCTGAGTCATGACTCAGGTTAAAACACACACACACACAGACTTCTGCAGCAGACACACCAGCATGCTGGTTAAGTCAGTTTGCTTTTTCCATCATTACAGAAACATTCGAGCTGATTTCACACTTTAGTCAGAACCTGTAACCTCACTGAGCATGTGCACAGTTAGTGTCGTGGCCGGCGCCCGGACTCTGAGCTGACGGGCTTGTCCACCTTGTCTGTCCCCTCAGGTGGATACCCTGCGCCATGTTATCAGTCAGACGGCAGGATACAATGATGCTCTGGGGGGAAACTCCATGTACAGTCCACACGGATTAAATGTAAGTAGATGTTCACCTGTCATCTATTTGTTCCAGTAAATACTGTCGACTCTTTCTGCTGCTTTTATTTCTATGATGGAGAAACGACCGTGCGTTACTTTTGAATAACGTGATGACAGAAGTTTTCAGAGGGAATCTAAACTAGGGTTGTCCCGATATGATATTGATATCAGATATCGGTCTGATATCAGCCAAAAAATAAATATCGGATGATGTCCTGCATCTAAAATCTATATCAGCACTCCAATACAAGCAATCCATTCCAGACTCCAGCACCTATTGCTAGCATGCAGAGCCCACGTGATCACAACAACAGTGTGTACAAAGGTACAAACAAAGCAGTAAGGAGCAGGAGTGATGTTGGACATGTGGCAGTATTTGTTGTTAAAAGTCAGATAAAGACGTTGCAGCTGAGTAAAAAACTTGTCATGCACAAGTTTGTGCCAATTGGATCAATATCGGTATTGGCCGATACTGAAGGATACAATATCGGTATAGTATCAGAAGTAAAATGTTGTATTAGCACACCCCTAATATAAACTGATGTTTCAAACAGCTGAGGGAATTTCCTTCACTAATAAAAAGGTTGTAGAGACACAGACAGGAGCTGCACAGACATAAGGGCCCCTAACAAAGAGAGCTCTCTGCTGCACTGATGGACCCTCACTGTTTCATCTTTAGGGGGCCTTTTATACTCAGTACCTCCCTCAAATCCACCCTCATGACTCTCAGCCAATCAGTCTTTATTTATAGAGTACTAATTCACAACAAGTGTTATCCTAAGACAATGAACAAAAAAGCTGGTCCGAGTGGATCAAGATGTTGGAGTTTAAACTTGTTATTAAACTCAGAACTTGTTAGTTTTTCATTCAGATATTAACATATATTATTATATATATTCAGATATATTAAAACGTTCACAAGATATTATATTTACGACTTATAAGACTTCATAAAATGTCACTATAAGTTGTTATGAAAGCGTTAAATCACCTTTAAAGTCTCACTATATTGTTGTATTTAGTCAAATTTAAAACAGCAGCAACAACAATACTGAGTTATCAGCCGACCTGTCCTCACATGACTGCATCAACACTGACATCAGCCGGTCACCTCACTACGGAGGAAGACTAGGGCCACTGAGAAAAAAAAGAGGTCTGATATATAAATTTTAAAGAATTATTATTCAGAGAAAAAAAGTCTGAAATCAGACTTCAGCCTCAGAATTCAGACTCTGTGTTTCATCAGAGTTTCTTCTACAAAGACTTAA
Organism: Xyrichtys novacula; assembly: GCA_962446985.1. Taxonomy (NCBI): domain Eukaryota; kingdom Metazoa; phylum Chordata; class Actinopteri; order Labriformes; family Labridae; genus Xyrichtys; species Xyrichtys novacula. Next base: position 1,746,095 of record OY660875.1, read on the forward strand.
ACCTCCATGAGGGATCTGTTGGTCTCTGGTCTCCTCAAAGTCCTGGTTTCTGTAAACTCAGACTGAAACCATCAGGTGTGGTTCGTTTGTCACCTGATCTCTCTTTGGTTAAAAACACTTTCAGTCGTCTTCTGCCTCCGACCTCAAACAGGCTGAAACCAGAGAAGCTGAATCCTGTTTTGAAATGCTCCACAGAATTTCCCGTCGCCTTATCTCGGTGATAAAATACGAACATGTGATCGCCTGCAGCTCCTTCCAGACATGAATCCCATCTTCCTTGATGAGGTTTGATATGGCGCCTTTTTGTAAAGCAGCACGTAATCTGCAGCTATCAGGGTAAAGATTAATTTGGTTGATGAGAGGATGAGGAGAGAGGAATATCATCAGACAGCAGCTTTCTCTGTATCAGTGTGTTTGCTCCCTTCATATTGTCATGCCTGTTGGGTATAATACTCGCAGATTCACAGTCTAATATTATTTAAAGCTTCGGCGTCAGAAATGAGGCGTTAGTGTTACTGGAAATGAAAAAGAAAGTGATTTTCTGCTGAGAGAAATTAACACTTTGGATGTAAACAAATGGAGGAGAGGAGGGGGAGGGGACTGAGTGACGCCGGCACTCTCTGCTTTCGGTGTCATTTTGGCTTTGCTGAAGCCGTGTTGCTATAAGCTCTTTAGACATGTCAGCTCCTACCAGGATCAAGTGTTTTTCACTTTCTCACAAGGTTTCTCACTTCCATGCGCGGAGCAGACCTGTGCCCACTGGCTCAGCGCGGCTCAGTGTGATCCTCACTAAAACAGCAACTGACGGCGCCGAGCAGCCTCCACACACGGGAAAAAAAGAGAGAAACAGAGACAGTAATAACGGCGTCTGAATCATCCCAAAGATCCTGTTTGGTTGGCAGAGCCCTCAGTGCGCTCTACAGATGTATTAGCATAGCCTAACCTTTAGCTTTGTTGGCGGTGACGTAGAAGGATCCAGTAAAGGCTAGGTCACGCCTGGAGCGAGGCAAAGTCAGGCTGGCTAAGACTGGCTCTCTGGGAGAGGCCCTGCCCTGTCACTTCCACTCAGCTCTCCCCACCTCACCCGGCCCCGGCCCTCCCTCTTCCTGACTGACAGCAGAATATGTAGCGACAAGCTGTCGGCCGCTGCAGAAATCTGCTTAGACGCTGATTTCAGGGAGAGCTCCCATTGGCCGGGACACCAGACAAATTTGTTTGTGAGAGCGTCTTTGCTGATGCTACTGTAACGCCGAGGACTAATCACGCGGCGTCAGGGTGCGAGGGGCGTCTTAATGTCAGCTGACACGAGCAGCATCCGTGTCTCCGTTCCATTTTTGGAGTGTTGTGTTTCGTTTTGGGAGTGAAAATGTGTTTGTGCGGATCGTGTTGCAGAGAGCGTGATTGTAATCTCAACCTTCTCCTATTTGTGTCCCAGGCTAATGGAGGGTGGCAAGATGCAACGACTCCGTCTTCTGTAATATCTCCAACAGAAGGACCAGGAAGTGTGCACTCTGATACCTCGAATTGATCCGCTATTAATGCATCTTGGCCTCCAGCTGGGAAAACGGACTCTTTTAACGACACATGAAGAAAAAAACAAACAAAAAAAAAACAGACTTTTCTCTTTCTGATTTGTTTCCCTGTACGTTCAAAAATTCACTCAAATTACAGACGACCTGACAGTAAGTGTTTCCTGATTGGTCGGTGGTTTCTTTCTGTCCTCATACATCATTATCATGTGTTTATTGTAGGGGTAAGCACACACACGCACACTCGCACACAAACACACAAACAGATCTGGACTTCCTCTGACTCTGGATGACACTCTCCTTTTAATTTCTCTGATTTCTGATTTAATTAGCGCTCTCGTCGGCGTCCGTAATTACCGCTCTCATTCATTCACTTCCTATAAAACATAGATTAAAGCAGCTGTTTCTTTGACTGTAATGTGCTCGCAATCTTGTCCGGCGAGTCAACAATGCTAGCGCTGACAGCTCAATGGCAGCTTTGTAGTTCCTTTCAAGATTTATTTTTGCCTTACAGCTGTATACATTAGTCCAAGGAAATCACTATTCAAAGTCTGCCACATAAAGGAGTGTAATTGATTGCTTGACTTTAACATGACACCATTCCATATTTTATAATTTGATGTTTAGTATGTACATATGTAAACATTTTTTTTGTACTGCTTATCAAACAAACCCCCCCACTCTCCCCTCCGACAGTAGATCATCCCGTCACCACGCGCAGGAGCCGCCACCGCCGCCGCCTTCGCCGCGCCCGTTACACAGGAAAAGTTGTACATAATATAGCTTAAGAGTAATTATACATCCCACCAATCAATACGCAGCTTTATTACCTCATACGAAGTCACACACGGATCATTTCTGTCATTTCTGTAGCTTAGAGTGCTCACTTACTACCTCTAAACAACGACGTCATCGGCGCCACTCTTTCTTTGCCCTTCGCTCACCTTTTTATGTCCTTCATTTGACCCCCGCCCCGTCCTGTAACACTGTAAACTCCTCATTCTCTATGTAATCTAATGTATATTTTAATCTTTTAATAAAATGCTGCGGCAGCACGGCCGCGTAAAACCACAAAAATAAAACAATGAAAATGATAACGATATTAATACCATGAAAAATGGAGAGGGGGGAGGGAGGGAGGGAGGGAGAGGAGGGGAGGGGAGGGGGGAGGAAGTAGTTGGTGTGTGGCTTTTACGAGGGTGGGGGTCGGGGGGGCGATGATGAACATTGTTGATAAATTAACAGCAAACAGTGAAACTGTTGTAAATAGTGAAGAAGAAAAAAAACATTTTGAATGTTGCTCATCTTGTTACTAAATCATGCAAAAAAAGAAAACGTCACTCTAAAAAGTGTAACGCTTAGAGGTTTCAGTATTCAGAAGAACTGTACATTCTCCGCCGCTCTGTCCAACAGGGCGCAGAACAAACTCCTTTTTCTCTTTTTTCTATTGTATGTGATTCTGAAACTGAAAAAGTCATGACCAATGATTTGTGGCAGTGATTCTGATGTATTAAAGATGATGATGATGATGTTTAGTGTTTCTTTCTAACCAGACTACACCCTGGACTGAAAAGTCTTCCTTGTGGTAGTTGTGTAATTTCAAACATGAATAAACCTTTTGCTTTCATGACAGCAGCGGCGCCTCGTGTCTCTTTACCTCGTCTTCGATCTCGGGTGTTTATCGTTCACAGGCTGCAGTTATCTATCGCTGCACACGTGAGCTGAAGGTAAAGACTTAACCTGGTTTGCAGCTACTGTCGCGCTGACATGGTTAGTGCAATTAACTGAAATGTCAGGCACTTCTAATTCAGGCTATTTGGTCTGTCTGTTGTGGAAAGGCTGCCTTAATGGATCATTGGTTACCAATTCCACATGGAGATTGACATCCATTTATCCTCATTTTCTCTGCAGAGACTTCTTCATTCCTGTCTGCCTCCTGAGCTCACGTCCACTCTTTGTGTCTCTCACTCATGAACACCCTCCTGGACTTCACTTCATATCTCTGTCCGACTTCTCCGACGAAAATTGCTGTTAAATCGTCGTACATTATTTCTATAACACCAAACTTGGAGGGATTGCAGAGCAGACCGATAAATTATCTGCCTACTCACGCTGGGGTTTACTTAGACTTTTGACAATAACAGTAACAATAACAAATTAGATTTTTTCTGTAATTTATCTGATACAATTCGAGCATTATAAAGGTCACATATCACCTTTTCATAGACACCAGTTGAAACAGTTGATAAACTATTACTTTGGTGTGTAATTTCAGGTGGAAATATCCCTGAAATAGCTCAGGGTAGGCCTGGGTGATTTGGCAAAAGTAAAAAAGATCACGATATATTTTGTCATATCGTCCGATCTCGATTATTATCAAGATTTTTTTTAAACTGCCCGTTTTAAAGCAAAAAAAAATATAAAAAACATTTTAACTCAGCAGTACAACAAAAGTAGATAAATACTAAATAATACAGTGAACTAGTTTACAGTCCTGAGTGTTTCTGCCCCCTCAGCGATAATGAAGACGCCTTAAAATGTAAACATTAGATTGATGTAATCGAACTGAAATTTATCACGATCATTGATCAGGGTCCAAGTGGTTAAAAACTGACTTACATGTGATGTGTAATTTTGGGGGAAATATGGTTCCTGTAATAGTCAGTCAACAATCATAATCCTTCAACTGTTTCACTGGAGTTAAAAATGCAGACTAAAGATCGAGAAAATCGACAATATCGTAGAATCGCAGAAGAATCGAATCAGGAGAAAAGCATATCCCGAGTGCAGATCATCTCAAACTTATTCAGAGGACGATCACTTAAAGAAAGAAGAAGATGTAACAGCAGAGAGGGTTTAAATCAAGCGCAGAGCACAGACGGTGTCTCAGGAGAGCAGATTTGTCCACTCAACCAGTGCAGAACTTCATCCAACACCTCTCTTAGAAATCACGTCTTTATCCTGAAATCATCATAGACTCACAAACGCTCAGAGAGGATGTTTTTATGTTGTTATGATATCCTCATTTTCTACAACAATAACTGAATTAAAGGTAATTCTACAAACATTAAGAGAAGTTCATTTACTCCATGGCGATTGTTTAGCATAATTACTCTCTGATAAAAATGGAGTGTGTATATGAAGACTACTGTACTCTAATAACAGCAGGCCTGTCGTCTCTGTTCTGTCGTCCTCTGCTGTGTGGATTACAATCTATTTGCTCACTCTACCTTCTCAAATAGACACATTTGCCTCCTCAAGACTTCAGCGATTGGATTTTAAGCACCGCACTCAGCAGAATTGGCCTCCGAACCTTTTAAATAAAGAAGTTCGGTTTTCTGAGATTATGCCTATTAGGGATTTTCCTAAGGTTCATTAAGGACGACATTTTCTAAGTAAAATTCACCATGAAAAGCATGCATCATTAAATATGGAAATCTAGAGTTATATTAGCAATATGCACATAGCCAGTGCCAATTAAATTAGAGAAAGATATCATTTATATTATTAAGGTGGAGTTCATATTGAATTAAAGAGAAAATGTGATTTTTTTAGTTTGATTTATAGCAGATGGAGAATTGTTCACAGACCCGTGTTAGACTTTTATTCTAATGCAGAGGCTGTTTATATTCAAGAGTAGAAACTGGAACCACATCAGACCAGGACGTAATTGAATTCTAAGGAGGTTCATAAGCAGAAACATTTCTATATTTAAACTCTAAATATGAATAATGTTGTACAATACGATCTTTAACTATAGTTTGAATTATAGAGTAACGCTAAACACGATCAAACAAGTTTGTACGAGTCCAAGACAATAAGCAATAAAGAGCACTTGTGTGATTATTGATCATAAATCTGCAGATTTTCATCTATTAGAGAGAGCAGACCTCTCACATGTTTGTGATGGAGAGTATTAGACTGACTCAGAAACACAAACAACATCTGAGTTTACTGAGCAGGTCCAAAGATTCAGAACCGCAGAGACCAACAGAGTTACAGAGAGAGAGAGAGAGAGAGAGAGAGAGAGAGAGAGAGAGAGAGAGAGAGAGAGAGAGAGAGAGAGAGAGGGAGAAAGGAGCAACAACTGAATAGAACTCTAAAAGTTTGATTTCAGCTTTAAAGAAAAGTACAAATGAGAAATTCAGAAAACTGCAACAGCACACAGACGCAGGTTTAGAGAATAAACTCTACACTTTGAGTATCTAGAGAATGGTGTGTAATATTAATGACAAGATCGAACTGACAGGCGTTAAAATAAAGGAAACGTACCATCGGGCGTGCACAAACATGAATTTAGCGCACAATAATCACTTTAGTTTTTACTGTCATATTCTCACACTTTATTTTACTGTATTTTACTGAGAGTTGTCCATGCATATGCCAGCGCTTAAAGCTGTAAACAACAATATAACATGTCTTTAAATCATTATGTTTACATACTCCACTGTGGAGGAGTCAGTTTGTTCTCAATCAGAAGGTCAAGGGTTCGATCCCAGGTCCCACATGCTGAGGTGTCCTTTATAAAGACACTGAAACCCGCCCGCGTTAAACACAGAGCAGCCTCAGCCTGCAGTGTGTGAATGTGTTATGAAAGGGTGAATGAGACAGAAGAGCTTTAAATGGTCAGAAGATCAGAGACAGAGAGAAACAAACAAAGTCCATGTAGTCCATCCACAAGTCTCCATTACAGTCGAACCTCGGTAAGGCAGTCGTGATTATTACAATATTCGCCAATCACAATTAGTTTTCATATTCGCGATCTCCATCAATTATTTATTTTATCCACAAAGTCGACTAAAATAACCCTGAATCTGAGTCTGATGCACACACTGTCGCAGCCACACATACAGAAATCAGAAACAGTGGGAAATAAGTAATAATATTATAATATATAATATTCAGTCATGTGTATGGTTCTTTTTTGGCCCCCCTCCCCTGCAGGGTTGGGCCACCCCTGTTGAAGAGGTTGGACACGCCCCTGTTAGAGGCCTTCTAGCTGCCTATTTTAAAGGCTGTATAAAAGCCAAAACACTGACCCCTCTGTCTGATCTCAGTCAGATAATAACAGTTTTCTTTGTTCGGTTCCTCACACAGACTGAGACCTGAGCCTCAGACTCACTCCAGTACTTTGATTTAGTGAACAGCAGCTCTATAATGGAGCTCGGACTTCATGCACTGATCTCTGCAGCAGCAGCAGCAGCTCTCACTTCTATTAAGAGATGAGTCCTGAGTGGCCTTTGAGCTTAAAACAGTGGAGTTAATTAACATTTGATCCTGACTCTCCTTACATCTTTACAAGCTCATTTTCAATTTCATTTCCCTGCGTTTTGGTGCCTGAAGATCGCTTCAGGATCAGAGTGGAGCCTCATCTCTGAACCCATGCTGGCTTATCATAGCTTGTTGGGCAGAAGCAGGCATGTGAAGGCTTGTGACAGGAGACAGATGTTTGCCTTACCTCTTAGCAGACGCGTGTCAGCGAGCGAGGGGGCTGCCTTTGTGCTGCTCAAATATCCTGATACCAAATCTGGAAAAAAAAAGAGAGAGAAAACACGCAGCTGTAAATGTCTGTCTGCCTTTTTCTTTATCGTCTTTATTCACACACAGACAAGAGCTGCACAAAAACATGACAATATTTACATCAGGCTTTATTAAATTCATTAGCGCTCTTCTTCATGATGATGTTGTGGGCTTTTCTCATTAGACAGACAACATGAATTTAAATATAAGAGGCTGATAGAGATGAACTTAAAGAGTAAAGCAGCAGCGTCTCTGATCAAACTGGTTTTACTCATGAGTTAAGAGGAAACACAAGATCCTGGGCGGGTTCATTCAGTCTGATTGTTCACCTTAATATGTGTGTTTGTGTGTGTGTGTGTGTGTGTGTGTGTGTCATTCCCATTATACACTAATACAGGAGGTGTGTGTTTGTGTGTTAGAGGTAAAGGTGTTACACAAAGAGATAAAACCTCACAACCTGAAACTCTAAAACTGACGTCTCCGCACTAACAGGAAGTTCAGGTGTTCCTTATGCAGCAAAATCTCATCTGTTAAGTTAATAAACTTTAAAATATGTATAAGTATACTACTTCTCATACATGTTCAACCACAAGTACATGAAGCTACAGTTTAAGGGACGAAAGCAAAGGATGATAAAAAAGGTAATATTTTGGTGCTCAGTCAAAGATAAAGAGTTTTTATTGATTAAAATGAAACAAAAAAGGAGAACTACATTTTGACTCGTCATGCGGCTTTAAATCACAGACCTGCTCAACAACAACAAAGAAATCCTGTTGGATATTCATGAGACAAAATAACAGAAAATATCATCACTGCTAACTTTAAGGAATAATGACCATTAGTGACAATATTTATATGACTAAAAGGTTCATCCAAAGTTTTTATTTACAATTTGAACGAGGTAAGAACTTACAGAGGACATTTTATTTTATAATTTACATCCAGGTGACAGTTTTTACTCTTTATTCACTAAAAATGATATCCGCAGGACTCTGTTTTGTAATCTGTATACTGGAAAAGCATCCAGAGGGCACTTTTATTTAGTGTATAAACTGAAACGCAATTTTTTACAATTCACGCGTATACTGGGAGAGCACCCAAAGAATAACTGTCTTTATATTTATACATCAAAGGGAACTCTTTCACATTTTATTTACTAGAAGTTCATCAAAACAGACTTTTTTCATGATTTATAAACAGGAGGGGCATCCAGACGACACTTTTTTATGATTCATATATTGGAAATTTGTCTAGACTGAGTTTATTTTAACTTTTATATACATGAAGAGCATCCAGATCACGCTTTTATACAATCTATATTTACCAGAGAAGCATCTGGAGTTTAGTTTTGTGACTTTTTTTAAGCTGGAAGTAAAACTGAGCTTCTAAAGAAACTTTATCTGTTAATATTGATAAAACAGATATTGATAACAGTTTATGTGATTGATCATCTGTATTTGGAAACTTCATGTATTTACATTTTAAAGTCAAAATTTATGCTGATCAAAAATAGAAATAATTAAAACAATTATCACTCACTAATAAAAATAGATATAAGTAACAAAGATGAGTGTCTATCTTTAATATCGCTCCATCTTTTAGAGTTCACGTCGAGTAACCAGCCAATCAGAGCCCAGATCTCTAGAGCTGTGATTCCTGGAGATGTTCTCGTATAATTTTAACAAATATTTGAATCAAAATCCTGATAAACATCAATATTAATATTATTATGACAGTGTATGACTTTAAAAGGATCTTAATCATGTCAATAAGACGTGCTGTGTTTATATCTGTCCAGGTTTCCTCCCTCTCTATTTTCCCGGTAAATAAATCCCCTCACCCAAAAACAAATGATCCTGTTGTCAACTTCAGGAAAACTGATAAACCGTCTGAATCCATCTGTTTTCTCCGATTAGTCAGGTGGGTCATTGAAGAAGTATCTTAGACAACAGTGGAGATTCATTCACGGTGGGCTTCAGTGACAGCGTGTTTCAGACGACACTTTTCCTTTTTCTAATAAACATAAAACCGTTTGTTAAATGTCATTTGTTCTATCCTCTCCTGATGGAGGTGGGAGGAGTTAAAGAAGGAGGAGGAAGACCACCTGCTGAGGAGGATCATCAGTGAGGATATTTGACGAACTCTGTCAGCTTTGTTTGAATATTAAACTTTCTAACCAATCACCTGGCTGTGTTAAATACTTGAATCTGATTGGTTAAAATCCTCGACAACAAGCATTTATCACACACGTCAAATTTTGGGAAACAGTTCCAGAACATTTTAACTCTGTGTGTTGACAATAGGTGGGAACTTGGGACATTGGTCTGATATCAGCCAAAAAACAAATATCGGATTATATCTGCCTGCAGCTAAAATCTCAGAGATCAGCACTCCGATACAAGCAGTCCAGTCCAGCACCTTAAGCTAGCAGCGCCCAGATCCAGCAAGCAAAGCCCATGTGATCACAACAACAGTGTGTTCTAATGCTATGGTATGGTATTGTAATTCCAGTTGTACTTGGAGGTCAGGATTTCGGGCTCATAAAGTCAGACGATTCTCACCAACCCGACTTGATGACAACGTCATAATTCAAGATGGCAGCGCAGTACAACAACAGTAAAGAGTAACAGTGAAAGCTCTCTTAATGTTTCATTTATAAGCACTTCTGTTTAGTTTTTATGAAATTAAATAAGTAGTAAATGTCGTACTGCCCAACATTTAACTGTGAACTCGCTGCTATGGTGTTAATAAGAGTAACATACTGGGTTATGGGTTGTTTACAACTGGTATAGCTAACAACAACTAACAACTACTAACAATGACTGACAACGACTGACAATGACTAACAATAGCTGACAATTGTAAACAACAGCATCCATCTTGGTTTTCCGACTTGTTAACTGAAACGCTGTAAACTCGGGTGTAACGTCATTCCCAGCTCCGAACACAGCATAAGGTATGAACAAAGTACCAAGGAGTCGGAGTGATGTCGGCTGTGTGGCAGTATTTCGCTAAAGTCCGAAAAAGATGTTGCAGCTGAGTGAAAAACTTGTCATGCACAAGTTTCTGCCAAAATCGGTATCGGTATCAGGCGATACTTAAGGCTACAATATTGGGGTCATGGTTCCTGTGGTTCTGAATCAATGGATGATGAGAAAGTCCCTGAAACTGTCCTCAGACCTTCAGATCTTCTTCATATTCTCAGTATAAACGTTCATGTTGAGCCCTGATATGAAAGTTGTAAAAACACCCCTCTGTTTATGACGATGATGATTCAAAAACACTAAATGTTTAAAGATACCATGAAGCGGATATACTCGTGTCTCTTCCTGTACATCCAAACAGTAAAAATGTTCATTTCACTGAAATATCTGCAGACCTAAAGTTTAGCGCCCAGCTGCTTTGATTCTGGTAATTACTTAAAATAATGGCTAATTTCTGCTGCTGCACAGCCTCTCCCCCCCCCTCCACTGTCTTGTGCTCTGTAGTTATAGGCTACACTGTGTAATGGGAAGTCATTAGCTTTTGGTCTGATGCAGTTTGTTCTCGGTCCCTGGCTGCTGCATTTATATTTCATATCTTATGTTTCACACTGTATTAACAGCTGTGGCTTGTTTTTGCCATCTGCAGACAATTACTTTAGTTTACTTGGCTTTGTAATAATAACATGTTTTCTCCTTGCTCCTCTCTCAATAGACAACATACTGCAGATTCTTGACAGGTGCTGAGGCATTTGCTCGGGAGACACGGTGAGGAGGAGGATTATTACTGCATTATTTAGTTCTCCTGAAATAAACAAACACATTCCCTTTCTGGCATCATGTGCGACTTCACCGCGTCAGCAGCGCCGTGTTGTGTTGCATCGCGAGGGCTCCGAGCAGCCAATTATGATTTACGTCGACGAGAACCCGGGCGCCCCCTTTTCACTACCAACAAGAGCCACTTAGTGTCGCATATCCTCCCTCCCTCACCCTCTCATTTGCTCGCCGTCTCCTCCTTTTATGACCTTTTTACATTCACCTTGCCTTGTTTCACCTACTTGCTATCACAGTGGCAGTGGCTCGGGTTCCGCTCCACAGTCTAGTTTCAGTATAATAACTTGACACTTCACATTGCATTAGTCTTAGTCCCGACAACAAGGTTATGTGACCTATAGTGTCAGGGAGCATACACCATACTTGCCTGGAGTAGCTATTTATCAAGACAGCTTTGGGCCACCTATGATTCAGAGCAGAACAAATACAGATGTGAGGCGCTTCCACCCAGGACAGATTCGTCCGGCGACCACACTTTCAGCCTGAAAACCATCACGCTCTTCTTCTCCTACAGGGACCGCCATCTGACAATTAATCCTGCAGGAGCCGCCAGGATGCATAATCGATGAACTATTAACAAAATAAAAGCACGCATTTATATTTTCCTGCACTCATACATGCTGCAAACTCTTACATCCAAAGACTTCACCTATTTTCCTGAATATCTATTGATTAAAGCCGTATCGATCGGTAACGCTGGCTGCAGAGAAAGGCGATTGCTAAGTGTTGACAGCCGTGCGCGGCGAGGACAGGGAGACTGGAGGCTGCGGAGAAAAGAGGCCGGCCATCAGTCATGGCGGCACCCCCGGCCATCAAACCTGACGAGCATAAAGATATTGACCACTTGAGATCACAGAGAGGAAACGTGTTAAGGCGAGCTCGCGTTTATTGTTTCATTACTACAGATTTACGATCTCCACTTTTAGACTTCGTGTCACAGCGACGTGCAAAAATCAACCCCTGGGCAACCTCCTCCTTTCTCCACCACCACCAACACACTCCATGGTGCACATCTGGCCTTCATTACAACTCCTCACTCACACACACACACACACACACACACATCAGTGAAGTAACAGGCATGTAAACTGATATTAGACACGAAGTGCCAACAAAACAAATCACTTTTATAAACCCGAGACTGTGAGTTTTAGTTTTTAGCTTAGAGAGAGACTTTATCAAACTGATCCTCACTCTTCAATACAGAGAAATTAACTAAATAAACTAAATATGTGATTAAAACAGGAAGAAAGCTCTAAAACATGGAGACGGTGCAGAAGTGCAAAGATCTGCAGTTCCCTGAGTGTCCACTCGAGGCAGACTCCAAAAGGACAACCTCTTCTACCATAAATAATTCTAGGGCTGGGAGATAAACTCAAAATTTACCAATACCGAAATTTACAACAATAACCGACGTCACTTTGTCCATATCGGTATATTCAGGGTCAAGTAAATAAATCAAAGTTGTTTTTGGATGTGTGTAGGTAGACTATGGTCTCATGTCCCTTTAAGACCCTGTCCTACATCAGAGACGTGACTCCACCCCATCCAGTCTGTAACAAAGAGGGAAAGACAGGTGAGGAGATGGAGGACGGAGAGAAAGTTGGAGCGGCTGAAGTAGACCAAGTTAATGTGGGAGAAGGTGAGCAGCTTGTGGAGTAGTTATCGTCCGTTTATCGAGGTGAAATAATCAATATATATCGTGATATTGATTTGAGGACATATCACTCAGCCCTACATAATCCTGTTTTCATCCTGGTCTTTCCAACTCATTTCTTTAACTCTAACAACTGTATTAAGGGCTGCGTTTGTTAAAACCTCGTTGGTTTTGATGATAATGAGGTTAAACGTTATTTAGCGGTTTGCATGTGGCGCCATCGCTAACTCTGTGACGGGAGAGCTGGATTAAGAGCGTGACGCAGCTGCTTAAAAATTGGAAATTTTAAAATCTCATGTTAAAAGCAGAAAGAAAGAACAAAAAACAGCCCAAGTGCATCATGGGAAGTGTAGTTCTCAGGGTTTATGATGTAACAAGCCTGCACCAGGTTTTGTTTTGATGATTTTTGGTTCATCAGTTTGGAGAACATGTTTGAAAAAAAGCTAATTTATTAAGAAAAAGGATCATCTCAGTATTTAACTTTGGTTTATTTTTCAGACCTCCGTTCCTCCACAGCAGACAGCAGCGTTCTCTTTAGTAAAAACCTCTGAATGAACAAATCTCTGCTTTTCTGATCGTTCTGGAAGCTTCACTGACGCTCCAACACTCCTGCGTACGTTTCCTCTCATAAAGAGCGTTCACTCGCTGTAATAATCCTCCAAGAATCTCCTCAGAAAGCGTCTCGGCCCGGGCGGCCTCTCTGTTGATCTGAGCTACAATCTGCACCACTCTGCTGCATAATTTATTTTATTGCAGGAGAAGTAAAACTCGATCACTCTTCCACACAATCGCAGCCTTAGTAAATGTGTTTATCTTGTTTATTTCCCTCCCTCCTTCTCTCTCCGGGGTCTCTGGGGTCCGTGTGGCCCCTGTCTGCTTCCTGGTGGTGTCTGGGAGCCCAGGTCTGTGAGGCACCAGGATCATTTTCCCTCTGTAGCTGTTGTCACTAGCGTGGACGCAGCTAATTCATCTTGCTAATGGCAGGTGGGTCAGTTGAGCGCTGTAATTGTGATTTCCGCTCTTTTTTCCCCGAGCCTGCGGTTTTCTTGATCTAATCAGAGGAGCAGGAGCAGCTTTTAAAGACATGTTGATGCTGTCATTTTGCAGGACGTGGAAATTTGATTGTGCTTTCGGTTAAAAACATGAATCAGAAACTGTCATCGGACGCCGAACATGTTTGTTTAAACCCGTTTTTTCAATTAGCTTCAAAGACTCTCATGCAGAATTAAATCGATGTGTTTTTGAGGATCTTTGTTGATTTCAGCTCCTGTTTTTACTCCGATTGTGTGTCTGTACGCTGCTAAATAATAAAGACTTCATAAAATGAACTCTGTGCTTCACAGTCTTTCTCTTTTTTTTTCCTCCTACAATGAAGTCAGCAGTCAGTCGGAGTCACTGGGGCATGAATCTCCAGAGAGCGGCGGCGGACATGGAATGAGCCGGCGCTGATTTCAGTCAGGAGGAAGGTCGTCACCACACAAATGAAAAACATGAGAAGTGGTTCAAGGTCTAATCAAGTCCTCAGACTGCACTCACTGGGAGCAATTAAGTTCCTCCCTCTGCCTCTACATAGGTAACCAGATCCTCCTATTGACATTCTCAATAAAAGGTCATTTACTGTATGGATAAAATGATCGCCCTCCATCGCCTCAGAACCTTATCCACGAAAATGAGCTGGAAAACCGTGGTCAAAGCTGCAACCAAATATGGCAGGATGTTCGCCAAACTGACATGGACGTAAAATCGAAGATTCATGAGGAGGAAAAGGAGCAAAGATCTCAGAAGTAACAGAAATACATCAGCATCTATGTATTCAGTATCTGCGCACGTTCAGGAGGGTCACCGCGCCAGTTTAAGATCTTGGCACCGAGTCGGACCAAACCGCAGGAATTCATTACCATCACTGCTGCTCTGACACAAATGAAGTCCTGCTACTTCCTGTCCGACCACAATGCTTCATCATAAGTCATCTTTAATTTGTATGGTTGTCCGCCGCGCTCGTTGTCGAGTCCGTTAGCTCGCAGCTCCCTTTGTCAGACCTGTCAGGAGAGAGAGAGAGCCACACCAAGTTCACGCCGAGAAAACCTCCCGAGAGCCCGAAGGTGAAATCCAGTCTGAGAACTTCAGATTCGTCTCCAACATGATTCACATCAGATCGGCTGTAATTCTGCGCAGAACTAACGGCACAATGAGGCTCTTGTGTTGGTTTCAGACAGGATTTCACTGAGAGCCTTTCCTCTCCCCCGGAGGAATCAACCTGTCTCTGTTTCTTCTCCGAGCATCTGGCTCTTACAACACATCAACATTCGAAGGAAACGCCGCTCTGACGCTTAACATGCAGGAGTGAATAAGAGCGGAACATGCTAAGAGACGATAAAAGAGCCGTGATTAAGATTTCAGACAAGAATAACACAGAGGTTTGAGTAAACAGGAGTCAGAGTCTGATCAGGATCCGTTTCTGCCTCTTTGGACCCAAAAACTGTCAGTGACGGTAAAACCGGTTTCTAAATCCGATCTGAGAGAGCGATCATGTCTACGATTGTCCTTTGTTTAGAAAAACTGTCGGCCTGATAATCAGGAAGAAAAATCAAAGTTTCAAAATCAAGTTTTACCGTCAGGAGATGATTAAAATGTTAAAATAATTATAATTTTACACAAAGGATACAAATCTGTGAACAAAAAAACACTGAAAATATCAATAATTAATAAAAACGTTTTGATTATCTGAGTTTAATCTGTACGCAGTCCTTCAGGGTTAACGTCCTCATGTCCTCAGTCAAACAGGTACCACAGAAACTGGACCAGAGAGGAACCAGATCAGATATTAACGGGAGAGCCCACAGGGTTTTTCAGGACGACGTTAAGAGGAAACACAAAAATATCAGTAAAACATCGACTGTGTGGACGTCATTTCACCACGATGACACCATGGATGAGGAGATGCTGATTCTAGAAGTCTAGAAGTAGATTTCCTCCTCTGGAAGGACACAATCTACTGCTTATATGGTTTAGCCTCTGTGGATAAAGACAACTTTTTATTGCACGATTGCACCTGAATCTGTGTGTTCTTGTGAGTTCTTGTGATTCCTGCTGTCTGTAATCCGCCACAACATTCGCCTCACAAACGGATCTGGTAGGAATTGGCGTACGGCGAAATCCAAGGTTAGCGATCTGACGTACTCGCCTTGTGACCACATTAAAAATCATGTTTTCTGTTCAGTTTCCTCAGATTAAAATCATCATTTTAGTCACATTTCATAGTTTCTCTTCTGTTTTACATCTACAGTGAATTTACGAAGAGGCGACTGAAATCAAAACATCGACTTTTTATCTGCGTTTGAGTCTGTGAGCGAACAAAGTCTCGAAAACCTCCTGACATGACAGAGAAACTGAGTCGACTGTTACAGATTTGTTTAATTTCAGGTTTTCATGATTATTATTTGTTCATTATTCACAGATTCCCTTTATTTCAGGGAGAAAAGCAGCCGTATGAACTCGAGGAGAAGGACCTGCAGGAAGTGTCTGTTCACTTCATTGTTTTCTATCATCTGAAAACGCGGCCAGCTGCCCAGCAGGCAGTGTGAGGAGGACTAATACAGAGAAGATTGTGTACTCTTGGACTGTAAGTGAATTTGGGCCAACTTTAACGTGACACTCACACACACACACACACACACACACACACACACACTCTGCTCTGGCTGAGTTCGCTGTGCTGCTAACACAGTAGCAGAGATATGAACGCCAAGTTAGCACTGTGGTCCTTACATTTGCGTCCAGTTTGATCACCGTGTAAAAACCTGACCATCGTGTCCTGGTGGGTTGTGGGAACTGGAGTTATAATAAAGCCTCGACCTCTGGTTACAGCTCTGCGGTGATAATAGGACACTTGGAGAAAAGACTGTTCGGTTTTTGTTCAAGATTTGGCGGAAAACGTCTCAAACTGTTATTCTCCTGAAAGCTGTTGGTTTTTTTTTTTAAACATGAAACGAGATCGAGCAGAAAACTAAGAAAACAGAGCTGGAAATAAAAAGCTCTGACTCTGAAGTTCACTGGTTTTTAAGTTTTAAGTATTTTAGTTTGATTTTAAAATAATCTTAAATGCTAACAGTGTTGACGTTTCTCTAGTTGTTTACTGT
The DNA here is from genome assembly GCA_962446985.1 of Xyrichtys novacula. NCBI lineage: Eukaryota > Metazoa > Chordata > Actinopteri > Labriformes > Labridae > Xyrichtys > Xyrichtys novacula. Next base: position 1,762,755 of record OY660875.1, read on the forward strand.
CTGAGGAGTTCGTCTCTGGATTTCTTGGATTTTTATCCTGAATGTCTGAGAGACAGAAAGCTGATTTTGTTTCAGTCACACAAACATTTCTGTACCATTTAAACTAAAGTCAGATACTCTGAGTTAAACCTGGAATTTAGCTTCACTTTGGCGACAGGTAATACTAAACAGACATGTATTTAGAGGGTTAGGAGGGTCTCAGCTTCACTGTAAATAATCAGGTTTACATAAAGTTAAAAATGTGTATTTACTGAGTTTGTTTGACTGATACTGGACTTTAAAACACATTAGTCTGACTGAACAAGAGCTGCAGCTATCAGATATTTTAGTCAGAGTTTCCTCATGTGTTTCTCATGGTCAGTCTTGAGAGAAGAAGACTCGCCAGATATAGAGGACAATCGCGGACCAAGCGTGTGTGTTAGCAGATTGCAATGCCGAGTGTCCACTTGAAGCTGTTGCCGTGAACCCAAAGGAGTCTATTTAAAGAGCAAAAATAAACCCGTTTACAGTCTCAGGTTTCAGTCTGAGCAGCTCAGAGCTCTTTGACTTGGAGGTCAAACAACAAAAATGTCTCGAAAAGCTGTCCGACTGTCACACTTGAAGCTGTAAACCTAAAGGAGTCAGTTCTTGACTGTACTGAAACCACTTTTTAAGCACCAATGAGTAAGTAAAACTTTACTGAAATTACATCATGAAGCAGATTTGTGAAAATAAAGTCATCCTCTGCATAAAGACAAGGACGTCACTTCTATTGTACTTGTTTATTAGGACTCCTGATGTCTCCTGTAACATCAGGGAGCGAATCTGTTTGACTTTATGATTATTATGTCACTGCAAAAGAAATTCCACTTTAAAAAAGCAGCTTTCTAAAAGACACTTTGAACTAGCTTCCTTTAATATGGTTCATAAGTCTTCAGTCGAGCAAAGAAGAGCCCTCTGAAGAAGAAGAAAACAAACGCACTGATGTAGAGACGAACAGAAATGAATCGTGGAGTTCAGAGGGTGAGAAAGTAAAGAGGGTCGGCAGCAGTTCACAAACACAGAAACGTTGAAAAATGGTCATCCTGTAATTATTTATGGAAAAAAGCATTTACTGTAATTGTGGAGGTGTGGCCACGAAACAAGATTTCATGAATTTATCGTCCGTGTGGACCGGTCTGTTCGAAGGCTTCAGAGGAAATGTGCGTTTCAGCAGAAGGTGTCACCTCATACATCTTGTTATGCGGTCATAGTGCTTAGTTGCAAAGTGCCATTCTTATTCATGTCTGAGTGGGCATATGCCACACAAAGGACCCCTCACGCAGAGTGGGCTCCGCTCACAGGAAGTCGTACCCAAGATGCATCGACGTGACATCGAAGCAAACATCAACACATCGCCGGCTATCTTTGGAAAGTGATGATGATCCGGGCTGTGCCTCTCATCAACCCTGAGAAAGATTGCAATGTACAGCTGTCTGCACGCCGCATCCATTTGACATGTTGACACAGTAGGTCCTTAAAAGTGCATGTGTCAGGAACTCGGAACTAATAGTGCAACGTCGAACTTCAGAAGATTAGCCAAGCGACGACGACGACGAGACGAGCTGTGGCCGCTCTGGTGTTTAGGAGCCGGCGCTGAAAAATGTGTGTGGCGCTCGTACGTGAGGAGAGAGGAATGAAGGAGACGGGGAAAAGGCTCAGCCCGAGTGGAAAATAAGTGAAATGTAAGTCACAGGTAGCAATATTTTGATAAAGTAATCACGCTCCAGGAGCAGAGCTCGGACGCCGATATCAGCCTTTGGTGATTCCACGGAGCTCCTCTGAACGTGGCAGGATCAGATTTACAAATTGAAAATCATTAATAATTCTAACCAGGATGTGATAAATCTGGAATCACTCCCGATGAACCTGGACACACTTTCATAAATCAAAAAGATTACTTGGAAATTTTTTAAAATCCGATGTCAAAGTGTCAGCCTTACTAATGGTTTTTGTAGATCCTGCTCCGTGATATATCATTAATCTGAGATCCATTTGAAGTGTGTCAGCGGGCCCAGATGTGATCCCTCGAATATTTGGAATACGCCGGCCTGTGTCAATACGGCAGATAGGGAGGATAAAAGCAGGTGGGTGAGGTGGACGGGGTGAGGGTGGGGAGGAAGTTGCCGTGGGTTACATTTCGATAAGGTGATGTAATGAATATTTCAGCTGACCTTACGGGAGCATGAGAAGAAGAAGGTGGTGGAGGTGGTGGTGTATCATGATAATAAGGATGATAATTATGATTAGCTGCAGTTGGGAGGACAGAGGAGACTCTGCGGAGGTGAGGAGGAGCTCCACACACACAGTCCACTCTGTAAAAGAGCTCCTTTACTCTGAAAGCAGTGTTGCTGAGACTTAGGAGTGCTATTGTGAAGAAGGAGGTATTGACCGTGATGGTGAACGGGGCACCTCTGTAATCTAAATGTCATTCCCTGAAAAGCATCTCCCACACAGCCCCATGGCTTTCATCTGAATGTGCCTCCAAAAGATTCAATTACTTTTTCTCTCCTTCTCTTTCGCTCACCCTCTGATCTCCACCCTCCTCTCCATGCACTAGTTGCTTATCTGCTGTGATTATAGTCATTATGAAGCGGCCGTGTCTGTGCTGAGATTTCATCAGGAGCAGACACGCTCAGCCAGCTGCTTCTGCAACCAGCTCCTCTTTAGTAAAGGAGCTGTGTAAAGGATCTTTTACTCCATATTTCAACGGCGGCCTCGGCCTAACCAGACTTTTCTTGTTGTGGCGAAAACATATGAATGAATGAATCGCTAATAAAAACGTACACGGCGCCTTATATTATCCCGTAAACATTGGGGGTAATGCTCTTCTCCGACTGCGTTTCCGTTCCCGGGGATAAAGGGCCGTATCAGACAACACACAGCTGCTCTTTTCATGTTCAGAAATCTGTTTCTCGCACGTCTCCGTCTAGGTTTCAGCCGAGGGGGTGGAGTTTAAGCGCGATGGAACAAAACTCATTTTTTGACAATGACATCAAAGGCGACGGCTGCTTTTGTGTTTGAAGTGGAGCATGTTTGAAGTGTTTCTGAAGACAGTGGAGTGGTAGGGCAAGTTCATTGTTGCTGCGCTCCGGGGATGATTATCAGCTGCTATCGGCGCGAATCTCTGAAACAACTGTCAGCGTGACATGTGAATAATGATCTCCCTTTTTCACCTGCTGACGTCTAACCGACTCTGACACCCAAATACCTACAGTACTACTTCACACTCCAGACAGCTGTTTCTTCTTCTTCTTCTTCTTCTTTTCTCTGGCTGCAGTTTAGACGAGGCTTCAACATGACTGAAATTACACCGACCTGCTTTCTACTCCTACGCACACTTTATAATTAATTACTTACTGCTTTTATTATTCACCATCATGAAGTTAGAAGTAGATCCGAGAGAAACCCGCAGTGTTTACCGAGGCCCTGTAACCTTCATGATGATTTGGTCACGTTTGATGGAAACTTAACACTGAAAAAGCATCATAAACACATTTATTACGATTAAAGTAGTGATCACTAAGTGTTTTAAGCAGTGATTTAAAATACATTACCACCGTGTTGTTAAAAAATCAGACTTTCAAGGCGAATTCAGAATTTCAAAGATTCTCAAATATCTGGATTCACTTAAATTTGAGTTACGATTATTGAGGATTGAGTCTGAATGATTTCTGCCCACCTGCCGTGTTGAGCTCGTTCAGTCCTCAGCATCTATTGGCTCAGACTGGTGAGTTTAGTTCACTTTGGGAGTATAAGGAAGTTGAGGATGCTGTCACATCTTCATCATAATGTGCTACAGCAGAAAAACTATCAGGCAGCTGAAGGTGGAGAAAGAGAGGAGGAGGAGGAGAGAGGAGGAGGGTTTGTTTGTCTTTGTGTGTCTGAAAAGCAAAGGGACAGAGTAAAGTCAGTGACAGCGAGAGAGACCTGTATCGAGCTGAAACGATTCCTCGAGTACCTCCATTACAAAAAAAGATCGAGGAATTTCCGAGTACTCGTCTATAAGCTCAAATCGTCTCCGTTTCGCACGGATCATTTTCAAGGCGACACAACGCGCTTACGTCATCACTGTAGAAGGAGGAGTTAGCGCAGTTTTGGTTTTGCGGAGCAAATAAAACGAATGATGAGACGGACTTTTCTTCAGCAGAGCTTCAGTAGGCTATTCAGCTTTCGGACACTAATGTCTTTATGGACATGATGAAAGTTAATATCATAATTAGTTTTCTTACGAGGATTTCAATCTGCTAACACATACACTTGTTCTGCAATCAGCCTCTCTACCTCTCTGAGTCTGGCCTTCATGACAGGGTTCCAGGATTGGAGCTTGTATTTGTGATGTAGGAAATCTCACTGTATGTGAGTCTGCCGTTTGGGTCTGATTACTCGAGTAATCGATTGAATATTCAGTAGAATACTCAATTACTAAAATATTCGATAGCTGCAGCCCTGGACCTGAACCACCACGAGCAAGCACAGCTAACGACTGTCGGGATAAACAGTAAATATGAGCCTGTAAGTCTTAACTTTATTGTCAACTGATATGTTGGATCTGCTCAGAGCTCAGATTCTTTAGTTTAGTTAGACACGTGTATCAGCTGATATTTGCCATTCAGTCAGTATCTGCTGTTTCTATGTGTCTCTTAACGCCTGTAAACCAGCACGTCTGTCAGCTGACTGAGAGGAGATTTCTCGACAAAGAAGAGGAAGGAAGTCCTTTTTTGGACAAACCGATTAATCTTCATGGTCAAACGTGGAAGACAATGTCAGATGTGTGGGAGGATAACAGGGTCTTTAAGAAAGATGAAGTTTGAGAGACGAACAACCAGCAGCACGATTCAGACATCTGATCTGACCTTTGACCCTTGAGTGGATGAGTTACAAAAAGGTCGTATGTGACGTTAACATCAGTTTAGGTCTCTGCGCTGATTGTATTTATTTTTAGGTTTGTTTCTAATCTTAAGAGCTCATTACTTTCACTAAAACTATATTTCTGTCACAAATGTAGATCATCGGAAAAGTAATTAAAAGTTTAGCTGCTAAAGAAACTTTTCAAAAGTTCAAAAAAAGAAAAAAAACAAAAAACAAACTTGGATCTTATTTCAATGAAGTCACGGCCACCTCTATTGTCAAGAGTTTACATACTGGTAATGAAATCTGCATTAAGATATAATTATAAAAAACAAACAACTATAAACAATGTAAATGTTTTTTCTATAACATGTCAGCACGTGCTCAAAAATAACTCTGAACACACAAACAAGACTGTCAGTGATGAGACCGGCCGTGTTTATGTCAGATTTCTATCGCCTGAAACCGAAGCGAGGAGGTCGGAGTCAGAGCAGATGATTGACAGCCGGATAAACAAACAACTTATACAACTTATATATGTTACTAATACAGTAAGTGACGCATTTCACTGTTAGAAAACAACAACGTGTAGTATTTAAACCTAATTTCACAAGAAATAAGCTGGACCACTTTGACCACAGGGGGCGCCAGAGCTGACACAAACCAAAAAATCCTCACAGGAGCTTTAAAGACTAGCTTTCAGCAAGACTAGCTTTGTCTTGACAAAAGCTAATGTGAATCCTGATAAACAATAAACAATATTAGTTAATGATACATTCGATGGTAAAAATATGGCAGAATAGAAAAAGAAATGCAACGACTGCTTTGTCCACACGGGGCGCCAAAGCTGACACTAACCAAAAGTTCCTTATAGGAGCTTTAAAAAGTCTCACTGAATAATTCGTTAGACAGAGAAAATACAGCAGAATGAGAATTTTGGCATGCAGAAGAACAGAAATGCAAAGACTGCTTTGTCCACAGGGGGCGCCAAAGCTGACACAAACCAAAAGTTCCTTATAGGTGCTTTAAAACCATCCTTAAATCAGCTTCATAAACTACATTTCAAACGAGCTCATGAGTGTTTTTGTATTTACAGGGAGTGAAAAACGTGCAAGACATTATTTTATCCATAAATAATAATCAAAAACGTCGGCACAGATCATGTTACGTTCACACGCGGCTGAAATGTTCATGTTTTCCTCACGACTGGCTCTCATAAGGACTTAAGCCAGAGAGTAATGGCTGCCACTGCCCCTGGATATAAACCAGTCTGTAATATTAGCCATCATATAACTGTGTGCCCTTAATGGTTACATTAACCTAGTAAAACAGACAAGTTAACAGTCCTCCCAATACGTGTAGTGAGCTTTAGATTTAGTTGGGCCTCTAAAATCCTCCTCCGCTAACTATTATTGTACATGGGTTGGCAGTCTATAGTCCAGCCTGTAAAATCTTTCAGGAAGGGTCATTAAGGATATTTCATTATCTCCATATTGCCAAGGTCAGGTTGTCCATATATCCACTTTACGGCTGCTATGGGAATATGCTGCGACTGTAGTATAATAGACCAGAAAATGTCCACACCAGGAATGATGGGAAATCAATATTGGGCCCAGCTCATCAATACAAACCCCATTTTCACAAGCAGGAAGAAGGTGCTCTGGAAAAAAATGTGGAGGGAAATAGATTGAACGGGAGCGAGAAAATGAAATAAAGCAATGTTTTATTGTTAATAAAATGTTTGTTTTTCGCTGCACAATATGCTGCGAGAGTCGTCACAGAAGAGGTTCAAACCGGTTTGGCTTGATTTTGTTTTAATCTGCCAGCAGTGGATCAGGCAGTCCATAAACGTCCCGGCACACTCGTGTAACCACGTTAAAGCAGAAAGAAACATGGGTTGTGACAATGATTTGCCCCATTTGTTACAGCGGTGGCGGGGGTCCCAATCTGCCCTCGGTTTGTTAGAGGGATGCTGATGCGTTTGCTTTATTGCGGGGTAATGGCAGGAAGAAATGTAAGACGGCGGCAAACAAAGGAACATTTTTATCCTCAGGACTTGGAGTGGAGGCGCTCAATCAAACAATGCCACTATCAGACTCTGCAGATTTTTAAATGCTCACGTTTTGATCAATTATTTACAGCCTGAAACATAATAACAAACACCAGCCTCTTCTGAGGTAAATATTAGGAGGTGAAATATTCATTCCATGTCGGCTATTTGTTGAATAAACGTAGCTGAGCGTGTTGTGGTCCAACAAGGAATTTACAATGTGCTCTGGTGGAGGAAAGAGAAAACAGCCTGTGGTTGTTTAACCAGCCAGTGGTAGCCTTGGGCGTTGTTTGTTTATGCAGCACAGCTTCCAACAAATGAATATCACACTGGCAAACTGATGTTGGAAAAGAAAGGACCGTGAATACAAAAGCTCCAGCGTTTCTTTTCCAAATGAATCCTGGCGTCAAAAAAAGTCCAAAAACCCTCAAAGTGGATCCTCGTAGTTCTGCGAAAACTCTGCAGCATTACTGTACGGCTCTGCTACTGTACAGTAGACACATTGTCTTGGTGTGGACATTATATTGTCTGCTGCATGTTAATGGCTTATTGACCATGTATGGCGTAATGAGACCTTGGGTGCAGGGGCAGCAGCCATGATGTATGAGGGTGAAAATTGGCCTCTGCCGCACTGATGACCTAATTTCAATATTCAGGGACTTGGGGATGGAAATGACACTTTTCACATTTAAGTGCTTTGTGTTCGCCCCTGGCTTTACTGTACCTCTGTCTAATCCCAGTCCGCAGACACAACCTGCACTGAGGGGGAGAGCGGAGAGCGTCGTGGACCCGCCAAATTACGACCATTCATTGCAGACACAGCAAGGTGTATGGCGTGCAAAGACGGGGAGAGCGAGGGGGAGAGAGAGAGAGAGAGAGCGTTTCGACTCGCTCTAGGAGTCACCTTCATCTTTTCCCGTTCAGCTGACTTGATGCATGCATTGAAGAAAATAAAGCAGAGGCAGATTCCAAAAGGGCTCTGTCTTCGGAGATAACCTTGAGGATGTATGGCATTTAGCATTCTGCTCAACCCCGGTCATGGCTTCCTGAGAGCGGTCACGGCTTCCCTTAAGCACACATTTTGATCCCCAGCCTTACGTAGGGGAACATTAATACCTTTTCATGCTAAATGGGAGACTTTCTTATATTTTTCTTCTTAGGGAAGTGGCTTCAAAGAGGAATTTAAAGACTGTCATTGCATGTTAGGGCAAAAGGGGGATGAAGCTCAATGACCTATTTGCATTTCTGTCTAGGAGAGGAGGAGGAGGAGGAGGAGGAGGAGGAGGAGGTGAGCAGCAGCAGAAAGGCTGTGAAAAAAAAATGCAGACTTATTTATCATTCAGCCTTTATTTCGCTTGTATTAGTGAGTGGAGGTGTCATGTTTGGCACGTCCAAACTCTGTGTTCTGCCAAAGAGATGTGACGCCAAGAGAAATAGGTGTTGTTTTAACCTTGAGCCTGATTTAAGCAAACATGAATATATTACTCGCAGTATCCCTCATCCCCCGGCTGACGTGCTCCCACTGTATTCCTGCTCTGCTACTGTATATTAAGAGCAGTTTTTACTGCAGACAGGAATATGAGGTGTCAGGTGCTGCACAAAGGACAGGTGAACCACGGCATGACAGCTTTGCTTTCTTCACTGACAAGAGAAAATAATCCTGAGAGATGCTCCAGAAGCTTAGAGAAAAGTGAGGATACACAGAGAGAGAAATAAAAGGAAGAGATGGATCGAAAAATAAAAAGATAAGAAAAACAGGAAACAGGTAAAGGTATGGAGAGAGAATAAACTGAATGTAGAGTCACGGAAATAGAAGATTAGGAAGATTAAAACATGAAAATAAACAGATTTAGAGAAAGAAGGAGCAGAAGAAAGAGATATTTGATTTATTATGATTAAAAAACAACATCAGAGCTTCAGTCTCTTCAGATTATTCAACATTTATATTTTCAGACTGCTAAATGGTTTTTATTCAGATCAGGAAGTTATCACTAAAAGCTACTTCAAAATAAAAGCATGAAATAAAGTGTTTTATTTTTACATCAAAAATATCATCAGGATATTTTAATGACAGTGAAAAGGTGAAAATCTGATATCAGCCGGAATATACGCTGACTCTGATCTAAACTAGCTCTGTCTCAGATCCTCCACAGTCCTGGACCTGGTTTTGACCTGGAACTACTTCAGTGTAAATATGTATTATAGTATTTACACCTCTGAATATGACTGTATTCCTAAGAGAAAGCTCCTGTCTCACTTATACAGACGATGTATGAAAGATACAGAGTTATCTTTTAGCTGGAAACGCCAAAGTAACAAGCTAAAAGGGGGAATATCGCCGCCTACTGGAGTGGAGGGTAAATACCAGGGCCGGGTCGATTCGATTCTTCTACGATTTTTTGGATGCTGATTAGATTTAAATTGCGATTCTACGAAATTGTCGATTTTCTCGATTTTTAATAAGCATAAGAGATAATGTTCTGTAATGTTCTGTTTGATGTACAGAGCCGACAGCGCGCGTTTGGCTTGAGCGTGTGATGATGTTTCACAGCCAATCAGAGGGAAAGGAGGCGGGACTTTCCCCAACCATCCTACAAAAACATATCGCTTCCAGGAACCATATTTCCCCAAAAAATACACCACATGTAAGTCAGTTTTTAAGATTTATTGTTAAATTTAAAAAAGAAAAAAACGATTTTTGAACTTAAAAACTGATTTAAAAATTGTAAAACCAAAAATTGCGACACTTCTGTGAATCAATTTTCTCTCCCACCCCTAATAAATACAGCAGTCCAGTTAAATCGCCTAATAGAGCTTTAACCATAACTCTATCTGTGAATGGAAACACATGCTGTACTACGATTTATACTTTTGTTTTAAAGCTGTTTGACCAAACTTCAACTTTTGATTTTAATGATTTAAAGTGTTTAAAATGTTTCCATGACCCTGTAATGATTCTGTGATATCTTATGTGAAGCACTTTAAGTTACTGTATGGACAAACTCAAGTGAATAAAAATGAATAAAAATAAACAGAAGAGAGAGAGAAAAGAGGAGAAGGAGGAGGAAGACCTGAACTGAAAACAAAAGAAAAAGATAAAATAAAGTGAGATAAAGAGGTGAAACTCAACAAAACACACAAGAGGAAACAGAAAGAGACATAAAAACAGAGGGAGATACAAAAAAGAGAGAGAGACGAAGATAAATAAATGAAAATAGAGATAAACAGAAAGAGAGAGAGATGATAGTGTGTCTGTGCGTGTGTGTGTCTGTGTACCATGGAGACGGCGCAGTAGCTCACGGGGCTCCGACAGGTCCACCGTGTGTGGCGTTCTGCAGCATCAGCAGCCGGACAGGGGCCAGACGGTGGATTTATGATGCCAGCGAGCGGAAATGACCTGCTTCTGTCATTGGGTGTGTGCCCCATCACGAGAGGCCCTAAACTATATTGGCACAGCGCTGACAGACATGTTTGTCATCCAGTCACTTTTGAAGATACCAAGCAAGGGGTATTAGTGCTTTGACAAGCCCGTCCACTCAATCTGAGTTTGTGTACTATATGTGTGTGTGCAGGAGGAGTGTGTAGATACGGCGGCTGGTTGTGTTTGTGTTGGTCTGACTCTGCTGCTCGCTCTGTTGTCTTTTTGACAGACTTCTGTTTATCAGTCAGATCAGATATCATCATCTGAAACAGCCGTAAAAACTTTTAATTCACCTTAAAAAAATACTTTAGCGTGTTTATTCTGATGGGGTTGGAGTTCAGTGAGACTCCTGCACAGACCGGATCAGGAGGCTGCTCTCTCTCTCCAGGAAGGGTTGCATAAACAGTGACACCTCCTGGTTCTTTGAAAGGCTGAGGACCACTGGATTGAAAACCTCTCTGTCTGCTTCATCATCATCATCACACAGAAATCAGTAAAAACTGCACCAACACCTGAAGGAGACAACGCAACAACCTGCAGTCAGGGCTGGAGGAGACAACAGGAAGTCTGTTTATTCTGATTACGTCTAAATTTGACCTCCATGTTTCTCTACAAACTGATAATCTGAATTCAGACGTTACAGCGTCTGTTCTGAGTCAGTCACTAACTTTATCAGGGTTTAGACTTTCTTTACAGTCTGAAGTTTTCTAACAGAGAACAAAGATACCAGAGGGACAGAGAGTTATTAAAATCAGACTGAACACCTGACTGAAACCCACCGGAGCTACAGCGGAGGTTTTTAACGTTAGCATTCATCCACAAATGCAGATTTAACTTCTCAGTTATTGTGTTGTGTATATGCGTCTGAAAGTCCATGCCGGTGTCTCCAAAGCACAAATGCATTAGTTTTAGTTCAGCTTTAGTTAATTTAGCCTCTGAGAGAGGGGGAGGAGTTCAGACTGATATCTGTACTCTCTCAAACTCAGATTAAGAGACAACAGAGCTGTCTTATTATTACACACACCTGATCAGCAGTGGATCTCATCCCTACAACTATCCAAAGTACTAAGAGTAAGATCACAGATGAGCGGTATTTGACCGAGTATAAATCCCACAATGCATCACATGAGTGACGTTTATCCCCGCAGAGTTATTGTGGAGGGATGCTGGAAAGATGCAAAGAGGAAGAAATTGAAGCCTCAAAAACTGCAGTCTGGTCCCCAAAGAGGCGGATATGTTCCTGATAATAATCAGATTCAGATTCAACTTGTAAACCTGGACACACTGATTCAGTTACATGTGAATGTAGACACTGTAAAAACATTTAAAACATGCAGGATGATCAGATTAGAGCTGAACGATTTTGACCAAAAATAAAATCCAGATTTTTTTCCGAAAAACTTGATTTTTGATTCTTAATAAAAAGTTTTTTCTATCATCTCTCAAAACGAAACCACTGAAAATGATGTAGTGCATATGCCAAGCCAGTAAGTGGCGCTGAAACGCAGCACAGGAAATGCACAAAAAAGAAGAAGAGTACAGAGCATGTGTATGAAGGTTGTTTTGGCGCCATTAAAGAGTTACTCTGTGTGTCACATGATCGTTTCCAGAGATGCAGATAGACATCCACACGGAGATGAAATGGTCGTTGTTTACAGATTTATTCACTCTCTGACCCGTTTTTTTTTTTTTCTGTCTACAGTCACCTAAAACGCTATTTCCTGTTTCCGTGGTGACGGGTTGATACCGCCTTCAGACAGACTTTACAGCGGGGAGTGGTTTACTCTTCATCTGAAACTGTGAAGTTGTACCAATTCAACACGACTGACTCGCTCTTGTCCAATTTAACCACGAAATTATCGCCTTCTTTTGAAAACGCCATGTTTGTTTACACTGGTGTGTGTGGGAACTGGGGAGTCTACGGTGGCCTGGGGGTGTGAGACATGATAGAGAGGAAAAACAATTTGATAATTTAAATTTTTTTATTATCGTCGTCATCAAATAATCCGATTACGATTTAAAATCGATTAATCGTGCAGCCCTAGATCAGAGTTATCAGCGCCCCCTGGGGGAATTCAGTATTGCGCGCAGTTCTCATACTCCCACTCTGACTTTTCTTATATTCTGTTTTTGCTTTGAGCTCTTATTGTTGGTTTTATGTGCAAACAGGTGATGGTAACAGGAGTTGTTGATCATCTTATAGTGAAACTAAACGTTAAAAAAATAGTTTTTTTATGTACAGACTGGTTTGACTCGACATTAGCTGGTTGGTGTTGACTCTAAACTGTCTATATCTACAGTTTTAAGCAGAGATATCCTGCGCCTGCACGCCCATGCCAAAAAACAATTACCATCATGGACTCCTGAGAGGACAGCGGCTAATTGCCTTTGCGTTTGTGTTTTAAAACCTCATTACTCACCATTCATTTTGTCTGCCAATTAACAGATCAACAACCCATTTTGATCCTGATCCGGTGATGTTTGTGTTTTTATTCTTTAAAGTCAGACGGATTCAGCACAGAGACACAGAGCTGTAAACGAGAGCGTGAATGTTCGCTTTGGTGGTTAGAATAATGTCACCGCGTGGTTAAAAGCCCTGAGTATATCGAGAACATGAGCAACACAGACTGCCAACTGTGTAATAAAGGATCCAGCTGTAATTTAATCACGATCATATCTTAAATCAATCTTTTGTCAGTGTGAAATGGATGAAAGATGCCGTAACAAAAGCCATTTCACAACACTAAATCACTTGATCAGCTCATTTACTTGATGCACACCATTTATTAAAGCACTAAAAAAAGCCCTTTGTTAAATTCTTTGGACCAAATCTCTGACGGCAGAACAAAAGTCGGGGTGATTCTGGCGGTTCGGGCTCGAAGACGTCTGACCTACTTCTGTGATCCACACTGCAGATACCGAATTCTTCTCTTATCCACTTGAACTTCCAAAGATTTCCTCCATCACCAAGCAACCATCTACAGCGCCTCGCCTCGCCCATCCACTCCAATGAATATTTTATAAAGATGCAAAGATTTCCTCCTTCTCCTCACTGTGTAATCAAATGCACACAGTGCTGCAGGGATTTAAAGAAGAGATATAAAGTCACATCTTAAGGAAGAAATCCATTTTTCTCTGGCCTTGCATTCATTTAGGAATCAATGCGCCTCTCCAGAGACCGCACACACACACACACACACACACACACACACGAAAACCTTTTTTTGTTATTATCCTGATCTTCTGGGCTGTAAGTGTTTTCAGACGAACAGAGAGATTGGACCGCAGAAACCGAGTAATCAGACAACAAACATGTAATGGTGAATATCTGGAGTTCAGATGAGAAAACAGTCACACAAGTTCTTTCAGGAAACTGTGGAGGACTGATGTATAGTGAGCAGGAGGTCATGTGACATAAGGCTGAGTCACTCCTGTCATGTTACCTCACTTATTAAAATACAATCAACTTGTCTCGACTTGTTTGGATGTAACTTCATTTGTTGGTGGAGCACAAACTTCAAATATTACAAGAATTCCATCTACTAACATACGACTGGGTGATATGTCCTAAAATCAATATCACAATATATTGATCAGTTCACCTCAATAATGATAAATGGACGTTAACTACTCCACAAGCTGCTCACCCCCTCCCACATTAACTTCGTCTACTTCAGCCACTCCAACTTTTGAACCGTCCTCCATCTCCTCACCTGTCTTTCCCTCTTTGTTACAGACTGGATGGGGTGGAGTCACGTCTCGGACGGAGGACAGCGTCTTAAAGGGACATGAGACCATAGCCTACCTACACACATCCAAAAACAACTTTGATTTATTTATCGGTAAATTTCCCAGCCCTACACTAACAACCAAAATCCAAACAGATACTGATCCTCAGCTCTGGATTGTTTATACAAACACTAAACGACATCTTTGATTTTTGGAAAAACCCACAAGGCCGTTTCTAAAACTGCAGGATGCACAAAGGGGGCGCCATTGGTCTCTTGGTCTAGGCCCTTTCCAGTGTCCCAGGGCCTTGGTCCCCCTTATAGTGGTCTATGGCTCAGCCTCTGACCATCACCCTCTGCTGCATATCTTCCCCAGTCTTAGGAGATAAATACAGAAGTGCAGGAAACTGCAGTTCTCCAAATGCCCACTAGAGGCTGGCTGCAGAAGCACCTACAACCACATACACACTCATTGAAAAAAGGTAAACAAACATGTTTACAGCCTTTTTAGGTGATGTATTTGTGTTGAAGATATTGACGCTACAACAAATAAAAAAAACATGAAAAGTGCAAAATGTGCACGGAAATTTCCAGACACACCGACAGAATCAACAAGGTTCAGATCTGAGCTTCAGTCCTTTAACAATAGAGAGATGAGATGCAAACTCTGATTCTCTTATTTATCGATGTTTCTGTTGGAATAGTTGAATTTAGCACACGACTGTTTTTCACGTGTGCTAAAGTGAAGTGAGTGTGCATGATGGAGAGCTTAGTGTCAGTCTCAGGGCTGCAGTTTTTCACTCATTAAGGGACTCAAGTTTTCAATGTAAAGAGACAAAGGAAACATTTAACTGTTTTCCTGTTACCTAAAACTTTTTCTTTTCTCTAAACCAGTCCTGTCAGACCAGCAGAACCTCGTTTGTTTTCCTCTCAGCTCCTTGTGAGTTAAGGTCACTAGTTTCCTTCTGTCTTCTGCTGGTCAGCCATGATTTTAAAGCTCTGTGGTCTCCAGATTAAATCAACACCTACATCTTTTACTGATGGCACCATTTACAAACCTCTTATGTTGGACTGGGTTGGTCGTATCTGTCCTGACCATTCTTCTGGAGTTTTAATTAATCAGAATCGAGTATTTACCACAGCTGCACATTAAAGCGTTATAATGCACCAAAAGAGACGGTTACCACTTGATTAATGTCGCTCTGACTTCTTTGTTTCCAGAGACGAATGAAATGACTTCATATTATTTTTCTTTCCTGATGAATCTTATCATTTGTTTTCACTTTACAGCTGCCATAAGAGAAAAAGACAAATACTGAGCACGACTAATTTAATAAACATATATTTTTCTATAATTGTGTTTTTTTTCTCTCCTGCTCAGCCACTTTTTTATCAGAGAGGAGAACTCAATGCTCTTTGAATATCTAATACAGTCTTTTCCCGGCAACTATCGGCACAGTGTGCAATCCATTTGGGTCCTCTTGTTATTTTTATTGTCATGTTTGAAATGCTGTAAAGCTGAACTGTTTTAATTAGTACTCTGCACTTTATGGAGATCATTGTTCACGCTTGCCTAATTATGTTTGGATGGCCCAAATCTCCATCAAAGGAAGTCATTATCCTACATCGATGGTAAAGCGACGGGATTCCATCTTCACCCCCTCGACAAGGCTATTACTGCTATGCCTGGGCTTGGACACGCTAAATAAACACATCAATTTCATAGGTCTGGAAAGTTAGAGATTGTTGTTATCAGCTGCTCATGGTTGATGATACAGATACAGTGGTGTACATCATGAGTGTGTTTTTCACTGAAACTCTCTCGGTTTTTTTTAACCACAAAGCTGCAGAAATGCTCCCATTACTTACATATTCTTTTGTAATGCCTTCCTAATGGTGGTATTTAAGAGCAGCGGGGGAGGGGGATGATTGGCGCTCTCGTCTCTTTTTTTTCCTTTTTTTTTTTTTTGCATGCATCCTCGCCTGAGAGCCGAGCCAATGTGATGGTTTCAGATTTGATTAGGCAGCCCAGGGGCCTCAGCGGTCCAGCCCTGCAATAGGCCAGCAGGGGCCTTGTACAGGCGTCTCATTGCTCACCATGCCTCAGTGGTGATGTACACATCGAGTGTGACCGCCCGCTTGATTTAAACAGCAGTCCAGCCTCGGTGTGGGAGTGCACTCACTCAGTGCAATATTGTGGCCCATTCATCCAGTAACCACCGGACATTGGTCTCTGCCAAATGCAGCGGGCTTGCCACCACATTTGTGTTCGGAGCGAGAGAATCGATGGAGTACGAGCGCCTTGAGACTGCGCGCTTGTGTGCCATGTTCCCCCGAACACGGCAAGAAACAAATCTCAGCACATGTATTGACAAGAGCAGATTCAGCGCGGTGTCAGTGAGTTAAATCTGACGGATTCATTCTCTTTAAACTAAAACTCGTTCTCTTTGGTTCATCTGCATGTTTACCTCGTTTAATACCTGGTATGATTGTGAGGACTGAAAAAGAATAACGGTCTTTACTTCTTGTCTTATTTTGTCTTTGTGACAGTTAGGTGAATGTGCCTCACATAAACTTATCAATATTGGTCATTGTGGTGTATTATTTATTTTATATTTAAAGATGTTTATTCAGTGCAGATATAGTTCTCATCCTTGTTACACCCTGTTTGTTGTCATTTTAAAAAACACCTGGTTCTACCTTAACATTAACGACCTTTAATTACGCAGCTGTGTTAAATACTTCATTCTGATTGGTCAAAGCAACACTAGTGACAACCTGATCACATGGTATCAGATCAATCACTGGACAGGAGTTTGGAGTTTTTACCTCTTCCTGTTGACACTGTGGCAAAAACATGAGTTTCTGTTGTTATTCAAGAGTGATTGATAATGCTGGACGATTAATCGAATATTAATCATGATTTTGATTTTGGCTTCTTACGATCATAAAAACATTATAATCAAAGAAAGACTATCAATGCTGTTACATGCAGCTGCAGCAAACGTGTGACGTGTGTGGATCAATAATATTAAGAGTGAGCGATTGAACTCATGACAGTAAGAAGTAAAGCAGGACAACTTCAGAAACATTTGGACTTCAAGTTGTCGAGCAAAAGTAAATTGTTTACGAAGTTTATCACGTTGTTGTGTCTGCTCCCAGAGGAAACACGACCAGTTTTAGGGTTTCTCCTATGTGCAATTGATCGTGGCGCACCGCCACGGCTAAATAATGGAAAGGTATTTTTAATTTACGGACACGGGCGCTGCACCGCGGAGCACGTGCGCGGAGAGTATTAGCATTGGCAAGTTATTGTCAGTGATCACACAGCTGATTAACTGTTCTTTTAAATTATGTCTAAAGTTAGATGTTGGTATTTCAATAAATACTAAAGTTTTGAATTATTAATTATCTTTATTGATCATGATTTCAATATCAGTCAAAATAATCATGATTATTATTTTCGCCATAATCGTCCAGCACTAGGGTTAACATGTTGGTTTGCTTCAGAGGCTGGTCCTTAGCGTTGGTAAATAAAGGGCACAGATGTGAGAGCTGCTACTGGGCTCCAAACATCTTTGAATGAAGCGACAAACTGTCCCGCAACCCGTGCAACTCCTACAACAGCTGTACGTTTCAGGTTTTAAACAATACAGGTTAATTACCAGCTTCACTGACACACTTTCTGTGGCCGTGTGGTTCAATATCTACAAACGTGCAGAAAAACACTGAGTTGAGACAAAAGTCTGTATCCTCATGAGTATCTAACATAGAGCATCAATATGATATTTAAAAACTGAATTCACACGCTCAGAGGAAACATGATCCAAAAATACTGCAGACTGGTTTAAGATGAATCGAGGCAAAGAGGAGATCTGGGCTCCGCTTTAAGAAGAGGGACCACCAGGTTTGTTTAAAGATGGCATCCATGACGGTGAGGGGACGTACAGTCCTAACCTTTGTTGATCAAGAATACGACAACATCACACTGATAAAATCTGTTCTTATCAACATTTTACGGAGCTAGAAGTGGAGATGGAGAGAACTGAGCTTGAACTTCTAAATGACAACATCACAGACTGAAACTTCTGCCTGACTCTTTTCTTTAGATGAAGCCCCAAATAAAGACCCCTCATACCACAAGTGTCACTTTTCGTCTCTCTTAGATTAGACCTGTTCTGTGTAGACTCTGAACATTCACTCACAGTCTCTCAGTCCTCAGAGACGTCTCTTAAATCATTAAATCCTGGAGCTGTAAACCAGTTTTATCCAACGGTCTAAAACGTTGGGACCATTTAGCTTAGATCAGCAAAATTCCTCGCTCTCTTCAGGAATCAGTAGGTCGTATTCTGGGAGAACGTTTAAAGATTTAAATCTTTATTCATTGCTCTGCACAAAACAATTATTCTATTTGCAATTTCAGCCTCTTGTAAACGAGCCCATCACTGTGTTTTTTTTAATGTGAGAGCAAAGCAGCCTGTGAGCAGCACCGAGGTTATATTTAGAAATCCAATTCTTTACTCAGACCCTCGGCCTAAAGGCCTCTGCTTTCCACAAAATGAGCAAAGTTATTTTCATTTCCTAATGGTCACCACAGCCGAGCGGTAATGAGCAGGACCGAGGAGGATTGTTATTTTCTTAAGGACCGAATTAAAAAAAAAGAAAGAAAAGAAAAGAAAGAAAAGAGAAAACCCTGAGTAGTTCCATCATTACAAAGGGAAGCCTGGAGGAGAGTTTGCAGTTCATTAGTCTCCACACTCAGTCCTCCTGGTCCTACAGGGTGAGGGAATATGGCTGATAAATTGTGCATCCATTCACTTCCACTGTGTAAGTTGTCATTAAAGGCCCAATCTGGAATTGGAGTCTAGTCCCACCTTTGAGATCCACCTGCTGCTGTAGCTGTGTTTGTATTTATTTGGTGAGGCTGGAGACGTTTATAAGTCCCACAGAGAAGAGCCGCTCTCTGAAATAAAGACTCGCAGGTATGTAATGGCCTTTAAAAGTATCTGGAGCTCAAATGATTTAGCGCCAGAACTTTTATAAACACGGGGAAAAACTTGGACTAACAGGCAGATCTTTACATGAGCCGCGGTAAAATTACATCCTGCATTATACTACCAGGGCTCGACAGTGTGACCGTTTCACTCGCAACTGTGACAAAAATAGATGTTAAAAAAAGGATTTAGGGTCACATGTGTTTTGACTGACATTCTCTGGATCTACCGGTGTCTTCTCACTTTCCATCCAACAACAGCAGCACGTTTAAATCTACTCGACACCCTCACTGTCAACGTCGGTGTTGCATAAGGGACCGTCAATAAATAACCGGTTGATGTTCTCAGAAAAGGCTGTTTTCCTTCAATAGCTTCCATGTCATGTGACCAACTGACCTAAAATTAATTTTAAATAATAGTACTTATGTTGACCAATAAGTAGGGTTGGGCATCGAGTCTCGAGCATCGATGGGGACCAGGACTAACATTCTGATTCTTTCAGAACCGTTTAAATTTTAAAATTTCGATTCCAAGTTTCGATGCCGGAGTCCGCCGACCAAAAGAAATAGCCGCCAAACACAAACGAGGAAGACGCCGCTGAACACCAACAAAGAAGAAGCCATTGAACACCAAGGAGTGCCCGTCTTTGACGAGCTTTTGCGGTCTCCCGCTAACCAATCAGAATCAGAAAAGTGAAACAATAAATGACTTCTGTCTTCTGCTAACATTAAAGTGGCAAACAAATTGTACTGTGTACGGTGAGTCAACTTAAATATCCCACTAACGTTAGCCCTTGTACTTTTTCACAGACAAACGACCTGACAACAAAAACTGATATTTATATTATGGTTGAAAATGTGAGAAATTCATCGTAAAGTTCTTGAAAAGTTAAAATAATTTTAAAAATTCATGGAGAAGTTCAGAACTTTCATCCAAAATGAAGAACTCCAGTTAGCACCCTCATTTAAACCGTGAATTTTTTTTACTGTCCTGCCTTTTAAAAGAATTGAAATAAAGAATTGTCAGGAAACAGAATCCAAACGAGGAATCGGAATCGGAATCGGAATCGGAATTGTTCAAAATCAAATTATATCCAACCCCACCAATAAGACACACATTTTTATGTCCCTAATTTGTCCTCTAAAAATGTTTGTGTTAGATTTAAGGGCAAATTTTGAACATTTCCTTCAGTAGCTTCCATGTCATGTGACCAGTTGACCTAAAATTGATTTCAAATATTAGTACTTAAGTCGACCAATAAGACAAACATTATTTGGTCATTTTTCATTGTGCCTCTAAAGTTATTTGTGTGCTTCTTACTTTTTTAACATAGGAACACATGGACTCTATGTAAAAAAGTTCGTGTTAAACCCTGACTCCACTCTCTACACTGTGGTCCTGGAGTCCAGTCCAGGTGAGGCTCATCTGTTTGCTGTTGCCAGGTACCTGCTGCAGTTTCTCCAGTTTCAGACTCTTCACTGCGCGGCTGTGATGAGGGCTGACATGTGAAGTATGACATGGTGCCAGTGGGCAGCTTTTCTGAGCTCTGCACCAGTGAGGTCACTAGTCTGCTAATGACTTCCTCGGGGTTCAACGCCGGCCTCCTTCTCTGCAGCCCGTGGGGTCTCCCCCCTACGCCCTCCACTACCCCCCACCCTCCGCTCGGCTCACCCCACACACAGGCAGTTCATCGCTTGGCTAGCCTCCCTGCTCATTGTTCTTAATCAGGAAATGTGAAGCATAAAGACGCAGTAAGTCAGTCTGAGCGTGCCCGGTGGGGTCCTCTTCGCTGTCAGACGGTCAAGAGTAAAAAAATCTCTTGTCCTGTTCAGACAAACACACACAGAAGGATTATTGTGTAAGATTATCACATGAACACACTCTCTCTCATCATCTGTGTTGGTTACAGTTGTTCCTCTCAGTGAGATAACAACAGTGTGTCCTCTGATCTTCAAAGCTGTGTGTGTTTTTCTTCTCAGTCCAAGTAATGGACCACAGGCCTGGAGTGATTTTTTTTTCTTCTCTCACTACTTGTGCATCTAAAGGCAGGATGAGAGGCATGTAAATCAGGCAGCCCATGTACTTCTTTAATATTTAACATAGGTTATTAGACAGGGCAAAGATTTGACCCCCGAGCGCTTCTGCACATCACATGAATAACTAATGTTGGCTGATTATGTTAATCAGCAGTACTAGGCAGTGATGACCAGGAACGCAGCAGCAGCAGCAGAAGAAGAACTGCTGCAGGAGAGAGAGAGAGAGAGAGAGAGAGAGTGATAATCTCAGACGCATCACAAAAACAGAGCCGGAGCCCATCATTAGCTCAGGAACACCGCCGCTGCATACGACTGTGTGCAGCGCGGCCTGATTTACACTTCACATGCTCGGCTTGAATTCCCCTTTAATACGGAGACTGGAGATAAACATGCAGCACTGGTGAAGCTACCGGCTGTGATGTTCCTTAACAGATAATCAAATATTTGCATAACGATAAGGACGGTGAAGCAACACCAGGAGACTCAGCAGACAGCTTAAAAAAAAAACAGACTTCCTGTAAACGGCGTCATGTGACTCTGACACATCAGAAGACAAACGCAGAGTAGCGCTCGAGTGAACTAGGATGCAGATCAAACATGAAACATCCACACAAACCTCCCAATTACTCCTGTTGAAGAAAAGTTCAACAAGCTCTTTTCACATTTTTATCAGCGTGAACTTTTGGCAAACTCTTAAAAAAAAAAAAACGCCCACTTTTTTTCTCCCTTAAAGTGGACAGTGCTGATTTTAAAAGCTTATTGCTGCGTCATAAAGCAAGCGCCTGTCTGCTCTGCTGTTTGTTTTGAGCCAAAGATAAAAACATACTCTTGGAAAGCCATTTAGAGGTAGAAGCGGCGTGATCGTGGCTATATTCCATCCCCATCACCAGAGTTCTTTGGCCTCCACCATAAAGAATTCCAACGAGACAATTTTGCGCAGTGTGGGGTGAGCTGACAGGGAGTGTTATTAAAGCGCAGGGTGCTGACCGCTCTCAAAGTTATTAAAGTGCTGTGAGATTGTGTCTGTGATAGCCCTGCCGGTCGGGGTGTCCTTCACACACACAGGTACATTACGGCGGGGATGCGGTCATCGCGGGGAGAAGGAGGTGGAGAGGAAGAGGCGGCGTGTGGGGGGGGTGTAGATAGACACAGCAGGACCTACTGTGGAGCACTGTCATTGCATTCATTCCTCCATTAACGATAACTACAGCTAACCTCTGGCTGAAGATTCCAGCTATTATCAGAGTAAATAATTTAGACTTACAGCCTCCGAACGTCATCAGAGATCAGCTGACAACATCAAACCTGTCTTTACACGTGACATGGAGGTTGAGCTTTCTCAGCGCCAACCATGGTGTCAATAAAAACAGATCCAGTCCAAACACAGCAGACGATGTTAGCGTCTGTTAAAGGAGTATTTTATAAAGATGAGACACACGAGGAATAATCGCTACATTTGTTTTCCAGGACACAATTTAGTGTCCTCTTTGTACGGTGCTAGCTGTAATTTTTTATGTTTTCAAGACGTCAGAGTGGTTTGTGCTCACCAGTTAGCTAATAAGTCTAAAAGCCAGTATGAGCTGGATTTGCATCTTGATTGAAACCTGGACATTTCCTGTGAAGGCAGAACCTGTGGGTTAATTCATAACACAGACGTTCTGTACAAGAAGGGCCAGAGTCGTCTCCACCTGCTGAGGAGACTGAGGTCCTTTGGAGTGTGCAGGACTCTGCTCAGGACTTTCTATGACTCTGTGGTAGCATCTGCACTTTTCTATGCAGTGGTCTGCTGGGGGGCAGGGAGCACCGAGAGGGACAGGAAGAGACTGAATAGACTGGTCAGGAGGGCCGGTTCTGTCCTGGACTGCTCTTTGGACTCCCTGGAGGAGGTGGGTGAGAGGAGGATGTTAACAAAGCT
This sequence comes from Xyrichtys novacula, assembly GCA_962446985.1. NCBI lineage: Eukaryota > Metazoa > Chordata > Actinopteri > Labriformes > Labridae > Xyrichtys > Xyrichtys novacula. The sequence continues at coordinate 1,785,768 of OY660875.1, forward strand.
CGTATCCATCATGGACAATCCCTCTCACCCACTGCACCAGACTGTGGGGGCTTTAGGCAGCTCCTTCAGCAGCAGACTGAGACTCCCACCCTGCAGGACGGAGCGCTACCGCAGATCATTCCTCCCCTCTGCAATAAGACTTTACAATGAACAGTAACAAAACTGGATTTACACCACCACTTTTTTATGGCATTTAAATTGTGTATATTGCAGAAAGCTTTATTTTTTCTTCTCCCTTTTCTCTTTTTCAATTTTTTTTCTTAATTATTACATTTTTTAAGTTCTTAATATTAGGACCCTTATTGTTATAACTGCATTTTGCACTTTCTGTCTTGTCTGTGATGCTGCTGTGACAAAAAAATTTCCCCCATGGGGGATCAATAAAGGAATATTCTATTCTATTCTATTCTATTCTATAACCTCAAAACTGTGTAAAAAGTAACACCCCCAGCTGTGTCCAGCCATGTTTTCCTGTGTGCAAAACTGTGCGCTTAACCGTACCCAGCTAATTCTTCTCACGCTTCAAGATAAGTTGATCAAGAGCTCAGAGGACAAAAACAGACCCATGATAGAAAAGATAAAAATATAAAAGTCTGAAATTTAAGGTCACGTGTGAACACACGTGTGCGTCAGCGCCAGCGGCACATAAAACAGTCATCCGGAGCATGATTAACCGAGCATATTGAACCCGCAACAAGGAAACCTCAAACTCATGACAGTTTATTGGTGGTTTAAGTTTTGTTGTTAGTTTGTTCTGTAGATTATGATCTTATGTGCAGTTATAACAAATACAAAAAGTTTGTATTTTTTCACAAATATTGTTCAATGTCTTTCATTAAAATAAGATCAGAGCATCAAAGATGTTTGTTGTTAGTAATTAAAAAAAAATCAGTATCGGCCAAAATCAATATCGGCAGGTGAAGCTTTTTAAAGATCGGTGATTGGCCAGAAAATTGTGATCAGTGCACCCTTATTTCACACATTAATAAATATTTACAAACAGACACCCTCATCTGATGGTCTTGTTTGTTTTTTTGTTTTTTTTGGGGGGGTCATTATGAAACTAGGATATAAATTTAAGTCAGTTTCTGAACCTGATGAAATCTCCTCACAGGAGCTTTAATGTTTGATATTTTACAGCCTTTTCTCGTCTTTTTGTTTAAAATGCTAATATCACTTTAAACGCCATTATGTAAAAAAATATATAACATAGTGAAAAATTATTAAACACTATTATATATTATTATACGTGAAACTATTGCAAAAAAAAGTCAAAAACAGGCCGTGTAAAAAGAGGTCTGGTGTTAGCTCACATTGACAGTCTGGACCAGTCTCTCTGTTCTGGCGGAGACCCTGGATGGGTTTCAGATCTGAGTGTGGGGGCAGCTGCCTGAGCAGAATGATAGTCAAATGGGAGGAGGGCTAATGGACTGATTCTGTGGGTTTTAGAGGAGAGAGAAGAAGCCAGCAACATCAATCTGCTGTCAGCTCCCTCTCAATCTGTTTCAGCTCCACTCTGACATGACAGCATGGGGGACTCCAGCCCGCGATTCATCACCGGCTCTGGAAATAACAGGACACCTCCAGTTTGTCATAGTGGATTAGTCTGTGGCCCGTAACCACTGTCCTTAATAGAGTCTCCAGTGTTTCATCTGAGGTGTCTACTAGACCACCACTGTAGACCTCAGGGGGGACACGCAGGCTCTATCGACATCCCTTCTTCTGGCTCACACACAGAGACCATCTACAGAAGGAAAAACCTGATTCTACGTATGAGGGTCTGGATGGATCAGATCAGAACTGACCCACAGACTGAGGTCTATATTTCAGCTCTGTAGCTTCATAATGAACAATCCTCCAGAGTCCATACTCCGCACATAAAATCAATTGATTGCGATCCATAATATTTCTTAATTGGTGATTAGCTGTTACTCGCTGGATCACAGGTCTTGGCAGTGGAATTAGCCCCGGTCTTTAATAAGTACTTGACCGGCTGACGGGGGGACTATAATGGACAGTGCAGGCCGGGTTAGTCCAGGACGGTGATACAGTAGCTCCTCACTGCTCCCCCCTCTGACCTTGACTGGCAGTACGGCTCTTTGAAAATCTAAGTGCCCATCTTACAGCATGCCTGAAGCAATTTAGGAGTCCATACACATTCATACAAGTCCCACTTATTGATTCTTTTGCTGCTGTTCACACACAGTCGGGCAATGTAGAGTTTCAATTATCAGGATGTGACCTGCTATTGTCTGGGAAAATGTGATCTATAGGCGGAGGGTCTGAAAAGTCTGCAGAAAAAAAAGGGATTTTTTTTCTCTAACTAACAGTTAAAGCTCCAGCGTGTCTACAAAAAAAAAACACCTTTTCTTATCGTGTAGATTCAATCCAAGACTGTTTGCATGAAGTGGACCAGGGCTCTGGTTAAAACAGTAACAACAAAGTGGAGGAGCTTCAAATAAGCGTTGTGCAGGAAAACACGAAACCTGTCTACGAAAGCTGCAGTACCTGGAATGTCCACTTGGGGCACTCGAGCAAAAAAGCCAAGGGTAAATTCAAACGATTTTGTTATTGGCTGAAACAGAAATGTTGACATTTTTTAATCTGAATAGTTGGTGTATTTTTAAGATATACTGGATGGGAGTGATTTTTTATTTCCATTATCTTTGTAATTAACTGGTTCTAAAGATTTTAAACAGTGAGGTAAAATTTTTTCTATGTTGACTGAACGTCCGGTTGAGTCAAGATTTCTGATGAACATCATTTAGCTTCAAAACGCAGCTTTGGAGGTTAGCGAGGGACTTAACTAGGGCCTAATCGATATGGATTTTTTGGGTACCGATTATTGGTGGTTGGGGGGGTCGGATTACCGATTAATTGGCCGATTTTTAAAAATTTTTATTCGGTTATAAAAAAAAACATAAATACTGTAGCTATACTGTAGGCTACTGCTCTTCACGTTGACAGGAAGACTGACTGATAAATCGGTCGGGCCCTAGACTTCACCATTCAAAAGAGAGTGCCTTAGACAGTCAGCAGGTCTGGATGGGTTCAGATGGACTCCTAGATTGCAGTGCCTAGTAAAGATTTTTTCAGTCAAAGCTTTGGTCTCAAGTTTTTGCTAGTTTTATGTCTTTTTTTAATGCAGCATAAAGTAGATTTTATAAACAACGGTCCATTTAAAGGTTAAAATAACAGAAGTAAAGGTATTCTTCAGGGGAGTAATAACTGAGATCTTATTAATAACGAATACTGCACAGGCGGACCTAAGGCTGATAAAATGGCAATAACATGTTTTTGTTTTTCCATTTGATAAGAATATTGAACAGATAGAAACATTTCTGCAGATGTAATTATCGGCCAAACAGATGATGCATTAACGATGTGCATGCAGGGACAGTTTTACAGATGTGGGACGTATTTACTGAACCTCTATGTTAAAAAAAATACAGATATATTTATCTAATCTTTGGCAGTTTTCCTTCAAACACGATCACAATAGTGAGATTGTTATTTCCATGTATACCACAAACTAGCCTGAACCAGCGAGGCGGTTTTTCTGACACTTTTTGAAGCAGTTCAGAATAAAATAGGAAAATAAAAAAAGAGTCTGTTGGTGACTGTGACACCCAAGACTGAATCACTCCTCCTCCTCCTCCTCCCTGTATCTATTGTCTGCAGCCCAGTCAGGGCCCCTGATGGATTCAGGACTGTGGAGGGGCTCCCTTATTTGGTCTGGGGTGATGCGTGCTGTCTGTGGCTCCAGAGGCCGCCCCTCTTCTTCCTGTTTACCTGGGAGTCCTTTGGGGTGAGGTTTGAGCTGAAAAGCCCAGTCAAAGGGAGCGTGGCGCAGTCTTGACCCTGGCGCTCCACTCATTGTGTAGTGCAGCGGTGTAATGAGGCCCTGTGTGGATATTGATATGACAGAACAAAAGGCCAAGGTGCAGTAAGGACAGCAATCCACACGTTTCACACCATTTGTTTTTCACACCGTATCCATCACATTAATGGGTCACCTTTCTGTGACAGCTCATGATTACCTGCTTACCCATGGAGAGAAAAGGGGGAGAGAGGGAGAGAGAGCCTGGCTGGAGCAGAGAGAGAGAGAGAGAGAGAGAGAGAGAGATAGGCAGGGAGATAGGGAGCCATGGTGCTCCAGTGCTGAGGGTGAAGGGTGAGTCGGGGTTGGAAGGGGGGACTCGGAGAGAGTGGAGGTAGGGGGGGGATGGGAAGCTGGTGCCATTTTTTTATTCTTTCATGAAGATTGGCTCCGGCCCTGTCATCATCCCCACAGAGTGAATTTATGACAGGTCAGCTCTCCATGTAGTCAACTGATGGATGGAGAACATCCAAGTTTATTTGGGGCACAGTGGAAACGGCCGAGCGATTCCCCAAAGCACGCCGAGATTTCTTCTTCTTCTTCTCCCGTTTTCCCCCCAAAAACATATCGAACATTTGTAAATCCTCCATCTTTGGAGTTCTGTCTCTCCACCTTCCTAAAGCTCCTTTTTTAATTGCACAGATTACCTCGAATCATAAGAGCATAACGCATCTATAATGTCCGGTAAGTGAATCATTATTGGCAATAAAACGGTCGAGAGCAAAGCTTTTTCTCCCATTGATCACATTTCTTGATATGAACTTTCATAAAATATGAACGTTTGCTTTGTTTTGTATCTGTCTGTGTCCATTATTGCCCATGCATGGCTCGTTTGCTGTAATGTCCAGTAATTCCAAATGCTGAAACTCTCAGACTCTTCGTGTTTTATTGCGAACTCAACGAGTCTGCTGCTGATACTTTGGGAGGAAGAATCACAAAAATATTGATTTTTCTAATGAAGGCTGCTCTGACACTCACACCGGCCTCACTTAGACGTTACAATCCAACCGAGAAGTGTACTTAGGTTTGATTTGAAAAAAACCAAAACAGGAATATAAAGCAGCTTTTGTTCCCCCGCTCATTATTCCATCATGTTGTTTTACACTCATCCTCTGATATCGACGCCCTCCGATCCCAAAGCACCTCCACCGGCGTCGACGATGAAATCTAAAGTCACTTAAGACGAGCGCTCAGACATCCAGTCGTCGCTTTGAAACGGCGAGATCCCATTTTATGATAAAATAAGACGACAGTCATGTATCTCTGGAAAGGCCTGAGCTCAGCACATCAGGTGAGAGGAAGGAGAGAGAGAGAGAGAGAGAGAGAGATAGAGACAGAGACAGAGAGAGAGAGAGAGAGATCACTCTGTCCCAAATTAAAAGTCAGAGTGTCATCTCTCCATCTAATTGCCTGGAACCATTATTGGACACTGCAAAAAATAGTGTCTGCATATGCATTTATTTTGTAATCCATTGATGTACTCGGCTCTGAGGGTGGTCTGCAGGGGCCGCAGCCCGCCATGCAAACACGCTCTTTTGGTATGAATGAGGGAAGGATTGCTGCGAGTGCTGCTGCTGCAGAGAGACAGTTTGCTATATGTCACAGCACCCAGCAGATATGAGGTGATGGTGTCAATACATCTTACGTCTGCCCAGCGGAGGCTCACTCTGCATTACACTAAAACATGAGTTATACGAGTGGAACAACGCCGTGTTGGGCCGCCACGTAAATCAGAAGGGAGAGAAATTGCTGACAAGTTTTGCTATTAAAAGATAATTGTAATCAAGGTGCAAGACGAGCAATGAAGTGGTGATAGCAGATAGATAGACAGCTGCAAAAGATGGATTGTTTTAATTTGCACCAATTAAATTGAAGTTCACTGGATCATCTTCCTCAATCTTCATGAATACTTGATTTTCTGGCCGCTACAAAGCTATTAAAAAGAGTGATTGGACTCTAACACTTGCTATACAATATTTTCTGCTATACTTTCATTAACCCTTTGCAATAATCCCGCTCTTAATAAGACGTCCTCCTAAGAATACTATAGCATGATTATTATGAGGAGATTATGAAAACCGGCCTGTCTGTGAATGCAGCGTGACATGAGAGGAGATGATGAGCGTCACAGGACGATCACGGTTTGTTTGTTTGTTTGTTAGCTAGACTCGAGCAGCAAGAGGTCAAAGATCAGATTAAAATCCGAACAATCGTTGTTCGTCTCCTCCTTAAATGATTACTAATCTGATGACCTTACCGCCAGAAATCAACAGTTTTTAGTCCATTATGAAAAAGGAAGATCTAATTACCTTTAAACTAGTTTCACAGCTAGAAGAGACCTGAACCACGAGAAGTTATCAAGGGTTATCAGATCATCAAGAGGGGCGTGGCCATGGCACAGGAAGTAGTTTTTATCTCAGCCATGCATGCTCCAAACTCAGCGTGTTTTATAGAAGCGCAGACCTGAACACATTCATGTCAGTCATTCTGCAGGAAATACCAAACTATCACTTCATGATCCAAACATCTCTGCATCATTTTTGTTAAAGATATCCTTGAGGGCGTGGTCAGCAAGATGTCTCACCATGACTTTTAAACTTCTCTAGCTCAGCCAAACGTCAACATCGTCTTTAGAGGAGACCCAGCCTGAACACACTCAGAAAAACAGCGCCACCTGGAAATACTGCATCAACAGAACCAGTTAAATCCAGTCTGGATTGTCCTTCTGGTGTATCCAAAGACCGTCATCCAGTCTGAGAATACACTGAACTAATTATTAGGGCTGTCCCGATACGGTATTGATATCAGATATTGGTCTGATATCAATGAAAAATCAAATATCTGATTGTATCGGCCTGCATCTAAAATCTCTGATATCTGCACTCCGATATAGGCAGTCCATTCCAGACTCCACTCCAGCACCTGGATCCAGCGTTCAGAGCCGACATGATCACAACAACAGTGAGTGTACTGAGGTACCAACAAAGTAGAGAGTGATATCGGCCCTGTATCGGCAGTAATTTTCATTAAAGCCTGAAAAAGATGCTGCAACTGAGCGCAAAACTTGTCATGCACAAGTTTGTGCTAATATTGGATCAATATCGACATCGGACAATCCTGAAGGCAACAATATCAGTAAAGTATCAGAGGTGAAACAGTTGTATCGGGACACCCCAACTTCAATCCAAACCTCATCATTGACTTATACTCTCTTTCTAGTTCCACCACAGATGAGAGGAGGATAAATAACACAGTTTTCTACACGAGTTTTCATAACACAGATATAAAACATTCACTAAATGTAGATTACACATCCTAAACACTAGAGTATGACAGATACTATAATACTATATATAACCGTTACTGCTCAAAGAGAGTTAAACTGGTTTAAATACTTGTTATCTTTTTACATTTCTCTATTTTTATGGTCAGTTAGAAATAAATCAGATTAAATCAGGTTTTTCCAGTTTGTTAAGGTTCAGTTTTAGTTTACAGTGATCCTCTGATGGTGCAGGTTATAAAGGTCAGTGATATCTGTGTGTTTGTTTTATCCTTTATATGAGATCGGAGCTACAGAGGGATTTTATATGACCTCAGAGAGAGCGCCGACCCTCTGGAGCAGAAACTTGATGTATTTAAGGAAAAGTTATTTCATATTGGCAGATGTAAATTGATGTTGTAAATCACGATTTCATACACAGGAAAGGCGCAGAGCGTATGTGTGTGTGTGCGTGCGTGTCTGTGTGTGTGTGGCGAGGCGTTGAGCGGGGGGCTGGGAGCGATGTTCCACAGTGTTTGCTTCTGAGCCAGACTGGCTCGGAGGCAGGGGTGATTAGTGCTCGTTGGTAATTTGGCAACCTTGACCATGTAACCTTGCTAAAGCGGGATTAACATTTGAGCCTGGAAAAGCCAGAGAGACGCCTTAAAACATGTTTTTCTCTTTTTTTCCTTATTATGAGACAACAGCCCACAGAGGCTATTCAAATAAGTGCCCACACTGCGCTGCATGGGCACTCAAGGAGAAACTCTTATTAGACTTAAGCATGCTAAGTGTCAGAAAAATGTTGACATATCCATCTGATCACTCACTGAAAACCTCTCATGCAGATAGATCACTTTACGTTCTGTGAGCACATGAGCTGCAGAGGTTAACAGCCGGGCCCAAAACACATGAAATCAATACGGAGCAGAGTTCATGTGCAGAATTTAACCTGTTTATATGTTTATTAAACGGCAGCAGGAGTTATGTAAGAATAAACGCAGTTCTCCTGTAAGACAGCAGCAGGTTTTATAACCCACTTTATTTCAGTTATTGTTGAAAGTAGAATAATAACTGCTGAGGAGGAGGAGGGGTGATGGATAACTGCAAAAATATCTTTATGTGATATTAAAGCGCCTATAAGGATCTTATATGAGAAACAAATCTATATGTCTAAAAAGTAAACAAAAGCCGTCTCTGCAGCGTTCTGTTAATGCGCTCACTTGTTCTGTAGGAGTTGTAGGTGTGATGGAAAGCGGAGCGCAGACGCACAGGAGAAAATAAGAAAAGACATTCCTTTATAAGTCCAGCAGGGGGGGAAATTCCAAATCACAGCAGCATAAATACAAAGACAAAAAGAGAAATTAAAGGATAAAGAAACTTAGAGTTAAATATCAAGACCAAGAGAGGCTGCTTACAGCTCTTTCTTGCAGGTTTGCGCAGATCTGGGTTCGAGTTTAGAAGCTCTTTAGATCAAAAAAAATCAGAAAACAGGATCTTAAGCGGGTTTAGCTCTCTCATCCTGTTATCTATCTCACTTGTTCACCTCTGTCTCTCTGTTTGGGCTCAAGGATCTCACCTGAGGACAGATCAGCAACATCTACATTGTTGTACGTCTTTGCTACTAAATGACCCAGAATTAAAACTGAGTCAAAAGAAAACCAGACCACTACAGAGAAGCTTGATTAACGCTGTAAACCTGTTATTTATCTGTTATTAATCAAAGAAAGCGTTATTTACACATGCACAGGGAAAGACCAGTGCAGAGATAAACCGTCCTACTCTGTCCAGAGGGGGCGCCAGAATCACCTCAACCTGATAGTCCCTATAAGAAGCTTCAAGAGCACAAAGACTTGAAAATGATGTGTCCTGATTAAGAGAATAACTTGGGATACTGTTTATAAAAACTACGACAGACGTCTGTTTTGTTTACGTGAGACAATGAGGAAATGAAAATGTTTCGCCAACATCACTGATACTTTCTCTGCATCAACCTGTAACTCAAAATTAAACAAACACACTCCTGTTAACAAGCTAAATTAGCTGAGGGGTGCAGTGTTCACTTTATCTGCTATATTTGCACAGTGATCTTTAACTCCCTCTGACTCCATTTCTGATGCATGTCAGTTACAGAGACATGCATTAACTAAATTGGGACTTAAGTAAAATGACTTTGGTTTTCAAATATCTGCTAAAATCAACATTATTTCTGTGACACGTTTGTTTTCTGCAGCCTGATGACACACAGGATAAAGTCATGGTGGACTTAGCTAATGAGCGGGAACCAATGAGGTGTTTTCTTTAAAGGCCGTGGTCAGACCTACCTCCCCCCGCCCTCCTGAAAATTAGATTAGCAGGTTCTACTTGTCCAACAGTCCTTTTTCCTAACTACTTTTGGTATTAATTGCTCTGTATTTCGCTCAAAGCTCTTCTTTTTCATTAAAACACAAGGTTGTTTGCTCATTTCAGAGTCCACCCCCTGTTTTTTAGTGACATTGGTGTATCTTTGGTAGGTGGTGCACTGCCCTCCTACCAAAAGCCGCGGCTTATTATTGAGCCTCTTTATCTTTACTGTAGCTAAGTTGTTAATTAGCTAGACCTTGAATTAGATTATTTGCATGTCTGAACAAGGGCTAAGGTATTAATGCTCCCTAAGGACAAACTGTAATAACCTCTTCGGTGGCTCGGAGCTCCCTGTGGAGGGGGCTGCGTGGACGCCGGGCCCTAGAAGGAGGGAGAGAGCGCAGCCATTTCATCCAATTAGCTGTGGATTATACTGCTCCTCTCCCTTTGAATCCTATTTGCTGTGATAAGGTGTTCTCCTACAGGGACAGAGCTGAGCTTCGCTATCAGGAAAAAATGATTAATTCACAACCCAATATTAAAATGCAGTGCCTTCCATTTCACACTGTCTGACATAGGAGGAAGAAACAGCTCAGAAATCAATACGGGCACTAAACAACCACAGCACAGGAGGAGGAGGAGAAGGAGGAGAAGGAGGAAGAAGAAAATTCCCCCCAAGAAGAAGAAGAAGAAGAAGAAGAAAGCTGCATTTCATCCTACACATCACACTTATACAGCTCTCCATGGTGCGCCGTGTCCTTGAATTATTCAGAAGCTGCTAAACCGTGGGAATGGTTTTAAGACTAATGTGGCACAATATCATGGTGGCTATTGTTATTGCATTGTACTGTGCAATTCTCACAAATATTTATCTCTTTCTTCTGATCTTCCCAAGGGCGTGTGTTTCCACGCCGCTCGCTCCTCTTTGAATATCCAACATGGCCGCATACAGGGAGGCATCAAAGGGACGTTTTACAAGGTTTTTCCTGCTCCATAAGTGGGATAAGCGTGGAGAATCTGGAGTCCAGATTTATATTTTCCAAGCCCTCCGACGCCGCACAAATGATGTTTAAACACCCAGCACCTAGGGTTTAATTAAGTCCCTCTAATCGTGTTCCAATCAGAAGCTTGGACTGATGGGCTGGAATTCCTGATGTGCATTTCTGTCAGTCTTAATTGGATAATTGATTGCCAATTTGAACCTGGCCACACACTGCATACACAATAAAGCGCCTGGCCATGTTCCTTGAGGATTCATTTTCCATCCGAATAAAGATGCTGCTTCGATAGGCACAACTCCAACTATTGGTCTCGCTGAAAAATACGCCCCGGCTGCTGATGGAGATTGGGAGTCCACTTATGAATGCCTTTTGAATTTTTAGTGCATGAGCAGTGTTTTTGTTGGAGTCAATGCTTTTCTATTGTCTTCTGGCTCTTTGTATTTACACTCACACTGCATACAAAGTCCGGCCGTTCCTCTGTAGTCCCTCTGTGGGGCGTCTTTATTTACTCAGAACAACCCGAGGACTTGTTTCAGACCTGCAGCCGGGACTCTCAGGACCTGGTTTAGTCCACAACACTATCAGGACTACATCTGAATGCCTTTTACTACAACTGCTGGTGTCAGGTGAAACTACAGTATCTCCATGCACATGCCTTTGTGTACAGTCTCCATGGCAACGGTTTGCATGATTCTTTTAATAGTTAAGGACACTGGAGTGTAATTTTCATCACAAACCGCCTCTCAGACTCAAAGAGGTTAAGACATGTTTGCTGCTGTTTTTCATTCTTCCTCTGAAGTGTCCTTGAGTTCTCAGAAAGGCTCTTATAAATAAAACATTATTATTATTATGTATCAGTATTATTCTTATTGGTAACACTTTATTTGATGCCTATCTCTATAACGCATTATCAATATACGTAAAATGCATTATAAACACAGTATAGCTCTGTATACCTATAATTATAAACACTCATAAATGATCATAATGCTTTATAGCAATAATTATAACACATTATAAAGCATTTATCATGACTTATTATAAATGTGTTGCATTGCATTATCTATGTGGGCAGTGTCAGTGAGTTGTTAACAGTTATAACACATTATAAAACCTGACTTTGTAAGTCATGATAAAATGCTCTATAATTTTTTTTATTATTTACTCGATCAAACATAGCGGGATTGTGCGTCACAACAGCCAATCAGAGTCGAGCTTTTACTGCTCACTTCTGTAAGTTACAGGAGAAGTAAACAGAATAACTGAGTGTGGACCTAAACTCAGAGCTGAGGGCAGCAAAGTAGACATCAGCCATGACTTTGAGTCATCCTCCAAAGATGTTATTGTTCAGAAGTTATCCAACATTGGTTGTGTGGCGAGGGTTCGGGTATCTCCAAAGTGACGTAGAGCGATTAAGCCGATGTTTAAGATATGTCATCAATTGGTGCCCTCAAAAACCGACAACACAACAGATCTGTTTATTTGAAGAAGTTCTTCTCGAGAGATTATGATTAAAGCATGAAAATGTGGGCAAATGTGACGGCACAAGTAGTTTAGCCACAACTAGCGGTGCAGCCACCAGACCAAAACAGCAATCAATCGTATCATCTACGTTTACATCATCTAATGTTTACATTTTAAGGCGTCTTTATTATCTCTAAAGTGGGCGATCTTATTTAATTTATTTTGTTATTTACTTTGTATGTTCATAAAATGTTGAACTCATCTCTAGTTTCTTTAGATTTTAGTACAGATGCTTTAAAACAGGCAGTTTAAAAAAATCGTGATAATAATCGAAATCGGACGATATGACAAAATATATCGTGATCATTTTTTTAAGCCAAATCGCCCAGGCCTCGTTATGATTATTGACATAAAGCATTATAATCGTTTGAGTGTTTACAACTGTATTTATACAGCACTATATTGTGATTAAGACGCATTATACATATATTTATAGTGGGTTATAGCGATAGGCGTCAAATAAAGTGTTACGTTATCTTTTATTTTAATTTTAATTAAAATTGAATCAATTCAAAAAACAGTGTACACAATAGTTCTTACATCTGAATAAAAGGAGCAGAAAGAAGAATAATCTTCAATAATCTGCCCCTTTATTCCGAGAAATCACATTATAAAGAACTTAAACCATGATCGTAGTAAGGAGAGCTCACGCCCTTCAAACCAGGGGAAGAGGAGCAACGGTCTTTGTGTTGGTGGTTTCTGGTTCGAGTCCCAGCCTTGACTTTTTCTCTCTCAACTCTCCAATTAAGTACAAAAAGTCCCCGATAACAAGAAAAAGAAGAAAGAGACGCAGTAATAGTTGAGAACATGCTAAATAAAGCAGAAAAGTACACGACTAAAAAGCTGTGTAACAAAGTCTAACCTGAGCCGACTTCACTCCATTAAAGTCTGGAAGTGTTCACGGTAGGACTCCTGGATTGCGCTGCGTTGCATCATAACAGGTGTTTCTGTTTTCTCTTTTTTTTTGCCTCGCTGTATTTGTGAGTTTTGTAAACGCAGAGAAAAGCTGGGACACAATCTGAGGGTGATGCTGAAAGAGCGAAGAGGTGAAAAAGGAAGAAGAGAAGAATATTATTAATATTTATGATGAGACGACGGCGGCGGTGAAGGGCTGCGGGGGAACAGACGTGAATGTGACTGTTGCAAACAATGGTTTCTCCATGCAGGTAGAATATTGACTTTTTAACAGGAGTTTGTAAATCCAAGTTCATGTTCAAAAATACGCAGTAAGAATGACGGAGGGACATCCAAGTGAACCGTTCTCAGACTCCGCTGTTTTAAAGGGATTAATAATTGTGTGAAAATTGGTCTGAGAGCACAAAGTCCGACACATCCATGAGTCATGCCCCGATACGATGATTTCAAGCTCGGATAATGGTAAGCAGATTTCTAAATATCTCTCTGCACGTTGTCCCTGTCAGGGAGCGTTCCTCTGGAGATCCTGGAGCGGGACGGTTTGATGGGAAACAGATTTCAAGAGTCTCCTCTGATCTCTCTCATCGGTGACCACATCGCTCTCTTCTGGGACATTCGTGCATTTGGTTCCATTTAACCTTCCCCCGCTCAAGTGCGTGTTGGACGGTGTCCTTCGCCATCAAAACGCCACCAAACCGAGCTCAATTGACTCATTTCTAAGAATAACATTTTCTCAGCTTTGTTCTGCAGAGTGAAATTCTCGAAGCTGAAGGTGCCAAAATGTTTGGACGTGTCAAGGCCGGAGACTCTGGAGGCCTAATTTTGTTTGGACAGCCATGACTGCCTATGAGTCCCGGTCCGGGTGGGCTTCTCCGAGTTATTCTAGTCTCCCTCATCTACTCTACATTTCCTGCTCTGTTTTCTCACCAGAAATTGCTTCTTTTTTTTTCTCTCTCTAAATAAAAACTCTTCCAAGAAGCCAAACGGCTAAGAGAGAATTCTGCGGTTATAAATGGCCTTTCCCAGCCCGCTAACCTCGCTCCAAGTTTTCGCTCTAAAGTGCAGCCCTTGGTGGGATTAGATATTTTGGCCACCATTTGTACAGAGTGAAGTTTCTTTGGAGTCTCCTTGAGACAAGTGACCAGTGCAGGGCTAAGTGAAGGCCTTATCAGTCACCCCACAATGGTGCCACCCCATGAATTATATTAGGGACGGATGTGGCTCGCCAAGCCGCTGCATTGTGGACCATCTGGGTGACAATAAACATGTCGCCACATGGTTTCCTCCATCACTCAAGTCCAGATAGCAGATCTGGACCTTAACTATAGCTCACTATCTCCTGGATCTCGGCGTGACCTGTTAGAGAGATGGAGGTGAGGCTCAAGGATATCTCTCAGAGAGTCTGCTCCAACACCAGGAGGTTATTATAGCCATGCTGGGGGGAGGCAGTCCGTCTGTCTACTGAGCTGCTGCTGCTGCTGCTGCTGCTCTCCTCCTCTCTGTATCACACAAAGACGCCCAGATAGTGAGAGAAAAATGTAAATATTAGGACGACAAAGAGCATCTGTAGCTCTGAAACAGGGCTCCAAGGATGACAAAGACGGTCTCGTTTAAAAGGAAGAATAGTTTTAAATATATGTATACACCGTGGAATAATTTAGAGTTATGTTTTGTCAGTAAAGGAAATACTCTCAGGTTGTTGACGTCTCTTAAGGCCACATAAGAGCTTTTTTTTAGAAGAGCCTGTAACCATAACACCGACATACTATCCTCTGTCAACCTCAGATATTTGACGGTTTGGACGCAGAATTAATTCAATCATTTTCCACAAAAATAGGAACATGACTGACATTAATTATTGACATTTTAAAATGTGTACATCAATCTTTGAAAACTTTAAAACTAACATTAACTTAAACTTTAAACTATTATCTTTATGTTTCCTTTTTCTTTTAATTAACAAAAACAGCGAGTAATAAATGTAAACTCTTGTAACAGGTGGAAGTTTTACCGTGTCAAATAAACTAAAAATATCAAAGAATCCACAGAAAAGGAATCAGGCGCATTAATAATGTTTGTGATTTTAACTCTTCCTGTTGACAATGTGGCAAAAACAAAGTACTCTGATATTAAAGGTTGACATACTGGAGGATATTTTTAACGCTATTCTCTGTTTATTTGAAGAGTAAATTAACATTCATGGTTAACGGCGGACCAGTCGCCATCATAAAAGAAGGTAAGAGGAGGAAAATGAAACTAGCGAGCGTAGACTGTATAATAACTTCTGCTCTTATTACTGTATTACAAAATTCACTGTGTTATTTTGAACCAGCTGTAAACGTGTTTATCTTTGCTCTAGAATTTACTTTTTTCAATGAGTGTGTATGTGGTTTGTGGTACTTCTGCAGACAGCCTGTAGTGGACGCTCAGAGAACTGCAGTTTTTAGCATTTTAGCATCAGCGTTACTTCTCAGAACCAGAGGTTGGCGGTTGCTAGCGAGGGATGTTTAACAATTCTTTCCAAAACAATTCAAAACTACATTTAAGTTTGCTCCAGTACAATAACTCCTGTTTTTTTTTTGTATTTAACTCCATGTTTTTGTATTAATCATCTGAACACCCTGAAAAAAGTTTGTTGTCTCTTTAGCGATAAAATAAAAATGTGTTTTTCCTAAAAGGAGTAATACTTTCCCTTTTTGACTATTTTTAACTAAAGAAGATGGTGAGTTTGAATATCTGCAGACCGTCAAATTCTCTTTTTATCAACATTTTCCACGTTTTTTTAAAAAGTGTGTTTGATAAAGATTACGGTCCAAAGCTGTAATGGAAAAGGCTTTAAATCTTTGTTTGAGTCACTGCTGGGAAAATTTGCCTCCACTTTATCAGCTCACCACGGAGGCGGTCCTGAAATACACATAAAGTATAGAGAGTTTAAGTCCTCATTTTCTCTCCTCTCGAGGACTCGTCGTCAGAAAGCCAACAATTGGATTGTTCTGCCGGCTTAAACAGGGAGAAGTTTAAAGTACAAGTTTGTGGTGTGGTAAATCCACCTGCCTCAGCAGAAAGTTTACAGGAACTACTCCTGCTCTGCTTTTACTGATAGAGAACCTACAAATTAATCACGCGGCAGCAAAGGGATCAGGAAGGCGGGGAAAACGCGAGGTTACACGCATGTGGCATGAGGAAAAATCGCTTAATTTGACTTAACATGCTAACGCCCTGCTGATGAAACCTGAAGTGAGACTCAAACGAAGCGTAGTGAGGGCAGGCGGCGAGAAAAAACACCGATGAGGAAGTGAAAAGTGAGGCATAAACAATGGCATTTAATACGATTTCATAAAAGCACTTATAGCTCATGACAGGGGCTCACATGTAATCACTGTAAGTGGGGACGAGGACGGGGGCCGCCGTGTCGCCGTCACGATGCCAGGACACTTCTCCATGACACGTCCCCTGCTTCTTCTCATTAATCCCCTAAGCTACATTCATTAACGGTCACTCCCTCCACCCGGCGAGAACGCACACCCCGCTGAAGTCACACTCGCCATCACAAAAATAACCTGCTGCTGCTGAAATGCAATGAGATAATTTGTTACAGCTTTCCAATCTTTATACTTCCATTTTAATTAATTAGTACACACTGTTACTTTATTCATTATTGCAAGATTTAAATGGAAAAGGGGGATTATGCATGGCTGGGATCCAGGTCAGTGCAGAACGAGCTCGGTCGGGTGCTGGGAAAGAAAGTCACGTCTCGGTATTTCAGCAGACAAACGGTGAAATCCGGCGAGCAGCTGACACTGAAGGACAGTTGTGTAAGGGCGGCAGTCAGGGGGGAGAGGTACAAGAGGAGATGATAAATACAGGAGATTTACAGGTCCGGGGAGTGTCAGCTGCACGGTGGAAATAGTGCTGGCTGTGCTGTTATCGAGATGGGTCGGTTAGTGGCTTTTGGAGGATCCCCTGTTCTGAACGGAGGCTGGAGTTTGGGAGGGCAGCCTTTATGGCTCACCAGTGCACTGACCACAGCCCATTAACTCAAAGAGCCTCCACAGGAGCACTGGAGCAGGGAGAGGGGCCGTGACCTGCCCGAGACCATCTTATTACTTTAACACATTATGTCTCCCACTGCGATCTTTTTATTTAAGTGACTTCAGCAGAACGCATCATCTCAGGCCAAGTCGGGGACAGACAGGGGCTCCCAGACAAGAGGCAAAAGGAGGAGGGGGGGACGAGGGTCAAATGATTTATTGGAAACGTCTGCTGCGAAAAAGGGAGTGCAAGGATGGACAGTGAGGGAGAAAAAAAAAAGTGTGGGGGTGAAACAGTTAGTGATGAACCTGACTGAGAGCTGTTTATGGCGTTGGAGAGGCCGAGCTGACCTCAGAACAGCTCCACTGAGGATTCTCAAGTTCTCACTGATGAGCTTTTGCAGCCCCCTGATGGCCAAGCAGCCCAGACAGTAAGGAGTGGGGAGGGGGGGTGTGGTGTAAAGGAGAAGGAGGGGGGGTCTGGGGTCCAGGGAGTGATTTATTTTACCACCATGTCACTCTTTATGGGCCACACCACTAGAGATGGCCTCAAATGTTACTGTCCTCTGGAGGAAGATCAGCTCGCTTTGCCTAAGTGTTACAGCAGCAGCAGCAGCAGCAGCTCACAGACCGAGTCTTTACGTCTGCTCCTCACGGCCGGACTCGCTTCAACATGTGAGAGCGGATCATTCAGGCGGGAACGTCTTTACATACTGTCTCATTATAGAGAGGAACAGAAACAGACCAACTATAATAACAGCATCAGTAAAATAGAGACACACAGGCTGATTATTCCTCTCTATGCGAAGTGGATTAATCAGACAAAATAAAAATATTCTAACTCTGTTTGAGTGATGTAAAAAACTCATAACTCATCATATTTCAATCACTAAAATCGTTTTTGTGAAATATTTTTACATTTTATTAAATTATTTGATTGTTCAGGAAACGTTTTTGTGTTTTGTTAAGTTGACCTTAAGGGCCACCGTACATCTGCCTGTACACACCTGGGCTGTGTCCGAAATGAATCACTCAATACCCATGTAGTCGCCTATAGAGGGGTTAGGGATCCATTTCAGACACAGCCTAGGATCTCGTGTCATGTGAACCTGTTAGTTGTAAGATACTAATGTTAGGTCTGCACATGCTCAGTCTGCAGGTTTGCATTCCTCAGCCAAGATCTATATAAAATATATTAACAAATATTGATAATTTCATATAACTGCAAAGAAACGAGCAGTAATAGTAGAGCTAGTGTGCAGATAAAATAATATTTTCGTATTGATAGATCTGATATAACATGTGTGATCAGGTTCGACTTTCTGTAGCTATTAGGAATCAATCACTTTTGTCATGACCAATCAGGATCAAGTATCAGGGTTCCTACACAGATGGAACTTCCATACTTTTCCAAAACGTACTTTTTAGAATTATTTCTGGAGATACCTACTTTTTTTATTTTAGAAAACAGTATTTTATACATTCTATACTTGCGTGGGAACTCTGAAGTATTTTTAATGAAGTTCCTCTCACCATGTTTTGTCATTTCTTTAACTAATACTCAACCTTAAGAGTAGTATATTGTTTAAATGATGCAGCCTGGTATCTGTAAGGACTTATATCTGAGGCTACAATAGAAACATGACGCAGCCGGTAAGTGTCAGGATGACTGTTCCCTCTGTTATCTGAGAGTCTATTAAAGTAAAAGGAAAAACCCACAGAGACAGCAGATGTTTAACTCTAATATACAGTCAGGGAAATGAACCTTCTGGACCTTCAGCTGAAACAGTTTTAGTGGTTTTAGGTTCTGACTGTAGAAAAGGTTCACTTTCCATGAACAGTAACTTGATATGGATCCTGCAGAGCTGTGGGAGCCGAGACAGTAAAAAGTAAAAAACTTGGTGCATAACAACAAAGCGACAGAGAAAACTTAAGTATACTGTCTAGGAATCACTCTTCAGAGTACCGCCAAGTCATCAAAAATCTGGTTTCAGCAGCACATCTATGAGTAACATGCTGAATGTTGTATTTACAGAGTCAGAATACATCTGCTCCTTTTCTGGATTTTCATTCGACTGCAGACTGAGGGTTCACTCTTCACCGAGGAGTGCAGGAAATATTTCCCTTTTCTGCTCAGGATCTTACAAGCCCCCTCAGGTTCATGACATAGGTCATGGACATTCCCGCTCGGCTGATTTATTTCAGCCCATTAAGATTACAGAGACAAATCTGCAATCTTCCCATTTTCAGACGCCGTCCCTGTTTTTTCAGCCAGCCTCTCCCCGACAAGTCACACATCAAAAGTACCATTACGTTCTTGTTAGTTCACACTGTCGATTAGAGAAGGGCAACATAGATTCATGCCAAGGGCTAAATGTGTTTATTCTAATTCCTCCCCCGTCTCTGCTTTGTCAGAGACAGACACCCACAAATGCCGAACATCTGAGCGGCTCCAACAGCTCACATCAGAAGGACTCAATCCTTCAGGAAGTGGAAGTAACCGATTAGATTATGTCATTGCCACAATCTGTTACGAAAAATAAACACTGGGCCTTTTCATTAACCTAATGAAGACGAAGCACGTTGATGAGCTCTTAAGTCAATTAACGATATTTAAAAACAGGCGGTGCAGCCCCAAGGTAAATTAGCATGCAGAGAGTGAGGAGGACCCAGGTTCAAACAAATTGTGCGTGGAACCCTCTGGTTCAAGCCGCTTGACTCCCTCTCCCCTAATATACACCCCTCCTCTCCTGCTCAAACAAGCTTTCATTAGCCGTAATTAACTGCACGCTTTCTGTCTTTGCAATACCAAGAGAGTTCAAGTCGAGACCAGGGTAGGGATGTGGAGGAGAGACGGGGAAGTGTGCAGGAATGCTTCAACCATTGGACTTTCTCTGTCTTTCTGAAGCTGGCTGAATAAATTAGAATTTTCACAGGCCTGATTATCACATATATACACATCAAAAATATCTATTTACAACAAAAACGACAATAATACTCTTTTTATGAGAATAGCTGTCCGTCATATATGAAATCTTTTATGACTGCATGGAAATATTTGAAAGCATAGTAAACAAACAGCAGACACATTACAGACTGTCCTTAATTAAAAAAGAATATATTTCTAATTAAAAGTTGTTTGTATTGTTTGTAAGTGTGAATTTTAAACTAGACTATCACAAGAGTCACAGGTTCATCCGTTTACAGGGAGACGTGGTCTTCTTACAATAAAATATATTCACATATGAAAAAGGTTTATAAAATAAAGGTTTATAAAACATATTGGTATCAAGTTTTAGACAACATGAGTTTGGAAATAACTGCATATTGTTCTATTATAGTAAAATAAAAAAATTAGAATTTTATAAAATTAAGAACAGATAAAAATAATAACTGTATATTCTTCTATTAAGGTTAAAAAAATAATACACATTTAAAAAAATTAAAAAATAAAATAACTGCATATTGTTGGTATATTATGGTAAAATACAAAATAAATACAAAATAAATACAAAATTGAAAATAAAATAAAAAAGAAAATACCTGCAAATTGGATATCTCAAAATCCAGTATTGTGCATCCCTACCAAAGTTGTTATATTTGATATTCACAGCCCCTACAATGAGTGTAAAACACTGAAGTGTACAAGAACAGATGCAGTCTCAAGAACTCACCCATTAGTTTTCAAAGAGGTGTAAAGGAGCAGAGAAATCTCAGACTCCGGCCGACTGGCTGAACCAGAAACCATCAGAGAGGAGGCTCTAAGACCAGAACCTTCTCATCTAGAAGCTGAAACCAGCCTACATGTTGCATAATCACTCATGACTCTTTGTCTGAGTATATCATTTTAAAAAGTTCAACCCTTGAAAAAGGAGTCAGGAATAAAAAAATTAGGTATCGTTATTTTGAACCACGCTGTGAGCATGTTTGAGTCTGATGCAGAAAGAAAACAGCATTTTCATAAAGGCTGTACATGGGCGATTTTGACTTTTGGAGCAAGCCTCTAGTGGACACATGAGGAACTGCAGGTGTCTTTCACCTCTCTTCATCACTGTAGGTCACCAGTTAGTATTGATGACAGATCGGTAGGTTAAGAAACATGGAAAAGTCAATAAATTCAAGAAGACATCAGCTCATGTATTTATGGATTCATTCTGGATGTTCAGAGTAAATCCAATACAGACGATAAGTATTTCTAAAAAACGCTTCTACAGGACTTCAGTTAGTCAAATATTAAAGACAACATCATGTTTTGGGAATCAAAGAGTGGAGATGATTGGAGATGTTTAAATGTGATTGGATAAAATGGCACTGATCAGCTGATGGCTGGTGAATTCATGGAGTGTTGACGTGCAGCTCTCTGCTTTATGGGTTTATGCTCATCTCCAAGATTACAAAGAAAGCACACCGAGGTCGAAATAAGAGCGTCTCGACTCTGAGTTCTGCTCTCTTTGTTTTCCCGGCTCTCTCCTCTCCTCTCTTTTTTCAGTAAACTTATTTGAAATCCTCCTGGGTTTATAAAACCTCTCTCCCCCTCGCTCCCTTTTCTCTCTCCCTCTCGTTCTCTCAGTTGGTCTCTTAGCTGCAACAAGGTCTGAAAAGATTGCAGTTCATTTCGACCCACACTGGATGGAGGCCTCATTTAGTGGCTGCTGGCAACTCAATCAGCCTGCCTCACACTGATGAGTGAGTGACTACTTTCAGAGCGCCAGTCAATATGTGTCTGCCGTGATAGAATGTCAGCAGCCGTGCCCTGTGTTCTCCTGACCCAATGTTATGGCTTTTTTATTTTGTCTAATCAATGATATATGAAACTACACAGACACATTTCAACAATAGATCTTTTTTTTTTTCCTTTTCTCTACACATGCCAAAGATCGGAGCAATTTCTGTCCACCAACTGCCCTGATAAGATCCCAATCACAGCCACATTCCTACAAATTATACGAATAAAAAACTAATATTCCAGTTTTTTACCTTAATATGCTGCAATTTGGAAAAATACAGGATTTATACCAGTGTGTTTTAAAAGCTCTGAATCCTGTGAATGATTTAAATCTTTAAGTTTTTATTGGTTCTAATGTTGTTTTGTTGTTTCTCTGCATGTTTGTCAAATCACTTCGTTAACCTGTCATCTTTATTAACGGTAAAATACCGTCACACTTGTTAGCCAGTAACCATAGTAACCAGAGTTACTATTCAGTCAATCTAGTGTTTTAGGTTAAAGGTGCAGTCTGCAGTTTCTTGCAGCGTTCAGTAGCGATGGGAGAAAACATCGATACAGCATAGTATCGTAATATTTTGTCTGGTGATATATCATATCGTCTCATTTACCAAGTATTGAGTATTCAAATTAATTTCTAATATGAAGTCAAATCTATGATAATGTGAATAATAAAATCAACTGTTTGTCCAGTGAGGTTGACAGAGGTGACGTCATACAGCAGGAGAAAGTTAGAACAACAAATATAAATGTAAGGTTTGCAAGATGTGCTACATGAAAATAAAAAAACAGTGTAAATAAGACAAAGAGAAAGGAAAGACAAATGCTAAATTGTACTGCACTGTACTGCAAAATGTTAACAATCGCAATAATATTGTATCACGGCCCAAGTATCGTGATAATATCATATCGTGGGGCAACTGCTGATTCCAACCCCTAGCTTTGATCAGCATAAACTTGAATATGTGTATTTAGTGTGAGCCTTGATCTGTTTTGTGCACTGTTTGGGTGACAAAGAAGTGAGTGGTTGTTGTTGTTGTTGTTTGGAAAAGAGTCTGTGTTCTTGACAAATGAAAGATGATTTTCATCAGCATGTCGAGAGCTTCTTGTCCTTGAAGACTACCAACACTTGGGGTGAGCGAGGGAGCATTTTAATACCCAACACCAGATATTGCAACATATCTAAATGTTCCTGTTTCTACATACTGTATGTTTAAGAGAAGTATCACATATTCCTTTGAGCTGAGAATGAAAGGTGCCTCTGTCTGAAACCACACACTAATTTACTACCTACTGCACACTTCAACAGAATATACGGCATCCTGCTGACTTACGTCAGAGTTTAAATGTTATTTTATACCTTGTGTAAATTATATTTCTCCATACTGCAGGCTGGAGGGCTCTGCTGTTGTGTAGTTTGAAGGAACATGATCGGTAAACTTCTATCATATGATTAAAAACTCTGATTAATCTAATTATCATCCTCATATGTGCTAAATTAAACACACAGCTCTCTCCACAGTATGAGTTTGTGTGTGTTTTTGGGCCCAGCCGGTGTCCTTGCTGTGTTGTACTCAGTGAAATACAGTGTCCATGTTTTCCTCTCAGGTTTGTTTATAGTGTTTCCTGTGCTGTGAGTGAAGAACAGCCCATATTTTGAGTCTGCTCAGATGAGCCGGGCTCTCTGTCCCCCGTGTCCTTTATTTCACACAGCCCGCTGCACATGCTCTGCAGTCTGCCGACCTCTTGACCCGCCTGTCACTGTGATGGCCTCTGTTATCTGGAAGTAGTTATTTCATATAGATGGGCTCCCTCACTGCTGCTCTTTTATTGAAAATCATCATTAGAGAGATTACCCCAGGAGGAGTTTGAGCAATGGACTTTAAAGCAGTATTGTGCATTATATAGATATTATCTCAATTATGTATCACCTAAACACCCTTATAAACCCATTAGCAGGAGATTATCACTGAAGATGGACATTTGAAAACGTGTGCAGTCCACTCAGTTTGGACAGAAATATGAATTCACATTTTACCTCCAGTCCTGTGTGTTATTAAATATCTGCATATGTGACCTCTCTGTAGCCCAGAGTCATTTCAGTGTCTCTAAAGCTGCTGCAGTCTCAGGCCCTTAATACTGGGCAGGTACAGATGCATGCATCTATTAGGACCAGTACACATGAGCCTCAAACTTCAGAGGACGTGACATTCATCGATCAGATCAGATAATCAGGTTTTCATCTCATCATATACCTGACTATAAATATCATGAAAACGACGTTATGATGAAATTTAGGTGAAAAAAATAAAACGCACAGTCAGTTAAATTAGGGAAAGACAAGAATGATAAGATGCGATATGATATGAGATATATAAGATGAGATGAGATGATATGAGATATATAGTATGAGATATATGAGATGAGATGATATTACATCTATTTTTCCATTTTATAGATCTGATCAGTTTGACATTACCCTGGGTTGTATTTATTTTACATCATACATGTCCTGTTATATTTATAATATCATCTTATGTCACTTTGTCCCATAACTTCTACTTTAACCAATCTTCAAAAAAAGTCCTTACTGCCCTACATGCTGCTTATTTTTCAAACCTTTGTACGTATAAAACCCTCATTTTATCATATTTATTTATTTTTAATTAATACTTTTTCCTCTTACTTTTACTTGCCGACTATTTCAGCAGCTGCATTTACTCTTTAAAGATTATTAAAGTTTTAACCTATCTTATGATGTTATCATCTATTTCTAATGATGTTCATATTATGATTTATTCACATGACCAGTCCCGTGACTGACACTTCTTTGGAGAAAGCATTACCTCTTACATGATTGTTTATCACGCTTTTATTTTGAAGGTCTTCTTCTGGTAGATTGTAATACATTGAACTGAATGAAAACAGTTAAAGAACAATCACAAAGCGTAAATATTTAGTAACCTGATATCAAACATTGTTTTGGATTCATAATAAATCTTAAATGTCGGTTTTCAAAAGAGTCCAATCATCTCTCTGAGGGATGCTAAAGCTAGCTCACTTTCAGCTGCTGCTTCTTCTTCTTCTGTTGTTTTATGATGTGTGGCGACCATAACTTCACAGTCTTAACATTTGCTATTCTCCTTTTACACCGACAGCCTTTCTTTGGATGTTTGTGATCGCAGCAGAATTTATGATTGGTTTCCGGTTATTAAACACAAACGATTATTACTTCTTTGGGGTGTGAAATATTACTTTAAGCTGCAGATTTTAAGTGTCGATACTGGCTGTTAAATAAGCGTCTTGGATTCATGTGAGGCAGAGGTGGAGATGACATAACTGGAGTTCAAATCCTCTTCCTCCCCTGTCTGATTCATCCTGTAGACCTTTAGGTTTAATTGGGTATTACCTGTAACTGGGAAGTGATGATGAGTGCAGACATGCAGGATAAATCTGAGGGAGAAGTCACAGGTCAGGAACCTGCAAGAGAGAGACAAATGTACAGAAGGAGAGCAGTGAGGCTGACGTCAACGTCCAGAAAATCCTCCGATTACAACAAAATGAGACGTTCAGACACTGTGAACGTCTAAACGACCATAAAATGGAGCGAGTGCGTGAAAAAGGAGCGTGGACACTTGACATTTGGAGGCCATCACTCGGATTTTCTGAAAATGTAAAGAGTGTTTCTATAAAAGAGCAAATCTACAGTCAGTGTGACGAGCTCACATGAAAGCAGGTTATTAAGAAAAACACTAATAGATAGTAAATCAATCAACTCCTGGATGCCCTGCCTCGCCTGCCTGTCTCCTTTGGTGTGTCTATCTGTAAACGCGTTCAGCAGAGATTTTCAATTTATTTCTAATCAAGCTTTATCTAATATTCTCCCGACAGGCAATTAAAAATTCAAACTAGCCTGAAAAGCCATTGCTCACTTCTCACTCTCCCCCAGTATTCATTTAAGGGTGTTATTTCATTAAAAGCTCTTGTTGATGAGTTTCAGGTCATTTGCGAGCACATTTGATTATCAGATTGAGCGTTCAGCATCAGCATGTTCCACCTTTTATTTTATTTTGTGAGGAGAAACTCGGACTCTCCTGTGTTCAGAGAGGATCCCTGTGTTTGTGTTTGGACTGAGGTTTTTATGCAGTCCAAACACAGACAGCGCTCAGGTCCTCTGATGTACTTAGAAAGTATATCACTGTCCCGCTCTGTGCTCCATACCTCAGCAGGTTTATGGCCGGCCGTGCACGAGCCGAATCCTCTCCACAGCAGATAGAGCTCTGCTCTGAAATGGCAGCAAATAATTGAAAGGGTGAATTTGTCATTAGGAGTCATAATGAGATTCTCCTGCAGAGAGGGGCTCTGTTTGGTGGGGTGAGGACGAAGCAGCTCGGTTTTAAAACCTCATAAACAAAATGCCACTTGGAGCTTTTCTCTTTCTATACATTCAGCTGTAAACTCATTCGTTCCATACATCATTTCAATGTGTTTATTCAGAGAGTGACCGTGTCCTTGTTTCTCCTCTCAGGGCTGAAATAAAGTGGATCCAAGTGGGTCAACAATCAGCGGACAGAGGAACTTAGAAAACTCAGAAAGACACGCGGCTCTTAGATTTAACGTCCTGTTTCAATCTGGTGTCAGTCCAGATGTCAAACATCCAAGTGAGAGAAATGTCTCCTGTTACATCTGATATATACGCACAGTCATGATAAACCAGACCCTATCCAGTCTGGACCAATGAGAGAGAACCCTGTCTGTACAAATACTGGTATTTACTCAGTCATAAAAACATACAGTACAGAGAAAGGACCAAAGAAAAACCTAAAGTAATGTCGTGTTATGACCAACATAGTCTGATGGTTACCATTATCTATTCACACCAAAGTTATTTCCTGGTAAATACACTGTAATTAAATTACTATGTAGGTAACAGGGACAGGAAGGTCATCATAAACTGCTCGAGTACTAAGAAAATCCTCCGCTGCTCGCCATCACCTCTGACTGCTGTAGTAACTCTGATATAACCCAGTTCCTCCGTTTATTTGCTGCATCTGCACAGACTTTAGTTTGTCCACAGCTCCATAAGGAGGCGGGATTTATGACCTATACTGCAGCCCGTCACCAGAGGGCGCTGTTCTGACCTTGATCTGACTGAAACCGGCCTAAACGTTCTGCACATCCAGAAGTAAAACAGCACAAATATGTTGTAGGATAGGAAAGAAGGAGGTGAAGGAGACGGTGAGTCTGTTTGTATTAAAGGTGCAGAGATTTCAAACATCTGGTGAACCTCCTGGTATGTGTTTGTTGATTGTTTTGGTGCAAAACATCATCATGAGCTGACAGGGGGCTTCGATAAATCATTTCTCCTACAATAACCTGGTGTGTAGTCAGATTAAATCCCCTAATCCAGCTGTACCTGCAGCTCAATTTAAGTGTGTTCATAAAACCTGACCCTGATAAAAGAGTCTGAGATTAAAAACTTGAAACATATTTGTACATATTTTTAAACAGACAGTAGGATATAAAGTCGAGCAGCCTCTTATAATCAGTGGGCTCTTTGATTCTGGGCTCTCCACTCAGCTGTGATGCTGATGGTACCGGGGGCATGTGGAGCCTGCAGCTACTGTGGAATAAATGCCTGGAAGGGCCTTGATCAGTATGTGCTGGAGGTGCTTGAAAGAAGAGGAGGAAGGAAAAAAACACATGGAAAACCATCCACCCTTGAGTGCTGCACGCTCTCCGCCTATTTAGGGCAGCCATGTCCAGCAGTGGATTTGAATATGCATGACGATCCCAGCTACCCTCGCAGCGCTGCTCTGCGTCCAGGCACCAGCCTTTTCACAGAAAGAAGACGCATGCATCACATTTGAATATGTTACAGGCCCTGTCATACACAATAAATACATGTCTGTGAATTTTTATTATTGAGTAAATGAGGCTGAAGGAGAACGCCCTCCCTTTACAATAAAAGAAAAATCCTTCAACTGAGTGATACGGCACAGAAATAGACGACTGCGTCTGATTTTAGCTTGACCTTTTCTAGGGTTTTTGGAAACATAAATACGACTTATTAACTAAGAAGTTATTGACTGAAAAAAAAAAATAGATGTTAATATTCAAAATCAGAGATGAGGCTCAGACTAATTTATTTAAAACAAATTAAACTTCCTAGTTTTTCCCCCAGTTTCTAGTCTTCAAGTCAAACTACGCAAAGCTGACTGTTTGTTTGCATCCAGGAAATCCATCAAAGACCAGACCAGATGAAATAGATAAGACTGGGTCCTCTGAAGGACCCCTACCCAGAATTAGGACACATTTCATCAGAGTTCACCCGGTCATCTAGAGCTGCACGGTATACTGTTTGAGCATCGTCATCCCGATGTACGTGAGCGCAATAGTCGCATCGCAGCTCATCTTATTTCAAGGGTAGCTGACTGAAATTCACTGCATGTGACTCTGCGTGGGCTGTGCAGCGATCCACCAACCACATTCATTCTTTACTCAGTTGCTACCCTACCAGCCGTCAATCAAAATCAGAGCGGAGGAAACCACGCCCCTGCACATGTCCTGCACATGGAGCTCGTCGCTGGCGCTGCCGATGTTGTGCCGAGAAACACATGCCCGCCAAGAATTACTTTGGGAACATTCCTCATCACCGTTTAGCCCCACAGATAAAAACTATATGGGTTTAAAATTGTACATTTACATGGACCACTCGACTACAACAACAACGACTGTAAAATGAGCAAATAGAGAAAATCATTGAAGATGAAGACTTGTTGGCTAAAAAAATTAAGGTCGGTTATCTGGAATTATTTCAGTTACAAGAAGGATGATGTCGACTAAAACACGTGTTCTGTGTTCATCTGTTTCCACGGTAACATCCCAGAACAATAAAAGCTAAAAATATCTCTGAGACAGACAGAAGACAGTCTACTAACATTCACTAAAAGAGGGAAGATCAGTGCAGGTTAACTGTCCTCAAGATTTCAGCAGAAAGTCAGATTCAGATCGTCTGCTGAACATTCCTCGATTTTTTAATATCGCAACATAAATATCGCAGAGTTGAAAAAAATTGCAATATTAGTTTTTTCCAACATTGTGCAGCCCTATACTCCATGTTTGAGCAATGAGCAAACTTCGACCACCACTGTTGACTTGTACTTCATTAAGGTCAGACTGCAGTTCACTGAGTGTCCACTAGAGGCTGTCTGCAGGCATCAGTCTCCGCACACTCGAACCACAGAGCCTAACTGCTGCTCCAGTATTTCCTCTTTTATAAAAACGATGCTTCAGAAAGTTTGTCAGCTCGGACAGATTTTCATGTTAGCTTCGAGCTAATCCTCCAACAGCCGAGTCTTCACACCGAGTCTCTGCAGACGATCACACTCCATCCCGAGCAACAAGTCCTCTCTCTGTATTATACACAAGGTGCGAGGCGGGCAGCAGGAGAGCTCCAGTTTACATGTTGGAGACTTGGAAGGTGGCAACATAGTGGATGTGCAGCTATCTTCGCGGGTCCCTGTGCTAGAGCGGCTAATTAAATACTAAGGAAGGAATAAAATCTTAATGAGAAACACAAGCTTGTTGTGGTGTTTGGCACTGACCAGCTCCCTCTTATTACGTGTACTTGCCCATATGTGCTTGGGTGAAGTGCCCATTAGAGCCTTCCCTAATGGATCTTCATCCGTGGCACCGAGATGCCGGTGGAATGTACATTTCGGCAATTTCCGAACTTGGCAGACGAGCGGGGCCCTGCGATGAAATTTCTTAGCCACAATAAATATTTTATGCAAATTAAAATTAAATTCTTTGCTTAGTTGAAGCAATTTCTCCTGTAAGTAGTGTATCTGTGAAGGAGATTACAACATTTGCCGGTTTGTTTATAATTTAATTTTTTATGTTGTGGCTGGCGGTGGGGAAAGACAGAACACCTGTGAGTGTTTATAATGTCCCATCTCCCTCACAGCTGCTCCTTTTCAAAACACCTCACTGGTGCAATAATTTCATAAAATTTCATGATTTACCATCTGGTAGACTGAGCTATAAGCACATGCAATAAGCATTTGTATGGCGCCGGTCCCAGAAAGGTACAATAACTGTATATTTTAACTTAATGGCTTTTCGGGGCATGCAAATTTCCAGCGAGCAGATTGCAGAGATGCTACAATGTAAGTCTGGTCCCGTCTGTCTGCCTCCCCCTCTCTCCCTCTCTCTCCTCTCCCCCTCTCTCTCTTCCTCCTTCTCCTCCCCACACTCCCTCCTATACAGTACATGCCTCCCCTATCATGTGCTATAAAACATCCACATGCAACAGCGCTGTACTGCGTCTGTCTTTGACGGTGAAGCAGCCCATGTCACGATCGAGATATCAAACTGAGGAGAATGAGAGACACAGTAGGAGGTACAAGCAGATTATTTTCCTTTTAGCATCTAATGTCTCTGCATTTGGGTAATTAAAATGATTACTACAACAATTACACCAAGTAATTAGAAACTAATTACACTGGCATTTTTTGTGATTACAGGAGCAGATGAAAATAGTGTTCAAAATTAAATTCATTGCATATTCATGGAAATGAAATTAAATAGTGCTGTGTGGATGAGATAATAGAAGCTGGGAGAATGGTGTTCAGAGGGTTTGGGGGAACCGTCTGTGGCTAATGCTCCAAACGGGCATCCTGTTAAATCAGTGATAATCTTTTAATGGCCTTAAAAGAAGTTCATATTTAGAATACTGTCAAAGGCACTAAAAGGCTGCAGCGCTCTCTCTCTCCTCTCTCTCCTCTCTGTCCAGCTCTGGGAATGATTAAAGCTTTCAGCTGTACGGCACAATAGAAAACATTTAATCATTATCTTCTCAAATGAAGGAAGAAGCAAGACTCTTTATGCCTCCTTTATGTTGCTTCACGCACAATGATTAAATTAAATATCCATCCTTGAATTCATTTTTTTTTCTCTCTGTGCATCATCTTCCCTTCCCTTTCTTTCTCCCCTCCTACCTCCCATCTATCGACAATAGTCGGGGCTTTAGCTGCTGCCATGATCGTGTAATGAGATTCTTCAGATTAAATAGATTTCCTGTTAAACTTGGGGCTTGGTAGATAGGGTGTCAGGAATGAATGGTTATTAACATTTAAATATATCACAGAATAAGAGAGAGCAGGGTGAGAGTGAGTGAGTGAGTGAGTGAGAGGAGGGAGGAAGAAAGAGAGACAGAGAGGGATGGGGAAAAAAACAACAATATGAATTTTTCATTGTTATCGAGTATGGATTTTCTTCTTCTTCTTCTTCTTCACCAGATTTCTGTAGGACCTGATGAAACCAAAGTAATTAGATCGACACAAGTGGGGCACCTAGGAGCCATTACAGCAAAGACAGCTCATTGTTTATGGAGGAAAGCCAATACCGCTTAGAAAAGTAAAAAGTCCATTCTTGTTTTATCTGCTCTCCCACGCCTGTGCTGTGGATTATTACACAATATTAACAATGTAAATTCCTCTCTCCGGCCCGCCTGTGAAGAGACTCCTCCTGAAATTAATGGTGTTGTGATCTATCACCGTCCTGTCAGCTGTTTTCATATTTCAGCGTTTCCTCAAAGAGAGGACGGACCTTGAAGAGGAAGAAGACAAGAGTGATTGTAGTTCAGAATCAAAACTGGACTTTGATGGAGAGAGACGGCATTTGTCTTTGTTCAAGTCAGAGTGGACCGCTGTTAATAGAGATGATTACAGCTGAACGGAGGAGGGATAAATTCATTCAGAGGGTGTAGATGTGGTGGTTAGTTATACGTCAACCATGAGTAACATCATGGATAACAGAGGAGCTGAGAGAGCCGACTGACAGAGTAACAAACGTCCAGAAATAAAGACACTATATGGGAGTTTTAAACGTTTACATTCTTATGTGATTTCACTTTAATTTAACTATGTCCACTAAAACTGATCATAGCGCCACCTAGGGCTGTCCTGATACCATATTAATATTGGATATCAGTCCCATATCAGTCAAAAAACAAATATCGGGTTATATCATCTACAATCTCTGATATCAGCACTCCGATACACGCAGTCCATTCCAGACTCCACCTAGCACCTATATCTAGCAGCGCCCTGATCCATCATCCAGAGCCCACATGATCACAACAACAGTGTGTACTAAAGTACAAACAAAGTAGAGAGGAGTAGGAGTGATGTCGGCAGTGCGGTAGTATTTTTCGGTAAAATCCAAAAAAGACGTTGCAGCTGAGTGAAAAACTTGTCATGCACAAGTTTGTGCCAATATCGGATCAATATCGGTATCGGCGATACTGAAGGCTACATTATCGGTATCGTATCGGAAATAAAAAAGTTGTCTGGAGACACCCCTAGCGCCACCTACTGTTTCGGATTTGTTTAAGAGTGAATAAAAGCAGCTTTTACCAGTTTTTCTTTTTCATTTAAAAAAAATCTGTTTCATCAGGATAACAAGAGAAAAAATATTCCTGTTATCAGATAATTTGTCTGACCAACATTGTGCAACATATGACCCAGTGTTATAGCAACATTTAAGATATATATATATTTAAAGATTTTGAGTATTAAGTTGTTTTGTTGCAAGAATAAAGTCATAATATTACAAAAATTAAGTGATGTTACGAGAGTAGAGTCCTCGTGTTGTGGTCATTTTGGTTCACGGTGAGCAGACAGCTGTTTGAACATGGAGCGTCTGGTTAAATTGTACTTTAGTAAGATTTGTTAACAATGAAATACAAGATCTGTCTGCACATCAGTAATATTTGAAGAATCAGGACTCTAATAGGATGAGCAAACAGCTGAGAGTTATAATCTCCGCCTTTAAAACAGCATTATGAGGCTAATCGGCCAAGAACTTCATCCTCGTAATGTAACGACTTAAATCTCATAAAAACAAAATACTGTATTTTTACAAACCTTGAATAACAACGTTAATTTTGTTATATTAGGGTATTAAAAGATAAAATAAACTAGCCCACCCCCTACATTAATAATTTTCATACGGTCCCTGACCAAACACTCTCACAGATGCTCTGCTTATACAATTTTTCAACCCCAAAAGACAGATTTTCCATAAGCCGGCCCGTCAGCGAGCGGACAGGTGTGCTATTTACATAACACTGTGACTGGCCGGCAAGCAGACTCTGTGAGTAAATGTCACATATCGGCTTTGAGCTGAAGTCTAGCAGTCCCAGCTGACATCCATCAAAATTTAGTCCGGTCCGGTCTGTGATGTGTCTGCGGCCGCTGACATTGTTCGCTGGGTAAATAGCAGGTTTGGTATTTGATCCAAAATGGTCAGAAGTAAATGTTGCCTCTCATATTCACACCTGCCACTCTGAACAAGGTCCTGGATTTAGATTTTCAATAAGCAGAGGAAGAGAAATACGCAGATTTTTGCTATTTTGTTGTTAAATGTAAGAAGTCGTGTTAAGTTTATGATCACGACACTCAGAAGAAACCACTGGAGGTGATGCACACAGATGCAGACAGAGCCTTCTGCCCATTTCACCTGCATTTCTGCACATTTCTGCAAGTTCACACGGCTCCATCATGAGAAATTCTGCAGCAAAACCAAACAAATAAGAACAACTAAGAAAATACTAGCAGGAATCTTTGAGTATAAGTGTGATTTAACATTTTATAGTATGGGTTCTTGGATGCAGATTATTTTGTCTTTTTCACGTCAAACACGAAGCTTGAATTTGAAACTGCAGTGATATAGAGACAGCACATGTAAATGCACACGACAAAAAGCCGCCTAAGTCCGAACATAATGAGCTGAAACACACCAAAGCTGTGTGTTCGCTGCAGTGACGGGCCTGATGAAGACAAAGCTGCAGGATTCAGCTGTTTTCGTGCTCCTGAGCTGAACACTGTTGTCACAAACTCTCCAATTTTCAAACAAACAAGACAGGGGAGGTGGCTGCCTTTCCCTGGAGTTCAGCACACTACAAGTCATCCTTCATGCCGGGGCCGCTCTGGCTCTGTGAATGTGGAAGCAGGTGTGGTGGCAGGACAGTGGAAGGCCCCTCTCCGGCTTTGCCTTCACCGCTGCCCACTTGTTAATGACCGGGCTGTGGGAAGCGAGTCCTTTGTGTACACTGTTATAAAGCACTCAAAGCCTCCAGGATGGCAGCAAGCTCACTCCTTGGCCCCAGGGCACTCTGTGGAGAATAAGACACACCTCATGCTTTGTTTTCCTGCTCCACGGGATCCCACACCAGAGGAGAGGGAGAGGAGAAGAGGGCCTTTCTATTTAGAGTACATCTCTGCTTACATACTCTCTCTCTCTCACAGGTCCAGGATTCACTTCCTCTGACGAGTGAAGTTATATCTGAACGTTAAAGGTGGACTCTAACATCGGGAATATGCAGGTTGGTGAGATCAGCCGGTCGATTTAGCACTTCACAGCATTTCCTACACTGAGCAGCTCATCCTCAACTTTTCTTAGCCCAGAACTCCAAACTAAACTCCAGAAGGACCAAAACTAAACTGTGAGGGTTCATCCATCTCCTCTTTTAATTGTGATATTCTGATTATTTTTAAAAGACAAACTGTTTCTGGTCACTGTAGCTCCATGATAACTGTTCTAACCTCTTATTACTCTGTGTGTGTGTGTCTAACAATCATCTTACTTTTGATTGAGAATAATAAGAGTCATAAAGTGTGGCTGTTACTCTCTCTCCCTCTCTGTATCTCTCTGTTGACCTCTCTGGTGTCTCGAGGGAAAAACCCAAAGCTTCAGTCAGCGAGGACAGAGAGCGGACGCCTCAGGTGCTGTGGTCCAAACAGTTCAGTGAAACATGATATCAGCTGGCTCAGAGTTAGTCCATTATGCATCCAGGTAAACAGGCCAGTTATAATGTCAAGACGAGGGCCCGACCGATTTATCGACGAGATGATTAAATCGTCCAATTTTAGCCCGTTTGAGAGTAATCAGTAATCGGCCAAAACTCACTGATTTTCGCAGATATCTTAAGAAATAAAATGCGAAGAATAAGATTTGGTTTCATTTCGAAAATGTTCTGCCATTAGAAAAGTTCCCCGACTTATCCTCTAGATGGTGCAGTGACCTCATCTTCATTCACTAACTACCTCACGGCACAGCAGAGTGACGGATCTGAAGCAGGCAGCTCAGGGACGCACGGAGGAGAGTGGTCCGCCTCAACGGGAAATAAACCAGTTTGTGAAAAACATAATAAGTCAACAAGTTTCAGTTCAACCCACTTCACCATGTTCCCCGCTGTGCTGGTCTCGGTCACGCCGAGCTAAAGTTAGTGTTAGCCACCTGCTATTAGCCTTGCTTCACTGTTAGCCGTGTCAGTAACGGTAGAATAAACAACAGTACACATTAGTGATCGAGCTGCTTCTCTGACTGAGGCAGCTGGTTAATGCTACTGAGACGTGTTTGAAAGGCTCAAAAGCAGCCATTGGTTAAAAAAATAAGTAAATATGTAGATATATTACTTAAATTAACAAAATTTTAAAACTGTCTAAAAAAAAGTTTAAAAATCGGCTGATTAACCGGTAATCAGATTTTTTTCTCATATCGGCATCTGCCCCAAATAATCTGTATCGGTCAGGCCCGAGTTGATACCGCCTTCAGACAGACTTTGCAGCGGGGAGT
This sequence comes from Xyrichtys novacula, assembly GCA_962446985.1. NCBI lineage: Eukaryota > Metazoa > Chordata > Actinopteri > Labriformes > Labridae > Xyrichtys > Xyrichtys novacula. Next base: position 1,821,088 of record OY660875.1, read on the forward strand.
GGTTTTCTCTTCGTCTAAAATGTGAAGTCGTACCAATTCAACACGACTGACTCACTCTTGTCCCATTTAACCACGAAATTATCGCTTTCTTTAGCAAACGCCATGTTTGTTTACACTGATGTGTGTGGGAACTGGGGAAGCTACGATAGAGAGGGAAATCGATTTGAGGATTTTGATTTTTTTAACATCATCATAATCAAATAATCTGATTAATCGTGCCACCCTAGAAGTAACATATCCCTGTCATAGTTGTAGGTTTAAGTCTCATCCTTCCTAACAAACCCGGCGGTCTCTCTGACAGCAGGTTTTACGTTTGATGATCAGGTTTGGACTCTGATGTGATTTCTAAACTCCACGTGCCTCTGAGGTTTTCTCATTTTCTGCGGATCGATTCGAGTTTCTGTACAAGTTCATTGCGCTCAGCTCCAGTTTGGTTTGTTAACCTCCTGCTTTTCCATCACTGAACGGTCTGAACGGAGTTTATTCAATTTATATTTAGGCTCTCAGAATTACAGCCATACATTCATTTGACGTAGTTATCAATATTTATCGCATTTATCACGCAAACACACAGGATTTCACCGGTCAGTTACAGAGACAATAAGACTGCAGACCAAGAACTCATAATATTTTGGTTCCAATTACTATTGATTTTACAATTGTTTTGCAGCAGGATGTTGTTTTATTACTAATATATTTAATGTGCAAATCAATACGAACACTTGCTCGGCTCATTCAAAGGAAGGCTGTAAAATCAGAGACTGCAGCTTAATGCAACAGTTCAAACTTGGGGATGTGGAAAAATAAAGAAGAAACAGCTGGTTAAAGATGTGCGTTTGGATTCGTCACATGGTTAGGAAGCGCCGTGGCTCTATTGGCTCGTACTGGCGGCTAACGGAGAGCCAGCTGTGGGGTTTATCCCAACAAAAGAGCATCAAATGTAAGTGCAATTACTGCCACAAGCAATAAAGCAGCCACTGCATTCCACGGCAACGGTGAGAGGGCGCCCAGGAACCGGAGAGCTCCGCCGGCCTTCCCGTGTGGGCCTCACTTTGAGTGATGACGGCCCAACATGATGGAGTAAGGCGCGGGGAAGCAGGCCGTGTGGAGTACATTTATAATGTGTAATTGATAATGTAATAAAGGCTGTGAATAGGCCGACAGTGACTTCTCTCTGTTTGCAGTCACTGTCATGGCGGCGCTTGTGTTTTTCATGCCCTGGTGGAGGTTGCTCTGCGGCGGCGGCAGCGGCGTGGGTTCATTCTCCTAAAAATTACCAGCGTTTCTCTCCCTCCCCTCCATCGCTCTGCTCTCTGTCAGCTCGCTCTTTATCACCCACCACCTCTACCTCTTTTTTCGCTCCGTGGACTGTGTGACACGGAATTGACATGTAGGTTCAGAGGCAACGTGATGCTATTGAGCTGTGATGTAAAGGTAGCTACCAGGCTTCCTAAATACATCCATGCTAGAGTGGGCATGGAGCACAGGGAGCGGGCAGCAGGCCTCAGCGCTGGGTCTGAGCTCAGCTGTAGGCCTGTTAGATCAAATGAACCGCTCCACGCTTCTACACCAGCAAGGTCAGGCCGGGGATCTGGAGTGGAGGAGGTCACGTGAGCGTGTGGGATTTGAGGCCGGCGAGATGGAAGTCAAGGTTTATGAAAGCCGACAATGATTAACCACACCGAGGCGTTGTCACGTAGAAGAGAAAATATGGACTTTCAAAAAGCCTCCGCCGGAGTGACACGATATCGCGGCGTCGCTGTTATGTAATTGGAGACATTTGGGTAAGATGCCGGGGACGTATAAATGATCATTAAAAAGGAATGGCGCACAGCTGTGTGAGTGAGTGGCACGCACTGCCAGTGGACTCTTCGGAGGCTGCTCGCTACCTGACAGTGTGTCTCGCTTAAGTGTCGAGGTTGGGGGGTGTCGGTTGCGGGGCTCTAAAGTGAGATGGAGGTGCATGCTGGTCAAATCGAAGGGTAAAGTGGTAGCTTTGGCTGCACTCCTTCCCTAATGCCCCACGGCACCTCCACCATTAGCATTCCCCGCTGCGACTTGAGTTCATAAGACTAATGGAGTTGCTACCTGGGGACATTAATTGTGCGTGACACCACTCGGGGGCTTTTGTGCACTCACACTAATATCGCTGCGTCTGCCTGACAAAGCGCCCGAAAAGATTACAAACAAACCCCAAATAACTGCCAGAGTGGTGTTTCTGTTTGACAGCATGTGCGAGTTCAGTCTTAGTGTCTGTGTGTGTGTGTGTGTGTGTGTGTGTGTGTCGGGGGTTTGGGGGGGTCACCGAGGATCAGGTTCGCTTACAGGATTTTCGCACAACCTGAGGAGCAAAGTGATATGTTAAAGGAAAATAAGTGCGCATGACTTCATCGTCGTCGCAGGACTACACCCTGACAGCGTTACGGCTCGCATCAAACTTCTCCTTCGCCGTGACACCGGGATGACATCATCCAATAAAAATGCGGGGCTGGCCGTAAGCAGAGGCTGAATGTGGAGCCCCCCAAGAGGGTCTTCAATCCACAGGGCCCAGCAGGCCTGCTGTAATGGAGGAGAAGTGCAGAGGTGTGCCTCTCTCTCTCTCTCTCTGTGTCTGTGAAAGTTAAAGTATATTAATGCACACGGCGCTCTCAGTATATTAGGACTACCTGTACGACTTAAAGCCGGCGTCCATGATAAGTGCGCCGCAATAAATCCTACTGTGTCTGAGGAACGCTGACGCTGCGCTTCCTTCTTCATACCGCGTCTGTCTGCTTTGTTTTTAATGCGTTCGTTTCCTCGCCGTGTTCGACTCTCAGATCAAACTTTGTGTGGAAAATCACTCCTCTTATTTCACCGCCATACAAGTTTACAGAGTAATGACTAATAACGAGTTCATAACGAGGTCTCTGTGACGTCAGGAGTGAGAAAACTGCATTAGTGTGAAAGCAGAGGAGTCTGTGTTCTATGAAGCCTGTGTGAAGTTTAATACATGTCTTTATCATTAACATTAACAGCTGCATTGTTTTGTATAATATACATTAATGAATGAGTGCACTAACTTACACAAGGACACGATAAACACTGCTTTAACTTGTGAATGAGGCTAATTTTCAATATATTGAAATATTTACATCAGTTTAATGAAAATGAAATTTTAAAAGATCATGAGGTTTTTTTTCTGCTCTATGGCACAGAAAGGTTCCTGCAGGTCTGTGAAAAGTTTGTAAAAATGAAGTTTAAAGTTTTGGCCACTTAAAACTGTTAAATTGGAGTTTAGTGATTAGACTACTTTTTTTTTTTTTATTGGTGACTTTGTCTTCAGTGTGATCCCCTGAAACAGTCCCACATGTTTACATCCTCCAGGACAGCAGATCAGATCAAACTGGGACCACTAAGTTAATATCTGTTCTGTCATGATGAAATGAGGAGTGTTATGTCATCTCTGACATGAATATCAGCCACATGTGTTTCTCTATTTATAAATCAACCCACTATAATGACAGAATAATGACTGTCACTGTGGCTGTAACTGAGGTGCTCTTTGGAAACCTGACATCAGTCAACCACTTCTGTTTACCAGCAGTGTAATAAAACACAAAAATCACAGTTCAGATGTGTACCGATGTTTTCAAGTCCTTGTAGGAGCTAAGTCGATTCTTAAAGGTACTGAGATGTTTGACCTGGATCGGATCAGTGAATGTCCGGATGTTGTTCCTCTGATGCAGCGAACTAAAAACTCATTGTGACGAACATTACTAAAGTCCATTTTTAATTGACATCGAGCGACACTGAATAAACAAACAACACCAGCATTTAGCGCCACACTTTCCGGGTCAATCACCTGTCCACAACAGTGACGTATCTACCTTTATTCCTGAGGCCCGGATAACAAGACAGCGACACTTAAGGCGTACAAAGTGAACTGCAATTCATTTTAGGTTATCACATCAACATATTTGGCTTCTAGAATCATGCTTCAATTTTCAGAACAATAAGAGAAATTCAGAAGTCCTTTTACATTACTCAGACATGGATTAACTCCATTAACTTGTCCAACTGAGTCGAGCAGCTTTCACTTGTTCATAAAAGGGTTAACGTGTGTTTATAAACTCGATTTCTTGGTATATTTTATGATGAAAATATGAAAATTTTAACTCACATGGACTTAAGTTCAGTAAGATGAGTGGACCCACAATCACAGTTACAGAAATGTATTGTATGTTTGGAAAAAGCATCCCTGTAAACTTTATAATATGGAAACAATGAAAAGTAGCCTAAAAACCCAGAGAGTGACTCCAAATACAGCGTAGAGTGACTTCCTGTAAAGCAGCGGTTTCAATGATACAAGGACAGCGTAGACATGTTTTTCTTATGATAGATTCTCATCAAATCATCTAGACTGAACTTTGTTTAGACTGAGACTAAATGTCATAAATGGATTCACAAAATAAGTTAAGAGCAGAAGAAATGCAGAAAAATCTGAGGAAGGTTGGGTTAGGGTGGCCGATCGTATTTACCATCAAAACTTAAGATAGTCAGACTAACCGGTCAGGTAATTAATCAGGCCAGAAACAGGAAATGCAGTTTGTTAAGGATGTTAAATTATTTTGTTGTGAAATGCAGAAAAAACACCAACAAGAGGAGAGCAGCGTTACATATCGACCATCGACCAGCAAGATCTCTCATTATCAGCCAATAAAAAGTGATATCAGCAACTACTCTTCCAAACCAGGTTAAGAGTTAAAATATTCATTAACTTCAGAGTTTGTCGAGTATTTAACTCACAAACTTACTCCTGTAGTTCAGCACGAATACAGTCAAAGCGCAACGATAAACACAGAAACAAGAGGAAACAATCAAAGTGGAGAAGGAAAAATAAAAGTTTCCAGTGAGAAGGTCACTGGAAAAAAAGTGTCTGAATATCTTTAAATGATTCACTGACAGAGTTTTCTGAGTTTTTATTGTAAAGATTTTCTCTTTCATTGTCGAACGCTCTGTAAATTCATAAAAAACAGAGAACTGAAGCGCAGTGGCCTCTCCTCAGAGAGTCAAACCAATTTACACTTCCATAATTACATTTGTATTTACATTGAAGACGCTGAAAGTTGATTTGTCATTTCCGATCCGCTTTTTTCTCCCCCTTATGTCCGTCCTCTTCTCCACTGGCACGAAAATCATTATCCTCCTTTTGTCAAAGCATGTAGTAGCAAGTCACAATAAAGCAAGAGTCATGTAATGAATGTCAAAACTGTTTCCATCAGATATTGTGAAATATGGGTTCAGAAGAGCCATTCAGAGAGATAATATGATAATTTGATTTCTCAGATAGGCTGAACGGAAATGCCTTGTCTGGACATTTTGAAAAGCAGAATCCATTACTTCTTCTTAATTCACCCTGGCATAAATTAAAGGATTTCTGCAGGCCATTAACTCATCCATTAATACCCAGGGTCAAGATTATTGAAGCCCAGGGTAAGGCAATATGAAGGGCTATTTCTTCAGGATGTGTCATCCAATGATTACAGGAGGGTTCTGATTCCTCTGCCATTAATTGTAAAATTATCTCCTCCTTTTGCTGCCGCAGATAAACAGCAGGCAAAGATAATAGTCACACGGGTAGATAATCCTGTTGCAAAAAATTAATTTCCATTTCATTTGTTTTGTTATGTTTGAGGCAATTTCAGGGCTGTGCTTGATTGTGTCAGAGGATATGAAGTGGAAGAACAGGGGAAACTACTGAAAGGAGGTGTAAAATTAGGTTTGTGTCAGCACAAAATTGAAACCCGCTGAGCTATTTTTAATTTAGAGTGTTAAAGTGCATGATGAAGGTGGCTGCGGATGCAGAGGAGTATGAAGAGATAAAATCGGGGGTGCAGGCGTCGCGCAGCGTGTGCACAAATTGCCGCCCTGCTTTGCGTTGACGTAAAATAAACTCCTGATTTGTTTCGTGTGTCTCTACTGTCAGGAAACGTGCAACACACCTCTGTGCAGCTCTGAGGAAATGTGCTCAGGTGTTCAGCAGCTCTCTACCGATTTGGGACCTGTGTAAAAGAAGATGAAATTAAGGCAAATAAAAATCATATTAAAGAATATTACAGCCTAACAGCCATTAGTCTGCTGCTTCCTGTCAGCTTTTGATGGATTCCTCACTTAGTTCAATGAATGGTCTAATGACATTGATAAAATCACTCGCAACCAAACAGAAAGGCGGCCTAATCCACTGATGCACACACGATACGCGTTGCAAATTCACTTAAAATGTCGACAATTATTCATGCTTTCCAAATTTCTACACAATATTTACATGTGGGGAGGAAATCGAAGGCAAACGCGACCCCCACGGACGCAGAAATGTGCATTAAAAGCAGCTTATAACACCAGCAGCCCCCCTCCTAACTCTGAGCATCCTCGGCCACACTCTGACATACTAAAGGGAATTAATTTTACAAGCAGGGAGTTCCTCCTTATTGCTTCCTGCTAGTGCTGAGGCGTCTGGCTTCAGAAATGATCCTGACACGCACATGCACAATAGATGAGCTGTACGGATGCTCACAGCGCATGAATACAAAGCTGGACCTGCAGCCAGTGTGGAGCTGAGTGGAAACCCTTCAGTATTCTCTGACCTCTTTGCTTTCTCATCCTCTCTCAACTATTTTTCTAGTTTGGGGAAAACACTTTCTATCACTGTCAGCTCGGGCAAGGATAAAAACTCTCTACGAGCGGATTAGCTGTCTGCCCGCTCTCGCCGCTGTAGCGCAGCAATAAAACACAGGCTTCTTGCACGGCTCCCTTACCTTTAGTTTGAAAGCCGGATTGGGAATTGGATTTATTTTGTTTCATAATTTTGGCAGACAATGACTCCCTCTGTGATCGAGTATCAGATTGTGACCGGGCAGGTTACACAGACGCACAGAGAGGATTTACAGCTGTAGTTTAGACATTACAAGCCTAAAGAAGGGATTTGTTTGGGGTTTTTTTTCCTCCTTTTGTTCCTCGTATCGTCGGTGAACCAGCTCTGACTTTATTCATGCTTAAAAAAAAAAGTTGCTCTAAAATCTGCAGATAAGATGAGATATTCCTAGTCTGCACCCTGCAACGTGACAGTGCAAAAAAAAGATATGAAACCGTTCAATCTCTTTAATTAAGACAGCTTAGTAGTGGCACCCGGTTGCAGGGTGTTTAAGCTAATTACAGTATTAATTACAACATTAATTAAATGACATAATTGCCTTTCAAAACAATGACTCCTGTATCCCTGGTAAGGTAAAGGGTTAATTTACTGTGGAAGCAGGCATGCATTATTTACATGCTCGGATGAATAATACATTTAAGAAGTGGGCTTATAAATTTACTGGCACAAAGAAAAGCAAAGCTTAGTAGCTAAGAAAGGCTGATTTAAATATGTGTCTTAAATGAATATTTCTTTGAGTTATGGTCGCAGCACACGGGGGTAAATCTGTTTGCTCGCTATCTGTGGGGACACGGGGGAATAAACTTCACTGGGTGAAGAAATCAAATGTGTAATCTCATTAGTCCCAATGCTCTGTGTACATTCAGCAGCGCCGTATGATGAATTAAAATATAGTTCTTCTCAGATGTAATAATAGATATAACTCTGAGGCACTATCATCTATACTGCCTTTATTTTTCCTACAAAGTACGGTCTTTAATTTAAAGAAAATTCATCCAGGAAGTCACGGCGGTTTGATGTTGTTAAATAAAGTGCTGCACCTGGTGTATTTGAGATAATGTAAAGCAGAAATCTTCATTTATTTGTAAGTTGAAGGCGCCGAGTACAGTCTTTTTGAGAACAGACACAAAAAAAAGGAAAAAAGGAGGAAAAGGAGTCAAAGGTAGAGCTGTGGAGGTGCCACGCTGAGCCACAAACACTTTCAATTTCCATGTCTCAGACATAGGAAGAAAAAAAATTACATCTCAGTCTGACGAGTGACTAATCAAGGCGAGCGAAATGGTGCTGCAATAAATTACTCCACTGTGAAATAAACCACACAAACAGACTGATGATAATAAATGTAAATTATTTCTGGGGAGAAATTTCCCTGCTACATGAGTTATATGAACCATCAGGAAGGAGTCTTCCTTAACATTAATTACAGAAAATGACAAGTGAGCTGACAAGCAGGAAGGCTCATTATCTGAAAACATATTCACAACTTCGCAATTTGCGCAAGATGGACTCCAGCTAAATTAATCTCCTTTTTTTGCATGAGCCCCTTCTAATTTTCATGTTATTAACAGGTTTGCAGTATCACTCAGTGCTTGTCACCCTAATCAGGTTTTTCAGCGTGTTCGGGAAACCGTGGTGTCATTTGAAAAGGATCAGGCCTCATAATGTGCTCTCCATCACGCGTCTGCATCTACAAGGTTGCTTTTAATAAGGTTCCTTAATCATTTCTTCTTCTTTGCTCAACTTTTGGCCCGCTTGGCTGCTATTATCACTCTTTTCATGGTGAGGGGCCATTAAAAGAAGAGCCGGCTTATCTGAGAACAGCAGGACTGGAGGAGGAACTCAATGGGTCATTATGGGATCGAAATTTCAGACGACTGCCTCCAACATACATGAACACGTATTCTTATTTTTATCATACCTGCTGCTGCCGTCGACTCCCAGAGATTATTTATCTGGAACTGTTCAACAAGAGTACAGGAATGAAAACCAGAGACTGAAGCAAAGATGATCCAAATGCTTAGAGATACACAAATGAGAATAATATACGTATCTGTCTGCACACAAATTACCCACTGTGAAACATTAATAATCAGATTAAATACATTTCAAATAAACTGAAGCATTGTTTTATTTCCTTAGCTCAATAATCAGTTCTCTAATAATAAAGCATTTAAACTCGGACACTGTGATATAAAAATAGAGGTAAACATATCTTAACAGTACGTAAATCTGCAGAAATTTTACCCTGACCATGAAGCTCCTCACTTAGATTGGAGTGGATTTTGTTTTGTCAGGATTGTAAAAATAAAAGATTGATGCTAATTAATGATTTAAACACACAAAGAGGCGGTTAGACCATAAACTTTAATCTAACTGTTTATGTTGCCTTAGCCTCAATACCTGCAGGACACTTAATGCAAACCACAACATGTATGAAATATTTAACAGTCCAACAGCTTTCCTGAAATGAAGCTAAAGTTTAAAGAGCTCCCTCTGGTGGCGGATTGCAGTGCAGGTCTTTAACTAGGGTGACCATACGTCCGCTCTTACCCAGAGATGTCCTCTTTTTGGGGGGCTGTTCGCCATTGTCCAGGGGAGTTTATAAAATCCTTCAACTGTTCAGGATTTTGTATGGAAGATTTGAGTTTGTGTATCATGGACTGACTGAGTTAAAAGCACATAAAAAACACTCGACCCGAAAAACCCTAAAATTTAACATGCATGACTCCACGACTCCTACCAACGTAGTTGTGTCCTCTTTTTTTGGGATTCAGAATATAGTCACCCTATCTCAAACCTTTCCCCTGTATGCCAACACATGACGCACGGGTCAAACTGGCCAAAATAACACGTCAAATACGATTTCTGAAGCACACCGTCTTTAGAAACAAAGCCGATGCTTCACTGCCGAAAACTGTGTCCACTAGGGGCGAGCCGCACACACAATTTAAAAGAGTTCATCATTACACGGATAATAAACATGTTAGTCTGAAACAAGCATCAACGTGAGTCTGAAGCCTTTTATAAACACTGTTAAAAAACACAATCAAATTACGAGTGTGATATATGAGTGTGACATTTTGGCTTCATTTTATGCAACAGGAGGAGACAGTGAACACCATGCACAGGCTGTGATATACAGTCAATGATATGAAGAGAGTCTCACACTTTAGATGTCCAGTATGTTCGTACAGCTTTGATGCAACATCTAGTGTTCATTCTCTAAAATGTAATCTATAAGTCTATAAGTGTTGCTCCTGCTCAGATTTACACGTTGCCAGGAAACGGATCCTACCATGACGTTTTCTGACAAAACTCGACCTGCAAAAGCAATTAGCTTTATATGTAGAAGTCAAAACTAATTAAATACTTTTTATAAATCCACTGCCTACTTTGTGGTTGTTTTCATCACTATCTCACCTTCGTTATCCAGATACTTTAAGAAAAAGAGAGGTTATTTGAGTTTTTTTAATTAACATCTTTGGTTTTCTGGGATATAAAATCCATCCGTGATTTAGCATCTACTCAGTTCTATAGATCTGCAATGCAAACAAACAACAGTCATCCTGATGTTGGAGTTACTTTCATGGAAATTCATTTTCTACCATTGTGTCTAAATCCCCTTGTAGAGAAATCTCCTGTATGTATCTGTTGATCCACCTGATCTCTCACCTCTCCACCCTTGTGATCCTCTACATACCAGCATCCACAAACAAAGCTCCAGCAGCAGCAGCAGCAGCTGGAGGATATGTTGTGAGTTTTGTCTGCCTTGAATTAATAAATCACAGAAACTGTGTGACATCTGCATGACCAAAAATGTAAAGTGGAAAATTTGCTGTATTGCAGCCGGGGTTTAATTCACAGGTATCCTCATGATAGCTGAAGCAGAAATGCAATATGTCATGCAAAATTAGTTCAGAGAGAATAAGTTTCAGGGGGAAGCAAAATGTTATGAGGGAGTCCATAATGGCAGAGGCAGCTTTATCTGCACTGCTCTCTCTCTCTCTCTCTCTCTCTCTCTCTCTCTCTCTCTCTCCCTCACACACACACAGTCTAATTACATTTCACAGATTGTACCACAATAGCTGCTGGTAACCTTTAGTGGAAAGGCTTTTCAATAATGCAAAGTACACATTTTCATATCTATTTTTCCCTCTGTGCTTCCCATTTATTAATTTGCTGAACACAATAAAACAAAGACCTGCTGTAATGTGCTCCTTTGCTCAAAAGGCACCAAGCGAGATAAAAAACACAAAGACGACGTCCCTCTGTAATGAGGAATGGGCTCGCATGCAGACCAGCAGCATAATGTCAGATGTTTCCAGTCTGAAAGGCCGTTTGGTCACTTACTATTATATATAAACATATATATAAATGTGTGTTTCTGAAGAGGATTCTGGTTTATATTCATCATGTGTCAATAAAAAATAAAAAATCATATCCTTTTCTTTAACCTTTAAATCTCAAGTAAAAATAACTACTGAGCTTATATCATTTATATATATTACAGAAAATATCTGACCCCAGTTTGACTTTATTATCATGTTACATGGACGCAGTTTGGGAGAAAGCCAGCGAGCTACAGGAAACTGGAAACATCTAATGATTAGACTGGAGATCAGAGAGCAGAGTTAGTGGGTGTTAATGGGAGGTTTTATCCACTAATAATATCGAAGGGAAATGCTCCATAAGATCAATAATAAGGCATCTTGTTTGTATGAGGATTACTTGTGTTGAAATGTGAACTTAAAAGGATAAAAGTAAGATGATAAAAGATGATAAACACTGAATCTGCTCTCCTAGTTCAGAGATAACCACAACATCCTAAAGAACTCCAACCCTCTAATATGATATTTCAGACATGCTTCCTTTGTTTCTTTATGCTAACTGCTTTTTTAAATAATTTTTACACTAACTTTTACACTAACTGACTCCAGCCTTTAGTTATGTGTACTTTAGTTTCTGTGTTTGAGAAAACTTAAATAAAAAGAGCTCATTTTAAAAAGTTTGGCGTTGTCTAAATAGCTCTTCTGTCTTAATCTGTTGTGACTGTTGTCAAACTCGCTTTTTTTTCACCATTTGAAAAGTTATCCTGTAGATGGCGCTACAGCGACCTCATGACAATCTTCATCCTGTAACTACCTCACAGTGGATGTGGTCCGCCTCAACGGTAAATAAACCAGTTTGTGAAATTTGAAGTTGAAAACGCTTTTCTGGCCCGAGTTTCATCAGCCGGTCTTCCTGTCGGCCTGAAGAGCAGTAGTCTACAGTATATCTACAGTACATATGTATTTTTTCGGCATCAGCCCCAAAAAATCCATATCGGTCAGGCCCTACAAAACAGCCACACCTTTAATTACGCCAAATTATTTATGGCCTCGAAAAAGCGTTCTCTGGCCCCAAGTGGACGCTCAGGGAACTGCAGGGCTTCTGCTGTAGAGCTCAAACACTTTTTTTTAGAGCTGATCAGTCCTCGAGCTGTTGTCACTGACTTCACTTTGCAGGAGTACCTCCTTCACAATAAAAGCACAACTGTCAATCGAAAATTAAGTCCTGGTAACCATTTTGTCAACAAGTAACCGAGGCAAAGGGTAGTGAAACACATTTAGTGATAATGTCAAGAGCTTTCTTAAATAAATAAAACAAATAAATAGATCTAAAGAACTGTGATATAAACCATATCGTGTTTTTAGTCTATCACCACATCCTTAAAAAAAGGGGAAAAAAAGGGAAATCTACTGCTGCTCCAGGTCTATAACAACAATAATACTAATAATATATTAGATATTTGCATATATCAGGATGTAAAGTCTCTTAACTATTTGGCTTAAAACATTAGTTATAAACAACAGAAGAAGAACCACCAGGAGCAGATTTGTAACGTTACAGTCTGCAGGTACAGTCAAACATTACTCTGCAGAAGAACCAGATTGTGGCCTTTGGGTTGAACAATCGCCTCGTACCACAAATAACATGTTCCTTTGATCCAAATCAGCCATGGCAGCTGCTACAAGGGATTTTTAATTGAATGATTATTGTATTAAATACTTGCTTTTAATGGAGCGTGCACCTCTGCAATTATTTCCGCTTTAAGAACCTGAACCCTGGGCAGGTCTTTGCAGCCAGAGGCGCTCGCTTTGCTTCCAAATGAGTGGACAGTGTTGGTGCGAAGCCAGCGTTTGATCCGCAACAGGAAACAAACAGCAAGACAACACTAACATACAGATATATTTAGATAAAGCCTCCATACAGGCACGTACTTTACACAGTCATTATAAGCACAGTTTGTACACAAAGGCTTGGCTGTGAGTCTAACCTGGCAGCAGCAGCAGTGAACAGATTCGCAGCACAGACGGCCCTCTAATGTCTTATCTCTGTCTTCTTCTTTTTACAAGTTTAAAAAAAGATCGAATCACTACTAATAGAACAAATCTGAGCAACTTCTCTAATCCGGAGATATTTCCCTCTGATAGGATCAATATTTGCCAGATCAGTCCTCTTAATATCCACACAGTGTGTGATGAAATATTGAATGTATGAAAAGAGGTGGTGATGTTAGCCGTAGTCTTTACTAAAGCCGAGCACGAGCTCAGATTATGGGATCACTGATGAGACGATATTTTCTCAGACGCTGGAAAGACGGAGAGCTCACATGATCAAATATTTGAAACAAAGTCAGCTAAAGGAAGTCCAACATTTATCTTTATTTGGACTTTTACACAAAGAAACTTCTCACAACGTCACAGTTTCTATTCAATATCGTGAGCGACACAAATTCTTCCACACGTTTGCCATCATAAGGTCACAAAGCAAAAGAGAAATAATGTAGATGAAGAGGGAAAGAGATGGATGAAGGGTGTCTCATCATGTTCAGGCCAAAACTTTACCTTCTATATGTCACTATTCCTTCAAAATAAGAGACAATCCCTTTTTTGTTATACTGGATATCCTTTTTTAATGGTGGCTTTTCTAATCACAAATATTTATCATGTGGAGTTCCACAGGGCAGCTGTTTGGGTCCACTTTTATTCTCAGTTTTTGTCTGATGATGTTATGAATGTGGATGTAATACTGTCTGCAGATGATGCAGCTTTGTTCTGTGCATCTCCGTCAGTTCCTAATCTTGGCCAGAACTTACAAACTCAACTCAGTGGCTATTGTCATCACCACGTCACTCAGCAGGTTCACTCTGGTTATTTAATTGTTCTATTCATAAAGTCCAATTGTATGAGGAGAACAGTGTTATTTAGATCTTTAGAAATGTGGAATCAATTGCCAAGGAGCACACAGCAAATAAACAGTAGATATTATCTTAAAAGGACTTTAAAACAAATTGTACGTATGAATGAACTAAAAAGAGCATTGATTTTAGAATGATTTTAATGTTGTGAAGAATCATGAATTGGATCTATAATTGTATTTATTGTTAATTAATTGTTAAAATGTAATTGTATTGCGATTTTCAGTTTTTGGACCCCAGGAAGACTAGCAACCACTTTGTGAGAGCTAATGGTGTTTCAAATAAACAAACTGAACAAGTATACTTACAAAAATTGATCTTTTTTTGTTGTAACACATCTTTTTATTTCCCCTAATTATCTTTTTTTTTTTTTGAGTGGTCACTGTAAGACACAGATTTAAAAGAAGTTTTGTCCTTGAAAGTAAAACATTTAAGTTAATTTAAGTAAAAGTTTTGTTTACGGAGACTTAAAATCCTCAAAGTCTGATAATAATACTGTGCTAATATCACCCTCACCTAAAATTACCTCCATCAACTCTGAAATGAATCTAAGATACGGAAACTCACTTTTATACTTGTGTTACACAGAACATGGCAGCGTTTTTGTACAGTACTTGTCTTAACAGAAGACTACGACTGAAGCAATACAGCATATATCAAATTGAGATAATCTAGTTTTGACAGCAGTGTTGTTCTTTTTATTTAGAGTCCAGAAAAGTTCAAAATCTAAACTGAAAATATTCTGTTTATCGGCGCAATAGTCTGTCTAAAATATGATGCAGCTGTTTGATCCTGCAGAGGGCGCTGCCATCGATAACCTGACCACGGTATGACACTCTTGGCCTCGGTAAATTAGTACAGTGATAATTTTGTACAAAAATAGAGGACGTGTGCAGCATTGAGAGTCATCCTGAGCTAAATATGTGAGGAACATCTTCTGGGGGTGAAAAATAAAAGAGCTGTGGACGTGGACTTTGTACAAAAGCAGCTGTCTCACTGTTTCACAACAACAATACAAAGCCTGAAATTGGACATAATAAGCGTTTCTAAAAGGCTGTGATGCATTATGAAGACACAAGCAGACATGGACTCTGTTTCTATCAAAGACATCAGGGATAAAAACCTTAACCCTGCAGGATGTTTGAACTCAGGTTTGAGATAAAACAGGAAGATAAATGCCGCAGATATCCTAATGTTTAGTTTTCAGTATGATATTTAAATCTAGTGGCCAAGTGGCCATGTCAGGTGGAGTAGTGGTTGGTGGAGCAGGGGTAACATTAAGCACAGACAATATTATTTCCTTCCTACATATCTCGGGGTCAGACAGGACCCATTTCTCATTTCACTGTCTTTGATTTAATAACGCAGCCATTCTCTGGAAAATGAGAAGCACGAGTGATCGCTTTTTTACTTTTCTCTGAAGTTAGCTTGTCATCGCTCTCTCTCCTCTTTAACAGCCCTTCCCAAACTTAAGTCCACCCTCTTCCCCCAGCCACTCGAAAAATCCATCACCACACATCTCTGTCAGCGCCGCAGAGACTCCGAGTCGGGTGCACTGAGTTGTCCACGCTCACCCGAGCACCAGCGGACCTCCGATGGGGGGGAAATGCTTGGCTGCAGAGAAACCTGCACGAAATTAAATTCTCCACTTGGCTGACTAGGGTGACTCGTCCTGGTCCGCCGGCCTGTTCCTTCATTATTCCTGGGCTGATAACTGACTGAACGGGATGTCTTGTCTGTTTAATGCCAGCTCAGCTGCTTCATGGGAGGAACGGGCTTGTCACTCTCCGCTATAACACACTGTATTACCATCTCCACTTCATTTATTTGGCTCAGATTTCCTGCGCCCGTCAAGGCACACACATCCCCCCCAAAGACACTTACAATTCACCGCTGCTCAACCTCCTGCATCTTTTAGGAAACTATTCAAAATAACCTGTCTGAAATTTTCATTAAAGTGTCATTTAGATGTCACACCTGCGATTTAGATTGGAAACAATAAAGGTGACCTTAATTGTACTTTTTCATACCCAATCTGCCTCTCTGCGGAGAGCATCTGAGGGCTGAAATCTCCTAATGCGCGCCTTCTTATTCCGCGCTTGTGTTATGATTTGGTGCTGTATAAATAAAAATTGACTGGACTTGACCTTTTATCGGCAGATGGAAAAATACTTTCTCCTTGCATTAAGCACGGAAAGCACAACCATGAAAAATACCCAGTGACCACAACAAATACTCGGTTGTTGCAGACGGCGAAGCTCTGCCTGCATTTATGAGCATTGAGTTAAAGGTTTCTGCATGAGGGCACTGCATGATTGAACGTTGTGATATGGAAACACAGGCAGGCAGCCACTGTCAAAGACACGGCTCGCACTTGACCCCGCCAGCACTCAGCCGCCTTTACACCCCCGCCACCACCCACTTTAGCGTCTCCAGAAATGGCTTTCTCTCCTCTCGGCCAGCTTTGTGGCATTTGCAGAATTAGAATGAAAACATCTCTTCCTAATGCACTGGTATATAGTACACTTCTCATAATTCATAAGCTTAATGCAGGCTTTTAAGCGCGCACGCCGGTGTTGAGTCCTTGGCGCTCATTATGGCTAATCAATGGCTAATGCTATTGTCTTATTGGCACACGGTCGCCCAACAAAGAGCATCAAACATAATCGAAGGCTGGCTTCAGAGTGAATAGTAATAAGTGTTTGAAAAAAAAAGAAAAAACAGAAAGAAATCAGTATTTGGAAGTCATTAAACATCCAACGCCCACTCCTTCTGTGTAACCACAAAGCCAATAGCATTGTGGGACAAAATGCTTTCCAATGTGACAATTGATTGCTGTTTGAGCTAGTTGTTGGTTGATTTCATAATTGGTATAATTTTTCACGACTACATGAGTGTCACGCCATGATGGGCTTTGGAGTCCTGGTAATGCAGTGGCCCGTAGTTCAACCTTAAGATCAATAATGTATTAAAACCCAGAGCTTATTGAAATAATAGAAGGGCTTTTCGCCAAGGAGAGAAAAATGCAGCAAAAAGAGAGGAGCGTTTGATTCCGGGCCAGGCCTTTATTTTTTCTTCGCTGTGAAGAAGAAGAAGAGCATTGTTTTCATGCCAGCACTTTTACTCTGAGAAAAGAAAAGGACAGAGAAAGTCTCGGTGATGTGAAAACTCTGGACTCGGTGTTATTGACGTACGAGAACAATGTGCGAACGGAATAAATAAAGCGGCACTTGATAACTCAGAGTCCAAATGAACTGCAACACCAAAACTGTGAACACAAACAGTTCTTTTTTTTTTTTTCTTATTTGGAGAGCAGTCGGCGTGTTGATGAAGCAAATGATCCCAGACCGTTTTGCCCACGCAGGTCATTATTCGCAGCGCCTGATCAGTGTGTAACATTTGGCAATCTGCGGCTCCCTGCTGCTATCTCTTCCTGCTGGATCTGCGTGTTTTGACAGTGTTTGAGAGAGGAACACTCTGTGAGGTGTCAGGTGAAGACTATATGTGACAGATTTGGAGGGGAAATCAAGAGAAGACAAACAGGCAGCTAAATGCCTGGGAAATGTCTCGGCGCTCAGACGGGAGGCGATAAGTGCTGTTGACGTGGACATGACAAGCTAGCAACAGTAAACCTCAGGACACCCAGTCCCACCGGAGGCCCGTGACTGGACACGATTCTCCATGACTGCTGAATGTGCTCCACAGATCCTATGAAGAGAATTAACAAGAAATAGGACCCCCACACACACACACACACATCCACCCTCCTCCTCCATCCCTGCGCCTCAAACGCAACCAAACGCACCCAACTTCAACCAGCCCTGCCTTTCTACTGTACGCTCTTTGATGTTTCCTGTTCCTCCTCGACAGTCAGCTTTGGTTTTGATCAAGGTTTGATTTCCTCTGACATATCTGATTTATTCTATGAAAGCAATACAAGCCCCCACAGAGAGGCAGGGTGTCTCTAAACTTTAACTGTTGTAGAGTGGGGATGCCAAACAGGCCAATGACAGAAGTACATCTCCTTTCAAACTAAATAAAAAAAACATAAAATAAAGAAGTCACACACGAGTAATAATGTGAATGTGTAAAAGTTTCCTTTACACTGATGTTGATTTCTTTTCAAAGTGGCTGTACACTGTCAGGAGAGGCTGACAGAGGAAAGGGAATATTCGGCTTTTATTCTACAACATCAGAGGACCTGCCGCCTCTGTTGTAAACACAGGACTGGTACAATGAAGAATCAGAATCAAGCATCAGCGCCATGAAATCAGCCAATTATGAGAAGGAGATATCAACAGTAAAAAGGTAAATGTGTTTACTTTAGAGCAGGCAGAGTGTCCGATGATGGAGTAATGACTGATAGTTATTTAAAGTCTTTTTAGTCTCTGTGTTTAAATCATGTTAAAATACAGACTGACTGACTGGAACTAGACTTTAAAATACGTGTTAACATGTTGATCAAACCAGAATCACACAACATCAGATTTATGACTAACATGCAAAGACAATGTGGTCGTGGATCTGTTTCCCGCCTTATGCGTATATCTCAGCTCTTCGTTTATATTCCACAATAGGATAACAGCATTCGGGCTGTCACGATTAGGAATTTCTGGAGACGATTATTTGTCAGACAAATAATTGCGATTGACGATACTATTGTCCATTTTTTCCCTTCTTTATATTTTACTATCATAGTGTAATAAGATTTAATAATAACACATATACACTGACTATTCTGTACTGTACACCTAAATGAATATTTAATAACTTTTTGAACATCAGGAGATAGGCAAAGACATTAACTAACTTCTCCACTTCTTAAGAGGATTTATTATAAACAATCTGCTGCATCAGGGCAGGCACTGAGGCAAACTCACATTATTTCTGCCTGTTGGGCTAAAACTGTTAGAAAATACTGACAGACAAAAGGTTTCTTTAACTTCTTTAGTCAAAGACATGTTGTAAAGTACCTTCAAGATGTTGTTGTTGTTTCAGATTTGTCGTGTTAGCGCTCTTGACCGGTATGTTTTTATGGCAAAGTTTATATATCTCTTCCTCCACGTTACCGGGCTCTCCGTCATCGTTCAGCTTAAATCCGAAACACAGAGGTAAACAACGTGTAGCTGCGATGGTGACAGTGCATGCTGTGACTGCTGGCGCAACATGATGACGTCAGACTCGGATTATTTTATGCAACTTTGTGGATAAAATGAATAATTGACGGTGATCATGAATATGAAAAATAATTGTGATTGGCGAATATTGTAATAATCTTGACTGCCCTAAAAAGCATATCCTATTGTGCTTTTGAATGGATAGTAGATAGCTGTGAAATTGTCCGTCTTTTTCCATCTATTGTTTTGGTTTGTGATTTCAAACATTGGTTGGAAAACGGTCCAGTATCACTGTCTGGTCAATTCATAGTTTACTTGATACTGGGATAGTTTATGATTCTGTAAAGTTCCAGCCTAAAAGGTTTTTCAGTGTTAATACCGTTACATTCAGTTCTTTGTTGGTATTGCAGATACTGTTTGTTGTTACAGTTATTATCATTACTATAACCAACCAGCAGAGATCTCTGTGAGTCATCTAAATCAATTAAACTTCAGAGTTGCTAGTTATCAGCAAATGCCATAATGCCATTATGATCTACAATCCAGATGTAAACAAGCACAGATGGCATAATGTGTGATATTGACAAATAATAATATCCTTATGTTTTGGGGGGATTTTGACAATAACATTAAGTGACAATATTGTGCATCACTCAAAAAAGAGAGAAAACTATCGTTAGTAAAATTTTTATATTTGCTCATGTTTTCTTAACAGTAAGATATAAATAGTTACTACTTCTCTAAGTGAAAACACCAGAGTAAATACTGAGATCAAACAAAGTTAAACCATTTCAAAGTGACCTAAGAGATTTACTTTGTGAAGTTTGCTCTGTACTTCAGATTTCCCACCCCCTCAGCAGGTCAGTCCACAGCTCGTCTTCTGAGCAGTGATTCATTTGTAGATGATGAAAACATGAAAAATCGGATAAATAGCCGGTCAGATAGTGTTGTGGGCGGGACATTAGGTGACAAAAAGTGATGCAATAAAATAGATCCAGGAGAAAGACAACGGGCAGCAGAGTCGCAGACTTCTGATTGAGTAATTTTATTGGCCATCTGTGAAATAAAAGGCCGATACAGATCACTTCAGAAAACACGGTCATGATGTTATTTCAAAGCATTATTGTATTCTCACCCTTGTGCAATTCCTTTTCATCTTTGTATCCTCAAAAGCGACCTCTTGTTAATATCTAAAAATCATCTATGACCTCCTTAAGTTCACTGTTTGCATGTTTTCCTCTGTTCGTTTTGAAGCGTAAACAGATGATACACGGCTAACAGCTAACCTAGCATTCCTGTTCTGTGTGCATCTCTGAGCGTTTCCAATAACACCACATCACGCGGCGTTCACCTCAGACGCCACAGCTGCATCCACATAAATAACACCTGAAAAAAAGAAACGGATGCACACCTCGGTTCAAACCGTCCTCCCAGAATTGTACGGTGAATCAAAATTGGGATAAAACATTTGAATTACAGAACACAACTGTGATGTCTGCCCTCCTGGACTGCCGGATCATGAATATATATTGCATTATGAAGATGTGATGACATTTAGAGCAATCACATTTAACCCTCTCCTCTTGTGCCTCTGTTTCTCCTCTCTCCACTAATGCATTTTGCAGCAAGGGATGCATCTTAAAAGATTCAGGGAGAAATGTCAGCCAAAGCAGACGCTGCCTGAGAGCCGGGGTCATTTCAGACCGGTTTCTGAATTCTGGAGAGCACACACACAAACACGCACTGACACACACACACACACACACAAGGGTGCTCTATCCTTCACGTCCCCCTCCCCCTCCCCTCGTCTTTTTTTCCTATTCCTTTTCTGTCTCAGCTCCACTCTAAATATTTCTCTTGGTTTACCCTTGTCCATGAGGCAGTGTTGGAGGTACGAGCGCAGGAGAGAGAAGGGAGAAGCTTGACCAGTTGGGCGCTGTCTCCCACCTCATTACCAGATGCAAATGAAACGGGTACACATGTTTAATATTTAGTGGCAGCAGAAATGTCAGGCTGGCACAAGATGGAATTAAACAGCACTGTCAGCGCAAGTGAACTCAAGGCTTTCTCAGCTATTTCACTTCATATTGAGTTACTGTCACAATTTATTTCACAGCGGCAGGACGACTAGTGTGAAAATGTTCTGTGATGCCTTTAAGGACGGAGGGGGAATCAAGGAAGAAGTGTGAAGGGTATTGTTCAGATGAGGCTTTGTGTTTATTTCGGAGCTCTGTGACAAAGCTTTTATTGTCTTAACAAAGAGCTGCTATTCATCACGACTGCTTTTTTAGATCATAGAGCTGGCACTGCGGAGTTGTCTGATTAAACGGCAAAGTGAGAGCTGCAAACTCACAATAATGTTAAGTACAGTCATATTCTGGACTTCTTAGCCGCCGCGGACCTCCCGAAGGACGGCTCTGGTTTAACTAATCCTGATGATCCGTACCCGCATCAAATGTGTCATCCGGGCCACACGGAGAAAAGCGTGAGGGATTTAAAGCTGTGTGCTTTTCCAGCTCAAAGAAATAGAAACGCGCACAGGAAAAAAAAGATGTCCGGCTCGATTTTAGCGCTCTTGTCACCGCACACACAGACGTATGATAACAGACTGAGGGCTAAAGCAAGTTAATGTTGGGTCTAATCAGCATGGCAGATAACACCGGGACCCACAGGGACCTAATTAAAGATATGTATGTGAGAGGTTTATCTCTGCAGCTCTGGTCCCCACATCATTTCATACTGGCAGGAAGCAGATATCAGAATATGTATTTATGACATATTAAAGAAAGTCTTTCTCTACAGTATTGTACAGCAGAACTAAAAGGATCAATCCAACAATTATCCAAATGAAAATTATCATCACATCAAGCAAAATACAATCGCCTGTATTATTTTCCCTTTTTATGCTGATAGATGGTTATGATAATAACTTTTAGTTTACCAAAATCATAGAGAAATTATGTATCTCTGCACCGCTTCATAATCAATTAATATTACGTGATTTTTTATGACATGGCTTTACTGGTTTTGCACTTAAAGCTCCTGTGAGGGATTTTTACTGGCTTTAAAACAGACAGAATTAACAGTGAATCTAAAAAACAAACAAGGCAATGACTACAGAAAAAGTCTAAAACTGTAATATCTTTAGTTACAATCCTAATCACTGAGGTGGCAAACCAGACAGATTATTTTAACTGTTTTTACAGCACGTATCGACAGTTATTGATATATCTGACTGAAGCAGGGTGAGATATTTTTCATCAGAAAAGAACTACAGATGCACAACTTTACCAACACAATATCAGCATTACAGAATTTTAAATGAGTTGGAAACAGATGGAGAAATCGCACAGGTGTTGAGAAGGGGAGGGAAAAGACAGTCTTTACACTAATGCACTAAAATGTAAAATTAAATATCATATTTATAATCTATATGAAATAAAGCGGCGACCATCAAAAGAAAAAGGAGCTTAAGAAGAAAATCACTGAATTCTCTGCATTTCCAAGGAGACTGAAGAAAATGGAGTGATATATGTTTTGATCGAGTCCAAAATCTAATGTTGTGCATCCCTAATTAATTAAAATAAACTAATTATCCATGTTGAA
Source organism: Xyrichtys novacula (assembly GCA_962446985.1). NCBI lineage: Eukaryota > Metazoa > Chordata > Actinopteri > Labriformes > Labridae > Xyrichtys > Xyrichtys novacula. The sequence goes on from OY660875.1 coordinate 1,843,742, forward strand.
GACCAGTCTGGTAAAAAGTGAGAGGTAGAGGCCTGATGTTAGAAAGCTCATACTCCTGTTTATGGCAGGTGGACTGATATTACTCCACCCCGCCCCTTTTCATCTCAAAAGGGGGCGGGGTTTCAACGAGTGAAAATATGATGACACATGGGTTTATCTGTAAACAACAAAGATGGCAGCTCAGTTTAAAACAAACTAAATGATGTTTTGAACATCTGCAGTTACAGCGGTCATTATAATTATAATTTTAAAGAGTGTCTCTTTTCCTCTTCATGCTGCTGTCTGTTTACATTTCTGCTCATCTGAATCACTGCCAGTCTGTACAGTCACACCCAGATTTACAGCACGATTACTTTAACTGTTTTTACAGAAAATATTCACAGTTATATTATCCTTTAATTCTCTTTTGTATTTGTATTTATGCTGCTGTAATCTTGGAATTTCACCCTGTGGGACTAATAAAGGTATATTTTATCTTATCTTATCCAGACAGACTGGAGGCAGGACTAGTTTCACAAAAATGTTCATGAAGACATTGAATTTGTTTACTAAGAGGCTAACCCTAGCAGAGCCAGTACCACCACCAGCCTTCAGTCTTCTCTGCAGCTTCATAACATGTCGTAATAACATGTTGCACTGTTAGCATCATTCTGCTGTAAATTAAGCCTCACTGTGGATTTCTCCGTCTCCTGTCCGCCATGATCAGATCCTCAGTTGCTGACTGCCTCTCTGGATGTATGATGTCATGTGTGCATGCATGTTGTTTTGCAAGGCATGCAGAATTAAGTGGAAGGCATAAAAGCAAATGATGTCAATACTGCAGGAGGTAGCTGTACAAAAAAATCCACATTTTTAAATATAATAACCACTAAACTGAGTGATTACCTTTTTTATACATACATATGTATATAAAGGGCTTGACAGGTGAGTAAAATACTGATATACATAGTTAGAGTATAGAAGAATAAGTCCTCGGGAAGCCAAAACAAAAGAAAACTTTCAGGATTTTTAATTAATTAGAAGTATAATTGTACTATTTAGCGTGAGTGAAGGGGAAATGGAAAAGTTTTGCTGTGGACAGGCAGTCAATGAACTCCCACTGCCTTCTCAAAAAAATTGAAGCGTTTCATTATTCCAAGGTGAGGGCTTTAAAACAGCATTTTAAATGTTACCCCGCTGTTCAAGATCATGAAAACCTTTAATTTCATGCAAATGAACAGCAAGGAGCATGGAGCTTAATGTAAACGAATGCTTCTTTTGTGCCGCCGTGGAAGTGAGCCGGAGAGAGAGAGAGAGCGAGAGAGAGAGAAAGAGAGAGGGAGGCCAGGAAGAAAATTCCCAAGGATTCTTTAATTGCTATCTGAAATTATGTAAATCCCTCTGCTAGGCTGAGTGCAATTATCCAGCGCCTCTCGCTGCCAGCTTTACTAATGTCTAACAAAATATCGGTGGCTGACATTTAGACGTGGTAATGCAAATGAGAATTAATTTTTCTTCCAAGACAAAGGGCAGTGGAAAGATCACACCATTTTATACAATAAAGGCTGCAAAAAGTCGGGTTTGCAAGATGACAAAAATGTTGATCAAGAAATGAAGGCGGTTTTATATCAGTGCAGCAGGATTCTGATCAGGATTATTCTCCCCATTCTGCATTATTAATCGGTTTCTATGGCCACAGAGAGGTGTGCTGCAAGCAGTCAGCATTCATTTGGGCAGAGAATTAATTGCAGAGTGTGTCTTAGTAATGATATGGGGAACCCTGGCTGCTCCCTATTGTTAGAGCTCACTCCTGCCATGGCTCTGATGTTGGACTGTTTGGGTCACATTTTCCCATTTGTCTCCAAAGGTACAGAGATGGATGTGGGCCAGGCGCTCGCTGCAGCCCGGTGATACTCCCCTGTGTGCGGCTCGCAACACCTGTCCCGCTGTGAGGCGGCACCCCCAATCTTTACCGGGCCAAGGAGGAGCACCATCTTTCTCCATAACACCGTACTGACCCAGAGCCTCCTGGGAGCCCGGAGGAGTAGGGTGAGGAGGAAGTGGGAGATCCGCCGCCCAAAACTGCATTTCTGAACCAGAAATCAAATCACAACCTGCTGACGTGGAGAAAAACCGGCTATTAATATTTTAGTGTGGATACAGCGAGTGAGACACCCCCAACTGTGCGAGGCAGAAAAACATCCTGATGCACCAACAAGTGTGTCTGCAGCGTTTCTTATCCACACCAGCATAATCTAACAAAACTACTTCTGTGGTAACAAAAACACACGCAGACTAATGATGCACACGTGGAGTCGACAAGGTTACATGTAGTAATGCAGATCAGGGAGGAGAAGACAGGTATGTCGCTGTCCAGAGAGAAATATCTTTCTCCAAACATGGATTTAAATAACCGATGATTTTTTTTCCTTCATGGATTGAGAAAATATTCCAACTTCTGAAGCTTAATAAATATAAATTTCAGTGGATTAGTCAGAGGATAACTGGTCAAACAAACTGAGATTTAGAATTATTAATTTATCCTCCATGTTTCTGCAGGAAAGGAACAGACTGTCTCGAACCCGCTCTCTTAAAGTGTCAAACTAAAACAGCTTATTGTTCCTGAGATAGTTTGACTGTTTGGTTTAATTCTCCCAAAGTCACTGCTCTCAGTTCGCTGTAGTGTTGTTCGGAGGAGTCTATAGCGCTGCATCATGTGTCAGAGTTTGATGTACAGATATTTTGATTTCCTAAATGACTTTCAGATTGCCTGTTATCATCAGTCTGTTTCATATAGAGAACAAATCATCTCAGGTCATAAGGAACAGCCTTTGGAAATTCACCACACAGGGCTTTTATTTTGTTTCCGAGATGGCCTGTCCAATTGGAAGCTTTATCGTGCATGCTAATGCTATCTCGGGCTCTGCACCTACTACTAATGCGCTGCGTTTGTAGGTATTTACTATAGTATATAACCCCCGCTGCACCTCATATCACCCTCCTTCTCCTCCTCATCTCCTGCTTTCTAACCTCCATCTTCCCTGCCCCTCCACCACCTGTACATCCATCAGAGCGCTGTCATGGCAGAGGGGCTTCAACGCTGCTTCCTGATGCGGCCATCAAGGCCCTCCATCTAACACAAGCCGACACATCATAATAACAGTAAGAGGCCTTTCCTGTCCAGTGTCATGCTTGGAGAGATTAGTTCCCCTCCACAAAACCCAGGTAATTTGCTTTTGCTGAAACACATTTGTAGATCGTATTCTTTCGGGTTAACTAGTTCATGAGGGGGAGATGAGACACTTGCTGCACACTGTTTGCTTCTTTACGCCATTATTCCCCTCAGCTGGTTTATGTGCAAACCAAACAGCCGTTTCTTTTTTTTAGTATGTAAGGTGTGTCTGTGTGGAGGTGCGTGCGTCTTATATCATGCCAAACATGCATGCACTAGTCCAGGACTACATGTTCTGTGAAGATGTGCCATGGACATTAGAGAGGGATAAATAAACAACTACAGAGTGGACGTGATTTTAAGTTTATCTGCTTTAATTTCTGTGTGTAGAGATTTTGCACATAATTTTGCACAATTATCACATACTGCAGAGGTATTATTTACTTACTTATTTATGTTGGTTTTAAACTTGTTTTTACCTTAGTTTGTATCCAGAGGTTGTTTGTTTGGGTTATTTATTTGCATTTCTTTATTGGCGTTTTTCTCCCTCTCTTGTGTCCTGACTGGGGAGCCTTGGGGAGCTTTTATCATGTGTTCTGTCTTGTGGTTGTTTTATATTTGTACTGTAACTTGTATAAATGGACGTCGTCGCTTTATTTCACGACAGAACAAATCTACCATCGGGTATTAATAAAGTAACCTGAACCTGAACCTGAACCTGTGTTTGCAACATGTCCGTCCTCCATCCACAGGGCAATTTTAACCGCTAAATCGTAGGGATGCACCAATCCGATATTTGGATCGGATATTGGCTCCGATATTGACAAATTAACTGGATCGGATATCTGATGAATAATTAGTTTTTCTTTTAATACATGGGAGTCTGACTTCCTTTTGCTTTATGCTTATGTGCAATTTGTTATTTGTTGATAAATAAATTTATATCTGTGTTAATTTGTCACCTTTTTTTGTCAAGTCTAACCCCTTCACTCACAGTGCAATGTCACAGTTCATTCATCCAACAGTAGTATTGAATCGGTATCAGATATCGGCCGATACCCTCAGCCCAGGTATCGTATCGGATTGGATCGGAGCATCTCTACTAAATGGTCACAGAATAAACAGAGGGTCGATGCTTTAACTTCACCACATTACATTCACATCATCCAAGAGTATGGCAGTTAAACTAGGACTGGCGTAAAATGAAAAAAGCCCTGCTTATTTATATCTAATGTACTTCTTATTCATCGCATTGCTAAAAAAGTAGAATTTGGCCATCTGTTTTACTGCAAATGTTACTGTGATAATGAAATTGGAGCTCTAATGCGTGCTTAATTTGGGTTCATCAGCATCAAACAAAGCTGAGCAGTCAATACACCCCAATCATGCACTAACTTTTCCAGATTTAAACACCAATACTGTGTAGATTTGCTGCCTGAAAAATATAAATTGAAGGTTTAAAATAAGTGACCATAGTTATTTTACAGTTGTTATTTAATTCTCCTACTTTTAAGTTACATGTAGATATATAGGGTTTGAATATTGACATTGATGTAAAAAATATTCAAAGATTTAGTAAATATATCTTAAAATCAGGGAGTTTATATATATGATATAATTCCAGAGTGGCTGAAAATCCCAAAGTCTTAATCCTGCAGGTCTAATGTGGATCTCATCCTTTATTAATCACAGAGGAGTGCTCTAAATCCCCCCTGTGTATGAATGGGCTGTGCTCTGTGTCTTCTCACATTTGCTGCATGATCATATTTCATAAACACTGCATTTGAATTTTTATGTACAGAGTATGCAATATTCATGATAAACTGAATATGTAAATAGGTAACCTTTATTTATGAGTCCCCGCCAGACTCCTGCTCTTAAGTATTACTTTGGATGATAAGATGGATGGACGAAAATCTTAGTTAGGGGAATACTTGTGTGGCTGTGCTGGAATGATTGATAATTAACAGCTTCATCCAAACATGCTGGATCTCCTGCCCTTCCTCTGAGCGTGTTTTTTTTCCTCCTCAAGGCTGAATAAATAAATGATATTACATATACAAAATAAATACATCTGTAATTCTACACAATGCAGTGAAATCTACTTTTAATATTTCCTTTGATAGAGGGACAAAAAGATGTGTTTTTATGCTGCGTGCTGACTTCTATTAGGATGTATAGTGCTGCTGGAGCTGGAATTTCTGCACATTTATTTGAATGAATCACCCAGGAAAGGGCCCAAAACTAGTCAAGTCTGTATCTTTTAGTCACACATTTAATCCTAATGCTACATTCCATTACATTTCCAGCCTGTAAGTGCCTCAGAATTACACATCCCGTCCTGGAGGAGTCCTTTTTCCTATTGTTTAGAGAGCGGTTAGCGTGCCGGGGATGCTCCAAATACGATTTTACATCCACTTATGGAAATCCATTGTTCCTTGAACATTTCCACATACAAACCAATATATGCTTTTCTAAGAGGTCTAAGACCTCAATTACATCAAAGGCAGTTTGTCCTGCTGCTGCTGGGCTGCCGGCTGAAGGGCTTAAACAACTGTGTCAATGCTACCCCCTTGTGACCACACTGCAGCAGGAGCTTTTACCCACAGCTTTCTCTCAATGCAGGAAACACTGGAGACACAGAGACACTGAAACCACAGCCAAAACACACAAATTCACCTGCATCAAAACATCTAAAAAGGACTTTTTTAATGTTAATGTTCTGAAAGAGAAATTACATTACTTTATAATTAAGACAAATAAGAAAGTCTCTCAGATTGGATTCGCACAATGAAACTAAAATGTGTCACCACTGCACCCTTTCTGCATTTGCACCCTCCATATTTTTTCATGTCGAGAAAGTTGTTACGCTGACGTGCAGACAGATGTGCATGTCAGAAGCATGAGAGGGAATATTTTGGAGGGCACTCCTCCTGCTGTCCTCACCCCAGGAGGAGGAGAAAAAAGAGCCTGCAGTCTTTTATTGTATGGACTTGAAAAGAAATAATTAGACACACAGCTATATAATTCTGCAAAGCTGCACGGCTCACTTGTCACGGGTGGCAGATAGAAAAAGGAGGCTGGATTTCTCTGAAGTGCAGTTTGCCACTTTTATTTTCCAAGTTTGCTTTTTCTTCAAAGACTGAGCTGTTTGGGAAGTTTGAAGAAAATGTGAGTTTTTATTTTGTTCTTTTAGAGGATCCTTGGGAAACAGGCTGAGGAGATGTCAGAGTTTTATTTCAATATTTGCTTCATTAAAAACTGAGATTATGTTGAAAGTCTGCCAGTTCACAGGTACATTTAAGCGTTTATTATACAGCATATAATAAGTCCCTTAATAGATTATCTATGGTGTTTTATCATTAATTTTAAAGGCCATTAAGAACTATAATCGTTTGGATTTTTTCCCCTCTGGTTAAGATGCTATTGAGCAGAAGTAACTCAGATGACTTCTACTATCATTTACGCAAAAAGTCTAAGGAAGTAGATCGTTAATAATACGAAATATGCCAACATTAATAAAGCCTAACAATAACTGTTAAAGGGACCAAAAGAAAATAAAACAGAAACTTCCTTTAAAGCTGCATAAAAGGAAAATATGGGATTAAACCGTCAACAATAGGTGTAATAAATATCAATACTTTCATCGTTGTTTGAAACACGCTCCCAGAGTCCGCGCTCGTTTACTGGATCTGATCACGCCTCATGAGACACACAACTGAGCATGTGCAGTCACCAGTAATCCAACACTGCGATGCTACAAGTTGAGCTAAAATGTGAATAACAGAGCTAGGAGATAAAAACACAAACACCACTTGGCTCAAACGATACCAGCTCACAGTCTACGTCAGAAAAGACACCCGACAACCGACTGTCCTCGTTATCTACCAATTAACCACCACATACAAATACAGAGAAGTCAGTGGTTAACCGTAACTAACCAGGTAAGATATCGGCAAAACAAAAACCCACCCAGGAACCTGTAACAGAGTCCTTCAGCGAACAGATCAGGTCAAATTAATAAATTACAGCTGTTCTCTTTAAAGTTGTTTTATTGAAATCATTAACGGACTCTAATAAAATATCAAGGTGCTGCAGTTTGAAACTTTCACAAGCGCGTGTTTTTATTATTATTTTTAAAGGAATTTAAAATAGAATAGACATTTGTTGATATTATCAATACTGCTCACCCAACTGCAAGAACAACATGAAGTGTGATCAATAAAAGAATATCAACAAATGCATATCAGCTGTTTTTCGTGGTTTATATTTTAATGTTTTACATGAAACCTGTGTTTGTAACATGTCCCATAATATAATAATTTAAAGTACAACAAAGGGTTATGCTAATGTTTGATATGTCGATATTTTCTATGACTTTTCCATTTACACCAACTCTTTGGTTGATACCAGTGCTAATAGTGATGTGGAGAACATCATCACAGACAGAGGACCACATGATTATCAATCCCAATAATCTCAAAGACTGGAGTGGAAGTTTTCTTTCCTGTTCTGGAGATGTTCAATCAAATAAGGAGCATTAGAGGAGGATTATTTTGCTTCTCCTTACATCACCGTTACTTTCCAAACTCATAAGTTGTTATTTTTATCTGTTTCAGACACAAACTCATACTCCATGACAAAGGTTGTAATTACAAGCAATAATTCACGCATCACTTTAGGGCAGATTTTCTTGCTAATACCAAATATGAACTCTTCAATCTTCTCACTTCCACCACTGATATCCTGCTGATAATACTGAATATCATCTAACTGCATCAAGATGACTCTGAAGTACGGCCATTACTCACAGGCCTCCATTCAGAAGGTACAATGTGGACACACTGAAGGAGAAGGCGATGCATGTGCATAAATTCCTCTGATCTGTGGGGGTAACCTCAGACTTCTGTGTAATACAGTTAATGCTCTCGCTGTAATGATCGCAGTGATTGGTGATTTACTGTGAAGACCTACACAAAAAAATATCACCTGTAATTAAAATGAAAGCATATGTTTGCACCGCTAAATTAAACATCAGAGGAGGTTAGATCACATGACCTAGAGTACACTCCCGGCCCATAATTCACTGTGCTCCTATGAGGTGGTGTCAGCTGAGGCCATATTAGGGGGCCACCCCACTCCCACATCCCACTCGGCCCCCCAGGTTAGGTCGTGTCAATCACAGGACATGTGATTGCTCGAGTCCCCGCCTGCCCTCTCATTGACACCTCCCATTGACTTTCCTTCACGCAGATCAGTGAGCCTAAACCATTTCATTCAGGGTGACCCACCGCCTGCCCAGGCGCCCACCCCCTCTCTGGACAGGTTGATTTGTGCCTCTCAGGCTCCTCTGACTTTTATCCACTTATGTGTGTTTTACCTGACTCTACGGGTCCATCTCTCATTAATAGTCCATGCACACTGCAAAGCAATGCTCCTAGCACCATGTATGTACTACCCAAACAGTGTTCACTTCAAAAGCAGTGAAATAGTGTTTGAATTATTCTCTCCCCTGACCTTAGGTCCCTGTATGTAAACATGTGACCTAATATCATGCTACAGCACTGTTATTTATGTCATATAATCATTTCAACTCCCTCAGGACGCAGTCGGCACACAAACATGACCAAAATACATATTTAGATTTATTTGTCTGCAACTGTCCAATAAAACATATCCTTTGCTTTTCCATCTCTGGGCTTTGGTCCCAGTGGGAGTTTGCTGGCTGAGAAATGTTGTGCTTTCAAGCTTCAGGGAACAGCGATGTGAGCAATGTTCAGCGTGGAAAAAAAAGGAAAGTGGCGCGCTGCTTAAGTGTTGTACTATAAAGAGAGGAGAAGTAGGTTTTCACGATCCAAAAGCCTCGGAGGGTTTTAGCTCTGCAGAGGAATGTGGCTGCAATCATCATACTCATCTCAGGAGAGACTCCAGCAGCCTCACTCACTCACTCTCTCACTCACTCACTCTTTGTTTCATTTTGCTTTTATTTCTCTGTCTCTGGCAGCTTTTGCGGCTTCTCGAAGAAGTTTGTCCGTCCTCTAATAGTCTCCCCTCTTTCAAATGGAGCCGTCGTAACGGCGTGTTTTCTATCAAGGAAACATTTTGAAATACCCAAATGAGCCTTGCTTATGTCATTCCTGCCCGTGGAAATAAAACCTACAACTTAGTAATGAAACAAGTCGATTGTAAAAGGCTGAATGAAATATTTTATGGCGTGCTTATGAAGAAAAGAGGAATGTCTTGATGAGAGCTGTGCCCTTGTGTGTATTGTGGGTTTCATCTTCATGCCATCCACACATGTTTGAGGGTGTTTGTGGCAGGACAGGCGCCCCCCCTTTGTGACTGGAGTCATAAATGAATTACTATAAAAAGGGTTACACAAGGGCTGGATGGCTTTTACGTAATTGTGTGGTGGTGAAAGGGGGTACGGCTGTTTCCATAAAATTTCAATAAACTGAGCGCTCTCTCTGTGACTTGTTGCCCCAGTGAACAGAACCGGGGGGAAACGGGCTGCAGACGCTGGCAGAGGTTATGCAATTTTAAAATGTGCAACGCTAAAAAGGTAGCAATATGCGTTTACTGTATGTGAATATTTGGGCTTTTTTAAAATGTGATTAGAGGTCGTCTGCATACGTGACATCTGTGTAAAAATGGAGTGCTAAGTGTGCCTCATATACCCGCAGAACATTACAGGGCCAAATGAAATTCATGAGCAGACGGCTGATCTCCCCTGAGTCGATCCAAAGCCTTTCTTATTTAACCTGCTTTAAAGTATAACATGGAGTTAACTGGGTTACAATATAATACATCTGTAGCTCCATTTTTCTCATTTAAACTACTAAAAAAACGGTAATACAAGTCAGGGTTTTTAAAGCACAGGTGAGTCCTTATTTCATACTCCTTTAAACCTGCCTCCATGTTAACAAGTTTTTCTTAAGATTTAAAAGTATGAAATGAAAAAAAACAAGATTAAAGGATGTAATATTATAAATACAGGAATAATCATACAAAATACTCTAAAAAGGTAAAAATAGGTTTTATGCAATGCAGACGAGTGAATTTTTAGATATTGTAACTGTTTTTGGTCTGCAAATTAAATAAGCGAACTACAGAAAATCAACATATTAAAATAGTGTCTCTGTGACAGTTACAGTGATATTCTCCTCTGTGTAAATAACCACTGCAGGGTCTTCTACAGTCAACTTCTCCTCTTAAACTTCTGCCGAATAAGCATCACTAGAAGTCTAGAGTAACACACTAGTTTGGAGTACATAAAAATGCATTACCCGCTTAATTGTCACATGAGACTCTGTGGACCATCAAGTCTATCCCTCACAGGTGAGTCAAACTCTCTGTAATCTGGAGCCATCATCCCTAAACTTTTCCTCCAGTCTCAGCATAAAGAGCAGGGACATTTTTTTTTCTCGCGCCGTTATTTCCTGAGAGCTCATCTCTAATCTTTTTTCCACTGTTGTCCCACTGCATCCGGCGCTCTTTTCCTATTATGGGCGTTACCTGTGTGTACCTGTGTTTCAGTTAGGAGTTCAACACATCGTCAGAAAGAAGCTTCTAATGTTATTATTGGAGATATCAGGCGCGAACAACAAACTAGGGCTGGGCGAACTGATAATTTACCGATACTGAAATTTACGACAATAACCGACATCATTTGCCCATATTGGTGTCAAATAGATAAATAAATAAATCAAAGTTGGTTTTGGATGTGATGGTCTCATGTCCCTTTAAGACAAGGGAAGACAGGTGAGAAGATGGAGGATGGTTCAAAAGTTGGAGCAGCTGGAGCGGTGACTGAAGTAGATGAAGTTAATGTGGGAGGGGGTGAGCAGCTTGTGGAGTAGTTATCGTCTATTCAGAAATACTTCAATACCAATACTTGAATACCAAAAAAATTGCCCAATATATCATGATCTTAATTTGAGGGCATATCGCCCAGCCCTACAACAACCAACTACACGATCGTTCGCACCATGACAACATGTCCACAGATAAAGTTAATGTGATTGGTTAGATTATGCAAAAACCAAGACAAAATTGCTCATAAACACCAATAAAAATACAGCTGTTTTACATTTAATGTACATTTAATCCTTCTTGTTATTACGCCACCATGAGGAGTTACTGAATAGTGACGCAGTGAGTCTAACTGGTATTTAAATATCAACATTCAGCCCTAATATATTAACTTTGTCACATTAGTCAAATTTAACTGTGTATTTCTGTATTAATATTCGGTACCACCCCTAATTAAAAGACACACTCTAATTTTACACACTCCAAGATTAAAAAAATAAGACTGAAAAACCAAAATCCAGAGTGAGTTATCAGTCAAAGTGAAGCTTCGTTTATTTACTCACTAGATTTGGTTGATGGTTTTGCTCAATCCTAACTACGTTATTTCACATTCTTAATCATCTTAATAGTAACATTGTTAAGTTTGTCAGGACCGAGGAGTCAAACTGAAAACTCTCAAAAACACGATGACATCTGGTTTGATTCAGGACCACACAACATATTGATATAAAGGGTCTTAAAAACCTTAAATCTCAGCGTCTTAAACACAAAGCGTGTGACTGACTCCGTCCTACCTCCCTGAAATGGTTGGCAGCTGCTCTCTAACTATCCGGAATATTGGTTTCTCCCACTTTCTGTAATTAGCAATGATCAAGAGGAATTATAAGCGGCGGCTAACAACATTGGACTCCTCAATGACCCTGATAGATGGTCAATTATAATGATCAGGTCGTGTCGTTTATTGGATTTAAAGTGGCAGTGATGGGCCCTTTTGCCCCAGTGTGGGTAATTATCACATTTATGCATGATTTAAGGCGACAGTGTAGAACGAGGAAGACTTGACTTAAATTTAATCATTTTCTTATCTATGTATTTATGCAAGAGTTAACAATGGAGGGCCATGAGTGGAATAATGCAATGAGACTGGGATTGGTGTGATATGCACGTAGTGTATGGCTGCTGTGCGGGATGTGTCATATCTGAGGCTGGAGGGAAATGTAATGCCGCCAACAACTTGTGCCAAAACCGGCTTCTTTGTTTGGGAAGCGTTGTCTTGTTGTTGCTCAGTGAATGCTTAATTCGCCACGGTGTGTCAGAAATGTGTTCCTAAATAACACTTTTCCTCGGATTTAATTCTGATGTGTCCAAACTGCGACCTCCACAAAGAGCTTCATCTTTAAAGAAAGTTCACGCTCAGACGTCTCATGGTCAACAGCCTGTGGTTTTGCTCGCAGTGGGAAATATGCCGATACATTTCAAATGTTTTCCACTGATTACAGCTGTCAATAATTTCTATATTTCCCATCCAGCCTTCTCCACAAGGAAAGAGGAATCTTGCAGCTCTTTCTTTGGCGCCCACAGACAGCTCTCTGAATTCCAGACACCTGAATATGATCAAGTGAAAAGCTGCTGCTCAGCTCCTCTGGTAAGGCGGGGAATACATCAGTGCCTTGTTTATTTACTTTTCCCACATGCCAGAAAAGGTCAGAGTCTGAGGATTATACTGCATGGACCAAGTAGAACTCAATAAAAGCCCAGCAATGAAAACAATATCATCCATATTTTAAACAGCTGGCACCAAGCTGAGGGAGTCTTACACTAGGGTGCCAATTATTCTACTTCTCAGGGTTTTTGCTGCAAACTGCAGAAGCTCAGGTGCAGCTCCAAAATCAAACCTTTATTTCATATAGTTTGGGAAAAATCTGGGACAAAAAAAAAGATGGCCATCGCCTTTATTTAGGTACATGTGAAACATCAAGCACAATCCTATTTAGCAGAGAGGAGGAAAATGTAGATTTATTGGTGTTTAAATGCAGATGTTTTGCAGCCAGTGAGTGTGGTTGTTTTCAGAGTCTGGGTTTGTTTTCCCTCCATGGACTTATTAAAGTCAGCGCTGCACAGTCTGTGCTCTATAATCCTGATGTATTATTAATCATGTCTTCCGTTGCAACTTGGAGAAAAAAATAAAAATCTTGCCTTTTTGATTTTTTAACGTGAAAGCGCACTAAATTTGAAACGGAGCCAAGTCCGCGGTGACAGGATGCTTTATTTTCTCCCTGTTGAAGGATCCAAAGCAGGGAAACACAATGGCAGCATTGTTTTCTGCTGGAAGTAGCATTTGGCACAGTGTAAGCCTTGTCTGTGTATAGTATAACACGGCGCACGGTGCATGGTGTTCCTAGCATCTACTATTGTAAGCTCAACAGTGCTGTCATGCTATAGAGAAAAGTGTGACAGGCTGGAAAATATTGTTCATAAACAAATCCTGCAGCTGATCCTTCTCCTTGTGTCGAGACTTTCTGGTTGTCATGTAAACAAAAGTTTGCTCCTGATAAGAACTCATCGATTTCAGAGGACTAATGACTTGCTTCATTCATATCTTGTCAAATATTTCTCATGGGAACTTTCTAAAAAGCCATCTGCCGTGATGCTAAAAGCCTGTACTTTGTTTTCACGCCCGGCCCAAAGTATAGATGAAGGAAATCATGTTTGTTTGAAGCGTCACGCTTTGTTCAAATAAAGACAAAGAGCGACGCCGTTTCAATCGAATCACTCAAAAAATAGATCCTCATACGGCAGACTGTCGATGAGTTCTTTTCATCAAGATCACTACACTAATGATACACACGTCAAATACGCTGAGAGATTTTGTTTGGATCTTATTATGTCTTCCCCTGTCATAGTTTTTTTTTGGAAAAGTCACTCTCCTTCTAGTTTGGGCTTTACTTTAAAATAACAAATGTGTATAAAATGTTTAACAACACGCAGGGTGATCAATACTCCCGATAAACAACTCTGCAACAGCGTGGCATTAACGCACACGCAGTAATACCACCCCGCCTTCATGGCAGGTGCTCATGGCGTTTTTTCTCTCTTTTCTTTGCCTCGCTTGGGTAAGATGATAATCCAAGCCTAGTCCACTGACAGACTGCAACATGATTCACTTGGACAGTGACTGACTGCACATCCAATTTGTTTCAACTCCGGAGCAGCAGCTTATTATCTGAAATGCATGAGATGTCTGTGCATGAGAGGCGTGATCAGCTGGGGCATGCGCCGGGGCTGCTGGGAAAGTAATCAATAAGGGATTGTCTCTTGTAGTTTAGGTCGACACATTATGACAGAGCTGAAAATTAAACAGGCAGATATTAATAATAATGGAAATCAGAGGCTCACGGGTGAGACCGGGGGGGAGGGGTGAGACTCAAAATATGTATCGCGTTTGGCTGTGTGTGTGTGTGTGAGCAGGGGGAGGAGGGGGTGAGCACACTTGGTATTTTGTTTTTGTTTTGTTTTTCACAGGAATTAAATGAAATATTATCCTCAGACGTGACGGCGGTGACTGAGTCCTTCCTCTGACCAATTATAAACAGCCTCCCGCCCCCGACGTGACCAGAGGTTTACATGTGAACGAGTTTTATGGCGTGTCAGGTCATAAAACTGAACTTTTTGGCAAATGTTTGAGTCTTTTGTGGGTTTGGCCTGTAACTGATCAATAAAAGTTAATTTGAGATACGTGCTCATGGAGAGAAACAGCTAAAATGACACAAAAGAAATCGCATGATCTTAATCAAGCCGCGTTGCATGCATAAGTTAACATTTAATGTGGACTTAATGACCTTCAGCCTCTATTTGTCCTCTCCCGCCGCCTCATACGGCTCCATTTGGAATGATGGAAAACAAACAGAGAGAGTGTCTCGGAGTCGTGTGCAGTCAGAGTAACAGAGAGAGACAGAAAGACAGCTAAAGAGAGATCCCCCTGCCTTGTCAATTAAACGCAGCAATCCGTTTCTATTGTCTGAGCAACAAACGCGCCTTCCTGGGCGGAGAGGGGGGGGCGGGGTGAAGTGGAGGAGTTAACAAACTGCATTACAGGCCATTACAGATGCAGTGTCATTGATTATTTATACCCTTATAAAATGCCCCGGCTCCCTGGTGGACCAGGCTTGCTTGGCTAGCCCTGATAAAATGTTCCCTTTAAATCACCACACCGGGGCAAACAACACATTCAAATCCAGGAGAGGGCTGAGTGACAGAGTCCTGTGTGTGTAATAGATGTAAGAATCAGCGTACGAAGAAGAAGAAATAAGAGCCTGGGCATATCAGCACATCTTATTAAACTTATAACTCTTGGTGGTTTCAGCGCTGATACTTAGTGTGTTTGATTTAGTTCATTTTAAAAGGGAGAATCTGCTCAGATAAGATGTAAGCTCCGGTATTAAAGGACAACATAACAACTCGGCCACTTTTAGGGTAAACCTGAAGTCAAGCAAAGGCAACATCGGCTTCAAAACCTGCTCCAGAAACCACAGGGTCACGTCACTGACAATCACTGACTCTATCAGAACAACTTTCTGCTTTTGTTTCTGCCAAACAACAATTTTAAAACACATTGTTCTGCTTTCTTACTCCCTTATTTCTTATATTTTCAATGTTTCATTTAACACGTTATTAACAGGATGTCTGATCAGGTCGATGCTTCACTATAGTCAACGTTTTAAAAGGTCTTTCAGCTCCAACAGAAGGAAAAATCAGTAAGTTCTAAACCTGCAACCAAACTAACAAAGTAAACATCTGGGCCCTGGTGCTACAGAGAATAAATATACATAGTGTTGTTAGATTATTTGTAATGTGATAAAAATTAATGAAGCGTTACTTACACCATACCTCCCTGACAACACATCATCACTGACATAGCTTTGCTTAAGTTGTACACAGGAATCAAGACTCTGGTTTTGTACACTCAGCTCAGCCAAGAGTCGCTTTTAATACAGTCAGAACAGGGAAATAAAAACACAGGTCCATCCGTTATAATTACATTCATAACAATAAACTGCAGTTTAGTTTAGGCCACATGCACCTGCATATATCACCCGCATACAGCATCCTAAAATATCATATATCTTATATTGCCATCCGCACCGCCACTACTGAAATTACATGCGCCACCACTGAAATTTTACATATCAATATGCCACTAATAATTTCTACTCGCTCTGTGTGAGCACAAGAACACACAACGTTATATTCGACTTGTTTGGAGTCATCAATGAGCGGATCCAATCCGGTCAGACCTTCTTCCATTAATGTGAAAGGTAACTCTCAAGCTAATACACGGTCCATAGCGAGTGGCGCGGGTATCGTAACGTAACGTGAAAGTAACAGAGGAGCTCCTTGAGCGGCAAGGGAGTAACAGGGATAACAGAATTTATTTGAGCGTCTATTATGGATATAATTTTCTATACACACACACACGCCGCTGCTGAAAAAAAATTCTAGGGGAAACACTGGATAAGAACAAAACATGGAAAGATGAATTTCTGTACAGGATATACAAATAACTTCATGGTATTAGAATTAGAAAATGTAAAAAAGTATAATGAGCATGACGTGGAAGTATTAGATATAAGGAGGTACTGCGCATAAAATGAAACGTACTCATGCAAAAAAAGAAGAGTGTTACTGCACATGATATTAGAGTCACTGCACATGAAATAGAAAGTATTATTGCACAGGATGTGATCAGTTTAGTTGGATATTAAATAAAAGGTACTGTGCAAAAAAAAGTATGACTGCAGATTACATGAGGATATTAAAGCACATGATATTTAATACACCCCTTTTTTCTGCACCATGTAAAGTCTTTACCTCATGTGTATCTGAATTATAAGGAAAATGAGACAGTGAGTCCCATCCCTCTTGGAGATTCACTCACTGTGGATATTTTGCATTAGTTAGCAGGGGAGCAGATGGCTGCGTAGCTAGCTGTGCTCAGGCTCAGCACTTTTCTGAACTTTCATGTTGTAGGTGTCTGCTCGGAGCAGGACCTTCTCCATCCAGTCACCTCGCCCTGGGAATACTCCTTCTCAGATATTAATGGTCGCCCTTGCCGAGGTGAACCACCTCAGCATAAAGCCCACTGGAGCGTAAGAAAGGAAACGCCACACCTTTTTGGAAGCCTCGTTTTTTAACGACACTTCACTGACATTGTGGTCCTTTTAAAACCTCCCTGAATAACGTAACGCCATCGCTTAATCGACTAAAACACCCGTGTAGAGATTTGACACGCTGCCCTTTAAGTATTTGCTATCATCAGTAAGATATATTGCTGCTCATGATTCGCATCCTTCGTCAAACAGGTCAAAGGTGAAAACGCCAGATGTCCCTTAATGCAGCACGGGTAAAAAAGGAAACATGCAAGAAATGCAAACTCTGTCAGGGCGGTGACAAACGCATGCAAACTGAATTGCAAAGAGGTAAAGTAAGTCCATATTGGACACACTTCCCAGAGCAGGGAAAGTATGAAAGAGAGGACAACATCTTGTATCATCTATCTTCCTTACACGCTGAAGCCGTGACAAAGTGGATGGAGAAATTATGATAAATGATAAGACGTATTTAGTCAATATCTGTAATTCTCTTTCTTCACTCTGCCGTGTTTCTATCCGCACATTGTTTAGTTGGAAAGACACCCGTTCATTTAAAAAGCACTTTGAAGGCCAGATTGTGATCAAATTGAAATGGGCATTGTACATGTTAATATCAATACCTGCGACCGGGAGATGGATTGTCAACGTGCCTTTTTGTGATTTTATATCTTATTTAAACAGTGAGGGGGATAAATCTGGAGGTGTGTCTTTTACCTCCTCGGTCCCTCCTGAGAGCATGAAGATGGAAAACCATTTACATCCAAATGCATAAAGCTGAACCGTTTACTTCAGTTATAAGAAACTCCACTGTACTCATATTAACCTATCAAACGCAGGAACAATTAACAGTACGAGTAATTATAGAGATACTATTAAATACCTTTAATTAACACGTATGGATCTAATCATCTCTGCAAATATATCAGACCATCTGTGACATGAAACACACAGTTAGAGTTCAGACTTTTTAATAGACGTACAATATAGAGCCTGGATCTGTTTCATTGCATATTAAAGGGACTTATTTTCAAATGTCTAAATAAGCAATTTTTTTCCATTGACCCAAATCGATCCTATTTTCTTATCAATATATAGAATATTTGGAACATGAGTGAACATGCATGAAAAGTTAAATTATTAAAATAAAGAATAGATTAACAGATTTCTTATTTAACATAATTTTGAATAATGACTGACTGCTATAGTATATTATTATTACAACTGTGTTAAACACAACCAGCTTCATTCAACATCCGTTGACTAAACATGGACTGAGATATTCCCAGCTTTACTGTGAAGCAACCATTAGCCCCTGATGGAAAGGCCTGACTTTGGTCGCTCTATTTTCTGAACTAAAGGGTCTGAAAACTTTCCAACCCACACCGTCCTTTGGGCTGGTTAAACATTGCTCACTGCCAATATAAATATCACCATTAGAAAAACACAAAAGACACAACAAGAATTCACAGGTGAGTTCTGTGCATCAATTACAATGGAAGAAGCTGAAAACACGTATCAAAATAGAGCGAAAACACGACTATTCAAGCCTCTGTTCATTTGGTTAACATGTGCTTTATGAGAAAACACGACTTTTTACATAAGATATCTATGTTTTTGTGTTTCTGGCATCACATTTCAACTTTGGTGAGGTGTTATTGCCTGGGATAACTGGACCGCCCCTGAAGATTTCTGTAAATCAGCCAGCTCTCAGGTGGGAAAACATCACATTCAAACACTAAAAACACAAACTGTCCTCTAAACTACAACAAAACATTGTCCTCCTATTATAAACATTACAGGACAGAATTTTGAGGACTTCATTCGTGACATGCTGGAGCAGAAAAAGCCCAGGTGTGTCTCATATAGTTAATGACGGCTTCAAACAATTTAGTTTTCAAGACCCAGGCTGTGGTATTGTGCATAGCTGCCTGCTCATTAGTGTTATTAGTTACACCTGTGCTCCTGCTGCTATGATGAGGTTCGGTGTGTCTATGAATGCCTCCCGTTCAAAATCGGAGCTTTTTCATAACTCCAACGGCCGCAGCAGCAGCAGCGTGTTGGTAACAGATAGAGTTTCTGTGTAGCTGGTGGGTTAAGAGGAAATGCTCTGAGCGAGTGCTGAACTGACGGAGATGTGTGTCAGTACAAGCGGCCCTGGGAACTAAGAACATGACAGGAAGATGAGTGAAAAGTACCATGCCACACAATGCAACATCCCCTCTGAGGAGGCTCATAATGTGTAATGTCATGTCCGTCTGCACACACACACACAGACACACACACACCTAAACACAACTATTCAGAATTCATCAGGAAATTTCAATTTCAAACACCAGGTACCCGAGAAACATCTAATTACACAATTGAGGCATGATTGAAGGCTGTAGTAATGGACTGAATGGTGGTGACGCCGTGGAGCACCTCGTTACAAACCGTCTCTCGGAGGCCATCAGTCACCCTGCAGCACAGACACACAGTAGCAACAGGTAGCCGACTGTGCGGTCAACAGACCCCGACCTCTGTGTGCTTTAACACACAAAGTAAAAGAAAGTGGAGGGTAAAGGATGAGGACGGGGACAAGAGTAAAAGACAAGGGGATCATACTGCCCAAAAATGTTTGCAGAGTGGATATTGAACACCGTTGTTGAGGTTACTATTTATCTCATGCCAGCCAAGTTGGCACGCACATCTGGCGCTGGGTACTTAGTGCAATTATTTATGATTTCCTCCAAGATTTAAAAGCTCTTCGCCCGGCCTTGTAATGCAGTAACTGATTGCACTGCTAATGTAATTAAGGGGAGATTATGATGTCCACGTGGCACACCAGATGGTGGCATTCACAGCGATGGGGGAAGGCACAACTGGCACACCACTGCACAAGGGCAGTGAGGCGCAGTCAGACGGAGCAGTCCAGACTCCCCACCAGACGGAGGAAAGTATATGTGTGTATGCATGCATGCATGTGTACGGGTGCGCTCTGTGCATGCACACATGCATGTGGGTGTATGGGGTGTGTGTTTAATGATAAGTTAAGCAATAAAGTATAAGCTGTAAGAGATGAGTGTACGTAGAATACAACCACAGCAATTACTTCAGCTACACCAACCATCTCCAGATGCAAAGTACGGACAAAACTATCCAAAGTGCCACATACAGGTCAGATAAAAACCAGCTGCTTGATCTTGGGAGGTCGAAGCTGCGAGAAAACTTCTTCTTCTTTTTCTGGATGTGATTCATTATAAACTCCAAATATGAAGAATTACAAAATGAATCCGACAGTTCCAACATTTTCAACTTGTGCAATTCAGTGCCTTAGCCAAGAAAACAGATGGCATAAATGGAAAATTAAATCACATTTGGCAAAGCTATCATGCTTCAGGAGATTTTTCAGCCAAGGCAACTATGAGACTGCACCAAACTGACCTTTAATTAGGAAAAAAGCATGATATTATAGAGCCTTGCAAGGCTGTATCCTATGGGGGCACTAAGGGTAGGCTTCTTAAAGCTTGTTATTATAAGCTATTCAGGAGACACGGGGACAGAAAGGAGAGGAGGGGAGGGCGGGGAGGGTGAGGTCATATATGAAATGAGACCTGCAGATTTCTACACAGCCCATAATGGGTTCACACGGGTGACGGGGACATTGGGGCACAGTAGATTTCCCAAGTTGAGATAGGGATATTATTACTCTCGGGGTGGCAACACAGAAATCTCCATCTTCAGTCCCCAGACTAGTGTCAGCAAATTACAAAACACAGGGAATGACCTTTACACATGAAAAGAAAACCTTTGCTGTTTTTTATCATTTGGGTGCAAAGTCGCTCACGGAGGTATAATTTTGGTTCGGGGGCTCTTCTGTCATCCGCTGATTACCCATCACTAACACAATATTGTTAAGAAGACACACCAGGATGTGATATTTTGCACATGATAAGATGATCTGAGGTTTATGGGGTCGACTTGAACTGAGATGTGTCATAAAGTATACATGAAACAAAGCGTGAACAAAGGAATCACAGTTTTAATGAACCTTTTCAAAATGCCAGCTGTAATGCTATGCATCCTTCTCGGGCTGCTCCCCCACAGAAACCTGCCACAGCCATCATTCATCTTAGCACACAACCCTCAGCGTGCGATGTGGCGCACATTAAAACACTGTAATAGCTGATGGCTTTCACAGTTAGCATGTGTTGCTGATATCTCCAGACTCCCGATGAGTGTTTCATCACCTACTCCATAATTAGACCATTACTTTAGCAGGTGTACCTCTTCTCAGCCAGAGCATGTGTTGTTTTTTTTCCCTTTTTCATCTTTTCTTTTTCACTGACACCTGAGATTTTATCTTATCAACTCCAGCACTGCCACATATTCAACATAAAATGAGCAGGCCTGTTTTAGTGGCTTGTCAACACCTTGATGTGGAAGCATGTGTTTGTAAGATTGTGTGTGTGTGTGTGTGTGCGTGTGTGTAGATGAAGTGGTTGTTATAATGATGGGTGTTACAGTAACGGAAAAAAGAAACCTTTGTATGAAAAAAAAACATCCTCTGACATTGTGTTAACTTTTTCACTGCATTGTTTGTCAATGATATAGAACAATAGAGAGCCACAGTCATCCCTGAGATGCAGATTTCGCACAAAGACCACAGAAACAGCAGGCTAAGGATGTAAAGATTGATATTCTGGAACCATGACCATGAAGCTCAAAATGGAATAAACCTTTGTGAATTACAGCAATTATTTGATAGGAATAAAAAGAAGCCCATACTTTCAAAAATCTTCAGTTCAACAAAAACCAAATACTGCTCTCCTACCTTTGGCAACAAAAACACTTATGGTCACTCTACAAGAGTCTAAACATGAGCACTTAATACAAAAAAAAAGCTTATTTGACTTGTTAATGAGGGTTTCTTGCTCTCTCATCTGTACAACAAACATGCAGCCTCAGTTTGGTTTAGCTCATCAAAAACAGTACTACTAACTATTGTATAAACATGCAAAACTCAGGCTAGCTGTTCTTTCTTTTTCATCATTCAGCTATGCAAGGCAAACTAGTACTTGGTCTATAAAAAGGGAAGTGACAGGATATAAAATAGATACAGCCAGTTCTACAGAAACAGACAACAACATGTACCCATTGTGAAACAAAACTCAGTAACACCAGCTAACACAGAGAGCCCTGTTCTAGGGACTTAAAGCAAACTTCAACCAATACTGCATGTTAAATGTGAAAATATTAAAGCTTTTAATCAAAGCTGCTACCTGACAGTTTAGTCAATATTAGCCAAACTAACAAAAATCACAAAAACAGCCTTTTAGAGATTAAAAGGATTTACATAGATTACAAAAACAGCCTTTTAGAGATTAAAACAGACTTACAGTTTTGATGCCTCCTCGGTAAAATCGTCCTCGCGAGCCTCCGTAGTCCATCGCCGCGTTAGCATTAGCATCTCCCCGCGTTCGCTTTAGAATCCTCCAAAAGTCAACGACAGTCCAAGAAAATGTCTCCATTAACACTGCCTCAGCCTCATTTTCGTTTTTGTAGCATTACTGTCACCTTTAACGTTAAAGAAAGTCACTTCTTTACCGAGGAGTTTCGATACTTTAGCACTAACGTCCGCTCGACACTAATGTCCGAATTCGGAGAGTGGGCGGGGTTTTTTAATTAACGTTTAAACTAACCAATCAGAAGGCACGACAAGAGTTCAACGGTTACCAGTTTAACGGTTACCGGTTCACCTGCCCTCTGCTGCATTCAGGTGTTCCTCGGATTGTCGGATATTATAATTTGATGAGTTCAAAAAGCTGAATGGTACTATGGCTGTGGCTGTGTCTCATTTCAGAGACCGCATCGAGCCAAGTGCACTTCTGCACCGTCGAACGGTGCATTTGAAGCGTGCATGACGTCACAACGGTGCGAACGGTGTCCCATTTGGCACGAGATGCTAAGCGTGCTTAGCATTTTTTCAAGCATTTATGCACGCTTTTGTGCCGTCGGTATCCCAGAATGCTTTGCGTGCCGCTGCACAGCTGCGCATTTCAGGTGAGAGGCTGGACTCGCTTGGAGACACAGCGCGTCTTCAAAGAAAATACAAGAAATCCAAAAACAGCAGACAGTCAGCTCAGGCTGTATGAGAGCATGATCTCTGAACTCACTAAAATCTGTAAACCAAACATTATAGATTTAGAGACGAACTGATCCGCTCTGCTTCAACTATCAAAAACATTAGAAATAAGAAAGCTGACAAAAATACGGCAGAGGATCAGGACAAGATTGAGGTTTTTTTTTTTTTCATAAAGTCATAAAGTAAATAAAGTCATAAAGCTGCTTTTGTGGAGGGGGAAATGACTGAAGCTGGTCATCTGCAGGGTTATCTGTGGATGTATCAGCGGGTCATTCAGAGAGATTTTGTGGTTTCTGAAGAAACAATCAAACTGATGATGATCAACATTTGTGATCCAGAGGGAGTCGAGCTCAGACGAGCACCATGTCTCTGACACCGGCAGTAACCTACACCTGCAGAGACACCAACACCTTATTATGGCATATAATAATAACCCCCCGCCATCTTCATGCTGTGATTTATAAGGTTTCCTGACAGGCGTCACACTTGGTTTTGCAGTATGAAGTTATTCTTTGTCTTTGTTTTTGGACTCAGATGTGGTTTCAGAGCAGCAGACTTTTGTACTGGGTCAGATATACGACCTCCATTTGAGCCATTTTCACTCATGCATTTTTGGGCACCCCTTCTGAGATGATGAGATACACCCTAAAGAATGTGTGTACCAAATTTGGTGCTTTTATCCACCGCATAACAATTTGGCCATTTTTTCAAGTTAACAGACCCTACTATGAGGCGGTGTGTTCGAGCCTTTTTCAGGACAAGGTGAATTTTGAAGTCTGGTGTCTAGACAGGAAATTGAAAGAGGAAACAAATGGTATAATCCTGTGTGTCCAAGTGGCTCAGAGGATAAGAACACTGACTGGGATTCCTGAGGTCATAGGTTCGAGTCCAACCTTGTCCAGTTCTAAGTGAATTTTCAAATTTAGTGTCCACAAAGTACAGTGATATATTAAAAAAAACATGATGGTCTTCTGTGTCCACATGGCTCAGGGGATAAGGAGACTCACTGGTACTCCTGAGATTGTGGGTTCAAGTCTTACCCTGTCCAGTTCTAGGAGAATTTTAAAGTCTCGGGTCCACAAAGGGCAGCGATATGTGAAAAAAGAACACAATTCTCTTGTGTGTCCACATGGCTCAGAGGATAAGGAGACTGACTGGTACTCCTGAGGTGGTGTGTTTGAGCCTTGTTCGGGACAAGGTGAATTTTGAAGTCTTGTGTCTAGACAGGAAAGTGAAAGAGGAAACAAGTGGTATAATCCTGTGTGTCCAAGTGGCTCAGGGGATAAGTACACTGACTGGGACTCCTGAGGTCATAGGTTCGAGTCCTACCTTGCCCACTTCTTGGTGAATTTTGAAGGTCTAGAGCAGGGGTCTTCATATAAATTTTCAGTGGGTCCACCTGAATGAAATGCCTGCAGGCCTGGGTCCAGGGATTTTTATTTATTTATTTTTTTACAGTGCATTACTCTTTTGAAATATTCACTTAATTTGTATTGCCAATAACTGCCTACTTTCAATTGACTGTGTGCTTCCTGCGGGTAAAATGAATGCAAATGACTCGGTCCACTCGCCATAAAACACCCTGTTCTCATTCTCTACTTTTCGTGGTTTTGAAGCCGACATGTTCAGCTGCTGCAACAACTTTCTCCTCAGTCTGCCGCCTGACAGTTTTCAACATCGGGATTGCTCGGTAATCTTCGTGTGGAGTAGGCTAAGAGGTCTGATTTGATTGACAAGTCAAGCGAGTAAGCAAGTGATGTAATGCCTTGCTGAAATTGCACGTGTAGTTTACTGAACCAGGCACAAAGCAAGAGAGTAAGGCTGCACGATATTGGAAAAAAACAACATTGCTTTTTTTTTTTCAATCCTGCGATATATATTGCGATATAAGAAATATAGGAATTTTCACCAGATGACCTGAATAGCAATTAATGTTATACTGCACTGCTGAAATCTTGATGACAGTTACCCTGCACTGATCTCACCTCTTTTTGTGAATATTAGAATGGCTTCTGTCTGTCTCAGAGATATTTTTAGCTTTTATTGTGCTGGGATGTTATTGTGGCGACAAATGAACACAGAACACGTGTTTTGGTCGACATCATCCTTCTTTTAACCGAAATAATTCCAGATAACTGACTTTCCTTTTCTTTTTGGCAACAAATCTTAACTTTCGGTGGTTTTCTCTTGTTCGTTGCTCATTTTGCAATGTTGTTGTTGTTAGCGGTGTTGTGCCGAGAAACGCATGTCCTCCGAGAATTGCATGCACCTCGCAAAACGCGCACCGCTTATAGTAGAGTGGTCCACGGAAATATACATTTTAAAACCCATACAGTTCTTATTTGTTGGGCTTAACAGTCAGTGAAGTTCCGAAAGTAATTCTCAGCGGACACGCGTCTCACTCCATGTGCAGAACATGTGCAGGGGTGGGTTTCCTCCTCTCTGATTTTGATTGACAGCTGGCATGGTAGTATGATTGGCAACTGAGAACTGAGTCTGATTGGCAACTGAGTAAAGGACAAAGGTGATTAGTGGATCGCTGCAAAGCACATGCAGAGTCACATGCAGTGTACCTCAGTCAGCTACCCTTGAAATTAACTGAGTTTATTCACCTCCGACATCGCAGGCTCTGCGGTGTGACTATCGCAGACACTTATATCGTGCAGGCCTACATGAGAGAAAAAAAAAACATACATTTTTCTGCGGTAGGCTCGGGTCCGTATTGGACTCTTTCCCGGTCCGCCATTATTACTTATTGTAGGACGCCCTCTGCTCAGCCGGCTGGCTGTCCGCCGCCCCCCCTATAATCCCCCCAGCAACCCTTCTCCCCATCCTTACTCTAAAGTTCAGCCTGCTCTGACTTCCTGTAGCATAACCCCCCTATTTTATCTCTCTGGAAACACCGGGGGGTAACCCCACACCCCTGGGCTGAGCGGGTTTCGAACCAGGAGCCGGTCTTCAACCAGAACACATGGCTCACATTAAGGCGTTAGATGTCTACCACACTGCGCCACCGGAGACCATCCACAGTTGGGGATGAGCTCTGCGTGCTTTTATCTTGGTATTTTTGCTCCTGGACTTTAAAATTCATCCTGAATAAGGTTTGAACCTCAGGAGTCCCAGTCAATGTTCTTATCCTGTGAGCCATGTGGACACACAAGCCACATGGCCTACTATAAGGATATAGAGGTATAAGTTTGTCCACAAGGGGGTGCCAAACTCCAGACAGAGGCTTTAAATAAATTATTGCTAACTCAATTCTGGAGTAAAATCACTTTATCCCTTTAGTACATTCATAGTACTTCTCAGTTAGTAATAATAATAATAATAATAATAATGAAGAAACCAAAAGCACAAATAATCAAAAAGATAAGGGAGTTAACATCAGCAGCTTTTTTCTTAAAATAAAAACAAACACAAGCTCCAACTTTCAATTGCAATTTATTTCAAGTGACGCTAAAATGAAAATCTATGTTTAAAAAACTTATAAACACTCCATTTATATCCCAAACACACACAATACCTATAGCCACCCAAACTCTGCAGATACAGTAAATCGTCAGATTTACACATCAGCATCACATTGTCATAAGTATAAAGACTTAAAAAACTTACTTGTAGATAAATAAAGCACGTTCATGACTTTGTATTACAAAACAAAATCTACATCTACTTAATACAGCACACACATAACAACAACAAAACAAAATAAAACAATTAAGGAACAAAAAAATAAATAATAACCTCATAACACTTGGTGCTACCCAACACCTTCCTTACCCCTGTACCCCTTAAAAATAATGTCTTTGTACCTCATTTTAAACTGTGTAAACATGTTTGAACTTTGCTGGAAACCCTGAAGCACAAAAACCCTTCCTCTTTGTCCGAATTAAAGTTTGATTAAAGTTAATTTTTCCACTTAAATGATAACTTCCCTCACACATACTGAATCATTTCTGTATATTTATTGGTAGATGATTATTTTTAGCTTTAAACGATATTTGAGCTGTTTGATATTCCACAATGTCTGTGAATTTTTAATCTTAATTTTAACAACTTTTACAAGGAGGGACAACATCACCTGAAACAAGTGCAGTGATTTTAACAGGCCGGCACTGGCTGTGAGATATCCAAATTAAGGGGTTCAAAGATACATGCAGAGCCATAAGTTTGCTGTAGAGAATTTAAGAAATTCAAGTTAAAAACTAACCAAAGCACTTTGAAGAAAACAGGCACAGTCTGGAGGTTGTGACAGTCACTGGCCCTGTGAAAGGATAATTTTCTTCCCTCTATTTTCAGCGTTATTATAAATGCCAAAAATGGAGAAAAAAATAAGAGAGAGAGAGATGAGATGAGATGAGAGAGGAAAAAAAACAGATTTCATCATGTGCAGCCATGTAAGCCCATAAACACATTTCACAGTGTGTGGCCACAATGAAGACACCATGCTGGCATATGGCACCATGTCACAAAAGAAAGCAACAAGTCTTTGATTTGAATAAATTAGGATAATAGTTTCACAACTAAATTACTCATTTTATTGGTATGATGAGGAGAGAAATAATAAACTTGGCAATGGGAAAGCATCTGTTGCACTGTGGTGTTCTGGACAGTCTGCAAAGATGCTTTACCAAGAGAGATGCACATCCTAATGTTACCACTGAGTGAATACATTGCTCTTTATCTGACTTTAATCTGATTACAGTAATTACATGTGATGACTAGAGAGACAACCAATTGTCAGAACTCTTGACCCTCAGATACATCCATGTAATGAAAGTCATCTGGTGAGGTACAAACTTAATCCAGTTACCAAAGCCAAATTGGATCTCAAAAGTTATTGCAAAGAAATGCAGCTCACCCACAGATCAACACGGCAGTGTTGAACCAGGCCTGTTTTTCCTGCACATGCTCAGATCATAGTGACAAAGTAAAGTGGCACATTTAACATCCAAATATGCTGTTTTCTGTTTGTTGGTGCTTTCAGCGACTATGTGTCATGATATATGTTCTGGTGTTTAGTTTTCCCCTGGTTTTGGTCTGTTGAGTGTATTTTCTTTGTGATTTTTCCTCGTGTTTCTGTTCCTCATCGTTTCTGTTCCCCTTTAGTCCTGTCTTGTGAGTTTTCAGTTTGTGTCTGACCCCAGCTCCCTCTTGTTCTATGGGGTGAGTTGACCATAGGAGCTGGGTAAGTTGAGCCGTATCCCTACTATTTGGTCACATGATCAATTTCTTATACTATCTCCATGCAACAGGGGCTGGGGGTGTGGTGGCTCAACTTACCCCACTCTCCCCTAATAAAAAACATAATTTTAAATGGCCTTATTTTATTAAAATAATATTTCTGTGGGGAAAACACACAATAGGTCGTTTTTTGCATAAAAAAGAAAAGGTTTAAATTTGACAGTTTATTGACCATTCGCTAATGATTAAAGACGAACCCGGAAGTGTTTACCTCCGGCAGGTTAGCGCGGGACAAAGTCCAAAGTTTGGTTAAAAACAGAAGGCCGACTGCAGAGACCGACACCTTTTAACCAGGTAAGGAGGACTTAAGTGTCACTTTTTAACTACAACAGCAAACCTGTTATGTCCCCTCTTTAATATTATAACACTTCCCGCTGGCTGGTTACAGTAAAATAACGTTATTTTTAATTACTAAAGTAAGCTGTCGCACCTGTCCAGAGACCTGACTCTACCTCTGGTATCAAACCCTCATCCTGCTGCGGTCTGACAGGAATAGAGTCTGTTTGTTTGAGTTTACACCAACCGACAACGGCGACATTTAGACTTAACAACTATGGACGAATATATTTAAAGGTACTAATCAAGCTAAACTCATTCTCAACATAATATGCGCAGTTACTAAACAAATGCATGCAAGACGGTAGATGGTTACCTTTAAGCTAATCCTCCTTAAAGAGTTCAACATGGACCCATTTAATTCCTTTTTAGTATTATATCTAGTCTAGTTATTATTACAGCAATTACTCTACAGAAATTTGCTTTTCCATGCTTTTCTCTCCCCACCCTACATTTCAAATTAAGTCCAGGTATTTCTGAAAAAATTACAATAGCATGAGAAAGTTCATTATTCTGCAGTTTAAACTATTACATTTTCTAAATTCATCAGACACAAAGCGAAATATATCCAGACTTTAGTTGTTTTAATCTTGACTTACAGCTCACAGAAATCAAACATCTGCACCCAAACACCAAACTTCACCCCGGACTTCAAACCCTCACACCTTTGCAGATGTTTAAAGTTACTGACAAGAAACACGACTTTGCTGCAGTTTGTTGTCATTTTGGGTTTTTATCTAATTAGTAATTTTTTGGTGATGTATTAACAAAAAATATAGTCATCACCTTAACAACCACAAACTCCTATGAAAAGCTTTATTATGTATTTGTTTAAGTCATCAAGCACTTAGGCTTATACCATATCAAAGTTAATAGTCCAAAAAGGTTCACCGGGTCTGACTGTATGTTTGTATTTCTTATATGTAGACCAGTGTGTTTCTTTTTTTCCTCTTTGACATGTTTCGACTGCGAACCTCCTGCAGTCTCTCCCAGAAGACTCCTGTGATGTTGTTGTGACGTTGTCTGTCAGACGAGGACGGCTGCAGAAATTTGCAGTCGAAACATGTCGAGGTAAAAAAGAAACCCACCGGTCTAGATATAAGAAATATTCACATATTAAAGTTAACGTCTACACGTCTTTAGCATTAAAACCATTTGCTATTACGCAAAAGTCAAGTTTGCTCCTCCTATTGAAACACGGATATTTTCCTCAAAAGCTGGAAATCAGCTCAGATGGATGTTTCCTCGGTCTGCCTGATGTTTTGCTGGTAAACAAGCCTCATTTTGAACAAATTAATGTTACAAAGAGATCCTTCATTCTATTAGCTAATTTGCTATCCTGTTTCATTTGAATAAGTATAGCTAGCTAACATTTGTTAAGGAGGCAGCTGTTTCTGGAGCAAATCGCCTAATTTGATCTGCTTAATTGCAATAGATTTCCCAAACATCAAGATTGAACGCTGCAACTTTGTCAGTTAGTGCAAGAATGCTTTAAAAGTAATCTAATCAGATTGCGTAAGGGAACCATTGCACAGCCACTTAGACTGTAAAAGGCTCGCACACCCATTAGGGAGAAATTCCCTCAGACAGGAATAGATACCAATTGATTGGGACTTCCTTGAAAATATGTGATCACTCCCCCCCGATTTGTGATCCGGTGGAGTCATTGTGTGGTCTCCAAATGCTGTTTGGTGGTTTCTCTCACTTGTCATTCGGTCCTGGATTAGGTGGACAATTTTTCTTCTCGATCCTAATAAACCTCAAGAAGAAGTCAATAATGCGGCCATTTTAGAGGAGAAAAGCCTTGTCCATTCTCCATCTAGTGACCCCGAGGAGAGTAATCTTCATTTAGTTTCATTAGCCGTATTTTCAGGCATTTGTTTGAAGTTTTCAGACTGAACATAATCCCTCTTGTTTGTGCGGGCAAAGGTATACAGAGTTTTGTTTGTTTGTTCGTTTTTTGTCCACAAGTGGAAGATTGTCTTCAGTCTCATCGTGTACAAAAAAACAGATCAACAGCAACAAGGAGGGCAGCAACAGACACACAACAAATCCACACAAAACATCTTGGCAGCAAAAGGAGGACAACAGTGGCATCCCACTGAGCAATAAACTGCTATTAGACGTCTAGTTTTTTCGTAGACCTAATTTCAACCGTCTAGATTCTGTATATGTTTAGACGGAATTTAGACGTCGCACTTTAACCCGATATTTGATAACTATTGAATTCAAAAAGCAACTGTGAGTTTCATAACTGATCTCCAAGTACTTAACCAAAATTATTATGATAGTCGTTGAGCAATATGAAGTTAGGTAGATCTAACGGGACATAGGCCAACTATCATTCAGCACCCTGATGGCGTTAGGAATGAATGAGTTTTTGAAGACGATTTGCCTTAGGTACTTGATAACGTCTGCATGAACGAAGTATAACGAACTCACTGTACTGTGGGTGAGAAGGATCGT
This sequence comes from Xyrichtys novacula, assembly GCA_962446985.1. Lineage (NCBI taxonomy): Eukaryota > Metazoa > Chordata > Actinopteri > Labriformes > Labridae > Xyrichtys > Xyrichtys novacula. The sequence goes on from OY660875.1 coordinate 1,875,024, forward strand.
TTACTATCTTCACAGCTTTTTTCCTCATCACTTCCTTGTAGATACAGCTGAAGTGTTTCTGTGGCTTCCCTGTGATTTTTGTGGCTAGACTCACTATTTTCTGCCTTTTGTGTTTAGGTTAAGATTCCCTCTATGAATGATGTGCGTTGAATTGCAGATTGTGATGAGACTTTTCTGTTTTCACAGCTTCAACATGTCTGAACCGACCAATCAGCAGTTCGAAGAGCCCATCTCTGCAGTCGGAGTGATCAGTTATCTTAACAAGGCCCATGATGCCTACTATGTTGTAAGTACATATTTTAAACTGGTGGAAACTGTATTTTTTATAAACAGTTTTATTTAATAAGCTTGCATTAAGCTCATCTGAAAGATGTAATAGACGGTCGGGGTCTCACAGTTTAGATTTTAAACCAAAATTCGACCCAAATGAGTTTTTAACATCTACGAACAATTATCAGAATCATAGCTGCAGATTTTCTGTCGTTATTCTCCGCCTTCTGTCTGAAGAAAATGCGCATCTTCTAATTGGGGGATTTCAGGCAGACATAACTAAAAATGTGTATGGTGCTCTCTGATTTGTCCATTTTGTGCTCCTAGTAACCTTTGTCAATCAAAACATGACTGAACAAATGGTCAAACTTGAAAATGAAGCTCTGTAGGTTGTTTTTTTTTCTGTTGTGGTCCTCTGTTGTCGGTTGTTTTTGTAACAGTTGTAACTGAATGTGTAGCATAATTCACAGGCAGGATGTTGGCAGCTTTCCTGGGAGTTTTTCGTTGGAGCTGTTCGATGACTTATTCATCAAGTTTACTTTGATGATTAGGAAGATCCCCTTCCTGACATTATTATTGGTTGCCACCAGAATTACAGACACACCAGAGGCGATGGTTTAATGATGTTTGCATGATGCCCACCAGAGTCTTTTTAAGTTTGCCCCCACGTTCTCCTGACTTTTAAGTCGGTTGGGGTAAATGTGTAAAGATGCGGTGCAGGATTCGGTTCATTTCTGTGAACCTGTCTTTGTGTTGTTCGGCTTGTAGGGAGTTAAAAAGAAGAGTGTGTTGTGAGTTAGACAAAGCACAAAGCAAGCTCAAGGGCAGATCTCTCTTCCTCCGTCTCTCTTCCTCTTCAGACTTTGTCTTTTCGCTCTCATGCGGCACCCCCAGCCTCTCCTCGTTGCCTGAGTTTTTATCTCTTCCTGCTCCACCCTGCACACCCAGCTCGTTCTCATGTCTGGCAGACGATGGTGGGTTGGCATCGGAACGGAGCCACTGGCAGGAAAGCTACATGTGCAGCACACGGTAGTGACAAAGAGAGAGAAACCCCCTCAGACTTCCTCCTCTGCCTCTACACTCTGCCAATACATTTCAAATGATGTGCAAATACTGTGTGTTTCCTTTCGGGCTAAAAGTGAGTTATAGCGCTGTTTTGTCTCAGTTTGAGGAGAAATGTAAACTGCTACAATTTTTTTCTTTTTTTTTTGTAAACCTGGAAGCTTTTAGACTTTAGACTTAAAATTCTTAGATATTTATCATATTCATATGTCAATTATTATTTATTTATACTGCACTAATTTACAATAAATGTTACCTCAAGACGCTTTGTAAAAAGAGCAGATTGAGATCATCCTCTCCATTATATTTACAAAGATCCGACAGTAAGATCAGACCCATTCTTAAGTCATCTGAACCCACCATGAGTGAAAGACTCAGAGCGTTAAGAGAGTTAAAGTGGAGAGGAAGAACTTCTTTTAACAGGCAGAAACCTCGAGCAGAACCAGACTGATGTTAGACAGTCATCTGCTGAGACTGAGCTGGGTTTAGAGAGGGGAGAGAGGGACAGAGACAAGACGAACGACAGCAACAGCTCATACAGACAAAAGGCTACAGTGCCAAAAATAGTGGGACAGGTATGTGAACTGTTTACAGGAGAAAAGATGGACCTGGGGCTGACTCCTGGCCTCAGGAAAAAAACAGGTTCATTGCATAAACCTTCCAGTCACTTCAGCCATGCTACTTATTATTTAAATGTCTGTTTTACGGTTCGCTTTATATCATCTTAAAGGAAAAGGAGCATAAATATTCAGCCTCTGGGGATACTGCAAAAATCAATCTTTTTTTCTAAATGTCTGAACAGAGTGTACACAAACATCAACAGTCGTGTTCAGATAAATCATACTCGTGATCATTGTACTTGTTACAGAGCAACAATGTAACAAAGAAACCATTAAACAGAGCAACAATGAAATAGAGTAACATTGAAATAGAGCAACAATGTGACAAAGAAACAATATAACAGCAACAATATAACGGAGCAACAATGAAAAGGAGAAACAATGTGACAAAGCAACAAATTAAAAGAGCAACAATGTGACAAAGAAACAATAAAATAGAGCAACAATGTAACAGAGCAACAATATGACAGAGCAACATTGAAATAGAGCAACAATGTGACAAAGAAACAATATAACAGCAACAATATAACGGAGCAACAATGAAAAGGAGAAACAATTTGACAAAGCAACAAATTAAAAGAGCAACAATGTGACAGAGCAACAATAAAATAGAGCAACAATGTAACAGAGCAACAATGTGACAGAGCAACAATGTGACAAAGCAACAGTGTAACATTACAACATCATATCAGAGTCTCTGTACCAATCATTTGATGTCTGATGTTTTTCACTCTGAGTCAGTTTTCCTCGGTATAAAAACACGGAGTGTAAACACTCCCTTCAAGGCAATGAAACATCAAAATCATGTCTACAAATAAAAAGTCAAGTACAAGTTAGCCTTCGAGAAAATATTCCAGGCCTTCAGACTCAGAGAACTATTTCAGATGCATTTGTTCCATCTTCAAGAACATCTTTTGAACATCACGATGGCGTCTTTCATCTGCAGACAAACAAAAATACCAGCGCCTGGCGTCTAATGCAGCTCTAAGAGGGGAAGTCTCTGGATATCACGCCGTATTGATTTTCTTCTCCTTTCATATGAGACTTCTTTAAGAATTCCTCCTTAATACCGACTGCTTTCCATACTTACCATACTTCTTATACAGCAGATCAAAAGCCTGATTAACTCTTTTGCTCTCTGATTCGAGGCGCTCACATCTCTGAACTTGAGCAGGTTGTTCCAACACTAGAGAGCACAGGCTCAGATCAAACGGCGCTCCGCTGGGATCACGAGCTTTGCTGAAGCACCAGCAGCCACCCAACATCAAACGCCGAGAGCAGACTCACGCACACACATGCTCGGTGCGAGGGCTGCAGAGTGGATAGACGAGTATTTCAGATTCACCTGAGAATCTCCCACATCCTCGGCGCATAATCTTGATACTCTATTTAAAGAAACCTGTTACTAACACATGAGCAAGGATACTTTACGGTCCCAGCCTCTCCTTTTTAAGGCTGTGAACTAAAGATTTCTAACTTCAGATAAACATCTGAAAAAACGTATTCACTTTGCTTCCAAGGACTGGGAATGATTTTAGACAAAAGCCCACATCTGAGGGCTAAGTCCGGGGTTTGGGCTGCTAACAATTAGCTTAGCATTAGCATCATAAGGGGGTGAAGTAGACTTTGGTAGCTTATTCGGAAAATATGGTGAGTGGTGCCATCTAGCATTGCTGCCGTTACGATAGTGGCAACTCAGCGTCCTCCCAGGTTATGATTTTCGACAATATTGTGATTCTACATGGAGGAATAGATAAAGGAGTTGACTGTATTTTACTAATTTATTTGTTATTGTAACTGGATCATGATGATTACATGCTGCTCCTTGATTAGCATCCCAGCAAGAGGAGGAATGTTGTTTATAAGATGTTCATGTTAATCGTCCAGAAATAGACAAAACAAAACATTAAAGACGTCAGTCAGTAGGGAGCAAAATAACGACAAAATCATAAAATCCCTGATCCTCTTCTGTTGAATGTCTTGGTCGTCTGTTTCATCTGTATTAAGTGTCGCTCTCATAGATGCCAGCAGTCAAACTGACCACGCCCCCTTTTGGGTGAGAGCAGTCAGTCTGTAAGATTAGTAGGAAATGAAAATTCAGGGTCTAGAACAAGAAAACAGTATCATCCAGTGGCTATAGAGGACCAGAAATTCATAATTGATGACTCTTTTAATCATCAATCGGTGACGTAACATTAGAAATAGTTAAAAATTAAAGGGTCTGTCTCCATCAAACTGTATGATGTTACCTGTGTCTGGTCATCGCTTTAATTTCTGGTACCATACAGGGCTGTAATGTGATGAATAGTGTAGCTTCACAGCAGGAGGTTGTGTGTGTAAGACAAATGCTTCATGAACCCTTATATCTCATCATAATTTAGATTTTTTTAAATGTTACATTGCAGATCAATTATCGCCAATCAAAAAAAGTCATGCTTTATCAGTTTTTTTGTATTGACGGTTTGATTTAAGCCTTCAGTAACCATTTAATTATAGTGTTTTCTTATTTTAAACTGTTATATTATTGTCAATTTAGATAGACTGCTGTCACTCAAAAAGGGGGCGGGTCTGTAACTAAAGGCCGAGTACCCTGGTGGATTGCTGAAGTCGAAGTTTGATGAAGTTTCAGAGTTTAAAGTTGGATGAAGTTTCAGACTGTAAAGGTAAAAGTAGAAAATCAGCCGCTCTTGAGAACAGCTTGCATTGAGATGTGCAGATATTTTGATGCCACAACGTTAAATTCTGATGGTCTAAAGGTCGAGAAGCTCTTGTAGTCATGTGTCATTTAACTAGTAGAGATAATATGAATTTTATTGACATGAAAAAGACTTTAATGGAGCTTTAAGTAGGATACGAAGAGAATAACCTGCAGAGTATCACTGATTTTTCTACCCTAACGCTATAAACAAAAACTATAAAATGTTTAAACTTTCTCCTCCAACACGAACGGACAGACTCTGTCCTTTGAGCCCAGACTTGTGAGTGATGTTTCTCACTCATATCTGTGCAGGTTAGCCAACAGGAACACAATGTCAAACTGAACCTGAAAGTCAAAGATATTTTCTTTTCTTTATAGTCAGCAGTCTTGAGAAATAAACTGAACCTTCTTCTTCTTCTTCTATTTTGGGTCTTTTTTCTGCGTGGAAGGGCCCGGTTTGTTCTCGGTGCCTCTCTCATGTCGTCTCCACCTGGTTTCGCTCCCCTGAGGTTTCTGATTGCGTGCCTTCAGATCGTTTTATTCACAGCTGTGCCTCTCATTGCTTCATAGAGAACTTGCTGGTGGCGTCTGTCTCCAGAGATCCTTCACTGGAGCATTCAGCACCCCCTAAAGACTTGTTTCATAGGTGGGCTTTCAGATCACTGCGAGCTCCTGGTTTTAGGAACTGGCAGTCGAATCTGTCATTGCATTTCGAATCAAATGATACAAGCATATATTTCAACATCAGAGCCAGGCGTCTCTTATCAGACACGTGACATCCTCCTCAGTGAAGCGGGTGTAATAATGACGGAGCCGACTTGAAAGTGCGAGAGAAGAGCCATCCCAACTTTACACATGCCTCTCCTGCAGTGGCTCAGCAGTCTGCGTTTCACATTCAGGGTGCGTCGCAGCCTTGCTGCCGGCGTCTGTGGCAGGATGATGCCTGAGGTGCCTCGGAGGAGGACCGTGCCCTCGTTACTCCTCAACTTGACTTTGGGTTTCACAAAGCGAGCCCTTTGTTTACGCTGACAGGATGCGCTGGCTACTGACCTGGAAAAAGTGGCCAAGACGGGTTGTCTTGTAAGGAAGAGGGAGGCTGGTGATGTATAGGCTCCTTCTGGGACCTTTCATGGAACTGCTGCCGGAGACGCCCCACAATCCCTCTCTCCTCCGCTCATCTCCTGCTCTTTCTCTCCTCTCTCTCTCTCTCTCTCTCTCTCTCATCCCGCTATCTATCTCTGTTCCCCAGTCTACTCTCTCTGCTCTCATCCCATCTAGTCAGTGGTGGTTTTTCATGAATCTCCCCATGCCATGTTTCCCCCCACCCAGTCACCGAGGTCATTCATCATTATTGTCAAGGGGGTAATGTGTGTGGGTGGGTGCAGAGATCTATGACTTCTTCATTTGAATGAACCTCATTAGATTGACTCTTCTTTGTAAAGGATCCCTTTAGAAAATAACCCTGGCAGTTATTTAGGTGATTCTCACATGATAGCCAATGGAACATGACGCTCCAGCCGAGCGTGTTTGCCGCCGCCGCCGCCGCTACCACCACCACCCCAGAAGAAGAGTCTGCAGGTTGTGTTTTGCTTTATCATTCAGCCCTGCACACCTACATTTACATAGCAATGTAGTGTTGGACCTTGAGCATGACTTGTGGTGCCTACATGCTGTCAATATGGTGCACTTCATTATTTTTACAGACCCCACTGATCATTTACAACTAAGAATGAGCCTATTGTACAAGGACGAGCTGCTTAGGTACCCGGCTTTGGAATTATTCATGCATACACATGAGAGAGCTTCGAATAGAGAAGTTATAATAGAAAGACTCGCACATAAAGAGGTGGAGCAGTGACAGGATTTAGGTGCGTGTGCATTATTCTCGTTGCAGCTCATGGGATGCTATGTTTGGTTTTAGAAAAGATACTTTCTGCATATTCCCCAAATGTAATCCCTGCTTTCCCACAGAAGCACTCTCAAGTTTGGTTTCCTTATTAGAGCAGATCCTTGTCAGGGCATCTTTAATCAGCCGGGTCCCGAGGGATGATATTTTTAGCCACCTTTTTGGAGGCTAAGACTCCTTTACCCACGCCGAGCACTAATGAGATGGAGCGCTAGTGTTGGCAAGCGTTAATTAAGGCTAGTATGCAAGGGAAGAGGCAAAAGCAACACGCTCATGGCATACATACATTAACTTTATCCCACCTCCTGCATGTTTTTTCTCTCCTTGTTTTTTCCTCTCTCTTTTTATTTTTTTTCTGCACGTAGGTTGCACAAACAACAGATGGCTCTGACGCCGACCTGTGGAAGGACGGCTTATTCAAATCCAAGGTCACCCGCTACCTCTGTTTCACCAGAAAAACTGTAAGTGTGAACGTAAACTTCAGCCTCTCCCTATGCATTCTGCTCCAACACCTCGTCTGCCGCAGCTTTTGTGCTTGCCAGCGGTTATTAACTCAGTTTTCCGCCGCCAGCCGCCCAGAATATCTTTGTGCACTTTGCACTTTGATCAGTGAGAGTCCCACTTAAAAAAAGGCCAGCGTTGGCAGTGCAGTTTTGAACTTTTAGTTATAATGGATTTGCATGCATATTCCAGATGAATAATACCTCATGAGATATTTTTCATGTTTCACCCTCCTGAGGATATTATTTATGTTTATTCATGGAATAACAATGAGCTGTATTTTAACTATTCCAATTTATTCAATCAACAGCGTCCCTGTAGAGAAAAAGCTGTAACCAAACTGTGATTCCTGAAAGCCGATGCACATGAAAATAAAAATAATTTATGTAATAAACTCCTCTGTAAATATGATTTTACTGAATCATATCTATATAGTTATAAAGCTTCATATTTGACTCTTGTGCGGCTGAAAGGACTCTGGTTTGTCGGGTCATTTTTAACTCGTCTCCTGCCTCCAGCCCACAGCTGCATGGCTGTCAGCAGCTATGTGGCCATAAATACACCTGCTTACATCTCCAGCATTATCAACCTGTCTAACCTCAACTCACACAGCTTTACTACTGCCTGTCTCTTCATTTGTTTCCATGCAGGTAGAAAACAAACAAAACCTGCATTTCTGTGAATATTTTGCATCGACTCAGTTTGAAGACTAAATAAAGAAAGAGGATTAGGGCCACATGAAGAGAAAAGGAAATTAAAGTCAAAATTTAGAGATTAAAGTCAAAATTTCAAGATTAAAGTTGAAATATCGAAATTCCAAAAATCAAAATTATGGCAATAAAATCGAAGATTGAAAATTGAAATTTCGAGATTAAAGTCAAAATTTCAAGATTACAAAATGTCAGGATTAACGTCAAATTTTGGGCCTAAAAAGACTAAAATTTTGAGATTAAAACCGAGATTACCAGAGGTAAATCAACATGAATAAAGTCAGATTTCATGAATTATAACATAATTTTGACTTTGAATTTTGGAATTAAAAAAATGTAAATTTTGGGTCAAGATCAGGAGATTTAAGTCAACATGAATAAAGTTGAAATTTTGTGGATTAGAACAAAATTTCGAGATTATAATCGAAATTGTGGCATCAAAAATTAAAATTACGAGATTAAAGTTGAAATTAAGAGATTAAAGTTGACGCAAATAATCACAAATTTTCATGATTAAGTCGTAATGTCGAGATTAATGATACTTAATCAACAGTATTGTCGCTCGTCAATCGAAAACATGTCCTCTGTAGAACAGTTTATAAATCTGTTCTTTATAATTGGATTTGGTAACAAGGACATCCTCACTCATCTAGCACACAAACACGGTGTGGTCATTAGTATTCGGACTCTGGATTGACTGTGCCAAAGTTTACGACTCTACAGGAAAAAAAAAAACAGACAAACTTGAAAAAGGTTACCGCCTTCGTGCAAAGTGCGATTTTTTTCATTTCGACTTTTTGAAATTTGGACTTGAATATTGAAATCAAAAAAATTTCCCTTCCTGTAATTATTTTTTTCTCTTCTTGTGGCCCTAATCCTCTTTCGTACGTAATGGAGTCACTCCTGTTAGTTTTTTTACAGTATGTCCTCTAAAAGCCAGGCGACTTGGCAGCATCTGCCCCGAGCCTGAGCTCAATCTGGTCGTCGGTTTAGTATATAGCATACAAATAACCTTCGCCTAGTTCCTGTATATCATCTTAAAATGTGTGTCCACATTGTTTTAAAGACTTTGACACAAATAAAACATGACAGAGCCATCAACAAAGGCTATTTTGTCTGCCAGTCAATGGAGCTCCCACTGTAATTGTCTATGACAAAAACAGATTCTGTAAAATTAGCCCCTGAATTACGTGTGGGGAAGTAAATAGTTTGTGATTTATCATACTCTAGGTCGGAGGTAGAAAGCCCTCTTTGTCAGGCACTGATGGAAGAAATCTCTCCTGCAAAAAAGGGGGAAACACTAAAAAAGGTTCCATGCATAGTAATAACATTCATCCATATTCCTCCTTAAGTCGGTATAAAAACTATGAATAAAAAATGTCTCTAATGGTAATGACTGTCGGGCAACAGAAGCAGCGAAATCCAGCCTCTTCGGACGCATCCAGTCACGCCTGGCTCGCCCCACTCTCTACCGCCGCTCTGTATTATTGCAATTTATTATGGCAAAAAATGAAAATGTAATGGGAGGCAGGGAAGAGTCATGCTTGAAAATGTCAACTACACAGTCCCTGATTGTTTTTAACCAGTCCCAATCTGTTGATTAGACTGCCTCCTCTGTCTCCCGTCATCCCGCAGCTCCTCACCAAAAGGTTGAGAATGATTACAAGTTCACAGATGCGTTCTCTCATAGTAAAAAAAAGCTATTAGAGAGTAATTACTTCAGCTATTTTGTCAACCCTTCTCTTTAGAGACTCCCTGAGCTTTTAGTAAATCATTGACTCTTATTATCTCCACATTTTCTTTCCTGAGCCCTCCAAAAAACGACTAACCTTTTCTTCTTTCCTGCTCTCTGTCCTTTTGAAGAGTCACATTTGCATACATGACTTTAAATCCTCTGCTGTTGCTTTATCTTGAAGGGGCCTGAGGTTGTTGTGGACATGAAGCTGATTGACATTAAGGACGCCTTGCCAGAGGGCTTCACACCTGTGGAGGAAACAATGGACACGAGTAAGTAAACAGTCAGTACCGACCACGAGCTCGCGCCCGGCCTCTGTCTGTTTTTTCACTCTCAGACCAGCTTATGCAGGAGGTCCTCAGGGGCAGCTTTGCTGGAGATAGTGAATGTTTTATGGGTGCAGGTTAGCTTAATTTATGGCAGACTCTGGGAATAAAATAAACATTTTGCCCCGGAGGTACGAGAGGAGAGAATCATGAGTCATTGTTTATCTCAGCTGGAGCTGTGCTTTTCTTTATGAGCGGCTTATTTATTTATGTATTTATTTGGGGAGAGGACGAGTGGATGGGGGTTATCTAATATTAATGAAATGCATTCCCCAATGCTTTAGTGCTTTTTGAGTGCTATGTATTTCCCCCTCACTATCCATGCCTTGGAAATGTAATAATATTTTGGTGTGGGGAGTGAGGACAGCTTGTTTATTATTTTTATTATCATTGCATTTACACTGCACTTTCCAGTGTTGCAGGGGAAATAAATGAGCGGGGCACGGATGCAATATAGGAAGGCATGGCGATGCTTTTTTTGCCCGAATAAAGAAAAGAGATTATGTTTTGTTTGGCTATGGTGTAATTTAATGTTTTATTACTTTATGTGAATCCATGTTTAATGTATACATGTGACATTATGTATGAGGTCCTATCTGGAATATGCACTTCAAATCCCTGCTGTGCACTAAAGCTGATGGAGGATGCACTTGCTTCTGTCATTTTACCTACTAAAATGATAAAAATGATAATAATGCATGTTGATTTTGTGGCTTTCTGCTGTCCGGTTATTTCCCTTTGAGCACCAGAGCAGCGACTGATATTAGCTCATCTCTTAGTCGCAGTCCGGTAATGACTAAAAGGCAAAAGCTAAGAGGGATTCGTGGATGTACTGTATATATATTTGTCCTGGAGCTTCTATAGATATTTCAGCTTGAAACTCAGAGATGACAGAATTTGAGAGGCGACAGAGGCTTCCTGTCTGACACCCTCATGTGTACCTGAATCATCAGAGGAAACTGCCATGAGGAAGAGGAGGCTGTGTGTGAAAATGAGCCCTCGTACCGCTGCAGAGACGGCTGTATTTGACATCCAGATCACTACCAAGTCCAAGTATCACCTTGTTAACTACACCTGCATGGGGTGAGCACCAGGAATTATCATTTTGATCATCTGTTAATAACCATAAAGGTTAAGTTTGTAATTTTTCTTTGTACGTCTTTTTTCACAGAGAGATAAACAACATGGGGCTTTGGTATCGTCTAGGAGATGTTCCCCAACAAAAGTCAACTCAGCAGACCGACAGAAAACCCAACAGTGAGGCTCCATACACCACAAGACGGTAATCAAAGTTACAGCTGTGGTTTTAAAATGAACTTAAAGGTCGATGTGGTTCATACCAGAGTGCTGACGGCCAGCAGGGGGCAGCGTAACCGACTGCAAAAAGAAATCTGACTTTTTAAAATGCTCTGTAACTACACTATGTTTGTTTTCATTGTTGTTGACAAAGTCATCTCAGAAGTCCCACCCTTTCTTGAACCTGATTGGCCGTGATCATTGACTGACAGTTTTCCAACATTCAAACTGTTTTTAACGGGGAGTGCAGCGGCAAAAATTAACTTGAATAAGCACCAAAAACAAACGCCAGCCTCTTGAATATGTGGTCATGTTGTGCTGTTGGAAATGTCTGAGAACTGAAACTCCATCGCCACCACCTGTCAATCAAAACAAAGACGCAGGAGGCAGGAATCCAGCAGCACACATTCACTGTCATTTAGACGAATGACAATCAAGGGTTAATATCAGATATTGGGCTATGTGGGCTAACATTAGCTTAGCCTAAAATAAAGTGAAACAAAGGAAGCGGTTTATTGGTCGTTCTCCTTATTACATGGTATTTAACTGCATGTATAAAGTCATCTAAGGTGTTAAAATTAGACCTTCCTTTACATTAGGACATCATCTCACCAGTAATATATCATAATGTCAATATTAGTGCTATATTCATGGGTAACTTTAAATTATAAAACAAGCTTTACTTATAAATCAACATGCAGTCATCATTTATTTCTAATGATGTTCAGATTTCTGATTTATCCACAGCAGCAGCTCTGAGACTCCAGAAAAATGAGTGAAAGTGACAAATGTGGACTTCCATAAAGACTTTTCACAGTGTACAAAATTACATCATGGATCTCTGGAAAGATTGCTCTGATAACACACATATTAATCAAATTTAAGCACTTTTATAGAGCCTTATTAGTGCATTAACGAGTCTTTATTACAGTCCTTCAACTAGAAAGTCATGATTTATAAAGAATTATACCTCAAATCAAAACCAACAACAGCGTCTTCTGAATTAAAACCTTATAAATGCTTTAAAATACTTAATAAATGTACTAATAATGCATTATAAGTGGAAGTGTATTTCTTATTGTTCCAAAATAGAAACTGGAGCTCATGTACATCTTGATTGTAGATATTTAAAATGAAATTATCATGTTTTAAAGATCCTGAAGGGTTAAAGTGAAGTCATTACATTATGGACATCAGAAATGACGCACGTGTCCGTATTAATGTCACTGCAGGTGTCAGAAAAGCTCATTTTGATAAGAGATATTTCTAATGCTAATACAGTCCAGGTCTTGAATATTTGAACAGCTGGAGTTACTCTAGGCTCCTCTAACATCTGCGTGGCTTTAGCCTTTCGACTTCATTCCAAAGTTCCTCTAACTTTCCTTGCTCTTCTGTCTTTTTTATTTCCGACGCCCTGCATACTCTTGAGCTTTTTCGTGCGTTTCTCGACTATATGTAACATTGAAGACACCAGCCATTGATCATTCCCGGGCAATCTGCCGTAAAGGTTGTGGCCGGACATCGAGGCAGCGAGGGTGAACCGCCGGAGAGACAGGCTAACTAGACAGGATCTCCTGAACAAGAACATGAGTTCAATGAGGGCTAAACTCCTGCTATTTGCGGTGTGTCCCAGGAGGCAGAGGCAGGCAGGTCTCTGCTCTGACTGTGCGCTGACAGGAACGTTGTACTCTGCAGACAAAGAGGAGGAGATGTAGCCCGGAGAGCCAACGACAGCTGCAGAGGAAGGGAGGAGAGCTCCAAGATCTCCGCCACGCCGCCGTATGTGTGCGTCCCCCTCCTCTGCTCGGGCTTCCTCCGCCTCAGGCCTCAGCGTGAACGGAGCAGCCCTTTGTACTGTGTCCAGATCAAACAGCTCAATTATTTATCGCCCTGAAGAACGGGGGGGATTTCCACAGCAAATTGTAAATAAACAACTGAGACTCCTTAGGTGTGGAGAGGGGTTTTGGCACCGGGCGCTGATGGGTTTGCCAGCTTGAAGTGCTATGCTTTGCCATCCTGTGCTGGGCTGAGTAAAAGCCACTTAAAAGCCACAACAGGCCAGAGCGGCGGAGCCAGCAGGCAGATTCAAAACAGAGCTTCTGTTCTCATGGCCACTCAGCGGGGCGAGAACAATACAACAGACAAGCCGTGAATTCAAAACCGGAGTTCAAACCGGGTCGGGTTTGTGAATCGTCCGTGGTTTTTGCCTGTCGATGGTCAATATTCTTTGATGGTTTGAAGCGATGGTGGGCGCTCGGGCATGTGTACGCCTTCCAAACTCTTACCGGTAATCCTCGGTTCTTTTGAAGCCCACTTTCAAGTCGGAGAGGCTCAGAGGTTGGAATAAATTGCACCTCGGAGCGACTCGCACCCCCTCCTGATGCCTGCTGAGATCACAGGCTGCTGTTTTTGTATTAACATTAAAATTCATTCCACAGTCAGAGAGGCTTCTTTTCAGAGTATTTCCATCCATAATGCTCTGACACATAAGGACGGCACTGTGGGCAATTTAGACAGCGGCAGGTCTTTGACTATTTATCTGGCATCCTTTCTGTGTAGTTACACGCGCTGCAGACAGCCATACATAGACATCTAAGTATTTCTTTAAAGTCAGAGATTAGATGGTTTGACACAGTGATATATAAACAGCCCTTCAACACTCGCTGATTGCCTAAGTACAGTACTACGGCGTAACCGTGTGTGTAGTCGTATCACCTCACTCTGCTTTATTCATATTCAGCAGAGAAAACGCTCTGCTCCATGCCTCCTTCGGGCTATCTATAACAACTTTATGGCCTTTGGAGAATAGCACCTCTTAAATTTAAGTGCTCTTTACAGTCAGTGGAAAAGATGTTTTAAATACAGTCAATAATGTGTAAATTTTTAATGACCCTTATAATTTTGAAAGCTGCAGTGATCCCTCTCAAACGTTGAGTTGCCTCAGGCAGCGAGAGCTTGTTAGAGTTGTGTACAAACCTAAACTGCAAATCAGTTTTTTTTTTTTTCTTCTTTTTTTTCTGTGTTGGAGCGAGCGGAGCAGGCAGTACACAGTAACTGCAGGGTGTTGCATCATTATGGGACGCGCACAGTTACCACATCAAGGCTGAGGTGCTGCGTTGGAATTGTTTGTGTATTGTTTTGTCAGCTAAAAAAACAGTGCATCTGCAGGTCTTAAAAAGTTTCCTCAAACTTTGAATTCACTTTCCTCAGAAAACAGACCCCCTGTAGGTGCTACGGAGGAGTCTTCATTTTATTCACAAAAAAACAGATATATTGACTTCTGCCGTCCTTCAGCTGTACGGTTTCCTTGGAAAATGTTTCTGTATTCGATTTCAAGTTTGTCTGAAAACTTCTGAACTCAAAGTTAGAGAACACAAAGAGGAATCTCAGTCCTCGAATCCTGAATGTGACTCAGGACCATCAGATGTTTCACCAACATTAGCTTTAGCACTTGCTAAGATAAACAACAGTAATGCAGTAAAAGTTACTTTTGAAGCTTTTTTGAGACGACAGGGTAGTGGATACAAGAAAGAGAAAAAAGTGGGAGATGACAGGCTGCTGGGAGCCAAGGTGGCATGTTGTGCTCATGTTGTGAAAATGCAATGATGCTGTAATGTAGCTACACAGGCTTTATTGTCAACTGTACTTTAATATAGCTCCCCGACAGTATAATCAAAGGTAAACACACAGCAAGAACCTCATATACACATATAGTACTGTTCCGCCCTGTCTGCTCCGCCAGCTCACCCCTGTCATATTTAGATTTCTACCATGTGTTAAGGCTTGTCGCTGCAGTGACAATCACACTGACCTGAGTTCATTATAAAGTGATATTTAGGACAGTTTTTACCTTTTATTAGATCAGAAAATTGAAGAAAAATGGGCGTAAGTAGCAGAGAGCGAGGGAAGACATGCAGCTAACGGTCGTAGAGTTGGATCACCACCAGCTAAAATAAGGACTACAGCCTCCACATGGGAGGTGCACTGACACTGTTTGGCCAACTGGCTTCCATATAACTAGTTTTGATGAGAAACGTGAATTTAATTCAAGTCCTCATCCTTTTTAGAAAACATGGTTGATTTAAGTCGTATTTTAGCCTTTGTGTTGTTTTGGTCTAGATTCAGTCTGTGTAACTCAGTTTTCATATTCACCTGATTTCAGTCAGAATTGGGTTTATTACCAAGTAGGTTTACAGATGTGAGGAATTTATCTCAGTGATTTGGTGCTTAAATAGTGAGCACAGACTAAGAATAGAGAAAAAAAATCAAGATTAGAAATAAAAACGAGCAATAAACTCTCATGAAAGGAGTACTTTACCATATATAGAAAAAGTTATTAAAACAGTAAAAAATATACAAACATTCAGACTCTTATTTTCTGCTTCATGTTATAAGATTGTGTCCCACTCATCCATCAATCAGAAATTCAGAGCAAAACATGAAAAAATGATCAAGTATGTACGCTAATAAATGAGCTGAAAGTGCACTAAGATATAAACAAATAAGAACTTATCATTTAAAATTAAAGATATGTATAAAAGGAAAGTCTGTATAAACTGAACCTGACTAATATATACAGCTCCTACAAAATTGCAGGATATTAGTGCAAAATCTATACGTACTATTAGAAAATAACAGAGAATGCAAAATGAGTTAGCTGTCACACAGACTAGAAGTTTCATACAGGTGCTTCAACTGAGAAGTCATCTCTTCCTCTACTTGTGGTTTGAATAAAAAGAAAACCTTAAAATTGTGATAAATCATATTTAAATAATGTGTTAAGTGTATAAAATGTCTGATATTAGTGACAAATGTTCACAAAAACCTTCCACAGCTCAAAGTGACACTTTCAAAATGCTAACGGTTTTATTTCCAAGAGTTAAAATCACAACAAAAACTGTAAATCTTCCCATTCGAGCAGCTGAATCACTTTCCTTTGATTACTAATTGATTATCAGCTCTGATAGAAATAAATCATTTTAAACTGTTTTCTCTATCAACCCATTTCCTGTCGCTTTTCCAGGTCGAGGCCCCATCAGGGAGATTAATCTGAAGAAGTGCTGAAAAACTCTTATTTAATAATCCTGGAATCTCATGAATATCAAGTTTTTAGTTTAATATTTCCTATTTTTTCAGACCTGAATTAAGACGGTCCCTAAAAGTCTGAGTGCAGAAACCCGGGGTTGAAGTGACGGGACGGTTACTCCCTCTAAGTTTTCCGGCAGGATGAAGGATAAACTCTGGATGGTTGATAGTTATTTCTTATTGGCTCAGGCTGTCGCACCATATTGAGCCACTAAAGCTGTTGGGGTGCAGACCCAGACCTCTTAGGCGGCCTGCTGTGCAAATGCATTTCAACCTTGTGTGTTTAATGTCTCTTTATCAGGTTTGTCTAAAGAGCTTCAACCAGCCGCGGCGCTCGGTTTTGATTCATCGCTGCGGCTTGATGTCAACCACGTCGGCTTGTTCTCTGTCAAGATGGACCGTATCAGCCGCTCCCTGACTTTATAATGTGGAAAACATGCGCCATCCGGTCAGCCTTTTAATGTGTCCAGTAAAGTATCCCCCTCCTTCCTTCTCCAGGCCAACGCTGCCATTTGTTCTCCTGATAAAACTGTCATTGCTGAGGCTGATATCTGACCTCTACACTGACTGCTAGCATAAATTAGCCTTGTCCTAATATTGCAATTTCTTTGGCTTTCACTCAGAATCAAGGTTTTTGACATTTCTCTTAGAATAATAGGCTATTGTACACACGGGCACTTTTTAAATCAAACTGTACGGCGATAAAAACGTCACCGCCGAGTGTGTCTTTCTTTTTTTTAGCTTTGCTGTAGGAACACGTGAAGCCCAGAGAGTCATCAGTGTCAGGATCGGCGTGCGTATCGATAGGTTTCGGGTTCTACCTGTGACACTCTGCAGGAGCATTGTCGCAGCTTTCATTGCTCGCTGGTTAACCAAGACTTCCCACCGCACAGGACGCGTGAGGAAGGGGGGAAAAAAGACACGGCGACTGTCAGTGTGTCGCAGGAGAACAATCACCCCCCGCTCAATCTTCCTCATTACTTTGTTGTGTTCAGAAAAGTTGCCAAAAGTGGCAGAGATCAAACAAAGACGCGGCGCAGCCCTGCCAGCGATGATCGAGTGATCAGCTGAGATCTGATGGGCTCCGACTGCTCGGTGATTTCTGCGCCATATTCAGAGAGAAAGATCCTCCTTTTCAATACCTGACACCGAGCTTAAAGGAGGATAATGACGGGTGAGGAAGCAGCTCCCACAAAGCAGCGCTGTCGGCACATAGAGGAAGGTGTGGAGATGTTGTCACGGGGACGGCTGGATGTGTGTCAAAACAAGAGCTTCTTGCACTCGGGCTCTTCAGCGATATTACTCTCATTCTCATCTTTACCTCTTCACTGACGACTGCACGTCTGTCCCCCCCCTCTCTCTTTCTCTCTTTTTAAAAACAAAGGAAATCTGTTGAACTTCCTCCCCCGTCATCAATAAACCTTCAGTGTCATGGTTCGCTCTGCCGCTCTAATATCATCATTTTGACTTCCAGATTTCCTGGGAACACAAGACTCCTGATCTGCGTCGTAATTGCGTAAATCCACCAGGCCGTGTTCCCAGTTTTCCCGTAATTTGATGAGGAACTGCACTATAATTGAATATTCAAATTAGGAATATGTGTCAATATGGCTCTCCTTGCCTGAAATGAGGATTAATTGTTGTCAAAACTCCAGTGGCCGCCGTAATACGAGCCCCCAACACTGGCGTTGATTAGCAAATGCACTTGCCATGTTTTTGTTTTAAGAATTAGTTGTCTAATTGATTTGCCATATGTTACCCTCTCCAATGCAGCTAAAATTGTATTTAGAAATCAGCAATTTGGATTGAGACAGTTTTGTGCTTCAAACAGATGGGGGAGCAGCCCTGGAGGTTGCCTGTAGGAAAACATTTCATGAGCACATTTTCCTCCTTTAGCGCCAAGTACCACTCCGAGTTTCACACATCCGCAGATAAATACCCCGTTTTCTTTTGTTTTTTCTTCGTACTTCTTTAACGAGGCAAACACAGACGAGGTAAAGAGTCGTTCAGACCGTCCCCTCACTTTATCAGTCCACGCTGGGACGTCTCCACGCTTTGAGAGATGTGTACCTTTCTTCCTCAGCAGTGGAGTCAACCTTTGAAAGGTAAAAGAAGTCTGCGCTGAATATGGCAATCGTTCCCACAAGATTGATGCCAACCTTTTAAAAATTCACCATTGGCCTGGATTTAACATGGCCAAATGCTGATGTAAATGAGGAGGGGAAAAGTCGACCCTTTCATTGCAAATAAATCTGAGTTGCAGGCTTCGGCTCATAAATACCACAGCCTGTCAGAAGTCTTGTTTTATTGCTCTTGATGGAAATTATTGCTTTTATTTATCTCATGCAAAGAGATAAGGCTCTGAACGCCACAACTCATGTGCCGCTGCAGCAAACCTGGAATATGCAGATCTGCATTTAGTCTTAAATTCCTGGAGTTTTGATTTACCGCTCCTTCAAACAAGCGAGGAATTATTATTTGATCCATAAACAGGGAAATGCACAACATGATGCTCAAAACACACTTCATTATTTGCAGCTGCCCTAAAATCTGTCTCCTGCACTTCTTCTTCTTCTTCTTAACAGCAAACTTTAACGCCTGCACGTCCTCCAATCAGACAGTCCCCTCTCTTAATGATATCCCCGACTACTTTGCATTATCATTATAAGATCATTTGTTTTAAAATGCCATCGCGGAGCTCATTTTACCTTCAGAGCATGTCATGTTATGCAGCTCTGTCGAAGCCGTGCATTTTCCCCTCTCTGCTTGCTGTGGATTTATCGATCCGTAGGGGTGAGTCACAGGGTGTGATTCATGATAGCTTGATTGATGAGGATTTCAATCTTATATGGTTTGTTAACTTCAACTGCCCACAAAGTGCATTCTGTGCTGTTTTCTGTAATACAAGGCCATGAAACGAAGGAGGGGGAAAAAACAGACTTCCCTTGAATAATGGAATCTCTCAGTTCCTCCAGAATTAACAAGATCCTGCTCCGAACCCCCCGTTAAAGGTCTGTTTGAGCCCCTGGGCAGCCGAGGCACGGTTTAACTTTTACCATATTCCTCCTCTCCACATTCATCTTGTTATTTCTGTTCTGTGTTTTGCCTTTGGACAGATAAAAAAAAAATCTTTTATTGAGGGAGTTTCCTTGCTTCAGTGCTGAAACAAAATCTCTGGCATTAAATTTTAATGTCTGAGAGAAAGTGCTGTAAATACGGGGGGTTCTTGTCAGATAAACAGGAAACTAAAACTGTGTATGTTTTTAGCAGGATGATCAATAAAACAACAAAAACACTGATCAGTTTTACTCTGTTTCCTCCAACAGGAGGACCACAAGCAGGCCGGACTCCGAGCAGCAGGGCAGTGGGATTTACACCCTGACAGGTAAATAGGAGGGTTTAATATTTGATGTGTGGGTATGATAATCCTGTAAATTCTGGAAAAACAACAACAGTGCATGCATTTGACTTTTCTTCCTGGAGTGTCTTAAAAACCTGAAATCCCTCAAATCTCTAAAAACCAAGGCTGGAAGGTCCTGGAATTAAATAACATTAATATTATAATATACTATGATAGCACCATTGAAAATGAGAAATCCTGCTTGTATTTCCATTAGATCCTGCTCTTTAAAGGTGTAGTGTGTTGTATTGAGTAGAAAAGGAATATAATATTAAGAAGTACATTTAAAGCTCCAGTAGGGAGTTTTTAGGTGGTTAATTAACAGACTAAAATTAACAGTCGAGCTTGATTATGATCTACAAAAGCAAAAAAAGACTATTTTGAAAATGTTTATGATTTCTACGTCTTAGTGTTTAATGCCTGTAGCTGCTGCACAGGGGGTAGGTGTCGATTTGGTGTTTAAATGACTTTGTTTATGGCAAATATTCATATTAAGTGATGCATTTCACTGACAGTTTAATGTCTGACTTTTTGTCTGAATTACATCCTCCTTTTCCTCCTATGTAAAGCAGACTGTTAGTAAAGGTATCACTTTGTTCACACTAACTAAGAGTTCCCTACAGGAGCTTTAAATCAGCATATAATCATCTGAATACAAGAATAAGTTTGTTTTTTGTTCCACTTTTATGAGATTTTTGCTGATTATAAAACAGACTAACACAGTGACCCCTCTGTGTGACCTAAAAGAGCAGAAAAAATCATCTACAACAAAACTGACAGGCCCTTATTGTAATTTTTAATACCTGTTATCACCATAAGGGGGAGCTGGAGGTGCCACATCTGCTAATCGACAACAGAATCAGACTGTTTACTTTCTACACAGCTAAGATTAAAAGTCAGTGAAATAAGAATTTATTGTCAGTTACATTACAGGTCTTTGTCCACAGGGGGGCGCCAAAACAGACACTGACAGAAGTTTCTCATTGGAGCTTTAAAATGAGCGGTTAGCCTGTTCTCGCATTTTGCGCCACAATTTTTCTGCTACAGCACAGAACAGACAAACTAGTATAATAAGTGTTTTTGTATGAAGTGAGAAACAGAAGAAAGTGTACCGATGGGTGATTCTGTGATAATTAATCGATGTGTGACAGGTGCTTTTTGTCCTCTAAGGCCACCGTAGCTTCAGTGACAGGAGGGGTGAGCAAGGGAGTATTCTAATCTGGTTACACAGGTTATCACTTAACATTCCCTTGTCTACACCTTTGAAAATGAATAAAATCCAAACAAATCTTTATGTAGACACATGGAGGATGAATTTTTATGATATTAGAAGTGAGTTTAAATTTTTAGGTGTTGTTTGATGCTCAGAGTGGATATATTTTTTACATTTTTGCTGTGCTCTAGATTATAATGTAGTGACCCTTTGTTATTTATGGTTTTATTTTGAATAACTTTAAATTAGGATTCATCTAAAATACGGTTAAACTTCCAAATGAGGAAAATGACAGATATACACTAAAGACTGTTATTATAGTTTTTATTTAGGATTGATTTAAAGAGAATCGCACAGATTAATGTTTTTAAAGGGTTAAATGGAGGATTCGTGACTTTTGAGCAAGAAAACAGTGTTTGATCAGAGAAAAGGTTCACTGCTTCCTGTTGAAGCTGAAGTCTTTAGCTGCGTCTGTACATGAAGGCGGCTCCTGTGGTACTTTATCTACAAACGCTCTACGTCGAGATCCCCTCACTGATGGATACTGTTCAGAGCTTTGCTTATCAGAGCCAACGTGACTCCCAGAGGAGGAGCGTCTAACACTCAAGAGAACATTTAACAGCTGTCAAAGATGATCCATCACGTGCCATACTTACATTTGTATGTACCGTACACGCACTGGAAGAATCCCCCTCTCTTTTGTCGAGGAGAAACTCAGCTAATAGCACAACGCTCGGGGACTGAAACAGAAGAAAGGCTAATTCTTTAGGAAGCAGAGCTTAGCAGTGACAGCCTCAGAGACACGGAGTCAGAGCCGAGCCGAGCCGAGCCGCTCCAGTCTTAACAGAGTGTGTGTGATCCACATGAGGTGAAGGAGGGAGGCAGGTTTTTATCCAGCTGGAGAGAGACACCATGTGGTGAGGATTCCTCCTGCTGCTGAGGCACACCCAGACTGTGGGGCCACGTTACAGAGCAGCCTGCCTTCTTAAAACACAGGCAGAGCTGTTAAACAATGCTGAGGTGTGAGAAAGATGAAGTACAAACCGGTTTTACACAAAAGGATTTAAATATTTCGGTTTATTCCTCCTCCTGCCTGAACCAACAAAATAATTATTCCTCCACTAATTGCCCCAAAAATGATGAATCCATCAATGTGAGGGCGTGACAGTCGTGTTATAAGTTAGTGGAGACAACTGTGCAGAGTGTGGCCCTGAAGGAGCCGACATTAACACACAGCTGAGCGCTTTGTGGCACTGGGTGTGCGATTCCTCCGCTGGGACGGCGTTTGAGTGACAGTGAAGAACATGCACATACTGTACAGGACGCTGCCAGCGCTCATCATTTACCCGCAGAAAAACTGTCCTCTCTCTGCTCTACCTTCATGTGTCCCTTTAAGGAAAAAAGGAGGATAATGGAGTTAGCTGAAGACGCTGGATTTCCTCCGATTGTGTATTTGTCGTCAGTCCTGCAGCTCCCCGCTGTGCATGTGAGAGAAGCAACTTCCCCTTCATTAACAATGTGGTAGCCTGCGGACCAAGTGTGAGGTCGTAGCCGACAGCCTATTTGTGTTAATTGTTAGCGCTGGTAGCTCTGGTGCATGTGTGTGTGTCTGTGTCAGTGTGTGTGTGTGTGTGTGGGTGGTTGCATGTGCCCGCATGTGTGTGTGGGCTGACAGCTGGCCAGGTTCGAGTTGGTCTAAAACCATGTGCGCTCTGTCAGGGTTGTACAGGCGCCTTCTTTAGGATTGATGAATTGCCTGCTTTCTTGATTAAACCCTCCGTCACTTCCCAACAAAACAAAAAACCCAACACACACACACTCTCTCACACACACACACACACACACACGAAAAAAAAAAAAAAAAGAGCGGGCGAGTTGAGGGGAGGAGAGGTAACATGTCTGGGAAATCTGTCATCTGCAGTCACATCATGTACAGATGTGGTGTGCAGGCGCTTTGACATTTATTACAAGAATATTAAAAACTAATCCACATTTATTTCGCAGCCCTCCCTCACTTGACAGTTCAAGCTCATTGGAAAAGTTATCAAGTTCTCATCGCAGCTCCAAACCTTTTGAGCTTCTCTTCCCCCCACGCCAAGTCCCTTTGCCAATTAGGTCTGTTATTCCTGCACTGACAGGACAGCAGGATATTTTAAAGGTGATTACGTTTGCGTGTCTAAAAAGCATTTGTTTGATAAGAATAAATGCAAAAACCCAGAAATGGAGTCTAAAATAAATCCGCGCAGTCTCCCTTCATTACCTGCAGAACAACATACAGTATTCAGCAGACACCCGGCTGATAAAAAGGTAAACGTAATAAAAAGTAATACATTTACATATCTATCACATTAATCAAAAATAAATCCTGACATTGGCCCTGATCTAACGTAATATGGAGAGCAATTATTTCCCTATCCATTAGAGGAACTTCAATTAACAGACGGGAGACAGTTCATCCTTCAGAGGAGGAGGAGGAGGAGGGAAAAAATAGGAGGCTCAAAATTAACTTGGGTTTGCAAAATATCTTGGCAGAGTGACAGTGATTTTTGATTTTCAGGAAACAATATTAGAATTCTTATTAAACTATGTGCATCTGCTTTTAATTTGCCGCAAATAATTGGAAAATGCAATGGAGCTTTCCAATTAAAGCTCCACTTTATGCTGTTTAATAATACCCTCATAATATTATAGCTTATGAAATGACAGGTGAGTTGGTGTATGAATAAAACATAAAGCCCCGTAATAAGAGACAGAAAGGAGAAAAAAAAGAAAAAGAGGAGACAGTTGTTGGGGGGCTTTTAAATGCTCGACATAATTTGCATATATTAATCTCCTCTTTTCAGCCTTATCAAGTATTCCACTGTATTTGAAGTTAAAATAGTCGTGACAGGCAGGGGTACGCTTCGTTTTTCCAAGGATTTATTACTTGTATAATTCTGGATCTTTAATAAGCCAATATGACTGATCCTCTGAGTTCTGTGGAATTTGGTTAATTGTTCCAGATGGTGCTCACTGATTATGCAAAATTACTTTCTTTCTCCTCTTTTTCCCCCAACTACACCATTTTTTGATTGACTAACATGGAGAAAAAAGATTATTTTTGGCGCAGCACTTTCATTAAGAGGGTTCTCATCAGGTTTCAAACAAAAGTTCCATCTTATCTCCCCGTGTAGTTCTGGGCGAGGCTGTGCAGAAGGAGGGAAAAGGAGGAGGAGGAGAAGGAGGAGGAGGAGGAGGAGATCAGCTCGCTCTTATCTTAAAACGTGATGGATCTCAACTGCTTCTGCACCGCCGGGGTTATATTTTAGAATAACACAATTCTTTAGGCTGAGGGATTAAAAAACACGACCCCTGGATTGCCACAGAAAAAGTTATTATTAGTGTACGCTCCTCTTCTTCTTCTCTCTTTTCTCTCTCTCTTTCTCTCGCAGAGATTGATGAAATTACTAAGCAGCAGGGCCGGTCCTCCATTGCAGCTCCGTCTCCGTCCACAACTCACTAACATTCTGTTTTGCATCAGCTAAACTGAGCTGAATGAATCATTTATGGAAGTGTTATGGGGGAGTATGGGGCAGATTTACTGCCGAGCTTTTACTTTAGATGGAATGGGATTTCTATGAGGCCGATCTTGATGTCTGAAGTAATGCCAAAGCTTACATCAAGACATGAAAGGAGCGCTCTTAAAACCCACGTTTTGCTTCTTAATTCCCCTGGTCAGCAAAAGGCGAACAGAGCGGGAGGGAGGGGTTCAGCGAGAGAATAGTATTTACACCTAATGTATTCTCACACACACACACACACAAACCTCAAAAGCTCTACTACACCCAGCATCTAATGACATAAAGAAAGGCTGAATTTCTCCTCTGCTATTTAATGGCTGGAAAATTACACTCAGTTTAAATCCTCCTGTTTTTGCTCGTGTGTCTTCGGAAATGAAACAAAAGGCCAAAAATCACAGAAATATAGAGCATAACGACAAACATAAGGAAGGTTAGGGATGTTTCAGGATTATAGGAGGTGAGAAGTTACTTTTATTTATCTGAACTGTTTAAGATTTAAAGGTTTATTTGGAGATCTTCAAATCAGACAAAGGGATCAGAGTCTGCGATTGTGTGTTTGTGCGGATGTTTTAAGGCTGTACCTGTAGATACAAACCTCTCGATTTATTGTGTTTCTTCAGTAACACAATTGACCCGCTACTCTTATATTTACAGACACACACAAAAAAAACATCATTTAAATCTACCAAAGACCATAAATGTGTTACCGACACTCATTCATGCAACTAAAAAACATCTTAGTGAACATAACTGATTCATCTACGTTTTGTTTTGATTATATCTGCAGGATTTTTAGCTCCTTTTAAAGAATATTTAATTATTTGTAACATGTAAAAGAAAGACTGTTAATGTAGAGAATAAAAGGAGTTTACACCAACCCTGAAATTTACATGAAAATATCCAGTTATCAACTTTTAAAGTCATTATCCACCGATACTGATACCGTGCCGATAATTTTTGTGCATTCTTAGATTTGAATGAACTAAAAGTCTCTTAATCAACTTCCTTTCCGCGGGTCAAAGTCACTTTCTGACTTCATTTCGAACCCTGAGTAAAAATCCGAGGTTTAGATCCAATCCTGCATGTTTTAAATCCACTAATACTTCATAACTCTTACAGACCATCAGGGTCATGATCCAAACATGATCGATCCTGTGACGGTGCCGTTAAGTATTTGGGGATCAATCCTGAGTGAATCGTAATGGGATTTTCTGACTGGAGCCTGGAGACCCTCGGGCATTTTTGGACCTTTATTACAGTCAAATGAGTGACTTTAAATGGCTTTGCATTTGCAGGCCAGACCGGACTCTGGAGTCTCATCCCTCATTGCTTTCTATCCATCCCTGAGATAGAGGCAGTGCTCCATTAGTTTCAGTGTCCAGACGTGGACAGCCTCAATGGATGGGCCTGTCACTGCTCCCTCATTTGCCCCGTGTACAGCAGGGTTTGTTATCACACATCTAATTAGAACTTGATAAAAAATATTTCACAAAAAATCCAGTCATTAAATATAGTTTAAGGAGATTTATGGTGGAATATGCCTTAAAGATCTTTTAATGGCTCTGCTGACTTGTTAAGTTTGTAATTAATGATCTTCTAATACATACTGTGGTGTGATTTAGAAAGCACAATGAGATTCTGGGAATGAAGTCGTTTTGGAAAAGGGCATCTGGGGCTCCCAGAAGCTGTGTTAAATAGTTCAGCTCAGACTGGTTTCCTCAGAGCCGTGAAGTCTGCTGTGAAAAAGTTCAAACGCATCAGCGTCTTCATGCAGATGAGGCTCTTTTTTAAGAAACAGCGCCTGATTATGGAGCTGTTGCTTTGTCATTTTATAATGGTCAATTAGTGTGTTGTACAGAAAAGCCCCCGCGCTCCTCTTTAGCGGTGAATTCTGAGAGTCTAACAGTTTGATTGGAGTCTTTTCAAAGTCCACATTTCCAAATGTTGTAAAACTAATGAGCGAGCGTTTATGTATCCGACTGTAAATGCATTATACTTATAACGGCGGCCTGTTTCATCAGGAGAGTAATAGCGTCCTTATTAGCATAATTAATGACAAATGGCAGCGCAGCATTGGTGGATTGGTTCTAGGGGATGATAAATTGGTGAATGCCCAGGTTAGTGGCTGCCAAGGAGGCCTCTTTGGCTGTCATCCCTCCTGCTTCCACTCTGGCACAGTTCATTACTCACCGTGTGAGATGCCACTTTACATTGCCCGGTACTGTGAGCATGGAGAACTTAATAACGCCACCCAAAACCGCACAGGGCCTGCCGCTTTACCCCCGGTCCAGAGGGCGGGCAGCTCAGCCAGGACGAGCAGGTCGACCCGGGAACCGTCTCCTGATCGCGTATCAGTGGGCGCTTTAAGGGAGCCGGGGCCGTACGACCCGGTCTCCAGCGCTGGTGAGTGTTTCTTGTTAGGATTTCTGGGGCCCGCCACATCCCTCGCATCATTACGGGTTAGTTTGCCCACAGAACCGCTAATTAAGAGGGGATTTGTGTAATTGTGCCTTCTGCTGTGTCCCATCCGGCACATGCAATTTACTGTCAGCCCTCTGCCAGCTCTTACACTTGTCCAGAGAGGCGTACCCCATTTATACACACATTCTGCTGCACATTACCAGCAGCCACAGCTGGGGATCGATGCCAGTGCCATGGCAATGTCTTAAAAGACTCTGTGCTGCTGATTAAAGTCTGATTGTCCATTTAATTTCATGAGAGCTCTCAATGGCGAGCCAGAAAACGGGGCTTTCCCAGTAATTCTGCAGAGCTGCTTTTTAAAAACGGTTTAGGGGTTTTGTAATCTCACCAAATCATAAATGCCGTACTTATACCAGTGAGCTTTTACTGTAAATGCATAATGTATGCTACAGTAAGGCTGATGTGGAGGAGTAACCACACACGTACGTACGCACGCACGCACGCACGCACCTCCTCAGAAAGAACAGTCGCTGTTATGCAGCGCTGTTTGTGGCCAACTCACCGTAGGTGTTTCTGGCTCTGCCCACTTTCTGGAAGACTGATGGACCAGCTCCCGACTGGGACTGCCTCCTGGCTCCCGACCCACAACCAGATTTCAAGAAGTGCTTGTCACAGATGGAAAAGTAAGTGGGTCATTCTGCATAGGCTTGCCGTTTTGCTTCCCTCTGGTATTAAAAAAAGGTAAATATGATCACTTTTGTGTCGTCCTCGTTTTCTGCAGTCTGTATTTAGTCTTTAATTGTTTCTAATGTGCACATAAAAGCCGAGTTTGTTGGTCAGTTT
Source organism: Xyrichtys novacula (assembly GCA_962446985.1). NCBI lineage: Eukaryota > Metazoa > Chordata > Actinopteri > Labriformes > Labridae > Xyrichtys > Xyrichtys novacula. The sequence continues at coordinate 1,902,670 of OY660875.1, forward strand.
AATACATTTCACTGATGCTGTTAAAATCCTATAAAAACAGCCAAAAAAAGTGGATTTTCTGTTTGGAAATATTCATCAAAGTGGACACGCTGCAGCCTTATGTAAAATAATTCAGCTCCTCTCTCCTCTCTTCCCTCGGTGCTTCTCCTCTCTTCTCCTAAAGTCTGAGTCTGTAGCTTCCCCAGACTGCACATTAATTCACCGGACGCCTCGCATACTTCTGCAGGCATCAAGAAACATTTATATTTGTTTACTTTTTGAACACTGGATTGGTTAAAATGAATATTTTAGTGTAAACTAACTGACCGTCAGATTCCTGCAGACACGTCGCAGAGACGGTGGAAAGCAGCTGCAGATAATCAGAAACGCTCAGCGTCATTCCAGCGAGTCATATTTTCGTGTCAGAGTTATATGCTCTTTCAGGACGTTAATTAACCAGCCGGTAAACATTTAAATAATTCAAAAGTTACACTTCCACTTTTGCGGGAGAGATTTTACTACGTCTGGAAGTTTTTTTCTCTTTTTTTCACTCGTCTGTCGAGAGGGTTTGAAAAAGTGGGCAAAGATAAAAGAAAAAGAATGGGTTTCATCGAGCCGTAGTCATTAAAAGAATCTGAAAATAGCAACTCGCTATCATCTGTTCTCATAGCACGGGTCAGGAGCTCTGACACCTCCAAAATTCCTCCTGTCAGGGTAGGGGGCCATTTGTATTCTCTCTCATTAGGCAATTTGACTAATGACCTGCCGCGGCTGCAGAGCTACTGAGGGACCCGGAGCCTCGCGCCCTCTCCCTCGCAGCCGCCTGAACACACACACCCTCTATTGGAATGGCACAGATGGCGTGCCCGGGCGACAAAATAAACTACAATATGTCTCCGAGATGCTGTCAGGCCTGGGCACTATTCCTCATGTCAGAGTGGGGCTAAGGGCTGAGTGGGCATAGGGGGTCCTCCTCCAGCTCTCTGTTCATCGACTCACCATTATCTGCAGAGGTGACAGAGAGAGCGGGGTCTGCAACTAGAATAGCATCTCCATGGCCTGCATAAAGAATCCGCCTCAAATTGAGAGTCACGCCGACAGGGAAGGGATTGCTCTGTCTAGCCCGGCTACACAAAGAGGAAAAGCCAACATCCAATTGTTTGGGATATTATGAGATGCAGCAGGATCCAGATCGAGCGCTAACCTGTTTTTTTCTTTGCTTTTGCTCGTTATTTCTTATTGTTTTTCCGTGGCGATAGAAAGCAGCTCAATCATGAGTAAAAGTTGTTATAGATTCTCGTTCCCCGGCTCTGACTTTCTCACTTCATTCAGGTGCGAAACGGATTCACCCAAGTAATGGCGCCAGACAGAGATCAATGCAATTCAGCCGAATTAGTGAAGTGTAAAATAAAAGTTCATCAACATTCCTAAAGTGTTACTCTTCAGGTAATATGTGGTATGCTCGATCACCCACGCATATTTTTCCATCAGTCAGTGTCGGAGCACAAACTCGCCGTGGTTTATGTGTGTGTGCATGAACACGTCTGTTAGCGCCCTGGAAAATGCAATGTATGGCGCCGCCAAAGTCCTGTGTGACAGTGCATCCAACAATGGAAGAGTGAGGGATTAGTGCTCAGCCCAGCGTACGAGGGAGCCCTTCCCGCCCTGAAACAGCCATTCATCTGTGCCCAGGGGCTGCAGATGACAATGCAGCCATTGCTCATCGCACCTGACGGAGCCATTAATAAGGCAATGATCCACACGGGCCCTGTGCTGACTCCGTTCTTTACACTACAATCACTCAAGCCACAGGGTCCTCCTTACTTAACGCCACCTCTGCGTTCACCGCCATCATCATCATCATCATCATCATCACGGTCGCTGTACTAAAATTCCTGCCAGATGTTTTCATATTGACTGCGCTCGCAGACTCCAAAGCCAAATAAGAACCCAATTCCCCGCTCTGCACTACAGTCATGAGTTAATGGACTGTAGCCGGGCTGTTGGAGCGGCCAGAACATGCTTCATAGCGAGATTCCTGGTCAGAAGATTGGATTTACATTATTTCTGCCCTTTACACCTTTTGTATTTCTCCACGGTCTCCATTTCTTACCACCAAGTCATCTCCGGCGCCTCTCCATTTGTCTGGATGTGAGATAGCTGCTCCAGTATAGATGGCGCAGGAATACAAAGTAAGATCTGGTTTTAAATGTAATCCTTGAGCAATAAAGAAACTCTCTGGCCTTCAGCGCCGTGCATTCATCTGTCCGCGCCACGCAGATCCATCAGCCGCTACAATCTCAGCTTCCAGTAGCCGGCTCCTGATCCTAATGTATTCCCGCCGCCTATCTCCGCCTGGTGTTGGTGCTCCCAGCGACACAGGACTGCATGTTTATTCACTGGTTTTAGGGGCTTAAACAAGTCAATGTTGCCACCCTGCTGCATCGGTTTACTCGCTGCTCCAGAGACCGACTCATCTCCTACATGATTGCAAAAAGGGGGCTGGGGTTCAGCATCTTTGAACATTTTTAGCCATGCTGGCACCGGAGCTCTGGGGATTGATAATCCGGCCTTGAGACCGGTTCATCATTTGGTTGATGGGTCCGACACTTGCCCCCAAATTGCTTCATGTCAACAGTTTTTTGATGGATTGTCAGGAAATGTTGAGACATGCATGGTTCCCAGAGGATAATCATGCAGGAGTTGGTCATCTTCCAGTGAGGTTGAGATTTGTGGTTTTAGAAACATTTCAAGTATTTAATGATTCTTACTGAACATGGAGAAAACTCTTTGAATTTGGTGCAACTGCAGAAATAATTTAATCTCAAAAACAAAAAAGAAAACGCAACAGTAGAAATTAAATGCAGAGGAAATCAGCAGCTGCAAAAACAGCATTAACAGCAAACATGCTAAAGTTACCGTAATTCACAAATAATTGCCGCAAATAGCCGCCCGGTTCTTTTAAACTCCTGGGGTCAGCACCCCGTTAGCGTATTAATCGCCCACCCTCATAACCCCTGATGTTATTATTTGCATTATTATTTTTGCAGAAGTAAACAGTCGGCACTTCTGTTTTCTGTCAAAATAAGAGAACTAGCTAACGTTAGAAATACAGTTTACAAAGATACAAAGATACAAAATCAGAAAACAGCAGAAAAAAGTAAACAGATGCAGATCAAGACTTTAGTTCCAGTCCTGCAGGAAACAGCTGAGAGGAGACCTGACTCTGAACAAAGAGGCGTGTGTTAGACCGTGAACAATGACCAATGAAAGAGTTAAAAAAAAAAAAAAAAGATCAGCTGAGAATGCGCCCGTTTTCCCCGGAGACTTCAGCAAACCTTGAACTGATGTTGAAGTTGGAGGATCACTGAGTTTTCCTTCAACCATAGACTGAACAACAGTGTGGCATCATCACCCGCTGGTATCTGAGATGTTTCGAAGTCCCACGATGGTGGTGACCACGTTGGAAATGCTGACTCAGCAAAAGAGGAGACAAAGACTTGCAGTCGTGGTCTTTCCACTTGGCAAACAGCTTCTGAAACCTCACAGGATATGTGTGCGCTGAGTTCTGGTTTTGCTCCGTCTGTGTATGATCCTGTGTCTAACTGAGTATTTTACATATTTTACATTTTACATCTGGGTGACTATACGTCCTCTTTTACCCAGACATGACCTCTTTTTTTGGGGAAGTCTATAAAATCCTTCAAATGTCCGCTGTTTTGTACGAGAGTTTCGATTTTGTGTCACATGGACTTACTGAGTTAGAAGCGCATAAAGACACTCGATCCGAAGTGAAAAACTCTCAAAATTACCCTTGTTCGACTGTGTGACTCCACCCTCATGTAGTCGTGTCGTCTTTTTGGGAAGTCAGAATATGGTCGCCCTATTATACATGTTTGTTAAAATCTCGATAACCCTCCTGTGATCACTTTAACCTGAACTTCAGCCGCAGCTTCAGAGCGGGTTAGGATACAGAAATCTAATGTAGGTAGCATGCTGACGTTAGCATTGCCTTCATAGTGGAGTCTCTGAGAGCTGTTCGCACGGCTGCAGACTCTTGTCATATCTGTGTTTTCACTGAATCGAAGCCAAGAGTCGAACTTTGAGTCCCTGCGGTCACGAGGACGAGGGTCACGCTTTGATTACAAAGATCACGTTGTTCTGCCGGCGTGAAAAGAGCCAAACCGCAGATCCACGTAATAACCCGGGGAGCGCAGCGAGTCGCCAAAGTGTCAGAGTGTGAGATATTTCAGAATTTCATACTTTTAAATATTGCTGTGAACAGGAAAGACCAAAAGGGGTGTCAGCTCCAAAATGATGACTCATGAACGGCTTTGGCTCACATTTACGAGTTCCTTTTCCTGTGCCAGCGGCCTGATGGACTGTGGGTAAAAAACACCGGTGGGAAGCTCGGCCTCCTGATATTTGGGGCTCCTGTCGAAGCCAACGGCGGCAAGTTTTGTGCCTCCAGATTTGGAAGTTTTCTAATGAAGCGGAGCAGCTGCAGTTTCCCTTCAGTCAGGAAACGAGAGGCTTTGTGTCCCTTGTCACCCGGTGTTAATTTGGGCCCTAATGTATTTTATAAACAAAGGGCTGCTCTCTAGCCTGACAGTCGTGACACCTTGATTCCAGTGCAGGATGCATGCAGCACAGGGTTACACCATTAATAATCAACTGGCAGCCATCACACCATTTTAACCACGATCATTATGATAAAGGGCATACACTTAATTACAGGCCTGCTTAATTATAGCTCTGTTGAAGCTCGTTTGTTTGGTCAAATGCTAATTATACCACCACGCTCTTGGCAAGTCCTCATTTCAATCCACTTTTTGCCCGCTGAACAGTGTGGCTTATTTTCATGCAAATTTGATATCTGGTGAATGTTTTGTCTCTCTTCTTTCCGCTTTTCTGTGCCTAGTGTGAGTGTGTCTTTGTTTCAGAGGTGAACATCTCTCAGACAAGACGGAATCTGGAATAATCAAGAGTAATTAAACTGGAGGGAGGGTTGGGAAAGGGCTGGGCTGGAGGAGAGAGTGGAGGTGCTCCAATACGGCGGAGAATAAAACAGCCTTTCATCTTCCCTCCATAGACGGAGGGAGGGGAGGTGTCGGGGTGGCTGGGGATGTTGATAGCTCTGCTGTATTATAAACCCACGTTTATTCTCCTGGATCTCCTCAGGATCAAGAAAAAGGGAGTCATATTTCTTTTGTTTGTTGTGAGAAAGCGAACCTTAAACTTTGTTTTTGTTTTCTCACTTTTTTCAGCTCTGGATGACGTGCCCTTTATGGTCTCTGAGAAGTTTTGTGGAAGACGATCCAAAGAGGTAAAACAAGCAGCGAAATAACGCCAAACAGCTGCTTCATTACGTGTAATAGAGGAGGGGTCGTGATAGGTAGTGCGGCGTTGGCCGTTCTGCACGACGGACCACGTTATCGTCCTCAGCTTTGTTTCTCTTTCAGCCTTTAGTTCCTCCTTCCTTTCTTTTCCTCTATCTCCCCTTGTCTCCTTCTGTCCTTTCCTTTCTTTCCTTTCCTTTTCTCCAGACTGAGTGATGAATGCGTGCAGTCAGGCAGAGCTGGCTCAATGCAGTCCATTTGGCTGGCTGGCGGCGGTTGTCACTATAGCCCCGTTTGTATTGACACCAAGAGGAGAGGATTAAAGATTTTAAGCATGCTTACTTAGCCATGAGCCTAACCGCCATGTTTCTTGTGTGTGTGTGTGTGTGTGTGTGTGTGTGTGTGTGTGTTTCCTCCCTCCTCCTCCCCCTCCACCTCCCCTCCTCCTCCCCCCTCCTCTGCGTGCTTTTGATTTCAGATGCAGCAAGTCAATTTAATGGGCATTACGATCAAATCCCTGGCAGAGATCGAGGAGGAAGTGAGTAGAGGCTGCAACGCTCGGCTGCCGCTGACGCCGCTGGCCCAGAATGCAAAGCAAACGGTCTTGGGGTTGTAATTAAGTGTCTGAGACAGCGAGGCCCTGTTGGCTCCACTAAGCCCCAATTGAATAAAAGCACGGCCAGGCGAGGCAGCCATTCTCTCTTAAAAGCTTCGTCTCCGGTTCCAAAACACTTGACTTTTATTCCCCGATACTTCTCTCAAACAGCTCAATTGAGCATCGGCGGCGAGGCCTCCTCTCTCCTGGTCACATCTCTGCATGTTTAACTTTTTCAAACAGCTTCATCTTCAGTGGGGAAAAAGTTAAGAGATCATAAGAGCAAATAAAAGCACTACAAAGTCCTCCTCATTCCTGATGAAACACTGTAGCCTGCAGGCATTCGCAGGAAGGAAGAAAATCATGTGTGCGGCTGCGTGTGTTTGTGCAGGGAAAGAAAAGTCAGTGTGTGTGTGTGTGTACATGTGTGTGTGTGTGCGCTTTAAAGAGAGTGACAACCCCCCTTCTCTCTCATTAGCACGGTATCTCGGTATCAGAACTGCCAGGAAGTGACAGACCACTGTAAAAGAACAGGTGCTGTTGGGTTTGAGATGTGTTACAGAGCAAACACTCCCTCATCAAACCGGGTGTCTGTTCTGCACTCTGCCTCTGTCTTCTGTCACATACTATCCAAATCACACCCAGTCGCCATCTTGTCATATGGTCATCTGAATGAAGCTCATTGTCAAGCTCAGGTATTAATGGCGTGTACGTGTGTATGTGTGTGTTTTTGTTCCAGGGTGGGAGACAGGCTGGCTGCTCATCCTATATGCTCCTGTCTTTTTTTTTCCTCCTCCTCCTCCTCCTCCTTCCTTTCCTCTCCTCCTTCCCTCCTTCTCTTTCTTCTCCGAGAGTGTGATTAGCAGCAGGACACATGGTGAGCTGAGCTGGGGAAGGAGAGGAGAGGAGAGGGGGCATGAGAAATCATTAATTACAGCCGCGCTGGAGCTGATGAAGTAAATGTGAGATAGTGTAACACACAGGATTTAGTGAAGTGGACGACAGCACAAGATTAATGGTGGGGCCAGGCTGATGAGGATGAAGTCACAGCTTAGCTTGATAATTAGTTTCCAAGTGGAAACATCCCTCACCATTGTGTTATTTTTACTTCTCTGCTCTTATTATTACAGCACAAAGATTCCTGCAGAACAAGAGGGGGAAATATGGTTAGAGATGTTCCTGCAAACATGTCCGACAGCCAAAGAGAGGCGCGCCTGAAGACAGCAGGTTTTTATTTCTTTAAAGCTGTAATTTTCACAGCTGTAAATTCAGAGTTTTTTTAGGAATGGAAAAAAAAAAACAACATTTTAAATCAAGACAAAGTTTCACCCTCCACTTTGTTATCTGCTCTTGAGGTTTCATCAGAAGTTTCGGCTCAGTCTTTGCAGTCACGCTCCTCTTTGTTGTCTGTTTCATCAGAAGTTTGACTTTACTCTCGGTGAAGACGAAAAGCTGCAGACGTGTTTGATTCTCCTCCTTTATTGAGTTTAGTTTAGCTGGAAAAGAGGATTTGGTAACACTTTATAGCGCATCATAAATACATTTATAATGCGTTATAGTCACGTTATAGCACTGTATAATATAGTTATAAACACTCATTCATGGTTTTTAGCAATAATCACAACACAATATGAAGCATTTCATCATGACTTAAAGTTCAGGTATGTGTTCTGCTTATTGTTATAAAGCCTTATGATAATTAATGAGTGTTTATAACGATAGTTACACAAGTTTATAAGCAAATTATAACACATCATAAATATATGTATAACGCATTAATAATGCATCTATGTGGGCATTGTCAGTGAGTTGTTAACAGTTATAACACATTATAATACCTGATAAAATGCTTTATGATGTGTTATGATTATTGTTTTAAAGCATTATGATCATTTATGAGTGTTTATAACTATAGTTATACGGTGTTATAACGTGATTATTACTCATTATAAATGTATTTATAATTCGTTATAAAGAGAGGCGTCAAGAAGAGTGTTACAGAGATGAAATGTGTCAAACTCCTGTTTTTATTTAGGTAATTAAAAGACAATGTAAAGATATAAATCACATAGAATAACATGCTGACAATAACAAATGTTTAAAAATAGAGAAGATGATATAAAGTTAAAACAAAAGGTTACAGAAATCTTCCACAGTTTCTTCCTCCTCCTCCTCCGTCCAGAAGAGGTCACTGTCCGTTCTTTACTCTCGGGCCTCCTCCTCTCCCTCTCCTTTCTCCCCCCTTCCTCCTCAGACTCTCTCTGCTCACCGTCTTAATTGCCTTCTCCTTAAACCCATTAAAAATATAGATTCATGAAAGAGATGTACTTGTGCAGCAGTATTATACATATGCACATGTAATTGAGGAAAACTGTTGTAATCACCACCACAGTTGTAGATAAGACCATTTCCTAACAGGCATCACTTAAGCCGTGTCTGGGATGATGTTGGTTCCAGCAATTAGGCATTCTTTTCATTTCCCAAATGACTCACAAAACTTGCGGATATTATAATTGCTTTTAGCCACGCATATCTAATTTGTGTCTTTTTAAGTGTTAATTAGTAAGCGATTTAAAGTGACGTCTTTATGTAGTTTGCTCTGCTGAGAAATGTTGTTGGCGGCTGGCTAATGATTTTCAGAGGGAGTGTGTTAGGGTGGAGAGGAGTGTGTGTGCGAGTGTGTGTGCGCACATGACAAGATTTTCATTAGCACCTATGTATGATGGGCTTTCAGTGTTTGCAGGAACTTATCCGTGTGTGTGTGTGTGTGTGTCTGCTTATGCGAACGTATGGAGGGACAGTGGTGTATGTGCGAGGTGTGAGAGGGAGAGCTCCAAATAGAGGTGGAATTAATGAAGACAACATGTCACATATTTTTGGCAGTGCAGCAGGGACAGGAAATGAAGCCGGGCTCGTCTAGGTGACTGCCGCCCATGTTCCAGTGTGTCACTGTCCTGTCAGCCTGTGTGTAAAACTGGCAGACATTGATACATGCTCTCCCTGATAACACCCCATTCCCCCATCCATCATCCACACACACACACCTACACACGCGCACGTACACACAGGATTATTTATTTACTGTGCCAGATGTTGTGAGTGAATTTTTGTGTGTTGGGGGGCTGGATTTCTTCACAACTAACAGGCTTGTGATATGTGACAGCTTTTTGGGGAACTTGCAGCAGCAGCTTCCCCCTGCAGCAGATGAGAATCAGGGAAGGTGGTATTTTGATCCGGAGAAGCTGGTTGGAGACATCCAGGCTCTCTGTGGCCTCAGCTGGAGATTTGGAAACTTGTTTCAGTGATCATACAGCATCACCTAGTGCTGCGTCGGAGTAATACAGCTGCTGTCTGATGAAGTGATATGAGCTCCTCTCACTGACACACAAACAAAAATTATTAATCAGGTATTTTTCAAACAATTAACTAATCACAAGTGATAGTTTTTCCTCATCGTAGATTATTAGATTTATTGAGCAGATTTTGGAAAATGAATTAGCATCTTAAGGGTCGTAGTATTATGAAGATATGCATCATTTTTTACCTGTGATAAGTTTGTTTCCATCGTAATCTTGAGTTTAAGTCAGATTATTATAGTTCAAACCACCAGAGTTACAGGCATGAAAATAAGCTGCATTTCCACCTTCCACAGAGTGTATTATACAATTATCATCCTATACCTTACTACTTCGTTTGGACCCCTTTGCCAGAGTTCTGAGTGTATCGATCAGATCCAAAAATAATTGATTTAGTGCAGTTAATTCTGTTTTATGTCTATGTTAATCATATCAGGTCGTTATACAGCTGTCAGGGTTTATTTATAAGCCACCAGCTGAGCGGTGAGAGACACAAACATGCCTGCAAAAGGTGAAAATTTTCCCATATATCAATAATTTTCCATATCAATAAACATAGATTATTCGCAGCAAACTTTGTTAATAAGTTCCCTAATAACTTTGATAAAGAGCTGTGCGAGTTACTTCTTTCACCAAACGACTCTCATGGACATAATTTCAGAGTAAAAGCAAACAAAAAGAGTCACTTTACGCTTTTATTTTGAAAAACATTCTAGATGTACTGTTGTGGAAAAACATGCACGCCAAAAATGAAGCCATCATAAGGCCGTCATGTGACCCCAGAGTCGGGTACAATCTGCTGTAGGAATACATGCGAGATACCAGACTGAAGTGGACTGAGCTAGACCCTTCAGACTTGAATTGTGCAGACAAAGTCAAACGTAGCTTTGTACGTCGTACTCTGAACATTTAAAATGTTCTAGTTTCTAATTTGCTGCTAAAGGATCCTGTTATCATGAAAAAACAAAATTTATCTTCAGGTAAATTAACGAGTAACATGAGACTTAAATACCTTTATTATCAAAGTGGGTTTCATCCTAAATACCAATACACCATCATAAATACAGTTACAGTCCTGCTGCAGCAGTTTACCCAGAAGATGGCGGTCAAAGAAACAAGTGGCTGCTTCACAAACACAAAGCATGCTGGGTAATAAGCGTTGCAGATCTGACTGATGAGGTCAGAATCCTGGTGTACTACTTAGTAAGCAGACTTTATAGAGAGCTGCACCACAACCGTGAATCACTGAATCAGTGGGACTCATATTCTAAAGTTTACGGTAATCTATTAGACAAGAAACCAGCGTTTATACCACCATGTCAAGATTTAAACCTAAACAGTTAAATGAGATATGCTCATTTAGGGTCTCAGTACTCTCTTAAACATCTGTATTTTGAGGATTTATGAAACCAACATGTTTTTGTTTTTCTTGTAAGGATTAAAGAGCAACAAAAAACAAGAGTTCATGAAATCAGAGGATGACTTGTACCACCTTAAACTTACCAACAATCTTCCTGATTTTTGGGTCCCTGAATGCTTCATTCTTTATGAAAGAGAAGTAATATTGATTATTGGTTTGTCCCAAAGTTTAGAGTAAATCAATGTTTTTTCATTACATTTTAAATTATCTACTAAACAGTAAAAAATTCACTTTTGTAATTCAGTCAGTCAGGATCTGTTACAGCCTTCTTGCTCTTTAGAGTGTCATGTCCCACTTCTGCCACAGGGGGGAGGTGTTTGTCAGTATTTCTTCACTTCATTCCCACTGCTGTATGAGGGCCTCTCATTTAATAACAATAATAACATTAATATAAAGTTTTTATTTTTGTCACTCGTCAGTGAAGTTGTTGGATATTCACAGCTCAGCTCTCAGGTCTGTTATTTTCTGACTTTTGTTGTTTTTTTTTTTTTTATATGTGTCATAAAAAGATTAAATATTTATTTAAATCTGAAGATTAATGGAAAAAGTAAATAATTGTGGTGGTTTTCAGTTTAACGCTGCAGCGTTAGATGTTGATATGTTTATTTATTTGTTAATTAGATATGTAGATATTGGTGCTGACACATTTATCCCTATAGGTGTTTCTGCCTCACCTGTCCTCAGGAGGTTTTGTATGTTAGTGATGAAGAGCTGTGATTATATGTTGTTTTTTTTTACATATTTTTAATCACTCTTCTCTGTTTTTTCCTCTTTTGCAGTTTCAATACAACTTCAGCACAGAGCGAAGCATCGCTGTTTGATTTTCAACACGAGGACAGAAACACCGGAAACACAGACCTCAGGGATCTCCTGTAAAATAACGGACTAATAATTAATGAGATTTTAACAATATGTGGGAAAAATACAAATGTGCTCTGTCTAATTTAAAGAATATATAAGTGTTTTAGTGATTTCTGAAGTATTTTAAACTTTGTACATTAAATTTTAATCATGTTTTATCTTAGTGAAGTGACTTCTCTTCTGTCTTATTTTACTTAAAGGGTCGAATGAAGTCTTTTAAAAATGCTTCAAACAGGTTGAACTAATGACTCTCATCAGAGGAGCGTGTCTGCGCTGACAGTGAGGAGGAGCAGCGGAGGAGGACGAACTCGCTCCTCTGACGTTTGCTCTCTGCAGGAGCATCTTTCCATCACAGAGTTCATCATGAGCAGCGTGCAGCACCACGGAGCAGCAGAGCTTTGAGACTCGGGAGCCTTTTACCCCAGACGCCCACCCACGTCAGGTCCCCAGAAACAGAACGCCACACTTTATTTTTTCCTCTCAAACGTGTTTTTCCCCCTCCGTAAAGATGTTTACTTTTGATAGAAAGACGACACAGAGCTCTGCTGACACATCCAGACGTCGCAGACTTTACACTCTGACTCTGGCTCCTCTCGCTCCCGCTCACACGTGTCACTTCTATCTAATTAAATTGTCAGAATCCATTTGCACATTTTTCAGGTGTAATTAGTATTAGAAACTCATTAATGGATTAATGTGCCTGTAGTTAATTAGACTCTCCTCCTGCTAAGTTTGTGAACTTGTGCAGGTATTTATTCCTCTTCTAACCAAAGTTCCTTAACGGCTCCTGGTGTTCACAGGTGTTAAACGGAGCGAACAGCAGATGACAACCCTCTGCGAGCGAGCGAGTGAGCGAGCGTCGGCGCTAACTCCTCTGTTCAGCCGCCGGAATCAGAGCGATGGTCTGGAGCGCGGCGTGCGTGCGTGCGGAGGGAGCAGCTTTCACGCTCCTTCGTGAAGGTGACACTCATGTCAGCGAGGCCCTGGAGCGCGGTGACAGGCGCCCACAGCCCTCCCCTCCCCCCCCCTGCTGTGCAGAGAGCGTGCATGTACAGTATGACAAACATAAATAGATTCACACAGACTCACTGTACGATTTGTAATATCACATTTGAACCATTTTAGATTTACTAGGGAGGTTTTCAGATCTCCTGCTGTTCAGATTTGACGTCTTTCTGAGCTTTAGTGCACGTGAAAAATGGAGCAGGAAACTGGAATCATATTTTAGAGGGATGAACACTCACACAGATCTCATCCAGAGACCAAAATCACCAGTTTAAGACTCTTGTAGCAGTTATTGTCACTTTATTTAAAGTCTGTTTGAGCTTTTTCACAGACATCTACACTCTTGTTCATATCTGAGGATATAAGGGCACTTGGTTTATTTCGGTGTTAAAGCTGTGTGATCTGGGGCCTGTTGAACCATCTGAGTTAGGATGTTAAGTTCACTCTAAACCAAACACTGAAACTCCTCATGTTTGAACTGAAGTTGTACTCGTGTGGACTTTAGGTTCATCTCAGTAGTTTGTAACATCCAAACTAACTGAAATATTTTCAAAGACATGATGTGAACATCTGTAGGAGACGACCAGAGAGTCTGAGTGCATCTAAACGGCTGAAATAAAAGCTTTTAACTCGGGTTACTCGACTGACAGCAGCAGAAAAGTGTTTAAAATATGACGAAGCTTTAAGAGAAGGAGATAATTAGTCAGTGTGAATCAAAACAGTCCAGTTACTATTCTCTGTACCTTCAACACCTTCAGCTTTAGCTTCTGTAAACACATCAGACTCTCAGATGAAAATAGTTTCTAACAAATACAGTTTTTTTTTGCTGATTGTTTTGCTGTTAAACTTCATTTTTAACGACATATTCAGCTGTCAGCTGATCAAATGAAAGTCTGCAGAAAATTATTGGCACAGAGAGAACTTTGAACGACGTCTGTGATTGGATTGACCGTCTTTGAAATAGTCAAATTAGTACCAAATTATTGGGTTTGGTCTTTCTATTTTATTCCAGTATTTCTAATAATCTGGGGTGACCATACGTCCTCTTTTACCTGGACATGTCCTCTTTTTGGGGGGCTGTCCGGTCTTGTTTGGGGGAGTTTATAAAATCCTTTAACTGTCCGGGGTTTTGTGTTGCGTGGACTTATGGAGTTAGAAGCACGTAAAAAAAAAACACTAAACCTGACGCCAAAAACTCTCAAAATTAACTACATGCGACTCTGTGACTCCGCCCCCCACTTTTTAGGGATTTAGAATATGGTGACCCTAAATAAACCAATTCATGTTTTAAAGTACCTTCATCTGTCATTATCTCTGCAGGTCAGCTGTGAGAGTTTAGTGATGTTAATCAGATCTTTAGTGTTAATGTAAGAGGAGCCCCACCCCCCCCCCCCCCAACATCACATGGTTTCACTTTTTCTTTCACTCTGTTCCTGAAAATACAGAAAATAATGAGGATTTAATGAGGAGACCACATCTGAAAATCAACATGGAAACACTCTCTTTAGTTCTGAGGTCCTGGTTCAGGGTTTCAGGTTCAGGGTTTAAGGTTCAGGGTCGGTGGGTTTCTCTGGACTTCTCTGGACCCTCTCCTTATCTGTAGACCCCTCATAGACCCCTGCTCTAGACCCCCTGGTTTCCTCTGCTGAGGAGTTTTTTCTTCATGTGTGTTGAGCTGAACTGCAGAGCAGCACATCAAAGCCCCACCCTCTGTGCGTCCGCCAGATGTCCCGTGGTCATTTTTAAACTCACACCCCGGCACATGACATGGAGCAGTGTGTAAGCATGTAGACAGAGGTGGATGGGCCGCTTGGAAATTGGAAAAGGAAGCCTGTATTTATGAGGTGGTTTGAGGTGCTGTGTTAAGACAGGCTTAGCCCGCCACTCTCCCCCTGACAGCCCTGTTTCCCCCCTGAGCTGGGGTGACCAGAGACTCGCAGAGGTGAAGGAGTGAAGGCAGGAAGCCTGTCAAAGCGGGACCAGACCAGACCTGGACCTCGACCGACTCGCAGGCAGGTGATGCAGCAAATCACACTGACAGAAGATGGAAAGCAGCATCTGATGTTTGCTGGATTTATACTTTCCAGGAGACAGAACTCGTGTTTCCTGAAATGACTCCTTCCCCCAGGTGCATGCTGGGACACCTCCTGACCTGATAAAGGACATGCATGGGGAGAAAAGTTACTCACAAACAAGTGCAGACACTTTATAAAGCACACCTCCTCCTCAGTCTGTTACCTGTGTTACCTCCAGCAGCCTCCTCCTCCTCCTCCTCGCTCTTCCTCCTCCCGCGCTGACGTCATGGTGATGTTGAAGAGCCCGCTGAGATTAACCGTCTGAGGTCGGACGTGTGGTCTTCTCCTTACAGCCACCTTAACAAGCCCCCAGGCTGCCCTCCGAGGGGAGCCGCACATCAAACCTGTCTGTGCGTACCTCGGCCTGAGGTAAGATGAGTGATCTCCCAGAGCAGGGATCCCCTCTCCCCTCTCCTCCCCCACACGGCGGCTCTCCTCCCCTCCTCTCCCTCAGCCACGGCGGCCGGCCCATGTGAGTCAAATTACTGTAATTGAGCAGGGATGGAGCTGGGTGTGAGCTGATCTCTCTCTTCATCCCCTCCCTCCCTCCCTCTCTCTCGTTTTCTCTCTCAGATATTTCTGCACATGTTGTAGAATGACCAGCAAGCATCTCTCCCTCGTTTTCCTCCCCCCTCACACACACACACAAACACACACACACACACACTCTGCTTGTAACACAGAGATCAATTAACTCCTTTCAAGTCAGATCAAAGCCTCGATACACCGTCCAGGTCTGTCCACAAACCTGCGGGACAATTAGCTCTCCCCGTGGACAGCGACCAGGCCGGACTGATGAAGGGAGGCTGCAGCCGCCGTTCACATCCGTGTGAAGAAGTCGTAAACAAACAGGAGGTGATCGCATACGTGAACTTCAATCAGCATCTCCGTTAAATCAGCAATGACTCGTGGATGAATTCAGCAGCATAAATTCAACTTCTATAATCAGAGCTCACCTGTCTGACACATTAGAGTTTAGATTAAAGTTTAAATTCCTGACCACAAACTTTACGGACTAACCTTTAAAATCAGCGGGCAGATCCTTCTGGTGGCTCTGATTCGTTTTGTGTTTTTGTTTTTTTAGCTTCTGTTTGTTCTAGTTCTTGTTTTTTTCTGAACTTATTTTTTACGTGTTTATTTTTGACGTAACTTTGTTTTATTTGTCATATTTTGTTTTTCTTTGTATGCATGTTTGACTTAATTGTCATTTTGGGCCTTTTTGTTTCAGTCTTTGTAGATATTTTCACATTATTGAAGTGTCTTTACTGTCATTTTTACTGTTGCTCTGCTCTTTTTGTGGTTATTTTTACATTTATTGCCTGGTTTATAGATATTTTTTAACTTTCTTTGTTGTATTTTTCAGTATCTTTACACCTCTATCAAGTTTCTTTGTTGTTGTTTTCTGTCTCGGATGTTTGCTGTTTGTCACTTTGTGATTTTTTGTGAAATTTATTTTCTTGTTTTTTTTTGGTTCTTTGGTGTCTGTTGTTGCTTGTTTCATTAGTTAAAAGCCTTTTAAGTCTCTTTGTGGACATTTTTAAAGACTTTGTTGTTGATCTGTGTCGTCGTTTGTGGATATTATTTCTTGTTGTTTTGCAGTGATTTTAATTTTCTTCCCTTCTGTTGTCTTTTAGTGGTTGTTTTGTTTGTCTTCTTTGTTTTTTCTGAATCTATTATCCAAGTGTTTATGTTTATATTGTTATTTTGCTCATTTTAGTGGTTTTTAAAAGTCTTTTTGTCTCTTTTTGGTTATTTTTTTGGAACCTTTCTTTTTCTTTGTTGTAACTTTTAAATTTATTTGATGTGTTTTACTTTTCTTTCTATGCATGTTTGACTTTATCGTCATTTTGGGCCTTTTTGTTTCAGTCTTTGTAGATATTTTCACTTTTGTTGAAGTTTCTTTACTGTCATTTATTTTCTTGAACTTTTTTTCGTCTTCTTGTTTTCCTTTTTTGTTGCTCTGCTTTTCTTTGTAGTTATTTTTTCATTTATTGTCTTTTTATAGTTATTTTTGAACTTCCTTTGTTGTATTTTTCAGTTTCTTTACACCTCTGTCAGTTTTCTTTGTTGTTGTTTTCTGTCTCGGATGCTTTCTGTTTGACACTTTGTGATTTTTTGATTGTTTTTTGTGTCTTTTTTAGTGATTTTAATTGTATTTTCTTGGTTTTTTTTGGTCCTTTGGTGTCTGTTGTTGCTTGTTTCATGATTTAAAAGCCTTTTAAGTGTCTTTGTGGACATTTTTAAAGACTTTGTCGTTGATCCGTGTCATCGTTTGCGGTTATTATTTCTTTTTGTTTTGCAGTGATTTGAATTCTCTTCTCTTCTGTTGTCGTTTTTGTGGTCGTACTTTGTGTCTGTGGTTGTTTTGTTTTTTTTCCTTGTTGTTTTGTTTGTCTTGTTTGTGTTTTTTTTAACCCTTTGCCGCTTCACAGTCCCCTCCCTGGAGCCCCTTCTGACCTGCAGATCATCTGACCCGTCTAAGTGACCCCCGCTCTCGAACGCTTTGACGGGCACGGCGCTGGCACGGCTAAGAAGTGACTCTAAACAAAGTGGACAAGAGGGAGCGAGAGCAGCTTTCGTCCACAGACAGGTGCACTGACCCTGTCCACCCCTGAAGGTGCCACTTGCATTTTATTGGACATTTAGGGCCGGCCAACATTTTTTAACAGCCACCTGGATGCAATAAAGGGCCAGCTCCTGAGCTCTGGCTGCCCAGAGGATTTCCCAGCAGCCCCTGTGGGACCTCTGGCTAGTTAAGATGTTTATTAAGCTGAAAGTGGTCCAGTGGGAAAACACGGCACTTCTGAGAGATTCGGGCCAGCAGTTTTCTTGTTAGTCGCAGCGCTCCCCGGAGGATTGGGTTTCTTTTTCTTTCAAACCTCGGAGGGAGGACAGGGTCAGTTCACGGGGCACGGGGTTGACCAACTGGTAACTAGGCACATGAACCCAGGAAGGGAAATATCTGGAGACCGGGGAGGTCAGCGTGGAGCAATTCCCACAGATCCCAAACTTAGAACGTTAACTCTCCATGTAGTTAGCGTCCAAATGCAGCAGAATAATCGCAGATTTACAGGAGAGAAAAACAGAAATTAGTTTTATCTAACATCACCAAAAAAAACATCCTGCACTTCCAGTCTGAATCACTGAACCTAAACGCAGACAGGAGTTCAGACTGTAGTTCTCTAGTTCTCCTCCTTTATTTAAAAACACGGCTGAAGTTCTTTGTGCAGAGAGCGTCCACGCAGACCGTTGTGATGTTGGCTCTGCTCACTGTTTGACAGATCTTGACCTCGCTAAGCTCTGCTGGACCTCCAGTTCAAAGCGCTGCTTTTTCCGCCTCAGGCGCTCCGCTCTAATAACTTCGCCTGTTAGCCTCTTTTTTTACCCTCCAAAAGTTAAGCAGCCTCTCTCCGCTTAAAGAAGACGACTTTATTTCAATGAGATGGTTTTATTTTCACTCTCCGCTTTAATTTTGAACTCTCTCTCTCTCTCTCTCTCTCTCTCTCTTTCTCTCTTTTTCTGCAGAGCCCGTGGTTAGCACATGGTGATGGGTTTTTAGTGCTCTCTGCCTAATGTTCAGGACAGATTAGAAATGTTCGCCTGTGACAGATGCTGTCTAGATCTTCACTACCAGATCCACCCAGCTGCAGAACATCTGGAGGATTTCTACCTTTTCCTCTGAAGTGCAGCCTATTAATGACACACCCGCAATCGTACATGTGGACATACACTTTCTTTAAGTACACACAAAACACGTTTAGATGGTTTTTATGGCGGCAGGAGAGAATCACACACGTGCAGATGTCTGATTAGGAGGATTTTTTTTTATCGCTGCCACATTTTTTGCGTATTTTGCTCTTTTCTGAATGATTAATTTCTTTTTATTTGTCTGTTTTGATTCTTGCAGGTTGGAGTTTTGCACAGTTTGGGGATTTTTCAGGTAATCCTCATGTTTATGTAGATGTATTTAGAGTCTCTCTCAGTGCTTTAGCCTCACAGTCTGCAGGCACATCTATTTTATTCCGCAGAAACAGAATTTATGCATTCCACATGAGGAGCGGGTACGCTTGTTGTTAATGGCACACATCCTAAACTCATGCTCCTGGCCTCCTGCAGCCTCCCCTCTCCTGTGTCAGAGGAAACATTATTTCTGCGGAGACAAATCCACTGAATAACATGATCGTCTGATGAAAGGCGCTGCAAATCTTTCCTGAGCTCTGAGGTTTTTGCTAATGATGAAAACAGTCACGTAACAACAAATTCCACGTATCCCGCCGAGGCGGCACCGACCGCTCTCCGTATCTGTTGTGTAAAACACACGAGCCAAAGTTTTCCGAGTTTTCTCAAAGGCCAAACCATTGTTTTGTTTCTGTGACGCTGCTCCACTCAGCACCTCCGGGTGGGAGATGAAATGCTGCTCTGTTGGAGAGAGATTTGAGATTTCTCAGGCGCTCATCAGCAGTCAGAGAAGGTCACAGATACTTGTGGGTGCGTTTCTCTCGAGGACATTTGGAGCCCAAAGTTTAATTTAGTTTGAAATGACCGAGCGCTTTAAGTTGTTCCTCATGTGTCTGAACAGCTTAAGCTCACATGAAGATGTTTGGCTGTGGCCTGTGTGTGAAGTGAAACAGAAGGGAAGGGGAGATCCCCACATCACAGGATCAAGAGATTTAGTTAGTGCTGCGTTTCATAATGTTTCATCTGTTACCATCTGTGATTCAACTTTGAAAACTTGCTTCAATGTTTTGAAGATAATCCTCTGGAAGAAGAAAAGCTTTCATCAAGGTTAAAAAAAAAACATCTAAAAGTCTTTTTTTGTTTGTTTTTAATTATTTCTAATGTGCAACAAAAAAGAGAAACTGAGATTTAAGGACGACAACAAAAAGAGAGTGGAAAAAAACACATTTGTTGGGATTAAAAAAATGCTGTTTTTTTTTCTCATCAGTCAAATCAAATTAGAGAATGAGATTAACCAGATATAATAACAGTAAAATAATAAGTTACAAAGAATTAGAAATGAGAGTTTAATTATCCAAGTTTTTTTAATTTAGATGAAACAAACTAAAAAAAAAACTTCAAATGAGCAACAAAACATCCGTCAGTCTGCACAGAAAAAAAAAAACAAGGCAAATGTTTTTACTAAAAAACAAACACGACTAAATTTTGACTTTTTCTATTTTATTTGACTTTTAGTTTTTCTGAAGGGGCTTTTTTGCTTTTATTGAAAGAGAGACGGAAACACAGGAAACAGAATTTAGAGGAAAACATGCGGCGGAGGGCGGCGGCTGGGAGTCGAACCCGGGACCAATCCAACCTGAACTGCAGCCTCTGTATCGAGAGCACGCACATAAACTTTAACACCAATCAGTGTCTCCTTATTCTATACATCTGACCTTATATTAGTGTGTGCAAAGAAAGGGTTAATTTTTAACCATTAAAGTGCAAGATATAAAACACTAAAGAGGAGAGTATAACACATTAAAATAACTGCAAAGTACACTTTATATAGTATAGATTATAAACACAGGAGTTATTACTGTTTATATTTGTAAAGTTTATAGATTACTTTATGGTTAAGTACAATAAAAGCAAATATTAGCTGTTTAACCACGAGAACATTGAAACTAATAGATAAGAGAAATGCTTTCTCATATTTGTTTTTGTAAGGACTCTAAAGAGACAACATAAAAATTTAATTTTTTTTTAAATTATAAGCAGACATAAATGTCAGAACTGTAACTACAAAAACTGTTTTTGTTCTGATAAAATCCTATGAAGAGAGTTAGAGTCAAATTAAAGAGACAAATAAACCCTTAAATGAGTTAAAAAGCTGCTTTAAAATATTTTCAAGATACAAAATATCTTAGAAAGTTATTTTTTATTCAGCTGTATTAATAAAAAGAAAATTCAAAATAATAATTAGTGTTAAAAACTTTTCAAACTAAGATAAAATAAAAGTCCTCTAAAGTGTAAAACTGTGAAAACATGATGTTTGTTTGTTTATATAAAAAAAGTAATTATCCTGTCTGTATTCATGTATTCCTTCCTTTTTTTAATTCCTCTCACATGTTTTATTTCTCCTCTTTTTTAAGGCGGCCCACATCAGTCAGGTAGAATAACTGGTGTCACAGCCGAGTTGTACTGCCTGTTTTTGTCCAGCAGGGGGTGATGTTGTAATTCTAATAGTGGGTTTGAGGGGTCCACATGGTGGCCTATCAGTGTGGATCAGTGAGGTAATGTGTGTTCAGACTGAGTCTGTGGACATGGAGCATAAATCTGACCGGATCCTGGATCTCTGTCACCACATGAGGCTTTAAACCAGTTTCTATCATCGACTGATGCACTAATGATCATAATAATAATATAAACAGGATAATATAAACACTCAAATACATGTAATAGACTGGAGGTTTACTTGATATTGTACTTTAATGATTATAATAATAGCCGTTTACTGTTGAGGTAATTATAACGCCTGAATTTTGGATTAAAAGTGAAACAAAAACATTAAAAAATAAAAGTGAAGATTAAAAATGTCAGAGACAGAGAGTTAAAGATTCTCCATTTAAATCTGTGACTTTGATATTTTAGTACCTACACTGTGTTTTCACTCATGCGCTCATAACTCAAAGTAAACTAATTAAAGCGCTTTATTTACTTTACAGGCTGGAACCACAAGTCAATATTAACCTGTAAATGACTTAATGATTTTAGGTTCCCCTCCTTCTTTTAATCTCTCCATCTGTGTTTGACCTGCTATTAAGATCTGCTGCTCTAAAAAAACATTTAAAATATTGTAAAAGTTTTTTTTTTTTTCACTTCACATCATCAGGGATTATATTAATCGTTGCATGTTGAGTTTCAGCATTTGTCTTTTCTGATTTAATCTTAATTTAATCTCAGTTTAGCTTCAGTCAGTGTTTCACAGCTGCAGGTAAACAGTTCTGGAGGGTGTGTGTGTCAGCTCTGTCACACACACACACACACTCAGTCACACACACACTCGCTCACACCATCTGTCAGGAACTCAATAAATTTGTCAGAGAAAGAAAAAAAAAGTGAATCCAATAAATCATAACATAAACAAATCTCAGCATGGGTTGACAGTGCTGTATTATACTCTGACCTAATCCCTGGGGAGCTGGGATTATCCGGCAGAATCATTTTTTTGTCTGACTCAGTGAGAGGGTCATGTTGCTGAGAAATGTGGAGGAGAGGGGGGTCCATGTGAGCTCATTATACTGACTCTACATCCATGAACTCAACTCGAACACAAGAGTTAAAGTTTAGAAAATAAAGCTGCTAAAATTACACAAAAGAAAAAGACTCAATATGAGATTTAAGATTTTAAATAAAGGAGTAATCAGACCAGTTCTCTGAGGGGCCCTCGGGCCTGTGGGGCCCTGCAGCCTCTTTTATATCCGATTTTTCCAAACTGCTCACTAAACTGGTTTCTAATGTGAATCTGAAAAAGTTCATTTTTCGGATCTGAAAAAGTGCAGACAGCTGAGAGAGTCAGCGCAGACAGATTAAATTACAGGAGTTACCGATGTGCAAACCTTAGAGGAGCTGATCCAGGAGCGGGCTGAGGGTCCGAGGAGTGGGCGAGCAAAACTTCGAGCAGGAGGAGAGAAAAAAAAAAGAAAAACTGTGCGCAAAAATGAAGATTATAAGGAAAATAAGAGAGGTTTAAACTGGAGGAGCTTCTGTAGAGTTTTAGGAAACGGTGCAGGTCTGAGGAGGACCAGGGTCCAGTCTGTGAACCCTCATTAAAGATCAAAGTGGGTGGACTATCAAAGTCCTCGAACCTGTAATTTAGCAGCATGTATGACTCTGAGTCCTTCCCAGTCTCAGCAGGATGGTTTTCTGTTTTAATGCTCATCACTGCGCCGTGGGTTTAAAGTGTAAAAAAACACGCAGAGTTTGTGTCTCAGTTTGATATCTGGAGTTTTTTTTTTAAAGGTGTGGATTATTTCTCGGTGAATTGATCAGCCTCAGGCCTCACTCACTCACTCAGAGTTTTTTTTTCACTGTGGGCTGATAATGAATGGATCCTGCGTGGCTTGTAAACAGCGGGAAGTTAATGTAATTAAAGCAGATAAATTGTCTTTATGTTTATGTTGTAGTTTGATGGATGTGTTTGTTCAGAGGAGGCGTGAATATGACCGAGGAGTATTTGATTTATTTATGGCTCAGAGAAAACCAAACTGTCATTTTTAATTCAATTAGTAAAATTAGCAGCTTTAACAAACAAAAGATTTGATTGTTTTTCTTGATTTTTTTCTCCTAACTGTGATTTTAAACCGAAATCAGTCAAATTTACGCGCAATTTTTACGCATTTTTTCCTTTTTCGTCGAATAATCTCCTCTAAATTCACCCCTGCTCCTAAAATCTTAATCTTATTTTGAAAGGCTCTTAATCCAGACCTCAGCTGCCCGCAGGAATGTGCGCAGCTGCAGCGGCGCGTGCTCTCGTACCTTTTTTCCTCCTATGGTCAGTTTTTCTGCTTCTTCACTTTGCGCTAATTCACTTCATTTTTCTGCTTTTCTCTCACACCTGCTCTAAAGTGTGTGTTTTAACTTCCTGTCGGAGGTGAGGGAGGGTTTTTGTCACGTGCAGGCTCATTAAAAACCCGCGAGCTGAAAGTTGTCGGATTGATTTATTGGATGAATGTTTGATTCATTCATTCATTCATTCACACAGGAGTGAAGGAGGGAGAACAGGGAGGATAACATGGGCTTAATATGTTCTTAAAAATGCAGGTTATTGATTATTGGGTATTGATATCTTTCAGCTCATAATGACGGGTTATTGGAGGAGATAATCCAATATAGTCCGAGGCGGAGGGATTTGACCCCATGCTGACAGAAAATCTGGACACTGGGGAGAGAAAATCTGAGCCGGGGGGTGATGGCTTCATGGCCGGCAGGTATGGAGAAGGAAAACATCTCTTATTATTTTAAAAATCAATATCTGTCTTTATTCTTCTACGGAGGCCCTCTGTGGACGTGCATCTTTGTGTTTCCATTTCCCAAAATAAGATTTCAGCTGTTTTCTATAAATAAAAGGTGGGATCCTCTAAAGTTACAGACACAGAAATAGGTTTTACTCTCCTGGTTTGTAGGCGATGGCATGTTGTGGTCTTAAACTGCACATATGTGGAGCGTAAAAATTATTATAAATAGTTTTAAAAGCCCAAATGGAATAAAAAAGCTCCATATAAACACCTCAGTCAGGATAAACAGGCTGTCTGCAGACAAATTAATATGCGGTTGTGGAGTTTTTATTTCAGTTTTGTCCTAAATAGTGATTTTCTCCCATGTGAGTCTTTTTTCTGAACGTGCACATCTGGACTGTAAATATATTTCTGCACCTAAAACACAGACGTCAAAGTCAGACTGGAGGACTGCAGTTTATTTTTTACGAGAAACACTCAGAAACTTTAGATAATTTAACATTTAGATGTCAGGAAAATACACATCTGTTTAAGAAAAAAATCCATCAACAGGACAAAAAAAAGTGATCAAATGAAAAAATAACTATTCTCTGTTAAAAGAGGCAGATAAACACAAAACTTTTTTAAATCAGTTTGTAGGTTCAATTAAAAACTAGAGCCAATCAAATCAAATACCTTGTAAATAATAACATCTTTAATCTGAATTATTTTAAAAGAATAATATTAATGTGTCGACACAGACTAGCACTTTATTTTTTGTTCTATCTCCTAAAAATAAATTATAATTCAAAAACAAACTATTTCTCTAAATAAATGGATAAATTAATCCACTAGAAAAGGGCAAAAGGTCTTTTTCTCCCAACATAATTTAAAGGTTAGTCATGATCTAAAGAAAACAAATGAAATATTCTCATAATCTGGGAAAACAAGCAGGATTATCCAGAGATAACGAGATAAATATGTCGAGATCATGACAGAAAAAATAACAGAAACACACATTTTGTTTCTGCAAAATGAGAAAAATTAAAATCAAAGCTGCATGTCCTCTTAGGGCCTCCGTACCATCCCTGTTAAACGTGTCTGTATGTAAAGATACTGATTTGCTCTCTCTTATATTAACTCCTGTATCTCTCAGCAGCAGCAGCAGCAGTTCCCTCAGTGACCAGCAGAGGGCGGGGGGCAGCAGAGAGCTCTGTTTACAGATCTGGAGGATCACAAAAAGAGACAAAACAGGGAGACCTGAGCAGAGGTGAGATCTGAGAAACACTTTACATCAGTGTTTAAAGAGAAAGGAAAAAAAATACTTTATTATTTTTATATTTTCATTTATATTTAACACAAATTCGGCCTTTTACAGTTATTTTTTTCCAATGAAGAGTGCTAAATATACAAAAAGATTAGTTTCTCTGTATTATTATTATTTAGATTTTTGTAGTTATTATGACTATTATTATTTATGTCAATCAAACTCATCTGTCACGGCAGGTGTCTCTTATTTATCTTCAGGCCTGTTGTGATTTATTACAGTGAATTATAGAGACATTAGCTTCAGTGAGCCTGTTAAAATCCTGCAGATGTGTCTTAAAAACGGGCTCTCCTGTAGCTCATCTAAAGACAAAGAAGACAACCTTTTTTTTTTTTCTTTTTGTTGTTGCAGCAGCAGCAGCTCAGACTCTCACTCCCGTCTGCACACCTCTGATTATTCAGACAGGCCTCAGTGCAACAGTCCTCATATCTCTGCTCACATCATGATCACGTTACAGGAATATCTGCTGGTCATTCATCAAGAAGAAATCCGCGTTTATCTTTTTTTTTCTATGATTTTATTAAATTGTAAAGTCTGTAACGCCCACATATCTGTGTGTGTGAATATCGAGGCGTTTGTGCGTAAAAATGTGGTCACAGATACTTTCACGTGTGAAGAGATCTGGAAATAAACGATCTCTGTGTCAGCTACAAAGTCAATCCCGCACATGTTCCTCTGTTTTATATTTTAAATCGTTTTTATTTCATATTTTTTTAATATTTGGTGTTTTTTTTTCGGACCCAGAGATCGAGATCCAGAGATCCCTGAGTGGAGTTGGCGCTGTCAGACAGAGCCGGACAGAGAGCTGTTATCAGTCTGATCACCAGGTGCATCAGCTGAAAGGAGACAGCTCCACTGAAAACAATACACAAAGAAAGCTGATGGGGTTTCAGTGCTGAGCTAAATATCACAATTTATCATCAATATGAGGAACTGTTTTATTCATAAAGGCTGCAGAGATGGTTCTTTTTCTATCGTTTGGTTATTTTAAAGTAGAAAACAGAATTCTGTGAAAAAAGGTGAATCATATTTGGAGCAGAATGACTCTTAAAGCAAAGTTTAATCACATTTCTATCTTTGTTGTTATTGTTGAATTATAATTATTGTTATTATTGTTGTTGTGTTGTCGTGGGTTTGCTTCGTCAGTGTCTGTTAAATATCATTTCTGTCTCTTGTCTGTGTGTATGTGTGTGTGTGTGTAAGAGTGTGTGTGTGTGTGTGTTGTTATTGGACTGTGTGCAGCGCACTGTACTCTGCTCCAATCGCATCCCAACGGCGGTGAATGGGGGGACTGAAAAAAGTGAAGCCATGCATGCAGGAGTGGGAGGATCCACTCGCTTCAATCTCGATCTCAGACTTTTGCAGCGACAGGAGCTCAAACCAACCAAGCGTCTGCTTTACTCCCAAAGACTTCCAGCCGGCTGGGACATCCGCTCACCCTCTCTGCTTTCAGATATTTTTGGGGAAGGATTTGTTGTCAACTTTTCTCTCATTCTTCTTCGTCTCATCCTTGACCAAAGTGTGATTCGGTGAAGAAGTCCCCCCCGCTTTCTCCGCTCGGCTTGAGGACGAGAAGCTCAGAGTCTGATCCAAACAGGTGACTGTTCAGAGACTTTTACACCTTTATTCTTCCCTTTCTGTCTCCCCACTCATCTGGGACTCCAACTCTCTTTGCTTTAAACTATCCCGAGCTGAAAGTCGACTTTTTTTTTTTTTTGCATTTCTTCCACTAAAGCTCATTTTCCATTTCCCTCCTCCGAGCTGCAGCAGGCTGAGTGTGTCACGCGGAGCTCAAAACGGTTTCAACAGGTTTCCACATCGTCCCTTTTCACGCTCCTCTTCCTCCACGCAGACAGACACACACAGAGAGAGACAGGCAGAAAGGCTTTGTGGATCTGTTCTTGTCAAGGCTGACTTTTCCCCGTCTTCTTATGGATATTGCAACAGGTCTGGTGTCACTGGAGCGCCTCTCCGCGGGAGAACAGTCCGAGACGTGCATCATGTTGGACGGCATAAAAATTGAAGACCATCCCCTGCGCTCGGGACAGGCCACGCTCGGAGTCATGCTCGGTGAGGCTTTAATTCTCCCAAAAACTGTTAAAAAAATTACATTAAAGTGAAAGAGAGAGTGTTTTTTGTCAGTGTTGTGTCTGCATGCTCGGTGCTGTCTTGTTTGCTGACATTTACGCACACTCTAAACTGGGAAAGACAATTTTTACGCGCGTAAAAGGATAAAATATTCAAGAAAATGTGGATTAGATTAGATTAAATTATCAATAAAAAGCATCATTGGTGAGTGGGTAATCTGCATGTTGGATTAGTGATGTTATCTGAAGGCCTTGTTTGGAGGAAAATATCAAATTCACTTCTTATAATCTGCGGTTTTTGCTGTAATTACACATCATAAAACCTGCATTTATTTACTCAAGCAGCCAGTGTGTAAATATTGAAGGCTCCACATCACAGCCCTGAACCCGGGCCTTCTCTCCTCCATAACCCCTCTGCTCTTCTTCTTCTTCCAGGCAGCGATTGTCATCATCCGTCCGTGTGTGAAGGATGCCAGCGTCCCATCTCCGACCGCTTCCTGATGAGGGTCAACGATTCCTCATGGCACGAGGAGTGTTTGCAGTGCACCGTGTGTCAACAGCCTCTCACCACCAGCTGTTACTTCAGAGAAAGGAAACTTTACTGCAAACACGACTACCAACAGTAAGAACCAGATCTGCTCTCCTCTGTTCTGCTGCTGCTGTCTCTCCTCCTCCTTCTTCAGATGGTTCAGCTCTGCTCGGTTTGGTTGTGCAGTGATTTGAGAAAAATCCTGAGATGGCTGCAGTGGCTGGCCTCCAGGCCCTGTCTGTGTGTGTGTATGTTAATGCGTGTGTGTGTGAGCGTGTGTATGCTCCATCCACAGTCTGCAAACTCTTTGAGTAAGCGTGGAGTCATAGCTGAAATTTTCTAGATTTAATCGAGTGTTAAATTTTTATTTTGTATCAAGATGGATGTTTTACGGAACTTCACCTGTTGTCTCTGCTCGTCCGGCTGAGCTGTACGGTTTTTAAAAATACATAAAAATTAAGAAAATGAAAATAAAAATAACAGGAATAAGTGTAGTAAATCAGAGCTTTTTACACAAGCATGAATAATTAATAATAAGATCAGATGTGGACAGCACAGAGCTCTGCAGCACGCGCTCATGTATTATTCTTATTATTGTCATCAGGTGTTATTGTTGTCACGGTGGCCCACGTTATTTTCCACACTAGTTTCTGTGGAATCAGAGTGTTTTGAGCTGAAAAAGGATGTGATGGGCCCCGAGAGTGTGCAGGCGTCTATTCTCGGTTTTTATTCCGCTCTGTGACATCTGTGTGGGTCTGTCTATTTCCTGGGTGCACCGTGTGGCCTTCCCCCATCAACACTATAACCGCTGTGAGTGTGAGTGTGTGTGTGTGTGTATGACCTCTCTCTATGTTTATTTTTGAGTTATTTTTAAAAGATCTAACTCAGCAGCAGCAGCAGGTTAAATTCATATTTACGATGATTTTTTAAAATTTTGTTTTATTTTGAAAATCTAAAGTGTCGACGTGCCTTTAATCCTCGTATTTAAATTGACTTCCTCTTTTTCTTTTTTGAAAATTATGTTTATTTTTTCTTTGTTTTCTTTTATTTTTCGCTTGTTTGACTTTTTGGAGATTTTATTTATTTTATTTTCTGGGATTAATCCGGTTCATGAAAATATCCGTCTATAATCTGATCGGAATAACGCGGAGGCCTGTCTGTCAGATAAATGTGCTTACTCGGATTTAGTCGATATTAATCATGAGAAACAATGGAAACTACGATAAGTTTGGACGTCTGCGCACGCGCAACTCGCGCACGCATAGAGATAATTTTTAAGGAATTAATAATTTAATCCCAAAATGAAAAATAATTTAAATACAATCCCGTAAATTCAGTGTAATTGTAATTACAATTAAAGGTGATATTGGGATTTGTAGTTGAATTATTTACCCTCCCCAAATTACAACAACATGATAATTTAATAAAAGCGTATTATTAATATTGTAAGTGCTAAAAATAATAGTTTAATGAATTATAGATACACAATAATAATAAGTGAATTTGCCTGTCATGCTTTGTGTTTAAATATTGAATTGAAATAAAGTTTAGGCTTATAAAAGGAGGTAAAACGTCAGCTATTATTCATGGAGTGGGATAAATTAGTAAAGTTAATGAGTTAATGATCACAGAGTGCAGGAAAGTGGGCAGATATTGTGTTGGAGGTGAGAGGAGAGCTGAGGGCGGCTGCTGGACGACCCCGGGGTGTCCCTGTGTTTCTCATCACACGAGCGCTTTTCATGCTTGTCAGTAAATTTTCAGCTTTTTGTGCACGGCCTTTTCAACAATTCCACTTCGATTACCGGGACATTATGACTCTCTGCTAGATACCTCGTGAGCAACAAAGGGTTACATCTATCGCCATGCGTGCTATTCATCCGGCTCTGTGACAGGAGCGTAGTCGAGCCTGATAACAATGGAAAAATTCATAGCGGTAACTCAGGGATACCAGAGCCACGGCGTCACGGCTCAGAGGTGACTGGAAGCAAAGAGAGAAAGAGAGAGAGAGAGAGGAGGAGAGAAAGGAGGAGAGGAGGATCTCTTTCTTTCTCGGGCCTGTTTCAGCTCCGTCCACTTTAAGGAAATAAACACACAGAGAAGGAAAAGAAAGATTATTACTTGTACGCTCCACGTCTGGTCTTCTCCTCTACATTTACTCATTTGAATGCTGAGTGTGTGTGTGTGAGAGAGAGTCTGTGTGGCAACCCAGATCACCTCATCCAAACACAACAACCTGCTGGGCGACAGCCTGCTCTCACACTCTGTTATCCGTCACATCTTTTAATTCTTCGCCCTCCTCCTCCTCCTCCTCACACTTTTTTTTATTTTTTACCCCTCCCAGGTTAAACGCTAGCTGCAGGCCGCCTCCCATCACGCAGACACGAGTATCTCTTCTCTTCTTTTTTTTTTTTTTTGTGTGTGTTGTTTATTCCGTTTGCATTGATGGGATACTTAAGGATGTAATTGGCACCTTTTTGACTTTTATGACACCCATTTAAGATGCATTTGTCAGCCCACAAACTGCTCTGGGCTGTGAAGAGAGCTCCTAGCCTTACAGAGGTCTTCGTGCCTAATTACATTCCTACAGCAACTGATTCATGCCCCGTAATCAGCTCTCACTGCCTATAATAAATCAAGGAATTGGCAAGCAGTCTTTTTTGGCACCTTTGGAACAGGTTTAAGTGCAGACGGGGGAAAACAATTGTGTACTGTGTTATTAAACCTCCCACCAACACAGTTCAACACATCCCGCTCCATATAGTGCAATTATATAGTAACAAGATTGGATTTTATTAGCCTTTATCCCATATGTTTGCCTCCTTCCTGCGCCACACGGCTGACCCGTGTTTATCCTCCGCTTTGTAGGTATTTTTGTGAATGAGGAGAGCGCAAAGATTTAGAGCCCGCAAAATAAATCAAATGTGCAGACGTCAGGCTGATTTTCCAGAGGGGGCAATAAAGTAGAATTTATGCTAAAAGAGGAGAAATGCGGGAATCTAGAGGAGGCTTTTGCGAGGGTTTGATAAAAATCGAAGGCAAAAAGGCAGAGCTGTCAGTTTGGACGGGAGCCATAGAGCCGTAGAGGAGGAACAAGCTCGAACGAGACGGGCGGTATGTAAAAGGTAGAGTGGAATTACACCACCCCGAGAGAGTTTGTTGTGCCCTGGTGTTTGGAGGTCAATTATACATCATTAGAAAGAGGGAGATCTTTTCCCCGGGGAGAGCTCTCCTCTAAGCGAGCAGATGCTTTGAAGGCGGCGAGTGTAATAAGGCCTATCACTGGACGACACCCCTGTAATGGACTGCCTTGTTAGGAGCTGCCACGGGCCCCATCTTTAAGAAACATAACATTAACTAAATATATTACCCAGCCTGCTTTTGGGTCCAGTGTGGATACTTTTCCACGCTCTATAAAGTTTAACCGTGCGTCTAAATTTTATTTCAGAGTGTTTCATTTGTAAGTTTTCCAAACACATCAGCGTGCAGATATTTTTTTCCTTCCCTGCTTTTTTTTTTTTTTTTTTTTTGATTCACGTGCAGTAAGCAGAATGAAATGGAGGTCACGGTTGTATGAGTAGTAGAAAAACACAGAGCAGCGGTGATGAAGCCATAAAAAAGCAGAGCTCCCAGAAAACCTGTCTCACCTCCTGCGTGCTCGCCGCTGGACCGTCCCCTGGTGTGCTGAGAGCTGCTTTTTAGAAACTGTTTGGAGTGCCCTCCTGTGAAATTGTTGTTTTTTAATTAGCCGTGCTTGGGACGCTGCTGCAGCATTGTGTGTGTGTGTGTGTGTGTGTGTGTGTGCCTGAGAGATGCTGACGGCTGCAGGGTTCCTGTGTTAGCTCACCATGTGTGTGTGTGTGTGTGTTTTGTTCACTCCAGGACACTCCCACGTGGCCTGGCACTTTGTGAGCGTTCATATGCACACCAAAACAAAAAAAGAAAAAACTCAGGATGTAGTTTGTGTTGTCAAGCTCGCCGGGCAGTTTTCTAGTTAATTAAAGAGCTCCTCGCTCCTCGCTCCTCGCTCCTGCTAAAGTATTTCAGAGCTCTGTGCTGTGGGCGTACGGCTCTCCTCTCTCTCTACGCTCTCGAACTTTTCGCCTGTTTTTGTTTTTTACGGTTCTCCCTAAAAAGGATAAGAACGAGTCTTTAGCCACCGCTCTCGGGTAAATAAAAGAGGACCTCTACAGAGAGACAAATCTAATGTTAGAAACACTAAGCTGGATAATATTGCTTCAGCTTGCTGGGATTTTTTAGTGCTCGGCGGGCGAGGAGCTGGCTGAAGCTGGCCCCGCTCCTCTGTAAGGAAGTATTGGGTTTTATGTCAACATGGCTCGGCCTGTCCCTGCAGCAGACGGGGATGCATCATCTGTCATCTCTCTCCCCCACCTAACCCGACCTAACCCCACCCTCCTAATGTATTCACCCGTTAAAGGACCTGTTGTATGCATTTGCATCTGGACCCGCACCTCGATTCGCTGCTTCCCAGCTCCTCCAGTGATAAATATTTGATTCACACATATTGTTGAACTTGTATAAATGAACAAAGCTGTGATAAATTTCACACCACGTTCACGCAGAAAGGCCCGAGCAGCCCTCTGTTTATATTCTCTGCATGTTTCCTCAGATGCTGCCAGTAAATCTGGAGTATTATCAGGTGAATTCACAAAGGTTTATTTTTGTAAAGGCATTTCCGCTGTGTGTTTTAGCTGAAATGAGTGGGTGTGCAGTGGAGAGAGGAGGGCGGGTCGGGGGGCTATAGGGATAGTTGTGCAGCAGTCGGAGCACAAAGCACTTTGCAGGACGCTCCGGGAAGCCGCAGAGGCTCAGCCACGGTAATGCCCATCACCACTTTAGAGGCCAGACTGGTGGCGAGGGATGTGGAGCGAGGTCTCTGCGGCTTTGTGCGAGAGAGAGAGGTGGAGGAGGCGGGGAGGAGGGGTAGAAGGATCTGCACAGGGATCTGCCTGGTGTGCTCACATTACACTGGATGATAGCAGAGGGGTGCAGAGGAACTCAAGCATGCAATTTGTTGGTAGCCACAATTTAACCTCATCTCCTAAAGCCGGCTGTTAGGCAGCCAGTGGGACATGTCAGTCAATCGGGAATGCTAATCAGTGACGGCGGAGAGAGAGCCATCGGCCTCGGCGGCGTACTGATTTTCATTACTGGCTCCAAGTCCTCGGGCCTTTAGGTTTATTTTCACAGCGTGACAACTCTTCATAACAAAAAAGGAAGCCTACCGCAAACCATTAAAGGCAATTTACAAATTAGATTTTGGCCAAATCTGCGAAATGCTATAATAGGGCAGGCAGCCGAGAAATACACACACTCAGCAAATGTTTTCTATTTCAATTTGCGAGATTACACGTTTAAACGGGAGGAATTTCGTCTTTTAAGAGGCTGCACTTTTCAGGCTGTAAACTCGTCTCATCTCAGACCTGTTTGTCTCATTTCTGCTCCGTCTCTGGAAGTAGCCCACACTTGTTCCTCCAGGCGGCCCCCCTACTCGAACGTGCATGAGAAATTGAGACATGGCCTCTGCCGCTGGCTCGCGGTATCGCTGCTGGCCCCGACTGTGTATACGTGATCCGGCTCTGGAATGTTTTTCCAACACGTAGGCTTTTCACAGATACACTAGAGAGGACTGGCATCATAGTGGCAAGTGCTGCATTCAGACTGTTGTGTGCCCAAGGCTTACTCTCACACTCACGTCACACATTCGAGCTCTACATGGGAATGGGCAGAGCTGTGTGTTTGTCTACATACACCCCAGGTTTTTGTGAGGGTGTGGGCGCATGTGTGTGTGTCTGTGTGTGTGTGTGTACATTTGCTTCCTCTTCCTTTGTCTCTAATCTAAGCTCCTCCACTGTCTCACAATCGCTCTCTGGATCTTAAAGACACATTTCAGCGCCTCATCTTTGTTGCGGCGTGTCAACTCTGGTCAAATCGCAGAGATACAGCATTTCTTTGTCTTTTTTTACCCCCTTTAATCTTCATCAAATGAGATTAGCCCCCCAAATACCGGTATTCCTGCCCAAAGTGACTGACAGAGATTTGCACTTTTATCATTAAGTGTGACACTAAGCTGGTCAGAGCTTTGTCTTGAATGGAGGGTCTGACGGAAACGGGGGCTCCTAATCCTTTTATTTGTGTCAGGCCCAGAAAAGGGGGAAGAATGGGGCCGGGGTGGGATGCCACGGCCCTTAGTCCCCCCTCCAGACCCCGGCCTCCACAGCCAAGTGAGCATGAGACTCATCTTATGTGGTCTATGCAGTGGAGCGCACACACACATTTGTGCATCTACAGTATGTTGAGATGTTTGCTCATGCACGTGCACACGCTCAGAAAACACATGCACAGATACCTGCGTCTCAGACACACACACACAGCAGAGCAGGAGAGTGTGAGAGTGTGTGAGTTTGGGTTCTTCTAGGATGAGATTAATAA
Organism: Xyrichtys novacula; assembly: GCA_962446985.1. Lineage (NCBI taxonomy): Eukaryota > Metazoa > Chordata > Actinopteri > Labriformes > Labridae > Xyrichtys > Xyrichtys novacula. Next base: position 1,936,629 of record OY660875.1, read on the forward strand.
AGTTTGCCGGTTTCCTGGTCGAGGTCCAACGCCAGGCTTTTGTCCGCAGTTCCCATCGGGGTTGTGGGGCTTCAGCTCCTTTTGTGTGCGCACCCTCGTGGTAATCCATCTCCAGCGGGAGTCCCCTGGGGCACTTTATTTACTCATTCAACTGTTTGGAAGTCTGTTAGACTGCAGATCAGATGCAGTGAAACCAATGTGATTACTTTAACCAGCACTTCCAGATTCCTGCCCAGCTTCTTCTTCTTCTCCTCCTCTCCTCGCTCTGAGCCGCCGCGCTCCGCAGGAGGGGAGGGGAAGGTCCGCGCCGCTCATCCCTCTCTGTCTGTCCTGTTTACCGGCCCGCTTCGAGGACCAGTCCAATATTCTGCGTTATGAAAATTCTGCGGCGGCGGCGGCTGAACCTCCTGTGCCCACACACGGCAGAGCTGCTTTGATTCTTTCATTATCCGCGTGTGTTTGACTTTGTTATTTCCTCCCTCGCGTTTCCAAAATACAAGTTCCAAATCTGGCGTCTGACTAAGTTTCTGCATTTGTCAGGTCTCTCTCCTCTCTAGATCATAATTCAGCTCCATAGCAAGTGTAAAAACTAACATCGATGTTTTATTGCAAACAATGAGAGGGATTTGGTTATCCATCCATCAACATAAACCCAGAGCTATGTATTTGGGGCTAACCCCCGTGTTAAACCATTGCAGCCTGTCAGGCTCTCTGAATTTACTCTCCGTCTCTCCCCGCTGGTACGGCTGGGGAATTATGCTGGAAATCAGCTGCCAGGACCGCCATCCGCCGCCAGAGCTCCCCAAACCCTGTTCTGTTTAGACCCGGACGCTGATTGGCGATGGCTGTCTTGGCAGGAAAACGAACCCGTGTCTGAAAACACTGCAGATTGGGTTTCTACGTGTCCGACTCAGCCCCGTCCTCTCTGACCGGCCCCCCCACGGCAAGCCAGCGTGATTTGTGCATGAGGTCCCGTGACCCATGGAAGCTTCAAAAAGCAGCGAGGGGAAATATTTGGATGATCCTGATGGGGGGGTTTGGGGGGGGTTGGTAAGGGGAGGCAGATGTGCAGAATATGCAGCGATGACAGGGGAGTGTTAGTGCGGAGAAGAAGACCACTACCCGTCACCGACGCTCCACCGGCGTCCCCGAGGAGGACGGCCGATAACACAGACATCATGTTCTGCATGAAAAAGGTGGCGAAGCGTGTTTGAAGGAGGCGTTTTATCATGGCGGTGATACTGACGAGGGTCTGCGCCTCACCCCCTGCTCACCCCTCTCCTCTCTCGGCTCTGTATTAATATTTCCCAGAAAGCTCCTACGATACGTCTTCTTTGGGAAATTCCACGACTCCTGAATCCTGCAAAATGATCTGGTGTCTCTGAAAGGGATTGATGGATCAGGGGATAAAACATAAAGATTTTTCAGAGGGTGGTGTTTTTTTTCTTCTCTCCTCTCTGGATGGAGATTTCGATTCGCTCGCCTTGATAAGAAAAATGTGTTGCTGCAGGTAGAGGCTGTGTTGTTTGCTCCATTCATCTACATTTTCTCCTGCAGCCTATAGTCGTGTTGTTTGATTCGACCTCCGAACACATTATTTATGCTCAGGATCTGCCTCTGGGGTCACTTCAGTGGAAACGTGGGCTGAAGCTTCATGCAAACCCAAACTCAGCATTTAAAGAGAACCCGGATCATTCTTCAGGCCTCCCTCTGAGAGATGGTGGGCCGGTGGACTGACCCCCCGAGTGTCTGTCTGGGTCTGCGCCGGCCCTGCAGGCTCGGCCTCACAGGGGGAGCCCGCAGCGCTGCAGGCCGGAGTCCTGCTCTGAAACCAGAGCTCCAGAGTTGTGTTGTGATCCCAGCTGGAGAGACAGCTCTGGCTCTGAGCGGAGCCCTCTCCCAGCGTGCGGTCAGGGTCACCGCTGGCCTCTCAACCTTCATCGCTCCGCTCTGCTCCTGCTCCTCGCCGACTCGAACGGCGTTATTTATTGACCCGCGTTTTTTTTTCCCCTTCGAAGACTCGCTGCAAATATCGTAGGAGTGAAGTTTTGATGAGGTCGTGTTATCAATTACTTCTGGTCTGGAGGTTAGCCTCCGCCAGAATGTTGTCGGTTCTGCTGAAGCCATTTTGGAGATGAATGTTCCTTCTGAGTCAGACTGTCAGTAAAAGTGCTCAGTCAGAGAAAAGACGGTTTCACTTTTCCTCTTGAATCTGTGAAGTAACCAGAAAATCTGGTTTGAGGGAAAAATGTCACTGAGAGTCGGTGAACGTGTGAGCGTGTCCTCCTGTCTCGTTCTAACACTGCATGTTGATCTCCTCCCTCGCAGGCTCCAGCTTTACTTTGCGTTTCACTGTGTTTTTTGCATTCCTGTGTGAATGTGCTCGCATGTGTGTAGCCATATGTGTGCCCGCTCGCATGAGTGTGTAGCCAAAGCGTTGGACATGCGTTTGGCAGGCGACACAGTCTTTGGATTCTCCTCTCCGTGCAGAAAGCGGTACGTGCCACCCCAAACCACCAGCCTCCCCCGCTCCACCCCTCTCTATCATCGGCAGGCGGGCGGGCGGGCAGGCCGGCCCTCTCCCTGCTCTCCGTGCTCTCCTTTTCCTGGGCCCCAGAGCCTGGGCTGTGGCCTGTGGATGAGTGCTACATCCTGGCTGTCAGCACAGGGGTTAGCTGGGGATTGGCCTGTGGTGGAAGCGCAGTATCAGGCCCTGTCTGTCAGCTCCTCGTTCCACTTCCTCCCGCCCCTCAGCGCCGGCTGAAACATACGGCGAGCTGTGACTGACTCAGATCTCTGGCCTGAGAATGAAAGGATCTCCCTCAGAAAAGGCATATTCATAGCCATGCCAATGAAAAGAGGCCGTTTAAAACCCCTAAGTGCTCGGGTGTTGTGTTTTTAAACAGACCGCGAAAGCTTTGACAGAGGGTTTACTATTTCAGCCAGTATTTCATTTCAGGTACTGTTAACTGTCGCGCTCTGACATCCCGAGAACGACTACTCACCCACAGCGTGTATCTGCGTCCCGTTACAGCTGACCTAACACCTTCGTTTTCTCCCCGATAGAAGAATGATAAATGTTTGGGATATGGCACTCAAGGTGTTTATTTTCCATCCTGCCAATGAATGGATCCTGCTCTGAACCTCACCGAGCTCCTGGAGTTTGAACCTTCAGGATGTCAGACAGGAATAATTTTACTTTTAACCTCCTCTTTGTCACCTTAACCTTCGTTTGGGATCCAGAAAAACTATTCTGCAGAATCACCTCCAGTTAGGCGGACTGGTCCTTTAAAACTAAACTTAAATATTCAGATTTTGTGCCAAACCGTCACTCTGTCAGAGAAGACGAGATGATCTGAAACACACACAGGTACATACATGCTCACACACACACATGGACGCACATCTGTACTGCACATGGTAGCAGGCAGGCTTACACATGTCGGAGGATTTGCGACTATAATCAGATTAATTGGTCCATCTTTCCTTGGAAACATCACACACACACTTGAAGGCCTCTGGTAGCTTTCAGCTGGATGCTGCTTACACTAACCAGAGGCCGGGCAGCAGGCGCGGGGTCGGCGGGGTCACAGCACGCTCCCTGGCATCAGCATCGCTTTATGGCTTACATGTTAGAGAAATTACGACATCCTCGCTCCGTGTGACGGAGGAGGAATTTCTGTCTCTTCCTCCTGAGAGCTTCGCCGTATTTAAGCCGCTCTTCGACGGGAGCGTAAACATGACGGTCCGTGTTGCTTGGCAGACAGTGACAAAAACATGGAGTGTATATTATAACGGCATTACCCATAATCCTTATTAACATTCAGCCGGCTGCATGCAGGTTCAGCGCTTCAGTGTTTTTCTTGTTGCCCACAAGTATGTGTACGGAAGAGCGGGTCGACTCTCATGCTGCTGTTTGTGATTTTATTCGAGGTTTGAGCTTCACCACAGATTTAACATTAGAATAATAGTTTTTATATCTTTATTTCTTCTTCTTCTTCAAAGTGGATCCTTTAAATTTGTATACGCACAGTTAATCATAATGAGTTGTTAGCTACAAAGAGTGAACAGTAAACAGTGTTTAAGGTCATGACACAGTGCCAAACAGACCTTCCTGGACTCCTCGGTTTCACCTGGTCATGTGGGAATATAATGATGAAGTTTAAGTCGTCTGATAACATATAAATAATAATTTGATTTCCTTTAAAATATATTTACATAAAGGTTTAAACTCATTCCGAATAACTGATTAATTGGATCATTTCTTTAAAAAGGCGAAAACAGAAAAAACTCCACGGTCGCTCAGAAACTGGACATTCAGGATTTTGATGAGAGCGCTAAATATTCAAATAACACAGGAAACCGTGTTAGATAGGCAGTAATTTTAAGGAGTGAATGTAAAAATGCTTAAAAAAAAAAAAATTGCAGTTCCTCAGGTGTCCACTAGAGGCTGCCTCAAAAGCGGCAGAAACCACATACACACTCATTCAAAAATAAACGTCCTCATAGTCCGGTTCAAACCGGGTTCATTGTCACGCACAGAACATTGTTTTAAATAACTTTTTAATTTCAAAACATGAACATTATGAGTTTTGCACATTTAGAGGTCAAAGGTTAGGTCACATTTCTACAGGATGTAGTAACGTTTTCCGTCCACGATGACGGTAACAGCTCAATAATTTCTGTTTCAAAAAGAAAAGTTCCTGACCCGGTACAAGAGCTTTAAAAGTCCTGAAAGAAGTCCTGAACTCCTGATTTAGGGGTTAGAAATGTGATCTTTCTGCACACGCTCAGTCTCCCCCTCTCGTATTTTAATGGCTGTATGAATTTGTTTAGTGTCAGTTATTTTATCTGTCTTTGAATAGCGGTGGGATGTGGTTCACCAAATCAGAAAAATTCATCGTGTTTCATTCGCTGTCAGTCAGAAAAAGAGAAAATCCGCCTCCGCATACTTCCTATTTAGTGATTGTCCAAGATTTCCGTCTGCTCGCTCTGCTTCATGTGGTTAACCCCGCGTTTCTGGCACTTAAAACTGGCGAAACAAGCAGTAAAAAACGTATTTCACAAATAGTGTTCTGCCCGGCTCTGGTTTTTTCACACATTCTGGCGCTAATAAGCTCTGACACACCCTAAACAACCAGCCTCTCAAAGAGGACGTCTAGTGTGGAGCGGCGGTTTGGTGTCCAGGGGAAGCCTGTGGTTCTGGAGCCAGAGTCGGAGTCGTGCCCTGCCGTCCCACAGAGATGACAGGAAGATAAGAAAGAGAGGTGGCCTCCCCGCACAAAAACATCCCACCAGGAACTAAGCTAACCTGGGGGAGAGGTGGAGGGCTTCAGGAGGCTCGTCGGGATCTATCCTTACGGGAAGAAAACACACAAAAAACACTCTGTTTCTGGGAACGCGGCTCCGGTAGCCATCGCTGTAAGATGTTGCGGTATCACAAATATCCATATCAAGTCTAGACTACAACAACATGCGGCTGTATGTCACAACTTTGGCTGTGAGACACGGCTTCTCCGAGAAGAGGGGGGAAAGAGGGGAGAGGAGGAGAAGAAGAAGGGGGGACTGAGTCGAAGCGACAGACTCTTGGCAGACTCAGCCCCTGCAGTTACAACTCCGAAAAAAACGCTTATAGTTTGCAATATTTGAGAAGGCGAAGTGAAAAGGTAGCCATTTTTTCCCGTAGACGATGCGTAATGAGGGAACTGTAGGGAGAGAGAGAGAGAGAGAGCGAGCGGTTTTGTGGAAGCGGCACTAACACGGGGATCAGCGGCATTAAAAGAGATTTACACCCGCAGCTCTTAAACAGTTTTCTTTTGCTCAATGGTTCCCTCTTTTACAGATATTTCAAGGAAGTAATAAACGGCACTGACAAGCGTTGGAGTGGCGCTGAAACATCCCTCATGGGCAGCAGAGCTCCATCACTTCTATCACCGTGCCTTGGCTCTGCATCGCTCTTTTCTGCAGCAGTCAGCCTGTTCCTCTCCGTTAACAGCATTTGGCCTCGCCTCGTCTCGATATTACGACCAGCTTGTTGTTGTTTATATCAAAGAAAAGTTGCGTAACTACCTTTAATACATCAAACATTACGTCCTCCCCAAGGGTGACTCGGTTCAGCGTTTATCTGGTTGTGAGCGGCGGTTCAGGCGCACAGACTCTTTTGAAACCTTTTGAAGCAGGCTGCGTGGCTCGCAGTGAGGCCCTGCTCTGTGTAAGATGTCATTCTCCCACTGTGCTGACCAACATGCTCTGTGGGGCCTGATGTGCCCATAACATTTAATGGTACTTTGGCAAATGCTGATGGAAAATCTTACTTTGCGTAGCGATCACGTTTGCTTCTCGTCTCTTCGGTCGCTCTGTTTTTTTATTTACCATAATTATCCATTCGGCTCTTTGAAATGATAAGTATGAACACATGACAGCGAGAGAAATGCGCATTATCTGCTAATTATTAAGATTAAGGTCGGGATAGATAAAGCAGAACGAAAGGGAACATTTGTCTTGAGTAAGGCTCGCTTCCCTACAGCGCTAATGTTTGTTGTCTCGCTAGGATGGAAGAACATCACAGAAGAGGGTCTGTGGATCTGGAGCGGGGACGTGGGGGCCGCTGAGGTACTAAAAAGGGGGAGGATAGGTCATGCCATGGCACGTACGCGTCTCAGTGTGAGATGGAGAAACATCTCGACCTCGCGCAGGTTCAAGAAGAAACGGCCTGCTTCTGATTAGCCGCTCTGATCTGCAGCGATAAACAATTCCTGTGGTCTCCTGCTCGCAGAAACATCGCTGGCAGTGGCTGCGTGTTCACGGGTGGTTTGTGCGTGTTTGTATGTATGCTCAGACATGCAGAGTTCGAGCGTGTTTAGTGTCTCACCAAAAATAGTCGGAGTTTGGATCTATCTGTCGTGTCGAATATGTGCATCAGCCGCCGGACTGACGTGGATGTTGTTATTTACGATCCAAAATATGCGAGCTCTGGGTGATTTCACTTCGACTCCGGCGATATCAAACTGGCGTGCATGATATTTACATGCAGAATATACAACCATAACCCAAAGTTGTTAGAGGAGATCCAAAAGTTTTCTCTCGTCTGTCCTCTGTGCCCCCCGACTGTAAACTGGCGACTTTATCTGTAGCTCCACTTCCGCACAGATGCCTGGCATCGAGCCTCCGGGTGATAAAAACGTCTTTGGGAGGTAAGTGTTTATGATGAGGATCCTTAAGGTTAGCAGGATCAAAGCTCTGCTGAAAGGACATCAAGCAAAGACACGGGAATAAAAGACGAAACAGCCCGTTAGTCATACGCTCGCGTTTATGACATCTCCAGAGCACGGCGGGGAGAGGCGGGTTTCTGAATCGCCGTAAAAAAGCGACTTTAGAGTCGAAACGGGTCAGCGAAACCAAAAGAACAATAGCTGAAGGAGAGACGGAGGACTGTTTGAGATTTCACACCACAAATATACAGAGGGTCTATTTTCTCATCTTTGTCCAAAATGGAAAAAAAGTCGCTGATTGGACGAAAATTGTGTTTGACTTTGTTATTCTGAGAGAATTTCCCCGGGTTGTGAAGGACACGCTCGGCAGCCTGGTGTCTCTCATGAAGAAGAGAAGTCTTCAAGAGTTCTTCAGAAGAGACGGACGATCGAGGCGGACATTTTAACCTGATCAGAGAACTTATCTCAGAGGTCAAAGTTCACATGTAAAGATTAATTTATCTACTCGAAGGAAAAACCAAATCAACATGTTTATTTATATCTTCTTCCATCTTTACATCTAAATCAGTCTCGCCCCGTTGGTCGGACATGTTTTCTGTGATCGCCCTCAGGAGTCAGTGGGAGTGGGAGTGGTGTACCACCCCGGCCTGCCTCTCCCCTCTTGTCCACTCATTTGCTGCGGGCTGCAGCTTTAAGTGGGAATTATGACTCTGCAGATAAGTGCGGAGATAAGCCGGCCCTGACCTGCATGATGTATGAGGTGTCTGGACAGAGCGAGAGGTGCACCTGACCTGGAAATGGATGGTATGAAGGTACAAGTGCAGCGCCTCGACCTCCTCAGTCATCGGGCTCCTGACTTTTAACGCCTCCGATCAGAGCAGAGATACGAACAGATTAAAGAGGTTATTAGATTATTTCACAGGGAGTGTGTGAAAGTAATCGTTGTTTGTGTGTCAGAGGAAGGTTCTTCAGAATGATCCAGCAAACAGAAATGTCAGAAATTTTGAAGTGGACAATGGTTTGTGTCAGTTTCTGGTTCTGCCATAATCTGAGAATATCCAACTAATAAAAACCAAAACGACACAAAACAGTCTTTAAGATCCTCTGTTTAATCCGAGGAGAAAACAAAACGATGCAACTTAATTCTCCGTCAGTCGAGCCTTTTATAGTTCAAACACGAATCCTCGAACACTGAAACTTCTCCGCAGTAAATAAATGACGAATATCGACTGAAGAACGGTTTATATTTAATTCCCCGTTTGAGTGTTTTAGTGATTATCAAACATTTGACCCTTTAAAATAAAATCTGCAGCTTTGAACTCGTAGAAACACTCATTTAACTTTGTTCCATTGGCAGAAGATTTGGCTGAAAGGTTACGACCTTTACCCCACACACCAGTTTGAATGATTATCGATGCAGACAGGATAGTCTTCACATCATTTATAAATAAAAAAAATAATTAACAAACAAATAAAATAGACTACCTACACCTCTCTGAAAAGTTGTCCGTAAAAAACTGTATTAAATATTCATAGAAGCGCCCCCTACAGCTGATTTCCTTAAAGATCCTGGAAGTAACACTTATTTAATGTTGAATTTGGCGCCCTCTGTGGACATTTGAAGGAGTCATCCGGCTCTTTGTCGCAAAAAATATTTAATTAAAGTTTTTTTATGTGTTAAAAACTTCTACCAACTCCCTCCTTTCTTTAACCTCGATGCTGATTGGCTCGTTTGCTTTTCTAGATCACAATAAAGGATCTAGATCAATTTCAGTCTTTTTCATAACTAGATAAAACTCCTCACAGAAGCTTTTAAGCGATGGTCGCCATAACATGCGTGGATCCTCTCCAGATTGATCTACGCTCATGTTACTGTTCCTAAATTTGCAAAACGAGACACTCGATTCATTTTTACACGTTCTGATCACGTCCAAAACAACCTTGTGTCGGTCCAACACACCAATAGTTTAGTACCTACTGGACTAAATTCAGTCGTAATTCAGCGCTCATGTCCAAATCTTTATTTTCTTCACTAAGTTATGAACACAAAGTTAAAATCAGTTTATTCTTGTGTTTCATTTTTAGCCGAGAAATGCTGATGTTGCTGCTGCTCCTCTAAGGTGTGTGGGAGAAACATTCCTCCTGCCTGGTATGTTAATTCGCAGCTCGGGGGCCTGTACTAGCCGTCACTCTTTGAAGTTTCTCCTCGCGTTGCCTTCTCCCATCAGGTGAACTTGTGGCCTTTTAGCGCTCTTATTTATAAGACGATTCCTCACATGTAAAAGATGATAAAGTTGACGTTTAACAGGCAGACGACGCTCTCGCACGATGAGCGGAGCGCTTTGTTATACACCCCAACAAATTTGAGCGTTAAATTTGATGACACTTACATGCCAAAGGAGTTTGCTCATTGGACGGCAGCCAAGGCGATAATAAAAAAAAAAGAAGCTAGACCAGATCATTACGATCTGACAGTGTCAGTGAAGCAAAGTACTTAGAGGATCACGGGTATTTACCTATCTCTATCACTTCTTTGATTTACAAATCCCTTCAATCCGTTTGAGTCATTGTTGAAATGTTTCTGCTTTTCACGTCTCAGCTGGTTCCTTCGCTCCTCTCTGCCGACACTATTTCTTCTTCTTCTTCTTCTTCTTCTTCTTCTCCTGGACTCGCAGTCATTGTCAGGCAGTCGGCTAATGTCCAAAATAAAAGGTCACCCGCTGTTTTGATTGAAGCGAGCAGTGGCGCTTTGACCCGGCGCACAAAGAGTTATAGGTGGCCGGTCAGCTTGTCAGTCAGGTTGGGTGGTTTTTTAATCATTTCATCTTTGCTGGGGGGCTCTCCTGAGACCCCTGCAACGTTTAGCAGTCTGCGGCTCAGGACCCCGGGGCTCGTCTAAGCCCTGCCTGTATCCGTGCTGCCATTATTAGCTCTGCTCTCCAGAGCACGCCGCTCATCTCTCCCCTGAGAGGGCGGCTGAGAAATGAAGCGCTGCTGCTGGCTGGCTGGGCGCGGCGAGCGGAGGGCCAATAGCCCGACATGGAACAGTAATTACTCCATTGATATTCCTCGCACAATAACACTGTCATCTCTCATTTGCATAACCTCGCTCAGGCTCGCCACGGCGTATGAATGCATATGATCTCGTCAGGAGGCGGCAGGAGTTTTTCCGGGGGTTTTTCGCCAAAACTCAGACGAGGAAGAAGAAGAAGAAGAAGAAGAGTTTGATTGTGATCAGGGAAAACACCCTCCTCCTCTTCTTCTTCTTCTTCTTTGTGGTATTAGAACATAAACAACACAACAGAGATGGGAGGAGGAGGCTGGAGTATCAGTGTGTGTGCATGTGTGAGTCCGCCTGAGAGGGTGAGGGGGTGTTGAGGGGGTGGGGGGTGTCAGAGGATGTCATAGGCCCCTGTCTCAGTCCTCGGTTAATGGCCATTGGTCATAGGCTGTCTCCCTTTTATTTCTTTTGCTCTCCTGCTCTATCCTTCCAGGTCTCCCACTGGAGCAGCGCCCTCAGGCACCGCATCATTTATTGCTGTCAGGAGTCACAGGGGAGAGGGGGAGGAAGAGGGGGAGAGGAGAGGAGAGGGGAGGAGAGGGGAGGGGGGGGGTGCTGCAGAGAGAAGCCAACAGAGGCGATGGGGAGAGGCAGGCACGCTCGACTGTCAAATCTCAGCCGTTGAATATTTAATGGAGCCTGGAGTGTTTATTTAGTTAGCCTGTCGATTTTTACCGCTCTGTCAATAGCGGCTCCCGTGTAGCCTGCTGATGATCTTTAGTGTCTCTTCCCCCAGGAGAGGCCAGGCACTAAATGCAATTATGGATTTTCCTGCACCGCAATGTGTTTGATATTTTTACTGATCTAATTTGCAATCTGGTAGTTTATTGTTTGGCATTTTAGTGGCGCTCAAGTGGCGAGGCAAATTTGATTTCCCCTCATAATTCTTTATAACTTCATTAATGCTGTTAGCACATTGGCACAGATCTTAAATAAAGCAAGAGAATCATCGCATGGATGAATGCATTCCTCATTTTATTGTCTCCATGCCCCATTCTTTTTACTGATTCTGGTTCTAATTAAAAATCATCCTAGTGGTGTGCTGTCTGTGTGAAATATGAAATCATAATCCGCTTTGAATGGCTCCCTTCACAGAGGCATGCACATCCAAACCCAACGCCCTGATCTGTTGTGGGCAGGAGGAGAGGCAGAATCAAAACAACTTTCTTTCCAGTGGCATCCGCCATCTTCCGAGACAAATGAGCGTATTAGCGCCGCGGCAACAGAAGTAACAGAGGCGAAATAAAGCGGGTGATTGTCTCCGAGAGAGACGGCGCGGTTCCACGTGTTTCTGCAGAGCCGTAGGATTCCCGGCCCGATGACGGATGTCTTAGTTAGAGGGGCAGCATTAGCCGTAATGCTGTTAGCATGTAGCCGTGTGAGTGATGTGCTAGTTAGATGCCCAGCAGTAGAGCTAATGGTGTTAGCGTGTTGAGCCTTCAGAGGGATGCAATCGGTTAGGCCGTGATGGATGAGTGTCGTGCCGCGGAGGCCTGCGAGCCTCCTCATTCGCCGAGCTGTCAGCTTCTTAAGTGGACGTGCACAATTAGCGCCGAAATCAGAGACTGCTTAATCTGATGGCAGGCTTACCGTTTGGCGGGAAAAAATGGCTCATCTAGGCGGTGGTGAGTGAATGATGGCGGCTGTAAAAAAGAAGATGTAAGAGAGACGGCTCCGATACGCATCTCTCTCATGCAGTAAACGTACAGTAAGCGGTACAAGACGCCGAAACTCCGTCACGGTCGAGCGGGCGCTGATACAGGAGAGCTTTATTCTGAAACTCCACTTCCTCTCTGTGTCAGACTGAAATACAATCATCCTTAAAAGCCTCTCTCAGAATGATTGAATGATCCTCAGCGCCGAATGACTGACTGACAGACGCCGTCATGTGTCATAGAAAGCAGAAAACACATTCCACCTGAGGGGTAATGAAGAGGGCGCACCTTACGCCGCGCACACGCACGCATACCGGCTCACCGGGACACGTTCACGCATTGTTGAGTTTCCAAAACAAACAGAGGAAATATCAAAGGCAGCGGCGCTGCAGCCGGGACGCCTCTATCACCTCCTCTAGATCAACACGACCTGTTCGGGGCCGCCCCAGCGCTCTGCACAGACACATCGCTGTCATTACCGCCCAGATTAGCAGCTCCGCTCGGCTGTGATGAAGGCAACCACAAATTACATTAGTGTCTGTTTGTGATATCGCGTTCAGCCAGCCTTGATCTGACGCTGAACTGTCATCTTAAAAGGAATATAATGGGGGATTGTTTTGGATAATTGAATTAAAACTCGCTTTATTTCCTGATTACTCATCTATCAATCAACTAATGACTTTGTTGCTTTTCCAAATGATAAACAAATCAGATTTCGCAATTTACACGCAGACAAACGTGATGATTTATTTGTGGAGGAGAGGGTTTGACTGCCTCGTGAAAGTTGCAGTTCAGTTTGAGGTTTCTTCATGTTTACAGTCGGCCTTTCTGCAGTTTCTCCTCTGCGCTCTTTACAACACATTGCTCTTATTTGTAGTAATCCCCGTGAACACAAACTTTTTATTCTGTAAAGATTTTCCTGACAGCAAAGATCCTCTCTCTAACCGAGAACTGTCATCGAATCAGTCGCAACTCTCGCCCTTCCCCTCCTGCGTCACTTGCGGTTTCAGAACAACACAAACCGTCTCCACCACATCTTGATGGCATGAGCTGAGCTGAGCCGGCCTGAGCCCAGCCATGTTTGTTCTCGGGCCGCGAATGAAATCCATCGTCCTTATCAGCTGAGATGAGAGAGGGAGCGGGGCCGAGGAGGATTCCTCTCCGAGCAGGAAATGTCATTTCTCTGTAATAGTTTATGATTCATCCCTCCACCTTTGACTAAATAATGAGGGATGACAATTAGAGCGGGCCAAGGGAGGAGGAATCAAAGGGCTGAGATTCCCCCTTGGCAGAGTCAGGGCCCGTCTGAGTGTGCTCCCTGCAAACTGGATCCAGATGTCGGGGTCTGAGCTGCTGCCACACAACAGCCTCTTTCTGCCAGCTAGCATGCTTGCTAGCTCGCTGGCCAATCTCTTGTGTTTGCAAACATGACAGCAGACTCTCCCAGTGAGAGGCTGAGACAGACAGACAGACAGACGGACGGACGGAGGCCCCGCTCTGCAGAAAAGGCTTTAATGCTGTGATGTTATTTCACCGTCAGGCTGTGTCTCTGTTGTGTCTCTGTTGTGTCTTAGCTCTCATAAGGAGGTTTTGTCGGGTCTAATACAGAGTAATACAGATACAGATATCTGATATCAGTAAAGGCTTTGGTTTCAGTCTCTGTCCTCGTCACAATATTGTGACATTTCAGCTTCTCCTTCTGGTGTCTGTTACTGTATCAGTGTCTGTATTGGTGTTGGTGTCAGTATCTGTACCTGTCAAAGTATCTTTATCAGTATTTATATTAGTATTAGTACTTGGATCTGTGTCGATATCTGTATCAGTATTTCTACCTGCAGTAGTATTGGTTTTAATATCAGTATTCATATTGGTGTCATATTGTTATTGATTTCAGTGTCAGTATCAGTTACTTTGTTGTCTAAGTTTATAGCCTCAGTATCTGTATAAATATCTGTATCAACTTTTATATTTGTATCGTCGTCTATATCTGTGTCAGAATCTATATTGTTATCGGTTTCAGTATCAGTATCCATATTGGTATCTGTATCCCTATTTGTACCTGCATAGATATCTGTACCGGTGATCATATCTGTATCGGTATTGGTTCCAGTATCAGTATCTGTATTGGTGTAGGTTTCAATATCGGTATCTATATAAATATTTGGTTATCGGTACCTGTTGAAATATCCTTTCCAGTGTTTATAACTTTATTGGTATCAGTGTAGATCTGTTTGTCAGTAATTGTATCTGGATTAGTTTCAGTATTGGTATATATATCTGTCTGGTTTTGGTATAGATATCTGTATTAGTATTTTTAGCTTTATTGGTAATGATTGATTGCATCAGTATCTGAATACACATTGATTGGCTCCTGTGTCTGCCAGTATAGGTGAGGATAATATCTGTATTAATATCAGTATCAGTACCTCAATCTGCACAGATATCTGTGTGTGTGTCAATAACTTTATCCGTCTCTGAATCTATCAGATTATCGACATCTGAATCAAGATTAATATCAATATCAGTGTTTTAATACTTAGATATCAGTATTAGTGTCAGTATTGACATGGATGCAGAAACCAAAGCTCTGAATCGATACTGTCATTATTATTTTTTATTTATTTGTAGTTTTTTCCAGTAAAATGTGACACTAACACATTTCCAGCAGAGAGTCTGATGTTGGTCAAAAGCGGCTAAATGTCAGTGATCAGAGTTTCTCCTGCAGTGATTTGTAATTATTGATCCTGTTGCCTTCAGAGGGTCCAGGAAAGAAAAAAACAGCACTTGTTAATCTGTAATTCATGTATGATTCTTGTTCCGTGGGAGAAAAGCCCCCCTGGATGTGTGTGTGTTGGCCTTGAAGATGAGGACTTGATGTCGAGGGGGGGGTCAGCTGTTGTCACTCAGCACGGCGGCCGAATCAATGGTCCAGCACTGTGGTAGAAGAAGAAAAGGCCAGCAGCGACGGCGGCGGCGGCAGCAGCTATTGATATGTTTAACAAATTATCCCCGATAACGGCAGGTGTGATTGTGAGCGGCGCTCTGGGGTCAGCTCGTCATATGGCGGCTAACAGACACGATATTGCTGCGTGTCCTGATCTCTCCATTCCCTCACAATGGCATTAGGGGCACCCCAGGGAAATAAAGAGTCCCACTCCCCTATCCCCAGTGCTCTTCAAATTAACTCCCCAGAAGGTTAAGCTCCCTGATTCATAATTATTCAAGCCCACCACCACTACCAGCCTCTCCACCACATCCTTTCTCTCCCTCCTCTCCCTGCCACTTCTCCTGAGTGGCACTTGGCTTTTTGTGGGAAAGCCCAGGAATTAGATTAGCTAAGCCTGACCTGAGAGCGAGCGTGCAGCCAGATGACGGGAGCGGGATTGGACTTGATCTCTGCCTGTCTAGCTGTCTCTCTATTCAATCTAGCTGTCTGTCTCTCATACGCTGTGTTATTGCCTGCGAGCGTCCCTATGGATGAGACATTTTCAGCCGCAGCTATTCTGCGAATTGCATATATAGCTCTCGGAGGAGCGTCCAGTGTCAGGAGTACATCTCACTTGCATGGGCCTGATTTGAATGATGCGAGGTGTGATTGGCCTTCAGCTCTCCCTCTGTGCCGGTGACGGTCTCAGCGCTGGTCGGCTCATTAAATAAGTGCCAGCGTCAAACAAAACAGAGCGGCTGTTAAGAGGAGACGGAGGGACAGTCTTACTCCAAACAGTCCAATATGCTCTGCTGTTGTAGTTTGTAGTTTGAGTCTCTCTCTCTCTCTCTCTCTCTCTCCTCTTTTAGAGTATTATTGTGTCTTAATATCTGTGATCTTTAGAGGAATGTTGGCGGTCTAAAGAAACGAGCTGAGCTGCTTTTAAAGGCAGTTTCTCCTCAAATGAAATGCAACAGGATTATTCATGGTTTGGGAGGAATTCGCCTCTCTCTCTCTGAGTCCACTTAGACTCTGGATCTCATTGCTAAGAAGGGGAACTGAGGCTGAGACGATGAGAACCGAGGACACGAGTCAGTCATCAGATGTGATGTTAAGGTTTTTACCTGCGAGTGCGTTCATAATCACCTGTTAATAGTTGTCACATGGCTCAATCAGTGCAGCTCCTCTGTGCGCCGGGCCCCCCCGCGCCTCTGAAGTCAATTGGGCTCCTCTGGAGGCCGAGGTAATGTAATGAGGGACCTATCTGACTGAGGGCCGGGCTCCTCTCTCTCTGCAATCACATAATTAATCTCCTGATTCCACCACTCACCGTGTCCTGACAGATACGTTTGTGTTCGCTGCATAATGGCGAGGTGTTGTGAGCGTCCCGCGTGCCTCTGTTTTGGAAAACGGTTATAAAAGCCCATTCCTGCACGGCCTGCAGAGGGTTACGCACAAAACAACGCTCCCTTTGGGCCCTATTAGGAGACGAAGAGAAACACACACTTCTCAAGCAGGTACCCTAATAATATGTCGGCAATTTAGGTAATGACTGGGAGTGAGATAAACTGAAGCCTGTATTACAGGTAATTGGATCTGCAGTGTGTTGGCTACCTAAGCATATATGGGCTTTGTTTACAAGGAGACGGACTGTCAATTATGAGAAGTGTAAGACTTCCAAGCATGTGCGGTAATGATCGCTGATTTGAGATTTTTCATCAGAGCCAGCAGCGAATCAGAAACCGGCTTCAGGAAGACTTTACATCATCCCTCCTCAGATCCCCGTTTCTCGCGAGCACGTCCAGTTAGTCGGAGGATGACAAATACAACACCCGCGGCTGTCAGAATGATCAAGTTGAGAGAGTTTTTTTTCCTCCGAGGTGAAGCCGAGAAAAGTTGGAGCCATAATGAGAGTTGTCAAGCCTGCGAGGTGAAGCGAAGCGTATACAGCGTGAAGGTGGGAGCGGCGCGAGGGTGCCTTTGGGGGCCTGGTGGGCTGCATCTCCCCGGCCTTTAAAGAGATTACCTTGGCAGAGTAAGGAGCAGGTCTACCCAGAGGGTTCAGGAGGAGATAGGCCAAGTAGGCCATTACCAATACTGCAGAGGACCCTCACAAGCTTCATTAATAATCTGATGATGAATCACTTTAATTGGGCCTTTATAGCTGCTGTCGAATCCCAAGTCCCATCTTCTCACCTCTCCTCTTAATGGGCTGGTAGTTTGTTTTTATTTCACACAATAATCATTTTTATAATTGATTAAGTTTTTGTTACTTACTTCATGAAGGATGGCCTCCATAAACACAGATTGTTGCTAATGGGACGCCTCTTTAACGAAGCCTCCTTTCTCTTTTTTTTTTTTCTAAAATGCTTCATTTGCGTCTTTGTTCAGATATGTCCATCTGGTTCAAAATCTGTTTTTAAGACTTACACACAGGGTCAGATTTTCTCCCACTCTTAATTAGATGAGGGATGGTCTAATTAAATCAAATTCATTATCCTCAGCTCCAGAAATCAAGAGGCTCTATTGGAAATAAGGTTAGGCTCCCCCTCATCCATCATGCCCTAACTAACCAATTTACAGGCCAGCCGTTTGCATGAGGCATTATTACCTTGTCATAAACACTTACCTTTAAAATCCTCAAATCAAGCCCTGATATGCTAAGCTTTTATCACATTAGTTTGTGCTACTGTGTCAGCCTCTTTCTGCCTAAGATAAAGTAGGCTCCCCGTAATTATATTAGCCACATAAGGCGGAGACAGTGCAAACGACGGCTATTTAAAGCGGGCTGATAATTCTGTATAATTAAGACATAGTAGAGAGGAGGGAAAGGAGGTGATATAAGAAAAACAGGACCCTCTCTTCAGAGTGTGGAGGCTCTTATTTCAGATAAAAACACACCGATTTAAAGGATCATTTAACCACCAAGTGTCAATCCTGCAGCTGCAGCGAGTCACTCTGCGGCGTCCATTGTGTAGGAGACACAAAAAGCAGCGATCATGATTATTCCGATGATCTGGACTGAAGAGGAGCCGTTCATCATAAGGGGCGATATATATTACTGATGCTGGGAAATGATTAAAACTCACTCGTTTAATAAACTGTCGCAGCACTCGCTCGCAGTTTGGATCCTGGAATATTTACATCTGATTAGAGCGGGTTTAGCATGTGAATGGCGCCGTGAAGACGTGAGGATGCTGGTGGATAAAATTTATATTGGTCCCACCATCGGGACACAAGCTCCTGTAAATGTGGCGCGGCGCCGGAAACACATGAGGCCTGTCCTCTGATCTGTGTTGGAAAGTGAATTAGTAAGCCCCGCTCTAAAGCCGCTGATCGCAACGGGCTGAGAGCAGTGATTTGTTGGCGGTGTATATTACAGCCCACGGTCAGGGAGGGAGGGACCAGAGGAGTGTGTGTGTGAGGGATAGGACAGGGGGCCTTATCACTCAGTGTTTACTCTCAGTAAATTGAGTTGAAATAATAGTCTTTCTCTGAGGCCAAACAATGGAGCAGGCTGCAGGCCCAGGGCCCAGGCTGGTGCAGAGTCGGCCTGCGCCACTTCAAAATGAAAGGCTGAGGAGCCCGGGGCCATGAGGGGAGGGGGGCACGGCAGGAGAGAGCGGGGAGGGGGCGGCTACACCAGTCGCAGAGCAGACACCCCTCTGACAGGCACCTGGGTAGGACAACAGGGAGCGGAGAGGAGCGTGACGCTGGTGGAGGCTGGTGGCAGAGAGAGGAGGGGGAGGAGTGATGAGGCCCGGGGCGCTGTCATTAGGGAGAGGAAGATGGCTGCCCTGAGGACGGAGCGGCGACAGGTCCCGGTGGGGACGGGGGGGACCACAACCTCTCAGTCCCCTGGGTCTGCGCCGGGACTGGTGGGATGTGTCAGTGTGTTTGTCTTGTAACCTCTGGCTATGTCTGATCTGCAGGAGTCTAACCTGCAGAGAGAAAAGGAAGAGTGTGTGTGTGTGTTTGTGCAGCACAGAGACCCTCCTCTGCCATTGTTTCAGCGTGTGTGTGTGTGTGTGCTTCAGCTGCACCTCAGCTCTGCCTCTTCCCCTTCATTTATCATTCGGCTGCATAAAGTGCTGCCACAGCGTTATAGAAACAGCTGCTTTTTTCAGAGAATGGGCCGCCCTCCCCGCACACAAAGACTCTCCTGGACCTAAAGAGAGTGTAAAATCGGCGCCTGAATACAAACCTTTTTCCTGGGCTGAGAGGGGCTGAACACGGGTGTCACTGCGGCGCGAGACATTGTCACTGATCTGAAGACAAATAAGCGACCATATCAGCCCCATCGTGTGTACAAAGAGCGTCAGGGGCGCCGGCCTTGTTCAAAGCTAAATGTGCATATCTACAGCTGCTGCGTGGCGCTCTCTGGAGGATTCATATCAGGCTGTTTAAGCAGGAGTTGTATGCATGATTCACCCCAGAGGAGGCACCTGTATTCCTGCGCTGCAACGCCACCCACTTCAGCGTCCAAACAAACCCTGTCGGCGCTCTGTTAGGGGTCATAATGCAGACACAATCAGACCTTTACGTTGACTCACGGTGAAGCCTCAGGGTCGCAGACTCACCGCAGGTTTTTGGAGGAACCAGGCGTGCCGTGCCATGCTTCGCCATCCCGCTCCGTGCCTCAGAGGCTCCACGTGGAGAAGAGGGAATTTTGTCGAACCTGTTCTCTTCCAGCTGGAGAGATGAGATTTTACAGTCGGCCAACCACATGACAGAGAGACGCTCGCTCTGAGTGTGTGTGTGTGTGTGTGTGTGTGTGTGTGTGTGTGTGTGTGTGTGTGTGTGTGTGTGTGTGTGTGTGGGAAAGCAGTGAGAAAGAGCAGAAAGGGCATCAGGCGACTTCTCTGCCAGACCTCCCCAGGCAAAATGAAGAACGCTCCAATCCTTGAAGACGTGAACAGAATAGTTTCAGAGTAACATTAGCCGCCGCCATGAGGAGAGAAATTCCCTCTTGGGATTAAAACCGCACACACACACACACACATGCACACACACACACACTCATAAACACAATGCAGGTCGCAGCATGCCCACACAATTCATTTATTGTTCTAGCAGGTTCAGTGATGAATTTATCAGCTCTCATGCAAGTTTGGACATTTTTACACACAGGTGAATAACGAGAGAATTAACTACAGTTTTATTAATTCAGTAAATACAGTTAAAAATCTCATCATGTGTTAAAATGTAAGAGCTTTTTATTGAAGTCAAACTACAGAAATGAACGCCAAAATGAACACGCAGAATAACAGAGACAAGAAACTAATAAAGTCCATCCAGGATAAGAAAAGCGACTGCAGGAGAATCAAAAATTAACAAAAATGATAAAACATATAAAGACAAACAGCAGGAGAGGAGAACAAAAACACAAAACATATAAAAATACGACATAGTGATGATTTCTTGACTCTACTCTGTTTCGTCTGTTTCTTCGTGTTTGTAACGTTAGCATGTGTGTGCGGTCATCGCGTGATCGTATTTGATGCATCATCTTATTTTATCAGCAGGAATTTTCATATCTGCCCACACTGACAATTAACTTTGGAGCTTTTATCTGCAGATACTGAGACGATAATATCGTGAACCTCTGCTCGACACAGAACAGGGCGCTGCTTTGAATACGTGTTTGTGAGTGGGAGGGTAAAACAACCTCGAGAAGCAAATAATGGACGTCTCTGCAAGAGGGCGCCTAACTCAACGTCATTTTTAGGATTATGGTTGGAAATATGTGATATTCATAAGAAGTAGAGAAAAGGGAGTTTTTAGATGTAATGTTGACATTGAAAGAGTTACTGAGAGTAAATTTCTTGGGTTGTTATTGATCAAAAGTTCAGATGGAAAAAAAAACACATTAAATACATTAAAGGGAAAATTTCAAAATCACTTTTATCCTGTACAACCTGAGAAAAGTATTGAATTCAAAGGCCTTGCATTTGATCTACTACTTAATGATTATTCCCTATATATCTGACTGTGTGGAACTGTGGGGATCCACCTTTAAAAACACGATAATCAATAATAAAACTGCAAAAACGAGCTCTACGTATGATCAATAAGACTGATTATTATGATCACATGAAATTTTATGATCTGTTTTATTATAAAATAATGTAAATCATGTTTAGAGCAAAATCAAAAATGCTCCCTGACTGAATACAGAAGTTCTTTTCAAGTCAGGACAGTCTGTATAATCTCAGAGGTGTTTGTTAATTTACTGTAGAAAAAGCTAAAAAAGGTCTGAAAAGGAGACGTGTCTCTGTTACTGGAGTTAAATTCTGCCGACATAAATCTAAAATCATGTCGTTCTTTTTTGTTTTTAATAGTTTGTTAAGCTGTTTTTGAAGCTTATAAGTCGATTAATTCTCTGTTGTTGTGGTGTCTCTGCTTTTCTGGAGGTCGGTAGATAAAAAAGTTGAAAACACAGGAGAGGCTTTTATAAACAGTCTGCTTCTGCCTTTTCAGTCAATATTCAACACATGATTCTGATTTAGTGATTTAGTGTGAAATGTCAATATTGTGTAGAATATTTGGTGTCGTCATGACTGAATAAACGACCACTGTACTGTACTACACTAAAGGTGTGTAACCATATGATCTCATCCTCCAATAGAGCAACAGCAGCCTGACTGTAGTTCAGACCTTATAGTCTTTTCTCAGTTTTATAGATTACTCAGACGTGACTTCTAACATGCAAATTTTGTTGAATATGAGAGACAGAAAGGCCTGAGGTCGATCTGCAGGTTCAGAAAGATCCTTTAGAAGATCTCACTTTTATCATTTATTTTTTACTATGTTTGTTCTCGTGAAACAATTTCTGATCCATTTTCTGCACATTTGGAGAGGATGATCTTCTCCAAAACCTCAGGATTATATAGGAGCATGTAGATGACTGTAACATCTTCATATGTGCTTGATGGGGCCCAAAGTCACAGATATGAAGTCTAGAAAGCAGCATGCATGCACAACTTTGTGTCTTTTTGGTGTATGAATGTCTAGATTACACCAATTAGACCGACCATGACCTTAAAAATGAGGTTAGGTGTGAACAAACCAATCAGTCAGATCTAAATGTTGATTTTTATGTGAGTGAGAGTGTTTGTCTACCTCCAGAGTGATCGTATCTGTAGTTAAAGCTGCTCTCTTTCTCTCTCTTACTGTATATCTTATTCTGTAAGTATAAAATAGCATGAATGGAAGTTATCCAATATTTAAGAGCAGTGATTTTGCAAACGGTTTGGTCTAACATCGGCTCTTTATAGTTTTAACTCAGAGGGGAGCAGCGCAGTATTTTTAACAACAGTGTGTACAGTCTAGTTTGTGAGAGAGGAGAACGTGTTTCTGTGAAGGCTGAAAATAATAGGAGCAGGAATCAGTCTGCACTTTTAATCGTTTATCACCCCGCTGCATTTTTGCACACCATGCATGCAGAAAAAAACGGAGTAATTTGAGCAGGTCTGAGTGTTTTTGTGCAGGTTAAAGCCTCTCTGTCTTTACTTTATTGGTTTAGAGATAAAGTTAGTCATGGTGGATAAAATGTGGGGCAGCTGGCATTTTCTTTAGGTCGAGTTTTTCTCTATAAATTCATCACGTTAATGCAGGACTCCCTCGGTCAGAGTCTCCTAAATCAAAGTTAATGGGAAAGGATGGATAAAACACAGTAATGATGATGCAGAATGACCTTTCCTTCTCTCCTGACCCAAAGATTTCTGGGATTTGTAGGTGGTCTCAGTAATGTAGCCGCTGGTCTTTAGTGAAACAGCAGGTTTTTGGTTTGCTCTGCGGTGTGTGTGCGCCCCTCTGTCTGTTTGACACATTCCTACACTGCACCCCTCTCCACGGCTCCTAACTACCAGCCAGTCGCCATGGTTACAGCCATACATCCCTGCCAGCCTTTCACACTCAGAGACATATTTGTTTGGCTAGTGTAGCTACGTTGCTGACAAAAAAACACAGCTTTTTAGCATAACACCTGCTAATCTCCGGGATTTAGCTCTTTGAAGAGGATTGCTGATCAGAAATTCAAATAAATAATTTGAATGCTAATCTGAATGTTAATCCCTGGCCTCCGGGTCTTAAAGCATCCTGTCTTTCAATAACAATGTTTATTTTTCATTTGCTTTGCCTCTTTCATTTTCTCTCCCCCCTCTCTCTCTCCCTCCCTCCCTCCCTCTCTCCCCCGCCTCTTAATAAGCTCGATCGTCTGCTCCCCGTTGGATAGTAAAGGTGGACTCGTCTTTTGACGTATGTGGCAATTTAGGAGCATTGATGAGGCTGATGCTGCTGTAGAGCTGAATTATGATCATTCATTTTGATGGGAATCGAAGGGTTAAACACCAACTATTGATCCGGCTTTGTTTATGTCAACGGACTCAAACTTTCAGACGACACCATCCTCATTTTTGCAGGATGTTTGATCAAGATCTGAGATTTCAAATGTAGTTATCGTTGCTTCGTCAAGTTTCCTGACTGTGCAGCATTAAGTTGGCATCTACAGGAAATCAGTGGGTGTTATTTGAATAATGCCTTTTTGTGCAAAATGCAAGATAAAGATCAGTATCGTATTTGTTTTTTAAAACGTTTTTTAGTGGAAATATTAGAGTCATCACTTTCCTGCAGGTTTTATCTCTTTTTTTCACACCTTTTATCTAATTTTGTTGATTTTCTCACCATTTTTTTGACTTGGTGCGGTGATAACGATAATGCGTGTGTGCATCATCTGAAGGGCATCAGTGGGTGTTTTTTTTTAATCATTAACTTTCTCATGATTTTCACTGAAATTTTCACCTTTATTTGTCTTTAAAACATGATAATTTTCACTAAAATATACAAAAAAAATATCTTTGTAATGTTCCTCTTTATTTTCCTCCCATGTGTTTTGTTTCTGTGCAGGAGTGTCCCTAAAATTATGTCCTTTTGAAAAGCTCCAATTATAAATATTTTTTACCCTCCGCTAATAAACCCTTTTTTGCGACATTTTCATTATATTTTTTTAATATTTTTTTTAATATTATGAGATCAAAAATCAAAGTCTGATTGAATTTTAAGGATTTTTTTTTCTGCTTTTTTCTTTTGTCTCAGAAACAGGATTTTTATCAATACAATCCAATCCAAATGTTCTATGAACCATTTCCTCAACATTTCTATCTAAATTCCTTTCATTTATGTCACCATTTTTGGATGTTATGTGCAGCTTTAAATCAGCATCTGTCCTTTAAATAACGTCCTTTTGTTTTGTCAGATGTACGCTCTAAATCAGAGTGAATTTTATCTCAGAATCAGGGTGAGTCCCATCTTCATCTTCGTCTCTGTTATCACGCTGCTTCATACATAGATGGTATAAATATCTTTGCATCTTCATATTCAGATCTAAGTTCGTAATTTTCCCGCTGCCTCCTTCAGTCTCAGGAACATGCAGATTTCTATAAATACAATGCACAGTTTTTCTGCACCGTTTAATTACATTCTTGTCTATTTTCCTCCCATTCGTGTTGCTATTTTCTTAGATGTTATCTGCATGATTATGTATCTGTGCGGCTAAATGTTAGCACCCACAGGAGATCAGTGGGTGTTCTTGAAATTTGGAAAAATAAATGCAAAGAAAAAAAAAAGAGGAGCAGATAATGAAAGAGGAACCAGACCAAACATATACATCCTTATAAAAACCACTTTTGCTTATTGACTCATGTGAGGAGCGAGGACGCTGTACATTAGAGTCTATAATTCCTGGTCTTCTTCTTTGATTCCTGCCTCTATAGAGCTGACTTTTGTCTCAGACATGGAGAATCAAGGGCAGCGGGATCACAAACACATGAATCCGGATCTTGTGAACAACGCCTAATTCCTGGTTGCCTCCCATTCTCTCCCCGCAAACTAATTTTGGGCTTAGAGTGAATCTCTGTTAAGTAAACAGATCCCCCTCATCCAGGCGGGCTCCATCACAATGACGTCCAGATCATCTGCGCCCATTAAAACCAGCGCAAACACTTTACTCCGCACCAATATACTAAAGGATGGAGGGGGAAACACACACACACACACACACACACACACACAGACACACACACGGGGTCTTTTTTTTTTCAGCTTTTTCCCAGATTGTCTCTCTTCCCATTAATCCAGTATCTTTCAGGCCTGGTAAACTCCTCAAGATGGACACTGCCTGGTTCAGGGTGGAAAGGGGTCAAGCCCGGCTGGCCCCCGCACAGAGCTGTGGAATTTTTCATTAGTGCACAGCTGGGTCACAAGTGGCTCCAAAGCCGTCTTAATATTGTGTAGGCCCACAGATTAGAGAGCGGAGAAAAGAAGCCAAAGCGTGATGCTCTCCACCAGACCCTGTCTTTGCATATTTGCAGACTTGTGCTTTAGAACACCTCATATTACTGTTTGTTTTATTTCTTAGACCCAGAACCTCTGGGTCAATAGTAATTATAAAGCCCTCCAATCCAAATGTTGTTTTTTAACCATTCCAGCTCTGGATCTGTAAGAGGAGTCCATTTATTTTCTCTCAATAAAGAAAGTAAAGTATCTTAGCGGAGCGCCGGAGCTTCTCCCGGAGCTGAGAGCTGTTTTTATTCTCCACCTCTCGTTGAAGAAAAACACAAATATAACAATAAAGCAGAAGGTGTATCTGTGGGCAGTTAACGCTCTAGAACATGTGAGAGCCATTACACTTATTGTAGCCATCACTCTCTCGATCACCGGCGAAGGCTGGAGGTCTTAACGGCGCAGCTCTGCTCCACCTCGCTCAACGCAGATTGGCGTTGAAGGAGAGAAGCGACCCGAACAGAGCTGTAAGAAATACATTTGTTTTTAAAGTGCAGGTAATTTTACACCTGAATTTAACGGGGGGGGGATTTCTCCTGGGCTCTTTGGAGGAACGGCGTTGTAAACATGTCACATCTCCGGCAGTGGATACAGAACAAACTGCTTCACTTTGGTTTATTTGTGTTGGGATCAGCTCTGCTTTGAAAAACAGGTACAAAATCAGCCAAAAGAAGAAAGTGAGCATCCTTCCAGTCCTGAGCGTTGTTTGTTGGAGCTCTAAAAACTGATCCTAAATGTGATGTTCACTCATTTTACATGGTGGGAAACA
Source organism: Xyrichtys novacula (assembly GCA_962446985.1). Taxonomy (NCBI): domain Eukaryota; kingdom Metazoa; phylum Chordata; class Actinopteri; order Labriformes; family Labridae; genus Xyrichtys; species Xyrichtys novacula. The sequence continues at coordinate 1,962,592 of OY660875.1, forward strand.
GCAGCTGTCCAAACAGCATCATGTGTGCCTGCCTGCCTGCTTACTGTTGTATTTACATTTGTGTACTTAGCCTCCTCTGCTGCCCACTACACTGTCCTCCTTTTCACTCCGTCAGCTTTGTTCTACCTGTGTGGCTGCCTGGGGAGGATTATTTCCACGCTGTTTTCCTAGTGACTCATTAGCAGACACATGCGAGGAGGAGGAGAAGCATCGGGTCGCCTGATGCTGCGAGACAATTCTCGGCATACCGCTGTTGCCTTTGGAGCTTTGCACGAACACGTAGCCTTATCGTATAGATTTCTCCTCCGATCTCATATTTGGCGCTAACAAGCCTTGTCAAAAACCGTGATGTATATGCGCTTCATTTGCATGTATTTTTGCAGTCAGTTAGGGCGACTCCTGCTCCCCCGTCCTCTCCAAACTGTATCTGGAGTGTTGAGTAATCTGTGAAACACACACACAGCCTCTGGAATGAGATCATTTGAATAACGACTTAAGGGTTAGGATTTCTTTGTGCAGCTGTGGCGTATAGCGTTATGCACAGATCTGCCTCGGATGTCTGTCTGGCCGGGGACTCGTCTGAGGAGCTGCACATTCCTGCACATAGGAGCTCATGCTGCCATAGAAATAAAGTGGCCATATTTATTTTCACAACAGCCGACATGTGGGAGAGAAGATCCTGGAAGCTCCTCGCTCCAGACTAACTGTGAGCAGATCTACTATAGATCTGTGCAGCAGCAGCAGCGTTTTACTAAGTGTGCTCCCTCTGAGATGTGGGGCAGGTGCATATGCACGCACTAACACACAGCCGACACGTCTCCGCTATTATCTTTGCGATGCCAAGTGCAATCAGCTCGTCTCATTCCTCCCCAGCGAGCTCGCAGAGCGGGGAACAAGCAGAACCCTGTGGCCAGAGCCGTGTGATGAAGAAGGCACCTTTGGGCCATTAGTGGTGTACACATCTCCCGTTAATGTGTTTTACTTTTACCTGCTGGGAGTTTAATTAAAAAACAAAGAGCCTCAATTTAAAGGCCATTATTATGCTAATGTAGTAAGCACGGGATGGTGATTAAGCAGCTTTTAGAGCTGACTGGAGCTGGCCCTTGGGAGCAGAAGGATGGCACTTTTTATTTGGCTTCATTACTCTCCATGAATCTATGCTCCAAAGAGAAACGCTGATACTATGAAACCAGGTCAGCTACTACTCGGATCTTTTATGGAGCCGTGTTATGGGTCCCACTTCTTGGAGCTGGAGGAGCTGGAGGAGCTGGAGGAGCACTCACACAGGCTCAAAGTTTGTTTTCACCTCATCTTCAAAAGCAGGAAATGCTTTAGCTGCTTTTATTTACACGACGAGCCCGTAGTGTGAAAAAACTTTCCTCTATCATCCGTCCCTCTGCAAGCAATCAAAAAACTGTTAGCTGAAATCAGGGCGCTATTTTTAACCGGCGCGCTGCATCTAAAGGACAACAGGTCTATACATAACAGAGTTGAAAAGGTTTGCCTTCAACATCTGGGCATCAAATGTTCTCCTCTTTAGCGAAAGCTCTTGATACCGTAGCAGAGAACCAATTTTCACAAACTGAGGCGTGTCTCAGGAGGAGTTGAGGAGAAGAGGCTGTGCAGCGGCTCACAGAAGACAGATATGTTTGTTGTCCGTCCAGACAAACAGATCAAGACGCCACCTCAGAAGACGGTCTTTGAGGTGTTTGGAGCTTTTACGCTAAAAACAACTATTTCAAATCTGCACAAAGACGGTGAATTATATCATCATCGGAGAAAGACGAGGGTCGTTTGACCGCCGCTTTAATCCCTGAACAGATCCCAATCATCATCTGTAACTATGGCAACAGTTACAGATTTTATTGGTGTAAATAAAACCTGAAAATGATCGAGATTATTCATGAATTTATTCGTTAATAGACTTTTAGTTTAACTTTAAGGTCCAACCGTTGATTTTTACTGACACGTTTATTTCAATGAATGGGTTTCAGTGACTTTCCTCTTTATTTGTGACCTTATTTGGGCGTGTGGTGGATCCGTGGTTACTTCCTGTAGAGCTATTTTGCAGCAGGTTTGAATAACACTGGGTTATTCTTCGATGATCCAACTTTACTTTCTCCTGTAGGTGCAAAACTTCGCTGTTCGGTCGCTCTGCCGCAGTTTAGCTAACAGGCGCCATGTTTATCGCTAAGTTGCATGAATACTCAGAGTGACCACATGTCCTCTTTTTTAGGGGCTGTCCGAGGGAGTTTATAAAATCCTTCAAATGTTTGAGGAAGTTTTCAGTTTGTGTCGCTTAGATTTCCTCGCATGAAAACAAGGACCATCAAATCAAACCTGGTTCAAAGTTGTGTTTTTTAAGTATTGGGTTCACACATTACCCTCATCAATAGTCAGTATAACTCTCGGTTTGACCGCCTGCTCCTCGTGGCCTCCTCGCCCTGTCCTCCAGCCCCTCTCTGACCTCGCCTCCAGGCCTCCTCTCTCACCTCTGCCCTGATTGGCGTGGCCGCAGGTTTCCCGCTCCAACAGGAGAGCCCATCTTCAAAGTAATAGCTTACAGCTGCAGCAGCCGGGATAATCCTCATCCCGTCTGTCTTTGAAGAGACGGAGCGAGCGGTGACATAATGGCTGGAGCTCTTCTTTGGCGTTTCTCTCTGTGTCGTTCAACGGCACGAGGGGAGTAGGTGAGACGTAGCCGCACGTGTTGCTAAATGTAGCATGATTATCAAGCGGCATAAGCGGCTCCATATTCCCAACCCTCTCCTCTCTTTCTTCTTCTTCTTCTTCTTCTTCTTCGGGGTTTCTTTTATCCGCCCCGGTCCTCCTGATGCTTATCACCGCGGCAGAAGCATTAAACGTAATGTCTGAAGAAGGGAAATCATTGGCAACATGTGGTGAGAGCTTAAGATGTTGTCACACTTTAAGTTGGCCATAATCTGTTCAAAGGGAGAGCGCATAGTTCTCCAAAGTGCCGGGAAAAGGGGGGAAGAAGAAGAGCAGGGGAGAGGCCGCGGTCTCTGAGCTGCACTTTGCCGGGCTGAAGTGTTCATCAGACAAAATAACTGTCGCTCCCTCTTGGCTTTCGTCTTCGCCGTAATGCTTCTTTTTCGCTTTCCCTTTTTTTTATGCATTTTCTGAAAACACATCCTGTGGCGTTACAAGCCTCAGCAGAGTGATAATCTGTCACGCCGAGGAGGAGCGAGCCGTAGATAACGCCAGGAAGAACAGACGAGGGATCACAGGTACGTGGACACAGGATTAAAAAGAGGGACGTGATGAGGCCTCTGGGACGCCGCCGCCGCGGTGGCGATGTGCTGAGACCGGCTCTTTTTCCATTTATGAGTCCAGTTCTAGGGAGGCCTGGGTAAATATTGACATGGCCATTGATCCACACAGGAGGGTCTCATCACTTGATCTGTGCGCTCAGGTGTGGGAGGAGGAGGAGGAGGGGACACGCTGGTGGTCTTCTTTGTGGCGTCTCTTAAACACGAGCTAGCTCTGCTGCGACACTGGGAGTCGGGTTACCAAAGCGAGTCCAGAGTCGGGTCAGCGGGATCAAGTCGAGTCAGAACGAGGTAAATAATCACCTCAATCACTTTGACGTCCCCTGAGATCCCGACAGGACGCGCTGAAATCTCACTTTCCTGCTAAACTTATCAATCGGCGTGTTTTCCCGCTCTAAAACCATCACGGACATCCCCTCCTCCGTCTCCTCGCGGCCCTCTGGTGGCTCCTCGAAACCACTAATCAGGTAATGTCGGGGAGGTTGAATGGCGTGCCTCCCCCCGGTCAACCTTCACTGCTCACACAGTGGTGTTGTTTTAAAGAGCATTCTTTAGCAGCTGAACTTGGAAAGGTATTAAAGTGGGATTAGGCTCCTCCACAATCCACTGCTTGTGTCATTCAGGGAGTTTGTGTTCTCCTCTCCCCGCCGCCACCTCCCCACTCCTCCTCTGTTTGATTGTGGCGAGCCGCAGGAGTGGGACCGACTGTGCCTTTCAAAGGAGAGGGGTAGGGTTAAATCCCTAGTCCACTGCTCCCTGCTAATTCTCCTTGTTCCTTAGAGAAGGATTTACTTCTGCTGCCAGCTTCTCAAAGGCCTTCTCTGCCCATCCGAAAAGTCGCCGTTGCCTTCCTGTGGAGGTGTGGTTGCCATAGAAGGGGCGTCATGCATGGCTATTCCATCTGAACCCCGCTGAGAAAGGGGACCGGGGACTGAAAACAGGCAGAAAGTCCGGATTAGACGCCAGGACAAAGCAGGACAGGAAGATTCCAGAAGGGACGAATAGGAATTACAGCAGCAAAAATAATGCAAAGTGACAGAGAGGGGAAATAGAAAAATAATGGCTTACAAGATTAGACTCGGCGAGGAGAGGAGAAGAAAGGAGCGAGGTCTGAAAGAGAATGTTTTCATCGAGATGAGAAGATTGGAGAGAGAGAGAGAGAGAGCGGAGTCCTGGACGTATCAAAAACCGCGCTAACAAGTCATTTCCTCAACTTTTTAAGCCGGCGATCATTAGCTGGGAACCGGTCCTGACAGATTCATCACCTCATTTCCCTGATCCCAGCATGCTAACAGGCTAATCCTTGGAAAAGTGAAGAACGAGCCCTTAAATATTCAGAGAGTGTTGACGTAAGACTTTTTTTTCTTTCTTTGGTTTGATTCGCTCATCGCCGCTCCGCTCCAGCATCCAAACTGTGAGGTTTGTTTGGAGGGTAGATCCAGGTTTGGCAGGTCACTAAAACCAGAACCCTGCTTGTTTGAGAAACATGCCCAAACTTCTTTTTCAGAGGATTATCCCCGAGTTTTTTCTTCCAGCGCTGAATAATAATCTTCTTAACTTATTGTAATAAATGAAAGATTAGAGGATTTCATGAACCCTGCGAGCGCCAGATTTCTGATGTCTGCTGCTGAAAAAAAAGACGAAAAGGCTGTTTTCTTGTTTTTTGTTTTATGTTTCAGGAACAGGCGGTAAATCATGAAACTGAAGCAGTCCGACTAAAATAGCATAAAAAAAGAAACTCCTGCTTCTGATTACACGAGCGTTTTATTTCAAAGTGCAGCACAAAACCGCACCACCTTGTTTCCAGCACGCATACAGCTGCTCATACAAGTGTGAACACACGTGCACACACACACACATGCACACACAGCGTATCAGCAGCACCTATAACAGCATTAGCATAACAAAACCTTCATATTTACACATTATATTCATCACTATCGCTCATCCCTGTCCACGACCAGCTCATGATGTCAATCGCTCCTCTCGCCGCCTCTCCGCCTCGCACAATGAAATAGATGTTCACCACAAATAGATAGGCGGTTGCCAGCTGTCTTCCAGACCAGGGCAAACAAAGAGGCCGCTAATAAATCCAGCTTTACGGCTGGACAAGATCAACCACACTACTCCCTGCCTTCTTGCTCCCCTTTAATGTGGCTTCTTGTGAACAACAGAGGAGGAATTAAATGCCTCTCAGTCGCCAATAAAACAATGCAAACATCTTCCCGAGAGCATATAAAAGAAGATGGAGGTGTTGTCGAGGGTATGGAGATAGAGGCGGCGGTGTAGAGCCATGATATTAGACAGTAAGATGACATATGAACAGAGCAGAGGGCGGCTCTGGAGTCAGCCATGAATCATGGTCTCTGATAAGTTATCTGATGCGTTCGGAGGATCCAGGTTATGAAAGAAATGTCAGCAGAGGCTCGATAAGAATCACCGGGAGTCGGTGGTCACTGATCCAGACTCTTTTTGGAGACCCGTGTGTGTTTGTGTGTGTGTGGAGGGGGTTGGTTTGGGTGCCCATGACTGACTTCACTCGGGCTGGACCCACCCTAGAAATTTTAACAGATGAGCTGCTGCCAAAAGAGTCACCTCCTTGGCGGCCCACGGGAGCGGCGAGCCAACTTGACGGCTCATCAAAAACGCAGGGAGAAAAAAAAAAGAGAAAAGGCCGTGGGACAAAATAAAGACAAAGAACAGCAGAGTCACTTTCACTGGTGTTACTTTAAGAGACAATTACAAGATGAGTGGAAATACTGAGACTCTCCTCAGTCATATCAAAGTGTTCACCTTTACGTGAAAGTCCCAAAATATCACAAAAATACAGATTTTAGGATCTTTGTTCAATTAGGAAACATGATCGACTTAAATCTGACGGTTTCATCCGACTAAAGAAGCTGATTGGAGTTTATTTTCAGTGAAGTAATGATACTTCAGGCAAGTGTTCACAAATGAAGTTGGAGTGCAAAAATCTGCAGTTCCTCAAACGTCCACTTGGGGCCGTCTCTAAAATCCCAGCAGACATTCACATCCTTGTTAAAATAACTTTTTTCTTGGAGCTTTATTTCTGGATTTATTGGATAGTAGAGACCGAGTATGTGACCCTCTTTTTGGGGACTGGGTTTGAAGATTTAGGGGCGTGGCTAACTTGACTGACAGGTGGTGACTTACTAATAGTTACACCTGAGAAATTACTGTAAATTTCGCTAAAATTGGCTCATTTTTGTGTCACTATCAAACCTCTGCATCAAAAAACTGTATTTCTTCTATAATTAATCATAAATTAATTCTGTTTTTCAGGTTGTTTGCGACCAAATGCAGCGGCTGCATGGAGAAAATCGCCCCCACAGAGTTCGTGATGCGCGCCCTGGAGTGCGTCTACCACCTGAACTGTTTCTGCTGCTGCGTGTGCGACCGACAGCTGCGGAAGGGCGACGAGTTTGTCCTGAAGGAGGGTCAGCTGCTCTGCAAGATCGACTACGAGAGGGAGAAGGACTTACTCAGCTCGGTCAGCCCCGATGACTCAGACTCAGGTGAGCCCTCTGCACCCTCTCACACCGGGGCGAGATCCACACCCGGGTGCGACCATCACATGACACCCTGGTGTTGTATTCTGAGTTACCAGTGAAGACATCCAGCATGTTGGACTGGTTAAAGTCCTTTTTAAAAGAGTATTTCTTTGTTTTCTTTCATGGACATGTGGGATTTCCCCGAGCTCTTCATGCAGCCTGCTCAGTAAAAACTTCCAACACGACTCCATCTGCAGCTTTCCTGTGGCTGATTGCCTATCGTTTGAGTCGCGGGGTTGAGCGTAGGTTTATGATACAGTAGGAAGTGGAAACAGGACAGAGCCGAGCCCCCCTGTATTAATGGCTCTCCGTGCGTGGGCAGGGTCTGGTGCTGGAAAGAATTAAATCACTGTATCATGGTGAGTGACAGAGGGATTTGGGGCCTTTCTGCAGAAAGCCCCGCTCCTCCGCTCTTATCAGCTCGAGTGTTCCTCCTCGCCCGTAGCCTCCACACACAACGAGGCATCTCGCCAAGCCTCGCTGTTCACCACCATCTGGCTCACATTTAGACACGCACAAAAGCGAGGGAATTTGTCAAATACATCTGTGCCTGTGTCAACTTTTGTCAACTTGTGGGAATATTTGCTCTGCGTCTTCCTCGTTGGGTTTGTGTCCCGGCCTGTCGCGCAGGCATGTCTTTTGTGCGATGTCTCGAGATTTCAAGACGGAGGAGAAAACGTCGACATGAGCAGAGGTTAACCTCGGCATGTGGCAGATGAAGTGTCGGTTTTCAGACCAGAAATGTAGATCCTTATCTGATAACCGTGAGCCGTCGTGTGAGTCTCTCCTTACAGAAACTAGACCCTCCAAATAATTTGGAGTCATTAACGAGGCTGCCGGTTTGGATTTGGACACAGTTGTTGTCCGCTGATCTAAGAGGCGTGTTTTTATCGTGGAGTCAATAATTTTCATGTCCTGGTTGTTTCACTTTGTGGCTTTTGTGACAGAAGCTGAAACCAGATCTGTGGTCAGGTTTCAAGTTAGAGATAATTTTAATAATACAGGAGATTTTGCAAACTCTCAAAGTTATCCTAGAGTTTTATGAGACTGTCAAACACAAACAGTCCAGTACAGTCAGAGTTATTATTATTATTATTAATGGGTATTAATTAGGGCTGGGCGATAAAACGAGAATGACATAATCATAATATATTATCTAAAAAAAAATATTAATAAATAAATTTTTTTTTAAAAAATTGAAATTTAAAAATAAAAAAATAATATAATAAAAAAGAGAGAATTTCCCAGTTTGGGATCAACAAAGTACATCTATCTATCTATCTATATCAAAAATTATTTTCCCTAAATATCAATATAAAACGTGGTTATGTTGCTTTTCGGTAGCCGTCATTCTGCCATGTTTTGGTAGACTATACAAATAGCCAATGAAAAGGGGAGTTGCTCACGCCCACTTTTTGTCAGGGGTCGTTTTGTCTCCACCACACACAAATCCTTCACATATCAACCGTTGTAACCCCAGTTATTTTCAGTAGAATAGAAAATCCTGACGCTCCTGAACGCACCATCCGTATTCATCGCTGAGAGACGCAGAAGACCATCGCAAGAAAAACAAAAACGTGCGTCTGTTGAAAATTCGTTGTAAACTTGCGTCTGTGCCAGGTTGAAGCTGCGACACAGCGTGTGGTGGGTTAGAAAACTAGTTTGCGAGTTTAACCCTACGATTGTCCCGTGCTAAAAGCCCCACCCCCACAGACTTTTCAAAACAAACTGACGCCCTCGGCCACGCTGAACCAATCATGTGCTGAATTAGAACCAAGTAGCAAACAACTTATCTAAACCTAAAATATCGTGATCCACTTTTATCGCCCAGCCCTAGTGTTCGTGGACTTTGTTGTTTTAAAGCCCAAAGATGCAGATTCCACCTCCTCAGACGGTTTTATCCTGCTGCTGACAGTAAAACTGAAGGTTTTATTTTTAAGGGAAGTGAAGTCAAAGAAAGTTGGACTTCCTCGCCGTGTCACGGGAGATGCATGAGCGCTCACGCCGCCTTTTTCATGTTGCACTTGATGTAGTATTCTTATCAGAGATTGATTTAGTGTAAATCAGACAAAGCTGAGCGCTATAAATTTCTCGTGACGCAGCGTCCAGCCGGATGACGAATGTGCATACTTGGCCGTTCTCTCCCAGAATAAGGAGCCGCAGCCTCCTGCGAGTCTGATCGTACATGTGGCCTTTTCCTTTTGTAATAAATTGATAAGAAAGTATCAGAAACACATGTGTCTCCTTTGATTATGCACTTGTGCTGTGTGAATCTCCCCGAACGAGAGTGAATCTATCAGCCGGCTGTCACTGAGTGGGAGGGCGTCGTCGGTTCAAGCTTGTACTGATGATGATACAGAAAAATGATGTCTTCTTCTTCTTCTTCTTCTTCTGTCTGCAGAGAAAAGTGACGATGAGGAGTTGGACATCAAGCCGGAGAAAGGCATCACGGGCCAGGGGAAGGGGGATGATGGGAAGGATCCCAGGAGGCCCAAAAGACCACGAACCATCCTGACCACTCAGCAGAGACGGGCCTTCAAGGCGTCCTTTGAGGTGTCCTCCAAACCCTGCAGAAAGGTACAAACCTCAGCAACATGAGGAAACCTTCAGAGTAACCTCTGGTTTATATTTGGAGTAACGGACGTTGAGATGCCGACCACGAGCCCTACAGTAGTTTCACAAATAAAATTCTCAAATTAAAAAAATCTCCCCACCTCACGGCGAGCTTTGAAGTGGCGAGCAGCTCTCTGTTCTGTGTTAACCGAGGCAGGCTGCTGTAACGCGGTCCGCCTGCACAAAATATCAAACTGAGATAGGCGAAGTGCAGCGGGGCCAAGGCTTTGAAGAGCCAATAACCGAGAGGTCCAAAAAAGACCACGGCGTTCATTTCAACGTGCCTGTTGGGAAATGTGGCAGATATGAGAGGGAGGCAGAGACCTCGGTGTGTTTGTCTTCATGTGGGATGATGGGAATCTTCTGTCTCGGCGCTTTCAGGTGCGGGAGACGCTGGCCGCAGAGACGGGACTCAGCGTCCGGGTGGTGCAGGTGTGGTTTCAGAACCAGCGAGCTAAGGTGAGAGCGGCGAACAGCAGATACAACAGCCTTAATCCATCTCTGAGCCGGCCTCGTAAATCAGCACAACTATGTGTGTTAAACTTATCACTGCATTCCTTTCACAAACGTACCGAAAGGAAAAAAAACGAGCAGGAGGAGTTGCAAATCTAACTCGCTCTTGCATTAAATGTCTACGCCCTCCTCTTTTCTGATGATTATCTCCTGAGGAGCTTTGATTCCCGACAATGAAGTGCACTCTGATACCGACTCGGAGCGGTTCACTCGAGGGTGAACAGCGAGGAGCATCCTTTTTAAATTAAAGAGTGCATGTTAGTTTTGGGGGCTCCTCACAACTTTGACTCCTTTCGTTACAGATGAAGAAGTTGGCGAGAAGACAGCAGCAGCAACAAGAACAACAGAACTCTCAGAGACTCGGCCAAGGTACGAAAGTGCACAAACTCGGCGCACACGGGGGGGATCACTGTGGCGAAGCTCTTTGTCTGGGAAATCCAGGAGCAGCTTTATCATATTCTTTCACTTTTTCAGCTTCATTTTAATCCAGAACTGTTTCTGTCACTCAGTTAAAAAGATCCTGTGAAAGTTTGATGCTAAAGTCTGATGTCTCATAAAACTATCAGTGTGTAAATAAAGTTTCAAACAAGTGACCAAAAAGTTAAGATGCTGCGTAAAGCGATAAAATCAGAATTTAGAGGTTTGCAAATGATGAGAAAAGAGAAAATTTCACAGTTTATCATGAAATATATTATTGCTTTGTGTTTAATTGTTCTTATTTCAAATTTAAGAGCAGGAACATGTGCTGAAAAAGTTAAAGAAGTTGTCTAATGTTAAAGAAACAACACTTAAAAAACTGCTTAATCTGAATTTAATACACTTCTGAATGAAAGAGGTGAATTTACAAACGGGTAACTAACAAAACTGGGTGTAAAAAAGTTTCATAAAAGTTTGGATGCTGCTTAAAATGATAAAATCAGAATTTAGTGGTTTGCAAATGATCCAAATCGTGTAATTAAACAGAGAAAAGAAAAAAAATCACAGTTTATAATGAAATATATTCTTGCATTATGATTTATTGTTCCTATTTTTAATGTAAGGACAGGAATATGTGCCAAAAATGTTAAAGAAGTTGTCTAATGTTAAAGAAACGATACTCATTAACTACTTAATCTGAATTTTATAAACTCCTGAACTAAAGAGGTGAATTTGGGAAGAGGTAACTAACAAAACTGGGTGTAAAAAAGTTTCAAACAAGTTACAAAGAAGTTTGGATGCTGTGTAAAACAATAAAATAAGAATTTAGTGGTTTGCAAATAATGCAAATCCAGTATTTAAACCGAGAGAAGAGAAAATTATATAGTTTAAAATGAAAAAATTTACTACTTTATGTTTTATTGTTTTTATTCTCAATGTAAGAGCAGGAACATGTGCCAAAAAAGTTAAAGAAGTTTTCTAATGTTAAAGAAACAAAACTTAAAAAACGACTTTATCTTAATTAAAAACATTTCTGAACTAAAGAGGTGAATTTGCAGAAGAGTTACTAACATGACTGAGTGTAAAAAAGGACATTCAGACAGAAAACAGACCGATCAGTGAGAGACTGCGTGAGATAATACCTCAACAGTTTTAAAATAATGTGTGTTAAAGGAATGAGGACCAAAATCAACTCTAGATACAGTAGCTGTTTCTCTGCAGTGGAAGTCGCCGCATCAACTCAAAAACTCCCTAAAACCATCGTTGGTGATCACAGTTTGTTGCTTCACTCACTTTTTGAAGATGTCATCAAACTCTTTAACTTTTCTCGTTTTCTTGATTTAAACGTCGACTTCAGTCTTTTTATGAGCTCCACATCAGCAGCGGCGTCGTCCTCTAACACCGTGACCCTCTTATTTATCGACCGCTGCAGTAAAGAGTTCACAACTTTGACTCACAGATGGCAGAGATGTCTGAGTGTAAACACCGAGAGTCCGAAGTTTTGTCCCTCAGCCAAACAAAATGAATGTCGGACGTCATCTCGCTAAGCCGGCGCAGAGGGGGGTAAGGGATGGTTCTCAGTGATAAAGCCACAAGAGTTCTTGGTTACCCAAGAGCCGAGTGTTTGTGGAGGGAAATGTGGGAGAAGCCGCGTGGGGGGAACTACTGTGGGTTTCCATGGGAACACAAACAGGAACCAGGAAACTATTCAGGTGTTTGAGTTCAGCCGTATGAATGGAAACACTACCGTCTACGCCCTCGCCATCCCGGTTTCCCTGCGGTCATTTAGCGTGCGTGGGTTCATTTACATCCTGCACACTCATCCCCCCCCCCCCCCTGTGGGTTTTCTTTGCATCTCCTCTAATCGTTTCGCTCTCGTTACCTTGCAGAGGTGATGTCCAATCGTATGGAGGGGATGATGAACTCTTTTACGCCGCTGGCTCCGCCGCAGCAGCAGCTGGTCGCCATGGATCAGAACGGCTACAGCACGGACCCGTTCCAGCAGGGGCTCACCCCCCCACAGATGCCAGGGGACCACATGAACCCATATGGTGAGCATCCACTAACTCCCACCCACCCCTCTCCCACACACACACACATGCCTGCTGCCCCTTGATCAACCTCATAGCTCCCCAGCGTGGGACATGTGTTTCAGCCGCAGCCCCCCTGATTTAGGCCGCCGCTCACCGAGATCAGCTTCTCCTCCCACATGAGATGACACCCAAGCGAGTGGGTTTGGAGCTCATTTTGAAAAAGGCTTTAATATGGTTTCAGCTCCCCGCCTCCTCCTCTCAAACATGTCCCGCTCCTGATGATGTTTCCCAACGGCGGTAAAAACATGTGGTCAGTGCGGGCAGCTTCAGATAAATAACAGTGATTGTTGAGGGCGTGTGAGCTAATGGATCAGAATGTGAAAACAACAAGCCTCTGATTTCTGAGCGATGCAGGAAAGAATTAAAATGCAAACAAGGACACGGCGAGGAGGAGAGGGGGGAAAGTACGTCAATCAAGAGTTAGTCCACAGGATGTAACTGGAATAACACATTTCCAAGTGATGTCCTCAACAGGCCCCAGAGGGACCATTTCCTCAAGTTCATAACTTCCTTATAATTTGCCTCCATTTAGTTCTTCTCGGTAGTAAGAACCCAAATCCCCGGTCTCATCACTCGCCTTCGGTTTGGGGAAAAGAACAATATTGGCAAGGCATTAAAAGATATGTCTCAAATCACTGTCCCCATTTTGTGCAACACTATCATTAAGATCCAGAGTGTAATAAAGTTAACTATTCCCTCCAGAGAAATAACACGTTGAGGTTTTATGAAAGGCGGAAACACTTGCTATTAACCAGATCTTTTAGGAGGATGCCCCTTGTTTACATGCTCCCTCACAGACCGCAATTGTCCCGGCGAGGGCAGCAAAAAGTGAGCTTTGATGATAACCAACAAAACACTTCTCCCGATTGTGATGACATGCAACAGCAATTTCTCAAAGTGACTATTAGTAATTATAATTTCCCAACGCTGCTATAAATCTCAACTACGAGATTGCGCCGGTTTCATAGTCAGAGCGGGGCGGCGGCGGTGCGATTTTTGAATGACGCCTCTGCCACCGAATCCTGACGGCCGCTGTCTCTGTCTCCCCCCTCTCTCTCCGCAGGTAATGACTCCGCTTTCCATGACATAGACAGCGACACGTCTTTAACCAGCCTCAGCGACTGCTTCATGGCGTCCTCAGAAGTCAGCTCCATGCAGGCCCGGGTGGGAAACCCCATCGACCGCCTCTACTCCATGCAGAACTCTTATTTCGCGTCATGAAAGAGAAGAAAGTGAAAGAAAAAAACATCAGCACAGAATAAACTGCCCATCTCAACCCTGAAGAAGCGCGATGACCGGGAGGTTTTTCTCCACTGAAACGGACTGGACAGAAGAAACGCCTCCTCGCAGTGTCTCCTGGTTATGTGCTGACGCTTACTCCAAGATAGTAAAACCACTTGATGTAGGACAGTGAAGATCCCCTCGAGGTGGGGGGAAAAAAGACTTAAATATTGTTAGAGATTTGGTAGGAGATATAACTCTTTGTTCACATAAAGAAGACAAGTAGATATCCAAGCCACTTACTACACAAACCAAATAACACAGTGACTTTATACAGTGCATGATCAATTGTAAACTAAGACTTTTTGTAAGCCCCGCCCCCTCCTCTCGGTTAAGATGTGGTGTTTGGACTGTCTCTTCTTTACACTACATGGATCTCCATGTTCACCGTTAGCATTTTGATCACTTTCAATAGGTTTAGATATTGTGTTTATAGTAAATAGGTGCAGCATGTCTGCAAGAGTGACTGTACATTTGTGTATGTATGAGAGTCTGTGGTGAGAAAGAGGAGGAGAAGGAGGAGGAGGAGGAGGAGAAAAGGTGCAGAGACATGTAGGATCAGTGAAGTGTAAATACTTTCCCCAGGCAAATTGGATGTGCATGTTAAAAATGGAAAGCATTCTATTTATTTAACTATAACAGGCTCTTGAAGGTGCATATTAAACTGAAAAGCTTTATTTAAAAAGGAGAGCATTTTTTGTTGAGCAGTTAGTGAGTTCATGAGTATCACGGCTCATCTGTATGCCTTTTGAATATGAAGATTAACCCTTTGTTGTTTTTTTTGTTTATTTCCTCAGCCAAGCTGTAAATGAGCAATGTTGCTATTTATTTCGTACAGACCATAAACCTTTTGTTGTCATTGTCATATGTGCATTCTCAAAAATGTTAAAGTTGCTAATTGACCAAAGTTGACTGGTTTGATGAATAAACAATGTCTTTCTCCTGATATCATTAAATAAATGCCCTTCAGTCGTCATTCACACGCTAACTCTGTAATACGCCGACACAGCCCGTTCGAAGAAAGTTCAAGTTTTGTGCACGAAAGTAGAACTTTAAACCGTCGTTGGAAATCTGCAGGGAGTTCCCTCGCACTGTTTGAGAGCAGCAAACAAGAAATAATTCAGAGTAATTAATCTTTAGACTACAGTAAATATCATCGGGGTGCTAATGGAGAGTTTAGCTTTAATTGGAGAAACGCTGAGCAAAGACTCCTCCCATTAAAAACGCTCTCTCTCATACGTAGGACGATACAGCTCATCGTAAGAGGCTGAGAGCTGAGCTGCTGCTGACGCTCGCCCAAGGAGTCGAATTATCGCCAACGGTCGCCTCTTCTTCGAATGTAAAAACAAAGAAATCACATTGACGCTCTGCAGCAGACGTGTCAGGAAATGTCCCCAGATGTCTTTACTTAAATTAAGCCAGTTCAGAGGTGCTTAAAACTGCAGTACCTCCAGTGTCCACTAGAGGCTGGCTGCAGAAGTGTTTCAAACCACATACACACTCATTCAAAAAGAAGTCATTTGTATAGAGGACATAAACACATAGTCTGGTCTGACTTTCTTCCCGCTCAGCAAAAAGACGTTGAAAAGACGTCTTCACCGTACGTCTAGCAACGTCTTGATTCGGACCGTCTAAATAAAGCCCAGATTTTAACGTCTTTCTTGTGCTAAATTACGTCCATGACGGGCCGATGTGATTCAGCCTGAAAAAAGACGTTTAAATGACGTCAGGCGTCCGGTGGGTCAGGGCTCCTACAGCGGGGGAGGATGTTTTTTATTGGCTAGTTTCCGATAAATGAAGGTTACAAGATCGGTGAATCAGGAGTGCAGCTGACTTGACTGACTGCAGCTGTTTGCAATGAGGCTGAGAGCCCGCCTCCAGCTCTGATTGGTCGAGCGAAAGTTAGGCTGAGTCAGCATTTCAAATTTGGTGACCACTGCAAACAGGCCTCAGAAACAGATGGGTGAGACTCCAATACCAGCTGAAGCACCTCTACTTTTTGTCTGCATGCAAACACACAACACTTTAGAAATTGGCCTTAATACCTTTACTAGTGCGGTGAATGTTGGCATTATTGTTGTGCCGCTCCTGAGACTCTCAGTCGTCTAAATTCACAGCTCGACTGTGAGCACATTCCTTTAATTCAGCTATCGAGGTTCTTCCAAGACTTCAGGTTACTGAGACTGGCTCGGAGTTCATAACCATTCCTTTGTATGACTCGTCTGTGAGGCACAAACATGAACACGCAGCGAGGGTGAGGTCGGAGAAAAGTTCAGGTGACATACCAGCTGCACGACTAGCGAGTGAACCCCACCTATAACCCGAGGGCTCGTCGGGCGGCTGCTTGGAAGTACCATCTGGGTGCTCCTTCATCTCCTTGACAGCTCCTCAATGTGGCCCAGCAAGCCTCCACCCACTGTCTGCGCGGTCACGTGACCACGCAGATAAACAGTGCGATGATGATTTTCCTTGATAATGTGACTTGATATACTCTGAATGTCACAGTCATGACAGGGTTTAATAATCCGGGGTTATTTCTGGGCTGAAGGAGCACATGAAATTGTCAAATGAGCGAGGATTTAGAGCATGAGAGCAGCGCGGAGCATAAATATAAATATGTCTCTGCTATCAAGGCTTCAATCTGACAGCCAGGTGTTGGACTTGTTGGCAAGGTTACACCGCCATTTATCTTAACTTGTCACACGAGAAGGCGAGTAACCCCACGAGCGCTGTGCAGTGACATCATCCCAAGCTTGAATGTAATTGGATGAAATTTGGATGATCAACTCCAACAGACGGGGGAGAGGAGTCGTATTTTTTGTGTCTTTTCTGCTCTGCCTGAAGTTTTTATGGAGACACTCGAGAGGAAACGCGGTGATGAGAGCGTGTCTGCGCAACAATTAGAAAGATTCAGGATTACAATGAGCGGTGTGCGTCAGGTATATCAGGTATATTTCAGGATTAAAGCCTGAAAGACTGAGTACACAGACACAACAAAGGCCGCCATTTACAGTAAACAAAGACGGGGCCCACACGCACTCTTTGTGTTTGCACGGGATAGACGGCACAATTAACCTGAAGCTTTTCCTTTTCAGGGCAGGACAGGTGAGCTGACAGAGAGGTGTCTGGGTGTACGGGAGGACAGGAGGGAGTCAAACCCCCAAAACTGTAAAAATCCTCTGATACATACATGCACAGTATCATCTAGAGTCCTGTATTAATAATAAACACATTAAAGCTCAAAGCTGGTTTTAATCGAGAGGTAGAGTACGATGGCAGATCAAGTCGGGCGACACATGTTAACACAAGCAAATCCAAAAACAAACAAGCAAACCATTTAAATGATTTATGACTGATTAAATATTAACTTTTCTTTCCTTAAAGTTCAGCCCTCCTCAGACTGCTGCTGCTGCTGCAGGGAACGATAACGATTATCAACCAGATATTTCCAGAGTTACACCGTCCAGATCGAAGTGAAAGTCTAGATTTTTATAAAAAAGAGAATAAACTCATTCAGAGACGTTAACGTGTCGACAGTTTCCAGTCTGTTTTTGTGTGCAGGAAAATCAGAGCTTATGCTGCAGAAAAAAGCAAAATTGGAGGCCTGAAACAAGATGGCTACATCTACGAAAGTTATTGTAGCGCTTGCCTTATGCTCGGACAAGGCAAGCGTGAGAATAACTTTCTTAGATGTAGCCGCACACACACACACCGTGGCGGCAGGCACAGCAGCGGTGCCCGGTTGCCGAAAAAAGAAGGATAATTTATGGTCCTACTTCAGATACAGACAAAGTGACAATAAAACACAATTTCTTGTACAGACGACAGTAGTGGAGCCACAGCTTCCTCATGCTGCGGCTACAAACTGTCAGGAAAGAACACAACGAACTTCAAAACGCACCTTTTCGTCGACTAAAACTAGACTAAAACCTTTTGAGTTTTCGTCGGACTAAAACGAGACGAAAACTATCAAGGATAGAAATGACTAAAATGGGACTAAAACGAAGAAGCATTTCATCAAAATGACTAAGACGAAAACTAAATCTAGAATGCCTGCCAAAAACAACACTGGTAGCCATCTTGTTTCCACTTCTGTTTTTGGCTGTTGGCTACTTTTTAACCGAAATACTGGTAACTCAGGTGTGACGGCATTTTTATCTAGGACAGCATGTCCAAACTGTTCCTCAACTGCAGGTTTTTCTTCCAACCAATCAGCAGCACACCAGACTTGATTCATTTCATCAGCTGATCTCAGTCTTCAGACAGCTGATTGGTCAGACTGCAGGCTCTTGATTGGTTGGAAGAAAAACCTGCAGCCACAACGGCCCTTTGTGGAACAGTTTGGACATGCCTGATAGGACGTTTGACCTCTGAGGTAACTCGAACGCACCATCAATATGTCTGACCAATCACATGGTGTGTACTGTAGCATAGATCCAACACACTCACACACACACGGTGCGTTCCATTTACCTCGGAAGTCGGAGGTCGGAGCTAGGAATGACGTCACACCCGAGTTATCAGCATTTCAGTTACAAAGTCGGAAAAAAGTAGCCATCGGCCAAAAACGGAAGCGGGAACAAGATGGCTACATCTACGAAAGTTATTCTCGAATCTGCCTTATCTGAATATAAACGACGTCTGGACAAATATTCGGTCCTTCTGCGACCTTCAAACACAGTAGATGAAGAGGAGACACAATGGCGCAGAAGGTAGCCTATTTTTTCACATTACAGGAGTTTCTACTGACTGTTTAAAACCAGCGCCGCCGTCTTTGAATGTCAACGCAGGGGTTGTGTGGATCGTCCAACTTTCCGAGTTGGAAATCCGACCTCAGGGATTCATTTGAAAGTCGCGACTCTGAGCTTCCAAGTACAACTGGAACGCACCAATAGACCAGGTTTCAGGTTGGCATGTTGTAGTCCGTCACCATGGGAACAACAGTTTCATTCATAAAGAATTTAACAGATAATAGAAACTCCTGAAAAGTGCCAGTGCAGGAATCCCTGAACATCTGCCCACCACACTGAGAGAGGCCGGACTCTTAAGTCTTTAGCTTCAGTTTGAAAGAGTCAGCAGTCGTCATGACGATCACAGTAACTATGAGTGTTTCCTCACATCCTGGGAACACAGCAGACTCAAAAACTCTTTGCATTCAGTTCACTGTTTTTACTTCTTTACTTCCTCGACCCTTTCCTGTCCTGCTGTCCTGACGCTCTCTAAAATCAAACCTCCAGCCTGGCAAACAGTAAAAAGGAACGAGTGATCCCCATGTCACCTCTGCTTGTTCACCGGCGCTCGGACGTGAATCGGCCAAAGACGACACTCAGAGGTTGAGGTGAGTGTGGCCTGGATATGAAAACAGTCGGGCTGAAACCCGAGTCGAAGACACACACGCGAAACTCACGGAGAGTTAAGAGTCGGCCTTCAGTAAACTGTTCGCACATTTACTCTTCTGCCGTTCTGGCACCACATAGGAAATGAGTCTAGTGATAATATTTTCACTAGATAACCAAAATCCTGACATTTTCCACCTGAGACACAATTGGAGGTTTGTGATCGGTTTTCTCCCCCGTCACTGTTCGCTCCTCCGGCCCTGCCCATGAGAAACACATGGAGCTGGATTTGTTATTTGTGGTAATTTAAAGCAAGATTCTCCCCAGCTGCCACATGGAAACCCAGCATGAGCTCAGACAGTAGCTCCAGAGTTAGCAACATGAGTCACTTTGAAACTACCCATCAGTCAGGAGCGGCGGCGGCGGCGACGGCTGAATCGAATTATGCAACACTTTTATTTTGAAACAGCCATTGTTATAAACCGACTGTACTCCTAATTCACATTTCTCGACTTCACATTCATGACAAACCAATAAAACATTTTTTCGACCAAACCAAACCCAATTAATTGCAGCTTTGCAGAGCCAAAGACACTCAGACGTCTGTGGGTTTCGGTACAGTCTAGATTTCTTCTCATGATTTCACAGAGTTCACAGGAGTTCAGAGCGAGTCCCCAGTGGGAGTGAGGAGGGGGAACGGGGGGGCTTTGGGGTGTTTTCATTGGGCATTTTCCATGCTGTGTGGTTAATTGTTAAGGGAGACTTTTTAAACCAGCGTCTGACACGTTTTTCTCTGGGCCTGGAGGGCTGGTGCATAATCAAACGGAGGACTGTGTCGTGGTTTTAGCCATGAAGAGGGGTCACAGCCACACAGACCGGCTTGTTCCTCACAGCAGTCTCTTTCTTCAATGTGTCCGTCAGAAACATCGAATCCATCCGCCGTCTAAAACAAAGATCTCATCGATGCGGTCGCATGAGTCTGTTAGTAAAGGTGCAAACGCAGAAATAAAAGATTCCGGCGCCTCAGAGAGAGGTGACCTTTCCGACCTCTTCGCAGACATTTCTCGGATGTGTAAACATATTGCTGCAACTGTGTTTTGACCTCCTGCCTCTGTTCCAGCGCTGAGAAAAAGACGGTGTGGGATTCACCTCTCAGTGCCCAGGGGTGCAGATAGAGCCCCGGATAGCGCTCGGTAATCCCCCCCACTATTGGAGCCCATCTGTTTTGGTTTTCATTTTTCTGCATTATTAGTGCTTATTGGTACATGGTCTAGGAATGCAGCCAGGGTGTTTGAAGTGCAGGAGGAAGGTGATGCCAGGGGCATTAGTCAGAGGAATGATGACCTTAAAGGTCTAACACAAGTCAGCGCCGCTAACCTCCAGGAGCCGCTCCCTTCATGTTGGAATCCAAGTCCGGCGCTCGCTCCTGCCCCGCATGCCCAGGGACTCCAACGTTCACCATTTGGTCTGATAAAGAGGGGGGGTCATGGTCCTGAGATACTCACAGTGATCCCTGAAACTCTAACTCAACATCTTCAGGGTCATTTTATAAACAAATGAAAAAAGCTCAACAGACGTCAGCGATAAAACGGAAATATGTCACGATATGTTCTGTAAATTTAGATTTCTCCTGGTTTGTTAATTTATTGAGTAAATTTTGTTAATTTTTCCCCTGTCGTCCAGTCTTGTAAGATTTCAGTCTGACCCTGTTCTCCTCCTATTCTCTGTGTTTTATTCTTTAGATCAGTTTTTAGTGTTTATTTCCTGTTTTGTTTTGTAGTAGTTGATTCCTTGTGCTTCTACTTCTCTAGTTTTCCCTCCTTTGTTAATCACCCATCAGTCTCACCTGTGTCTCGTCTGTCTCACCTGTTGCTCGTTTCCCTGTGTGAGTATATGGTCCCTGTCTTCCCCTCTGTCCTGGTTGGTTGATTGTGTGTTGTGTCTTCCTGTTCCATGTGATCCTGGATCTTTGAGTCCCTAATGTCTTTGTGATATTAAAGTAAGTTTTTGTTGTTTATTCATTTACTTCTTTTTAAATAAATCCTTTTTTGTTTGCATTTGGGTCCTTTCCCTCTTGTTTCACTCTGGCCCATGAAAGAAATATATTTTAAAACAAGTTTTCTTTTCCTCAAAATACATCAAAAGAAAGTGGAAACTTATAGTAATGAGAGTTTAGTAACAAATGGAGTTAACCCTGTCGTGTACAGCGTGATACAACTTTAGTCCTAATTATAAACTGATAAGACGAATCGTTTACGGTAAAATCCACTAGCTCTGTGAGACCGGCAGCTCTCCGGTGCGTCTCTATGACATTCAGAGAAGATTGGTGTCTTTTCTTGTGCATATCCAACCCCTCAGATTTCAAAGATAGTCGACTATACCAGACAGAGGCTGCCATCTTTGTTTTGGTTTGTCGACCAATCAGAGGCAGTATCTGCGATCACCTCACTCACATAAGTCTTTACATGGAACGCGTTTTGGAACGATCGGCATAAACCAGCCCTCTCGATCGGAATATAATTTCTTTCCGATTGGGCTGAATTTGATCAGAATCTACCGATCGAGATGTTTACATGATGCATTTTATTCCGATTATTTGTGCCCATGTGAATGTAAATAGTGAAATGTTTGTGATTGTGGTGTAGAGTGAATCAGCCGCAGGCTTTAAAAAGGTGTGTTAGTAAAGGTTAGAATAACCGCCCTGTCCTTTTTATTGCTCCTCCACACTCCTAATTTCAGCCTTACTTTTTAATAAGAGCTCACCGACACAATCATTCAGTCAATACCACTCATATGAAAAGTGTAGTAATTAGTACTGATATGTTTTCCTCTTTGTAACATCAACAGCCGGCTGATTATTCCTCGTTTTTATTAGCCTCTGGCAAATACAACACAGGGATTGACTTTTAAAACCGGGTGTCCGTCGGTGAGCTTCATGGATGTGCATTTGTCAAAGTGGAGCGGAGAATTAAATCTGTCACTGAGGCTGATAAAGGCAGCAATCATCTCAACCACAAGGGTTGGATGAGGTTCTGCCATGCAGTTCAGGTTACCCGGCAAATTTACCGTGTCAACAAAGATCAACTTTTTACGCTCCTCTTCCAAATGCATGTTTGCATAAAGAAGGACATTCAACTATTGTGATCAGGAAGCTTGTTAAAGTTTTTCTTTTTTTCCTCTCTGGGTGAAGTTGAAGGCAGTTTCTCCCGGATCAAACATGACTCCGGGCAGAGAAGCTGTTCACAGCCGCTCTGACAAACATTGCCTCTGGATGTGGGAAACGCTGCAGGACAAGGTGAGCCCTGAGCCGTATATTTAAGCTTTGGATGTTTCGACAGAACTCACCTGTGAGGCTGATAAATCACTGGCAGTGTACACTCCGAGCTGAGCGTGGACAGTAAATCTGAAAGTCAACAGCCGGTGAGGGTAAACCAAACCGTTATGAACTCTGTGTTTGGCACTTCTCCTGCATGTATCCCCTATTTATTATATACACTAATCACTGCAATGAGACGCTTTCTGGGGACTTTTAAGACAGGGGTTTGCTCTGAAAATAAAGCCTGACCTTTGGCCTGTAGTTATGAAAGAAGTCTGTTATGAACCTTTGGTTTGTTTATATGAATTAGCTCCAATTAGAAGATCTTTATGAACCTGTAAATCAGTATCAGTGATTGCTGCCCCGACTATTGCGCAGAGATCCTCTAATGACCGCTGGGCCACATTTGACCTCCGGCTATAAGTTGATGATCAGTATTTCCAGGAGACAGAGGTGATGCCACCACTCTGCCCTGACGTGACCTTTTCCTTTGTGGGAAGAGCCGCCATGATGATCAGTTCATCATGAGGATTATAATCCATAAACTTACATATGAACATCATCTGTCAGTGGTTTCTTTCTCCTCCTCCTGAGACTGATAGCGCTTTGATTTGCAGAGCATTGATTAGCCCGGCGCTCCCCTCCTGTTTACAACACACAATCATCCTTTGTCCCCCCCGCCCGCCCGCCCGGCCTTTCTCTGTGTTTTTGACAGTTTTATTATAAGGACTAAAATGGGGCCCAAATAAACCACAGATGAACAGACGCCTCTTGCTAGCTCTCTCAAAAGGTTAGTAAATTTCACCATATAGATTTTTTGGTGTCTCACCCAAATGTCATGGCTTAATTATTAACTGTGGGGCCGTTTTGGAGAGAGATTTGCACTTTTACAATATTGTTGAGCCTGGTAAGGTTAAGTGTTGAAAGTGCAAGGAAGGCCATTGTCCCTCCTCCTCCTCCTCCTCCTCCTCCTCCGTGTTTAATGAAGATGGATTTAGAGATGAAATGTTGGGTGTAATAAAGACAGCGTGACCTTTAAGGAGTTGTCACAAGTAGGAAAACATGTTGATGGTTTAAACAGACGAATAAAGTTAAAGATTTTTAAACTATAGTCGTGATTTTAAATTTTAAATGTACATGTTTTACTCTGCGTCCGTCATTAAACGCTTTAATTGTTCGGTGAGTTTCTTTACCTCCTCGATAGATCCGGATCTGTGGGCTCTAACTCAAGATTACAACCAGTCACAAACAGCAAAAGGTCACGACCTCCCTGCGAGGCCGTTATGAGTAAATATTGATCACACTACAGTCAGTCAGCTAAGTGGAGCCACCAGAGCCGAACACAGCCGTGTACTGTGGTGTTTTTGAAAGGAGTAATATCTGGCTTAATCCCAGCCGCGGCCCTGCCCCTCGCCCCAGCCGGTCCACTCCTCTCAGCTGCGCGGATCAGCATGTGCGGCGCTGCAGCGGGCTCGGGTTTCTCAGGGGCT
This sequence comes from Xyrichtys novacula, assembly GCA_962446985.1. Classification (NCBI taxonomy): domain Eukaryota; kingdom Metazoa; phylum Chordata; class Actinopteri; order Labriformes; family Labridae; genus Xyrichtys; species Xyrichtys novacula. Next base: position 1,986,513 of record OY660875.1, read on the forward strand.
CCAGCTTGGTGCAGTCAGACCTGCACGGCACAGCGTCTGAACAGCCTCCTGGATCTAAAAGTCCTCATTCTCCTGCTTCCTCTGGGCAAAGACGGGCTGGCTCGACTCCTGAGGTTGGTTCGGTAGTATGCGGGTTCAAATGTTCCTCACCTCCGTCTTCACACATGTCATCGGACCGGCTGTGCCCGCCTCAATGAAAGCTCTCTGTTGACTTCCTCTGCTGACAAGCCAGACGAGACAAACTCCATGGCGTTAAGGGCTAACCACTGGGCCTGGTCTTAAAAGAGGATAAGCAAAACTCTGTTATGGAGTATTTTAGCCTGCCAACTTCACTGCACTTTTCTGTCCCAAACAGGCTTCTTTTAGAAGCTGGGGTAAAATGAGCAAATCTTAAAATAACACCAAGTTACTCTGTTTAGTGTCACCGATAAAAGGTAATCCATCCAAACTTAATGAACATCAACGTAGAGTTTTCACCGAACCTTACACCAACCAACCAGAAGTTAGCTTACCTACCTAAAAAGCTGTTTTTAGTGGTAAGAGTGGAGACGTTAGCAACAGGCTAGCTTAGCTTTGCATCAAAAATGGTAAGACATAGTCATAGCTGAATTTTAGTGGACTCATATTAAGTCCACATATTAAATAGTTAAAAGTTTCAGAGATCTTTAAGCAACAAAACACTGATTTTTTCAGGTATTTGCATATTAGAAATCACTGTTTTAAAAAAAAAGGAAAGCTAAGCAGTGATAGATGTTTCCATTAAAATGCTTTATCTCCAGGCTATATCAGGGTTTCCAAAAGCAGAGAAGCTTTAATATGGGTACATCAAATTAAGATGGAAAAAGAACTGAACATAGAAATATCTCAGGAGGATTGGAGCACTCAGCACTCAGATTCTTGTGTATATTATTGCTTGTAAAAATAAAAGCAGGAAAATGGACTCATCCTTGGCACCCAGATCTCAGTCATTGGACACACGTAGACCATGTTTACATGGGCGAAATTTATCGATCCGATTAAAAATTTGAGAGATCGGATAATTCAGATTATCCGATCCACTGTTGGTGATGATCCGATAATGACGTACGTATACAAGCACCAAGCTTTATTGGTGCATGAATACACACCAACAAACGCGGTAGTGGCTCACTCCATTGAATTCAGGAGTTTTCCCTCCTGTTAAATGTTGTCACTAGATGGCGCCCTTGCTAACCTATTTTACTTTTCTGTTAAAGGTTGCTCTGTGCGTGCAGATGTGACATCATCACGCTGTCTGTACGCCTTGTCACGGTACCGGAAGAGCAGACACGGTACCTGTGGTTGTGTTTCATACCAGAGTGCTAAATAAAGAGTGAAGACTGAGTCAGGTAGGAGAGTCACGATCGGAGTAAGTGTTTACATGAACGCGTTTTGGAATAACGATCGGCATAAACTACCCCTCTCGACCGGAATGCAATTTCTTTACGATTGAGCCGGAATGGATCTGAAACTCTCCCGATCGGCATGTTTATATGACGCATTATTATTCCGATCGGGCATTTATTCCGATTATTTGTGCCCATGTAAACCATAGATAAGCAGATCTTTGTACTGGAAGGAGGATTTGTACTTCCACACAGAGATAGCTGGTCACCTGTTTGCTAAGTTCACTCCTTTTTTGTGACACTATGATGTTTAATGTACAGAAAAGAGCCGAACAACCATCTAACCCAACCCTTGACAAGTAAATGAGTGAGCATATTTTCCAAAATGCCAGACTCCTGCTGTAAGTGGTTGATCCCATCATACGAGGTGATAAAACGGTTTCATTATTCGTATCAAACCCAGCACAAAGAGAGGATTAGGAGCTGTGCAGCAGCGGTGTCAAACCTCAGATTGACAGAATCGTCTGATTTTCTTCTTCAGGTGTTTCAGATCTGGAGGCTCGGGAGGAGGCAGCAAGCCCTGACAGAGAGCTGCCATCGCACACGGCAGAAACCTACCCACAAACCCTTGCCTGTGGCTTGCCCTTTGAAGGTACATGTCTCTTCTTGACATTTCTTGTCATCTCGCCTTGGGAACATTGGCTTGTGTCCTCTCGGTCCACGGTTTGTGTTCAAAGACTCTGGGAGGATGCAGAGATATAAACCACATCAGTGTCATTTCAGGGAGGAACAAAGTCATTAATCGGAGTAAATATTAACTGTTCTGAAAAAAAAAAAGACCAGCGTTGTGGTTCTTAACTGTCTGCTCTGACATCTTGAGGTGAGGTTCAAAGTGCTGTGATGCAACGCCTCCATGATACGCCCCTATAAAGTGGAGATAAATCATCAGCTGTGTGAGGACGGCGTTTCCACAGCGACATCTCCCGTCAAACTCATCCAAACAAACACAAACAATTCACACGACACATGAGCAGGTAGGCACAAGGTAGACAGAGTAACTCAGTGGAGATTAAAGTCTGAAGTATAAATCTAACTCGCTCTCATATTTCTGTTCAAAGTATCTCAAACTTTAGAGATACTCCTGTAACAGGAAACATGATGGAAGTATTTCTACTTTCTGTTTTTGTGCATTTTAGATTTGCAGTTTGCAGTTGTTTTGGCTTTTTGCAGCAAGTTTCCACTTTCTTTTTGCCCGTGCTTCTCAAGTTTTGCAGCATGTTTCTGTTGGGTATGCAGATCGTTTCCCCCTTATCAGCCCCCATATTATCCTCCTTGCAGCACAAATATATCTTGCAAACATACGAGTTATGTAGGAACAAGAAGTTTGTAGCTGCTTTTTTGTAATTATTCTCATTGATTTGAACATTTCCAATGATGGCTTTGTAAGAAAACAAAGCTGTGATATTCTGTTCATACCTAAAATATGTCGGTTAGCCGACCAGTTTAGTATGATGGGGTATTATGGCCACATTTAGGGGGAAGAAACAAAGATTTCGAGGACAACAGTTATTATTTTGGTCAGCGATTAGCTAAACATATTACTGCTTTAATGAAGGCAGATTCTGGTGATGATAGCCAGTTTAAAGACCGAGGAATCTGAGATCTACTTTGGTGACGGTTTCGCAAATAACTGAACACTCAGTCTTTTGGCACAAAGGTGACGCAGTTTCTTCAGCACCAGGACTCTGAAAAAACAAGATAAGTTAACTGTAAAATAGAAATACAACTTTATTCTTCTCACATAATGTCATGACTTTATGACTCTGTTCTTGTAACGTAACTTTATCCTCAAAATCTTAAAAAATATCTTCAATATTTCATCGTAATTGAGCCACCAAACAGAAAATAATGTCTAATATCAGAGTCAGGAAGTGGAAACTGTTGAGCAGGATCTGCTCAACTCTGGCATTGCTCTGGTTTTACAGAGTTAATAAAGGGTTTTGACCAATCAGAGACAAGTATTCATCTTAAAGTTGGATAGTAAATAGAGATGATGCAGAATATACACCTCCAACACTCCCGCTCACAAACAGATCCACCTTACTCCTCTCAGCTTTTACTTAGCTCATTCAAAATGTTAACCATAACCTTATTTGAGACCTGTTGGGACTTTTATAGCTATATAAATGCTTTTAAATGACATAACAGCTGGAACAAAGGTGGAAATTATCACACAAGGGATAAAATTGCATCTTTATCAAAACATTGCGTGTGTTTTAACCCTTCAACCCTGGACTTGAGCGAGGACCTGCACGTGTAGATCAGATGATTGGTCTTGTTGTTGCATTTCATTTTTGTTGATTAGAGATGATTGTGAGTTTTCATTAATGTCTACCTCCTGCAGAAAAGGACGTCCTCTAACTTTCTCTTTTGTTTGCTGCATGCCTGAGCAGACAGAGAGCGAGCAGAGCTGACGGGGAACATGGCATATTTGTGTCACTCCAGCAATTGGAACAGAGCAACATTAATAGACCATGCGGGTTGTAACACAATTAAAACATGAATATGCAAAATACACAGGGGTGCCGCTGTTGTGCTGTATCTGCAGAGACAGGTGCCAGCCATCTTTAGTGTTTACCACAAAGATCCTCCAGCAAATGGCATCACAGTGATCAGACTGGATTAATATGTGATGTCTGGGGGCTTGAATTTCAGCGCGGCTTCTGCTGAAAACAATCTAAAAGGGAAAATGATCTCAGCAGGAGGAGCCCTGCTCTGAAACAATGGAGAAATCTGAGGCGGGCGTGCAGGAAAAACTCACACGTCTCGCTCTGTGAGTGTGCTGTAAACTGTCAGTACTGATTCATGTTAAACTGAGCGCTGTTTTTTTTTTCACACGAGGGCAACGTTTAACCCGCGTTTAGTTCTCTGATGATATTCTCTGCGCTCTGTTTTATATCTTTGATAAGAGAGAAGGTGCCAAAAAAGCCTCTGCGTGTCTGAACAGAAAGTGTTTTTTTGCTCTGAGGCATCTGCAACCTGAAAGCCGGCATGTTCCAGATAGTGCGAGCTGACAGAGTCCTGTCTGCCGAGCTGATTCTGGCCCTCTGACATGTACGGGGCTTTCACTCGCTCTTTCATCAGTTTCATTCTTCGCGGTCTTGCGGTCAATTTGCCTGATTGAGCAGTCGGTTTCAGTTGCCGCCTCGCAATATCTACAGATGTACACAAATTGTCAGTCAAGCAGTGGCTGTTCAATAATATAGCCTTTTACAGCCAATGCCCAAGGACCTGCAGGCCATTACAGAGCCATTACTAGTGAAATCCCTGTCTGGACAAGTGGAGGGAAACTAATGTGTTACTGTGACGAAAGGTCCTCATTGTGAAGGCTGCAGCAGGAGTCAAACAGGGGAGATAGGATCGATTGCAAATTAAGCTTAGAGCTGTGTGTGTAAGTGTGTAAGTGTGTGTGCAGGGAGTGTGTTGCGTTGCTGCAGCGTCTATCATTCAAACTAGAAAGTTGTGTTTTTTTTGAGGTGGTTACCGACTTTGACATGAATCCCTCAGAAATGCTGCAACAGTTTCCCCATATTGTGCCGACAGCTGTATTTGTGCACATTTGTCACCAAAGTCTGAATCTGCGGAAACGTTTACGGCGCTCCTGATCGCATCACGCTCGTGGATTTGTTGAACATGCATTAGGTGGAAGTCTGCATGATGAATGTGTTTGAGAATAAAGATTTATACAGTAGCTCGTACACATTTGAGTTTGGTGGAGAAACATGCAGCCCAATGTTGACAGCTGCCGACAGCTCGAGCCAAGAGAGGAATTATGAATAAGATCATTAAAACTGATTTAAATGACTTAAAATGACAACAAAAATCTGCTCCGACTCCTTTAATGGAGCGGATTTGATGAAGTGAAGCGAGTCGGGGTTTTAATCGCTGTTGAATTAACGTACAGTAGACAGTTCTTCATCGTAAAAAGGACCCGTCTAGACGGCTTCATTGCTGTCACTGTTTCTGTCAGACTTAATTCTCAACTTCCACATCTGTCTTTATTTTCCTTTGGGTTTAAACTCATGTCCATCATAATGTGGTTTCTGAAAATTTGCAGGGTGTTGCTCAATGTACCCACATGAATCTTTCCAACTCCAATAAGAATTTACTTTCTTGTTTTTTCTGCGGTCCACCCCGTACACTTTAAAAATATGTTTCAGCGTCCTGTTTGTTGATTTTAACTAGAGCTCATGAATTTATCTGTTGGACACTGAGCTTGTTTCTTATCTGACTCGTTCAGAATGTCCTGAAAAAGTGTGTAAAAGTGACCATGACATTTCAGAGTGTTAGCATTGGCTCCTCTGAGGAGGGGAGTGGAAATGTTTGGTGCTGTGTGTAGGGGGGGCTGTGTCTTGGATTAATTAAGCGTAGGAACTCCCAGTTTGGGGAGCTTAGCATGTGCAGGGTGATGTTTTCTTCAGAGTCTTTTCCACAGGGATAGGTTTGCACTCATCTTTGATAGTTAACCCCATGTGACCCTTCCCTAGAGCCGGTCCCACTCCCACCTCACTGCTCCTGCTTCTCATTAGAGCCTGTCCACTCGTCTGACTTGGTCTAAGTAGGCCGCCTCACAGGCCACCGACGCACCGCCAGCTTCGAGTGTGTGTGTGTGTGTGTGTGTGTGTGTGTGTGTGAGAGCATGACTGTGACTTTCAGAGTTTAACTGTGATTCAAACTTCACTTTTTGAGTCAGGTATTAAAAAATTATCCTTTTACCGTCAGGTTTGTTTGCAATTTAATACTCTGACTGTTGAATCTTCTTTTTAGTCCAGAGTAAATTTATTCCTTTATTTTAGTGACGAAAACATCCAGAAAAACCACGACAGTCCTCCAAAGTTAAAGTTTAAAGTCCTGATTCTCATTAAATAGTTCTGTTTATGTAAGTCATTTATATAAAAGTTAAAAGCCCTGTCCAAATGTGATCATCCTCCTGTTCATATTCAGTCCAGATCCTCCTCTAAACTCTTCACAGATCCTCGGTCCTCTCTGTCTTCAGAAGCAGCTGAATCTGTTTGTAATAATATCTATAACATCTTTAAATTACTAATAATAACTCATGTGTTTACGCACATGTTTCTGTGTATGTATATACATATGTGTGTGTCTGTGTGAGTACATGTTTTTACTTGCAGAGGCATACACACATACATAAATACACAAATGTATTTATAGTCACATGTCAAACTGAACATCTATCTTTTTATAATCTACATATAAATTTAAACTATAAAAATTTAGATATATAGATATTTATTCTGCTTGTATATACTCTGTATATTTCTCTTTATATAAATAAGTCTGTATATGTATGTTCTGCATGTGTGTATATCAGTATATAAATACATCAGAACATCAACAGATATATGAACAAATCAAAATATATAAATAAATACAATCTATAAATATATAAATGTAAACTGTGTATCTTTATAGGCATCTTCTACTTTTATTCTCTATATATGTAAATATATAAAATATTTATGTTTATACCATATATGTGTATTTATATATGTGCTTATACTATATGTTTATCTGTACTTATATTTGTACACTGTATATATTACACATATAAGTATCAAATTACATTTACAACACATGGAAGCTTATTTAAGCAGTTTATCTGTTTATATATGATCCATATAATGTATAATATATATTTAAACTTTATGCTTTTTCTCCTTCTAAAGGAAGAATATAACATAAAAAACATATTAGTAAAAATACATAAATATGTATCTTGGTCAGACATTTTAAAATATCAGAATCTTTAATACCAGAGGAAATGAAAATGTCAGTTTATCAGTAAATCAGTCTTTTCTTTATTTATATTGTCTTTATTGTTTTAAATGTCACATTCACACACACGCTTTGTCACTAAGATAAAACACACATATAACAAAAGATGAAAAAGTGTTTTTTTAAAGCAGATAAAATTTATCAGAAACATGCAAATAAGTCCGTCTGTTAAACAGATCAATATTAGCTGATGGCTCCTCGTCCTCGTCCTCGTGGTCGTCGTAGTGCGATAAGCTGTTTTGATGAATATTTCTTGCAGCAGAGGCGACAGGGTTGAAATTGCAGCTGAGTCATTACCCTGTATCACTTCTATCTCAGTGTATGATGAGACCTGAATTTGTCTGACCTCCCCGGGGCAGCACAAAGGCCTGAATTCAAAGCGGGGCACCCAGGGGCCAAGCTGGCGGCGGGCCCAGCTGAGGAGCACCAGCCAGCCACCACCTGCATACTGCTGCTCGCCCAGTCTCCCTGGATATGAACCCCCGCCCCTCCTCCCCTCCCACCTCTCTCACCCCGTCTCCTCCTCCTCCCTCCTGCTCTGACAAGCCTCATCTGCATCCCGGTCATATCCTACACCCACTCCTAATATCTGCCCGCTGCATCTGATCTGTCCATCATTCAGGCTGAAGTCAATGTGACGGCGACACTCTGGCCTCAGCTGTGAATGCTCCTTTTATTCTGTCCCCGAGCTGATCTTTAGATCCTGCAGAGACAATCATTCCTGCAATCTTCATCTCCCTTTGTGGGCTCTTCCCTTTTTTTTTTCCACATGTCTCCTTAATTTCCCTCCATTAAAGTTGATTAGCATTCGTTTGCAGCCATTGTGTTTATTTCTATGCGTGCAATAAATGAAAGCGTGTATTTGTTTTTGTATCTGAGAGGAGAAATTTAAAGTACTTCTACCTCCTCTCAGAGATTTTGTCCTGCTTGTCAAAAGAGCAATTATCTTCTTAAACTTGACAGAGTAATTTTTGCATCACTTAATCGTGTGACAACTGTGGTTTATCTGATCAGGCTTCCCAGGATTACACAATCCTGCTTAGGTGTGGTGTCGAAGGAAGACGGAGAAAGAAAAAAAGAAAAGCTGGCAGCCTTTTCTCAGCTGAACTTTGACCTTTATGTCAGCTGCTGACTCAGAGTAAATAGTTAAAAAAACACACCTCCACGTTATCATAAGGTTTGAATATATTTCATAAACCTTCTCAGGCTCCAAACAGATCAGCAGCTCTGTGGTTTCACTCCTGCACTTCTCTTTTAGTTCAATACTGCCCCCTGGAAAATAAAGTAGGTACTGCAGCCTGCTGAGCTGGATCAGGGTGTCTAAAGATGGCAGCCCCCTGAACTGATCATCTAGCCCTCTTATTTACCTCCAGTGAAGTTTCACTCTTTAATTTCTACATTTTGAGGACAAGATACCTAAAATATGAAGTTTAAATTATAATAGTATGTTTTAATGAGCGATAATCAAAAATAACCATGTGAATGAGACGGTTTTTATGCGCGTGTTGGATAAAAACAAAGCCTCCCTTCATGCTCTCTCTTGTTTTTTCTGTCAGAGTCAACTGCAGCTTAAATTTTCACCGTTATTATCACCACTGTTTGCAATTCATTTCCCGTCAAACTCAGATGTCACAACCCGCCTGACCTTTGCCCTCGAGCAAAAACAATATCAAAACACAGAGCTGGGAGGACGGCGGAGCCAGACAGGGAGCGCTGGGATGCCTCCGCCAGACAATAAGAGAGCGAAACGGAGGATAGTAGAAATTCTCCTCCCAGCTGTAGACCTTGTCGGATCTCTATCCCGAATTCCTGAGCTGTCTGGAGGAGCCCTCGGGGCTGGCAGCATGGCAGGGTGCGTAGTGGGAGTCTGTCCTGTTTCTGTAAGCCCAGGCGGGGGGTCAGAGGAGGGAGAGAGGGAGCAAGGGGGGTGGAGTGTTTGATAACGCTGCATTTTTGACCCCCTCACGCTCCTGCTGTCTCTGCTGCAGCGTCTGAGGCATGGGCAGCCCCCTTTAGACCCGTCTCCCTGATTCACGCCAGGACTAATTCACAGTCTTGTCGTGGGCGACGGGGTTCGACACCCTGCGTCAGCTTCCAAGGTGGACTAATGGGCGAGTTCACGGAAGGTTAAAGGGTTAGTGTGCTCTGCTACTGCGCTAACCTTGATCACTAAAGTAATTATGAGAGAGAGGGAGGGACTGAGAACATGCCCGAGGCTATGGATGAGCACAAAGTGTGTGTATGAGTGAGTGTGTGCCTAAATATTTGTAAGTGTAATATCTGTGGGTGTGTGCACATATTTGTAATTGAAGCGAAAGAAACACCTGAACAAACGATTTCAGTTTTACTACAGTTACGGAGCACATCGGGTTTTTTATTTGACATGAAGATACAGCAGATAGTGGAAAACTTAGATGTTAAATGTTCTCCTGGTTATTCTTATTTCACTTAAAAAACACAGAGAAGTGATTGTGATGAAACCTGAAGTTAATAATTCAGATATACAGTACAGGCCAAAAGTTTGGACACACTTTCTCATTCAATGTCTTTTCTTTATTTTTTTATATGACTGTTTACATTGTAGATTATTGCTGAAGGCATTAAAACTATGAATGAACACATGTAGGATTTTGTACTTATAAAAAAAGTGTGAAATAACCGAAAACATGTTTTATATTCTAGTTTCTTTAAAATAGCCACCCTTTGGTCTTGATGACAGAAGTACCTTGTCAGGGTTACTTCAGGCACTCCTGTGAAGTAAAAACCATTTCAGGTGACTACCTCATGAAGCTCATTGAGAGAACAGCTAAAGTTTGCAGCGCTATCAAAAAAGCAAAGGGTGGCTACTTTGAGAAATCTAAAATATAAAACTTGTTTTCAGTTATTTCACACTTTTTTTCTTAAGCACATGATTCCACATGTGTTCATTCATAGTTTTGAGAATCTACAATTTAAATCGTAATGAAAACAAAGAAAATGCATTGAATGAGAAGGTGTGTCCAAACTTTTGGCCTGTACTGTATCTACTTTCTCTCCTTTAACACAGCAGCTTTAAACGTCTGTTTTCTGTCGTTTAACCCCTGAGCTGCCATAGACAACATGTGACGGTGGCATTCGCAGCTCCTAGCTTACATTATGTAAACTCTAAAGCTAATTATCGGCAAACAGAACATTAGCATGAAACCCAAACCTCCTTGTATTATTTTGTGTGACACTTCCAAACAGTCATTAGCCTCTCATAGCGACAGTTTCAGCAAAATACTGACGTTTGAGTTTATTCTGAGACATGACTGATAGTTTGTGATGTCCTAACTTTTGCAGGATGGGTCTGAAACAAACAGCGAACAGTGAGTCCACTTTGATTCTGAAAGTTTTCAAATAAAATCAAATCTCTGAGCGCTCGCAGATGTGTGGAGATTTTCCTGAGAGTGAGAGAAAAAGCTCAGATGGAAACTAAATCCCGCGCGTTGCTGCTTCAGCAGAAATATCAAACAACTGCAAGAAACTTGCCAACGCTTGGCAACCGGTCCTTATCTTTGAAGTTTTGCACACTCCTGTCGTACTCGAGTCGATACAGAGCTGCGAGGAGAGAGCGAAGATCAGAATCACATTCCTGAAGATGTGCACTAAAGTGAGAGAAACCCTCTCGCCGCTCTCGGCCTGTTTGAGGCTGTCACACCGCATGAAGGTTGACATGTCATATCATGTGTGTTCATCAACATGCCACAGCTCTGCTCTGAGCGCGGATCGCAGCTCCGGGACGAGTTCTGAGGGCTCTGAGGGGGCGGTTCTGGAGGCGATCTATTATCAGTAATGGGTCGGGGTCACACAATGGGGGCACTTTGTCAGATCTGTTGGGGATGCTCTGCGGTAGGCGAAGGCTCGACTTTGATCTCGGAGCGTATGTTCACCGGAGTGTGCCGTGTCTGAAAGCCGAGCTGCCCTCTGACATTTCCCTCCCATAACCATCTCAGGATCTGTATCTGCTCGCCGACTAAAACCAACAGAAGAAAGATGGATACTGCGGCGAATTAAAGCTGATATTACAGAGCCGTTTAACCGACGAGTGGAGCAGATCATGTCTTTGTCTTTGCCTTTGTCTCTCTATTGTATCAGAGATAAATGGGCCGTTAACAGTGTGTGTGTGTGTGTGTGTGTGTGTGTGTGTGTGTGTGTGTCGCAGATAGGAGCCTGCACAGCTCAGTGTTTGTAGTTTTTGTAGTCCTCGGGGCCCCTGGTGGGTGTGCTCACTTTAAAGGGCCCAGTGAACTGTGAGGACTTGAGACATGAGACTGTGCCGCCCAACTGGCCCCAGGACACGGGTTCACCGGGAGAATGTGAGCCGAGGAGGGGAACTGGGCCGAGACGGGGCTCCCACAATCCTCCTCTACGTTCCTGAAGACGGCGGTCCTGACTGAAAGAAAGAGCGAGCGCTCAGCTGTCGGAGAGAAGAAACGCCAGTCCTGTGGTCACTCACGGTGAAATCAGGCGTCTTTGTTTCTGTCTCTTCTTCACACGTCCTGTTTGGACTTCCTGTCATAAAACGACGATATGCTGATGCTAGTTATTTTCACAGTTATTTTCACAGCTCTACCGTTGTCCAAATACGATCACATTTACTGGTCAAACAGCTCCTTATCTAGATGAAGTTACTTGGTTCAATCAATCAGTGTTTGTCTGATCTACATGAAATATCCAAAGTCTGCTCATGTATTGGGTTCTGTTTCGGTAAATTAATTTAATTATGTGGAGTGTATGATTATTTCAGAGCTATAGCTACTCTGTGGAAATAAGGTTCAGTGTCTGTTGTTTGTCTTGTTCTAGTTTGGTTGTTTAGTTTTTGTCTTGTCGGCTGTTGTGAGTTGTTGTGGTTATCGACATTGTCCTTGTGCTTGAGAGCTAATGGTAAATGTAGACTCCAGGAAGAATAGCGATGGCCTTAGCCAAAGCTAATGGAGATCTGAATAAACAAAACTAAACATGTGACCTTTTATTCATGTCTGCTCCGTGACCTCAACAAACACACCCCTACTCAAATTAAATGACACAGACACTTGTTTCAGTGTAAAGTAAATGTCTCATAATGAAGTCAAGCTAGCCAGTGAACTTAAAAATGAAATTAGCAGAGGCTAGGACAGAAATTTACCCTGAATGCAAAGCTGCTTACCTCTCCAACAGAGGTCGGTTATAAAAGGGAAGAAAAATGGCGCAAAAACACCTCTTATAGAGGGCAGTGTTACTCCACAATGAGCCTGTAGGGGTACAAACTTAACCGAACCAAAACAAAAAACAAATAAAACAAACTTACATTCACACAGGTTTTTTAAATTTATAACAATGACTAAGTCTACGTTCACACTGCAGGTCAATTCCGATTTTTTAACCATCTGTGACTCGTATCTGATTTTTGTGAACAGGTCATTTCTGATTTGTTCTAATCCGACCCAGGCCTCTTCTGTGTGTGGATATAAATCAGATATGTATCCGATGTGACTCCAGTGTGGACGCTCAGGTAGCGTTCATCCAACCTATACGTCATCAATATGCGACAAACGTCACCACTGTTCGGCAACAAAAACAGGTGCAGAAAGTAATTTGTGCTTTGTGCGCATGCGGGTCACTTCACCGACACGTTCCGTTCACATTAGATGCTGCATTAGTTGTTATAACATGAACGACGGCACAAAAAAATCAGGATTTAACAAACAATCCAAATTGTGCATCATAACCTGAAATATGAACGTAGTCTAATAATACATTTTATACACACATTGTAATTGTACAATTGACCCTTTCACACATAAATATGCAGGTGATATCTTTACCATCCAATGCATGGCTGTGTGTGTCTTTGCAGATGATTATAAATGTGATAAGAATCATTTCTGCAGTTTCCAATCCAACCAATAGTATTTATTTATTTAAAAACTACATTTAATGACTAAAAGGGCTGTAAAATCAGACAGAAAAATACTGAATAAAAACAGAATTAAATCAACTGGAGTTTGGTGAGAGTATCAGAGGAGTAATCAGTCAGATAAAAAAACACATAAAACATCAAATCCTTGAATAAACAGGCGTCTGATCCACTCTCAGTGTTAAAGATCAGGTTTTATTTCCCCCAAACTTTCACACCGTTCCTTCACAGTTTGTCATACTGTGTAAAAGTATCTTCAGCTCATCATCAGAGTTAAATCTACATTTCTCTTCGTGAACTTTTGACACTGTACTGTACTGTACGTCTGATTTATTTTTAGCCTCTTCACAGATAGTTTGAGGAAGCCCTTATACATTGCACCCTCCTGGGAGAGAAAAACAGAGACTGCAGCAGCGAAGTGACCCCCCGCTGAGTGTCGATATCAGGTTATGATGTTTGCTGTTTTAACATGAGCCTCTTCTCTCTTTTCTCCTGTTGTTTCTTCTGCTCTTCAAGGGTAGACGGGCAGACAGGGCCTCAGGGCTGAATCTCCCCAGCTGGGATCTTAGGTTAAGCTCCAGAGAGAAAAATATCTGCGATGTTGACTTTTTTCTCTTTTTTTTTTTTTTTTGCTGCATTTCCTTTTGTGCAACCTTGTTTTACATGATACACATGACTATTCCCATCGTAGGGTTGTGTTGTTGTAATCTGAAGAGATGTTCCTCTAATTGAAGCTCTTCTTTATTTGACGTCAGTTCATTCGGAGGTCAGAGGTTATGGAAACACTGGAAACACAAGCCGCCTGGCTGTGCCGTGTCAGAGTGTTATATAAAGGTAGAACATATATATATATATACTGTACGACACAAAGGTTTGATTAAATATGAACTAAATGACGAGTTTCCTGAAGTTTCCTGTAACAGAATCTCTGAATATCAGGATTTAAGGTGAATTTGAGCAGGTAACAGAAGAGTTTAGGGAGAATTTAGATTCTCAGTCAGATTTTAAAGGCATGTCAATAACACTTTACTTGACGCCTATCTCTATAAAGCATTATAAATATATTTGTAATGCGTTATAAGCACATTATAAGACTGTATAACACATCATAAAGCATTTTATCATGACTTACAAGGTCAGGTATTATAATGTGTTATAACTGTTAACAACTCACTGACAATCCCCACATAGATAATGTAATATACATGTATTTATGATGTGTTATAATTTGCTTATAAACTTGTATAACTATCATTATAAACACTCATTAATTATCATAAGGTTTTATAATAATAATCATTACACATTATAAAGCGTTTTATTATGACTGACAAGGTCAGGTATTATGTGTTATGCTTATAACTATAGTTATACAGTGCTATAACGTGATTACAATGCACTATGAATATATTTATAATGTGTTTTAGAGATAGGCATCAAGTAAAGTGTTATTGACATTACCTTAAAGATTTTACAGTTAGACTAATATTTGCAGTTTTAAATAATAGGAGACAGTTTAAAACTTGATAATGCCCGTCTGTTTTTTTATTTTTGTATATAAAATGAAGTTTGCAGGATCAGTGTGGATTAATATCAGTTTAAGATTACAGAGATTTCTGGGACTCCTTGACTGACAATGACACTCATATTTTAATCAAATTGTATCCTTCAGTATTTAAAAATGATGCTCTTAAAGAAAACAGTAGTGCCACAGAGTAAATACATGTTATTAGAGAGTTAGTTTTATTTAAAATAATTAAAATTTTATCCCGTCTTTGCTTTGATTTCACTCAAAATTCCCTTGGGCAAATTATTTTATTAACATGCAACAAAAGTGAAACAAAATCATGGTCATTTCTGCAGCAAATTTTTACTCATGACTGATTTTCTGCAGCTAAGTTACAGCTTAATGTGTTTATTAAAGGTTTGTTTGTTTCTTCTTTAAAGCTCCTGTATGTAATGTTTTCACATTCATGAAAAAGACCAAAACTCTGAAGACAAACATTTTAATTTCATGGTTTTTACATCTAAAACTTTGTTGTTCCCAACAAATAAAGGGTCAATAAATGAATAAATAAAGAGACACTAATCTTAAGAGGCAAAGCCGATAACTGCAGCTTCAGATCCGCGTTAATCTTGACTTCAGGAAATTAAGAGCTCTATAATCTAATTTCTGCCACATCAGGAGACTCGAGCAGCAGCAGCCGCAGCGTTTTCTTTAGTGTCCACAGAGCAGCGTTCAGGTGAGGTCTGAAGGATGTCAATTAAAGGCCTATTTAAATATTTAAGCAACAAACTTTGCAAGTCGTCCCCTGGGTGCAGTTATTCAGGGAGGGGGAGGGGCGGTGGAGCTAATGCAGCCTCAGCTCTCCAAGGAGCAGCTGAACGCCAGGCGGGCGGCGTGGATAGTTGGGAGGCATCGCGGCTTGGGTTACAGTGTGAATTAAAGCTGACACTAAGAAGCGCTCCTCACAATGACCTGCAGAAAACAGCAGACAAAAGAGTCCATTTTGGAGCGGGACAAAGGGGAGGTTAGCGCAGATACCTGAGCCCGGGTCGGCCTAGTCAGTGTGTCTGCGGGGGAACGGAGGGCTGGTGCCGCGAGAGACCACCGCAGCTAGACCTCTGCAGGAGGAGGAACACACTGAGACCAACACATTCCTGCACAGTCCACACACACACACACACACACACACACACACACACACACACACACACACACACACACACACACACACAGAGGAGAATCTCTTATGCAGAGGCTGTAATTTGTACGACATCATCTTTGGTATTAATATCAGAGTTGTCAGTGGTGTGACTGGGGGTGTTCAGGGTTTGTGGTCACACTCACGTAAACACACACAAACACACACTCTCTCTCTCTCTCTCTCTCTCTCTCTCTCTCTCTCTCACACACACACGCACACACACACTCTCTGTGATTTCATAAGAGTTCAAAACAGAAAGAGATTGTCAGCGATCTGTTCTGCTCCCTGGAGGACTTTGTCATCTGAAAAGCATATTTAACCTTTCAGATCTTTTCAGAAATGTAATTTTCCCTGCAGCAGAACTTACTCAATCATTACTATTGACATTTTGTGATGAAATTTACATTACCAAAAAATACTTCAGAGAGCGCCCCGGCTCTCTCTCCCTCTCTCTCCCTCTCTCTCGTTCTCGCTCTCGCAGCAGCAGCCCTCCTTCCTCGCCTCCCTCCTCCTGGTGCGGCCCTCGTCTTGTGAATTCCACGAGAGTTTGCGTTATCTCCCTTCATCTGCTGTCACCATGGTCCTCATGCATGCTTTCACCTCCGTCCTAATCCCCCACTTCATCTGAAAGTCAGGATGACAGCTCTGGCTCTGCTCCTCTTCTCTCTGTGGGTTTGTGTTCACTCCTTGGATTTTCTGCAGCATCCACCTGCTCCTGGAGCAGAAGCTGCAGGTTCACCAAACTCTTAAAGTCCTGCTTTGGTGACTGAACGGATGATTTTGTTAATACCATTAAGAAAGCGCCAATATTTCATCCAGAGTTTTTGATACATGAGTTCAGACCATTGATTTTTTTGCTTCCAGCCAGGGGGGGGATTGCATCCTGGTTGAAGTAATTGCTTTCTGCAGACATCTCCCAGGGTGCAAAGTGTCGAGACGACAGCCGCATTCTCAGACTGGCGCTTTGAGGGTCACAGCTTTGTCTGGGACCAAACCGGACCGTTCAAAATACCAGCTGAAATACAATCTTTCTATTCACCGTGTCCCTTTACTGCCCTAAATATTCAGAGGAGGAGCTGCAGTCTGCGCGACTATTTACGATGCATACCGAACGCTATCGAGCCGACCGCTATGGGCGAGGTTGGGAAAGTTAGATTATGTAATTAAGAGGACCGTGATACAGCACGCCAAAAACCGAGACGACTCATTAGAGGAAATGTGGAACCAAGCTGCAGGATATGAAAGGGGCCTCCTCGTATAAAGACACAGACAACAGATATATAAGGTGTAAATGACACATAAGTAAGTGTCGCATTATGGTTTAACTACACGGGCAGAATAATGACACTTGACTTGTAGATGTAATCAAAGTTTGCTCAGGGAGATCATGCAGACTTCACACACAGAGAGGCCCCACCGTGAAGAAAGTAGAACATTTTACAGATAGAGTTTTACTTATAAGGAAAGTATTTAGAAATTATAATAACACAGTTCAGCTTCAGCGTCTCCAATAACTCCAAAAACACACAGTTTAATTTATTTTAGACATATCCAAAGGTACAAAGGGTTAATGGTCTAATTGTGGGGTTTGTAAAGACACCAGTTTGAATATTTAGTCCGCACCAGTCTGGTCACAGCTCCCAGTCAGACGGAGCAGCAGCAGCAGGAAACCAGCAGCTTATACGTCTCCGGTCTCCACTGATTAACATGGATAACTCTGACCCTCCGAACGGGTGAGGATTCCTGTCTAATTGAATTACTGTCAGTCTCCTAGCCTCCAAATATTGTCTTGAACTTATACCCCTCTCTGTTGCCAGAAACTATTGACACTATATATGTCGAAGGGTTTTCTTCTTTCTCGTCCTGTTTACTGCAGGAGAGTCGTTTTACTTCATCAATAACTGAACGATAAAAGTTTATTCTTGTATCAAACATCAAACTTTTACCTCAAATATCACTCAGGGGTATGAGGAACCTTCCTCCGGAGGTCGAAGGTCAAAATGAAGCTCATCTTTGAGTGTGAGACTCATTGTTTTCTTGAGGCCTGAGTTGTGTCACTTATTGCATTGCTCTGGAATGAGGTGCAAAAACACGTCTGCCAGCTCTCTTCCCTCTCCGGCCCTAAAAACCCCAAAAAGAAGGATGTATGTGTCGTCTAAATGCACGTTATCCATTTTGCATCATTGGCAAACACATCGGAGACCCCCTCAGATATAATACCAGCGTATCCCCAGCTATGCTAGCGCTTGTAAGCATCCAGCCACAGCTCCCTTTATATTGAACGCATTTGCCTTAGACATTCAGCTCACACCGACTTGGACATTTGATTAAATATGCATATCTCAAGTGTCCATGTCTGATTCCGCAGTGGACAGTCTGAGATTTATGGCGCCATTGACCCTCATTGCTTTGCTGCTTCCTCAAGAGAAACCTGCCACAGGCTGTGTGCCAAATGCTTTAAAATTTAAAGAGGTGATGAAGAAACTATCCAGAGGAGACAAAAACACATCAGTTCTGCCACAATAAGACTTCTCCATTCTTGCTTCCAGCCGTTTCTATTTGATGTGTTTTACCCTGAGCACTCATTGGCAGCCGTAGAAATGAGTCAACGACGAGCAGCTATTCCGGCTTTATGTATATAGAAAGTGTGGGAAAATCAGATAAACATTTTTTCTGTGAAATCCCTATTGGAGTGAAATAAATGGAGAAACCCTTGGCGAAGCTTCTGACAGATGCAATGATGTAAAAATGACCAGTGCACGCCAACGCTGAAAATATTGGGGACTTCATCACTGGGAGTGCCATGTGAACGTTTCGTTTTTGGCCTTTCCACGGGCTGCAGGATGACGCAGGCGAGGGGACTGGGTGAAGGAAAATTTCGTGTCTTCGGGCTGTTTACTGCGAGCAGAGCACCTGCATTCTTTCCAGGCTCTTCTGAGGGCTGTGATCTGACCTCGGCGTGCGAGTAAAAGGGTATCCGACTCCTTCAAAATGTCAGAAAGCCGCATAAATCTATCGCTCCTGACACGTCCTCTCCGCAGAGGCTCAGATAAAGAAACACCTTTGTGAAAAGTGGCGAGGCTGACATACTTTTCAAAGAGCAATGGAGGAAACAAGAATTCCCATATCCTCACTGCGGCTCTCTGATTTGTCCACGCTTACTGGTAAAGTGATAAAGTCCTGTGACAGTACCTCTGGAGTGTCTCATAAATGCTCTGTATTGACCTGAAAGCATTTGCTGACCACAAACAGAACCACGGACAGGGGGAGCGTTTCTCCTGTGGGGAGGAGATGATTTACTCCAGCAGGCACACAGGATCACTGTCTTGGTTCTTCTCTAAGCTGACCTTCCTCAGACAGCAGCACCTTCCTTTGCTCCAGGCCCTCAGCCTGAAAATCTCTCCTGTGCAGGATGGATTGGGTTCCAGGACCCTCTCCTCTCCTGGGACTGACCCAACCCGGGGGAACAGGGGGCTTTCATAGGAGATCACAGGTGCTTATATACAAAATGGCAATTTTCTTCTTCCATAATTCCATGTTACTGCATTACCAGATCTTATCGTGAGGCCAGTATCTCATTCCTGAGGTTTTAGACGTTAATGAAAGATGCTTTGCCTCCGGCCACTGGGGGCTAAATCAACAAGCCCAGGATTCCTGTTGGCCTTTGTAGAGGAATACCAAAGGCAGAGAGCGGACCGAGCGGAGGTCAGAGACAAAGCACCGAGCTGAAGATGGAAATGCTGCGCACACAACAAGCTTGTGTTCAATCTTGCGCGGAGGGTCTGACCCTTTTTTGTTCTCTGGCATCGCTGTCAAATGTTCTCGAGCACCGCTGCAATGACAGCACCTGTCAGGGTCTAAATCTGAGCTGGTTTTAAAGAGAGTTTTAAAACTATTGAGCTGTTGATGATTCACTTTTGACACCAGAAACCGTCGACAGAGTCTCGGCTTCAACATGACGAAGTGAAGTGTGTTAAAGTTTATCTTCTTAGAGACGATTAAAATAGAGCTACTTTAGAGTTTAAGTGTTACAAGAAAGCAAACACTTCATATTAAGTTCCTTGTAATAAGCATTAATTAACAGTTAATAAGCCTTTTGTGAGACCTTATAAACATTAATAAGGGTAATAAAAGCTTAATTCACACATCCTTTATTACTTTCAGACACTTAAAGGCTCGAAACCATGAACATCAGTCAGAGGTTCTGTAACGTTAATGATAGTAACTATAGATTATTCATATTTATATAACTATCTGAGCCTTTTATCATAATAATAACTAACGTTAATTATTGCTTATAAGCTTCATTAGATGTTATTTACTGTGAATAAGACAATAAAAGGTTTATGAGGTTAATTTCTTTGTAAGGATTAAATCCATAATTATATAATTATTAACAGCTAACATGGTCATTTGCAGCTACAGGATCTAAACTGGAAACTGTGTCTTATTAAGATTCATTCAGTCAAATAAGTTATAATGTCTAATTAGTGACAAAACTGACGATTTTTACAACTTTATATTATCTGAAAGTAGCTGAACAAACAGCTCTGATTTTCAATAAATCATATTTACTGAAATGATTTATTTGACCGTCAAATGTCAGAAGAGTAAAAAAAAAAATATTTAAAGTGAAGACTGCTTTGTCCACAAGGGGGCGCCAAAATTGACATAAACTGAAAATTCCTCTCCGAAGCTTTAACCAAAAAAAATGTGAATTTTCATTATTTTCAACTGCAAGAACAAATCGCTCATATTTATCGTACTATTCTCCATGTTCAGTCCAGTGAGGAAGTTTAAGACTGAATTTCTTTAAAACACCTTTTCCTTAAATATCAGGCAGGTGGCGTCACAACCAAACTCTACCTAAAAATTTGCCTATTTTAGTTCATTTATAGCTACTGTTTAATTCAAACCTAATATTTAAAACATATTATTACTTTTGAACCTTATCTTTCTTCTAAATGATTTATATTCTTAAGCGTTTTTTAACATTTCATCCATGATATTAGCTCTCACTGTTTATGCCTCCATTTTCATTTGCACAGTGTTTTTGTTTTTATCACACTGAAATGATTTCTCTCCTTTTTTTTTTCATATCAGTTGAGCTTCGTTTCAGCGTTCCCATGTAATCCCCCGCACCTGCAGAAGTACCCCCTGGAGTAAAAGTAACCCTGGTCAGGAATTACCCATCTAGAGCGCACTAACAAGCCAACTTAGATATAAAACCCACCTTATCTTTCCGAGGTCCTGCACGGTTATCGTCCAAAGCCTCCTCACTGAGCAAAACAGCTTAGCCCCAAATCTATGTAAACTGCTGAATAACAAAGCCGAATGACGGACTATTTTTCTTTAAATTGAAGTGATGAAACATCGTGATGATGATGACCCTTAGTGCGCCCTGCATTCAGCCTAAAACTACTCCAACAATATGTGTTGAGGATATGTAATTTCAGCCACTTAGGATCATTAAAAGGAGATCATATTGAATATCCCTCCAACAGAGGGAAAGAGAAAGCGAGAAAGAAATAAAGAAGAGATTTGTTTGTCAGTCAATTCTGACCCTCTCAATCTCCTTAGCCTCGTGAAAAAGGGGGAGAAAAAGGGCCGGGGTCAGCTTTCTGTAAATCTTCTGATGAAATGTTGACAAAACAGCCAATTTTCTGTAATTTTGCTGCGGCCGTCTTTCAACAGCTTACTCACTCAGAACCCCTTCATTTCAAACAGCAGCACACTGCGACCCCTGACATGTATCTGGTCCTGGACTCCTTTGGCCGCGCAGAAAGACAGTAACAGTTGTGCCTTTTAGGTCAGGTGGATGGCGTTTAAGGAGCCGGCTTCATAAAGGACTCCTTTGTCTCTCAAACAGGCTCTCTTGGGCCCCAGTAAAAGGATAAGAAATGTAGTTAATAGCTCAGGAGTGGCCTAATCATCAGCTGCCATTACTGCTCCAATATCAGCAGAGATGACAGACTTATCAATAACAAAGGCCCAGCTGAAGCCTCCACCGCTCTGTCATTTTGATCTTTGCTCCACTAATCAGAGCTTTCATTTGAGCTAAGCACCAGGCAGCACACCTCTCATTCTCTTCATGCTGTGCCAGATATCACTCATCTTTACAAGCCACTCCGTATTCCCCCAACCCCAGGCCACCATTTCCACAAATTGGCTTAATTTCTCAGGCAAATATATGACACATCTGAGAGCTCATTATCCCTGCAATGCAAGTGATTATTGTACTTACTGCTAAAACTCTCTTAGCTTTTAGAATTGGCCTCGAATGTCTTTGGTTGGAGTCCAGCTGATTTTTATATTGAAATGTAGATATGCCAAACTGACTGACGTTAAAGTGTATAAATATTCTATAAGTTTCTGCTGTGTTTGCTTTAATAGTTCACTTGCAAAGACAAAAAAGAAGAAGTGGTGGGTGTGCTGCAGCTACTCTTTGTCCTAGAAGAGAAATCATCGTATGACTTTTGATGCTTTAAAACAGCCACAAATTTTAATAAAAGTCTGTCAATCATGAGTGAAGATAAGAAAACTCTGTCGTTAATACAAGAGACAAAAATGGCAGTCTTTGAAATATAACATATACTTGTGGGGATGATGTATATGATGTTGAATAGTAATAAACACACTTTAATATCAATATTTCTCTTGTTCATTCTTCCACAAAAAGCTCTTCCATCAAGACGAAACCTGAGAGGGCCAGAGAGGTGCTCCCGCACCTGCACGAGCTGGCCCTTTCATTTACAGTCCTGCTGAGGATCAGGCACTGACTGACTCAGACACCTGCTATTGGGAAATATGTTCTCCATCAGTGAGCTATAGACTATTTCTGGACAGGAGCACTGGGGGACCATTGTTCTCCACCGCACTGACAGCCAAGGTATTCTGGGACTCTTGGCACACGTAGTAAACAATGTGGTATTCATGTTAAGCTTAAAATTTAGGCTACTTATTCAACATTAGCAGAGAAAGTGAGATTAGAGAGGTATTTGTTGACAGTTTTTCATACAGATATAAAACGCCATCTTTAAAATCCAAATAAAAATGATGCGAGAGAGTGCGGGTTTTTGAATACGTGGGTAAATATGGTTAAATTGAAGTTGCAGAAGTCTCCCTCGCAGACAAAAATAAATATCTATCTTTCATCTTTAGAATAACCTATGGTCCGAGGCTTAACACAAAACAGTGGAGCTCCTTCTTCCCTCAGTTTGATACATGATATGAGCTCTTTAAACAAATCATCTGGTCTCTGCTCCTATACAGTCTTATACAGGGGCGCAGGGGTTTGGGGATTTTGCAATGTCATCTGGGATTAAAAAGGAGCAGCACATCAGAGCCCCAGGCCACACCACCTGGAGCCCCTATATGATCCCTGGCGCTGCTCCACTCAGACACCAGCCCCCATTAGCCCTCCGCCAAATAATTCCTGGTCAACCAAATGACACTGAGCCAACAAAGCCCCATTTCAGAAAAGATTACAACTCCAACAGGAAACCCTTTGATTATGACTTTGTTTGAAATGTTATCAATACCAAGATCATTCCTGCGGATCAACAAAACCATCTCTAGTCCCCCTCCCTCGGCTGCACCTTCAGTTGTGCATCCATCTCCTGAGAAAGAAAAAAAAACGGACGGGAATAGAGGGGTGATTTGTTAAACAAGAAGCACGTGCAATGACAAAGCGACTCCTTTCTCTCTGCTGATCACCCACCTGCACACAGATTAGGTCAGAAATTCACCCGAGCTGCCAAGCTGTCACTCACAAGCAAGAAAAAAAGAGAAACACACACACACAGCACACATTCATTCCTGGTAGAGAGCAAACAAGAGTGTACCTGTCTGCCTCTTATCAGCCAAAAACCAACACTCTATAAAACAATTAATCAAATTAGACAATAAATTAAGTGTTTGCAGGCAGATTTACAGTCTGAGACTAAATAAACCTCTTTGTCTCCTCTAGGTGACAGACAAACATCAAAAAACTAATTACAGGATGTTTTATTTAAGATCCTGTCATATTAGTCAAATTACACTGTTCTTTTTGGGTTAACCCGATTTATGGAGAAAATATGTAGATCTCTCTAAATATTTATGATGATGATTTAGACCAGACATGCAAAACCTGCAAAAACAAGCAGGCATGGTTGTTGTTTGAAAATAAAAATCTAATCCAGAATCTTTTCTGTTTTTAAATAAACGTTATTATTTAAAGGCTGCTTTGAATAATAGAATAAATATGTTGAATTACCTATTTTCCCTGCAATGCTGATCCACCTTGGCTTTTCACAGATATGCGTTAAACTACATAAAGAGGTAAACTGTCAGTTTGTTGTCATTTTAGTCTGTGGCGCCCCCTTGTGGCTCTTCTACAGAACTGTCTGGAATCATTTTAGTTAATAAAAATGAAAATGAAACTTGAAAACAAAAACAAAAATTAAAAAAATTGAAGCGGATAGAGATTCTATTTTAAAATATAACCTTTACTTAACCCGGGGAAGCTCACTGTGATTAAAAAAATAGACAACAGCACAGTTAATGAGAATTTTAACAAAGAGCGGTCATATTCAAACATAATGTTAAAGGTGATTATATTATATTGAATGTATAGAATAACAAGTCAAAGGAAACAGAATTTAAAGTTGACTTTTACATTTTAGTTTACATTTAACAGAAGCTCATAAAGCTGTTACAGAAAAAAAACATGCCTGTCTTTAGATGTATTTCTGTGTGTGCCACTGCAGAACTACATGATTCAGACTATTGATGGTGAAAACCTGATCGAACCCGCTTTGATAACACTAAATAAAACAAATAAAATCAATTATTGTGTATGAGATAACCTTAACTTAACCAGGGGAAGCTCACTGTGATTAAAAAACTGACAAAAAATAGACAACAGCTCAGATAATGAGAATTTTAACAAAGAGCGTTCATATTCAAACATAATGCTAAAGGTGATTATAATGTATTAAATGTATAGAATAACAAGTAAAAGCAAACAGAATCAAAAAGTGACTATTATTTTTTTAAATTTACATTTAACAGAAGCTTAGAAAAGCTTTAACAGAAAAAATCAGCCTGTCTTTAGATGTATTTCTATGTGTGCCACTGCACAACTTCATGATTCAGAATATTGATGGTGAAAACCTGATCAAACCCTTTGTTAGCACTTAAATTACATTAAATAATACAAATAAAATCAATTGTAGTCCATAACATGTTCCTAAAATTTGCCAAAATTTAAACTTTAAGACAACTAAATTAGTATCCCAGGTCTTTTTGTACATGTATGTATGAAAAAAACCTGCAAAGATTCTCAGCTGAAAAGTTATAAATCAGTATCTTTAAATATTTTTAAGGAGCTATAGTGCAACAAAAAGTGAGCAACCTTACAATATATACTCTTAAAAATAAATACAGCACCTTAAAATGGAGTGTTTGATTCTTCGAGAAGTGGTATGAAGTTAAATGTACCTGATCCATAGTCTGCTGATCAGTTTGAGCACAGCCACGTTATCTCCTGCAAACAATCGCAGGATACTTCACATATTTATGTTTGCGCATGTATCTATATGTCCTCCATTATGTCGTATAATAAGAACATGATGTCTCAGTACACAACTGACATGAGCAAGGGAGGGGCTGCTGCAAAACACACTGATAGAATGAATGCAAAGAGCCAAAAGAACACTTCCTGTTGATGCAAAATTGCAGCAGCAACTGTCTGACACATCTGGACTGGAGAGGGGGGGAGGCCTGGCTGTGGTGTTAGCGAACTACTGAGGGGGGACTGAATGGACGACGTTCAATGTTAATCTGCAAGAAGGTGAGTTTGGTGGAGTCGGTCTCTTTCTCGTACCTGATGTGTTTGTGTGTTTGTGTTTTGGGCGCGTCGTCGCTCCGGCGTTGAAAGTAATGGGGGAATAATTGCCGACTTAGCTTAGCGCTTTAGCACCGCCTGCTACCAGACAGCGGGCTGATGCTAATGCTAATGCTAATGCTAACGGGAGCAGTGAAGCTACTTCATATGACAGCCGACAGAGTTTGAACCCGCGGTCGACGTTGTAACTTATTTAATATGAGTGACACACAGAGTTGACAGGCGGGTTTGTAGTCAAATAAAGGTTGGCTTTAACACGAAATTATCCACTATGTGTGGAAACAGACAGTCCGGTTTAAAATAACACATTTTCCCCGGATAATTGCCGACTGTGTGGTGGCTAATCTAGCCAGCTAGCTGCTGCTGTAGTGCTGATAATGCTGCCTGGCAGTTGGGTGTTTCGGCCCTGTCAGGCGATGTCTGTGTAACGTTAGTGTGTCTGAAAGTAAATGTGGAAACGACTAAAGAAATGGAGGGGGATTGGTGTACGTGACGGACAGTACAGGCTAGCGATAGCTTCAGTAGCAGCTAGTCCTCCACATCATTAGCCTCCTTTACTAAGTACAGACAGAAAAGGTTAGGAATAAAGTTTGGCACACAGCTCGGTCAGTCCCCGGGGTATCCGCTCCCTGTGCACGGAACACGGTATCAGTGTACATGCTAACGTCCCACAACTCCCTATAACTAATGAATGTGTCAGAAAAACCCACATTTTTCTGCGAATTTAACATCATTTGACCTGTATTTATTCTGCGTGATGGAAACCCCGACCTATTGCGCCATATTGAGCCATCTCCTACAGCATCTGTTCAACCAATAGAGGGAAAAAAAAAGTTGTTGCAATGATTTTTGTTCCTGTAGTGCAGCTGTAAAATAATATGGCTGGGAAGGACAAAGTGCACACATACACACTCACACAGAGACATGACAAGTTATTCTGTACAGCTGGGTTCACCTGGGTCACCAACAACTGTGTTTACTTCATTTTCTGTGACACAGGTTTATTCTGAATGTTCCAATATGCTGTGTCCAAAGCCCAGTGTTAAACCAATAACATGCCCCGTTCCTACACCATTGTGTCTAAATGGCATAACGACAAGGCATGTCAGAACAGAGTGGAGCCAAACCAATTACGACTTTTGCATGAGCAGGCATTATGGCTTTGTACCCGTTCGACCCTATTTCTTATAGCTCTTGTTTCTGTTTGGGATAAGCAGTAAAATTGAATTGGTTTTAACTGCCAGCTGGAATTAGTGATTGTGCAGAGAAAGAGGGAGAGGGATGCTTGGCACATAGAGTAATGTCTGGTAAAAACAGGGCTCAGTGAGGTCTACCCTGATAATCTTAAAATTCAGAAATAAATAGTTATTGTTTGCAGTGATTTTTGCAGAAACAATCACCAGGCCTGACTGGAATTCAACCTTCATTTGCAGAGTTTTCCTGCATCTCAGCGACAAACAGTTGCTGCTTACGTTGAATTCTTATACACCTTTACCAATAGGCAGTAATAAAATCATGCTTTAAGGGCATTGCTTCAAATGTATAACAGCCTGCTGTAATTGCAGCTGTGAAATAGCAGCAGATTGCCTCTAAGTGAAAAGACATTGTAGCAGGATGGTATCTTTAATAATGTGTGCCGGTCATTTAAAGCCACCTTTGTAGCTGGATGTGGAATGTGATGAATTTCCCAAAGTTAATATTAGACAACGTTTCAACCGGTTAACTCTCCCCTGAGTGCTTCAGTCCTCGGCAGCAGGGGATGTAGATGTTTGAAGGAGTTGGTCTTTTCTCTGCATTAGGATTCTGAATCATACCCCTCGATTTCTTTGTGCAGTCTCCTCGCCGTGAGCCACTCCAGGAACAACTTGACTGCATGATCATACCAATGTACTTCACTGCGCCGCACAATACCGTGTAATTGTATTACTTCTTTTTTTTTTGACAAATTGAATAAGGTTTGAGACTGGATATTTTCTTGGAAATGTTTAAAGATAACAAGAAGGACCCAAATCTTTATCATCTGCCACTGCGGTTCATCTGATAATCACATGAGTAGGCAGAGATGAAAGATGAGCATTTTCTAGTTTCCAGTTATCCACTCCAAGAACACACCCAAAGGCTAAGCATACAGTATTTAGCCTCACACACTGTGCTCCTACTAAGCCTGAACAGTGTCCACAAAACATGTTATTCTCACAACATCTAAGGTTCTTCTCACACGATACCTTTTTCTGCCGAGTGTATTTTTATTTACTTTTATTATACGTCTAAAATTGCTCCCTTAACCTGTGCATGTTAAGCGATTTCGCTCTGGGTCTTGTCTGCCCCACAAGCTGTTTTTCTCAGTAGGTGCTGATGTCGAAGAAAGCATTCAGTGCTCGCCTGCTGACTTTGATTTTTTTTTTTCCCTTAATGTTTTTTTTTTTGTCCATATTTTGATCGACATGGAAAAAACTTGGAGGATTTAGGTGATGTCTTACCCCCAGAGTTCTGCTGACATTACGGTCAGCAAGAATACACTCAGCATCCTCTCTTACCCACTTACATGAGGCAGCTGTGTCAGAAAGGTTTATTACCAGGCAGAGTACATGAGCTGCAGATGGAATTTTTGAGCCGAGTTTAAACATTTTCTGTTTTTCCCACGTGAGCCGAGCATGTGACCCTCGCCCAGCGTGAGCATCTCAACTACTGAGCATGCATTCTTTGGCTTCACTTCAACTTGGCTCCGTTCAGTAAGCATGCAGTTGGCAGCCATTGCTAATATGGTTTATAGTATGAACATGTTGCATTTGAGCGCTAGTAATGGGCAAGTAGAAATAATAAGGTACACTTTCTTATGATTACCCTCGCTGCGTATTGCTTCATCTTTCCTTCGCCTGTGCCAGGAGGGAGCATATGGTTGGTTAGACAGGTGTCTTGGCAAGCTTTGGCAACTGGAGAAAGTGTTTACATTCCCAAAGTGCTGACACGCACTCAATGCGCAGAACATCATGCTGAATTGCTAGCGAGGGGCTTGGATGGAGGAGGGGGTGCAGTGGGAGGGATGGGAGAAGGGCAGTTAGGGTGAGAGGAGAGGAGGGATAGGCTCAAGGATGGACACATATCCAGATTTTGCAGCGCTGAAGTATTTTCTAGTAGTGAAAAAAGAGCAGGATCGGACTTTCCTGATGCAGCTGTCCAAAATGTGTTACAACTGTTTCTGCTGAGAAGGCAGGACTTCTGTCTGTTAATATTTTATCAACCTGCGCAAGTGAGTATACTATTGTGTAAGGGTAGTATACCATTACTTTCGCAGCAGTGCCTTCCATCAGGGGAGCTGATCTGTCATTTTGCCAAAACAAGTTTCTGCCAAGTCTTGAATGTTCTGGCTTGTACGCTACGAAATATCAGAATGCAGGGAGAGGCAGACGTCGGTTGTGCTCATCTGTACAGATTGTACGAATGCGAAGATCACCTGGCAGATCAACCACAATCAGACAGTTACAAAGGTGTTTGCGTCAATGGCTTTGCCAATGTTCACTTTATTCAAACACATGAAAGAGGCCTTTCAGGTTTCGTAACAGACGTCCAAGACAGCTTGGTGCACGTTTACTTTCCAAGCAGAACCAGATTTTCTTCTTTCTCTGCCAAACGCAGAATGTGTACCTTTATGGTTTCCCCTATATGACTGTTACGCCTCACAACAGACTGTATGTGTAATGAACACTAGTACATTGTGTTCATTCTGTCACAATCAGCTGGTCTTTGCCTGCTCTTCTTAGTCCTGGATTGAACAGATATGGTTATGGCTGGATAATCCTGAAAGTTGATTGATGGATAAACTATGTGGATATATTATATTTGAATTACGTTGTCCTCATGACACATTTTCTCTGTGAGGCTCTGAGAAACAGCCCGATCATTACCACAAGGAAAAGGAGGCCATCATAAATTCTGTATGTATTTAAAGAGTGAATCCCTCTCTGTATCTTTGTTATATAGAGAGAAAGATAAATGTCTGGACTCTCTAATGATTACTGTCTGTACCATCTCATTTCTTTGAAGAAGCTGCCGCAGACAGTCATGAACAGCTGTGAAATTGCTCTGCTGCTGGATCTCGTTTCACATCTCATTCTCCATACTACGACCCCCTTTTGTGCAGTCTTGTGTATGACTTGTTTAAGAAGCAGAATTGTTTATTCTTGTACGTGTTCATTATAATTCCTGTCTTGTTTTCTCCTGAACAAAAGAGCCTGACCAGTTCCTGAACGTTCAGGCTGTAGGCAGAACCAACATGTTGTACATTTCTCGACATTTGCATTGACTGAAGGAAGTTTTAGATGCGGCTTGAAGTCGATGGTAGGGCTGACTGATGTATCATTTGAACACCACAATTATGTGCACAGTGGTCACATTGTAGGATGTGCAAAATCAATCACATGACCTGAATCAGTCCGTTACTTCCTCCTTGTCCGGGGTTAATCCAAGATAAATGTGTATCTGAAACCGTTTTAATGCAGCCCCTCACTTTGACACAGACAAACTGACCGCTGGCTGCACAGCGGTCAGTTTGTCTGTGTGTCACATGATGACTGTAGAAAGTAAACATGCACGTCACAATGCTGCTACTGTCACAGATACTGGGAAATACTTGATTACATTAATGGAGTGTAGTCCTGCTGATCTTGGTGGTCCTTCACATGTTCAGGCTGCGAAACTAACTGGACTGCAGAGTGTTTTCTTTTAGTGTCTGAAATCTGCAGCACAGATTGTATATGGTGGTGATGGGAAACTATTCTAAAGAAGAAGTGTGATTTTGTTCAGATGGAAGTGGTTACGCAAATTTAATTTGTAATTTTCATCAGTGGAAGAAATAGTTGTGTGTATCTAAGAGAGACAGACTGATGAACCTCTCAGCCACATATATATGTGCACCTTGGAGGCCGATAGTAGAAATAAGCTGCGGATATAAATATCAGTCATGTGCTAAAATTGAAAGCATCACCCACTGCATTTTCATCAACTCATTTAAAAGCCACCGTGAACATCAGATTTTATTGTGTATAGGATAATGGATTTTTATTCGTCTCTATTTAAAAAAGAACCCCTGTGTGTTCTTTAATTTTTATATTTTCAAATAATTTCAGATGTCTGGACAGAAACCTCTGAATCTCTTGTTGTGGACATTTACAGAGGCAGATTTTTTTCATCTACATTGATACTTAAGTTCAGCAACTTTGCATCTCATTTTTTTAGTCTTATTACATTGTTTTAATTTGAAATTTACGAAATACCAAATTTAAAAAAAAACCATAAAACTACTAGAATGTAATATCAGAGCCGCAAATTGACTGTCAGCTGACCAGAGGTGTCATTATCGGTATTTGCATCAGATGTTGAAAAGCTGTAATCAGTTAACCACTGGTAATTAAGTCAATTGTGTTAGTACAGTTTATGCAGTAACCTGTTGTTCCACCTGTACTCGCTCCCTCTTTCACATGCAGGTTTCAGATCTGGTTATTGTGATAGAAGTGGTTCTGCAGAAGAAAGTAGACCTAAAAGATCCAGAATCATTGTGTTTTTTAGGTTCATGTACATCAAGATCAGTCCTACCGCCTGTAAATGTTCACTCTGGAATCTGTCTGCCTGTTAATGCTAAATATCCTCATTTCTACTCACTCTATGTGTTGTTGAAAAGGTATCTGCTGCTAAAATTACACTGAACCAAATATAAGAGTCATCATGTTTATTATAATGTATTCCTCCTGGAATACTTCCTAAAACCAAAGCAGTGATAACGCAGACAGCTGATGTGGACTGAATACTCCCAATATGAGGTTAAAAAATTATTATCCTCTACAGTAACAGAAATATTAATTCACAGCACATGTCTGTCTATGGTAATCTTCGTGGAAAACAAATATAAATTCAGACGAAGCAGCAGAGTGAAGGGCAGTACAGCTTCAATGTTGTCCTCAGAAATGTGTGTTTTTGCTGTAGGACGTCACTGGGGTTTTTCTGAGAACGGTCATAAAAACTACTGCGAATAATAAACATCAAAAGAGCTTCTCTTGTTATTTGTGTTACACACAGACAGAGACGTGTTTTTATTAATTAATGGAGTGTGGAAATGCTGCATTACTATTCGTTGTTTCACATCCTAACACTGTCTCCTCTTTTATCTTTTCACCTCAGGCTGCCGACAAACTGGAGAAACATATCCAAGAAATGGACGACGGCAGCTACATCGAGTTCGATGTGCCGGAGTTCAGCAACACTGTCCTGACCCAGCTCAATGAGCTGCGGCTGCAGGGAAAGCTGTGTGACATCATTGTTCACATTCAGGGCCAGCCGTTTCGAGCCCACAAGGCTGTGCTGGCAGCGAGTTCACCCTACTTTCGTGACCACACTGCCCTCAGCACCATGAGTGGCCTTTCCATCTCAGTCATTAAAAGCCCTGAGGTGTTCGAGCAGCTTCTCGCTTTCTGCTACACAGGTCACATGTCCCTGCAGCTCAAGGATATCATCAGTTTCCTCACAGCTGCCAGCTTTCTGCAGATGCAGGCCATTATTGACAAGTGCACCCAAATCCTCGAGAGCATCCACTCCAAGATCAGTATCCCAGTTACTGTCTGCAGCCCAGAGAAGGACGACTCGCAGGCCAGCCACAACGGGGTCAATGACAGCAACCTCTTTGTAAACCCTACCCAGATCTCCCCCCCTTACTACTCTCGCCAGAGTCAGGCAGCGCACGAGGCACGCTTCGAGCTGGCAGGAAAAAGCCTGGGCCGGCGGCGTCAGCATCAGGAGGAAGGCCAGTCGGACAGAGGCAGCAGCGATAGCGTCTCCGAGCACGACGCTCCGATGGAGGGAGAAATCGAGCAGGTGGAACTGATCGGGAAAGATGGGCAAGTAACAGATGTGCAAGTGAAGATAGAGAAGACGGACAGGCCTACCTACTCAGATAGTTCCTCAGCTGGCGATGATGGCTACCACACAGAGCTGGTGGATGGAGATCAGGTCGTCGCCGTCAGCGTGGGTTCGTACGGCCCCGTGATTCAGTCGGCTACCTACACTTACTCAGGACTGACCTCCCCATGCTTTGTCAACCTTAGCAGCTCCAGTCCTTCCCGCTCCATCCTCAGCGGCTATCGAGGCGGGCGAGCCAAGGCGAAGCGCCCCCTGGCCATCCCGGCGTCAGTGCTGAGTCATATCAAACCGGTCTCCGAAGACGGCGAATCAGCAGTGGGAACCCCGGGGTTGGAAAACGATGTGCGAGAGCGGAGCCTGCGGAGCCAGTGGTATCCCTACAATGAGAGACTCATTTGTATCTACTGTGGTAAGACCTTCAATCAGAAGGGGAGCCTGGATCGCCACATGCGTCTGCACATGGGAATCACCCCGTTTGTTTGTAAGTTCTGTGGCAAGAAGTACACTAGGAAAGACCAGCTGGAGTACCACATCCGCGGCCACACGGACAACAAGCCTTTCCACTGTCAGATCTGTGGCAAGTGCTTCCCGTTTCAGGGCACCCTTAACCAGCACCTGAGGAAGAAGCACATGGGCGCGTCAGAGGGCAGTAATCACATGGACTCTCCAGAGAGGACGGAGGGAAGCTCAGGTCAGAAGGACCAGGAGGATACGTCTGAGGGGATGGCCTTTGAGGCTCAATATGCAGAAGAGGCACCAGCCAATGATATGGAGGAGAGTTCAAAATGCAGTCCGGAGGAGGCGCAAGCGTCAAGATGTGATTTTTAGGTCCTGCTTCAGGTTAAGGAAGCTTTAAGAAATGCTTATTTTAACTCAACTAAAAGGACCTTTTTCTTTTTGAATCAGCTCCCTCCACTAAAGACACATTTCTTCAAGGGTTTCTGTCGATTTTGTGAAAGTTAGATGTTGAATGCAGAGAGAAAATGGGTGCTTTATAGAAATTTGATTCTTTCAAGCAAAGGGAGTAACAGCTTACTATTTTTGAGGAGGTCCCAATAATCAAGACCCCCTGATTGATTTCTCTTTTTATCTTTCCATGTTTTTTAAAACATATTTACAGAGTTATATAGGCATGTTGCAATAATTGATAATGTGAAAGCTCTGGTAAGATGCTAGTCATATCACCTTTTTACCTGACCTGTTTTTGCACATGTGGCCACAGGAGGTCACTTACTCACAAGGAATGATTTTTCTGCCAGTGCAAAGCTTCGTGTGACATATCCGTTCTATACCTCATGAAACAACTACATACTCATAACAGACAGTATTTTATCTTAAATGAAACTCACCAGGTTCTACCTCATAGCCAAGAACCTACCAGGCACAGAAGTGTTCACCGTTTAAAATCCGTTTTAGGTTGTTTGTACAGTATCTTATTGCCAAACCATGTAAAGTTTATCCTCTCAACACAAAGCCTTGATACTAAGGGGAAATATTCCTTGCTGATTGTATGGATTAGGGACAAAGTCCTTGTCAAATGTTTCACGGTCAGCCAGGTTAAAATGTAGATTAAGAAGGTGCTATGGTAGGAGTGCATTAAATTTGCTAGCTTTCTGCTATGTTTGTTTTTTTCCTCCAAAAAGAGAATAGAGTAAGAAAAATGGCCCCGTATACTCACAAGACAAAATCAGAATCAAGAAACACTTTGAATCTCTCGTCACTACTGGGGATCTCCCGCTGTGTAGATGCTGTCATCCATGTGATGGGTGAGTTACGTCCATGCAGTAGAGTCATTTGTATTCCTCTATGCTCCGATTGCCAACGTTAACTGAATAATCGTACGTGTAAATTGTTTTTTTTTTGTCATGAGGTAGGCTTCTAGGTTGATACTCAGCGTCTCACAAAGACAGGAACTCATTGAAAACTCAGCACAGCAGGAACAGCCTCGCATCTGTTCGTACAAATCTATCTAGGATTCAAGTCTGATTATAATATGCAAACAGAAAGAACAAAGGAATCTCAGCCATTCTGACATGGTTTTTCTTCCATCTATGAAAGAGCTTTTCGGTTCGTTTCCTTTTCTTTCGTTCTGTCCTGCCCTTTTCTGACGGGACGTGTAATCTGTGATCTTTGATCTCTGTATAGTTCGGGGTCAGACGCAGACGTGGAACATGTTTTTCCTCATTCGTCAATCCTTCTTTACGGTATTGACGGGGACATGTTAAAGCTGGATTAAGGCTAGGAGGTAAATGTTGTTTGTGGTAGCTGGTGATCCAAAGTATTGATGCACTTTGCAGAGTTAGTGGTTGGGATCTAGAGTGCTGACCCACATGAAATGAATTGTGCTGATTTTTGTCTTAATTCTGGTGCAGCAGCAGAAGTGTCGGAGTCCGACGTGCTTTATTGCATCAATTTTCCTCTGAGTAAAAACGGATATGGACTTTTGGTGAAACTCTGCAACCACATGAATACTATTGGCTACAAGCCCTGCATATGGCAACATGATTTTATCTATACTGTTTGAACCATGGGGGTCAGGGATGGGGGTGTTGTTAGTATAATAATATATAGAGATTTGGGTTTATTTCCATTTGTGATTTTCAAGAATCTGCATTCACGGTAAATACAAGAAAGCCTGGTTGGTTATCCTGTCATTTATAGCTAACTTAATGATGAACCCTTTCTTACTTGCCATTCAGCTTTGAAATCTTTTTAAGTAGAGCACCTGCTATAAGCTTTTAAGTTGTCTCATCTGGTCCATGCTGATTTTTTTTTTTTTTTTTTTTATCAATGAACTTAGTTTGATTATTTCACAGTTTTCTTATAATTTTCTACTTTGTGTGCATTTTGCCAGGAGAACATTATTTCTTGTTGTTTATTTCTAAGGTTACATCAAGATGGCAGTCCTTGAATTCCACCGAATGTGCGGTCGACATCTTCACTCGCTGACGGTTAAGATAGCAAACCAAACTCCGTGGGATTTTTTGCAGATCAGTATAGCTAGCTCTTCGTTATCTTTTTTTTTATGCAAAAGTTTTCGTCACAAACACTTTTGTCGCCACAACCACACAGTCCGTCGACCTCTACAGTAACTGTAAAGATGAATGTTTACTAAGTCATGTTCATTTCTGTCAGCTGATGACGTGATGTGCAGGTTTGACAGCAGATCTGACCTCAACAGAATCACTCGATCGAGCTCATTTGGATCTGACTATGATGCCCTACACCTAGAGAAAAAGGAGGAGGAGGAGGAGGAAAGCATACCACCTTTTTGCGTTACTATTAGTGATGTTTTGTGAGTGATAGGTACAAACTACTACTTCAACTTTGTGCCAAGACTTCACACCAAAGACTCATGGGTGATTTTTAACAGTAGATACAGACTGTACTGAATGCTCATCATGATAATTAGATTCGTTAGTCTGTGTAGGACTAGTTCATTGCTCTGTTCAAGGAATGTATGCTTCCCAGCTTAAAACAATCACTTGTGTAAATTTGAGGAACTTACTAAGAAGACATTAAGCAGTTAAGTCATGAATAGCATCGTATATTAAGCCATACAAAAGCTGACAATATAGAAGTTGTGCAATAGGTATTGTAATTGTTAAAAGCCAATGTAATCAAAAGAGAGAAACTTCACAAAAAGTGGCATCTTCGACTTAGTGCCTTGCCACAAGCTTTATATTTAGAATCTGGCACCAAGATTTCTGTGCCTCTTTCTTTTTTAACGGACTCAAAATAGAAGTTTTAATAAATTATGGCCACATGATTTGTTGTAAATTGATGCCAAGAATGATTAGAAAGTCAATCATGTTGTAGTTTTTTCTAGCTCTAGCCGTGCCCCCTTCCTGCTCTTCATGATTTGATTAGTCGTTCTGTTTCGGGACAGACGTTTGGTTCAAAGTTTTAACCGCTTTTGTAGCAAATTGATTACAATCAAATGAGGCTGACTCGTCCCCTCGAAAGCCATGGCCTCGTGTTTTTTCGGAAAGTATACTGTATCCCTCCTCTCTAACTACTGAGGACAATCTTAGCGATGTACTGTAGTTTTAGGCATTTCAATGGCGGAGGGAGGTGCATGAGAAACACAAGTCTACTTCCTCTCGGTCCTCTTAGAGCATCGGGCGGCGGCGGCGGGGGAACTGCTGCGCGGGTTTTTTGGAAGAAGATAAAACTAAAGATTTGTGAGACTAAAAACCTTATCCTCATATACTGTAGCTTGATTGCACGTTGCTCAACCACAAAATTGTATAAAATTGCCAATGGATCATTTTTCGACTTGAGTTTTCATGTATGTGTGTCATCGATTGTGCACTTACAACTTTTCATCGATAGTTTTTAACCAATTCCATCCAGGAAATCCGGCGTATCGGTTGTTGCCCCAAAGGGACTCAGCTGTAACGGCCTCCATCAGTCTGGTCGGGACCTTTTCCCCCTTTAATGGTGCTTTTAGATTATTAGTCCGTTTCATTTTTTAACAAATGAGTCGATAAGACCATGTCATCATCACAGGTGAATGGAGGGGGAATCGTTTATATGCTTTTCATGTACTTAGTTACATCAGTGATAGTACACAATCGCAGAGGCAACTGAACTTGACACACACACACACTCACGCACACACACACACACACTCTCTCACATCGACTTTATGTCAGCTCTTAGTTCCACACCTCAGAGAGGAACAGGAGATGCATTGTGGGCCACAAGTAATCAAAAGGAAGTGTTTACAGGGAAGGCTGTCGGACTACTTTTTGAAATTGCAGCTCGTCCTATTCTTTTTATAATAAACTCACTTCAGGTAGTTTACAAACACTGATACAGGCTTAGAAAAAATCTTAAGTCTTCCATAGCTTTTCTGTCAGTTTCTGTCCACTGTGTATTATAAAAAAAAAAAAAAGCAATAACCTTTTTAAAAGCGGTGTATTGGGATCATCAAGCCTATTGAAATATCGGCCTGTCGTACATCAAACAAACTGAATGTCAGGGAGCTATTGAATTGAAGTGAGACCAAGACAATTTGATATTGATTTTTTATATTTTCTGAAACTTTGGACAGGTTGACTTCCTCTTCAGAAAATAGTACTTAAAAAAAAAAGAACAAGCATTGTTGCTGGTGTTTTAAAAAAGCTCATCAAAAACCAGTGGTTTCAGAAAACTGCAACACAAGAACTGAGCGTGTGGTTCAGTCGTCCAACTCAGTGGCACTGTTCAGAGTTGCACCTCCAGCTGTGTCAAAAGAATGAAAGGGATTTTGGGCTGTTAAGCCACTGTTAGGAGCGGGTAATCTGCCGTCATGTCGAGGTTCAAGGTTCTGCTTTTGCTCCTCGGGCTCTGAGACTGTAGTCGTAGCTGTTCGGGGGATCAGAGGAGAAGTTTTCAACCTCGCTGTTGTTTCTTTTCCTTTTACAACTCCCTGAACTCTGCACTACAACGTCTCCTGCTCTCATGTATTTGGTGACAAGGCAAAAAAACTTAGAACTCAGGGTTTATAGTGTTAAAAGTGGTCTCATTGGATATACAACCTATGTCCATAGTATAATCGTGCACTTCTCTTCAGGTGGGGAAACAAGTCCTCAGTCAGTGGTTCCCAAACATTCTGCCTCAAGGTCTCAATGAGCCCATATTTTCCACAGAGCTGAAGCTCGAGGAGCACTGCAGAACCCGAACCAAAACCATCGCAGCAGAAACGCCGCGGCTCCTGTTTTGTCCACTCTACACACAACCTCACAACCCAACTGTGAACCTCAGAACTCTACTGTTTTGTACAACTATGAAGTAAATGAAGCTAGCTAGAGCTGATGTTGTATCTATTGCCATTTATGAATTTATTTTATAGCATGAAATAAAATATATTTATTCAAATTATATATTTTACTCATAATCATTCTGTGCTGCTTCATTTTGGTTCTTAAGCTTGTAAATTGCTTTTTTATTATATGAAAAAATGTCAATAGAAAAATGCGTTTGTAAAATAAAGACGCTGATTTGGCTCTGATTTGTCTTTTGTGTCTCAAGAATGATGACGTTTCTTTGGTTCGTTTACTTTATGTGTTTATAGACGCACATAAACTCACATGACCTGGGTCAGTGTATCTCAGCTATCTTGTTATGTTGTTT
The DNA here is from genome assembly GCA_962446985.1 of Xyrichtys novacula. Taxonomy (NCBI): domain Eukaryota; kingdom Metazoa; phylum Chordata; class Actinopteri; order Labriformes; family Labridae; genus Xyrichtys; species Xyrichtys novacula. Next base: position 2,025,276 of record OY660875.1, read on the forward strand.
ACAGAGTTATTTAGACCTCTAGACATTCAATCCATGATAATGTACGCTGGCATGTGAGGTCCCAGTGCTGTTAAGCTGTATACAAATACCATCTGGAGGAGTATCTGATGTATGTGCAGCTGTGACCCTGCAGAGGGAGCCAGGGGTTAACAAATACAATGGAGTTATCTGTGGTATAGGACCAGCTATAACAGTATAGATGGCTGTGGTATAGAGCCATTATTCTCTATTCTTTTTTATTGTTTATTTTCATCACATTACAGAGAAGAACTGCCTGGTCAATACTTGATAAACAAATTGTGATTGGCAAAATAGAATATGAACAAATAAAAGAGAAACTACTATGACAAGCAGTAAGTGAAAAACAAGCCCAAAGAATTTATGAATATCTTCTATTTGCCCTCATTTCCTCAGAGTGAAAACATCTTAGTGTAACTACAGATGATTTGGTACTTTAAAGCTCTTTCGGGTAACTCTTAGTTTGTGCCAACTGTGTGGACAAATTAAGTCATTGCTTACTTTTCCTTTCCTATTTAAAAACAAAAAAAGTGGGCGGTCATATGTAGCATTCAATGTGAGAATATAGGTGAAAACTGTGAAAAAACAGCTGTTTCTTGTAGTGCTCTGCTGACACCTTCCCCCTCACACTTGTTTGAGGCCTCCCTGTTGCAGCCTACGTGTTTGCAAAGTTACTTCTGTTCAATTTTACAGATCAGTAGTCTACATCGTCTACTTCATATTACCTGTCCTGTTGTTCTTGGGTCTGGATTTGGCCACCTTCATGAACTCTGACAGAGAGGGTGAAAAGCTCAGCTTCACAGTTACTGAACTGCTGGTCGAACTCCTGAGTCCTAAAACAGTTTTAAAAATTCTAACAGGAACACAGGTTCCCAAACTTTTCTGACCAGGACTCCATAAAATAAAGTCATCAACTGGAGACCTTCACTGACCCTTATGGTGATCCTGAGCTCCCCTTTTAGGTACTTGATACACTCTCTAATAGGTGGGTTGGAGATTGAGCTGCCTGTGGACTTGACTGTAAATAAGAAAAGTCCCTTCTGGGAAAACAGCAGACTGTGGAGTTGCCTTCCTACCACCTTCCTGGACCCTTGAGCCAAAACTACTTTACAAAGACCCTGCAGAGCGAAGCCAACAACACAAGCTTTTATATAAAAAACACACAAACACACTGTGACTCTGTGTGGCTTTATTTTAATCAGATCCAGGTCTAGTTGAATTTTAGTTTAACTTCAACTTTCTTGTGTCTACAAAGGACAGTGAAAGAGGAAACAAATGGTTTACTCCTGTGTGTCCAGTGCTGTTAAGCTCTATACAAATACCATCTGGAGGAATATCTGATATATGTGCAGCTGTGACCCTGCAGAGGGAGCCAGGGGATAATAAATACAGTCCCAAAGGTTACCCCTCTCATAGGCATGGGCTTTTGGTTTAGTTAGATAATAGTCAGCAAACAAGATGCCTGCAGAAACGCTCCTCTGTTGAGCTGAGTTTTATGTTTTTAATTAAATTTCTCATTAAGAAACAGTCAATTTAAAGTTGGAGAGTAGAATAAAAACAAAAAATAGCTTTAGTTTTTAAAAAAATAATTTATTACCAAACACATTTCTTCTCTTGCTGGATGTCTGGAGAAAACCCCTTACCCAATCCTCAGTAGTGTTGTTGCTTCTGTCCCTAAAGTGTTAAAAAATGCACCTGAAGAAAGAAAGAGACTCGTAAAGTGGTACAGCTGTACAACAGTCCCCCCTCAGAGTTATGCACCACTGTGTGTGCGTTTAACAGAAAGCAGTGCCATGAGGCAGCCAAATGACCAATAAACCACCAAATTGGCCTGCTATGTGCTTAATCTGCATTTTCTGGAAGTTCTTGACTCTCAGGCTGCAGGGGAGGGTTTGTCAGCTGCCTGACTGAGTGCAGCTCCAGTGTTTGAAGCTCTAAAACTCACTGCATTAACTGATAATCTCAATGAATAATATCATACTTGGCAGCATCACACATTGCTGAAAATCTTAATAAATGGAATGATTGATTCAACGACAGCATTATAGAGCTGCTTGGTTATCTGATCCTAAAATAATAGGCTAAATTGCACTGTTCAGTGGAATATGAGCATTAAAAGAACCACAAGATACGAGGCCAGGAAACAGAGGTAGCTGTGTTTCCACTAAGACTCTTTAACTGCATTCTATGGTGATGATGTATTGCAGCTCTGTAATAGAGACCCGTGTAGTTGGATTTGACTGGTTAATTGGCGGGTATAGATTTTCACACATTTGTTCATATTTACACTCAGGATTAGCATTAGTGTTGTGATGGCTGGTTTGTTGCCAGAAAATGATTTTTTAGGCGACTTCAGTTGCAGCAATAACCCTCTAATGTTAAAAATGCAGCTCTCACCCCCTCTCCTTTCTTTCACCTCAGAGTCACCACGTGATTGTTTTAAGTGGCTCATGAAAAACAGCTCTTGAATGTTTTTTTTTATACCACTACATAATTGTGCATTATGTAATAGGGCTGACTCAAACTATTCTTTCATCACTTTGTGTCAAACTAAGAATTAGGGATGGTCTAAATTAAGCTCCTGACCACATGACAGTGAAGAATAATTAACCCTGTGGCCTGTGACACTTAGACAGATATGCAGAAAAAGATGGTGCTGCCACGTTACAAGAGGTCTGGTGAGAAGGAGTGGAGCTGGTGGGAAAAGGGAGCGCTGTAGAAGCATAGAGGCCTATTGTATTCACTTCACAGAAAAATGATTTAATATTATTATTATTATTATTATTAGTGAGAAATTATTAGTGACAAATATTCAATTATTGACTTAAAATGACTTAAAAAAAGATTCCCTATATTTTCTGTAATAATGACGTATTATCTTGGAATCAAGATTGTTAAAACAGAATAAAAAGTTCCCTTTTTCTGTTTTATGTAGCTTTTAAAAAAGTGACATAAATCTTTAATTTTCCCAAAATGATATCCTAATTCTGACATGTTAAAAAAATAAACAGCAACATAATTAACAGCGGGTTTTGCTGTTATTATTTTCAATGCAATACGCTTTAAAAAGATGTAAATAAATTTTTCAGGTTAAAAAAAAAAAAAAAAACCTGAACCGGAAGTAGTAGTAGTCTCTGGCGCCATCTATTTTTGGCGCTTCGCGACATTTAATGAAGTTAATTTGTAAACAAGCTTCACCTAAACGCACCGCAGCCTCCCCAATATTTAACAACAGTGACACAGTGAACTAAACTAGCCAATCAAAACGGTCTACTGGGCAAAAAAGTACCTCAGCTTTCAGGTAAGGTTATTTTCTCCCCATATTACATGTATTTTTGCACTTTTTTTTAACGCTTAAAGACTCAAAGAAGCGAAACTGAACAGCGAACGTCGTCGCAGTTGTTCGCTAAAATCAAACAGGTTATATGGCGGTTGTTTAGTGACAGTAAAGCTAGCTGGTCGGCTAAAAGTTTACCTATCTGCGCATTGTTAGGCGACGTTCTATGAGTGCGAATATAGGAGGTTGTTTGTCTCTATAGGGGAGAGTGGGGTAAGTTAAGCCAAAGGGTAAGTTGTTGTTCTTCCTTGAGCTGCGTCACCCCGCTGTAGTCAGTAATGGGCTGACTAAACAAGCGGCTGCTGGAAGAGAGTAGGAGAGTTGTGTTTAGTGTCTTTGATAAAGAAATTAGTCAAACTTAAAAAGATGTTTGGTGTCTAGTACTATGGCTGTGACCCTATATGTCCTGTTGATGAAGTTAGGTGCTGTTCTGAGTATTATTTGTGGCTATAGAGTGGCGTTTTGGTAGCTGTGTGTTGCCATCCTGCCGTCGTTACTAAAGTTGGTATAACTAGAGAAGCAAGCGGTCGGCAACATTCATCTCTCGGTGTTACGGTGTGTTTGACCCTAAATTAATTTTACGCTGGAATATCCCTTTAACTCCGCCATAGACTCATTTCTTTTCTCACTTTAGATGTGAAGCACAATAAACTAAGACGAACTGTTTTAAAATGTGATTTCAGGAGCTGCTCACAGATTCAGAGGTGGAAAAGTTTCCATCCAGCTGACCTTCTACCTCGGTGAATGGAAGGTAATTGACCTCGTTGTCTGTGACACAGAGCTAAATGGGGCGTTGAATACTGGGATACTGCCGCCACATTACGTAGAGTGAGAGTAGTGTAGCTGGTGTGGAAGTGGAGAAAAGCAGGTGAGAGGATTCCACCTACACTAAGTGAAAACACAGTCTTGTGGTTTAGTCGGATTGTTATTCCTGCAGCAAATGGAGCCATGGAAAATGTGTTGAGTGGCAGTTAAGGAAAGGTAACCTGTTTCCACTTGGTCTGATCCAGACAGCACCACATCGCCCCTGTACATGATGCATGCAGAGGAGAGGTGTGCACAGTAGATTATTAGGACTGTTAAGTGATGAAACTTGCAGACATGATAACATTTTCACTTTATTGAGCTTTAATTTGCTATGCTGTGTGGGTTTTAATAAACTAAGAAAGTCTATGGAAAATAATCTGCTAGTCTACCTACTTGAACATTAGCTGTAGCGACTGCTTTCTTTTAACAAAAAGGCCACTGGGGGGTTCAGGTGGGCTTGCGTCTGTGACTCGTTCCAAAAAAGGAAAGAAAACGCGCTGATTCAGGCCCAAAACTTTTGCTTTTAAATGAAAAAGTGATATGATGAAATGAGGTTAAAACAGGATGAGTGAAACCGCCAACAGAAAAATTATCAGAGTTTACCAAAAATCCATTGTCTGACTACACCTGTGAGATTTAAATTACCCGCCAAACATCCTAAAACCATGCACCTCGGTGTCAATCCCTGAAAGTGACGAACCTGATAGAAATCATATCCTCAACAAATATATTTTTGCTCCTACACTAGCTTTTGTTGTCTTAGTAATACAGTCCATGTCTTTTTTATGTGAAGTAATTTGTAAGGAAAGTTAACCTTTGACCTGATCTCTTGACCCAGACCCAGTGACACAAAGCCTCCAGCTCTTCCCTGTGTTTGATGGCTGCAAAGCATGAGTGTGCTACATGTCTTATCAAGACCACAGATGACACTGAGGGCACAAGCAACCAACAAGTAAGTGACATCTATTGAAGAATAGCTGAATTTGGTGTTATTAGTGCTGTGGAATAAACTGCTAATATAGCTGTCAGCTGTGCTATGGTCGTGATAATACAAGTATAATTTTTTATGTGTTGGAAAAGTATCATATCACCACATTACCATACAGTGGGTCTCTCTATGTTGTTGATGAGTTAGACAGCTGCTTTGTACATAGTTGACATGAAGCCCTATCTTTGTCTTTTATTTTTCCGTTTATCCTGGAGATCCCAAAATACTTCCACACAGAGCTTCTCAGCTGTTTCGGTGTCGATCGTCCACTCATTGCGGTGTAGCTTGACCATTATTTTGTAGAATAATGTTACGATATCAGCTTACTGGGCTCAAGAGTGCATGGATTGGCCAGGTTACAGTGAGAACACTCTCTGCTGGATCATATGGCAAGCTATTTCTGAAGGCCTGATGTGCTGGTGTTATTATGAATTTGAAACGGCTCATTACAGTTTGGATATGAACTTTTACCCCTGAGTTTGTACGACAGTCTGAATATTTGATAAATAGTGACAGTCCTATAAGGCAGCAACACAAGTCTGTAAGTCAGTTTGATTCTTCAGGGACACAGAAAGAGTAAATTAAAGCTCCAGTTGAATCTCTTTATCACTCCTTGCAAGTTCAACTATTTAAAACCTTCAGCAAAGAAAATGTTTGTATTTCTTCATTTTCACCAAAAACAATCGGATGCACTTACTGAAATGAGGAGAAAGCTGGCCTTGAACTGTACTTGCTGTACTAGGATGACCTAAGAACATGAAATCCTGGTAAAGAGGAACATATGTCCGATTCTGAGAAACTCTCATTTTCCAGTAAAAAAAAACCTTCTTTGTGTGTTGGTCATATTTTCCTTTATTAAAACAGAGTCAGTGTGCAGAGCTGAGATGATACATGCTCCAGTAATTTTGACTCACAGTTTAGAGGAGACGTTTGAAGTGCTGCCAATGGACCGGAGCAGATTTCTTGTGTATATTCATCAGTTTTGGTTGTAAAAAAAAAAACTATGATGTATTCTTCTGTTTGTCATCTCAAATATATTTTAGAGAAAGTAGTAATATTAACCTGAAGTGTGATTAATCAGTTTGGTATTGTCTAGTGTTGGAAATTTTGGCTCTCTTTTTGAGATGCTGTGTACCAAACTGGGAACCAAGTGATGAAAAAGTTTCTTAAATTTACTGTGAAAGTTTCTAAAGTTTCTAAATCTAAAGCAGAGAAATAATACCACACTGGCCACGGTGATACTTTACACAATTAGATTTCCACCATTTAAAGGAAAATTCCTGAGAGGTTTCCTATAAGCTCCTCGCAGAAGACGTTTTGGAAAGACATGAAACTGTGATTGCTGAATGTGGCCGTGTAGGATAATAAAAATCCGCACATCTCCACAGTTAGATTTCAGTTCAAGAACTGAGCTGTAGGAAAAAAAAAAACTAAAGTAATATTTCCACTCTGCAAACAATGAGTTGACTTTTCTCCAAAAAGAGGCGCTCGGCTTTATTTGTTTCTATTTTTGAACCTTTTGAAATAACTCCCTAATGCACAATAATTCTACAGCACTGCGGTGGAGTTGTTTGAATAAATTACTCAAATAAGGGACGATTATCTTTTATTGCACAGAGTCCTAACAGTTTGGTTTTCCAGTATTTCCAGTTTCGCTGACTTGCAGTGCAACATTGACATTGATAGGCTGTGAAACCTCGGAAAAAGTCTCCTTCACATAGATGTGACATGAATAGAAGAGCGGGAAAAGACAGAACATCTGAGTATCTACCTCAGTTTGTCTGTAGTCTGTGTGGTGACATTGAGAGAGGAAGAGGAGGAGAAAACAGAAGGATGGATGTGATTTCCGGAGCAGACACTTTGTTTAGTAATTACTATGATGATGATGATGATGATGATGATGAAGAACCACATGTGCTCAGGTGTCACAGTATCCCACTCAGCTGATAATTAACTTCTCTTTCACAGCTGCTCTTGGTTTTTGCATGAAAAGCTTTAGCACGACTGTCTCACGTTGACTGGAAAATATGACAAGGACACAGTGGAAAAGCTCCCTTCCCCCCCTGCAGCCGTTTCATAGAGCTTTACATCCTGAGTGCGTGCGTGCCGCCACGTTCGACTCCAAGATGTGAGTGTAGAGTAAGGTCTGCATCGTCTCGAGTTTGAAGACATTTAGACATTTTGAGCTGATTACATGCTGCATACATGATTAGTGTGAAATGCATCGTCTTTGTGCAAAACCTACCGATTAACAGACTCTAGATTTTGTAAGCATAATCTTAAAATATCCCAAAAACAAACTGCTGTAGTGGAGGAACAAGTGAAAAAATACAAGGCCTTAAAATATGGGAGAAGAGACAATTGGAGTGTTTTTGCTAAATTTGGATGTACAGTGTTGTGCTGTAGAAACAGGAGTTTTGAACTGATGACTTGAACAGCTCTGGATGGAAAACTGACTCTGACTGGGAGTATTTCTCAGAATCCTTCTGCACAGAAAACAAAGAAAAATGTAGAAGTAATAAAAGTTGATGTTTCTGTTCTGCGGTTTTAGACAAAGGAATCGAACAAGGAAGCTTTAAAGTAACTTTGATAAACAAAAAATGTGTTTAACAATTTATTTGATAGTTTATTTCTAGAAGCTTAAAATACAAATAACATAAACTAAGCCTTTTAACTTTTAGTGACACTAACAGCAGGAGCTTGACAGATACTTCCGGGCAAACACACGGGGAGTCGAAGAAACCGTACCAGGTGTGTTTCCAGCTCGCACTGGAACTTCCTTCCTGTGTTTAGTAGGAGCTAGCTGGTGGTTGTTGAACTCTCAGTGAGGAATCGTCGTTTCGCTGCAGCTCAGCTCTGGTTAAAATAAACTTCTCAAGGACTTCTTGGCTTCACAGCCTCGGATGTGTCAGCAACTTTGAGTCTACTCCGGCACTGCGGCTTGATGTCATCTGGCGTCCTGTCATCTCTGAGGTCACTCCAGCCTAAACTTTTGACTTTCACTAAATAAGTAAAATGTGTCTGGAAACCAGAAACCAAACAAAAGGTTATGACTAGTCCGGCCACATCTTTATACTTCGATTTAACACAGATCAACATTTCCTTCTCCGAGGTGTCAATAAATCACCTCTGGACCTTTTTTAAAACATGTTTGGGAACGTCTAAAATGACAAAGTTAGATTTTGTTGCTGTCTGCAGAGTCAGAGTAAAATTACACAACCAAATTGCGCTCCATGTTTCACATTTCGCCTCGTTTCCTTCATGCCACGGCGTTGAGTGTAAGCGGTTTCAAAACTCAGAGCGGTGTCTGCTCTGCCAAAACGACATTCACTCAAAAGGTGAGGTGAAAAGTATCTGCGGGGGCACGGGAGACTAGAAAGCAGCTCTCAGAGTCCACGAACATGGACTTTACAGATGTGAAACAACAATACAGGCCAGTTTGAGGGTTCAGGTTCGAGGGCTCAGGAAATGCGGTTCGGTTTATGCTGAGTGAGCACTCTGTCAGCTCATGGTTTTCCATGTTGGTTGAGGATCGGGGGCTGCACAGGCCACCCTTACTGAAGGTTTTCCATCGTGGTGAGTCCTCAGACATAGGAGGCATCCAAAGAGTCTGTCCTCTGTGTTTATGGAGACGATGAAACAACGTCCTCTGTTTAACCACGATTAGGATAATTAAAAAAGCAGGCTTTAGATGTAAATGTTAAAAAAACACTGTAAACCAATAATGGCAGACAGAAGGACTTTGTGCAGAGCGGGATTTTACTGTCCCATCAGCGTTTAACAGAAACAGCTGACAACGGCCACAGAGGCAGTAATGAATGTCTTCCTTTGTCCCGTCCAAAGCCTCTCTGTCATTGGAGAGAAAGCTTCTGAGGCTTTAATTGAGCTGTCAGTGTCTGTTTGATGTAAGACACATCACATAAGCATTTGTCTTTACATTGTGAATGAGTTTTTATTCAGATTGAGAGGATATCAGAGATATCTCTTTGATAAGTGGAATTTACTCTAAATTGATTTTAAACGCTTTCTAAAATCTCGTCTCATCTCAGAGCGACTCACAAAAAGTGACATTAATGGAGTTTGGTCGAGCGCGGTGCTAAGTCACTTTTGCTTGATTTTGCAGCTGTCTTTGGAGATCTTACTCACACGTAGTGAAGTGGAGGTGGTTTCTGCTGTCAGTGAAGAGGACTGCTGGATGCATTAGTTTTACAAGCCTGTCACATTTCATTTGTCATTTCCTGGCGTGTAGACTCCGTATGCAAACACCCATCTTGATAATGTTCGAGACTGCTTTTTTTTTTTGTTAATGCAGCCGGCGCTCCTGAAGTCATCTTTGTGTGAAGGAAAACATTCAATCATTCAGTTCTGATTGGCTGTTTTCGTTGATGTATTTTCACGATGTCACACTTTTGTATTTTCCAAACACTTTTCTGTGTCCACAATAGAAAAGCATGAGTGTTTAAAAAAAGGAAAGCAGGGAGGAGAAAGCAGAGCTGGTGTATAGAGTGACCAGCATGATCATTGTGCAGACAGACTCTGTTCAGGGAACCAGCAGATGAATGTTTACATAAAGTCTACATCAGCTGATTTGAGTTGTGGAATGAAACTCAAGCTCCTCTTCAAATCCTAAAAACTGAGGAGGCTTTCACACCTACGTCGTTTGGTCTGAACTTTCAGGCTTTTCTGTTTAGTCTGAACCAAACTGATAGGCATGAAACCTTCCCAGGACTTTGGTCCGACCAAAAGAGGTGGTCTTGGTCTGGACCAAACTGAATCACGGTTTGGTTCATGTCCGGTGTGAAAGCATTATTTTGAAAGGTTCAGATCCTCGTACCAAAGACAGGAAATGACACGAGAAGTACAAGTATCCGTTATTATGTTGAAAGGAGAGATTGTATAATAACAGGAAATTTTATGATATTGCAGATAAAGTTATACCTCACTATTGACAGATTATCTTATCAAGAGTTTATTACACAGACTTGTCTCCTGAGCCGGTGTTGCAATGACTCGCAGGATTGTACACTTTCTTTTCCTTTCCTGTCGATGTCGATAAATTTGTCGTTTGATGCGTCCTCCCCAGCAGACTGCAGCGTAGAACAGAACACTGTAGATCTACACCACAGACTGATAAAACATCTGCAGCGTCTAACTACAGATGTCTATTGATCGGAGTCTTCTCAGGCAATGTAACAAAAACATGGATCTTGGTTCGGACATCCTTAGATCTCGGTGTTTGAGTTTGGTCATTTTCACACGATAGTTCAGTAGTTCATAGTTGCACCTTCATGTAGTGAGTGCGTACCAAACCGTCTGGATAACATCACGCAGTTATAATGACGATTTGTTTGTGGTGTTTTTTTTAGTGTTTGTATATTAAACGTGTTTAACAAGAAGATGCCCGGTATGAGCTGCAGGCGAGACAGAACTAAAAACGGTTCAGTTCAGCTCAGTGTCCTGATAAGCATCTCTATCAACACCAATTGTGTTTTCGTAATAATGAAGCCTTGATTGGCCCTTAGCAAACAGATCACTCCACCACAATGTTGTAATTGCAGAAAAATACTGTGAAATAAACGTTCATGATTCAATCTGTGCCAGAAAAGAAGTTCAGACATAGACCGTCACTCTGGCACTTTCAGTAAAACATGACAAATCATAGTCGCATCAGTGCGAACGAAGGCCCATAAATCAGCTTAGTGGAGAAAAGCAAAGAATTGTCTCATCATGTCTTAATAAGCATTAAGCAACAAAAGAGTCAATGTGAGCTCTGAACAGTGAACTCATGTTGGGACAGACCTAGAAGAGCAGCTACGTGGATTTAGAGCTAACGAAGTATTAATCCACCTGACGGAGAAAAAAGAGCGACAACTCCACACGAGTCAGTCAAGAAAGGATCCAGAGAGACTGAGGGTTGTTATGCAACAGCACATGGAAAAGTCTGAATCTGCTTTGGAAAAGAAAACACTTAGCGTGGAACAGCTGATGGTTGCAAAAACAAAGTCATATGATTTTGTCAAGATCAATGGTTTCCTGAAGAAGGCTCTGAGCAGTTATGTGTCTGTTAAGACGAAACCTAAGCTGGACTCAGTTGACCTCACTTTGCTAGATTGCACCTCGAGAGTTGAAGGATTGTTGGAAAGATCCGCCATGCCAGAGGGTGCAAAACATCCAGCGCTTCTCTCCAAACGCCCCACAGCTGCTACTCTCATCCTGCGTGATGTTCATGAAAGTATTGGACACGGTATGTGCAAAGTGATCTATCTGTGCCACCAGGGAGCAGAGGTCTGAATTCACATTTTCAGAGAGCGCTGTGGAAAATTTGGAAAACGATTCCAATCTACTAGAGACGCCACTTCTACCAATGTGAGCTTCAATTCCTCTGGACTTTTTGGTGTCAGAATCAGGACTCGGCAGCTGTCAACAGACATAAGGATAATATTTATGTGACCTTTGTATAAAGCAAGATTCAAGAGTCAACACTGACCCCTTCATCAGAGCTTTGCAGAAGAGACGAGGTCACCCTCACGCTTGTGTGATGGTCAAAAGTAATTCCAAGAGGCAGGTGAGGAATCCCAAATTGGAAAGCTTGTTCCTGGCACTTAGACCTCTACTTACTGAGGTGTTTGGCAGCAACCAGTCTTTACTGGACATGTGATCCTTGGTCCTCAAATGAAAGAAACTGCTCCAACAGGAGCTCATGATTGAAGTTATAGGAAACAATGGCTTCCTTTAGTCGAGGCTGAAAGGAAACTTCATAACCGGTGACGTGAAGGTCGAACAGCATAACTAAATCCAGTGTGTCAGGACTCAGACTGAAACTGTAGACCACAAGTCAAACAAATGTTCTGTCGTTTGAGTAATAGTAGACTCAATATTTAACCATCATTATTCTTTTGTCTTAATTTATCTTCTCATGATTGTACCTACGGCCACTAGGCATCAACTCAGAGCTGCGCCACATGCAGAAGTTCTCACATGACACTGTGATCGTGGCGTGTATTAGGGACGGTCAGGAGGAAGAGAACAGGAACCTCATCCATGACTTTGTCACCTGGTGTCAGTCCAACTACCTGCCTCCAAAACCAAGGAGATAGTGGTTGACTTCAGGAGGCCCAGACCCCTCCACCAGCCTGTGACCATCAAAATGTCCAGATCTGAACCGTTTCAGTCATTCCCCGTCTTATTTTATTCATTTGTCAATATGGAGCAGATAAATGCTCCTCTAAGAGTTCACAGAGTTTAAAACAAATATTTGTCTGATGATGAGCTCTGACTCTTATATTTTCAGTCTTATAGGCTGATTTGAGTTGGTTTGACATTAGTCTGACTCAGTGGGTGTAGTCTACACAGAATAGCCAATGCTTTGTTAAATGACTAAATCCCTCCAGGATTGATTTAGATGTAAGACTTACATATCCGAATGCACATCTTTCTTTCTTTCACTTTGAATCAGATGTCGTGTTTAAACGACTGGCAGCTGTTATAGATGGTTTTATCTATTCACAGTTTTTTACACAAAAGAGGCGCAAAGAAGAAAAACACACAGGCTGTACATTTTTATTGCAAATGAAAAGAGAAATAACACGTTTTACAACATTATATTACAAATATCTTATGTACAAACGCAGTGTGTCGGGTCTACAGACACCAACAATTGCTTAATTTATACAGTAAATACAGTGCTTGATTCATACAAGCAAATTGATGGGTACCTCTCCAAGCAGTTCAAACTATTTTGACAACAGCAATACTTGTGTAATATATTTAGTATAATGTAACTGACAAAACTGGCCAGAATATTAACCCTGTAGTAAAAGTTAATAAATGTTACTGTGTCTATAAATTACACATTTAAAAAAAAATGTTTTCAGAATGAAATTAAGTCACTGGAATCGGTTCCTGTGTCAATCCTTGTTTGAGGAAAAAAAAAACTAACAAACAAAAGAAAAAAAATTAACATACAAACTAAATATAAAGTGTAGGGTTCCTATCTCAAAGCTAGGTAAATGTTAATCTCAAATACAGTACTAGTTGGTCAATTAAGAGCACTGTCTGCTAATGTTTTTGTTTAGACTAAATAAAGCGGGTCTCATTCATGAATCGAGAGAATCAATTTGTGTTTTTAGGAATTTTACACACGATCCAACATTCATTAATATCTGAGTTTCTACGTTTCTGTCAGTTCTAACACCAACTAGAATGAATACATTATATATAATGCACAGAATGGGTTTAAAATGACTTAATGTATATGTTGTCTCCACGATCAATGATGATTATTGTTGACTGGATCAGTGGGAGTAGACTGCAGGGCTCCTACGCAAGAATGGAAATAAATGTGATCGATTTCCAGGTCTTAAAAAGTTTGGAAAATGAAAAATAAAGTATGGAAAAATATTTATGTTTCCAGACTTTAACCACCGTCCTAAAATACTGTTTTCTAAAATAGAAGAGTAATCCAAAAATAATCTAAAAAGTAGGGCATGGAAAAGTATGGAAATTCCAACTGTGTAGGAACCCTGAGACTGTGAATTAACTCATGACTGGTGATCATGTATGTGCACGTGTCAGATCTGTAAGTGAAGGTTTTTTAGTATAGAGGATTTTTAAGTGCCGCTGATTTCCACACAGATTTACTCACGGTTCATGAATGAGACCCGGTGTATTTAAAACAACTCCTGAGCAATCACCATACATCCTCAAAACTACGTTTAAAAGGGGACATGGTACAGACTCTGGGTTATGGAGTACAAAGAGCACCGTCTGGACTGTCATGAGGTACCAGTTTCTCTGTTTGACGTCATGATATTGCACTTTCAACGTTTTCCTTCTCATCTCTCTTGACTGGGCTCCATCTGCTAAACAAAGACGATCATGCGTGCTCGAACTGAAGGAGCTGTCCTGTTAGTTCTCGGTTCAGAATACAGTACTGGTTCTTGGGCGCTTAGTGGAAGGTGTTTGGGTTTGGACGGATCATCATGACCACTTTCTTTAGCGAATAGGCTCCTCCTCTGAACTCCGCCCAGTAGACTCCGTCCTGATAGCGGCTGCGGTAATGTCCTCCTCTGTACCAGACGCCGTTCAGATTTGAATGAGCGCAGGAGTTGTACCACCAGCCTCCTTTTTGGTAGTGGGCGCAGTTTCCTAGAAACGTTGAGATCATGAATGAATAAATGAAGCTGTTGGAGCGCAATCATGCGTGTAGATGTAAAGATATAAGATGTCTTACCTGTATACGCGTCATGATCTCTGTCCAGTGTTGTGAACTGCTTGCCGTTGTGCCATGTGAGTGAGTCCCCGGCGTTTCCGTGGTAACGTCCCACCCTCAGCTTGTAGAAATCTGCTTCAGGCTCCACTCTGAAGCTGGCGTACTCCGCGAACACCTTCCTGCCGGACCAGTCCTCCAGTGTGACCAGTAGTTTGTAGTTCCCCTGGTTCGTCAGCCAGTAGATGTTCTCCAGACCGAGCCAGTACTCTCCATCGATGTTGCCAAAGCCTTGCTGTGAAGTGCAGAACAAAAACATGATGCTGAATGCTCTTTTTAAAACAGTCGCTTTGAAGGTCTCAGGGGTGAGCCCGGGTCGTACCTCACGGTCTGGAGGTAATTGAGAGTCGAGCCCATCTATGGGGTCGTTTATTGTCATGGAACATTAATATAAATGAACCCTCGGAGTGAAGTTTATAGCTAACATCAGGTGTCCAGATTTCCTCTATTTTTCTGTTATTGAAAACACAGCAGGATTAACTGCATATGGTGTAAAACCTGACTGGATGGTTGCTGATTTTTCTCTGGCTCGGGCTTTACACTTCAAGTTGGTTTGTGGTATCTCCTACCCCGCACATGTTTTGAATCTTGGAAACACCCGTTTGGATAAATGTAAAAGCGCATTATCGAATACAACATGGTTTGAAGGTTTCTATAAAAGTCTTGGAAAGATCTCAACCGTGGATCTGGGCCAAGTGGGAGAAAACGAGGAATTGCTGAGTGGCTTGAAGATCCAGTTTCCTCGTTTCTATTTCGGTGTGAAGTCACAAAGACCAATTGATGTCGCTGGAACTAATGAGTCATGTAAGTTCAGCTGGGACCGAGGCTGTTTCTGCATCAGACATTTTTAAAAACCCCAACAATTACCTATTCATTACAGCTTCACATCTGGCTGGTGAAAACGACCTACTTAAGCCACCAGCTTCCCTCTACACTATGAGGTCTTTGATTTGGTGTGAGGTTGTCTCACCTTGTAGGTCTCCCAGTTCCTGAAGAAGTTGACAGAGCCGTCCACCCTCCTTTGGATCACAGTCCAGCCACCTGGGTCATGTCTCTGGTCGCACCACACCTGCATCAGTCGGTTGGCATTTTCCGGTTTAACCAGATACATGCCGCTTGACGTGTGGCCATCTTCCAGAGCTTGAAGACAGTCTTTAAACGGACCTGGACAGAGAGATGGCATCGAGTTAAAGTCAAGAGAGAGGAATGAAGAAGAAGAAGAAGAAGCAACCTCAGTGACACTAAGGTTTTTATCCTCTGCCACAGGGAATCCCATTTTTCAACAGAGGCTCTCATTTTAACTGCAGAATTGACTTTGGCGTCTTCTCTCACAAGGGAAATGGCTGCCGATCGCGCGGCCAAAAGAAACACTGGCATGACGGCAAAAAGGGAATTCTGACTGCTGAATGAGGAAACAGTAGCAAAGAAGTTTCAAGCATCTGGGACGCTGCACAGTGCGGGATTATTTGACTTAGTTTTTTTAGTAGTTTATATAATACAGACACATCCTTAAAGTGGAGGCTTACAGGTTCAGGTTTCACATCGTATCTTTTAAAGCTGGGATTGAGTTAACTTGAGGACAATGTGCACAAAAAAAACCTTGTATTCATCTGCTCTTTTTTAAATATAATAGTTATTATGTAATGTAACAGGACAGCCACTACTAAGCTGCTTGTCGAACAAGAGTAGTGTTTTAAATTACACTAATAGAAGCCATGCTGCTAAAGTTTGTAGCTTTCGTGCGAGGTCAGTTTTTATGTCTGAAATCAGTGAATCTTTTTTTCCTGCGCCAAATAACGGGGCAACTGGCTCCCCTGATTCAATTGGCTGTGAAAGTGTTTAAGTTCTCAAGATTTCACACTTGCGCGGTTTGCCAACTGGCCCGGATTACAAAGTGTTTAAATACAATGGAGACAAATGAAAAGAGAGTCGAGGCAGAGGTGAGGGAAAAACAAGTTTTTAAGGAGAGATAAAGAAAGAGGAGGTGTGTCATGAGATCCTGCTGTGTTGTGATGCCAAACATAAACAGAAACAGCCAGAAGATTGTGCGTTTTTATATGAAGTTACTCTGGGTTATAGCTGTCTCTCTGCCATCCATTTAATCTGAGGAATTTTCTCTGTTGAGATACAAGCCGGAGGGAGCGCTGCCCTGCCCTGCCTCGGTCTGTTCTGCTTGATAAAGTCTGCAGCTCGGTGGAACATATGACTGATTCTCGCCTGGTGCAAGTGGAACAAATGACATCACCGACTCCTGGTATCTCTATCTGTTCGCGCTCGGCCCCTCCCCCTTTTTTTTCGGAGACAACCATCCCCTCTTTCAGCCGCTCTTTCAGGTTTGTGTTCTCTGACATTGTGTGAAACTCTCCATTCGTGTTAAGAGTTTATGTAACAATTCAGGGTGTTAGCCGTGTGGCTGTGGGCAGGAAATTACTTGCCTACAAAGTACAAAGACTACCGTTCACACACAGCCTGGTGTGACTGTGTCACAGAGTGTCAGTGGAAAGAAACTCCCAGTAGTCAGGTTGGGAAAGGAAACATCAGCGGATCATTACAGATTACTCTTTAATTTAGACGCTTTATTATCCACTAACTTCTGTGTTCATTGGCCTCATCAGCGAGGATCCATCTGTCTATATTCTAGCTTAAATGTTTATCCTGATTTTTTTTAAGGGCGGTTGACTCATGGCGTTGAATCATTAGATGATATGCATCTCAAAAGGCTGCGGCGGACAAAAGCATTTCTGTTCTCCCTGAGAGCCCTTTTGCTCTGGGAATGTGTGGGATGTATTCAGATTTGCGATGACTGGAAGAATGGGTGCCTGGTATCTCCATGTGATCCACGATTTGGTCCGCAGCACACTATTCTTTGTCTCTGACCACTGATTGTGGTCGTTACTGGCATGTTTGGTGAGCGTCTGTCAAAAATAGAGCTTAAAATCTGGAACTCTTTAAAGATGTGATTGTGGTTAGACTCACCAGAGGGTTTGTCAGTGGTGGAGGGGCTGTGGGTCCCAGTGGGCATAGTGGGAAGAGGTGGTTGGGATTTTTGGTCGCTCTGGATCTCATTGCTGATTGGGTTGTTGATTCGTGGGAGGACAGGTGGTGGGAAAGGCTTGTTTAGAGGCGGGGATGCCGGAGGAGGCTGAGGCCGTGGCTGGGGGACCGGAACGTGGCGAGGAGGAGGGCGGCTCTGACACTGCTCCTCCAAGAGGGCGATAAGAGCCGATTGGTTCGTGGCCAAAGACGCCAAGTGCTGGTACTTGTGCTCGAGATCTTTGTAGCGGCTGGTGAGCTGCTGCATCTCAGAGGTCTGGTTCAGGATCTTGTTCTCCATCTGCGCCAGCTCTAAGGCGTTGTCTCTCTTCCTGATGATCTCGTGGAGCAGTTGCATGTACAGCTGAGTGACTCTGGAGTTCATGTTTCGGCTCTCCTTCCTCAGCAGCTTGACCTCGTTGACGATCCCTCCGTCCACCTCCACCAGCTGCTGCAGGGTCTCGATCTGTCTCTTCTGTTTCTGCAGCTCCACGTTTAGCAGCTCTAACTCTTGTTTGTTGACACGGTTCTCCAGCATGGCCTCCGGCTCCTTGGAGTTGACACAGATGGCGCCGGTCACTTTCTGCTGCGGCACGATGAAAGTGTACGAACATTTGTCCTGCTGCTGCTGGTCGGCCGGAGCGCGTTTGCTCCTTCCAGCGTAGAGAAACTCTCTCTCCAGACCATCCTCGCTGCTCTCAAATTCTTGGACCTTGTCCTTGCCATGTCCGCTGTCTGACGTACTTCCTTGCGTCTGCTGGACACCGCAGGATAGTCCATAAATAAGAAGGAGCCCCAGAAGGATCATCGAAGGGGGATCCATGAGTTAGTGTCCAAATCACCGAAGCCTGCCAAGAGACGGGGAGAGAAAATGAAGAACATGACCGTGTTGTAATGAAAAAAGCTGTCATAACTGACCCACTTTTGTTGCGTGAAGAATGAAGACTACACATGCATGCCTAATTTGATACATCTTTCCCCGCCGTTTTAACTGAAACCCGTCAAAGAAGGAGCTCCTTATTTATTTTGACAGAGCATCAATGGAGTCCTATGTGTCAGGATGCACTGCTGGGTTCCTCTGTGACGTGCCAGGAGCTGGGCCAGCTCAGAAACCCCGTGCATTCACATCCGAGGGCGCTAGGCTGGAGATCATTACAGCTCCAGAAAACAGAGCTACCCGAGAAGATTAGATCTGAAAGGAAATCTCCGGCTCTCCCTGCTGCTCGGACTTTCCATGACAGGAAACATATAATAAGAGTACAGAGTGGCCTGTACATCCCTGCACACTTTTACCTCCTGCTCTGAGCTATCACTGAATACATCTGGTCTCCATCATGATTTGTTTAAATCAGGTTTCTACCAACACATTTTTTTCAGACCGTGTGGTTTGAAAGTTACTAATCCGGACGCTGCTCGAAGACAAATATTTTCTTTTGTCTAATGACGTGCTGATCTATTTAGTCAGCGATGTGGAGTGTGTTTAGCTGAGTCTGCAGGGCTGGCTCAGGTTTTCTTGGGTAACTGCCACTGCTGGTCTTTTGACACACTGAAACACTCCTATCTGCTCCTCTCTGCAGGCCTGGACATCTTTGCTTATGGAAAATCTGAGACACCACCAGATGATGCTATTCAAGGAGCAGTTTTAAACAATGAGCGCGTTACATCAGTCCTGTGCAGAGCTCTTACCAAAGACAGGGGAGTGTGAGGCGTTCAGACATCAACTTAAAGTGCAGTTTTTGTGTTTTTAGCGAGCTGAATATGAACAATTTAGAGGCTCTGTTGTAGTTGGAGGTGATGCTGCAGAGAATGTAGCTCCTGTGTGAGGATATCAGGACCCTGAACTCCCGCGGCTCGTTAATTGAAAGCTGCTGCAGATTGGATTACAGAGGGGTCCTGCGTGACACCACCTACCCTGAGTCCGAAGGAGGCCTACGCCGGCTTATGAAAGAATAGCCCATCTTAAAAGTGCTTCCCTCAGGCGTTGGTTCTGGTTCCTCCCGCTCTAAGAGATAGTGTACCCCACATATTCGTCAGAACAGAATTAGGAAGACAGCGGAGATGTTTTTGTCTCGTTATTCCGGGCGTACTGCCAGCACATTATGTCTGAGACGTGGAGAAAAGAAATGCAGCGCTCTCCAAGAACATGACCCCTGGCACATCGGACCCTTCTGGCTCTATCTGTCTAGAGTGGACTCTGAAAACACGTCTTTTTACTGGAGTTTTCACATGCTGCTGTTGTGTAACCGGTCAGGCTTTCTAAAATCATGATTTGACCGTACAGAGATCAGAATCATGGAAGAAGAAGAAGAAGAAGAGGGCGCTCTCTGTTTGCAGCTGTCCGTCAGCAGAGTCCTAATCCCCGCACAAAGCCCGGCTGTGTGACGTCACCCCAGCAGACGCTGATTGATGAAGTATCGTAACGTCATAAATACCTTTCAGAGCAACTTTTATCAGTTTTCGATCAAATTGTCTCTCAGGTTAAGTCCTGAATTGCCCACTAATTATAGCTTTTGGTGGAGCCCACACTGAGATAATAGAGCAGCCTCAGGCCTGTCCCCTGTAATGTGCTGATGACTGTGTTTGTCCAGCGGCTCCTGCGGTTTCTCCCCCTGGAACACGAGCTCTGTGTCTCTGTCGTGAGGAGTCCCATGTTGGACGTCGTTAGCCCGGAATCTCCTGCTCCAGGCTTCACTTCACTTCAAAGCTGCCGAGGAGAAAATGTTTGCAGCTTGTGATGAAAATGTGTGTCTGCGAGTGTTTTTCTGTTAATGTGGAAAAAAAACACACGCTTGACTCCGTCTCCCAGGAACCTGAGAGAGAGTCCCATCTGCCCGACTCAGACAGCCTGTTATTAACCCATCTGTAGTCTGCCAGAGGGAACAACAGAGAGCCTCCTCCTCCTCCTCCTCCTCCTCCTCCTCTTCTGTCTTTGCTGTTAACAACCCTGCAGCTCATTATTGTGCTAACTTCACTTTACTTTAACAAGCTGCTGTTGACTGGGCAATGGCAGTAATGATTAACTGCTGCTGAGGAGTGTCATCTCTGTCTTCAGCGTGATGACAAATAGACTCATCGTTTTCTGATTGGGGCAGGTTTCTCCAAGTCAAGTCTGCTTCACACCTGTCCTCCTCCTCCTCCTCCTCCTGCTCCTGCTCCTTCATGTGGGCAGGTCGGTGTGTCTCAGCCCCGTTGGTTGGTCATCCTCAGCACATATTAATTAGAAGGTGGGCAGCCCAAGACTCGCTGATATCTCACCCCAGCCCCTCTCATTTCAGCAGGAGCATGGCATTCCTCACATTCTTCGTCACCTCATTAGAGCGAGCCGCCGTACACTCTTGGAGAGTCAGCGGTGGCAGACGGGAGAGAAAGCCGGACCCTCCAGATGCAGCAGGACCCGCTACTCCCTCTATCCCCGCGGTACCTGTGAGACACACTGTAACGACTGACCCATTTCACTTCCAGTGTCCTACTTTCTGTGCGAATGCCTCGTAATCACATCATCACCATCCGCAACAGGAGATCACAACATGACCACACTGCACCTAATTTGTCGGTAGCTGAAAAGAAGCGGGCACTTTGCGGGACGGCTTTGTGCTGCATGTTCAAATTAGGGCCAGCCCAGTGGAGAACTGGCAGTCTCTGGCATGACACCCAATATGTGTTGGATCAGAGTCAAATTCAATTTGCTCATGGTAATCTGCACTATTACATTACCTGTAGGGTGACCTCATTCTTTCCTCAAGCATGTAATCCCTGCGAGTGTGTAACATGACATTTGGAACATGATTAACCTCAGCTACCTGCTCGGTTTGGTGGTCTGTTTGCAAGGAGAGCTCGAGTTTTCCCTCAGATTTCGGTTTCTGTCTGGCGCGCTCTTCCGCAGGGGGTCACGGGAACTGTTTCGATAAGTTCCAGTGTTTTACCTCAAAGCCCCCTTATCCAAACACTTCCCCTGGCAACGGAAACAAAGACGGGATTCAGCCGCCTGCTTCCCTGTCCCCTTGAGCCCAGGGGAACATCCTGAAGCTGCAGGCTGCTTACATTATCTCCTTCAGAGGGGTAAATGGTACATGAAGAAAAAACCTCAGTGTCAGCATGTATTTTACGCCGCTCTCACCGTACAGTATCATCTTTCACATGCTCTCCTCAGCACCCATGTGCTTAGATTTTACCCCCTTTAGGGGTGCAGAGAGCCGGCTCTCCAGCATCCCCCTGCGCTCGGCCAAGTCTTGTTAAGACATCTACCCGGTTAGTCATCAGAGAGAGGAATTATCCTTTTGCACCAAACAGTGTGAGTCAGACACCAGATGCTGCATGTCAAGTGATGAATTCAAGAGTGAAAAAAGTCACTGTTATGTAAAGTGCTGCAGCCAAGAGAGTCGAACTTAAACAAAGGTCACTTTTATGATATTAAAAAATCTCGTTTGGTCTGATTGATCACTTGTTACAGATGTGGAGGGTTTATCATTACAGAGAAATGAGGTAATGTTTTAATATAATCAAAACAAGATTAAAACATGTTTATCTAACCTGTAAATAAGTCTGACGTGTTTAAGAATCAAAGGTTGCACAGTGCTTACGTGATCGAGCTGTAGAGTGTGGATGAGGCTCCCTCAGTTGCCTTGCCCTCCTGGCAAAGATGATTGAAGTTCCTCCTGGTAGAAAGTCATCCCAAGTGTGAAACCTGCACCCCTGAGTCCTCCTCTTACCCGTCTTGTTTCTCACTTTTTGTCACCTTAGTCCATTCCAGCAGTGGAGAGTCGAGATGTTTTAAAGCCTGTTATTAAAAGACTATCATTAGCCCAACAGAGGCTTAACTTGTCAGAAACTCTACGCAGTTTTCTGTTTCAGATTCCAGCTGAAAGAGTTGGAACAGTTTCAGGAGATAAGTGGTCTGATAACTGAGTCTGGCTACTGGAGGTAGTTTCCTGATAGATGTTGAGGCTCCAGGGCAGGTCTGAGTGCTGCCTGTGGCCCGTTAGGAGAAGACTGTCACTTTTCTGTGGGCTGAATCCATCACTTCTGCCTCACAGCTCTAAGAGGCTGTCTCTCTCAAATGCACCTCTCTCCCTCCCTCTCTCTCTCTCTCTCTCTCTCTCTCTCTCTCTCTCACTTTCTCACTCCCTCTCCCTCCTTGGTGCTTTTTAAATGATGAAAAACCCTCTCGCAGTGTTTCAGTAGGCAGACAAATTGGGTTCAGATCCTCCCCCTACTTTCTTAAAAGTGAACACATTCTTGTTTAAACCTTCTTCTCTCTCCACCCCTCTTCCTCCTCCTCCTCCTCCTCGTGGCACAAAAGAGATCCACAAGCATGCACACAACACAAGGCACTCACCCACTCATGCTCACGCACTACTCAAATTTCCAACCCCTGCCCCCTTGGCCACTGTTTCACCACCACCAACAACTATTTCTGGCGTGGTCTGCATGGTTCCTCTGGCGGTGGCAGCAGCAGCAGCTCTGACGTTACACTGATCAGATCCTAATTGGCCATGAATGATCAGTCGCCCCCCAGAGACGGGAGCAAATCCAGGTGTTTGGCTTAGACCTGGTCTGCATGAGGGACAGCAGACTGGAGGTGAGGTGTCTGAAAGTGGGTCTACATCTTTCAGAGGGATAATCACATAATGCAGAGCCGTGTGTCGCTGCGTGTCGGAGGACAAAAGGATATGAAACACTCTGTCGTGTCAAAGAGGACACAGTCTTTGCCAATCGCCTGTAAATTTCTCAGGGAAACTCTTGGCTTTGGATCCTGTTGCCGCGGCTCTCGTCTGTTGTTTTTGTGTTGTCTTCCTGTTTTCAATAAGATCTGAGATTTAGTCCGGCCAATAATGTCGTCATCGGGTTTCCTGTTTGATGTGTGAGAGAAACAAATCAGTTTACACAGAAACCACGGCTGCTAAATTGATTTCTTAATTTGACATTAGCTGTCGAAGACTGACACTGAATGGCATCGTCTCCTCGCTGACCAGTAGTCGACTTCTCCAGCGGGAGTTTCTCACGCAGTATAGATGCCAAAAGATGGTGCAAACATTAACTTCACGGTTTTATTGTAGCTTTGTGTTTAATAAAATGTCTATGCACGGCTCAGGGGTTTGTTTTACAACGCATCTGTTGTGTGATTTTTCTCCCCAGGGGCATAAAAATTAAATATGTTACAGATGGACGACGAGAAAAGTGTTGGGATGTGCAGAAAAAGGGGAAAGTAAGGGCAGAAATAAACAATAAACAAGTGGAAGTTGCACATTTCTCATCTGCCAAAGTTTGTCTTATATAACTTTTATTTAGTCGTTAAATAGCAGCTATTTACTGCCTTTTTAAGAAGTCTGGATTAGCTATAGTTAAGAGCTAAATTTAGACTTACAGAATAAGTTATTTAGTTGTTTCCTGGCCTTTATGTAACCGCTCACGTGCTCCTGAATTGTGTACAGTACAATCAGTTTTTTCCACCGTTGCTACTTAAGCCTTTAAAATCCAAACTTTTACCTCTACATCCCTGAATCCCAGCCTCTCATGCAGTTTGCATTCATGTGTTTCATATCAAAGATTGCTCCGCTAATAAAACAGTCATACTTCACTTATGGGAAATGTTTCCATGTGCTGTTAAACACATGTAGAGAGGCTGGAAAAGAGATCTGCAACAGGAAGCATTTAACCTTTCAGATGGTAGCGGCTGTATCATCCTCGGGGCACGAATTAGAAGTTAGTGAAAGAATGATGAATCTGCCATTTAGGCCTCGCCACCGCCATAAACACAGTCCCCCTTCATTTGACATAACAGCGATGTGTTCATGTATGACTTCTTTGTTCACGTCACCTGGGGTTCGGCGTTAAAAGAGGCGGCTGCTGATTTCTTCCGACGTTGATTGAATTTCTTCCTAAAGCGAACGGAGCGGTCTGAATGTTTCCCCCGATGACTCAAGTGAGAACGTACAACTGGTTTTATGAGACAGAGTTCCTGGCAGAAGAGACCGGACCAACGAGAAGCAGACAGTTTTATTTCATAATATCCGAGGAGAAGTTTGTACCTGGCTCTCCTGCTTATCACTGACCGTGTGAAGGCTCCTAGGAGGAGTTTTAGATGTTTATGAAAGAGGCGGAAATTCATTTTGATGCTTTTTTATGTTATCAGAAAGTAAACAAGACCCTCAGGGATGAGACTGACGATTTGTTTACCGTCATTATTAATGTCTGAAACTGGTGCGAGGGGGAAGTTTCAGCCAAGCAGCAGAAGGAACAGCCTGTTTTTACAATTTCCACATAAAATACTTGAGATAAATAATACGCTTGGCTATCAAAAGTCAGCAGGAGGAGATTTTTATTTCAAAAGACACTTTTCAGCATGTGGAGGACAAGAGAAGTGAAGACTGCCTTGTCCACAGGGGGCGCAACAGCTGACACAAACCCAGTACTTGATTCTGATTGGAAAAAAACTGTAGACAATAGTTATTAACGCTTCACAACAAGAGCAACAGCGGACACAAGCGCATCACACAGACATCAAATCAATCCACAGAATATGGAGGAAATAGCTTCTGCACATTTCACGTCTGCAACAACATTAAGTTTTATTAAATTTGCAGATTAAACGGGTGTATTTTGATATTTGATCCTGTCCTGCAATCCAGGCAAGGGCTGCAGACATGCTCAGAGCTTCTACAACTTTGTGTTCACACCAAACTTCAATTAAACTATTTGTGCCTGTAAAGTAACTACAGAAGACATGATAAGATGGGAGTTCTTGTTGGACGACGCAGATGACGCTAATAAGGCGGCATAAATTAAGAAGATAATATGCGTAAATGACAATCTTCAGTAGACGCGATGTGGTGCAGGCATGGAGTGAAAACTGTGTTTAAGTCAACATGTAGTAGGGCTGGACAATAAACCGAAAACTTATCGATTCCAAAATTTACAATAACCAACATCATTTTGCCCACATTGGTTAATTCTGTGTCAAATAAATAAATAAATCAAAGTTGTTTTTGGATGTGTGTAGGTAGGCTATGGTCTCATGTCCCTTTAAGACGCTGTCCTACGTCAGAGGCGTGACTCCACCCCATCCAGTCCGTAACAAAGAGGGAAAGACAGGTGAGGAGATGGAGGACGGAGAGAAAGTTGGAGCGGCTGAAATAGATGAAGTTAATGTGGGAGGGGGTGAGCAGCTTGTGGAGTAGTTATCGTCCATTTATCGTTATTGAGGTGAACTGATCAATGTATTGTGATATTGATTTGAGGCCATATCGCCCAGCCCTAATGTGAGTTCTTGTTGGACAACGCAGATGACGCTAATAACTTGGCATAAATTAAGAAGATAATACACGTGAATGACAATCTTCAGTAGACTTGATCTGGTGCAGGCATGGAGTGAAAACTGTGTTTAAGTCAACATGAAGTATTTAAAGTATTTATACTGTAATATATGGTTAACAGGTGGCGTCACCCTGTCAGGATTTCTTTAACTACCCGTCCACCATGTATCGTCCTGAAGAAGCTGTCACACCTGCTCAGTCTAATATCTTAAAGAGGATTCCTGCTGATAGAGAATCTGATCAGATTTATCGCTCACGGCGGGGGGCTCTATTCTTATCTGGTGTTTCAGTTGTTAATACTCATCATCTCCCCTTTCCTCTGCTAAATGACAACTGCAGCTGACTCCGCGGCGAACTGGCAAACTTACTCAGCGGCGGGGAAGCTGTGCTGCTTTCCAGCGCGGAGTGTTTTAAGTGACTCACTGGGTGTCATCCAAAACTCCAGTGTTGGTGCAGTGATTAGCTCTTTTTCCATCTCTAATCCTCAGCAGGTGGAGGAACAAAAGATCGTAAAAACGTCCGGGGGAAAAATGTTACTCCTGTTTTTAAATAGTAAGCAATCAGCGCGTTTTAAAGCTGCGAGAACCACACGGGAAGGTTAATGGAAAGTTTCTTCAGGTTGGAAATGTTTCACAGATGGACTACTACGTTGAATGAATGAGCCTGATAATCAGTTCATGTGGGATTAGAGAAGGACGGCTCCTGTTATGAGAACAATTTGTCACCAGTGCATAAAAATGAAGTTTTTAAGACGGAATAACCCTTTTAATTACTATATATAACTACTGATACTCCCACTGCTGCCATTAATCATGATATAAATGTGCAGATTTATCCAGTACAAGTCAGACACAGTAAAACAATAAACATTCAACCAACATAAAAGTCACATATGGGTCGCAGCTGCTGTACTAGTCGAGTATATTATGTTTTATTATGTTTTATTACGGAGAAACTTGAATAAAAATGATGCAAATTTAAAAATAGTTTAAAAAAAGGCTTCGAAACCTGCAGCTCATGATCTGCTATTATGCAAAAATGGTCCTAGATTATAACTCTGAAGTGCAATTACTGTGTTATGACTTGCACCAAGTGGGAGTACTTAAGAATAACAGATATACAGCGTCTGCTTTTTTTTTCCATGAGCTGATGTTTTGGCAACAATGAGTCTCCTGTAGGGGTGAGAGGGAAAGCATGACATCATGCGTCGTATATCACAGTGGGTCTTTTACAACTGTTACGGCATCTGGATAAATGAAACCCTGAGTGGTAAATAAACAAATCCGACGAACTAAAACAATTTATGCATACTTAATTTTGGTTAACCTCTTTCTCTAATCATCCTTCAGTCTCTAAGTGTTTTTGTTTGACTTTTGCAGAAGTCAAAGTTCAGTTGAAAAGGGGGGGACGTACAGGGGAATGGATTTAAACCTGAGCGTGACATTCGCAGGTTTCCCCAGTGCGCAGCAGAGAGAAGTGTACGCAGATATATTCTCTCTAAAAATGCCAAAACACACACGCAAAACATGCAAAGAGCGCCGTTCTGCAGCGTTTTATAGCTCGATTCACAAGATTTAGGCTGCAGGGCAAACAAAAACTGTTTCCACCACCTTCCTCTTTACTGTCTGCACATTTTCTGTACATTATGTCTGTAATTTGATGAAACACATGTTTTTTTTTATGAGCGCATTTACAGCTTTACTGTGCACCATGCAAGGAAAACAGTAAATATATTAGTGAAAACCTGCACAGTAAAGAAGCACTGGTAGAGTAATTAGGGTCAGTCTTCTAAAGGAAAAGCTGCTTTTCAGCTCAGATGAAATGTAAGGCTCGATGTACAAATACTGTGTTTTTTACTGAATGTGAAATCAATGAAGTAGTGATTACTGCAGCTCATCACTGTCATGGTCACCATGAGGGAAAACAGTTATTGACTCTGATTGTTTTCATAGGAAAATTACCCAGAACTACCCATTATCCCTTTGTTCACCCGAAGGCCGCTGGCAGAAGCCTCTGCTGTTGTCCACTGTCAAATACTAGAGGGATGAAATTGGTATGGTACCCTTTAATCAACTGAAATAATGATCATAATTCAGACTGAAGTGATGGATAAACGCGAAATAACCGAAAAACTCAAAAAGCCGCAAATACACAAAACAGCTTCTTGGTCACATTAGCAGATGGTGGTGCAGAGAAACACTCGCTGTACCTTTTTAAAGCTTCACTGGGGACGAATAGGAACATTTAGTGGTATCTGGTGGTTAGATCCTGGATTGAAGCTCTGCGTTTCATTCTGCTGTAGTTTACGAGAAGCTCCTGAGACGCATGATAAGTTTGATTCGTCAACGCTTTCTTCTCTTAGAGGTGGGGTAGTCAGGATCTGAGGAAGTTCCAGTTTTTAGGAGAAATCTTGAATGTAAACTCTACCCCTCCCAACCAGTTTTCCCCTCAGCTCCTCCTCTCCACTCAAGCCCCGCCCACAAACAGACGCTCCTGCTCGCTCTTATCGTTCCAATTAAATTCAGATATAATGCAGATAAATACTTCAGATCATTACAAATGGGGCCCAGTCAAGGTGAAAGTCAAAAGCATTGGTGCTACTGTAGATGCCAACAGACTACCAGCAAACACAATGTTTGCAGGACTTCTACAACGAGGATAAAGTGACATAGTCCAGGACCCGAGGGAGGACAGTTTAGCGATGGCGCTACAACACGCTACAGCAGGTCCGTTTGACAAGAAACACTTCTGTTACAGACACTTGTCTTACTTTGTTAAAGCGGTTTACCTGTCCAGCAGAAAGGTTACAGGGTCACCAAGATCCCCAAGCGTCCCCCATCGTTTATATTGACCCGGCTTTTTAGCTCTTGTCCGGTCTACCTCCGTTTTAAGCGCCCGTTATTCCTCCAGAGTCTCCGGTATTTACTTTGTTTTCTTGCTTGTGTCGGCAGTCGTGGCCAAAGGAGGATTCAGACAATTTTCCGAACTTTCTGGTTGGTTTCTACTGTCCGATATTGTAGCACGCTAACTTTGTTTGGGCTCCTGAACGACACGGGGGAGCAGCATTTTCTTGCTGACTGTTTTCTTGTTGATTGTGATTGACTGTTATCTTGTTGACTGTTTATGGTTGACTGTTTTCTTGCTGACTGTTTTCTTGTTGATTGTGATTGACTGTTATCTTGTTGACTGTTTATGGTTGACTGTTTTCTTGTTGACTGTTTTCTTTTTGACCGGTTTGGAGTTGACTGTGGTTGATTATCTTGTTGACTGTTTTCTTGTTGACTGTTTATGGTTGACTGTTTTCTTGTTGACTGTTTTTTGTTGACTGTTTATGGTTGACTGTTTTTTGCTGACTGTTTTCTTGTTGACTGATAATGGTTGACTGTTTTCTTGCTGGCTGTTTTTTGTTGACTGTTTTGGTGTTGACCGTTTTCCTGTTGACTGGTTTGGTGTTGACTGGTTTGGTGTTGACTGTTTTCTTGCTGACTGTTTTCTTGTTGACTGATTATGGTTGACGTTTTCTTGCTGACTGTTTTCTTGCCGACTGTTTTCTTGTTGACTGTTTTTTGCTGACTGTTTTTTGCTGACTGTTTTCTTGTTGACTGATTATGGTTGACTGTTTTCTTGCTGACTGTTTTTTGTTGACTGTTTTCTTGTTGACTGATTATGGTTGACTGTTTTCTTGCTGACTGTTTTTTGTTGACTGTTTTGGTGTTGACCGTTTTCCTGTTGACCGGTTTGGTGTTGACCGGTTTGGTGTTGACTGTTTTCTTGCTGACTGTTTTGGTGTTGACTGTTTTTGGTTGACTGTTTTTGCTGACTGTTTTCTTGTTGACTGAATATGGTTGACTGTTTTCTTGCTGACTGTTTTGGTGTTGACCGTTTTCCTGTTGACTGGTTTGGTGTTGACTGTTTTCTTGCTGACTGTTTATGTTTGAGTCTTTTCTTGCTTGTGTCGGCAGTCGTGGCCAAAGGAGGATTCAGACAATTTTCCGAACTTTCTGGTTGGTTTCTACTGTCCGATATTGTAGCACGCTAACTTTGTTTGGGCTCCTGAACAACACGGGGGAGCAGCGTCTGCCTCACAACCAATCAGGTTAGAGGAGGTGGAGAACGGCTTTGTTTACAGTCAGAAAGAAAAATGTTCAAATGTTGACGACACAGACATAAGAGAACACAGAGATATCGTTATATTACCAAATGTCATCAATAACTAATATTTATTGACTGATATTAAAAGCTTTTTTGTATATATACACCACAAAATAAGATGCTCCTTTAACTGAATCCTACCTCCACCATCTTTAACTTACTGATAAAGTATTAAAGATTATTTAGCATGCTGATACATGAATCAGACTGTTCTTTTAAAAGTTTATGTTTACAAGAACTGCACAATAATTCCTGTGAATTGAGTTAAACGTGATGCGGTCCTGTTTTAGCTGTCAGCAGGTTCCTTAAATGAGAGGCTTGCTGTGTGAGGCCGCCGCAGTGACCTTTGTTCAACGTGGGCCTGTCTGCCAGCCGTGATGGATGGTCCTCCTCTGACCTGTATCGACCTTGACAGCCAAAGCTGAATGTTGCGGCTGTTTGTTGTACATTTTTGATCTGTGAGTGAGCGTACACAGCAGTGAATCCACCTCTTGTAAACAGCTGTTGTGAAATCAGCCAAAGGATGAATCAGACGGGGCTGTAACGGATTTATCAAAATAGAAATATTAGCATTTTTCCCTCTGCGATGTGGTGTGGAAAGAGTTAGCTTAATTATTCCATGGCCTCGCTGTGAAGGACGCACTGTGCCTGGTGGCGAGACCTACAAGGACCGTTCTGTTGGGAGGAAAAATGGTCGAGTTTTATGATCTGAGTGGAAAGAATGGGATTGGCTCAGGATTTTGTCAAGCTCGCCTCAAACTGTTGCTGAAAGCGCCAAATGAGAGCAGTAAAGACAGAACGTGTGAGAGAGCAGAGAGGAGCGGGGTTTCATTCAGACTTCATTAGTACGATGTTGAAAGCACCAGCAGCCTGTGTGGCCTCGTCTGAAAGTCCCCCAGCAGGACTCACGAAGGGGTTAAACTATTTAGTCCTAACAATGCCGGAGCTGCAAAAACCATCAAGAGATCCGACCACAAACACAGTGACCGAACTTTTATTTGTGTGGGTTCTGATGATTAAGAAGCGAGTGAATTTCTCTGTTCCTCTTCTACTTTGTGGCGTGTTTCCAAATGAGAAAACGAAACCCTCATCCGTCTCCGTATCCGACGTATATTTAGTTCGACACGGCGCTCGAAGCCTGGAATTTAAAGATCAAGGTTATGATACCTATTTGTCATGAGCGCTAAAGGTTCAGCGTATGGTTTCCAGACATGTTTTACAAGCGAGCGGCCTTCGCATCATTTGGAAAGAATCCAAAGAAACACGCTCTGTCGGTGAAGTTTACAGGTGTTGAGGTTTGGGATCCATGAAAGCAAAACTGAACAACAAGTAAGAGCCTCTGTCAGAGAGGATCAACCTGAAATGATAACTTTGTGAAGGCAGAGAGGGGCGCACACGGGACGTCCAGGACCTGTCAGACTCCTAAAGACAGAGCTGTAGTGAAGTTTTCATGGTAAACACATATAGTCCTGTCATCAGTAGGAGGTTGTCAGGAGTGGAGTTCAGGTTTCAGAAAGCTCAGTTAAGCTCTCAGTGGTGTCTCAACGGTGCTCTTAACTTAGTGTGGATTATGTCAGCGGCATATTTGACCTACTTTCTCAGCCCGAACACCATTGGTCGGGCAAAAAACAAGAAGTTCCATGAAAAACAGTCCAAGGAAAAAGACTGTATGAAACGCATTGAACATAATATGTTTTCATTGAGTGGGTGTCTGATGTTCCTGACGCACTATTTTCTGTATTTATGACAGGCGTATAAATATTACAGGCCTCGCTCTGCAGTAAAAGCATCTTAAGGGTACAGTCGGAGCGATTCATAAATCCTGGATCAGACTCTCCTAAGTGGGGTCATCCCACTCGCTTATACGACAGTTTTATTT
This sequence comes from Xyrichtys novacula, assembly GCA_962446985.1. Classification (NCBI taxonomy): domain Eukaryota; kingdom Metazoa; phylum Chordata; class Actinopteri; order Labriformes; family Labridae; genus Xyrichtys; species Xyrichtys novacula. The sequence continues at coordinate 2,057,070 of OY660875.1, forward strand.
AAAGTAGAAGTGATCGGCCGTCTTTTATATGCCATCTCCTCGGCTCTGTTACATCATACCGGGCTTTTATTAGGCAACACTCTCATTCCTGAGCCAGCATCCAAGTCAGGTGTGACAAGGAGAGAAGCCTCATTAACCCAAGACGGTTTCTGTCTTTGGTTTCAGCCGCCGGACCGCAGAGAACAAGGTGTATCCTGTGGCCATGTATTTAGGTTCAGGTCTGCTTGATTTTATGAGCGATGTCCCGGGGAAAGAACAGCCTGGGGAATGATTGGAACGGCACCCCGGTTGATGGTAGACCATAGCTCATTTCCCTACTGTTTATGGAATCATTGATGGCAGCAAGGCCAACACTAAACCCCCCGACTCGGCCCGGCTCAAAGTGCTGTTTGTTATGTTGATTTAGTGTACTGTCTGACGCTAAGCTGTGCGTCAATAGAGGAGCATTATGTGGAAAAGTCATCATGAATAGACTGCCAAATGTGTGTTTGTGGGTTCGTCCAAAAAACTTAAAAAACTTTGGATTGATCAGATAATCTTACAAACGTCTGCGAGCCGTAGTTTCTTTTCTTTGTGATCTGCCAGCGTCGTCATTTTTATCTGATTTCCTCTGTGAAAATCAAAGTTCAGCCCAGACATGGTAACATAACACCTCCTTATGTTATCAGATCATGTTCAGCTGCTTGAGTATCTTTAGAAACTGGTTTTTGTTTGATTTTTAGGCGAACATTTTGATGCATCATTCTCGTCTTCAGTCTCAGGATGTCAAGATCAGCTTTCTTGGCCCCTAGTCTAGTTTTATTATAATAATTTATCTGCAGATATGAATCTCAATCCAATACTTGGGTTTTCTGGTTACCATTTTCATACTACACACACAAAGTAATCCTTCTGTGAATGTAACTCTCAAGTGATTATGTAAGATCCACAATAGCAGTGTCTAAATACAAGACCAAGAATGCAAATATTGAACATTAGCTTGGCTTTCTTATTGTTTTTTCTTTTTATTTGATTAATGTATAAACTTACTAGACTGTAACTGTAAACTGAAATGAAGGAAATTAATCTGATATGCAGTGAAGCTCAGCAGAGACTCAAGATTGGTTTATTTGTCATATGCAGGTTAAACATCGTCAATGATGCACTGAAATGCCCTGGAAGAGAAGGACTGCTCGACCCAAACGAGTGCAAATAACACGCAATGAGGACTAAGAAGAATACAATAAAGTAAAGATAAGAAAATATATAAAAGTATAAAAGAAATATTTACAAAGAGCACAAGTGATGTAGTAGCTGCTGTCAGAGTGTGAACGTATGCAATGGAGGATAAGTCAGTGGATTAAGACAAACGTCAGAGCTCCATGTTTCTGTTGGCAAACTAACAGAAGTCGTATAATGATTTAAATCACTTCTTATGTCGTCACTAAGTTTGCTGTACGTCTCTGCAGGATCTGAAATATAGTGTTAGGATAACTTTGTGCTTTTCTCCTTAAAGTTTGTGCACATCTATTTCAGTTGCAGAGGCTCAAAATCAACAGTAACACCAAAATGAAGCTCTTATTTCCTCAGCAACCGTAAAGTAAAGACCTTCGTATGGTTTAACCCTTCATAGCTTTCTTTGTTCCCTGAGCGATAGTCAAGAGTTGTTATGCACACCTGTGGAGGAGTACTGGTCCAGTTTTTCGTTGTTTTTTTTTGAGTGCCAACATTGGAAGGAAGAGCCGGAGAACAGAAATGTTTTCCTGAAAGTGTCTGTATGTAATGTAAATATTGAAAGTCTGTCCGGCCGCGTTTGTAGAGTCCAGACTTCAGAATCCTTTTAAAACGAAGAGAGGCCTTAAACTGAGTCCATGAAATGAATCTGCTGTCACAGTTCTGAATAAGCAGATTTCACAGTTTAAAACAAATGTGTCCTCTTAACACAACGACAGTCTACTGCTATTTTCAGCCACATCATTATTTGATATCCACACAATCAAGACCAAGTGCCAGCATCCCACACAAATAATTGAATCACTCTCTGCACCAGTTAGCACCATATAAGTTTAGGTCACAACAGGCTCCCAAATGAAAGCCATTGACCTGAAAGTCCCGGGAAGACTCGCCCCAGTTTCTGTGACCCAACGCAGTCAAGTGTGGCCTTTTCCATCCCCGCGCTCCAACAAAGCATGTGTTTGCTTGACCCTAACCATAAATATTGGACCGCTTCTGGAGATATTTGGATCTATTAGGCTAATTAGCTTCTTAGATTTTAAAGGATTGATATTCCCTTTGCTCTTCGCTTGTTTGTTTATTGTCATCAGGTGATAAATGACAGGAGAAATCAGCGTTTGGTGAGTTATTTAGCCACCCAGGCGTCCGAGCAGCTGCTTTGTTCAGAGTCTGTGTCTGTGAGGCCTTCAGTGTACTGAACTCATGAGGTGAAAAACTGCTTTGTCCCCGAATAAAAAGGTCTACATCGCTGTGACATCTGGCTTCTCTCAGACCAGAACTAATGCCGTGTTTAGATGAGGCCCGACAACTCGTGAAATCAGAAATTTCCACTCAAATTACAGGAGAACTGACCTCAACCGGCTGGCAACATGTGAAACACCAACCAGTGGTGAGTGTGGGCGAATTCCACGCTACCCAAGCTAATACGATACTCTTATTATTATAGCATAAGAAATGTGATATATTACACAAACAGAGTATTTAAGCACACGCCATAATTTGTCTGTGTAATGTAACAGGATGTGTTGTAACTACAAACACGCCTGCTGACCATCACTGACACGCCGCCGTACTTTACTTTATAGGTCTGTTTCATTATATCTCTGTGCCAGTGATCGCTGACCACCTGGATACAAACACCTGGTAAAAACATGGCCGCATGATATTTCCAGACGCAACAGGTTGATGGGAATTACATGAACACATCATTAAAAAGTGATTTGCGTGCTGCAGACTACATCAGCGAGGGCAGATCAAGAGACACCGACCCCATCTGTGCAGCTCGAGCAGAGAGACGTGTTTTAGGCAGCTCTTTCAGAAAATCTGACTTTTAATATTTTTTAAGTGGAATTAAACAACATGAATAGTTTTCAGAAGTCAGTGGTATTTGGAAAACAAGGCGTATTTTGTTGCTGGTTCAGGTCGGCTTGATTTTATGACCGAGAGCAGCCTGGGGAATGGTTGGAACGGCACCCCCGTCGAAGGTGGACCGTAGCTCATTTCCCCGCTGTTTATGGAGTCGTTCAGGGCGGCAAACAAAACACCAAACCCCCCAACTCAGGCCACCTTCGAACACTTTTATCATCCTCTGAAGATCTTCAGCCTGACGCAGACCTTCGTTGCGTGTAAAAATGCATCTCGTAGAAGTTGTTCGAGTCTCTATCTCAACCCTCCAGCCTGTCAGAGAAGTCCTGTGATGTTTCCTGTTGGAGGAAATTAACAGGCTAAAATAATACCTCTTTGATATTTCTGACTCGTGTTGAATATTATCTTTTGGCACAGTTGAAGCGGTTATCTCGCCTGAAGGCTACTGTGTAATGTCAAACACAGGGTCAGTGTCTGGGGTTGGTATAAGGGCAGTATGTACAGAATCTCTCGGTTAGGATCCACTTCCTTCAGAAACTCAACACCACCTCTTTTCTGTCTGCAGCCAGGTTCACTGTTTTCTCTCAGTGCAGCCAAGACTACTGGCTTCAGGCCGTTTCATAAATAACTCACAGACATTATAATGATTTCTGTCGACTCACATTAAGCTCTTTTTCTCAAGTATGAAACCGTATCACTGTAGACACACACAAAAAAACTTATCAATGTCTGACTGAGAGAGCAGCGAGCTGTAAAACTCGTCAAGTATCACCTTCAGTTTGGACAGCAAACTTTGATGTATGAATATGTGCAGCTACACTAACAGTAACATGGGTTTTCCCACTCTGGAGTCCTTATGTTAAGTATACATTTGAAGCTTGCATGGACACAATCTGCTCTGGTCGACGGAAACGGACCACACAGCCTGTGAGCAGCTTCTCTGTGAAGCTGCAGACTGTTTGTCTTGGATGGTTTCAGTCAAATAAGCGTCTGGACTTGTGTTTGATGACTTTTCTGACACCTCTCAGCGTACAGTAGCTTGTGAAAATATCCCTGCTTAAACTGGGATCAGTCAAGAGGATTAGCGCTTCACTCCTGATTTACAAACATCCTCTCTGTCAGGGGTTTTGACTGATGGAGATGTGAAGGAGATAACTGTGAGCTGTTTAGTGCCACATCTTCTCTCCTCGGTCTCAGTAGTCTTACCTTTTTATGAGGTATTTTCCACTATTCATCCCAGCAGGAAGACGGTGTAGATTAGATTTTCCGTTGACTGTCCCTGAGGTGATTTTTGTGAGACAACAGCATACAAATCAGTTGTTATGGTTTCCTCTGTGAAAACAGCAGTTAATCAGCTGCCGGAAGGCTTTGGCCGCCTCGATGTCAAAAACAGAAGGGAATCATTCGGCTTTAAAGGAAGACGTGCTTGCACCATTTGCCTCCATGTTTTGATTACTTCTCCATGTGTGAAGAGGAAGTCCTTGACTGAACACGGGAAGTTTTCCACGCAGAGCAGCAAGACCTCATTACACTCCAGTGTCATCTACTGCAACAGGAGGGAGGATGGTGGAGTCACCTGGACGCTGAACGCCGAATGAACATTCGTCTCTGAAATGATCTGGAGCGGGGCCAGCTCATTGTAGTGCAGACACACAACCGAAAAAACGGCTACCTGAGGGATTTCCTGAGCTGCTTTCCAGTCATTCTGCTTCACGGGGGCTACCAAGAAAAAACCCACACTGCAGGGAGGTGGAAAAAGAGCATTAAAGGACGGGGGGCCAGGCGGGTAGTTGTGGTGAGCTGAAATTGCAGACTGAAGCATATCTCTAAATCACAGAGCCCAAAGGATGGAAGAAGAATCCTTCTAGTGTTATTGTTTCCCATGTTCTTCCACCCCCAGTAATATTTTCCAGATTAAAGCGTGCTCCTTCGCCCTCACTCCAAAGTCAGACCCCAATTTCACAGCAGAAAACCAGAGGAACCGCAGAACGGGAATTGCTTTTTCCACTGCATGAGATAATGGCTTGCCAGTCGTGTTGCGCCTGAGTTGAGCTGCCAAACTCGAGTGATTTTTCCATCCTTCACAGGTTGGTTACAAAAAGAACCATCGTCTGCTTCAGACTTGAAAAGCAGTTTTGTATCGACGTGCTCTCGGACGTTTGCGACACCGATAGAGAAACGGTGAAACCCTCGAATACTTTATGAGGTTGAATAAGTCGCAGTGACGTAATCTTGAGTTTTATAGCTGATAATGAGCGCAGGCCTTCAGATCCTGTATTATTAAGGCTCTTATACCATGAGTCTTATTGCACGGAGGGATCTGGCTACAAAATGTTTATTGCTCGAACCTAAACATGGCTTAAGTGGAGCAGCGAGGCATTTCCTGGACCACATCAGAAAACGAGACGAGCTTAATAAGCCCATACTTCTGCACAAACACATGTGTACACTTAGTATCCTCTCAGCCCAGGCTGCGTTCACAGGCCAGCGTTCATGAGCTCATGACTTGGCTGAGCGTCCGCAGACTCTCTGTACCGAACGGTCAGACTACAACAGACAGCCAGGCCTGTGCTCCCACTGTGGACACCAGTGTGAATCCGTGTGTGTGTGTGTTTAGTTTGGAAGTTTACCGTGGAAACATTTTTGCCTCGTCTCTTGCTTCTTCCACTCCTTTGGTTACATGATGATTATTAAAGAGGATGACCCTCAGACTGAATTTCAAAGGAGCAATTGAACTGAGCTGACCCGCCGCACAGACGAGACTTTGTCATATCTGTGATTCATTCAGCAGAAATTAATCATTGGCCGCCACTTCAGTCGGGGCCTGAAATGTATCCTCATTTCCCCCGATGGTTCTTGTCCTTATGAGAGGAAATGCACGTGGAAGAGTATGAAGCCATAGTCTGTGGAAATGGGACCCCTGTGCCAACGGCTCCCCGCTGATGAATGTGAACTCAAGGGTGTCAAGTGTTTAATTTCCTCCTGGTGGCGGAGCGGGCCGTCATAATTAACATGCATTCGACAGATCGTTGTAACTGTCGTTTCGTCGTGACGCTCGAGCATAAAACTCCTGCTGACACCACTAAAAAGTGAACTTTCTTCCGGCAACAGCAATCAAATGAAACGTTTTATTGGTTCCCCTTTGCTGAACCGGCAGCCGGTTTCCCTCGTGAACAATAGGGTGCCTGTCGATTGAATTGTCTGCGAAGTAAAACTTTATAACATGAGCTGCTGTTCCTGCACCCCAGCCTCGACGATCCCCTGACGAAGAATTCCTCAAAAGCTTTATTGTAAAGTGAACAGACATTACATCCAATCCAAGCTCTGTTTGTACATGATTATTTACGGTCAGTGTCACACTGGATTACTGCTCTTCTTGTAGGTTAGAAGGAAACAGCGTATTAATTACCATATTATTCAGCTGTGACCTTCTAATTATTTTAAATGCAGAGGATTAGAGTTGTGCAATGTTACCTCACAGTGAAAGAGGAGAGGCACAGTTACCTAATGTTTTTCAGCCATAGCTGCCATGTACCTGCAGCCAATGTTTTCATTTGGAGAGTTTTGCCAAAATTCGGTCAGCTTTTTCCACTGGCCAGGCAAAGCATTACCAATCGAAGGCCAGAGCCCCAGACAGACGCTATTACACCGTCTGTCTGTGTGCAGGCTGAAGTGGTCTCAGATGAGGTGTGGTTAAGTGTCGTTACGTGAACATATAACCTTAAATGTTTAGGTTGTTTTCATCGTCGGAGGGATGAGGGTTCGAGGTTCGGCTCATGTGCGACGATTAAAAACATGATCCACCGCGCTCGGGTGGGATTGGATACGTGCCGTTAATTTTGACGGTTAAGGTGCTCCAGTGACTCACTATCACCATAATGATAAAACTGAATTATTATCTACTGATGTGTATTATAACGGCCATATAAAACCACAGTCCTCGTATCACCGGGGCGCCTTGGTTCACCAGTTTCAAGGCGAGCACCAGGGCGCCCAAGGCCAGCAGTCCAGAACCATCATTTCAGAGGATCAGATCAGTGAGTTTAGTCAAAGTCTCTTGGAGAGAACGAAGGAAATGACAGTTCAGCCAAGTTCTTACTTTTCTTTCTTTTTTCTCAGTCTGGCACCAAAATCTTCTTCTTTAAAACCAAATTTATATCCAACGTCAATCTCGATAGGGTTTTTTTCATAGATCCACCGCTTGTGTTCTGGAAATAGGAGCTGAAAAATAAAAACAGATGTTTTGTGATTAATTGCGATGTTTCCTGTGTCCCCATTCTTTCAGGAGTAGCTAACCTTTTCGCTCCAGCAGCTGTAAAGTTCGCCCCGTTATTCAGACGGTTTCAGTGTTCACTTTTGTAAGATGTAAAGGTTTATACCCTGGTAGTTGAAGCTCTAACAACCTATTCGCTCCATCTTTGAAGGTCCTGTCTGAGGGGGGGGTCTGAGACTGCAGGTCTGAACAATGAGGCCGCAGAGCTGATGGAAAAGCCATCTCCACTGAGACGCGTTTTATTGCTTTCCAGGCCTGCTGTCCCCTATGAGGTCATTTTACAGGAATGTCCCACAGAGTCAGGTCAGAGTACTTGACCTGTTTGTTGAATTTTACACCTGAAACTTTCCATTTCTTTAACATACAGAAAAGCAGCTTAAACCTCTCGAGGACTCACTACTAACCAGCGTGGAGCTTGTAAAGGATCAGGACTTGTGTGAGAACTCAGAGTTTGTATTAGGTTACCGTGGAAGACCTGACCACGAAAGAGTCTTCAACACCAAAGGGTGGTAAAGTCTGGACACTAAAACCAGAGTTACCACAAACAAAGTGATGTTGGTGTGAAAGTAGGGGTGTCCAGATACAACTTTTTTCTACCTCCTTTACGATACCAGTATTGTTGCCTTCAGTATTGGCTGATACCGATATTGATCCGATTGTTGCACAAACTTGTGCATGAGAAGTTTTTCACTCAGCTGCAACGTCTTTTTTGGACTTTAACGAAAAATACTGACACACTGCCGACACCACTCTTACTCCTCTCTACTTTGTTAGTACCTTAGTTAATACACTGTTGTTGTTTTACGTGGACCCTCATGCTGGATCCGGAGCGAAGTCTGGAATGGACTGCTTGTATCAAAGTGCTGATATCGGAGTTTTTAGATGCAGGCTGATATGATCTGATATTTGTTTTTCGATATCAATATCAATATCGTATTGTATTGTATTGTATCGGGACAGCCCTATATGAAGGTTAATATACTATGGCTGGGATGATACCCTTTTCTCCCAATTCGATTCTCCTACGATTTTTTTGGATGCCGATTCAATTTAAATTGCGATTCCACGATATTGACGATTTTCTTGATCTTTATTCTTTCTTTTTAACTCCAGTGAAACAGCTGAATGATTATGATTGTCGACTGACAATTTTCCCCAAAAAAAACACATCACATGTAAGTCAGTTTTTAGGAGTTATTCTAAAGTTTGAAAAAAAAAAAAGATTTTTGAACATAAAAAACGATTTAAAAACTCTAAAACAAGAAAAACACGATTTTTTTTCCATCTCTTTATTACACTAATTATTTAAACACTCTTATCAATACCAAGTCTTCACACTGTATCTCAGAGACCTGCGTGTGGAGAAACTCTTAACTCCTGCCTGATGGCTGCCATGTGTCCCCAGTGTTGGTTTGGAGTATTGGCTGTGTGCTCAATAATTAAACCATGATGGAGATGAAGTACAGTAAGCACATGATGTGACTGCCAGCTCAGCAACAAGGACAACAAAGACACTGAGTTTCAACATCAGGCCGATGGACATATGTGTGATATGTTGTTTCCAGTTCACATTAACAAACATGCCAGTCAAAATAAGCGGCGACAGATCGGTCGATTGTGTCAGTCTGTCGATGTGGAACCAGATGGAAACAAGTCCTGGTCTGCTACGTCTGAGCGCGGTGGAAAACGCTGGAAAAACTTCACGGGGATGGTGCCAATGGTGTGTTTTGTCCATCAGTCATCAGCCACCTGAACAGGTTCAAGAATTTGTCACCCACTGGGTCACTGAGACCCAGAATTACGTAACAGTTTGTTCTTTTAATCCAGCTGGTAGTTGCATACAGCCTGAGCTCTCTGGAGGTGTCCTACAGCGAGATGCATGGCGCGCACAGTCAGGTATATTAGCAGTTAAGCAGCTCTCCTGCAACCTGTGTGCACTACGCTGCTCCACACAAGAGTCCCAGTGTGCAGTCGGTTGAACCTGGTTTATTGTTCCCCTAAAACTGCGATGGTAATACCCTTAATGACTGAGTGTGTGCCCTCAACCTGCACTGCAGCCCAATTGTGATAATAGCTGTTTTGGAGGAATGCCGCAGAGCCAAATATCAGGGTTTAGATTTGATCAGGAGACATGAAAAGTCTGGTAGATCAAAGCCTCCTCATACCACGTGTGTAATTCACCTAAGTGCTTGATCCTCAGCTGCTCCTGTGGCTACTCATTGAGCAGAGGAGCAGGAACGTGCAAAGTTTTCATTTGTGTTCGAGGATAAAAGCCTCGTGTCCCTCATACACAGAAAACATCTATTTCAGGAGATTTTCTTGTTCCTATAAACGTCGAGCTGACTCGAACACATGAAAGAGGCGACGAAAGGTTTCAGGCATGAGCTATATTAACTCGTTCTCTAAAATATAAAATTCCAGCATCGAGTGTCCTGATTTATTTCCCACAGCTGACTTCCATTTATCATCCTGTTTTAGCCGTCCATATCTGTGGTCACTGAATGTGTCACGACGAGTTATTTCGACTTCAGAGATGCAGCGCAGCAAGAAACAGTAACGGTAACAGTTGGTTGCTATGGACTGAAGTATTTTATACTACAGCCGCAAACGTTATGTCTCGTATTAAAGTCATGGGCATCTGTTGGCTCTGTTGTCTGTGTTGTAAAATGTTGCAAGGACAAGCTAAATATAAGCGTGTATTGGATTTCAAGAAGCGTGAAGCGGGCGGCTGTGAGAGGAAAAGCCAGAGATCAAGCTGTAGCCGTGCTCCGCGGCGGTCCCAGGGCACAAACGTGATGGATGGCTGTCAGACCCTCCCTGTACCAACCCCATTTCCTGAGGTCACACCGCTGGAGGTCGCGTCTCTCTCTCTGGAAGTCAGCCACGAGCTCACCACCAATCCTAGGAAGAAAAAGTCTGATCCAATATATCCGAGACGCCCGTAAACCGTCGAAAGGAGCCAAAACAAAAAAAGTGGATGTTTGACGAGTTATGATAAAATAATGATTCATCCAAGACAAACAAATCTCGCAGCGTGGGACGGAGGAAACCGAAAGTGTTGGTAAAAACTCGGTGTCTCTTAGAAGTGGTAGAAAATGTCTTTATTGGGCTCGGTTTCAGCCTCGCGGTAAAGCTCCATTCTTTCGCTCTGAGATAACTCAGTGTTTGCTGTTATATAGGGTGTGTATTCGGTGATGTCACCCTGTTATATACTCTTTGCTTTCTACTCAGATTTATCAAAAGTCTTATACATGTCTGACTTATCATCAGAGGCAGGAACTAACCGATTTCAGGTATGATTGTTGGCCCTCAGCGGGGATCTTGAGTCTTTTTTTCTGAGTCGATTTACAGCTGTTTCTTTTGGAAACAAGACGACCTGCCACGGATGATTTAAAACTTCTGTCAAACGGTCTAAAATGTAGCCTTCAAATGATGAGTGTTGACTTTTCCTCGAATTATTATGCAACAGGTCCTTCAAAGTCATGACCACAGTTACACCATAGCCGCCTGGTGGGAGGAGGAGCAGGACAGTTGCTGTTTTTGGCGTTCCTCTTTACCTCTGCGTTTCCAGAGCTATTTATGACGATGATATTTCCATCTCATCCCTCTCCAGGCCCTGAAATGAGGTGTCAGGAGGGTTGCACTCTGCCAGTTTAGACTTGCTGGTATTCGTATTGTATGAAGGTATTCCTGCATTAAAGCTCATCTTTTGGAGTTGACAAAACACCGGTTTGTTACACGTCTGCAGGTCGGGGAACAGCTGTCGAAAACACTCAAAAAGAACAACTTGAACTTTAAAAAGTCACTTTACGACTGTTTGATTACAGACGTGGCGTAGCGGGGCATCTGGTTGAAAACAGGGAACACAAGCGCTGTTTGGTTTCCCTGTTTCCGGGTTCCAGGCGTGTTTTTCCATTTTGCATTCATGGACCATGTTCATTCTTCCAAAGCAGATCTTAATAGACTTTAAATTGTGCATTTGTATCATAACAGTCAAAGTTTTAATCCCCTGAACTCTTGATACCTCTTTTTTTGTAACACATAATCCACTAAATAGTTTTAATTGGGTGAAAATAGTAAACACAGAAACCATGGTCTTATTTTAGCCACGGGGTGTTTTGTAGCCTGGGGTGCACAAGCGCTGGCGTGAGAAAGTACGTCTTTACACAGCGTGGGTTGTGTCTGAGAGCAATCACCGGAGCAGGATTGACAGTTACCTGTCCAACAGGGTTGTAAATCTCAGCGGAACGATTAGTGAACAACTGCAGGTCTGGAAAGTAAGTGAAGGCTTTGGCCTCACTTATGGAGCGGACGGGAAAACGACCTTAAGGGGCAGCAAACGCGCTCGCTTCCGTCAGGTGTGGAGCATGATTTAGAGTCACTTATATATCATGCAAAAAAAAACAACAACTGCAGAAATGAACAGGATATCACAACAGATAGTAAACGGATGATTTATCAGATACCGTATTTTCGCACTTTAAGGCGCACTTAAAATCCTTTTGGCTTGTCGAAGCTCTGCAGCTACCGTAGCCTCACCGAGTTATTGAATGAGTTAAATAAAGTTTGACTTATCTGACTGTTTTTTTTGGCTTGATGCGCTTTATAATCCGGTGTGCCTTATGTATGAAAATAGACACGTTTATTGATGGTGCGCCTTATAATCAGGTGCGCATTAAAGTGCTAAAAATAATAACACATTTTTATTCTTCACTACCATCTGTGGGGATTAATGTTTTTATTGAATGTTGTCTAAACTCACGACGGAGTATTAGGGCCACATTAAGAAAAAAAAAGAAGACTTAGAGATTAATTTACGAGAATAAAGTCATTACCAACGAGAATAAAGTCGTAATAAAATCATGACTTACAAGAATAAAGTCGTAATAAAGTAATTACTTACGAGAATAAAGTTGGAATAAAGTCCTGATATTCTAACCTGTTGTTTAAGATGACAGTTGTTGAAACGAGAGCCATGGAGCATTTTGTGAAAATCTACTTCAATAAAAGTTTCTCAAACAAGGATCTTTTGGCACATCAGCACCACATTATCAAAAGTATCGTAATGTTTTTATTGCGACTTTATTCCCGCCAGTAGTGACTGTATTCTCGTTTATTAACGACATTAATCTCAAACCCTTAAATTTTTTCTTAATGTGGTCCTAATACGCCGCCGTATAAACCTGCATGATGAATACAGTTATGCATTAACAAAATTAACACATCCTGTACGTTTACATTAAATTATATTACTGCATGAGTATGTCTGCTTCCACCACATGTGCATATCTCAATTCAGCCAATCAGATTAAAGCTGTGCAGATGGTTCAAATGACGGCATATCATATCTGTTTGATTGTTGCATATATCTATATAATCCTGACCTTATGAAGAGGCAGGTATTTTGCAGATATTTCTTAAACCATGTGAACCTCGTCTTGATCCAAAATAAAACAGTGAAGCGGCGATTAAATGACTGGAAACCTCCGTAGAGCCGAGGAAATCCTCTGTTCCTCACTTAGATATCCTCTCCACACTACAGTTAGCCATGAGGGCCAATTTTAATTTGATTATCGCTGCTTTAAACTTCTTTTTAATGTTCTATTTAGCATTAAGTCTCTCTGTAATTCTCCGTTTGTATAGTAGTTACTGAATTATGCATGCTTAATTCAATAGAGCTCAGTATTTACTCCTCTAACTGCTGCTTCCTCCATGCTGACTGTCTCTTTTTAATTTGCTTGGACCTTCTGCATGAATGCTTATATAATAGTTTTTATAATTCAAGCCTGGAAAGACATTCGGGTTGGAAAAAATGTAAAAGCGGTGGAGAACAAGAAATCCTGGCGTCAGGAGTCCTGAGCTGCAGTGAATAGAATTTAAATGTAAAATCGAACCCAAAACAGTAGCGTGGAGACTTTGATCTCCACGGAGGTCTTCTTACCTCTTTCCATACGTGAATAGAAAATGTTGGGATTTGATTCCAGTCTCTTTTTCCCCTCTCCATCTGCAGTCGGGGTGTAATCGTAGGAAGCGGGGCCCGGGCGGGCGGCGGGATAGGATGCAGGATGGATGGAACTACTGTGGTTAGCGCTAAGGCGATGAAGTCAGCGTCTGGCCCACATTAAAAGTCGCACAGGCGCTTACACTCACACAACAGCTTCATCCGCGCCGACATGTTTAGAACACATGAATGTGTTTCAAGATATCGAAGATCTGGAGAGTCTTTAGTGTTTCCCTATGGCCTGCGTCAGGATGAGGAAGCGTTGTGGGTGGTTGGCGGAGCACGACTGTCCCAGCGATGATATCATTGGCTGCAAATACGCCGAAGGCTGAAACAGGCCTGTAAAAGGTAAAACCAGTCCAGAAACTCATTGATGTTCTTGGCAGGCTGTTCCCTTACGTGTGCAGGAAATATTGTCAAGGTGGCTGAAAAGAATGATGTCAAGGAGCGTACCACACAGTGAGCACTTTTCTTTTTTTTTTTATGGCCCCACTGAGAGGCATGACAGCGCTGAGGCCAGTGCTTCATTTTCGCCGTGTTTAATGCAGATCTCCATGAGCTCATGCACATCCTGACATGTCTGCCCTACAAATCAGCTTTTATTACTGTTAAAGTCTTTAGCGATGTGTCAGAAAACATGAATACAACACAGACGGCAGGAGTTAAAAGTCGGTGCACATGTTTTATTAATAACGAGCGAGCTTTCTAACGCGCAATCGAGCCCAAATTTTCCTCCTGTAGCATGTCTGCATTATTCAGCACTCGGGTTTTCTTTCACTGACCTACTTTTGGAGATTATTGTACATGTATGTTTCACCGCTGCCATGGTGACGAGTAAATATTAGCCCAGCATCCTTTCCTTCCATGCTAAAGCGATCGCAGCCGGGCACAGGGTAAGACTCCGGGTTCGAAACGTTCCGCAGACTCACCTTGATTATCACGTTTATTGGCAGAACGAGCAAATGAAGCAGGAAATTTAATATGTCATCTGGAAAATGTACCTCACTTTCATAAATTTGTCTCCACTCGGGTGTAATGTTGACAAAGTGTGTGCTAGCAAATTCTCTTAATGGTTTTTAAACATGTTGCCAACGTCTTTATACTCAGACACAGGCGCTGCGGCGTGCAGCCTGATTACATTTGCATTTCTGGCATCAGGTGACCCTCGTCCTGGGATTTAAGGAGGAGGCAGAGCTGAAGCTGATCCAGGCACACATACGAGACAGGACCAGAGTTTTTATTCCCCCTTCACAGGTCAGCCAATCTCACAAAGTCAGAGCTCTATAAAATTTTTAACAAGTAATATTTAACCTGACGAAGACGTTTTATTAACAAGCAATGACGTAAATCACTGTCAGAGCCAAACAGGTATTTTAAAATCAACACAGAAAAACCATATTACTGTTTTTAACCAAACCCTGTCCTGGATTCTGATTGGTCAAAACCCCTTAATGGTTGTTATTAAATTTAGACAGTGAGAGCAACGCTGAGGACAAACAGATTTCACATCAGAGTAAAGTTCATATTTTACTGCGTAACGATTATGGGCTTTTATTTTGAAAAGCATGTCTTAGATGGAATTTGTTAGCTAAATAAATGAAGCGATGGTGAACGCAGCAGATACAGTTGTTACTGTGACCGCTTCTTTGGACCTTGGACCCAGGACATCCAGGTCCAACGACGAAAAGTGACTCTGAGATGGTAGACCTGTTGATGCATGTCCTTTTGGGGCTGTCACTCAAACTTACCTGGTCGTGGTGTCCTGATGTCACCTGATCACCTGATGACACCTGCTCTAATATGAGAAGGAGGCGGAGCTTCATGAGGAGTTTGCTCGCTGCTTTGAGAGTCTAGTTGTTCGCTCAGGTCGCGTTCATCCGACATATACGTCATCAATATGAGACAAACGTCACCATTGTACGACAACACAAACAGACGCGTAAAGTAATTTGTGCGCATGTGGGTCACTTCACGGACGCGTTCCTTTCACATTAGATGTCGCATTCTTTGTTGTTTCGTTTTGATTTAACAAAAAATCTGGATTGTGCATCAGAAACTGCAGTGTGAACGTCGCTTTAGATGACCTGTGAGGACCGGATCCATGACCTGCGTGTCCAAAAACAGAATCCACGTTTAAACAGGTTATGACATTTTCACAAATCCGTGTCATGGCAGACCGTGACGGTACACCGCCCACTTACTACTCTGTTTATTTGGAGACCATAAAACTTTGGATTCATGGTTGACCGTCACCAGCAGAGAAAAGAAGACAGAACGAGGTAAATGGTGCAAAAACCGGTGAGAGATGTGAAAATACACAAGAAGCTGAGTGAAAGAGAAGTGAACCGAGAAGAAAAACAGACACGGAGGAGCAACCGCAGACCTGAACCATGTTATGGGCTTTTATTTTGGTGGTGATACAAGGCCGGATGAAAGTCTATCACTTAGACTCTGGAGTAAATGAATAAGTTAAAGACTTTTAAGAGTTTACTGTAATAATGGAGGTCACAAACGGACAAGCCTGAAGGACTGTTTGTTCAGCTGCATAGTAAATATCTTTTAAATCTGTACAAGTATCCTTGAATCAATGCTTTGTAATTAGATGAATGATGGGTCTTATCTCCGACATAATACCATCATAACCAGCTGCTGACTAACATAATCCCTCATCTATACTCTTAAGCTCAGTGGAGTTCACTGATACTGTTTGCATACAAGCCAAAGTTGGTATGAGCATGCACGCTTCTCTCTGTTATAATTTTGAGACTTTGCAGATTTTTTCTTGCAGAATAAATTCTTGAAATTATAAGATTAACAGTTTCACATGTTTTTTCCGAATGGTGTTTTAGTTCTCCAAACACTGTCCGCAGCTTTAATTAAAATTGATCATTTCATAGATTGATTTGCAACCAATATTTCAAATGCGTTTTTTAGAAAGCGGCTGATTGGGTACCAGTGTCGAGTTGAATCAGAGCAGAACTGTTGCACATTTTCCAGAGAGGTCTGTTTCATAAGTCCAGAGTCGGTCGGGCTCTGTCCTTGACTCTGGTCATGGGCTCTGAACATGTCCTCCACATCCTCTGACACACTTTCACCAGTAGTTCCAAGTCACCACATCAGAGTATCATTCAATCTCCCCACACTTAGTAACAGACAGTAGTGTTATGACTGTCTAAAGCCGGGCCATTACTCATGATCATCGCTGGTTTGGATTACTGTAAGGAAAATAAGCTTGCGTCAGTTCTTTTAATGACCCCCTTTTTATGCAGCGTTGAAGAAAACTTTTGAGGGAACTTGATCCAAAAACTGACCTCATGTGAAGTTCTCTGCAGCTTTTTGTCTTTCTCCATTAAAATCGGTGTGTAAGAAATACTGAAGAGACTTTTCTTCAATGTGAAAAGTCACCAACTGCGTGCATCGTGACATGGTTGGTATAGTCGCGGTTACACCAAGCAGGAGGAGTTTTTGATGCGCCACAAAACCTGTTTCAACTTTGTAAATGTTGAATAAACCTAATTTTGCTCTTCGTATGAATGTACCTGCATGTCAGACAATTTAGCCGAGTCTCAAATTATGCAAAACTAACACCTTATACCTTCATATAAGTCTAAAAACATGTATAGAATAGGTTTAAAAAAAGAGAACGAGGCTATTCCAACCAAAACCAAAACTATCACCAGGCTGCAGACATGTTTAGTGTTGCTGTAGAATTTAACATGGGTGTTAATGAGTTCTCCTGGTCATTTTGGGTCAGCCCCTAGTGGACAATCAAGGAACTGCACCCTTTTGCACTTCACCATTTTTCAACTCAAATCTTTAATAAAGTGATTGACTCATATTTTAATATATTTATCCACACTACAGTACAGAAACGAAGCTGCATTAGCTGATACTGAAGACATGTCATGACATTGAATTTCCCTTAAGCGGGGTACACACATGAAGATAATCGGGCTGTTTTTCTCCTGATTTTTCTCCTCCTAACCAAGGATGACAATTGGAGGATTATCTTATGTCTTCTAAGATTATCCCATCCTGTGGTCTGAAGTGTATTAAGAGTGAATTTGTCCTGATAATTGGTTTTGAAACGGGTCGGGGCCGACAATCGTAAACATTAAACTTGTTCAATATTAACGACCAAAATTCTTCACGTGTCATGACTCTGTGAATTGTCAAGTGAAATGGAATGAAGCCAATTAAGAAGCCAGCTGACTGAGAAGCAAGGAACCAAATAAAGCGAATAAAAATAAAGCCCGACCTACAGGAGTACGGAGGTTTAGTACGTGATTTTTCTGTCAAAAATACTCCCGAAACCACCATCATCCCTCCTCTTGTGTGTCCTCTTCCATGTTGCGTTTTGTGTTTCCCAGTTGTGGCGATGTTTCTTCTTCTTTGTTTTTCTTCAGATCACATTTTATCAGGCGAGATTTCTGTCTCGGAGGACTAGATTGTAGATCAGTGGTGGAACAGAATCATTTTGTGAGTGTTGTGTTGAGATTATCGGAGGACACCACACAGAGTACGATCAAAACTGTTCAATTCCTGATTTTTTTTATCTTCATGTGTCTGTAACAGATACAAAAACTCAGTGAGTGTATCCTGCTTTAAAGGATAAATAAAGTTATTCTTATTCTATTCTTATGTCCACATTGGATGTAAATAAATCACCTGATAAAGCTGTTAAAGTTTGACTACAAAGTATGTTTGTGTTTACATGCAGCAGATGGAGAGCTAAATGAGCATATGTTTAGTGTTCGGTTTCATGTTTAGTGTCTTCCTCTGTTTGTGTCCTCGGGGAAATATCAGACGCTTTATCAGATATGAGGTATGTAAATAAAATTTATTATTTTTATTCTTCATCAGCTGCTTCCTAAACTGGTCTCACTGCGTTTTGTGTCCGATGAAGAGGTAGTTCAGAGTATTTACGTTTAAGTCGAGTCCACAGCTCACCTCCAGTATCATATATTTATTGTTTTTGCTGCTGCTCTCCCTGCCTTGTCTTCTCATGTATGTGCTCTCCTTATTAACTCACTATTGTAGCCTAAACCTGGTTTATTTGTCTACATAACAGCAGAAGTGCAGAGTCAAGTTTGAGATGCTATCTTGTTGGCATTAATAACAACAATTCCAGTGTCTAGAGATTATTTCCCAACACGGTGAGATGTTTGACAAGACTTTAAGCTGCTGAATTCTTTTGTTTGCAGACTTTAATGCGATCATGATGGCTGCTCTCGGAGCTGCGGCGCTTATACCGGCTAATAAGCGGCGGCGTTGTGCTCATTAGCGCGTGGATCACAGTCGGTCCTCGTCTCTCTTGACATCCTGACTGTGTAAAGCAGTGGGGGAGTTGTTCCTGGGAGCCATCGCTCAGCCTGAAGCATTCATGTTCGGTTATACTCTGTGTTTTATAGGAGAGGAAGACGGCCTGCAGTCTGCCTTAAAGTATAGAACATGTGTTGGAGGAAATCTGTGAAGCTTTATAAAACCTTAATGAACGAGCGGCCTCCATGTTAGCGTGTCGTCCTGCTGCGTTTCTCAGAGATCCTGCCTCTTTAGACTCTTTTCTTTTTTCTTTATAATGCTATATTTGTATCTGTTAAAGTCCTCATGCTACTGCTTTACTGCGTTGGTCATTACCTGTTCTTCACAGGCATGAAAACGCTGCACAGTCGTGTTAATCACCTTCAGATGTTCGTCGTTCCCTGAAACATGATGAAGCTTTAGGCTCAGTTAGAAAATAACTGATGTTTTATTTAGACGTCTGACATCGATGTTTGACTCTGTGATTGTTATAGTTATTTATCATATTATTATTATTGTCCTGGAGGTGGTTTATTTTGGAAAGAAAACTAGGTTAGCTGACTCACATAGCCGCTCGGTGACCCACTAACATCATGTAAACCCAAACACTGAGCAGTATATAAACGCTCTCTGAAAAACACGCACTTCCTGACATCACTCTCCAGCTAATGATCACACCACAGAAACAGCCAAACAAACGGAGGAAACGGCCCGCTTCTACACACGCACACACACACACACACCGAAGCATCAACAAACACGCTCACCGCGCTCCGTTCAGGTCAGCTTACCTCGACCTTCTCTATCAGCATCATCTCAGGGGGATTAGAGGAAAAGCTGTTTCTACACATGTGTGACACACAAGGTCGTCACCGCTCTGTTATCCGGCGGGGACATCAAAAACAAACTCCTGCAGAAAAAGAGGCGAACAGCTTCGTCTTTATCACTTTACTGTTAATGTCTGAATCCACATGTGAGGTTCAGAGCAGCTCCTCCGTTTCACTCGTGTTTTCCTCGTTTAGACACTTATTACAACCAGCAGCTCTGCATGTGACAGTGATAAGAGCAAAGAGACCAACAATAATCCGGCTCTGAGGGAGCATCAGTTTCTGCATCTGAAAAACAGCCTGAACTCTGCTCCATCTACTGAGCAGCCGAGGTATTACCTGACCTTCCTGCAGTATATTCACATCAGGCTGCAGGTTTTTCAATATGAACTCAACAGTCGAGGAAATAACAGGTCGTGAATTTAAGACACGTTAGTTTGAAAAGGAGAGAAGTTGACAAAATATTGAATTTTGGGTCCGGGTCGCAGGGGCAGCAGCTTCAGGAGGGAAGCCCAGACGGCCCTCACCCCAGCCACTTCCACTCGCTCCTCTAGGGGGATTCCCAGGCGCTCCCAGGCCAGGCGAGAGATATGATCCCTCCACTTGGTCCTGGGCCGGCCACGAGGTCTCCTCCCGGTGGGACATGTCTACCGGGAGGCGTCCAGAAGGCGTCATAACCAGACGCCTGAGCCACCCCAGCTGACTCCTCTCGACATGGAGGAGCAGCGGTTCTCCTCTGAGCACCTCCCGAGTGTCCGAGCTCCTTACCCGATCTCCAAGGCTGAGCCCGGACACCCTGCGAAGGAAACTCATTTCAGCCGCTTGTATCCGCTATCTTGTTCTTTCGGTCATTACCCAAAGTTCATGACCATAGGTGAGGATCGGCACAGAGATCGACCGGGAAATCGAAAGTCTCGCCTTACGGCTCAGCTCTTTCACTGCTGATGCCGCTCCAATCCGCCCGTCGATCTCCTGTTCCATCCTACCCTCACTTTTGAACAAGATCCCGAGATCCTTGAACTCCTCCACTCGAAAATTTCAGTATCTGTGATTTTCCGTTTATCGCCCAGCCCTACTTTCAGCTCACCTCTACACTCTGTATCAGCGTTAACACAGTCAGCAACAATCTTTTACAGTTCGGAGTCATCGTGTGTTAACAGTGATACTTGTGTTGTAATTGAGTTTAACTTGTGACACCTGCTGTCACCCTCACCCACGGGCACCTAAAATGTGTTTAAACCACATTTGAGTGAGTGAGAAAGTGTTTAGAGCTTCGTAGGAAGAGGGAGTGAGATCTGAAAAGAGTGTTTAATGAGGTAAAAATGTTCAGAGTTTAGCCAAAGAGTGATCAGTTCAATAAATGACCTCACTTCACAGACTGTTTGGTTCAGAGCGTCTGTGAAAACTGTGTCAGAGGAAAAAAAACTGTGAACTTTAACGAGACTGATCCAAGATTGGACCTTCTTATTTGAGGCCCTTTAAGGGGGAAGCTTCTTGATTTAAAAGGACTCTTACATTAGTCTCACCTTCCCCTTGGCTAATGGTTATTTTCCGATATTTAATCACTTGTCTTCTACTAGAAGAGCTGTATAAAGTCAGTCTGTGTGTTTTCTATCAAACTTAAAGTGTGAATAGATTCATAATCGACCTCTGAATCTGAAATGAAAAAATGTTTTTGTATCCGATTCATCAATTAATCGAAAAAATAATCAACCGATTATCTGATTATTAAAATAATCGTTAGTTGCAGCCCTAATAGATTCATCTTTGACCTCTAAATCTAAAATAAAAAAAATTTCAGAGACTTTTAATTAGGAAAAAGAAAAAAACTTTGTTATAGTGCCACCACCTGACCAAAATCCTCCAAAATCAACACCCTAACACCCCAAATCTCAAACATCTTAAAGTTTTTCTCAGAGTACAAACTAACAGACTTCTACCTATAAAATCAGGTCCAAAAATAAACATTATCCAGCTACATCGGCGAGTAAACACGCTCCCGGTTTTGTTGTCACACCTCCTTACAAAGTAGAAATGTGAGCCACTGTGGAAATAATCTCAAAGGCAGATTGTCATCTGTTCTCGGAGTTAATGAGGCGGCGTTCATGTTGCAGCCAAACAGATTCCCCCGAGTGCGCTGCGTGTACGTTCTCATCTCGTTTTATCGTAAAAGTTTGCAGCAGTAATGTTTGACACATGCAAACTGTCGTTAGCGAGATGTTATTCGAAAATACAACCGAAAAGGGAGGCAGGAGCGGGAATGGAAGAAACAGACAGAAGCAAAAGTGTGGGCTGTTTTAATTTTACAACAATAACAAACACTCATTTACAACGACAGGGAAAAGTTCATTTGAAACCAGAGGATGAACGTTTTAACTGCAGTTGGGTGTGTTTTTGGTTCTTCGATAACTCCCCTAAGTCTCTGATGTATAAATATAAAGGCACTTTTTTTTTAAGGCAGGATGACGTGTTTTAAAAAAAGGGAACAATAAAGTCGTGTTAAGTGACGTGAATGTCAAACTGCAGGAATTAAACACATAAACATGAGTTTCATCACCGACACAGAGAAGTTAATGTTACCAAACGTGACTACATTCAGAATAGCACCTTTAAACTTTCTCACATGATAAAAAAACGTTAAAAAAGAGTAAAAAAACCACACAAAATGGATCAAACACTGTCACTACTTACAAGCCACAGTTACAATGTGCCGTTCAAGGATTGTCGTAATAAAGCTGGTCGACTCTTATTCCCTCGAACCCTCTGGGACGAGAGGTGATGCGTTCAAATGACTTCAATAAATTAGAGTAAAAAGGGGGAAACATCTAAGTCTTCTATTTCTAAGTGCAGGCTGCAAACACACGAGGAGAAACGTTAGAAATTAAAATACAAAATGACAAATAAAGCGACATAAAAACTCTCTTTACATTCTGCATTTTCACGATTGATCGAAAGATGCACCGATAAGGCACACACACGGGAACGTCCTCGTTAAAGCTTCTTTGCAGGGCCCAGTGTGTCCATGTCACAGGGTTTGAGGAGGCCGCTGTGAGGCAGAGTCATCAGTAGAGCGGTCAGGGAAAGTCTCAGTACGGGTACGTGGATATGGAGATGTAGATGATGAAGATGCTCTGATAGGTGATGCGTCCCCCCGGTGAGATGGTGGTGGCCTGCACCTTGAGCCGCACCAGTCCCGGTCTGTCCAGAGCCCTCCGAGTGAAAATGATCCCTCTGCCCGCCTCGTCCCTGATGCCGAACACTCGACCCAGCACACCCGTCTCTGATTCCTGCTCCAGTATGGTGAAAGACGTGCGCTCCTGCAGGACGCCCAGCTCTGAGAAAGCCGACAGTCGTACCACGTTGTGATTGGAGGGGATACCGGAGGGGAGAGTGAGGAGCTTGTACTGCAGCAGCAGAGGGGATCCTCCCGCCGCACAGTCCAGAGAGCACGGCCTGAAGCAGGTCCTGAAAGACCAAGAGGATAGGAGATCAATATCACAACATCTATCGTCTGATCTAGTTTTCAGTTCTCAGTTCTCAGTGTTTACCCGGGGCGTCCTCCGCTCTGGTACGAGGCTGGGCAGGGCGTGTCCAAACACTGGTATCCTCCCCGGGTGTTAAAACACATCTGATTGGCTCCACACTTGATGCCTTGTTCGACACATTCATCGATATCTGGAGACAAAGAGACGAGAGTGAGGAGTTCAGCTGCTGAGTGAATCTATGGAGGTCACGTGGTCGCAGATTTAAAGCTGACCTTTACAGCTCCTGCCGTTGGGTAACAGCTGATACCCGGGGGGACACAGACACTGAAAACTGCCCACGGTGTTCTGGCACTTGTGTTGACACGGTTTCCTGAGGAGACACTCGTCCACATCTGGATGAAGAAACAAAGAAAACAGTTTAACGTGTTTTTACCGTCACATGTGAAGTCAAAAGTTAAACACCGAGGTGACCGAGCCTTTTCAGTTTCTGGTCCCAGACTCTGGAATAAACTCCCCACCGAGATAAGACCTATGTCCGACCTGGGCCTTTTCAAATCCTGATTAAAAACGAACTTATTTATGCTGGCGTATGTTTTTACTCATTCATTTTTATTTTCTATGTATTGTGAAGCACTTTGGTTCACTGAAAGTGTTGTTGTAAAGAGCTGTATAAATAAAAAACATTTACATTTTAAAGACACAGTTTAGTTGTGTGAAGGCCAGTATGCCCTAAACGCTAACTCTACTTTATTATATGATATTATGAATTTATGATGATATTGTGTTGATGCATCTTCACTGGTTGGAGGGAGAATATTTAGAGAAATAAGGAAATAAAAATATTCTGCCCAATAACTGCATAGTTTGATTTTTTTGAATTTCCCCCTTTTGGACAAATAAACATATATCTTATCTTATCTTATCTCGTGCTTTTGGCGCTCTGTAACACTTGTAAGAGTATCTCTGTCCTGTGTTATGACTGCTTTAAGATCAGAGTCATGATTACAGCTCTTTTTAGGATTAAAATAACGTCCTCTTTTCTCACAGACTGATCTCTCAATGTTTATTTTCTTGTATTCTGTCATATTTGCTTTTTCTTCTAATGTGGATCTTCTCACTGACAACTTTGAGGTTACAGTAAGGTCGTATCTGTGGCCCTCACACTCTAAAAAAAAAGTACATTTTCTTTCATCTTTGGGGAAAAAAACTGGTTCACAATCATGAGGACTTATATGGAGCGCTCTCCTGTAAGTTGATTTAAACGTGAACATTACCAGTCCAAAGGTTTTTTTTTTGTTTTAATCCCTGAGTAGAGACGCTAACGTTAGTTCGAGCTGGCAGATCCTCCGAGGTTTATTAGGACTCTGGAGAGGCTAATCCCTCCTGTAAAAATATAATGTGTTGACTATCCAGAGCTCCAGTTTTGAGGGTGGCACTCTTCCATAAAACATAAAGACCTACATCTGTTTTGGAGCGTTTTAACACATCTTGAGTTATTTAATTTCCTCGTGGTTTTGCGTTGATGCACACTCACCGACACATGTGCCGTCTCTGTTGGTGTACCCTGCAGGACAGCTCTGCCTGGTGATGCGAGAGACTCCCTGAGAGCGTGAGAGGATCGGCCTGCCCAGAGACGACACCAGCTGTGGGCGGAGTCTCGCCCTGACCCTGGTGCCGTTGGTGAAGGTGGTCCCTCTCTCCAGCCCGGCGCAGGAACGCCCGTCTCCGAGCAGCACGGTACCAGGAGGACACAGGCACCTGAAACTGCCGGGCACGTTGCGACACTGGAAGGCGCAGGGGTTTGGAGTCTGCTGACACTCGTCGACGTCTGCAGGGCGGAACGAAAAGTGGCGCAAGGATCAGGTACATGTCGGGTCAAAGGTGATTGGTGGAGGAGAAGAGGAGAAGTCTTACCCAGACACGGGAGGCCGACTCCCTGAGACCTGTAACCTCTGGGGCAAACACAACCGTAACCTCCAATCGTGTTCTGACAGACCTGAGTGTAGCGGCACATGTGGCTTCCATCCTGGCACTCATCGATATCTGAGAAAGGTGAAGTTCAGAATATTTAATGTGCAAATCCTGCAGAAAATATGACACTAGAATAAAAGAGTACTGCAGAGCTTATACTTTAATACTACACAGATATTACTAAAATACTTTGATGCAGCCTGTATTAAAGAGGATCCTTCGTTCCCTTGTGCACAGATTAGGAAGGATGCATGACTTATCCAAAGCTGTCATCAGGTAATTAATGTGTCAAGTTTTTGGCTGATAGTTAAATCCTCAGAAATGTTTAATCTGCTGTGCTGATATTAAACTTTTTGAGCTATTATTCAGACACCAATAAAACACCCATGATATTGTGCATCCAAACAAACACGACGACTGTGGAAAAGTAAAAATTTCTCCTTTTGAAGATCGACCGCTTGCTGCATTTTTCTCCCAGATGCCATCCTGTGAAATCTGATCCTGCGTTATGTAACTCTGAGGAGGTCTGAAGGAGCCGACAGTCCTGTTAACACTGGGTGGATTACTCTAATACAGTCAGGACCAGGTTGACACGCTGTCACAAGTCAAATGTGTGTCGACTCGGTGTTTGAAATCAGGTGTAACTCTGCATGAATGAGTGAGTATTGTCTCTCTGTGGCGTAAAGAGTTCTCTGTTTTTGTTTAGATGTTACATTCAGAGTCTCCTCGATGAAGATGGCATCGATTTAAAACATCTGAGAGCTTCTCACCAACACAGGCTCCACTCTCAGCTTTGGTCAGGCCAGCCGGGCAGCTGTCGAGACACTGGTATCCTCCCTCTGTGTTTCTGCACTCCTTATGAGCCGGGCACACATTCCTCGTGCACTCGTTGATGTCTGAAAAGTTAAAACAGAGCTGTTAGACACTTTTTAAACTGCTATAGTCTGTACTTTTATAATCGATGAGTTAATTGGCTGAAACTAAAACAGTATAATGACTTTTCATGTACTTTACTCGGCTCTTAAAGGCACATGACAGTGCCAACACGTTATGTAACTGACCGAGGCAGCGGTGTCCTGACAGCTGGTATCCAGGATGGCAGATACAGCGGAAGGAGCCCAGGGTGTTGAGACACTGATGCTGGCAGGGCGAGATGGCAGACTCTTGGCACTCATCCACATCTGCAACATAATTGACACATCTGTCTCTTTCTGCTCTGTACGGTTTTAAAAAAGGAGGTGGTGAGAGAGCCGAGACAAGAAACTGTACAAATCCGACCACACAAGGCCTCTGAAAACACTTGTGATCAACTTCAGGGTGAGAATGAGAGCTGTTTTTGTCTGACGGATACTTTCAAAAGTCACTAAAGTGTGTGCGTAAACCAAGCGCAGTCAGCTCAGTGTACAGTAACGTGACCGTGTCTTTGTCTCTCTGTAAATGACAGAGCAGTTGGAGTCACGGGGATGGACTTGCCTTCACAGCTGGTCCCTGTGATGCTGGGTTTGAATCCGGGCCCACACTTGGCTTGGCAGCGATACGCTCCCACTGTGTTGACACACTGCTGGTTGTAGTGGCACATGTGTGAACTCTGGGAACACTCGTCGATATCTGTATCATATTAAACGGAAACATAAGTATAAGACCAAATGTTAGGCAGATGAAGATTTTCCCTTTACTCTGCGGATCTCATACAAGCTCCAGGAACGGCTGTTTTTGTCTCACCGGTGCATGTGTTCGTGTCCGCGGAGATGGTGAAGCCAGAGGGGCAGGAACAGGAAAATCCTCCCATGATGTTGTTACATGAGTGGGAGCAGGGAGACTGGAGCGCACACTCGTCCTCGTCTAATACGGACACAGTTAATTACATAAACAAATCTGGCAAACGCTGAGATGAAGGTTAGAGATACAGGAGGCATGAAAAGGAGAGCAGCATACCAGCACAGTAGGAGGCCGTGTCCAGAGCGAAACCTTCAGGGCAGGTTTCATCGTAACCATCTGCAAACAATAAAGTTTAGTTTACGGCCGTTTCAACATTCACTTTTAGTGCTCCGTGAGATGGTGAGGTTTTAAATCAGACCTGGTACCAGGAGGCTGGCAGTGATGTGGAAGTCGACCGTGAGGGTAAACATGTTGTAGACGCTGTTCATCCCCGAGACCTTGAGCAGCTGCAGCAGCGGGCCCTGGCGCTCCTCCTGGCCCTCATAAATAATGGTGTGGTTGCAGCGCAGCACCAAGGGGTTTCCTCCTCTCTGGTGGGTCTGCGAGGACCATGAGTACAGCTGTCCTTGGCCTGTCTGCACGTATGACTCATCGAACTCCTGAGGGACACGGGAGAAATCAGGTCAGACAGACCGGAGAGGATCTTCAGCGCATTAACGGGCGATCTGGTGAGATATGTGTCGGGTCTTTGAGAGTGTTATTCGAGCAGCTGCGAGCTCACCTGAAGGCTCAGATGAGATGATGTCAGTGAAGGAGGCACAAATCCGTTAATTACAATGTCGATGAGTAAGACTCCCTCTGAATCCACACCTCTGGCCACATGAGTCAGACGGAGGATCTCTCCTGTTTAGAGAGATTAGAAACAACAAGAGCAATCACGTCTCATTTAGAGTAACAAAGAAGCAGCAGGGAAAGCATGAGTCTACATCTGCAGCGGTGAGTGCTGCCATCTGCTGGTTATTGTGCGTACTACAGAGACAAATTTGCCTCACAAATAGACAAAGTCTTTGACAAAACAGGTGCCGGTCGTACTCACCGCTCTCAAACTCCAGCTGAGACTCCTGTCTGAACTGGCCCTGAGTGAGGGAGAAGCCGTTTCGAGCTTCTCCGGTCTGCATCACGGTGGTCCAGTAGATGGGAGCAAACACAGACACCAGCACCCTCATCAGAGGACCTGCAACAGAGCAGCATCAGACCTCAGCAAGACCACAAAAATGCAGTTAATGAGGTCTGCAGGAACTAGAAATATGTCACAGAGAGGAAGTTAATAACCATCGACTGAATACTGGTTTCATAGTGAAGCTCCAAAAACCTGCTTTTCTTTCAAACAGCCAGCAGGGGGAGCAAAAGGGTCTACTTGGATTACAAACTAACTCCACTTGTTTTTAGCTGTTTGTGTTTATTAGAGAGGATAATAAAGTAGAGTAAAGACCGTTTATTTTCTTACCTTTGTACGTCTGAATAAACTCTAAAATGCAGATCTAACCAGGCCTGTCTCCTGCGTTCACTCACCCACAGTGGGAGGGATGTTGTCCAGGTGTGCCTGCAGAGTGCTGCTCCCCTCCACCTCATTGTCGGTGATGTTGGCCTCCAGGTAAGACACGCCAAACTCTCTCTCGTTCACCATGCCGATCAGGCTGCCTCTGGTCTTGCGAGGAGTTTCCCCTTTCGTGACCAAACATGTAAAATGAATTTAGACGAACTACAGAAGACTCATGTCTGGATTATGGGTGGATCAAACAAACATTTTAAATCCTGTAAATTAGTTTTTTTTCTGGGTCTGCTCCGTCTCTAAGCTAACCTTTCCAATCGTCCACTCATGCTCAAAACAGCGTTCAGTACGAACCCTCTGACCCGACCAAAATGACATTAAAAAAATCCGCCGCTGTCCTCAGGCGGGAAGAAAAAAAGAACTGTACCTGGACAGAGACCGACTTGACATTTCCTGGAGTCTATGCTGGGGCCACTGCATGACCGGCCGCCATTGGCTGGTGCGGGGTTGTTACATAGTCTGATTCGCTCTTGGAAGCCTTGACCACAGGTAACGCTACATGGACTCCATTCCTCCCAGTTCGAGTAGCCTCCGTTGACTTTGTAGAAAGGAGAGAATTAATATTTCTATTCTGCAAAGAGGGAGATAAACTCTAATTTATTCCTACTTACTCTGAACCCTGAGCGTGATGGTCCTCTCAGCCGATCCAGCCTCACTCTCAGCCACACACTGGTACTCTCCTTCATCTGCAGCCTGAACATCAAACAGGTAGAGGAGGACGGTTCAGTTTAATAGGCACTCTGAGGAAATATCCTTAAGCCTTAAGGACACAACTGTGCCTCAGATCACTCACCTCGTCCTTAACTCAGTTGCCAATCAGACTCACTTCTCAGTTGCCAATCAGACTACCCTGCCAGCTGTCAATCAATTATGGGCCCCAGAGAGGAAACTTCACGTTTGACTGCTCTGTAGGATGGACAGTCATCTGTTTGTGAGAAAGTCCCAACTGAAGGCTGTGCAATTACGGCAGCAGTTAGAGAGCTAACGAGGTTAGAGCCTGAGGAGAAAAGGGGGCAGAGTCTGGGAACATCCAGCTCTCTGTTCACCTCCTCCCTCTGCTGCTAATGCTGTTAGCCTCTCTGTCTGAAGTGAATCTGATTTAGAGGGAGAGGGACGCTGCAGGACAGTCACTCACTGTTCCTCTACACCAGGGGAGAGGGGATAAGATAAATAACACCATGTTTTCTAAAGCATCAAACTATGAGTGATGCCAGCGGAGAGAAGAGGAGGTTTAATCACTCAGGTTTGACGTGAGGAAGAGAGAAGGTTTCTGCTCTGAGAAGTTAAATAAAAATAAAAATGTAGAGATATTTACAGTGACGCTGTAAATGACCAAGGATCCATTGCGAAGCGCTTGCATTCGCAGGGAATGGAGCAGTGCTTTTCCATCTCTGAGCCAGCGAAGGACAGGACTGGGGTCTCCGTGGACCGGGCAGTCGAGGACAGCCGAGCTTCCCTGGACGACTGTCTGAGACATGTGAGCTTCACCCTTCAACACCGGAGGCTCTGGAGACACAACAAGGATTTACAACATGGAAAAGGTCGATGTGAATTTTCCTCTGAAAGCCAAATGAAAAGCTCAGACTCGTCCTTGACCGGTCACTCACCTCTGATACGAACAAACGAGAGCGCATGGATGGAGCCCACGCTGTTTTCTGCTATGCACCTGTAGGTCCCGGCGTCACTCATCGACACGTTGTCTATCATCACAGAGCTCCTGCCGGCCCCGTCTACAGTCGCACCTGGAACAGTTTTAATTAAACACTTGATCAGATGTTTCTGTTTGAGTTGATAACTTTGTATTAGCCTCATGTATAACGGCGTGTGTACCTGGATAAGGACTGTTGTTGACGGTCCAGGAGATGGCAGGAGAGGGGGTCCCCTGAGCCTGGCAGGACAGGGCCAGACTCTGACCTTTGTTGAGGGTAATGTCACCTGGCAGCTCCTTGAAGGCGGGCCTCATGTTGATGGACAGCTGGATATCTTGTCTCGCAGACCCGGCCGCATTAGTCGCCACACATGTGAACACACCAGCGTCCCCGACCTGTGTGAGGAGAGCGACCAGAGCTGATCCACATGCTGAGAGCTGAACAGATGTAGCTCAGACTGCTGTTTGGACTCGTACCCACCTCAGCCCTCTCGATAATCAGCTCTCCTGATCTCAGGATGGTGAACTTTCCCGGCAGGCTGGGCACACTTGTACCGTCCTTTTCCCATGATACCCTGGGCTCTGGTGAACCTTGAGCGGCACAGGGCAGCAGCGCCTGGAATCCTTGAATGACTGACAGTTCAGTCTGTGACGGAGGAATCATGGGTGGGACTGAAAAGGAACATTAACTGTTAACCATAAATCTTATACATTCATCTGTTACATGAAATAATGACGCACAGGTGACTCACCTTGAATAACCAGCCTCATGTCCTGGCTGGCTCTGCCCGCCTGGTTCTTTGCTGTACACGTGTACAGACCTGCGTCGCTGCGCTGGGTAGACGTAATAGTCAAAGTTCCATTGGCGAAGATTCGTATGTGAGCGCTGTCCACTAGAGGCCTCCTCTCTTTGTGCCAGGTCACTTCAGGTTGAGGCTGACCATCAGCGACACACTCCAGACTGACCGGCTGACCTAACACTGCGGCGTACTCCACCCGAGGAACACTCAACACGGGTGGAACTGAAGACACACGAGGAAGTAAACATTAATATGTAATTTGTTGAAACGACACAACTTGACTTGGAGGAGTAAACGCAACGGGAGGCTCCGTCGTTACCTTGAAGGATTAGTTTCGTCTTGCCGATGGCTACACCTGCGTCATTCTTCGCCAGACACTGATACGTCCCGGCGTCGCCCAGCGTGACACGAGAAAACTTCAGAGCTCCGTTAGAGAGCACAGCCAGCCTGTGACCTGAGGTTGAATAAAGAGTCGGATCACATGAGTGCTTTGGTAAGTATCTTTCTTTGAATGTGACGAAGTGATTCGATCTCTCTTTACCTGTTGCTATGGGAACCCCTTCCCTCTGCCAGGTGATGGACGGTCTGGGCAGACCTTGTGCCTCACAGGGCAGGACGGTCCCCTGGTGCAGCACCACCTGTACCTCCTCCGCCATCGGCCGGATCTCTGGGGGCTCTGAGAGAACAAATCCATCATTACAGCTCCTGTTGAAGTATTAAACCCTTTTGCATCCAAACAGGTAATGCTGTTCCAGCCCACCTTGCACAGTGAGAGAGATGTGTTTGTGAGCCACTCCAGCTGGGTTGCGGGCCGAGCATGTGTACCTGCCAGCATGACTGGGCACAGCTGCGGTTATCTCCAACACTCCTGCATTACAGAGAGCAGAAATATGCTGACTTTAGTGCGTTTCAAAGTTTTCTTCTTTTTACATCACAAAGTTCCCAGATACGGTGTCATACCAGTGGGGAGGACACGGTAGGATCCTCCTCTTGACCCCAGTTTGGCTCCTCCCTTTGTCCAGGTGATGGTGGGCTGAGGTCGTCCTTGTACGTGACACGGTAAGACCACAGGAGACATCTTCACAGCTGTGACTGTCGTGACGTCGTCCTCGATAGATGGCGGGACTAAAGAAGCAAACAGGAAATTCTTCAATCTGTCATCTTAAGTGACTTTCTGACAGTTTTACTGTCTAAAAACTCTGAATAAATACCCTGCAGGAAGACCTCAATGACTCTGCGCTCCTCCCCGACGTCATTGACGGCGGTGCACTCAAAGTAACCTTCATCCTCTGTGGACGGTGACAGCAGAACCAGGGAGCCAGAGGGGAGTAACCTGGCAGATCAACACAGAACTGAGCTTTTATGTGAGCTCTGTATGAAGATGACAGTGCGCTGTATCAGCTGTAAGTTTACCTGTATGCTCCGGGCTGCAGGCTGATATCCAGGGGAGTGCCGTTTCTCTTCCAGGACACAGTTGGCGGGGGAATACCTGTCGTCTCACAGCTCAGCATTGCTCTGATCCCGGTGGTCGCTGTCACATTGAACGGACCCGGACTGATGGAGGGACCAACTGAAAGGAGACAGAGTGAACAACAAATGTGTGTTTCATCGTGATGCTTTCTTTAAGTCATTAAATGGAAATAAAATGATAACAACATCCCTAACTTAGTTATTCTACATAAAACTATTCCCCTAACCACGCAGAGGAGCATCAGGGTCATAAAGCAGCTCTTAGTTTTTATTCTCTATACTCACCAAACACCCGCAGATCCATCCCTCTGTGATCTGAGCCGGCCTGGTTGGACACAGTGCAGTAATAACGACCTGCATCACTCAGCTTAACCCCGTTTACGCGTAAGGAGCCCTCTGATAGGAAAGTGTACCTGCAGCAGAGACACAGAGAGGGTATGAGCGAAGAGTGCAGCTGTTTAGTTTTTAGTAAAGTAACAGTAAGTGACCTACTTTTTGTTGTCTTGTGTTACAGGGAAGCCGTCTTTCCTCCATATGACCGTAGTAGAAAGGTCACCTTCGACCTCACAAGGTAGAACTGCATCCTGGCCGACGTGTGCGGTCACCGTTGTGCTGCCCTCCTTGATCACTGGTGGTACTGCAGATAGAATAAACGGCGTATCGTCTCGTTAGCTGGGTTTATTATTCACGTCGTTTTAAAGCTGTCAGGCTGACTTACAGAGAATCTCCACGGTGAAAAACAAGCTGTTGCTTCCTGCTATGTTGGTGACCACGCAGCTGTAGTGGCCGCTGTCCTCCGGTCGGACTTCTTGAATCTCCAGATACTGACCCCCCGCCAGCCGCTGGATACGTCCACCGAGCTGAGTCGACAGTTGGAGAAGTATGGGTCATGTGAGGTGTTTATTTCAGTGAGACGTTTGTTTGTTTTCTTTCTTTCTGAACTCTCTACCTGCACTTTGGCCTCATCCTTGTACCACTCTATCTCAGGAGCAGGATCGCTGTCAGCCAGGCACTCCAGGGTCAGATGACCATTAACTGGTACAGTCAACGTCCTCACATCTCCAGAGCCGAGGAGGGTTGGCGGAACTGAAACACAATCAGTGATTATTAACAGGGGTCATGTGGAACAGATGACTACAGAGGAAGATCAGAGGCCAGATATGAAATCATGTGTTTACACTTAAAGAGTGCGCTTCGAGCAGTATTTATCACGAGGCGTGTGCGATTAGAGGGCCTGTTTTACCTCAAATGACTCACACAGTTTACGACTCTGCTGAGTGTGTCGTCATGGTGCAAAAAGGAGGATGATGACATGCGTTTGGGTTTTCACATCAGACCCTGAATCATTAATCCCAGCAGTTGAACAGACACCAAAAGCCTTGTGCATAATTTCATTTATAAAAGCACCACATCATTTTATTCTGGCATGAGCAGAATAGGCAGAACTAATGTTATTGTGGGATACTGAATGTTATATCTGAAATAAAGCTGTCGGAGCCTTCAAAACACATACTGTATGGATAAATCTCTGTGCGTGTTCATATTGCGTGCATCTCAGTGTATATTCAGTATAAATTCTTTTTATGACCGCAGCCAAAAACTGCTCATGCCTGAAAGAAAAAGCCTGTTTTCACTTTACTGCAAACCGATCGTGTGTTTCTGAACCTTCACTGAGAGTTATTTATTATGTCCCAGGAGCCGTAAACAGAGTTAGAAAAGGAACAGAGGGAGGGATGATATATCTCCTCAAAGTTAGACAATATGTGAGAACACGGTTTGTGTCACCTTGGACTCGGACCCAGTGGTTCTGTCCATCCTCTCCTGCCAGGCTGCTGGCCAAGCAGGTGTACAGACCTGCATCCTCCACCTTTAAAGGGATTATTCAATCAGCGTGAGTGGTTCTGTTGTCATGACGAGGCTGTATTTTTTGTAACCATGTAAATCATGAATACTCAGACAGATTCCCACAAACTGCAGCATCTAAAACACTATATATCTATGCTGAATATAGTAAATTTAAAGTCTTCTCACATTCTAGACAAACTGACCTGAACTTTGCTGATCCTGACAAACCGGCCGTCCTGCTGGACAATGTCACTCCCTGCTATGGGGTGGCCGTCCTTGAGCCAGCTGAGGATGGGAGGTGGGACCCCCACAGCCGTGCACTCCAGCTCCAGTGGACTGTTGATGGCGATGGTCAGCTCCTCTGGAGAGCCGGAGCTGGAAATCTTCGGAGGTTCTGGATCAGGAAGCAAAGAGTTCGGTCTCAGTTTGCACCTAATCTTAAATTTAGTGTCAGATTGAAACAATTCAGAACGGATTATTTTGGGGTTACCGAGCACAGTGAGGTTAAAGCTCTTGGTGCTGCTTCCTGCCTGGTTACTCGCCACGCAGCTGTAGAGACCGGCGTCTGGAGGTGCGACATCAGGCAGCTGCAGCCTGGTCTCCTGTCCGTCCAGCAGTAGGTTTCGATGAAGAGAGAGCGGCTGACCATCCTTCATCCATGTCAGTGTTGGAGGAGGAACGCCGCGGGCTTCGCATGTCAGAGTCACCAAAGATCCTTGGACCACGGTGACGGGCTCCACCGGTTCAACATGATCCACACCAGGGGGCACTGCAGACAAACACACCTCAGTTTCAGAACATCACATCCTGATTAAACCCGAGGTTAGTGAGCGGTTCGGTCTGGTTCTACCTTGGACCTGGACGTCATAGCTGAGCTCGGCTAGACCAGCTCGACTGCGTGCGATACATGTGTAAACACCCGAGTCCGACAGCTGCACGGGGGAAATCCTTTTTTCAGAGACAGAGAGAAGAAGCATTACCTCACTTATAAACACGCCGTCTTTACAAATGAATAATGTTTGTACTGAGCGTCTCTGTCCAAACTGACCTCAGCACAGAGTCTCCGGACAGGAGGCGAGTACGAGGGGAGAGAAGAACCGGGCGCCCGTTCTTCAGCCAGCTGATCTGAGGCGGAGGGCTTCCTGCTGCTTGACACTCCAGAGTCACGGCGCTGTCCTGTGTGACCTGCACCTCTCTGGGGACGGCGGTCTCTCCGGAGATAGAAGGTGGGACTGTGATGAGGTAAATGAAAGATAAACCTTTACTTGAGGACTTAAATCATGTCACAGATACACACGTTTGTAACGTCCAAACTGACCGAGCACAAAGAGGGTGTAGATTTTGCTCTCCTGTCCCGCCGGACTGGCAGCCAGACAAGTGTACGTCCCAGAATCCTCAGGACTCAGCCTCAGTAATGTCAGCGTGCTGCCATCAGGGGTCACGCTGCCGAGTTAAAAATACACATTAGGTTTTCACATTAACACCCCATTACACTGTCAGTATAAGCAGCATCTATAATTTGTTCATCCCACCTCTGAACCTCAGCTCCGCTTTCCCATCATCAGCATCGTTATAATCATCACCCACCATTTTCTCACAGTGCAGACCCACACACACACACACACACACACACACACACTCACACACTTTCTCTGCTTTCTGTGGTGGATGCAGTCGCACTGACCACATAAGCTGCTGAACAGCTGTGAAACAGCTGCTTTCACTCTTCAATGATGAGATTAGGCAAGGGACTTTGTCTTCTTCATTTCTCTGTCTATAAACCGTGTCTGTCCTGCTCTGTAACTCGTCATTTTAATAAACCATGCTTCAGATGCATCATTACAGAGTTGGATCATGTTTTTAAAAGCCAAACGAAATTAGGAATGATGATGACTTACCCGATGTGTTGGTTGTCTGATCCCCCTAAAGTCACTCCGTCCTTCAGCCAGCTGAGGCGTGGCGTTGGGATTCCTGTTGCTCTGCACTCCAGGGTCAGCTCCTCTCCGACAGGCGCGCTCACTTCGGTTGGCAGTTCAGAGTTCAGGATGGTCGGTGACACTGAGCCGGACAAAGAAAATCATGACTTTTATGTGTGATTCCTATAATTTCCTCAGCTGAGTATCATTTTGCAGAGATTTGTCGTCTGTCTTCACCCTGCACGGTGAGCGAGTAGTCTCTCTGGGTTTGTCCCTCGCTGTTTTTGGCCACACAGGTGTAAATCCCAGCGTGAGACAGAGTGAGAGGCCCCAGCTCCAGCCTGTTCCCTCGAACCGACCACTGCCACTGCAGACTGCTCTCTGAACAGCACACGCAGTCGTTAACACAAGCTAAATGCACATATATATAGTTCATCCATCACTGCGTCTATCTTACCGATAGGAGTCCCGTCTTTGAGCCAGGTGATGCTTGGAACAGGGACACCTGAGGCCTCACACAGCAGAGCGACGTGGGAGCCAAGGGTGTAGTTCAGGGACTCCCGCAGAGGCCCGTCCAGGACAGGGGGGACTGTGGGAATTTACAGTGATCACATGACCAACTCTACCTCTTCAACCTTCAAACAGGCTCAAAATCAGACATGTTCTCACCGTGAACCGTCAGTCTGAATGTCCTGTCCACCTGCCCGGCCACATTGGAGACTTTACAGGTGTAAGTGCCGCCATCTGCCAACTAGGAAACAAACAGAGGTTGACTGTGGTGAGTGAGGCTGCGTCTCAGGTGGAGGGAAAGAGGGTTTCTCGCTGTGTTCTTGTTGTTGCGTGTGCTCTTAATCTGATGAACTGACTTCGTTTATTCACAGTAAGGTCAAAGACAGGGCGAGCGTTTCATCTCCCGTCCGCCCCGTCTCGAGTTAATGGCGTTGAAGTTAACTGAATGTAATTAGGTGGTAGAGGTGGTATGGGGGTCATTTTTAAATCCCTTATTAAGGCCCCTTTTAGTCCTGAAAAAATGTCATTTGCTGCTTTGAAGTCATGAGATAAAAAAACGAATTTTTCCAACCTGAACTCCGACTATCTCCAGGTGGTGACGGTCCATCTTCAGGCCGTTCCCTGCAGCCAGTTGCAGCCCGTTCTTGTACCATGTGACCTCAGGCTGTGGAACACCATTGGCTTCGCATCTCAGTGTCACCGAGGAGCCGACTTGTGGGGTGACCGAATCTGACTCAGCACTTGGACGGGTCTTCAGGGTGGGAGGGACTGCAGGAGAGAGCATGATCTCACTCAGACATGATATGATTCACTCCACAGCTCTCCTCACTCACAGCTGGCGTACAATAAACAAGATTTTTTATTATTTCTGCTCGGGCAGTGTTTTAAGATTTGATCATCTGTATATGTAGTTGAACTGTGAAGATGTGTTACCGTGTGTTCGCTCACCATAAACACTGAGAACGATGCTCTTCTGGTCCTGGCCGGCGGGGTTGGTGGCCGTGCACACATATTGCCCCGCATCTTCGAGTCTGGCCCGGGGCAGCTGAAGCATCTGTCCCCCTTTAATAAGATAGAAAATGTGATATCTGAGCTGTTATTGAATAAAAAAGAAAAAAAAAAAGGAAATGCTCCTGACTGTAAAATTAATTTCACATCACGGCTGACCGATGTCTGACCTGGCAGAATGTGAATCCCGCTGCTAAAGCGGAGAACCTGCCCGTCTTTAGTCCAGGTGATCTCA
This sequence comes from Xyrichtys novacula, assembly GCA_962446985.1. Lineage (NCBI taxonomy): Eukaryota > Metazoa > Chordata > Actinopteri > Labriformes > Labridae > Xyrichtys > Xyrichtys novacula. Next base: position 2,094,709 of record OY660875.1, read on the forward strand.
GGGGGCGGATACGCTTGGACGTCGCACAGCAATGACACCATGTGTCCCTCGACCACGCTGACCTCCTCTTCTTTACGGCCAATCACTCTGGGGGGAACTGAAATGGAAAACAACAGCCGAGTGTCGTAAAATCCACTGGAAACGACATTTATGAGGCCTTCTCAGCACACTGGAATCGGATGTTAGGAGGCGGTAAAGCCCCGTGAGTTACGCTCATGCACTTCTCTCACCTTGAACTGTCAGACTGAAATGTTTCTCAACTGTTCCGACTTTGTTCTCAGCGACGCACAGATACCCGGCCATGTCTGAAACCTGGACGCTGAGGAGCTGCAGGATGGAGTTTTCAGAACATAGTTAAGTTTAAAAACATCAGAGCTGGATCCGTTCAGAGTCCGGTGTTTGTCTTCGGAGTCCTACCTGCAGTTGGGTCCCGTCCTGGCTGATGTGGTGCTGTGAGTCAGAGTGCACAGGCTGCCCGTCTCTCATCCAGGTAATGGCTGGAGCTGGGTGTCCGGTAGCATCGCAGTGGAGGACGACGGTGCTGTTCACCACCGCTCCCATCTCCTCCATGAACTCCTCTGACGCTCCAGTGATGACAGGAGGGACTGAGGAGGAAAACATCAGACATCCGTATAAAAAAAACACAATTCGGTCTAATTACAGCTAAAACACGCTTATGCTTGATTCTGCTTACCCAGGATCTCCATCTCAAAGTGCATGCGGTCCTCTCCAGCCTCATTAACAGCCTGACACGTGTACCTCCCAGCATCCTCCCTTTGCACTCGGGTGATTTGTAGGACTTGTCCACCTTATAAAACCAAGTCTTCCTCTTAATTGAAGCTTCATTCAAACATTTTTACTAATTACTGGTTTAATTGGGATAAACAGTGCAGATTTACACCGACCTGGATGTAGCACCACTCCATCAGCAGAGGTGAGTTTTCGTCCGTCCTTGTACCAGCTGAGCTTGGGTGGTGGGATTGCATTACTCTCACATGACAGGCTGATTGGATGGCCCAGGACCACCTCCCGCTTGTTCACCATGTCCTCTTTTTCATCATCCTCATGTCCGAGCCCCCAGGCTGCTTCTCTGTTAGTCACCCGGTGGAATACGGGGGGAACTACCGAGACCAGAACACATTTGGGTCAGCAGGACTCACTTTTTATCAGCTGAAGAAGAAACTAGTTTTCTATTTCTATGATTCCTGAAACACACCCTGGATGGTGACCTGAAAGTCTCTCTTGTCCTCTCCTGCAGAGTTGGTGACCACGCAGGTGTACTGTCCTTCATGAGACATCATGGCGCCCTCGATCTCGAGGAGTTGGCCGCTCTCCCGAAGGCCGGCATGAATGTTTCCACTGAGCAGCTGAAGACAAGGAAAACTCATCAGATAAAACTATGTATGAGGCTGCGAGTGAAGGAATGACAACTAATTCATTTCCTATTTGTCAGATATGGAAGAGATGTATAAGACCCAGAAAATAATCATATAACAAAATTAGGAGAAACAAGTACTAAATAAAAAGCTGAACTGTCTGTGAAAGGGATAAACTTTAGGAACAGCCCTGATGTGAAACTCGTCTATTTAGTTTGGATTTCAGTCAGTGTTTTTACTCTTTTATTTGAGGCCTCGTTCTGTAACAAAAATAACCTGTTTAGTCTGTTTTATCTTTAAAAAGCAGAGTTTGATTGGATGACACACCAACCTGTCCATCTTTGAACCACTGAACTTTGGGCTCAGGGAAACCTTTGGTCAGGCAGGAGAGAGTCAGACTCCCGTTGATCCGCACTTTCCTCTCATGACCACCAAACGTCGAGGACTCTCCCTCTATCTGTGGGGGGACTGATGGGACAGGACACCGTCACCAAAAGTTCTATCTAAGCGACGTAGATCAGTCAGTGATATGGAGGACTTACCTAAAACACTCAGAGAATACTGTTTGATCGCCGTGCCGGCAGGATTGGTGGCCCTGCAGGTGTAGAGGCCTGTGCTGTCCCCCTGTGCTGAGCCCAGTCTCAGTGCCTGTCCGCCCCGGGTGTACGTGAGCTGGGGACTGGACACAATGGGCTGGTTGTCCTTCAACCAGGTGATGCTCGGTGTGGGAGAGCCCTCAACATCGCAGGGGAGGACTGTAGGGAAGCCCAGAACCACGGACACCTCTGAGGTCTCACTGGGGCCCTTAATGACGGGGGGCGCTGCAGAGACACAGATTACACCCTTGTGTTCGTTTTATGAACCGACCTGTTTAATTTTACATTTCTCTGTTATTTATAAAGTAAGGACCTTGCACTGTGAGTCTGAACTGGCGCATCTGAGTCCCTGCGTTGTTACTGGCCAAACACTGGTACAGCCCCTGGTCCCTCAGTCTCACAGACTTCACCTTCAGCACCTGACCGTCCTCCAGAAACTCCACATGAGGGTCTCCATTAGGGGACAGAACCCTGACGAGAAGAAACAACAGATCATTACAGCGGGGGCTTCATCCTGCTAAACATCACCTCAGTTAAAGATACATACTCTCCATCCCGGCTCCACTCCACTTTGGGTGCTGGTCGTCCGCTCACCCTGCACTGAAACTCCACCTCCTGGCCCAGAATCACATTCATGTCCTGCAGACGGGACGTTCCTGAGATCACCGGTGGAGCTGAAACAGTGAACACAAACACCAGATGCATGAATTTAGGGAGATTTAAAAGTCCCTGTGATGAGGAAATACAAACTGATCACATTTTAACTTGTTTGAGTAATTAGTGAGGAATTTAATATAAAATTTAAACTTTTGGGATCAGCTAAAATATGGAGAGTTGAGATTTAATTGATCAGCTACAGTTCTTAGATTGAGTTTTTGGTGAATTTATACTAACTCTCCTCCTAAAAGGCACCTATGAGGCTTCATAACAACCCTTAAAAGAATTGTTATGAAACTTTGTAGATGCATTTGTCAGGATTTATAAATGATGCTTTCTAAGAGGTGAATTTATTTAAAGTGTGACCAAAATTTAAAGTCAGATGTTGGAAAAAGAATCAGTCCTTTATTCTGTATATTTTCATACTTTGAAATCTGACAACAGCTCACCTTGAACCACGATGTCGTATTTCCTCCGAGCCTCTCCAGCTGAGTTGTGAGCGGTGCAGACAAACCTTCCTGCATGCTCCGGCTGAACTCGGTATATTCTCAGCATCCTGTTCCCGTTCTGCAGGTAGACCCCTGGACTGTCCACCTGAACACACAGATGAAAGTTGAGCGCATCCTCAAGGTGTTATTGTAATGAGAGGAACGGCCACATGGTGGCATTGCACATCTAGGTATCAAATAGCTGCTGTGTACTGACAAGGTTTACATTTACTGTGAAGGTAAAAAACTCACAGGGCGATCGTCTTTAGTCCAAGTTATTGTTGGAGAGGGGATCCCAAAGGCATCGCAGCCCAGAGTAAGAGGCTGCTTCAAGGTGACAGTGAGGTTTAGGGGCTGGCCGTCATCCTGGATCTCAGGGGGGACTGAAGAAAAGCAGAATAAAGGGAATTCATATACAGAATGACTGTTATATATAAGCTTACATTTGTAAGGTAGGACTGATTTTTCACCGTTAACTTTGAGCCTCGTCTTTCTCTCCACAGAGCCTGCATGATTGGTGGCGACGCACTTGAAGTCCCCGCTGTGGCTGGCAGATGCTGTGCTAATTACGAGCGCGCCATCCCTCGCCACAGAGAACCCTGATTGTAGAGGGTCTATCTCCAGGCCGTTCTTAAACCAGCGTATCTTAGGAGGAGGTGACCCTGCAGGTGCACAGCGAAGAAAAGAAGTAAAAAGTGAGATTTATTGATCACGTCTGACAAAAAAGAAAAGTTACTTCCATATTTCTGCCTCTCAACGGGAGAACCTAACGGGCACCCGGCCCAGACGAGAAAAAGCAGGCTCTACATTTATCTGTCGGACAGCGGGGGAAGCCGATGCCAAAATGGTTCGAGTCCTTGTAGCCGGCGAGCTTCAAGATTTCAAGGTCAGAGTCACATAAAAAGTAAGACACGGAATTCTGGAGAGATGCGAGATATACGATCAAGATTTATTACCAAACGCAGTAAGACTAGGAGTGGTTGAACAAGCAGTTCAAAGACTCTGGTGTGTTCACTGGGGAGCCCAAAACAGATGTCCTCAGAGGAGCTGGAAACGGTCAAGAGGAGGAAGGAGGAATGGAGGGTAAAGGTGGAGGATTTAGTATAAAAGATAACAGACTCCCAGGAAGAGGAAGAGCCTGAGTGAAGCAATGAAAGAAGCAGAGCAGTGGAGCAATCCAAGCGGCACAGCTCTGTCTATTTACAGAGGTGTTACATATACAAACACCTCAGACGAGGAGAGGGGAAATCAAACACAGCTCCTTCACAGATCAGAAAAGTCCCGACCACATGAGACGCAGCTCAAACTAAGGTGATGTTATCTTCTTTCCTCTGTACATGTGTTTACATTTAGGGAGCTCAAAGCAGAATTCATCATCTCTTTGCTGGGGGGGAAACACATACAGATGTCCTTTTTTTAGATGTTACAGATCTCATTAGCAGACTTTGGATGTATTAGCGGGGTGATGAAGTCGGGGATTATCTCTTCCATGTGTTTCTCCAATAATTACCCTGATCAAATGTGTGTTTGTTGGTGAATTAATGGTCTCCTTCTGGCAGACACTCCACTTTATCCTCCTAATACAGACAAATCTCAAGAGCGCAATGACAAGATCCTTCCTTTTTCGCCGCCGGCTGCCTCTCTTGGGTGTCAAGAGCATCAAGCATGTCTGTGTTCACCCTCTGAGGCCTGGATCCGCCTGTACTTCTGCCCGCTGGTACGACATGGATGGAAAGAGGGCTACTTTGGCTTTATCTTCCTCTTCCTGTACTTTTCAGAGCACCTCAGACATCTCGGTCCTTCGTCTGCCAGCAGCAGCCTGTAATTAGGATTCCTCTCCCAGCAGGCCCGGACGCAGAGGAAAGCAGATGTGGCTCACGGAGGCAGCAGGCGGACTGATGTTCCAGCTGTTGCTCTACATAGATAGGACACAGTCCTCACCTTCCCTCAGTCGGAGCTGGTTACCATGGCACACAAGATACAAACAATACCTGTTTGCACGTCCTGTCAGGGGTGTCTATCTGTGAATCGGCTGGATATAAACAGACACTCTCAGTGTTTTGGTAATAATCGCAGGCTCTCCACATCCATCCACGATGCCACCGTGCTCACAGTGACATTAAACTACAGAGAGAGCAGCGAGCTTCGTATCTGAGAAATAAGAGAAAGTCCTTTGATACATACCTGTCCTACATTTAAAGACAGATTTTCCATAAAAATAAACATCCATTTTAAGCTCTAACAGCTTGAGTCACACCTTGTAAATTGTTTCTTTTATAAATACCAGGACTTTGATTGCATTTTTCCTTCCAGACTGACTCGTCTGTGAATCATTTCGTACCTTCGGCGGGGCAGGGGATGATGACCTTGCTGTTCGATACTTTTTCCATGATCGCGTCTCCGGGTTCTGCGAAGGATGGGGCCTCTGTGACGAAAGGAAAACATGTCAGGTTCTGTCTGTGCGAGTACGCTGATACAGAGAACATTAAATTCAGAGTGTGATCAGAGTTAATTATAGACGTCTCAGCTCAGGTAGAAGAGAGTCAGTGAGACGAGAGATCGACTGCTGTAGGTGTAAGATTTGAAGTGAGGTTTTGCAGGTAACTGATCTGAGAGTATGATCTCCTCTTATCACCAAGAAGATTGACCAGGTGGTTTCAGTAAGACCAGGATTTCTTTATGAAACTAAGAGGACTTTTTGTGCGATTGCTGAGGAAGAAACACTTCGAAATAACCAGCAATCACCTCAAAGATACTCTTAAAAATCTTGATAATAAAGAGGATGAAAAACAACCAGTCCAGTTACACTAAGATGGTACAAACACGAAGTTCACTACCGTTCAGACAAAACCAGTTTATAGCCAATCAGATGTTAAAGCAGTCATTCCTCTCAAGGCTAAATCTCTGCTCTCACACTCCCACACCTCTGACAGTTTTGACCCCCCCATCTCCGGCTTTCTAACAGTTTCAGATTCTGCCGATCCCTTTTAAAGCTCATTTAGATCTAAACACTAAAACTCTTTTTTTAACCTCTTATTTTCTTTATTTCTTCATATTTTTATTTCTTCCTTACGATCCTCTTTGACTGATTTTGTGTTTTGAGTTTTTCACGTTCTTGCAGCCTTCATTCATGCTCAGAATAATATCATGTCTGCATCAGGTAAAGTACTAAACCGAGCAGATGAGGCCGTTTTCACTCTTACTGTACCTCCAGAGAAAGCGCTTTAAAACCTGGAAGGACCTAAAACTGGGACACCGTCAGCTTGGGTGTCCCGGGTGCTTTGAAACTGTTATTTAGATCAATGCAGACCAGATTTTTAACATACACTCATAAATCATCCTGTTTGTTTCTGTTTAATAACATATGAAGGTATTCACCGAGGATCTCCAGCTTGATCTCCTGGGTCTCCTCCCCAGCGTTGTTCTCGGCCACACAGCGGTAAACACCCTGGTTGGCGAGGCTGACCTTCTGGATCCTGAGGGGTGTAGTATTTTTGACCCCGACAGGAAGTCCATCGTGGAACCAGCTGATCTCGGGACTCGGCTCTCCCTGGACCACACACGGCAGAGTCACAGTTTGTCCGATCAGAGCTTTGAGGAGGGGCGGTGCGGGCTGAATCCTGGGTTTGGCTGAGGACGGAAACAAAGAGATTACCGACCTTTATCACCCACGTTTATTTACATCCTCGACATGTCTGACATACTTCAGCGCTGATGTATTCAGATGGGATCAATCAACCTCACAACATTCTGGAAATGCCATTTTTAGGGTTTTCGGGAGTTCAGCTTCCTAATGAGACCCTGCGGAGTTACCTTGAATGTGTAAATTGTAGCTTAGGGACACGTTGCCTGCTGGGTTCTCGGCGGTACAGGTGTACAGTTTACTATCAATCAGGCGCACATCAGTGATCCTCAGAGAGCCTGAGGGCAGAACCGTGAACCTGGGGAGTGGTTAGAGGTCAAGGGTAGAGAGACAGAGAAAACAACATGTTTGAGGTTAATGCAGATTGAAATGAGGTGTTCCTGTTTAGACATAGTTTGACAGATTTGATGTCTCTTGAAATGCTGATATCGGATTTAAATTGAAGATGTCGTTTTTCCCCTGTTTCTATTTTTAGTCGATGATGGAAACGGTTCCTGTAAACAGATTCAGAGAATTCCCAGAACGGCTCCTGCCCAAGGCCTTCTGATGAAGTGCTTCATTAGAGAGCAAAATAATTAGATAATACGGACAATTGGAGCAATTAGTGGAAAAATGGAACATGCTGCTATATCGCCCTATTGTGCTGTAGTTTCTCCGTTTTAAGAGCTCGGCGCACGAAACAAAGCGTGAGCGCGGTGACGGTTCTACAGAGCCGGGATAAATCACGACGCTGCTGCTGATGGCTTCTCTGCAGTTGTGTTGTTTGGCTGCAATCAAGAAAAATGGATCTGCGGTGCTGGGGATGAAAATTATGAGCGAGAAAGCACTAAGTGGAGTCTGGACCTGAGCCAGGGCTTAGTCATCCCCCCAGAGAGAGAAGTTACGCTCACAATAACCATTGTGCGGGATATTTACAGAGCGAAAGGTTAGCCAGAGTTTGACCCGATGATGTAACCGCGCTAAAGGTCGTCGGCTCGAATAATTACACATTTTCTTCTTATTGGTTCAGGGAAAAACAATTAAGCATTTATCAGCGGCAGAAGTTGGGTTGGATGGAAGCTCGCAAAGGTTTGAGGATTTATTTCAGTCGTTCGTTCTCAGGCAGATGTTGGCCGTCACTTACACTAACCCGCCGCTCCCAAAACATACTCTGTCATAAACGCCACACTTAAATGTAAATTACATACACTTTAATGTCGGCCATCAGCTTCAAGGGTGTATGGCACCCTGTAACGCAGCAGAAGCTACCCAGCTGTATAAATGCATAATATGAGGGAATGTAAACATACCTCTTTGATTTATCTTAGATAAGTGCGTCTGCTAAGCAACTGAAATATAACAATAACACGTTCATGAAAGCTGGGCGCACAAAGAGCTCTTTATTTCAGCTGCACATGTGGTGTAATGTGGCTCCCCCACCTCCTCGAACAGCCTGAGGAGAGGCAGCAGGAGGAGCAGCGTCTCCCGATGGAACCGAACCGCTGCCTCTGCAGAGGACTGCGGCGACGCCACGAGAAAGACTGACACGAGCTGCAGGACGCAAGACGAAGAGGAGAGGAAGCACCTCCATCCCATCATCTGTGCATACAGCCTGACGTGAAGACCAACCAGGACGGATTGACCTCGTCAGGATTAAGTCTAGAGTGAACCCCTGACTCAGTCCTCAGCAGCTCTCCATCCCTCTACCCTTTTACCGCTCACTGATTTCAGTTATTTCAACCTTCAGCAGCGGCCCCTTGTCATTTCCTCTGACCCACAGAGTGGAGCTCTCCCTCTTTCTCTGACCGTCCTGAATATGCAAAGCAGGGGTCGGGGTGTGGGGGCTGCTCGCAGAGATGTGTTATTCTCATCAGACAGGACTAGTAAAGAGTCAGCATGTTGTTTTACTGCGAAAGCTCCCCGGGGAATCCCGACATCAGGCAGACGGCGCTTGTATCTCTTCCTCTGTCAGTTCGTTTTCCTCCCCTCTTCCTGGCACCCCCCACTCCACCCCCGTCTCTTCCTTCTTCCTGGCCCCACACAAGTCATGCTATATCTGAGTCACCGCAGCTTTCAACCCACTCCGTCATTCTTCTATCTACCCGGAACCATTCAGGCTGTCGGTCGTATAACCAGTCTGTGTCCTGTCTGCACCCAGAGTGACCACACATGAGAGTCAGGGATCAGCCAACCATTCAGGACCAGATGTTCTTCTTCAGTTCAGCCAGTCAAGTGAAGCCCCCACACCGCTCTCTGGCAGCCTGTTGCCATCTTTGCCTAACCGCCCTTCAAACGGCGTCACTGCAGCAGCTTTGAATGGCAGCCAGCTTCAGTTCCTTGTAAAAGCTGAGTCAGATGTTGAGGTGGAGGTGAGGTATGGTGTTAAAGTTTTGTGGCGTATTGTTTCACTTATTTTTACGGCTTCGTTCATTGTCGGGGGTGAGGTCATTCTTCCGCTTACCCAGCTGTGACAGGGGGGATGGGGTGCCCGTTCCGGCTCCACGTAACAAGTGGAGAAGGACTTCCCTGGGCGTCACACGGGAGAACGACCTCTGTGCCCACCTCTGCAGCCATCTTCACCGTGTTGTCGTGGCCGCTCACTCCCACTATCTTTGGCATGGCTGGAGGAGACGGGAGAGAGAGAAGAACAACATGCAGACTCTGCAGGTGATTTTCATGAAAACTAAAAATGAACTTTTCTGGCGCATTCTGATTTCCTGAACGGCGCCCGTACTCCGTCAAACCGTCTTGTAGGACGCAGACAGGTTAGGCTCGGTAAAATCAAACACCTCCATGTTTATGTGACTGCGGTCTGCTTCCTTACTGTTGACACTGAGCTGGATCTCTCGGCTGGCGTAGCCCACAGGACTGGTTGCTGTGCAGATGTAGATCCCTGCATCCTCAGTGGTGGGGTGGGGGATGTGGAGGTATCCGTCTGAGTCAGACTGCAGAGAGGAGCGGTCTCTGGGCAGAGGCTGCCTCCCCTGCAGGCAGAAGACCAAAGAGAATATGGAGTTAATGTGAGCTGTCTTCGTAACGGAGGAGCAGAGACACTCAGTTTAGTTTAAAGTTTATGACCCGCAGAGAAACTACAGACACTCACACTCAGAAGAATGCAGCAGCTTTAAATATAAAAAACTCTTTTTACAGAATCACTTTTATCTGACTAGAAAATAAATGTATTAAACTCCAGAGCACTTTTTTAGTAGGAAAAATCCGTCTGTGAGAAAAGTGACAGTAGGTTCACCGCGCTGATTGTATAATGGTGTAATGATGTTGGCGTTTACTCTCATCGTTTTCATCTTCTCTGTTCTTGGAAAAGTCGATCACTGTTAATCTGATTTTATCACAGAAATGAGGGCGACACTTCACATGAACTCGCTGCTCAAGATTTATAACAGTGTGTTTGAAATTCTGGGTTTCATTATAAATTGTAACTACCACAATTTTATTTAATTATAAAGCTTCTTAGAGTTGCATAAACTTATCCAATATATCGCTCTAATTTCTGAGTTTCATCAGTTTTTGCTCATTTTAAGAACCATTTAAGAACTTTATCTCATAATTTAACATTATTTTAACTTAGACATTTCCAATAAGGAAATCTATACAGTATACTGGATACAGCTGATTACTAATTGACTTATAAATTTGTATATTTGCTATAATATACGAACATCTTTATTTGTTCTTTTTTGCACTTCTCCGGTTTGATCGGACTCTGTCTTCTTCATCCGCTCTCTGTGCTGCAAGAAAGCCTTTTAAATTGATTCCTATGAAGAACAAACTCCTGAGTAATTCATCATCAACGAGTGGAGCTATTGTGGGTTGCCATGGTAACATCCCTCCTCACCGGGTTAATCAAATATGATTGCAGCGCTAACTGTCACTGTTGTCGTGGCTCTTTTTCAAGGCGAAGAACGCAGACCATAAAAATAGCAGGAGGAGGAGGAGGGCGGCGGCTATTGTTGCTCTACAGCGGCAGTGGAAAAAAAATTATGAAAACAATTAATTCTTCTAAAAGGGAAAAACTCGGGGTCGAGGTTAAGTGTTGGTTAGGTTTCTGCACAAATAATAACCGTTAAAAAATAAACGAAAACCTCATCATGAGCCAAAATGGATAAATAAATGAACAATTAGTTGATTTTGCACAAAATTCGATCATATTTTGGCCCGCTAAAAACGCCGTTTTTAACCCAAAAATCCACTCGCTCCTCCAGAACAGGACGGACATGGATCTTCTCCGCTCAGTCAGGCTATTATTTACAAACTCTTAATGATGATTAGTTCCCAGACGACTGAAGGCCAAGTGTGATCCTCTCTCCCTAATGTCATGGGAGTAAGAGCCTGCCAACTCGTCATGCATCACTGTATGGGACGTGGCCAAAGGATTCATTAAGAAAAGTAGCTTTTGACGGAGTGTGACTTCCTACCTTGGACCAGACTACTTTTGGCTTGGGAACGCCGCTGGCCTCGCATGACAGCGTGACGGCCACACCTTCGTTGGCTATGTAGTGGTACGGGCCGGCGATGATCTCAGGGGGCACTGTGGAAGAAGAAGAAGAAGTAGGTCACAAAACACAGCTGTCTGACTGACCGTGAAGAGGCAGTATTATCACAGGACTAAGTCAGGCGGCGGTATCAGCGCTGGAGGCATTTCTTCATTACTAACCGATGATGAGCCCTAATCTGTCCCGTCTGTCATTACACGCCTATGAACAAAACCGCCCTTTCATCTGAGACGGCGGTAAATGGACCCTCTCACTACGATGACAGCAGGTGGTCAGCTCATTGACGGATTGTTCTTTTCCAAGCTGAGTCAGCAAATTAGTGACCTGACCGCCCAAAACTGAGAGTGGGAAACCGAACAGAGGGATGAAAGTGTTACTCCCACTTTGGCGGATTTGTTTTGTTGGATTTAATATATTTGTTTATAATATTAAAAAGGTTTATTTCCACTCATTAGGCTTGTTCACTGTGTTTTAAATCCACTTATTTCGATCCTACATTTCATTTTCCTTAATTGCAATAAAAAAAATCATTTTATTGGCTGTTTAAAATGTCATTATTTTGATATCCTCTTCCTGTGATCTTATTTCATGACAGCTCTGGCAGCAAGTTTTGAAAAACAATCCTGTGTCAGAGTGAAGAAGTACATCTATAAATTCTTGACTTCCATCTTTCAACGATCTTGCCCCCTCTCTGCCAACTCACCTGCCAACCTGTCTCACCTCACTGACATCTATTAGGCATCAGCAAAATCCTCCACAAGCTGACTTTGAATGTAAAGCCTAAGACTTGAGGTGTCATGGGGGGGTGAGGAACTATTGGTGAGTTCAGGCTGAAAAGCTGTTTGTTTTGTTTACCCGACCCTCTGCGGACTTGAGATTGTGTCTCTCATATCTCTCTCAATCTGACTTTGCGCTCTTACCTTGGACCTCCAGGCTGACTGTGATGTTCATGGTGCCTGCTACATTCATAGCAGTGCAGACATATGCACCAGCGTCCTCTGGGCTGGCTTTCTCAATGTATAAACTACCATCACTCCTCATGAACATCCTCCTATTCAACTGGACCTGAGCGGAAAAGAAACGTTTGCTGTCAAAGCAGGTTAAGCAATTTGAATTTACACGATCCTCAAATTACATGACCTGTCAGTCTTACGGGTTTTCCATTATGGGACCAGTGTCTCTCAGGGAGAGGGATTCCTTCCAGCAGCATGCAAGGGATACTCAGGGACTGGCCGATACCAGTGGTGATGATTGGGGCCCCGTGTGCCAAGAGGGGAGGTTCTGAGAGAACGAGAGTGTTGAGATAAAACAGCAAAACGCTGCAGGACAATAAAACCAGAAGGACAAACTGAAGTGCTTCAATGCCCCCCTCAGCTCTGCAGTTTGAGCTTTTGTCTTTACAATGAATGGAGGGATAAAAGAGGTCCATAAATCCTACCCAGTCCAGTGACACTAACTCTGGCTTCAGTCTTGATGGTTCCAAACTGATTGTGGGCCTCGCAGATGTAAAGCCCCTCATCGTCCAGCCAAACACCTGCAGCCAAACACACGGTAAAAGAGGTCATTACAGAGCACATGATGTACTACATATCTAAACAAAGAGCAGATCTACAACTGCAGAGAAAACTATTCATCCAGAGAAGAGCCTGTCCTAATCACAGTTAAGTTCTCTACACAAAACAAGTGTTGTTACTGGTTTAACCGAGCTGTAATTGAGAGTTAAAAATAGAAATAATGGGATTAATGGGTTATGCTCAGCTGCCAGCCCCTGAAAACTCCTGCCCCGCTCATTTACACTCTCTGGAGATCCACATGTGATAGTAAAGCTCATGTTTTTAAATATGTGATGATAACTCGTTAAACAGTAGAATAAAATCAGGAGCAGTCATTACCTAACACAGTATAGATGAAGACATTATTTAAAACAATGGCAGGTAGAAAGTGAAGCCATCTGCTTTATACTGAGCTCATTACTGCAGCCACAAATGGAAACAGTGAGAGGAGCAGCCGATGCAGATATGTCCGTTCCTCTTCATCATAATAGTACAAACACTATAAACATTTAGACTCCCAGAGGAACACCGAGGATCCCCCTCAGTGGCCAGGATTAGTCAGAACCCAGCAGACATGCCTTATTAGTTCAATATGTAAATTCCCTTTTGGCCAATTAGGATAAAACCTCAGAGTGACGGGAGAGTAAATATAGGAGCAGCTTCTTTTCTCTGGGCCTGAAATACTTCATATTTAAAGGTCCATCTGTGATTTTATGTGGAGCAGTAAGTTTGTCTTTATTTACAGTCGTACAGTTGAAAATAAGCTTTTAAGCTTCAACTAAGACACCTGTTCACCTTTAACCCTTTCAGGTATGGTGTCCACCACAGATGACAGAAACCTGGAGGCCATTTCTGACTTTTAAGGTACAAGTTTCATGTCCCAACATCCGTATACGATTGCGTAATTTTTGTATATATCTTTGAATGACTGCTTTATTGAGTATGAGAAGCTGCATCTATATAATAAGCCATGCCATTCAGAGTGAGACAACAATCAGGTCCTCTTGAAGTGCGATCAAGTCGCTAAAAAAGGAATATTAAGGGATTAAAATAAGATATGGGATAAAATGCATTTGTTTATCAAATAAGACTGAAGCAGACAGAGTTGGCACATTGTCGATGGTTTGTGCTTTTTCGTTTGATTAAGCTTTTAAATGTTTTAATTTTTTGGAAAGTCAGGATGTTTGTTCACAGATGGAGTGACTAACTTGGTTCCTAATCCTGTTTTTCAAAGTGTTTCTGTTGTAAGAGCTCATTTTGGATTAACTTGTGGTTTGATAAATATGTCTTTGAAGCCAGGAAATAGAAATATTATAAAGTAATTGTTTGAATAATATGGAAATACATTCATTTATTTAATTTTAAGGACTTTTTAAAGGGTTTTAAGCCTCTATTTGGGTATCAATCTGTTCGAGTCCACACTGCAGATCAGAGAGTTGTTTTTTTCTTCATGACTCACTCTGGATCAGAAGATGTCCGTCCTCCAGCTGCGTTGTCCTACTGTGGCTGCCAGTCTTTCCAAGAATCTGTTTGCCATCTTGTCTGCGCCAGGTTACTGTTGGCGGCGGGACACCTCGGGCCGTGCAGGGGAGGGTGATATTCTCCCCTACACTAGCCATGGCGTCAACCGGTGCCTCAGAGAACAATGGTCCCGCTGTGGAGGGAAAAGAGGATTTTCCTTTGAGAGAAAGTTTGAGAGAAAAATAAACTTTCTGTGGATGATAGACCGTAGACTCACCTCCAACCTCCAGACTAACAGTGCCAGCTGAGGTTCCAGCAGGGCTGCTGGCCACACAGCTGTACTGACCAGCGTCGACCTCCTGCACCCCCCTGATGCGCAGGGTGCCTCTGTTTACATCCTGCTCAACGAAAGGAGCGGAGCCTACCTCCAGCTCACCTGGAAACATATCAAACAAACTTATTGGTCTTAAACTTGGTATTTTTCTATTTGCACAGTCTAATGTTTACTCTGTTATTGCCCTTAAGGTACCTTTGAACCAGTGAACGAGAGGAGGGGGAACACCAGTGGCCTTACACTCCAGAGTGGCATCACCACCAACAGATACCAGTACGGCCTGCTTTTCCACAGTGATTCTCGGCACCTCTGGAGGGAAGAAACGAAATCTCAAGAGGTAGGACAGCGGTGAATTTGTACTTTATGGACCATTACTGAGTTTTCAAAGTAAAGCGGTGTAAAATCAAGCCAGTACAGTCTGCAGAAAAGACCTGGGGTACATATAAAAGCTCACTTTTTAGACACACAGTCAGTGCTGGCAGTGGAGCATAGACGCTTCAGGAACAGAACAGACTGAAAGCAGAGCTGAGAAGCCGACATGTTCTACCTTACAGTGTTCATGCTGCCTTGACAGATCAATGTTGTTAAAAATGACAGCCATAGAAAAAAAAGAGAGAGTTTTATAGCAGCACGCCCCAGGAAAAGGCTGCCACAGCTCATCAATGTTGAGGTTTCTATCAACCACTACCCGACAAGCTTTGACTGAAATTTCATCTCTAAAACTGTCAGCACTCACAAAACAAAGAGAAAGATATCCGATTGAGAGAGACAGACAACATGCAACAACACGGGTCCCCGCTGTACCGAGAGCTGCAGCAAAACTCACATGAGATACACCCACAGACAGTTTTACAACCCAACACCTCTGAGAAAAGACCTCAACACAAACAGAAACTATGATCTGTGATCCTGGGGTTTGAAGTTAGTGCTAATAGATCATAACACCTCGCTCAGGGAGGGAAACAGGTATACTGTTATCATGTTTCATTACAATACATTGTGATTCCAGGTGGTAAGTCAAATAAACCTAAATATAAAGACCAACTGGGGACATTTCACATCTCCATGAATAATCACAGAGAGATATTTAAATTAAAAATCACACACAACAGCCATTAGCTAACATTGTGCACAGTTCACATTAGCATTTTGACACCTCCATTTCAGCAAAAATCACTTCAACATCAGGAGGAGAGACAAAATATTTTTTTTTGTTCATGAATATATTTTTAAAGTATTAATCTTAATGTTGATATCTATTAATAGATAACCTCGGCAACATGGGGGTTACCAGCCAAAGTCTAATTAATTCTTATATCTGATTGTTTTCAACATAATTTATCTTTAGTTGATTAATTTTAAGGAAATTCCTGGTACACGGGTCAGATTTCTCAGGATCGAGGCTTGTAAAGACAAGGGTGAGGCCACCGGTGTTATAATTTAAACAGTGACCCTTTACTCTAGCGACTTTCAGCTGAATGATTACCTGGTTGTCATAGTAACAGAGTGAAAATCCCCGGTTTACAAGGTAACATAATCGATCGTAACATCAATGTCCGCTCGTACCTCTTAACATGTGTTTTTGGCTCGCAAACGGCAAACATGATGTAAAAATAGAGACCAGCTTAATAATCAACACTTTAAAAAGGAGCCCTCTATAATATGATTGTTTAGAGAGTGTTATTTTTGTCGTTTTAGAACATTAACGTTGAATAGAAAGTGGCTGAATGCTAACCGAAGCTGTGTTCTGATGTTAGCTAAGAGGCTGTCAGATGCGTTTTTTTAAAGCCTAAAATATAACCCGATCGCACTGATTACCTTTGTCTGTTGTCTGTATAATTGCTTATTACTCAGGGAGCTCTAAAAATGACCACAGAAAGATAACATCTTGAGGTTTCTGTAAGTTACGATCTGGACCACCTAAGGTAAGTCTCCCGCCTCAGCGTGACGTCACAATAAGATGGCCGCCAAGGCAGTGATTTATGCCTTTGAGTTTAACAGGATTATCCCAGCAAAATGATCTATTCAGTCTACTGTCCTTAAATGTATAACTAAAACAAGATTTCAACTCACCTGCAAAGGTAAGTGACACAGACTTCGAGTCAGTCCCGGCCTCATTGGTTGCTAAACACGTGTAGTTCCCAGCATCCTCTGGGAGGGCCCCTTTGATAGTCAGAACCCCATTCTGGCTCAGTCTGAACCTGTATCGTGTAATCAACCGAAAACATGTTTGTTAACTTCTCCTGATGGCATGCACAGATGTAAAATGATGAACGCAGATGTAGAGCGGAAATTCTTCTGCGGAAGGTCTGCTATTCTTGGGTACAGTACGACATTTTTCTTCGAATATCTGTTTAACACAGACTTACAAAGAATTTGTGGTTCGGAAAGTTTTTATATCATTACATGTAAATCTACGGTGCAAACAAGTTTTGGCAAAGGCAAGCGTAGTTAAAGTGGTTTGTAATGACGCTCTGAGTCCACTGTGCCAGAGGTGTTGAGTGGGCTGAGGGCTCCCTTACCTCGGCCGATTAGTGAGGAACATGTTTCCATGGCTCCAGAAGAGCTGGGGAGGGGGGGAGCCGGACGCCGAGCAGACGAGGCGGATCTCGTCCCCTCGGGAGAAAGCCCGACTCTGGGGGTGAACTTCCACAGAAGGAGCCTCTGGGATTGGAGTCAAACAGAGGCAGAAAGTCAGGGATGACTCAGGGCTTTGTCATCACTGCATGAAGTCATTTATAAGCTACCTTACCACTGGTTATACAACAATAAACAATTTATTACCCAGCGCTGCTCGTCTGACATCATGACTGAGGATTCACACTGATGAAAAGATTTATATTTATTGACTGTTTGGAAATTCATTACAAACATCTGAGCGAATTCTCGTAATAGAAACCAGGTTTTTCAACATGAATCAACTCTCGCTGATGAGAAACGTTTTCTGACTGAAAGTGGCTCAATCTGACTGCGAGGGAACTAAGCCAATAATGGAAAACAGATGATGGGGGGCTAAGAGCAGCTATGAGGCCCGGGTGTGTTAAGTGTTTGAGCAGATGACCTGCAGACTACCGTCCTGCTGTACCTGGGACTAGAAGCCACACGGCGATCTTGCTGTCTCCGTGGGCGTTGGTGGCCACACAGCGGTACTCCCCGGCATCCTGAGTCCTCACCGGGCTGATCTGCAGGGACGAGTCGGCAAGCAGCTTCACTCTCCCCGCCCTGGCCCGGATGATACGACCTGCTCGGTACCAGGTAAGGTTGTGGCGCATGGAGCCTTCCACTTGGCAGGAGAGCACGGCCACGCCTCCAATGGTGGAAGTCACATTCACCGCTGGCTTCAGGACGGGAGGCGGCTCTGTTTTAGAGGAAACATTTAAGACCCAGTGAATGACTTAGTACTGTTTCAAAGATTATCCACGAAACAATGAGTCTTGGTCTGATAAAACAGACGAAAATTTAAAGGTCCGATCATACCTCTAACGGTCAGCTGGGTTATGGCACGTCCCTGTCCGGCGGTGCTCTGGGCTATACACTCGTACAGGCCTTCATCCTCAGCTGACACATGAGAAATCTCCCATGATGCTATGGCAGAGTTCCTGAAGCAAAGACACGCTTGGTTTGTTGGCTTGTGTGTGACAACAACAAGATCCTTTAAGACGTCACATTCATTTAGCATCTCCGCCACACACGTGGAGAAGTTTTCACTACGACTTAGCTTCACCTCGTGAATGTAACTCAAAGCAGAGCGTCATGAAAGAATGGGCGCTTTGTTAATCTCTCATATTGACACAATCAAATATGTAACGCTCACAACACGGACTGTGTATGTTGGTTTCCTGAAAGATGAGGCAATGAAAGCCAAAAGTAAAGCAGTGCTAATGCTTCACAGACGTGCTTCGGAGTACTGAGTGACCTAATTAGTGTTTTTTTCAGCAGGTAATAGGGTTAGGAAGCTGCAGCATCTGAAGGAAGGCGAGCCAAACGTTACAGAGTGCTGAACAAATAGAGGGGAGACTTACTGAAAGAACTTCTCCTCTCCCAGCATAATCCCACTTCTGGTGAATCTAAGCCTGTAGGGAATGTCACTCTCCACCGAGCAGCCAATCACAGCAGGCTGCATGTAGTAGCCCTTCACCACATCAGGCGTACTTACAACTGGGGGATCTACACATGGGAGGAAACAAAGGTTAAAGGCCACCAAAGAGATTGATGAGGTGTGAGAGACACTGCAGAGGGGATTGCTGGGAGGGGGTTGTCTTGCCTGGAACGATGTTGGTGTAAGAGACACTGGACAGCCTCTGGAAGCGGTAGCCCTCTTCGTCTTTTCCCGTCACCTTGATGAAAAAGCTCTGGGAGGGTGCGCGGAACTCCGGGACTCTCCACAGGCCTTGCTGGCCGAGGTCAGAGGGCAGAGGCACGGGGATGGTGCGTAAGGGGCGTCCCGAGCCCGATATGAGCTCCACATGGCTCAGCTGACCCGGGGGTTTAAGGTTTGTACATTTCAGCAGAACGTGAGTTGGAAGTCCTGAGAGACAAAGAGGATCACATGAGGTCATCTTCTGCATGTGTTCTCCATCATAAAAGACTTAAGTAGCTAACAGGAACATGTCTGGCACCTTTTATTGGCCGCTCTCTGGTGTGGTTGAACTCAGTGACAGGTACACTGGAAAAGCCTGCCCGGAAGTCCAGATTGCTGACTCCAGTGACCCTCAGGGTATGGCGCCCGCTGCAGCCCACCTTTAGAGAGAAAGCAGCAGTATTCAGTCGGCCACATGCCTTTAAGCAGTCACAGGAATATAGTAAGGCATTTTTCATTAAACAAGTACCTTCAGTTTCCAAGCACCGGGTCTGGGAAACTTCAGGTTGACAACTCGAGCCGAGTTGGGGATGTTCAAGAGCTCCTGAAGGCCCTGATCTTCACTAACAACACGACCTTTGGAGAAGAAAAGACAAACTTTTTACGTTTAATGACCAAGAGACTGAGTAAGGGGAATCGGGGGAATCAGTGGACTAGATTGGCCAAAGTAGGCAGCGTCCCCGCCTAAATGGGTCTCCTGGAGAATAAGAAATAAGCCATGTGCTCCCCCAGCGGAGCTAAACCACCTTTTCTTCTGTGGGTTTGTAATTTCAACAATCAGGGTCCTCCTTCTGAGTGGATTAATCTGCAGTTTTACAATGACAAACTGATACGTACCGAAGGGATCGCTGAGCTCGATTTGTGGTGCCGGTCCACTTAGTGACACAGTAACCTCACGAAGGCTGGGGTCAAAGGGCACTTCCCACTTGTGTTCCTGGGCGCTGTCATGGTTGGAGGAGAGCAGGTGAACCTTCATGGCCTGGACTGTCTCTTCTACCCACTTTAGAACCTGGCAGGGGGATGAAAAACGCAATCACAGAGCTGCTACAGGGTGACATCCTGAGGAGACACAGTCATCTACAACTGAGGCTGGGATCTATCAAACAAAAGCGGTCAGGAGGACGTTTTTGACTTTAAGGAAGACAGGATGAGGACAGGGAGGCTTTTTACTGCACACCCCACCAGCTCCCTCCAGTCCCCAGGAGCCGGCTCTTCATTTTTGTCTGCAGACTGTTCTTTCACCACTAAAGTATTCCTTGGAGGGATTTTGCCTAAACAAAAGGAAAGTGAAACAGCCGGACTGTCAAACTGATAACATACAGTTTTCCGCACTTTCAAGCATGTAGTCTCAGGGGAGTGTCTCACTCAGGCAGAAGTCCCCCTGCAGCACAGCTCCTCTGAATCATACGGCTTGTTCCTCTGAAGGGAAAGCAGTGAAGCTTTTGTTATAAAATAATACTTAAACCATATTTTCACCCAAATCAGCTCGACTAATTCGCTGAAAAGTCTGTCAGACACTTTTCTGGTGAATAGGTAACAATTAAGGAGCCAGATGAGGTCAGACAGTGAGACACTGGGATTGCAGGCGGCTTACTTCTTAAATGAGTCACTTCAGCTCTCTGAGTAAAGATTATCCAAAGTCTGACATAATGCTCGACAGTATGATTATATTTAATGGCAAAGACAATCACAACTTAGCCTGTAATGTCCCATGTTACTTTCTGCAGACATATCAGGCCGTGTAAGGTTTCTGTTTTGACAGGTGTTTGACCTCCTCGATATAATCATTATCAGGGCACTGAAGGAAAAGACAGTTTCTCTTTTGTTTCCCTAAATGAAAACAGAAGCAGAAGAGCACTTTGATTTTTCTGCACTCTTATTTCAGTGGCCACAGAAGACCGAACTTCTTCTGTCTTCCAAAATCTTAACAAGCAACTGCTGTCTAGTATTTGTTTTGACCTCATACGGAGAGGCATTAAAGCCGATCTGCGCCTGCAATGGAACAAACTGCAGTCGTTTTTTTTTGTGGGTTTTTGGAGCCGAAGCCAACGGCAACATTTTTAAAACATTAAAGAAAACGAGTATGGACTGAAAACAAGAAGAACCTTTGATAATTTAATTATCAGGCCTCTGCTTTTTTTGTCTATCAGGTCCGCTGGGTGCTGACAGCAGCTGGTTTCTCTTGCCGTTTTACAACTGGAAACAGCTGTAATGTCTGCCACATGTGCAGCCATCACCAGCAGGGCAGGAAACTGCTAAGAGGTGACCTACATCTGCCCCAGGATAGTGTCTTTTTCTTATGCAAGAAAGCAGAAAGGAGTGGGCACGATTCGGCCCTGAGACCCCAGATAAAAGGAAGATGGGACTTCTTGCTGTCCAGGGTCTGGAGGAGCGTGCTGAGCCCTGCAGCCACTCCCTGTCTCAACCACTGGGAATGTAGAGGATGTTAAGTCCTGTGAAACCTCATCCTGCGTGTCTCAGATGAGCGAGCTTAAAGGGCCGTTACAGGAAGGACCCCCCTCTGCTATTCATGGAAGCATGACAGATGAGCCAAAGAAGAAGGGCTAGCTCGGGCGGGGAGGATGCCGTATCCCATTTTCTCATCCAGGTACATTACCTGCGACTGAAACATGTGGCCGAGCTTCGGTTAAGAACAACAGCTTGAGTCCAGACCTCCCGGTGGGCAGGGGTCAGCTCAGTCCTTAACCAGGTTTAAACAACACAACTGGTAATGTTTGAAAGAAGATGTCCCGCTACAAATCAAGGTTGTTGGAGCAAATCAGTCCCAGATGGACTCCCTGCTCCTTCCCGGTTGGAGTTTCGACACACCTGTTCAGGCTTCGCCTTGTCACAGGTGGCCTATTTTTGAAACAGACGGTAAAATCATGTTTGGAGTAGAAACAAACCCTCAAAGATAAATGTTACCTGGTTGTCATTTCATGTCTGAATAACATTACAATACCCTTGACTTACTACTGCATCCGGGTAATGAGAAAACCAGAGGGGCCACGCTCCAAATGACTCTTCAAGGCGCTTGAATTCAGCCTACTGTATGTGCAGAAAAAAACAAGACTCGCATAACAACTGCAAAACCGCCTCTTCATGATATGCTGCTTTAAAACGCCGTTACTGTCTAAAAGCGTACACCACGGCGGGCTTTATGTGGATGCAAACACATCATCACGGCCCTCGTTTTCGACGGATGCTTCAGGCTGCGAGTGACAAAGGGTGGCATAGAAAAAAACCACGAAGAGCACAGAGCATGGTCCAAGTTTGACGGCACATTAGCTGTTCATGCTCTTGTTAGCAGATTCTCCTGTTGATTGTAAGCAGAGTGTAAAGAGTGCAATATGCCGAGTTGACAATGAGCTGTTGTGTGAGAGCTTGGAGCCGGCTCCACTGGGCAGCTGTGTTGGAAGCAGAGAAGCCATGACAGATCATATCCTGGGATTAGAGAGTAAAATAAGCAGTCTGTTTTCACTCTGCTCGGCCCTTAGAGACCACAATACAACACCAGTTTGTATATTTGATTCACCCGCACATTATTAAACTGCTATTAAGAGGGAATATTTTGCTTCGATTTGTGGCACTTTGGAGGTTTTTAAGGATTAAAGGATTTGCATTAATTTAGTGAAAGCATGCCACCCAGAAGCTATAATCGCACAGGTCTGAAAACGAGCGGCGTACAGTAATTCAGAGTGGATCCAAGAGAAATATCTTCATTATGTACGTGTTTGTGTGTAACAGCACACTGGGAACATGTCAGAATTCCTGAGGCCATCCAGGGTGGAGGTGTGGGGGCTGGAATCATTTCACTCTCTTATTCTGCTGCAACACAAAAATGACATTCAAACAGCCGGCAGCGTTATGGAGTGATAATGAACCCTGCAGCCACACACACACAGGCATTGCATGTTTAGCCGCATGCATGCGAGCAGGAGTTGAGAGAAAACAGACCCGCACACGCACACAAACACGTTAAAGTTCAGGGGTTCAGTGGGCCGCCGGTGTGCAGAGCTGTTGGCGCGAGCTCAGCGCTGCCCGGCCATCTCCTGTGCTGACATGCAGGATACCAGTGTCTCCTCCAGAGGAAACTCTGGCTTCTTTTACGTCTGCCTGGGAAGTGAGTCCTGCTGTCTTTGGCCTCTCAAACACAGCTTCTGTTACACGCTGCTTCCGATATAAAAGAGTCGCTCGGCCCTATCGGGTGACCAGGAAGTTTAATCTCAGCTTTGATGACTCTGAATGAACCACTTTTATTGCACCAGGGGGTCACATTTTGTTTCTCTGCTGTTCGCTGATCTTGGGTGATGTAACCCTTCTCACAAAAATACACACAAATGACTTTTTCAATTCAGGTTTCATGTGTCTTTATGAGGATGTGGAGTCATCGCAGCGGCGTGTTTTCTGTCGTGCTCTCACCTCGTTGACCTGCTGTTTGTCCAGGTGAAAGATCTGTCCTGAAGAAGTGGCGGCGATCTCTTCGTAGGCCCTGTAGCCGGGCTGAGAGCGGTCCCCACAGTCTCCGGTCAACACAAACACAACCTGAGAACGAGGGAGAGTTAAGAGGATTACCGCTGTTCAGTGTTTGCTTTCCACAGACTCCACTCCAGTTGGCTGCGGAGTGACGCTAATGCTCATTGTCGTGTTTCACGTAGGGACTGAAAGTGTGTTACTTTGAAGAGAGTTTTCCTCGCTCAGCTGAGCATCGGGGAAGTTTATAGGAATGTAGATCTTTCGCAGCACGCCACTGTTAGTCTTTTGTTACAAACGCAGAGATACTCCAAACGCTGCAGAGCAAAAAGCTGCAAACAAACGAGTGTTTTGTTCTGCTTTTTTAAGACCAAATCTGAGGTTAAAAAAGAACCTACAGGAGCTTTAATCCTGTGTGCATCATCTATGATAACTTCATTTGACTTCCAACATCAGACTGATGGTGTTAAGGTTTCTACATGTGCATAAACAAAGTTTCTTGAAGTGTACCTGTGATTGTCGGAGCTGCACCAGCTGCAGAACATCTCTCTTCAGGCGAAAGTCTTTTGCTCGGGCATCGGTGAAGACGTAGATGAAAGATCCGGGAAGAGAAACCTCCAAGGCTTTCTTTATGGCTCCGATACTCATCTCAGGGCAGTCACCTCCACCCTGGAAGACGAAAACATCAGTGATCAAAAACTTCTTCAATAAATCAACTTTCAATGGAGCATTTTTGGCTTTACTTTCACCACAACCATCGATCACAGACAACCAATTTATATCCCACATTTCTGTATTCGTGCCATTGTTTCATAAGGCTCCACACAGCTGTAGCTGTTCATTTGTTCGGGTTCCTACCTGGACAAACAGTTCCTGAAGATCCTGCTGGAACTTCTTTGGGTCGGTGGTGATAGACACGGGGCCGATATCTGCAGGATTTAAACATAAACCATTAAAGATCCTAAAGCTCTGAGTAAATCAGATCAAGTCGGCTGCATAGGAGACGGTGATGTTGACATACAACAAAAACATTTCCTGACAAAAGGAGCTTTAAGGTCTTTGTCTTTCCAAACGCATCTGGAGCAGAGGATTGAGTTCAGGCCTTCTGCTTTGAAGGTAAAGGAGACGCACAGACAGCATCAAACACTCCTCAGCCACATCCTCATTCATCAGGACCAGATTGATGCCCTGCAGCTTACATGAAAAACAATCACACGCACATAAACACGCCACAGAAGAGCAACAAGATTTTAGTGTTTTACAGGATTTAGTTTCTCTCAAATCTCTAAAAACTTCCTTTAAAAGTTTACTGATGACTGAGTCGTTATTTTCTGCAGCTGGATTCAGCATTTTTCTGTTGGGCGACGTCCTCGGGTCCCGAGCAGCAGCGGAGCCCGTATGATGGATAGGAGCCTGTCAGGGCCTGACACTTACTTGGACGCCTTCAGGGGCCAGTCTACCAAACAGTAAACATTAACCAATACACAGGGAATGCATTGTTTGACTATGGAACAGTGCTGTCCATAAACACCAGCCTCTCATCATTATAGTTATTACAGAGCAGACTTTTATCAGCCGGGGTGGAGCCTCATGATCTGTGTCTGTGCTTGTTGTGGTTCTGAAGAATCACTCGCAGACATGTGTCGACTGATGACATTTTTCACCCGTCATCCCTCTCTTTTTTTTCCAGCTTTCGAGGCTTTCAAGTCCTCGTCTCCCCCTCATGAGTGACTGTAAAACACTGACAGCACTGTCACGCCTCTTTGTCAGTCGACGCGGCTTCTCTACAATCCTGGAAGTTTACAAGGTCCCAAAGGGCAGGGCACATTAAACACAAGACAAAATGTGTGGTGTTAGTGCAGCCCACCCCCCCCTGGCTGGCTAAACCAGGGGCTATGAGGGTTTTTCCGGAGGCTTGGATGGAGGGGAGGGTGGGGTGAGTCGGGGATAGGGGGGTGATTGGGGTAATTACACACAAGCAGACAGCATATGCTTCTCATCAGTGCTCGAACACCCTCCCCCATTAAAGCACTCTTATTTTCAAGCTGCAGCTTTCCCATATAGGAGGGCAGATTCAGGGGGTGAGGAGCCTTACCTGTCCCTCAGAGACCCCCACTCTAAAAGCTTAAATGCTCAATGACCTACATCGGTTTGGGTTGAACATGATGCACCAGATTCTTGGATTTCTACTAAAACACCTGTGGGCTACGAGCTGACAGAAACTCTGAGTTTTTAGAGATTTTCAAGTCAGTTTTAACTCATAATAACAAAAGTTTGAAACGTCTTATATGTGCAACAAACTACCTGATGAAATAATCTGACATTTTGACTGATTCTGACATAAATTTCGTTTGTATGCATTAATTCACAAACTTGTAAAATAATAAAAGTTGCAAATTTTAGCCTGACTGTAAAGAAGAGCAAAGTTTGTAAAGTGAAAAAGTACCTGGGTCGTGGAAGGGGACCAGGACAAAGTTTTTGATGGGTCTTGTAATCCGGCTGAGGGTCTTTTCCAGGATCCGTGAGGCGCCCTCTATCACCTGTTTCAGATCGTCGTACATGGAGCCGGTAACATCGAACACAAAGGCCAGGGTCGAGGCGCTGTCACCGGATCCATCATCCTCCTCAGCCCGGGGGTCTGCCAAGAGCCTGTGCGCACTGATGCACAGCGCCAAGACCAGGCACTTTAATAAGAAAGCGGTCATTTTTTTCTAGATTTACTGCATCTGTCTGCTGGAATGAGGCGAATCAAATAAAAACAGAAGAGAGAAAAGTTCTGAAAAGTCCAACTTTAACAGCAGTCAGGAGTCTGGGACCGTTTCCAATCGGTAGAGAAGTTGTTTGGAACAATACGGCTCAGCTGAAACAAATGAAAATCCAGAGTCAAACGCTTCCACAGGAGGACATCCGTGCGTAAAGTTTGGAGGAGCGTGCGGACTGGCTCAGTGTTGGAGAGCCCCCTTGAGAGCTGGTGCTCTGACGCTTCAAACGGGGGCGGAGATGGGTATTAAAAGGTTCCCGAGACTCGACCTGATTTGTGTGTGTGAGAGAGAGACTTTGTGTACCTCGACCCCACTCTGACTTCCAGGCTTTAACCCTCTCCAACACCCCCGCCCCCCCTTCAATTCGATTTTCTCAGTAAGCGAGGTGGGCCCCCAGGTGACCCGCTTTTCTGCAGCTTTACGCACACTTCCGACCGAGTCTGCAGACTGTATTTTGGTCATGTGGAGAACATTGTCTCAGTAACAGCCTAGTTTTTATAAATAGCCCTGGTTTATATTCAGCTGACACCAATCTAATTCTGTCCATAACACACCCTGAGAAATATCCCTGTGGCATATGAATGGGCGGAAGAGCGTGACGAGCCACGAGGAAATGTCAGTCCCTATTTACTTTGTGGTCGATCTGGACAGGAGTATCTCATTGATTATTAATTAAGCACTTTATATCTGTTAAATGAAATCAGACCAATTTCAAAAACCAGCTCTGATGCTCTGAATCCACCTCATTCTGTCTGAAACAAAAGAAGTGAATAAATGATGATGAACAGTCAGAAGTCAGAAGTCTGCTCCCTCCTGACCCCCTCTTGATATCACTTGAATCTACCCTTGATGAGAAGAAAACAGAGAGCAGGTTTGAGCAGGCCCGGCAGACAGCAGACAGACTCAGCAGCTTCTCCAACAAAAGACACTGAGCCTCATTAACCCGCCTATCAATGCCAACATGACTGCACCGTTTAGTGAGCTTCATTCACCAGAGCAGCGACTAAATCCACAGAGAGTTTGTATGAATGTTTCCAAGGATGACACGTGAGGAACACTCCCAGACTTGAGTTTGTGGAAATATCACACACATCATCATCACACATGCATCGTCTAAGAACATCAAAAACTCTCAGTGATGGAGACTCGGCCACTTAAATGCGTTTTATTCTGTGCTCTTGATTAACAGGTAAATGACATTTATCATTTAGTCAATTATCATTTGCATAAGGCATAAAATCAGTGAAGCTGATAAAACATCTTAATGCTGTAAGTAAAATATTCCAGGAATGAAGAAAGGCATCATCATCATCATCATCATCTTCACATGCTCTGGTCTCACAGACAAAAAAAAAAGGAAAAACACAAAGTGGAGCTCGCAAAGCTTTACATCCAGACTTGTTGTCAGTTTGTGACCGGGTCTCTCGGCGCCGTGCTGCTCGGTCGTGTCGTTCAGTCTGCAGACGGCGCCGTCCTCGTGCTAACAGGGAGGTGAAAACACAGTAGGATGCAAACAGAGTAAAATCACCCAGCTCCTTTAACACTCTTCAAACCTCAGAAAGTGAGAAAAAAACAAAAAAAAAAAACAATCCCACAAAATGATCATGAGAAATAAAAACAGTGCAATACAATTCAACACCTTTGATAAAAAATAAAACTTCATCCCAGACGTACGGGAACATCTCCCAGAAACGCAGCAAAGCAGAAAATAAATTACCACTATTTACATTTCATTATGTACAGGATACTGCCGTGTGACTCTAAGTTCATGTTCACCTTCAGAGTCTCTCTAAGAAGCAGCAGCAGCTCCTCAGGTTTACAGTGTGAACATCCCTAACATCTCAGGGGGGTTTCGGGGGGGAATCACAACACCGCACTGGCAGAAAAGTTCGTACACAGTCCACAATACTGAAATCTGTACGTGGTGCCACAGAGCTGTAGAAGCACGGATAAATGGCTTAGGGGGGTTTTCGCTGACATGTTTGATTTCTCCGCTCACATCAGAGGATATATTTGTTTACAATCCTTACAGGAAATGTGGACGAACAGCTACTTGACACAGATGCTGCAGGATCGTGCGACAGAAGTTTGCAGTCTGCTCCTGCAGGAGGAGTTGAAGGTGGATTCTCCCCGTACAGGTGTGATGGTGCTGGATTACTGTAAAAGGCGCTGCAGGATGCTGAGTTGGGTCCATCTGAGGGGTTGCAAAGAGAGGCGGGTGTGTTCAGAGCATGCAGAACGATCTATAAACTGTAACTACTGAATTTGCACATGCTGGCTTCACAGTTGACAAAACGCTGAGCAGGATGTTGGCAACAATTGGCGGCAGCGGCGGCGGCGAGCACTTTGCATTAGGCAGCGAGAGTAGAGGGCCGTCTCACTCCTCACTCAGCGCTGCAAGACTATGTGATTGCCAGCAAACAAGTGGGCCTCCTGAATAATTCATGGGAACAAACTGCGAGCAGAGAAGTGGCTTCTTCTTCACTTCAGGTTCCAGCGCACAGACTCTGAGCTCCTCGCTTTTATTCTGCGCTTTCATGAAAATGGGAATTACACCGTTTTATCTGGCAGCTGAGGCGTGACCTGGGATTGAAATTCACTCGAGCGGAGAAGTATGCAGGTGCTCGCTCATTAATACCCCACTCACCTTGCGTTCCTACACGAGTCCATCATACAGCGATAAAGCCTGAACAATAGAGGGGTCTGCCTTCGAGCCCTCCTGAAACTCCTGCAGCGTCAGTTTCCCGTCTGCGTTCTGGAAGGAGAACATGAGACTCGTGAGTGAAACCCAAACCCTGCAGTGCTTTAACACAGAGCAACCAGCAGGGGGCAAAAGAGCCTCTCCAGCGCCATCATGATACCCCCTGTTTTAATGCTGCTGGAGAGGTCTTCGCTTCAGTGCGCTTGGATGATAGCCACTCTCTGCCAATACAAATCAAGAGCTGCTGTGCTGCAGAGCCGGTCCAAAGGGCTGATCTTGGCAGGAGTGGGCCGACAAACACACCCGCGTCTCATCTTTCACCAAAGCTGAGGAGATTCTTGGGGCTGAGAGCGGTGGAGGGGGCTATATATGATGTTTATAGACTGCGGTCGGTGTTAGTGACGCTGCGATGGCTGCAGATAACAGCTCTAAACTTAACAGCGTCTACGTCAAAGCCCTGCGGGTGGCAACAGCGGCAGATATTACAGACCTCTTAACGGCGAATAATCGAGACGAGTGCGCTTGTATCGGGTGAGAGGACAGCTCTGGGGTTCAAGTGGAGGGAAGAACGAGCAGAGGAGAGCGCCGTCACTTCAGAGTTTAACTACTCACCTTGTCCATCATCGCAAAAATACGGTCCACTCGTTTTTCTGGCGTGTTTTCCTCCTCTGGCAGCTCCACAGTGTTCCCCTGAGATAATAAACCGTTACGTCCTGATCGACTCCAATAATTTAGATTAATAGGTCTGTCGTTTGATGTAACTTACCACCATCTGATATATAGCATCGACGATGTTCAGCATCTCATCTCGGGTGATGTAGCCGTCATTATCAAGGTCGTAGAGTTTGAACGCCCCTGAGGAACGAGAGAGAGAGAGAGGAGTTTATGAACATTTAGGAGACAGGCTGACGTTCATACTGACGCCTTTTTATCATATACAAAAGCAGAGCCGAGGATTGAGACTTAAAAATATTGAACACAACCTCGCACAAAGGTTCCTCCTCAAATTCCTGCGATAAAACCTCCTCACACTTTGTTATTCTGGGATGTTCTATCAGAAAAAGGTCACAGATGTATTCGGCTGTGACCCCCAGGTTGCAGAGGCGGGCTGCATCTTGCTAATAACCTTCTATCTGCTGCTCTCTAGGAACCGGCCTGTCCTCTTTCATATGCAGGCATGGCAGACAATCCTCGATCCTGTCATTTAAATGTCAAAAAGAAAAGAGGTGGAGAAGGAGGAGGAGGATGGTGCTTACATCTCAGCTTCTCATCCAGAGTCCCCCGGGAGGTCACGGAGAGGGCCTGGATGAACTCGGAGAACTCGATGCGTCCGTCCTGCAGAGCGACAAAAGAGAGGAAGAGAGACTTTGAGAGAGGAAATGGCCCAGTGAGGAGGTGAGCGTCTGACGTCACTCTGATTATTGCTCTGCTTTGAAAAGCTCGGCGCCGTTTCCTCGTGATGTCCTCGTTGTATTCTGCTCAAAACGGGGCCAGACGTTCGCTTCAAGTCATCTGCTATTTTTGCCCTGCACCTGGCTCTCTCCTGAGGCGGGAACATGTCACCTCTGGTCATTAGTATGACGGATGCCGGTGGCTCACAGTCTAAAAGTTACAACCACCAAAAAACCGCTCTGGATTTAGGACGGAGGTGTTTAATATTTCTCTGGTGGCTCTGCGCTCAGAACGGGGATGGCATACGATTGTTTCCGAGGGAGCAGGAGATATTTCACTCTGATACTTCTGTCCCAGCCAACCGGCGTTCAATCTTTCCAAAGGAGGCTCGAAACTTCCATCAACTCTGATAAATTACTGTCGCCATCCGTGTTTATCATGCAGCGAGAGAACCGCCTGTTCACATGGATAACAAACCTTCAATGTTGTCGATTCAGACGAACAACAGGAGATGCATCTAAACGGACTTTCAGGGAGACGATTTGGTCAACACATCGCCTCACCAAATACCTGAGGACTGTGTGTCATCGCTCCAGTTCTCCAACATCCTGCTGGAACATCTGCTTACCTGTGACCGCTGTGAGTTCAGCCCCAGCTGCAGAAAACGAGACAAGTGCTCGTCATGGCCCCGAGGTCAGCGCACTTTATCACCAGCAGACATCTGACCGGCCAGACAATGCTGAAGTCATGCATTGCTGATTACATAAGTCATAAAAACTGTTAAGATCAATGCATTCTCGAACTATGGGGTGCCCGACGCTAATGAAGGTCACAGATAAACATCAGACGGAGGGGCTGTCTGATCTTCCTGACACAAAGCCTCTTAACCGGAGTCAATAAACCTCCAGGGGCTCGCCAACAACCCGGGAGCGGCTCCTCTGCAGCTCGTCTTCCTAAACACTATTTGAATAATCCTGCACAACTGCAAAGAGGCGGATTACTTCAGACAAACGTGGCTTATAAAAAATTTGGCCTTGTTAAATCTTGCTTTCGCATCATATCCTCTCATCCTTTAAAAAAAAAAAACACACACACCTCTGAAAAACCGTCTCCGGCTCCTAGAAATGGATTTTTGGCACAAACCTGAGTGTTACTACTGCGTCGGTGAATCATCTCCAGTTTTCTGTTTAAGCCGAGAATCATCTGTGCGATTTAAACACTGAATTATAATGTTCATTCAGAGATGTGGGGGTTTGTTTCAGCCAGACTGTAAAATATGTCAGGATTCTCTCATTAGTATTCAGAGCAGAAACAGGACAGTCATGAGTATTTGTTGAAAGAGTTTTAAAGGGATATTCCGGCGTAAATTAAAGTCATGGTCAAACACATGTAACACCGAGTTAGACCCCCCCTCCAGAGATGAATGTTGACGACCGCTTGCTTCTCTAGTTATACCAACTTTAGTAACGACTGCAGGATAGCAATACAGAGAGACACGCCCTCAACCAAAACGCCACTCTATAGCCACAAATAATGCTCAGAACAGCACCTAACTTCATCAACAGGACATATAGGGTCACAGCCATAGTACTAGACACCAAACATCTTTTTAACTTTGACTCATTTCTTTAGCAAAGAGACTAAACACAACTCACCCACTCTCCTCCAGCAGCCGCTTGTTTGTGGAGGAGACCTGACAAGTCGATTACCGAGTGCAGCGGAAAATTTATGATTATTACTTCATGGAAATGCAATCAGTCGGAAACGCTAAGGTAGAAGAACTACCACGTCTGCAGATCACATACAAGATACACAAGAACTCTGACTGCATTTCCATGAATTAATGAACATAAATGTTTTTCCTTGAGCTGCGAAACTCCGTTGATCTCTGTGATCGACTTGTCAGGGCTCCCCTACAAACAAGCGGCTGCTGGAGGAGAGTGGGTGAGTTGTGTTTAGTGTCTTTGCTAACGCTAGGACCCTATATGTCCTGTTGATGAAGTTAGGTGCTGTTCTGAGCATTATTTGTGGCTATAGAGTGGTGTTTTGGTTGAGGTTTGTTTATGGCTCCTCAGACCGCTGTGTATTACTATCCTGCGGTCGTTACTAAAGTTGGTATAACTAGAGAAGCAAGCGGTCGGCAACATTCATCTCTGGAGGGGGGGTCTAACTCGGTGTTACGGTGTGTTTGACCCTAAATTTATTTTACGCCTTTCACCAACATCAATTCTCAGCACAGTTTCTGAACGGGGTCCGTGAATGACCTTTTCTTGACACAAACTTGGACCAAAACTGGAACACGACCAAGTACAAAATGGAGGTGATTAATATACGACGTTGCCCTTTTACTCTGTTCCACCCCTGGCTGAGTGCAGATAGGCTCTGTCCTCGGACACTGTCGCCTTTAACACCTCCCTGCTTATCTCTCCTGGGTGAACAGGCTCTGTTTAACATTTCAGAGTTTACGTCTTTTTATCACCAACCTTATTTTCGTCGAACACGTTGAAGACAAAAGAGGCGAACTTTGTGGGATCTCCAAAAGGAAAGAACTGCTTGTAGATCTTCTGAAAGCCCACGGCGTCCAGCTGCCCGCTGGGACAGTCTTTAATGAAGCCTTTGTACCTGCGAAAACAAAGATGGAGATTATTCAAAGATATCGTTTATAATAATGCACCGAGAAGGATGCATCACCAGGACAGGATGCTGAAGCCACCTCCTCACTTCTGCAGCCGTTTAAGAGATAGTGTTGGATCAAAAAGCTAAAGTGCAAAGCCATTTGTCTCATTCACAGATAAGACGATCAGCCTAATCCAATAGCGAGCCCAGAGTGGTTAGCTCTAATCAAATTACTCTCTAGTCCTCTTTTGATAATATGCGTGCCTGATAGATAAGTCTGAGCGCTTCCTCTCGCCACTGGAAATGACATATCTGGAGAGCGCCTTAATATCTCTATTAGTCTAAATATAGCAGCGTCTCATGAGCAATTTCAAGGGCAGTCACTCAAAGGTAGGCGGTTTCACAAAGGAGCACACAGCAGCCTCAGAGTCTGACTGCGTGGTAACAGGTCAGCGCTTGAGAAGAGAGCGGCGGCCTTGACAAAAATAAACCTTAGATGTAAAGTGGGAGTCGGCGGAAATAGAATGGAAATAATAATAATACTCTCCGCTTATGAAAGGCGTAGAAAAAAACCCTTCGCTCTTGATAACTTCTGACGCAAGTTTGCACGAGGGAGCGCCGCGTGTTCGACTCTGATTCAGTTAAGACTGTTCAAAACAAGGTTGGGCTGTAATTATGGTCAGGGAATGGCAGAGAGAGGAGAGTGTGTGTGTGTGTGTGTGTGTGTGTGCGTGTGTGTTGATGAAGAATGAAGGCCAGGACACATCCTTTTCCACTCCTCTTAAACTCTTTACTTTTAATCTGCCTCAGAGATAATGACGGCGGCTCCATACAGTCAGAGAGATGGAGAGACGCTTTGAGGAGCGGCGGGGAGAAACTTGGGCGTGAAGGGAAGCGAGTGGCGAGCAGAAGCATGTAATTCTCACATCTGAGTTATCTGGAGATACGCGTGAAAAATGAAAGCCGGGCTCTAAAGCAGAATACAACCTAATTGGTATTCAAAGTGCAGAACGCACAATGAACATCATAATCCAGAGCCGACCCCGTTCACCTGAAATCTGTCATTTTAGATGTGAGACGATTGAGAATCACAGCAGGCAGCAGAACAATAATCTGTCATACTGTGTCCAAGTCTGTGTACATGTGAGGCACAGGTCAAACCAAAGTGAAGAGCTGCTGCCCTCCAATGGGGGGATCCCTGCATCAACATCAGAGACCAGTAACTGCAAACTAATGTTTCTTAAATTACAGACAAATTAACGGGTAGATTAATCCATAACTTATTATAAATGTATGAAGTGGGGTCTTTAAATTTAACTTATAACCACCTCTCTTTAGAAGAACATCCTCTGAACTGTTCCCGTCTTTACACATTGTTTGTGCAGTTTTGAAATCCACAAGGTAGGGCTGGGCGATATGGCCTCAAATCAATATCATGATATATTGATCAGTTCACCTCGATAAATAGACGATAACTACTCCACAAGCTGCTCACCCCCTCCCACATTAACTTCGTCTACTTCAGCCGCTCCAACTTTTGAACCGTCCTCCATCTCCTCACCTGTCTTTACCTCTTTGTTACAGACTGGATGGGGCGGAGTCACGTCTCTGACGTAGGACAGCGTCTTAAAGGGACATGAGACCATAGCCTACCTACACACATCCAAAAACAACTTTGATTTATTTTCCTAACACTGAATATACCGATATGAGCAAAATGACATTGGTTATTGTCATAAATTTCTATTTAGGTAAATTTTCGGTTTATCGCCCAGCCCTACTACAAGGTCAAATAATCTGACAGTTTTGGACTTGAGGAAGATCCCTCATTCAGACCCCACAAAGTCTGGAAAAAGCTTGATTTTCTAAACCTAAGCTCTCTAATCAGGATGTTGACATGGTCCGGGTTGCGTTTTTTTTATCCAAATTTCAGCAGAAAGTCTAAAAAGTTTCAGAGAGCAGGTTCGGGGTCTTTGGGAGGCAGTTGGAGTCTAATTAAAGGTCCTCTTATAACTAATGCAGAGGCTAAAAGGATAAAAGCCCGGCTTGTTTCTTATGAGTCACTCAAAGTTATGTAAGTAAGGACCAAATCTCCGGAGTATCCCTTTAATAAACCTTTTCCCATGCCTTAGAGAGAGAGAGAGAGAGAGAGAGAGAGAGAGAGAGAGGGCAGGTTCCTTTTCTAAAACTGTTGCTTATGAAAATGACAGAGCGGCGAATTTAACGAGCACTCCGCCGTTTCAGCTCTGAACTTACATAAATGGTTTTCTACAGTCTGAGTGGATGAAAAACTGCATCAAAGTTTGAAAGTAGTCGACACATTTTTCTATTTTATTCTTCTTTCTTTTCTAAAACCTGACCCTGTTTCACCGTCTGGTCTGAGATTTGCACGGAGAGAGAGAGAGAGGGCACTGACAGTCGTTTCCTGAAAGTTTGGCGTCGACTTCATCCCTTTAGAGATTAGAGAACGGTCTGGAGTTTTTTACTCAAATAGGAAAAGAAAACACGAGCACAGGTTACGACAGGAAATATTGGACCCATTCTTCACGAGCCACGTGTCCTTAAAACCACTCTGACCCTGAGCTGACCTTTTCAGGCGGACAAAGTAACTTGGTGTGATCCTGATCTCTGCCTCAGCCGAGCGTGTTTGAAAGAACGAGTATCTCCTCCGTCTGACGGGACTCTGAGCGCTGCAGATGTCTCCTCCAAACTAGACTAGACAGACGGAGAGAGAAAACACGTATACCATTTGGGATCTTTGGTGAAGCTGATAACACGTCATCTTTTTTCATCTTCGGTTTGGAAATCGTTCGTCTCAGCTTATGTGGTTAAAATTTAAAAGCTGCACTGCCGAGCTTTGGCGAACTCGCTTCTTTCTAAGATTTTGTTTCTTGCCAAACATGTTGTCTTCAGGTCCAACTCACACTGACTCGAGTGAAATCACTTAATCAGATTTCACACAGCTCCCTCTCGATGCCACAGAAGGCTTTGTGCAACTTTCCTCCACACATACTGTGTCTCTCCACGAGACCTGGAAACTAACTGTGATGAGAAAAACGGATGTAACATTGATGTAGATTCAGAGGATTCTCACTTTTTAAAGGAAGCACATCATTATCGATTAAATTGTAAATTACTTTGGTAAACTTTTTCGTAGGACAGATGGACAAAAAGGATCGAGTCTTGCAGGAATCATACTGGACTTAAATGGACTAGTTTAAAGTACATCCGTTATGTTGTGGCGTCTGACAAATTCGTGCACACATTTGGAGTTTTCATTCGTCAGACAGTGCCGTTTACCCTTTCCAGTATGTCGATAGTCTTGTCTATTCGCACAATTCGACATTTAACATACTTCCAGTCGAGTTGCAGAAGCTTTAGCCACAAATCAAGACACAGTAGCTGTGTACACACGTCTTCTAGGTGTCAGAGACATCCGAGTGATAATCAGAATCACCTTCATCTGCCAAGAACATGAAGAGGAAATCTGACTCTGTGACTCTGGTGCTAAGACACACACAGTCAGAACGAACATGGGGTCGTGTAAAAAGGCCACCATGCTTTGTATTTGCAGGGACAAAGCAGACGTGACGTTGTGCATCGGACCACACTGAGGGACAGCATGAAGATAAAGTATTTATCACCGACTCCTTCTCCCCTGGCATCAACCTCGGTGGTTTGCTAAAGAGCTGTGCGGGACGTTTCCCTTGTTCCTTCCTCGCTGGCAGCAACAATCCTGCACTATAGCATTAGGTTATTGATTCCAGGTGAGCCTGGAGCATACTAATGACGTTCCCTGGGAGGAGAATTAGAAAGGGGAACGAATTTGATGCACAACACAGGCATTTATCTAACCCTGCTAATTCTTGTGTGTCTCTGCCTGTGCTCTAATTACACGCCATCTGGCATTTCCCCTGGTAAAATTCCCTCTCATCCCTCACACTCACTCGTGTTGATTGCTGCTGATCTTCAAGTGAGGACTCATGCGAACTTTTCTGTGAAAGACAGTGGGAGTGATGATGAACTAGCCGGGGGCAGTGGGGGTTTAAGGAGGGGGTATTCCACCTCAGTGCACCCAGGCAGCCCCAGAGACAGGCTGGAGACGAGGCTCCGGACCTGCCAGCGCCCGGCTATCTCAGCGTTCTCCGCCGCTGCCTCCTTCCTCCCCTTATCAACCCCTTTAACGGGGGCGCAGGAACAGAGACGAGCTCCTTCCATGCACGCAGAATTAGGTCGTGAAATGCAAAACCAAAGCAGGATAAGTGAAGTGTGAACATGGAGGAGTGATCACTTTATTACAGAGCTCCCTCCTCTGATACACACTCGTCTTTGTTTTTCATTTGCAAAGAGACAATAGCCCAGAAGCGGCGTGCGGGAAACAAAAGCGATGACTGCACTCGAGCTTGAATCAGCGCTGTAAAAAAAAACAGCGCATCGTCTCTTATCCATGACCAGCAGCTATCAAAGTGTGGTTCACCTTCACTGTGATGACGGCTCACACCTCAGCTCTCTGTCTTACCCCTGTGTTTGCATGTATAAGCACATATATCAGAGCACTTCAACTACAGGATGATGCTCCTGCAGACTCTAACTCTAACTAATCTGGAGGCTCTGTGGCCGTGTAGTCATTAAGCGTCTCAAAGTGAAACAACCTTTAAGCTCAGGGCGTTCTTCTCTTATCAGACATCCCTCCTGCAAACGGAGCAAAAAGGTTGTCGAGGAATGCATCATGGAAACGTCTGTATCAGTGTTATCAGCCTTCAAAGTCAGTCAGTCTCTCAGTGAGGCTTCAAAGTCTTTCTATTTGCAGAGCTTGTCTGTCTTCAGGGCAGTGTGAAGGAGATGGCTTCAAATCAGCGATCGTTTAAATTCTTAATTCTCCGTTCATGGATACGAGAAGAAACCGAAAACATGTAAAAGTGGACTAAGAAGAGGAGGTGAAACTCCACGGTTCCTGTGAGCTACAGCACAATGGCTGATACATAACTGTCGAACATATGGGAGGCAAACATGGTTATTAAATATAGATGTAGAAACTTACCATTGCTGCACTTCTTTCTCTGTAACTGTAAGAGAAATAGAGAATGACATGAGCTCAGAGGAAAACTAACGCTGCCCTAGAAAAGAAGGAACATGCTGTTAG
Source organism: Xyrichtys novacula (assembly GCA_962446985.1). NCBI lineage: Eukaryota > Metazoa > Chordata > Actinopteri > Labriformes > Labridae > Xyrichtys > Xyrichtys novacula. The sequence continues at coordinate 2,132,754 of OY660875.1, forward strand.
AAACGAAGAATGAAGAGCATCGTTACTCATCCTGGCCTGATCCTTTCATACTTTAAGTTTCATCATAAACTTTGATTGGAGTCTGATTTGGATCATTCTTTTGAGAGTATGGATTGACTGATCTGATGTGATCTACCAGGTGCTTGGGTGGAAACAGAGACAGGAACAGAGGATGGATTAAATCGAGAATTCAACATTTCATCGCTGATATTGAACAACTGAGTGAGCGGGCATGTCAACCCTCGCAGGACTGAAGTTATACCCCGGCTGTGAGCGCAGAAATCAATTATTCTAGACAACTATCTGAGGCCATGAATAATAATTTCTCCTGGGCAGTATACTAGAGGAGTGGTGGGAGTAAACCCTCGGGAGCAGCAAAAAGACAAACAAAGCTGGCGGATTGGAGGTCAGCCATAGATTTAAGAAAGAGGAGAGTTTAGAAAAGAGGATATTGTGAATTCATGCCGGCACTAACAGCGTTATCTGCCAGTATCTAATCAAACAGTCCCCCTTGGCTTTCCTCGCCTCTTTACCAAAGCAGGTCTTGACTGCTTGGCCCCAAAGGTGACTAATGAAAACAAGAAATCAATGACATTAGTTATAACACAGGTTATCTGGGGACAGGCGGGCTGAATTCATGTCACTGTGAGGCGACTACTGTACCACATGTCTGCTGAGCCTGGAGCAAAGGAAGAGCTTTAGAAACACAACAGAGAGCCGCTTAGTGAATCAATGATGTCCACTTTAATGTTTAACCCTTAATGTTGGTGTTTCTGTGTAACTGCACAACCACGGGGGGTAAAAGTTTCATGCCAGGTTGCAGATGTCTGAGTTCGCTCTACTGCCTCACAGCAGACTGGTTCCTGGTCTGAAACCCGTAAGGGGGTTTCCTGCTTTTGTGCCGTTTGCACGAGAAAGTCTGAACATGAGGATGAATGGTTGTCAACTCTGTGATTGACTGGTGACCAGTCCACTAAGGCTGTGAAGTCTTAGTGGACTGGTCGACTTACTGATCGAAACATGCTGAGTCGACCAAAACTCTGATTGGTCGACTCTATTTTTTTAGTGTCAATTTACAGTCTATGGTTAATTTCATCAGGAGGAATGAACCAAGTTCTATGGGGGTGTTTTCAGAGCACCCCACAGCTAACAGCCTGTCTCAGAACACCCCCCTTTGTTTTCTCCATTTTGGATTCAGGGACACCAGCTGGAGACAGGAAGATTGAAGAGCGTCCACGTTAGTTAACGTCCAGTGGTTTGCTGAATATTTATTTTTATTTTGAACGTTTCAACTTTCATCGTGTTTCATTGCCGTCTTGTGCTGACATCAGTATATTTTCACCCCGCCGAGCTGCGTCAGGTTTGCCGTCAGAGTTTGACCCCCCCATTGGTCGACTTTTGGTTGAAAATTTCAGGGTTTTAGTCGACCAAGAATTTCTTTTGTCCACCTCTCCACAACGATCGGATACCCTACCTGTCAGTCAAAACCCCAGAGCACAAATCACAACCAACCTCTCCACAGTTGACCCCTTCCCCTCCCCTCTGGGCAGCTCACCTGTCCTAAATCACCTCACTGATCTCAAACACGCACACCCACTGAGCAGCAGGAGCAGAAAGATCTCACTAAGCCCTCCTCAACAAAAAGTGAACAAAGAAGAAACTGGAATCTGGATCATGAGAACTCATTACTCACCCTTGGACCTGGTAAGAAACAAACACCAGAATAATTCAACCAATTGTGTCAATACAAAAACCTCAACCTCAAACCTCATTCAGTACCCTTTAGGACACGTAGATTACCACAGATGAGCTAATGCAGCTACACTGAGAGAGAACCTGCTGGAGAACAGTGAGCACCAACAAACACCTACTGTAGAAATAATACTATTTACTGACTGGACTGTTCTATGCACTGATCACCTGTATCTTCAAACAGGTCAGACAATGGATGGCGAGCGACCCAGGAGGACTTCCAAAGGCTTCCCCTCTCACCCTAGACCTCATGCCTGATACCTGAGGCCCCCTTCTCTGGTAAGTGGTAGGCCAAACCTCAGCCTTTACCTTTGGTTGGACATGATGACCCTTTAATTTCATTCACATTGAAAAATAAATAGTTATTTCAGATTTTAGTTTTCTATTGAAACTAAGGAAAGGGAAGTTTTTTTATTTGGATGTGAATTTGTTTGACTGTGTTTAAGAAACATTTTACTTGCAGTTTAGAACTTAGTTTTATTCTTTCTGGCATTCTTTGAGTTTGTTACAAGTTCAGGGCGTACATCGCCGCTCACCCGGTGACAGCTGGGTCTGCTCCAGTCTCCCGGCAACACTTAACGGGATAAGCAGTAGAGAAAATGGATGTTCAGATCGAATGAAACCATTATCATGTCTGGCACCCTCACAATGCCAGAGACCGGTCAGGTAATAAAAATATATTCATGATTAGTGCGGACACTTTAGCATAAAACTCTCACTTCTGAGCCATAATGGGCCCGCTGCAGTGCTGGATCAGAACCCCACTGAGGTTATCAATAAGAAGTCCAGGTCAGGTTGACTTGGCCTGCATATATCTTCACCTCCATTTGTTCTGCTCAGCATTTCACTGAGAAACCCATCAGGCCTGGGTGATAAATGTCAGGGTCAATCTCACGACTGTCAGCCATGCAAAGCTGCCATTAAATTGACCTGAAAAGTCAAAGGAGTCCGAAAGTGAGGCAATTTACAAAAGCTATGAGTTAATAAAAAAAGAAGAAAGAAAAGTATTACATAACTCAGTCAGAGGCGGTGGGTAATCATGAAACGATCCCACTGCAGGAGAGTGCAGAGCTAAACTCAGCTGCTGGACCCTGCAGGGTCTGCGAGAACACATCCAGCTTGAGCTGTGTCACTGTGAGCCTCTTCATGGCTTTGACAACTTACAAAATCATCATGTTGTTACCCGGGCCGGGCCTGCATCCTGCAGACATCCTCACAGGGCTGTTAGTGTGTCCATGTGAGGCCAGAGAAAAGCATTTCTGTGTTTGAATCAGCACAGGTGAGGCTTCGACCATCATGAACAGTTTTCACTGAAAAAGGAAAAACACCGGCGACCCCGAGTCCTTGCGGAGCTTAATGTTATCTCTGGTAAGAAAGGGTTTTATTCAAAGTCATAATGGCTTTTTGGATGAAGATGTCTGCTTTTCCAACACAGCAGATATTCTTTTCAACTCGACTGAACATATTTCAGGTCGCTCTGTTGCCCATCTAGACTGACGGCATAATTTGCTGGCCATAAAAGCAGCCTTCCTCAACTACCGCTGAAACAAAGAGACAGATAAGCACAGAGAAATGTAGTCCCAAATCTGTCAGGAACCAAAGGACAGCATTTACTAAAATGGTTGACAAAGCATCTCATGGGGAGCAAGAGAGAGAGAGAGAGAGAGAGAGAGAGAGGCAACGGGATAAAGGAGAGAAGAAATGACGGAGTCTCAGCAAGACGACAACAACAGACCAAGAGAGAATGATCACACAGAAAGCTCGGTGCCCCTCTCAGCGATGCTAACCAGATAAGATCCTAATTACACTATTCCATTCCCTGCTCAAAGAGGGCAATTAGGGGATAAAGTGGGAGAGACAGGCCGAAAGGGTAAGAGAGGAAGAGAGAGAGGGAGGAAGAGAGAGAGAAGAGAGAGAGAGAGCAAAGGACAGCAGCAAGCAGCCCAGCCCAGCACGGAGCCCAATCTTCCTCCACAGCAATTTCCTGCCACAACAGCCTCCTTGGCTCTGCTGTGGAGAGACCCACCACACAAATAACACTGTCATTAAGCAGGCAATAGATGTCAACTCCCACCCACACCTGCAGACTGAGCTGCACAAATCAAAATAATAACGCTCACTCCACAAATAGCACACAAATGATTAATATAGTGTCTCCCCAGCAGATTTTGTTGCTGTAATTATTCATGTAATTTCTGCTCAAAATTGATTGGCGACCTGAGGGGAGGATCATCTCTGATATTTTTCATGATAAAGAGATGACCAGTAAAGCTTTTCACTTGAAATAAGATCAAAGTTTCACTATTTCTAAACGTCTCCTTTAATATATTCTCAGTCTATACTCTGTTTATCTCCCTGTGTCTCTATATGCATTTTAAACTACACAGAGGGTCCATGATCTGCATGTAAAACCTCACCCTCATCTTTAAACCCCCAGCTTGATAGCTGATAGAAACTCAGCCTCTCCATATTCATTAATCCCTTCAGCGTGATTTGAAGATGCTGATTACAACTTCTGCCAGACCTTAACTGATCCCAATTTGCTCCACAATATTTATATGTAAATTAAAATCGGGCTGGGGGCTTATTCTCAGCTGGCGTTTAGATGTAGCTCCAAGAAACTGGTGTGAAATCTTAACATATTAGAGCACAGAGGGCAAAAAAGAAAAAACGATCTGAAAATTGCAGCAGTAAATTAAAACAGAGGTACTCCTATAAGAGACTGCGCTGATACGTTTGGCCTTTAGGAAAGACTTTGTGATTGTAAAAACAAGCGGAGGTACTTACAGTAAGTTTTCCTCGTTAACTCCTCCACCACCTCTGGCTTGAGCTTGCTGTTTGATTTACCCATGATCTTCAGCTCTCCTCCACACCTCCAAATCCACCTTGGCACGCAGCACCTGTTACTACCTCCTCTCCAGCCTGCTCCTCTGCCAAAAACACACACAAACGTGGGCCAGTTTAGGTGCAATGACACCGCTGACAGAGGAGAGGAACGCTTTTGTTTTGGTCTGGACGGAAAAAAGAAACTTCCATTCAAGAAGCTCGAGAGAAGTCTATGGATGTGTGTAGTTCACCCCAGCTACTGCCATGCTCTGCTCAGTCATCAGCCCTGGCACTTCAGACAGGCTATTCAAACCCCAGGGGCCCTGTGAAGAAGGGTCGGCAGGTTGTTCAGTCTACACAAGCGCCGCTGAGTGCCTATGTGACCGCCTCGTTTCTTCACAGCAGTCCGTGGGCGAAGAGTGGCGTTTGGATGCGTTGCTACCTTCGTCCTTGGATACAAGAGTCACTCAGAGGCTGGGTTGAGCACGCTCACTCCCTCACAGTCATTCTCTGTTCTCACTCCTCCCACCCCTCCTTTCCCACCACTATCTCTATTGCTCTGGGTAAGTTACTGTAGAAAAGAATCCTCCCTCCTGACAGCTAAGATAAGGAGGTGTGTAAACTAAAACACAATGAACAGAGCTCGCCTTGGATGCACCCTGCTGCACTTTGCTCTCACTCACAGCATTAACTCTAATCCCTTGAATCTGTACATGCAGGTCTGAGTATTCATTTAAGGCAGAAAAAGGTCTTTTCATTGATGCCGTTCTTAAAATTAGTGTATGAGCTGCCTACCAGGCATACAGGCGGATTTTGGAAAGTGACAGTTTTCTTTTCTTCTCCATTCTGACTCATAATTCCCCCTCCTTCCTGGCCTCACGACAGCATGGTATGGTGATTTCCTCATCTCTGTCACAGCAGACAGGAGATGAGGGATAATGGAATTTCTTTGTACCGGGGCCTGGCGTCGGCACTGATGCCTAACCGCAGCAGCTGCTGTGTGAGCCACAAAATAAGAAAATACAGTATGCACCTTCACTGCAAACATCTGTTCCCCGTCTCACTGGCCAGTGGTGTCCTTCTGAAGGATGCCGCACCGGTAATCACCATCTTGTGTTGTTTTCCGTCTGTGTTCCTGGGGTTTTTTACTGCAGAATGAAAAGAGACAGACATCAGTTAGAAAAAGGAAGGCATCATTTGCACTGTTTTGTCACCTAGAGCCACAGACATGATGAGAGCAATAGACTGTAAAAGCCCTCAGAATGACCTTTGTGTTGGTGAAAATAGCCCAAAGGCAGCATAGAGAGCATGTCAAAGTAAACAGCTAGCAGTAAAAAGCTAATTAAGTAGCATTCAAGTCATAAATATCTACCTGCTTTAAGTCATGAGCTGGAGAAACAGGTGAGTAGGTGAAAACAGCAGAACAAAACAGACTCACACGCACTCTAAAATTCATACTAAATGACTGGGTTGAGTAAAACACACAAAAGAGCACTTTGTTTTCACGTATTTGTTATAAAAAAGACTGAAAAAGCTGACAGTGGCGGCAGCAGCAGGTGGGATGTTGCCTGGCAGTACCATAGCAACACACAGTTTATGACTACAGAGAAACAACGGCTACAGTGCGGGAAGCTCGCTAGTCATTGTACTCTCAACGGTCGGTACCCACGTTGTACTTGAGGCGAGTTAACGGAAAAGAAACCGGAAAACTCACCTCGAAATGAATGAAAGCTTCTCTGTTTAAAACGTCTCCGGGGTTTACCTGAGCCACGGAGGCGGGAAGTCGCCGTCCAGACAGTCCAAAAGCGGATAGAGAGAGAGGAGGGGAGAGCCTCACACCGCTGACCGACTAACGTCGTGTTCCTCCGCCGAGTTCCGGAGACAGACCGACTCGCTGCTGCGCGCGGATGGCCGCTCGTGCTGCTCTGATGCCGCCGTCAGGCAGTGACGTTGCTGCTGCTGCTGCTGCCGCCGTTGGCCTCGGTGCCGGAGACACTGACGTCGCGGTACCGCCGCCGCTTAAACACTGGCTCTTTGTGTGAGTTAAGAGGATCCACACGTACCATCCCGTAAGCTGTGAAGTTGTAGTCCTCTCAAAGTCACTTTACACTCATATTTTCATTTCAGTGAACCGTTGGAAGGCGGAGATGGCAGTTTTGGCAAACTTGTGTGCCAGTTTTCCTTGGCACCGATGTGTGCTAGCAAACGTCCTGAGTAGTCTTTCTATAGAGGTCAAACAAACTCACAAATTATGTTATTATGACTGTAAGTTTTCATTATAAGTTTATCACTGTAGCAGTTTTTCAACTTTTCGTTTATAGTCTAGCTTTACAATAGGGGAGACTGGGGTAGGTTGAGCCACCCCCTGTTTCTTTGAAATGGTAAAAGACTTTGATCATGTGACTAAATATTTAGAAGATGGGCATCAATCATAGACTGCATATGGACAACTTGGTTCCGCCTCCTGCCATTATACGGATTTGAAGCGAAAAAGCGCTCAGTATTTCCACGATTTTTCTTCATTTCCTGAAACCAACATTGCACATTAGCGTTGTGCGCATTCGGCGGGAGAGTCGCTGTGATGACGCTCGGCTCAAACAGCGTATTCCCCGGGTGAGCTACGAAATCCTTGTATGCCCATAGACTGTATCAGTTGTCAATCATAGAAAACATGAACCCCCTAAGAACTCTTAAAAACAGTTCTTTGGGGAACTACATGTCAACATCTCAAGCAGAGGGGAAAAAAATTATGTTCTGTGTAATTAAGTTTGTCCACAGCTCCATAAACTTTGCTGGCTGAGGCGGGATTTATGACCTATACTGCAGCCCGTCACCAGAGGGTGCTGTTCTCGGAGTGGTTTCACCCAGCGAGGAGGCAGATGGTGTCCATTCTAATGGCTACTAATTGGCGACTAATAAAGTCAAAATAGTAGTTCTGGGGTAACTGAGAAAGTAAAGGAGTCTGATGAGAGGATCAGAGTTTGTGTTCAGATTGTTGGAGACCTTTTTTTTTTTGTCATGCTATCTTATCGAGACAGTTCTGTTTACACTCATTCTGTTGGTTTGCAGGGATGAACAACATCCTGAAATATATGCAGATAAGCTCACAAATTATGTCATTATGACTTTAAGCTTTTTATTTTATAAGTTTATCACTGCAGCAGTTCTTCAATTTATCGTTTATAGTCTCGTTTGACATACTATTAATTAATGACCCAGTGTTAATCCTCAGGCTCATAATCTGTTTTTTTTACTGCGTCTCCGTTTGCCCATTAACTTTATTTGCTTTTGTTTAATTGAAATTATACCAGATAAACTGTATGTTATTAGAGCGTAGAAGTATCCTTTGTAGGGATAATTTTACATTGTCGGATCTCACAAGATGTGATAGATAAAAATAGTCTCAATGGATTCAGGGCTTTGGATCTTAAAACACTACAATTCCCATAATGCTCTTTTTACACCCCTTTCCTAGATTTCTAGCTCCACCCACATGGTCTTTACACTTTCTGCATAAAACAGACCTTATTATTATAAAATCCATCATAAAACTGTCACTGCAGTCTGAGATAAACTCCACAGAAAGTATAATCTGACAGTTTTAGGTGCTTTAAGTTATGTCTGACATTTGCTCTGAATATTATGGTCATATGTAAGAAAGACGTCAGTCATCTTGTAGGATTATGATTGAAAAATAACATGAGACTGTGAGGTCGAATACCAGGAAACTTCAGGTTCAGTTTATCCAAACATAGCCCACTGTAATTACAGACTTGGAGACCAGCTAGAGGAACCATGAAACACGGGGATGGGGACAAATGATTTCAGATATCTAATTTGCTCAAGCAGAGAGAGAAAAATCTGACCGGTTTGACAGCAAAGATTTATGTTCTGCAGTATTCACATATTGATCGCTCATTAGACTACATCGATGTGCGAGGACGAGTAATTTTCTCCCCCGGGTCTCAATTTATTAGGACTGTTGCTTGTGTTTGTTACTGGTATTCTTGTTGAGTCAAAACTTTACAGTGAAACCTTTTTCTGTGCAGCTTATTAGCATTCAAGTCTCGTCAGCCACATGCAGACAGATGTTTAATTACAGCATTTATCCGCTAACTACTGCTACACTATCATTCAGCAGCCCAATAGGAGCTTTCTGCCCATTCATGGGAGGACTGGATCTAAATGTAGGCTGGCTGTGGAGCTTGGCCATCTTAGTATTCTGTGCCCTTCCCTGCAGTCCCTTATTGCAGTCAACTGCAGTTACAGTTGTCTCAGAGGAATAGAGGGAACAAGGCTGTGCACAGGAAAAAAAAAGAGGCCATGGCAGTATGGAGGGTGAATTAACAGAAGATTTCTAATCTTTGAAGAGAAGACAAGGTTCTGTTTTTTGCAGTTAAAGTAGCTTTAATTCCAGCTATATGAGTTCAGGACACAGGGTAAAATGAGCTAAAATCACATCACTTTTACATTAGTACATCTGCATGTGAACAAAGAGGGTGTCTGTAAGGAAATACCAATAGTTAAGTTTGCTTAAAGTGCTTCCACAGACCTAAACACCCAAATTAAATCTTAAATTTCCACTAATTCCCATTCTGTTTTTCTCAATCTGTCAAATATACTCATTTAAAAGTCTTGAGTTTCCAGTGCAGAGCATCAAACACTGACACTATCATGTGTATTTATCAGAAACTTCACACCATCATCATTAAATCATCATCTTCAGCAGCAGCAGCAGCAGCAGCACAGAGGCATCATTAAACACCCCTGCAGGGTCTTTGCATCCCAATGATATACTGACATATGCTTAGGCGGCTGGAAGGAAATCATGGTTTAGAAAATATCTGTATATTTTGAGAGTTAAAGCTCCCTCAGTATGGGGATATAAGCTTTGAAAGACATCATGTCAGAGCTGAGAGTGTCCCATCAACAGCAGATTTGTCTCAATTAGCAGCAAAAACACTGGAAAGTTGTAAAAAATAATCCATCAGCGAGGAAACAATCTACCGCTGACAGATTTCCTTATAACACAGCATGAAGACAGAAACATGCACACATAAACAACGCACATAGCAGCTGAAGGAAACATCCGTATACTTGCAGAGCGGACATTATGAGGCCATTTGGTGGTGATATTTTTATGTAAGGCTGTAACTTTGATCGAACATCTGATTCATCACTTTGGCAGTTTTATAAATAGAAACTTCGCTAATAGAAAACAGCTTCAGTGAGTCAGAGATGAAAGATGGGCTCGATATAACCATAGCCTTCAGGTTGCAGTAACAATTGATAATATGAAAGATTTAAAAAAAAAAAGCCGTTCAAAGCTGGAGGATGGACTATTTCAGCGCTCATTACATCACTTTGTGCTTAGGAAGCAAGATTTTCACACCAGCTACTGAGATTAACCTCTAATTACTTTCTATTCACAGCCACAGTGGATACCCATCAGTGAAGTGGAGCCTGCACTAGAGTTTAGGTGGTGGTGCTAAACTGAAGAGGAAGGTCAGTGTTTACAGATTTTGCACCCATGAATCTTTTACTACAGGGTGACAGACGGAGAGACTCAGACAGAGCAGCAGATGAACGGGAATCCTTTTATGCACAAAGCAGAGCCACTTTGCATAACTGCCTCTCACAAATGAAGCAACAAGAGATTGGGCTTCACAAAACAAAACCTGGTTCACCAAATGTCACTTTAAAGGGTCAGTGCAACTAATACGCCACATATGCAGGGACGTTTTTAATGCATCAAAGTTTAGCGAGGGAAGGAGAGCAGATCAGAGGAATAGCAATCATTGTTTCTCCATAAAAAACCTCCTCCTCCTCCTCTTCCTCCTCCTCCTCCTCCTTCAGTAACTGCATCCAAACAGCGTTTTCCTGAGGCATCATCTGTTGTGCCCACTTGAGCGTCCCATATGTCTTGATTTATAATTTAAGACATCATAAATATACAATTCCTCCCCTGCTCGGACCAGACACGAGGATCCAGCAACACTTATCACAGTCTGTTGTGCTCGTTAAATCCAGCAGGGCGTTGAGGTTTTAGAGGAGCGGTGTTGCTGGTGTAATGCCTGTAACACCCAGCTGTTAATTCAGACTGGAAAAAGGCAGATATCTGTCAGGCTAATGGGAGACGGGGCTCGAGTTCTGGTTTTATGGAGATAAACTGTAGCCTCTCAGGAGGGAAGAGGATGGAGAGGAGGTTAAAGAGCAGAACGGGGGCGGTCAAACTCTTTCTGCAGGAAAAACAACTCTTCAGAGTTGGTCTGAAAGGTGGATTAGAGTCTGTGTTTGTTTATGTGGCAGGAGGAAAATGAAAACATATCAACAGAGTCAGACGGTGTTACATGAGAGGGAGAGCACAATCAGAGGAGCCTGGTTCTACTTTAATGATGTACAAATAATTAAATATTTTGAATATCAAGCATCTGAAGTAGTAAATGAACATAATAAGAGCCATGACCCGGAGGATCAAACCTGTCAATTACAGCTTTAATGTTTCCTTTTATCGTTTCTGCTGTGAAACTTCTGAATGAGGCAATTTAGCATTTAATATGATTTTATGGCTCTTTTGGAGGAAGATGGTATTTTGTTACTCTCCTGTGTGAGCGCTTCTTTCCCCTTCCACTCTCTTTGGTGCATTTGCACAGGATCACGTCTGCCCTCTCATGGCTCTACCGAGTAATAACACACATTTGTTTTTTTTTATGTTAAACAGGATTCATTCAGAATTCACTGCAGCTGTGAGGGTCTAAATTTAAATAAGAGTGCCATCACATGTGGGTGTTTGTTTCTAAATTTAGCATGCAGCTGGTATCTTTAATTCAATCCCATTATCAAAATGTTTGAGTACAAAAGTCTGGATGGGTTGTTGTGATAGTTTTGCTCAGTGATAGAGGTAGAAAGTACAGGAATTAGTCATAGTACAACAAAAGAAAAACAACCAATCAGAGCTGTCCTTCTGGTCCCTGAGTTTGGGGTAAAAAAACAGCGGATGACGCGTGTCCTTCGCCAACTTTACCCTCCTGTTTACACAAACACACATTACTCCTACTCTCTGCTACAGAACAGGAGGCTGACATATTAGAGTGGTGTTAAAGCAGAGCAGGTAGACACACACACTCTCACTCACACACAGGAAGAGACGAGGGGAAACATGGTTTTTATGACTCTGCTCTGTCTGCTCCTACTGTGGCCTGGATCTGCCGCTCTAATGACTTCTCCATTGGACGAGGTAGGTGGAAAAGCTGCGGGGCGAGCAGGAGCAGGAGCGCTGCGGTTAGTGATTCCACTGCTTCTGCAAAGTCCATTGAACCCTTCAACTTTAAACTGCTTATCATCCTGTTAGAAAAACCACAACCTGTAGAGAGTCACAACTGTGCCGGACTGGAGTTAAAAACTAACCTCTAAAACACTTTATATTGTCATCCAGTGTTCAGGCCACAGATCTAAGTTTAGCAACACAACTTTTAAAGCTGCTGTTTCCTAAAGAGCTAAAAACTGTGTTTTTGTTTGTCTCCTCTTAAAGCATTTTCATCACTCCTCCAGTACAAGGGACATAGTTTCCTCTCCTGATGCCTCAGGTACGTCTCTGAACACGGGGAAAGAATCAGAATCAGCTTTGTTGAATCAGCACATAGAGGGCCTGTGACTCTGGTTTACAGGGCAAACAGACACAAACATACAAAAAGGTGATAGATCAGCAATAATTGGTGAAGGAATCATAAATAAAACGACAGAGTTTTTGACAGAAATGGCTTCATAACATTTACAGTATGACAGTAAACTATAGGAACAGTATTTTTGGACTCGTAAAAGGCCTTTGGTACTATCAGCTATGACTTACTTTAGATAAATGATAAAAACTCTAAAATCTTTTCCAAACTAACTCTCTGTTGGTTTTAATCACTTCTGGAGTCTTGTGTTCTGGGTGTACCACAAGGCTCCATTCTGGGGTCGCTGCTGTTTTCTCTAATGACCTCCCCAACAACTGTGTTTGCTGATGATGAAGTTATTTATATTTAGACAAACGCTCCACTGATGGCTGCAGAGTCTCTAAAACCGTATGATTGTGAGATAACTGCTAATCAGAGGGCGATCCATAAAGTAAATAAGTTTAACATCTAAGCGTTGTCTCAGGTTCTCAGTTAAGATTTGAAGCACGTATCAGATGAATATTAAAACCATCAAGACTAATCTGAGTTTCTTTTGACTTATAAGATCTTGTTTACCCCTTCTGGCTAACTATTTACACATACAGTCTGTGAATTTATTAGACTTCTATTGTCCAACTGTCTGAGGGCCGGGTTAGCCTAACAGTAATAAGGACTATGTTGTCATTATACAAACAGAGAAACCTTAAATCACCGGGTCAAAAGTCACTGATGGCACCTTTATGAAGGTCTGTATTGGGCTCTGACATTTTAATGTTATTTTTTATTTATAAATCTTGTTTTTAAGTGTGTAAACGGGTTTGCATCAGTTACTCTTAATTAGATGTAATAGTGCATACATATAACATCCCTGACAAATAAATGGTTGACTGAATAAACAGAATAAATACAACATAGTTGTGCATAGTAACATAAAGAACAGGGAGCAGCTATAAAAGGTGAAAATATTAATAAAGTTAAGTTGTTGAATTTATATTTTGCCTCGCACCTTAAACATTTTTTTAAATATGAAAAATAAAAACAAAAAAATAAAAAATAAATACAATAAAAAAAGAAATTAAAAGAAAAAATAAAGAAATAAAATTTAAAAAAAAAGATTTAAAAAAATAAAATAAAGAAATAAATGAGATAAAAATTGAATTAAATTAAAAATAAAAAAAATAAAATTAAAAAAAGGAAGATAAAAAAGTAAAAATAAATGAATACATAAATAAGATAAAAATAAGATCAAATGAAAAATCAAAAGAACAAACCTATAACTCATGTCAGTATCATATATCTCATGTAACTTCAAAAACAGACACTTTATCTAAAATCTTGCCTCTGTTTATTGTTTCTACTTTTCTTCTTCAGAGATTACACGTTTGCGTCGATCAGCTTCGATCCCTGATATCACACATCTGGAGCTGCTGGTGGTGGTCGGACCCGACGTCCAGGAGGTCCACAAGCAAGACACGGAGCGATACATCCTCACTAACCTTAACATCGTGAGTATGAGCACAAACAAACTCTGAAACGAGGGTTTTCTGAGCAGTTTGAAACCAAATGTACAAACAAAAACACAGTTTCCAGCTCTTGAAGGGTTAAAAAGTGAACTCACAGCACAGGAAAGGAAAAAGCAGAACGAGCTGGAGAGAAAATGAGATGAGATGTTATATGTTGAAGTGTTTACAAAGCCAGATATAGAAGCAGAAACATTATAGTCCTCTTACACCCCGCTCACTCTGGAATATGGATTAGCCTGACTCCAAGTCTAATTGCCATCCAGGCCTCAGAGCTGCTGAGAGACATGACCCTGGGTGCCAACATGAGAGTGCACCTGGTCCGTATGATCATCCTAACAGAACCAGAGGTAAGAGGATCGAGTTTACGAGGGGGAGTCATGATTGAAGGAGCAGTTTTTGAGCTGAAATCTCTTTATTTTACTTTTACTCCTGCGGTTCCTCTTCCAGCCGGAGATCCAGATGTCCACCAACATCACCTCGTCGCTCAGGAGTGTGTGTGACTGGGGCAGAAGGATAAACCCCTCGAACGATACAGACCCTCTTCACGCTGATCTCCTCTTGTACATTACAAGGTCTGTAGAGAAACCAGTCAGTTAGGATAGGATCAGACTGAGACAGGACTGGGTCTCTTTGTTCTACCTGAAGTCCCTTAAAGTAGTGCTGGAGGCAGACACCTCTTGTTTGTCTCTCCTCTCTCTGTGATTTTCGTTGGTCACCTTTCACATCACACGCAGGTACGACCTGGTGCTGCCTGATGGGAATAAGCAGGTCAGGGGTGTGGCTCAGCTGGGCGGGGCTTGTTCCAGTGACTGGAGCTGCGTGATCACGGAGGACACGGGCTTCGACCTGGGGATCACTATCACTCATGAAATCGGACACAGGTGAAACAAAGTTCAACATATAACCAGGTAGCTGCTGTTTTAGTCGGTTCAAGTCAGGTTAACACGGAGCAGGTAATAAGATAGATGAAGAATAAAGCAGCCGGTGAAATGATGCACAGAGCGCTTCCCTAAAGGATCCATAACATTTCCCCTCAAATAGGTACAGAATATAAAGCTACTTTCATAAAACCTCTGATATTTTATCAGGAAATTACAGACCCCAAAAAATGATGAAGAAGTGTAATATATGAAGAGTAAAGAGTAAATCACTCTGTAGATAGAGAGCAGTAAGAACAGACAGTTTTAATGAAGCGAACCCTCAGAGGAAAGATTCTCAAATTAACATGCTGCGAGTGAATCTGCTGCACGGTGAACATCAAACTTTAAATATCACTGCTCTGTTTTTAATGTCTGTTAGTATATATCACACAATAAAAGGAAAAGAGCAAAAGTTGATCTTTTAACCAGGTTAATTCAACAGATTTCTGTCCTGTAACAAATCAAAAATCTCTGCCAGTTAATTCTGCAGCTGAAAAACCAACAAGAGGAGTCGATCCGGTATAAAAAAGCATCAGTACAAGCATTTAATTTATTCTGATGAACTGTCGGGTAGCTTTAGTCCTCCTTTTCACTACTTTGAGCATTTCCTATTTGTCTTTTGAAGTACTCAAACTAACGGCCCTTTCTTCTGGGGAGCTTTTATAAAGACTGAAAAAATCCGAGAGCCATAAAAGATATTCATTTGCTGCCGTTTGAGCAGTAGGGATAATCGAATAAAGTGAATCACACTGAGAACTGAGAGCAGCAATAACAGATCATTTAATGAAGCAAATCCTGAGAGGAGAGATTTTTCAGTTTAATTGCAGCGAGGGTATCTACTGCACAATGAGATGATGAAGTTTAACGACCACAACTCCAAATAATCCACTTTTCAAACTTGATTGTCGGATTAATGACTACACATTTCATTTTCCATTCATTCAGCTTTGGGATCAACCACGACGGCGTGGGAAACACCTGCAGCAGGAGCGGCTTTATGATGGCGTCTGACGGAGGCTACAACAGCGTGGATCTGACCTGGTCGCCCTGCAGCAGACAGCAGCTGTTCACATTCTTCAGGTGGGCTCACCTGTGCATGACAAAGCCTCTCATTCATCCTGCAGGCCGGGCTCTGCTGACAGAGCTTCTCATTATTTTACATTGGTCAGCTTTTCTGACATCCTCAGTGTGAGACGTTTGCCTGCAGAGGTCAAAGTTGAATGTGTTTTGATTGTGTTTGTGTTTCCAGGAAAGGTAAAGCAGAGTGCGTTAAGGACCTGCCCGCTCTGGGAGGCTCTCTGCAGGACTGGAAACCTGGACTTTATTACGGCGTGGATGATCAGTGTCGCATCGCTTTTGGAAACTCAGCCAGAGCCTGCTCTTTCACCAACCCAGACCTGGTGAGTCACCTGTAATAGCAGCCTGTGTCCACCAGGTGGTGCAACACCTCCAAAAAAAAAAGCAGCATGCCCACATTTCAAGTCCTGTTGACAGAATGAGTCTCCTTTTCCATCAGCCGGCTTGCCGTGCCCTGTCCTGTCACATAAACCCCGACGATAACAGCTCCTGCAAACGCCTCCTGGTCCCGCTGCTGGACGGGACCGAGTGTGCGCCCAATCAGGTACCCACAGCCCCCCCTGATCAGTGAGTCGTTTTGCTGCAATCATTCCTCCACAGATGACCGTGCATATTTGAAATGATGTGCTTGCAGTGGTGTCTGAGGGGGCGTTGTGTGTCCTTGGATGAGCTGAGCTCCTCTGTGGTGGTGCACGGCTCCTGGTCCAGCTGGTCAGAGTTCACCCCCTGCTCACGGACATGTGGTGGGGGAGTCACTCATCGTACACGGAAGTGCAATAACCCAAGGTTTTAATTATAGTTTATATGATGAAGCAACGTGCACAGCCTGTAGACGACCTGATTAAAGTGTGGCTAAAAGATTTCCTCTGAAATATGACAGACCTGCTTTTGGAGGGGCCGACTGCGAGGGGCCGGATATCCAAGCCGGACTCTGTCACCAGCAGGTAAGCTCAGTCAGTCAGTACTGTGTGTCCAGGTGATCATTGTACCTGGAACTGTGCCACCGCTTTGACATGATCTTCTTCTGTGAGGAATGAGCAGCCTGAGCTCAGAGAATGAGGAGGATTGATGGGACGACCCAGAGACTCCGAGGCACAGAAGTCATTTTAAAGTTCGACCATGAGCTCGGGGCAAAGTGAACTATTCTGAAAATCAATTTGAGATAAAAGAAAACGTCCTGCCCAGACTGCTTTATGGGGGATTTGGGGGGAAGTGGGTTCAGGTCTGACTCTGATGGATTCAGATGCCATCTGGGAAAGTAAAAAGGAAACTGTTTTTGCAGCCGTGTGAGCGCACCCAGCTGGATTTCATGGCGGAGCAGTGCTCTCAAACAGACTCCCACCCTCTCTACCTGCAACCTCACATCGCCTCCTTCTACACCTGGATCCCTGCTGTGGGCTTCGCAAAAGGTGAGCGTGGAGAAAACCTTTTCTTGTCCACTTGGTAAAAGGGACAGGTTTTTGAAGTGAGGTTGTCTGAGGTGATCGAGAAACCAGGTGGAGAATGAGTCTAGAGAAGTTTGAAGCGGGTCTGTTCTGACTGCTGTCCAGTTTCCTTGGTTGACCTCTCTGTGTTTAGAAATGCTCTCACTCAACCTCGCTTTAAAAACTACAAACTATCCCTTTAAGCGGTGTGACCTCTCCTGATCACTAACAGGGGATGAACAGTGCAGATACACGTGCCAGTCCCAGGGGGAAAACTTCATCGTGATGCGGGGGTCTCAGTTTGTGGACGGGACTCGCTGTGAACCCGACGGCCCGCCTCCATTCGGCTCCACGGCGGCTTGTCTGAAAGGGAAATGTCAGGTAGAGACGACAGAGGCGGGGTCTCCCTTCACGCTTTAAATCCAGTGGAATACTTTTCTGATGTGTTGTTTGTGTCTGATCAGCTGTTCGGCTGTGACGGTGTGATGCACTCTGGGAAAGTGAGGGATGTGTGTGGCGTGTGCGGTGGACAGGGGTCATCCTGCACTATGACCTCTGGTTCCTACAGCGGTGGTCAGGCCAGAGGTAACCAATAAGAAGGCCTCATTATGACCTGATCTGAGCTCTGTCTCTGTACTGAGGTCGTTCTTTGTTTCAGAGTACACCACCTTCCTCACTCTGCCAGTGAACGCCACACAGGTCTATATCTTCAACACGGCGCCACTCTTCACACACATGGGTGAGTGACATCACCTGAATCCTCCTCCTAAAAGTCGGATAAGCGGCTTTAAAACTCGATCTTGTCTTTGAAATTTGGATCCGCAGCCGTGAAAGTCGGGGATGACGAGTACGTCGTGTCTGGGATGGGCAGCATGGCGCTGAATATGACCCACCCCTCCCCGCTGGATGACAACCACCTGCAGTACCGCCTCTACCTGACCCCTGACCTTTTACCCGAGATGGAGGAGCTGCATCTGCTCGGGCCGCTGCAGGAGGAGATAAACATCCAGGTCAGGCAGAGGACAGATCTGAAGAACGGTCTAATGTCTGAATGAAGAGGTGAATAAAGTGAAACTCGTTTATTCGCAGGTTTATCGAAAGTACGGCAAAGAATACGGCAAGAGGACAAACCCGAGCATCAACTATCAGTTTTACACACCGAGGAGAAATAGTGACGTGAAAGAAGTTAAAGGCAAATGGGCTGTGTTCACGACGCCCTGCTCAGCCTCCTGTGGATTAGGTACGTGTTTCTCAGCTACAGAATAACTCGCTGAATCCCAATTTGGTGAACAAATGGAAACAGAGAAGGGACGTTTATGAAATATCCTGAAAGAGCATCCAGGAGGCGGTATTTTTACATCCATATTTACTGTTTTAAAGGTGTGCAGAGATATTTTCACGTCTGTGTGGCTGAAGACACTAACAACCCTTTGGAGGAGCACAACTGTCCGACCCCGGCTCCTCCCACACCTCCTCACACGACCTGTCAGCTCCCACCCTGTCCCCCCAGGTGAGCTGCTTCTCTCTGTTCTCTCCCAGTGGACGGACCTCAAACGGGAACACATGAATGATTCATTACCTTACAGGTGGGAGGCGGGGATGTTTGGGCCCTGCAGCGCCTCCTGTGGTGGAGGGGAGCGAGTGCGTCCTGTGAGATGTGTTCAGAAACTTGGAGCTGACGTGGTGAATGTTCCTGACTCTGAATGCTCGAGTGATGACGCTCCAGATGCTGCAGAGAAGTGTAACCTGCAACACTGTCCTGCCAGGTAGGAAGTCCCTGATCTACACGCGGTTATCTTCTAGACCTGGTTTTAAATCTCGAACCACTAGATTCAACTTATCAAACTCTGCACTCTGGCAGCACTGCATTAAAAAAAGAATAGGACTCAGTGGTGGAAATCTTTGCATGGAGCAGAACCTTTCTGCTAACACAGTTTGAACTAAACCATGCAAAGAAGAAACCACAAACAAACATGTTTCAGCAACTTCTCTGGACCCGAATCCAGCGATGATGATGATGGAAAACTCATTACAACAGCATGGCTCTTAGAGCCGGGCGATATGCCCTCAAATCAATATCACATATATTGATCAGTTCACCTCAATAACGATAAATGGACGATAACTACTCCACAAGCTGCTCACCCCCTCCCACAGTAACTTCGTCTACTTCAGCCGCTCCAACTTTCTCTCCGTCCTCCATCTCCTCACCTGTCTTTCCCTCTTTGTTACAGACTGGATGGGGTGGAGTCATGTCTCTGACGTAGGACAGCGTCTTAAAGAGACATGAGACCACAGCCTACCTACACACATCCAAAACCAACTTTGATTTATTTACTTTTTTGACACTGAATATACTGATATGGACAAAATGATGTCGGTTATTGTTGTAAATTTTGGGTTTATCGTCCAGCCCTAATGGCTCTGTAGTAGAAGGGTCCTGCTGAGACACTAAACTGATGCAGTCCCGACTTGTACCCTGTTAAAAACATTTGGAGCATCTTGACACCTAAAACAGGACCTATATCCATGACTTTTAGACTCCAGAACCTGGTCTTCAGGTCTGTGACACCGGCATCATAATATCATATCTAGATATAAATATGATATTTTAGATAAAGATAGATATAGATATCATTAATTAAACTATGGAAGTCTTTAGTTTCAGCATTAGATCAATTATCTGCACTGTTTCAATTAAATCTCATATTTAACAAACGAAGTATGACTGAAGTTGTCTTATGTCAGTTTAGATGTACAGTAGATGTCATTTCTGAATAAAGGTTGAATGTTTGATTACTAAACTCAGAAGGTGCATGAGTCACGTCCTAATCTGTGGCTGAAGGAGGTCTTTGAGAAGTCTTCCTGCGTCCTCTATCAGCTGCCCTCATGTGTGTTCACAGATGGCTCGTGTCAGAGCCAGGTGAATGCTCAGCGGTGTGCGGGCCAGGTGAAGCTAAACGCCAAGTGTCCTGTGTGCGTCCAGAAGACGGGCAGGACGTTGAAGTGGATCAGAGCTTCTGTTCGAAAGAGATCAGACCCTCTGAGTCGGTGCCCTGTGTGGTGGACGTTTGCCCGATCGGGTGGGAATCTAAAAAAGAGGTAGAGCAGGAAATACATAATCTCTTACTCTCATTTCAAACAGTGGATCTGGTCTAAACAAACGCCTCTTTAATCAGGATCAGCCCGCGCTCAAGTCTGGTTTGTCGCCACGTTCCAGACAGACTCCTGTGTACGTGTGGAGTCCTGTGATCAGTCAGTGCTCCAAAACCTGTGGGAACGGTACGTAAAAAATACAAACCCATCTGCTCCAAGAAACAACATCTCCTCTGCAGATGATGTCAACAAAAGCCTGATGCTTATGTAGGGACCCTGCAGGTGTGGTTCTCCTGTGTGGATCACCAGACCCGGCTGGGGGTCCCTGACTTCAACTGTGATTCATCCTCCAAACCTCCTCCCCAGTCCGAGGCGTGCAACCCGTCCCCCTGCCCCCCTGTGTGAGACAGCACGCCTCAAACGCACAAAAATACAGTTATCATCTGTTCTGTAATGCAGTTAGTCTCATATCTTCTGTGACAACCAGGTGGCGCTCTAAGCAAGGAGTCTGCAGTGTTACGTGTGGAGGAGGGGTGGCCACCAGGGTGCTGTACTGTGCTGTGGTGACAGAGGGAGAGGAGGAGGAGGAGGTGGTGGAGGATTCAGGGTGCACAGACTTTCCAAAACCTGCAGCAGTGGTTTCATGTAACACACACAGCTGCCCAGCAAGGTAAAACACACACAAACACACACTCACACACACACACATTCTGCAAGTGTGAAATCTATTTTTGCAGAAGACAGAATGGTCTGAATCCGTCTGTCGCTGGTGCAGGTGGAAGGTATTCAGGACTTCACCCTGCTCGGTCTCCTGTGATCTGGGTGTAGCTCAGAGGACTGTGTCGTGTGTCCAGTTCCTCCACGGTAAAGAGAGCGTCGTCCCCGAGGAGAACTGCCACACGGCTGTCAAACCAGCCACCACAGTGCCCTGCCTGCTGCAGGTCTGCACCTTCAGGTGGGAGGTGAAGCCGTGGAGTCAGGTACATGAAACTGAAGACAAATGAACCCGAACGTTCAGATTAGATTAGATTCAGGATGCCCATTAAAGGAGAGCTCGTTAATCCTAATGACCAAATATTAATGAATATCTATCACTAATTTCCCAAGATGAAAGGTAAACCATCTACATCTATAAGGTTTTTATCTATGATGGTGTGTCACTATAAACTTTTAATACCTGGTTCTGGACTGGTGGTTCATGAAAAGGAGGTGAGGGTGCGGGATGTGATGCCACTGTGTCAAAACACCATTAATCAGCTGATTAAGCAGGAGCCATGTTTACATGTGCAAAATTTCTTGATCCGATTAAAAATGTGAGCGATCTGATAATCTGAATCTACTGTTTATATCGGTGCAAAATCAAATGATCCGATCATGACGTGCGTATACATGCACTAAGCTTTATTCAGATTAGAAGAATTTGGACCAAACCAACAAACACGTTAGTGGCTCACTCCATCTGATTCAAGAGTTTTCCCCTTTAGATGTTGTCACTAGATGGCACCCTCGCCTACTTATTTTACTGTTCTGTCAAAGGTTGCACTGTGCGTGCAGATGTGACATCATCACGCTGCATGTACGCCTTGTTATGTTACCGGAAGAGCAGACATGCGGTTGTGTTTTATACCAGAGTGTTAATAATGAAACCTCAACAAATAAACCAAAGACGAAAGAGTGAAGACCGAGTCAGGTAAGAGAGTCACGATCGGAATAAGTGTTTGCATGGAAGAGTTTCGCAATAACGATCGGCATAAACCGCCCCTCTCGATCGCATTTTTATTCCGATCGGGCCTTTATTCCGATTATTTGTGCTCATGTAAACGCAGCTAGTTAGCGTATCTCTGCTCCCCAGTGTTCGGTACCCTGTGGTTATGGGATCCAGTCCAGAGCCGTGTCCTGCATGGGCCCCTCCAACCCTGAGCCCATCAGCCCTCTGTTCTGCTTGCACATGCCTAAGCCAATCACCATCCAGGGCTGCTTTAACGACAGCTGCGCCGATGTGCCGACCACCTCAGATGTTACCACTGCAGACCAGACTGAAGCGAAGGCCAGCATCCCAGAGGAGCAGCTTCCCCCAAACCCTACAGAGATCATCACCGTCCTGCAGACCACAGCGCCCCCTACTCCTGGAGGAAGTAAGTTCCCATGAGCCTCAGTTGCTCACATGTTCTGAGAAAGAGTTGAAGACTAAAGGTGGTGTTTGTTTTTTATCCCAGGTGCATGTGGACAGCTGCTCCTGGAAGAGTCAGGAACGGTGGACTTGAGAAACGTAAGCAGGCGCTGCACCGTGTCCATCGGTCGACCCCTGGATGAGGTGATTCATCTGAAAGTGGAGTCTGGCTCCTTAAACTGCAGAAGAAGTAGGTTTTAATAAATGTATACATAATTATAGTTTCATGACTGTTTATGTTACATAACTAATACTGTGTTTCTGCAGAGGAGAGTGTCGCCTTTTTTGACCGCCTGGTTTTGGTGAAGAAGTGCGAGCAGGTAGCAGGCAGCGAGCTGATCACAAGAACAAACGTCCTGCTGGTGCGTCAGAGTTTGCTCGCCCCTGGGAGCGGGATCGTGTTCACGTACAGGTCTCAGAAAAACACGAAGAAGAACCACTATCAGGGTAAGAGGCAGCTCTTTCTTTCTGGAGTCGTTTACGTGAGGTGAGCTCATCGTCTGAGCGGATTGCAACATAAAAGCTCCGACTGAATCCAGAGAGATGTGTGCAATGATGCTAACAACACTTGCAGAGTCTAATGCAATCAGATACAAGAGCCCTGCAATTAAAGCAGGAACGCTGGGAGAATCATTTTTGTAAGGCTGACAGAGCGGCGACAACGATGACCCTCATTTTTAAGGTTTCATTCTCACTTATTCCAGCTGCTGAACAGTTCAGGATCTCCTCTGTCAAATGTTCACAATAGTTGATGGTTCAGGACTCCAGGGAGGCCGGTTTAGCAGCAGGACTCTTCTACTACAGAGTCATACTCTTGTTGTATTATGAAAGGCCTTCCCTAAAAAAGTCATTGTGTGTATAAATGTCTGTCATAAACATGTACGAGTGATTATGCATCACCGTATACCATCAGATGTGCCCCCTTTAAAGTGCAGTTCTTGTGTCCTGGTGGTTTCTCTTCTCTTTAAAGCAGTTGATGCTGGATCCATGATTTCCAGTTTTCCCCGTATAAATATAATATAAAAGGATCTTGTTTATAAATAGTGGTTCATTTGTGGATGTAGTGACAAATTGTGTTCACAGACAATCATTTCTGAAAGTGATTTTTAGCTTATGCGGTAACTTCCACTACAGAGTCATGTCTATTCTAACATAGTGCTGCTTTGTTTTACTCCTTGGCCCTTTTGCAAACATAATTTTTCAGATTTTCCTGAACCTCTTAATGAAGTTCTGTCCTGTAGGTGATGAAATCTGCTAAATCTCTGCACTTTCACACTAAAATGACTTTATTAGCTCACGCAGTCTCTCACAGAGTCTTCTATATAAAAGAGAATCAGGGCCACAAGAAGGGAAAAAAATATTACAGGAGGGAGATTTTTTAAATTAAATTAAATAACTTAACTTTAACTTAAATAAATTGAAATTTTAAGATTTAAAAAAATCAAAACTAAGTGAATAAAGTCAAAACTTTGAAACTTTAGTTTCAAACTTAATTTTTTTTTATCTCAAAATGTTGGCATTATTTACAACATTTTGACATTTTGTAATCTTGAAATTTTGACTTTAAACTTGAAATTTCAATTTTTTAATCTTAAAATCCTGACTTTGACATGTTTTTGATTTTTTAAATCTCAAAACTTAGACATTAATTTTTAATCTCCTTCCTGTAATTATTTTTTTTCTCTTCATTTGGCTCTAATCCTCTTTTGTACTTCTGTCACCTTCTTTGTTACGCTGCTATAATTAAATTCACATCTTTATGGTCTAAAAATATCTTTGTTTAAATACTGTTTTAAATTATTGCAGTAGATTAAATTAGATCTGATTAAAGGGTTATTCCCAACATTTTTAACTCAGTCTTTCTCTGCTGCACAGATTGTGACATTCAGCTGTTTTCCTCGAGCGGCGTCTTTGAGAACCCCACAACCTCCAGCACCAACCACACCTGTCGGGTCCTCATCAACGCCCCTCCAGCAGTGAAGATCAGAATCCAGGCGCTGCACATAGGATTAGTATTCAACTCCACCAACTCCCAGTCTACGTTTATAATGGTGCGGACGAGCTTTCTCATGTGCAGTTGTTTTTTTCTTTTGTGCTGCAGATCGCAGGATAAAGAACGAGTGTAATAACTTGTGCTCTATTTTGTCTTCTGCTCAGATCCGGGACATGGACAAGGTGAAGACATATGTGTTTAAAGGCCAACAGCTGTTTCAGTGGCAGTCGTCTGGAAACATGGCTGAGATTGAATTTCATGGAGACTACCTGCATTCACAAGGGAGCTTCAGAGCTGAATACTCCTTTGTGCGTCTTTGATACTCGATGTGAACTGTTTTTAGGAGGTTTGACGTCAGCCACAGCCTGTTTTTGTTTCAGCGTGCGAATAATTTTAACCTGAAATGAATCAGCAACAAACCAAAACACTCAAAATCTTTAACTCAAAGAGGACAGAGGACAGGACAAGGAAATGGCACTGTATGAACAAAGAAATAAATATCATTACCATTACAATCAGCAAAGTTCCTTTCAAGTTTATATATATATATAATACAATGTGTTAAAATATAGTTTCCCTCACAGAGAATAGCTTTTCCTTACAAAGGCAGTGCACTGACAGTCAAATATTGTACTTCCCAAAACCTTTATATGACCCGTTTCCTATCCGCTCCAGCCAGCTCAGTGTACCATGTGTGAACGTCAGCGTGGCGTTCAGCCCGTCGCTGGTTCAAGTCTGGCAGGACACAACCGCCGCGCCGCTCTCCAGCGGGAGATCACTGCTCGGCTGTAGCTGTGTCTTCGAGCAGCGCCTTCATGTCCAGCAGAGCGTCCTCCACAGCCTGGGCGAACTTGGCAGCGTGCGTCTCCTCGCAGCTGTTGAAGGCTGTGATGGCGATGTTGATGTGCTCGTTCATGGGATTGTAACACACTCCGTAGCCATCTGGCACCATCGGGCCAAAGCACATAACGCAGTCTGTCTTGGAGCCAACCTGTAGGCGGAGACGGGGGCAAACACAGACGAACATTAAGACGCATAATCACGTGCTTAGAGACAACAGGCTGCCGGTTTTCTGCGATTTAAAGCTACCTGACTGGTCAGGAGATTGAAATGCTGAGCCACCGCGAAAGAGGTGTCCATAAATATCTCAGGCATGGAGGTCAGGTCCTCAATACTCAACATCTTCAAACCCAGGAGGTGTCTGTCTATAGCCTGTCCGTGAATCGCCTAAAAAACAACAAACCTGTTTAGATAAACCACATAAACTCAAACAAGCGCTGTGAATTTCCACTTCTTACATTCGACGTGTTCTTCTTGTGTGTCTCAGCAGCTCGGCGCAGCAGCTCCACCCTCTCCGTGTTCTGTTGACAGCGTTATCAGCTCAGTCAGACTCTTTAAAAGGACATAAACTGCACATTTGTAGTGAAAGTCTAAAGTTTTACAGTACCTGTTTAGCGGGGTCTTGCATCGCCTCGACAAATCTCAGAGACTCTATAGTCGTCGCGCGGATTACATCTGTTCGGCCGTATTTGAACATTCGTAACGATGCACTCTCATACGTAGAGCAGCAAATATTATACATCCTAAAACACCAAACAAGAGTCACTGCATGAGCAAAACTCTGCGATCAACATGACCAATCAGAGGAAGAGGCTTTGACTACCTGAAGTAGGCGAGTTGAAAAGCCATCTGCACGAAGGCGTCCGGACTCAGCTTATGTTGCTTTGGCACATTTTTCCCAAAATGAGAAAACATCAACACCTTCACGTCTAAGTCATGCACCATTCTGCAGAGAGGAGGAGGAAGAGCGAGTCAAACATGGTGTCAAAGGGAACGATAACGTGATAATGATCAGACGTGCAGAGTTCGTACATGTTCATGTTCTGCTTGGCCTTATCAATGTCCCTTTTAATTTCAGGTGTGATGTTGAAGCGTAGTTTCAGAGGCATCGCCAAGGGAACCATGGGAGAGCGGACCATTTCTGTTTTACGCCTGTTTGGAAAACGCACTTCAGTCAGGTTAAACTCGTGTGAAAATCTGATAATGTTAAAGTTTAAGTGGAAAACACTTACATGTAATTAACCACATAATCAATAAGAAACACGATGGGTGGTCCCTCGGCGGGCGCGTGCTCGTACACCAGCCCACATGTGCCGTCTTCACCGACGATGAACTGAGGAGAGTTTAGAAACACAGTCAAACCTGAGCCATCATACATCTGATCATGCAGAGTCACTTCTCTGAAGACTGACCTGTAACGTCTTGTCGAACCAGCGGTTGCCGCTGTTCCAGCGAGCTCCTCCTCCGTGCAGCATCTGAGCCGCCACACGGCTCTGATACAGCTCATCTGACACCCGAGGCATGGGGGCGTCGAGACACACGGTGAAGATGCTCTTCTGGATGGCACGGACCGACTCCTTATTGGTTTTATCTAAGGAGGAAAAATCAAACTTCTCCTGAACTTAGTCTCTCTAAAGTTACCTCCTACGTTTCTCTGAATAATTGAGAAGATACTGATCATCCCCAGCTTTCGACTCGTCTCTGCTCACCCTTGATCAGGTTGTTGTAAGCCTTTCCCCAGGTGTTGCGATGCTGAGATGTGAGGATGCCAACAGGCTCCTTGTTAGTCTGCAGAGAGGAGTTCCAGATCTTCTCTAACTGCATGTACAGCTGGTCGACTGTCAGCGGGGTGCCGTCGCTGTTGTAAACATCCAAGACGAAGAACTGGAGAGGAAACCAGATGAGGTTTATGCAGCTGTAGATGATTATTCAGTTATAAAAGTCTGGGTGAAATATGAGGAAGAAGGCTCAGCTGTGTGATGAAGACTACCTGGAAGTTGTGGACCACAGTGATATGAGTGGGAGCGGTTTTCCCGATGGTGTGATTGATGACGGTGTCTCTCTTTGGACCAGGGATACGACAGGAGGACAGGATCTGATAATACTGGTCCATACACAGCGGCTTTCCACTCAGGTACTCCACTGGTAAAGTCTCACTGCAACAGGACAGCTCCAGTTATCCACTTTTAGACATTTTCATCATGAGGATATGAGCTCTACACGTGTGTGCTTATTGAGGGGAAACTTACGTATCGATCATTCTTTTAAAATCTAAAACTCCTGCGATCAGTTTGGCAGCAAACCTGCAACAAAGACAATCAAAGTTGAGAGTTACTTTGGTTTTTGTGTAAAATTAAGTCCAACTCAGCCGAGGGGTTATTAGCTTACTGCCCCTCATACTACTTTAACTGTGTCACTGTTTTCACTGCATGTCCCATGGGTCATAGTAGCCCCAAAACAGCTGAGCAATGCTGTGAGCAGCCGTAGACCTTAAAATAGCCGGCACTGAGGAGAAGCCTGCACAAAGGTCGGCTTCAGAGTTTATACTGCGAGTCAACATAGTGTAAATCATGAAATAGAAAAAGAGGAAAACCAGAGCGCTGAAGTTTCACAGTGGTGCAAAGAAGGTGAAAAAAACAAACAAGTCACTCTTCCAGAAAGTAGAAACACGTCAGGATTAAACTGTCTGTTTCTGGAGCTTTTTGGTTCTTTTGTGGTTTTATTTTCCTTTCATTTTTATTATTTCTTTTAATTATCATCTTACAGTTTGACGTTTCTTCATTGCATTCATGTTTTTGTGGCTTTCTTTCTTTGGGTTTGCCCCATTACTTCTTCCTCAGGTGATCATGACTGACTTCTGTCGGGTTGTTTCCCTGCTTTTGTGTGTATGATTTCAGTCCTTCTATGATGAAATAGTCGATTCAGTTAAAGGCTTTTTACTCCTTTCTGGAAGACTGCCATTTGACTTCCTCTGAAGTTGTTCACAAATGTAGTTTTTGACAGTATTTCCAGCAGAATCGGTTCTTTCTTTCTTTCTTTTCTTTTTTAATATAAACAGATTTTTTTTACATACAGACAGGTTTTGCAGCAGATCCTGGTTCCTCACCTCATCTGTCCTTGTCTATCATGGAAGTGCATGCGAGGCAGGACAACCCCGGGACTGGTGTAGACCGCCACTGGCATCCGGCAGTCCAGATATGCCGACTGCATCCACCATTCTGACAGCTACATAAACAAAGCAGCAGTCAGACAGGAGACTATAAAGCGCTTTTGTTTATTCCTCCATTACTGCTGTGATTACAGTGTTGGAAGCTGATTTTTATCTCCTCCAATGACTACCACGCTAAAGTATGCGGGTATCTACCCAGTTGTCTGTTTTGCGCGCCCGTCGCTCCAAGCCTTTCTGCAGCCTCTCCCCTACTCCGCCCTTCAGGAACTCCCCCACCAGCTGCCTGGTGTGCTCCAGCTCCTCCTCGCTGACAATGGGCTCCAGCAGGGCCAGGTAGCGCTCACAGGTCTGCTTCAGGGGCGGCACGGGCAGCTTCGGCAAACCTTCCTGGTGCACCAGAGACCTCTCTTGGATCTGGGTCACTGGTCTCACCAGGCGACAAGGCCGCACCATGCCAGGCCGCAGCTGAAAGAGACAGTCTGAGTCAGAATAGAGAACTGTAGGCTTACTCTTTTATATGCATGTGTAATATTTAATTCTAACACATAATCTCAGTTTATTCAGATTACTTTATTTAGGATCTGACACAAGCCACCTCTCAGATCCAGGTTTCTAAAGTTCCTAATTGTCGTTTTTATTCATCTAAATCCTTACAAAGCTCCTCAGGGTAAGTGGGTTTCAGTAAGAATAACATGAAGCAGTTTTTTACAGTGACACACTTTCCTGTAAAGTGACTTGTTGACTGTGAAATAGGACACCAAAACAACAGAACACGGCCCTCATACTGTATGTTTGCAGGCAGTGTTGATGGCTCTGCCTGCTTATAAATAGACGGGTGACACAGCCGTACCTTTGAAATGGTACCCAAAACAAACAAGCAAGTAAAAGCAGTAAAATTAAGAGCCTTCGTGCACCTAACACCGTCGACAAATCAGAAACAAGACTCTGAAATAAAAAGATGTGAAGAAAAGAAAATCCCACAATATTCAAGGTGGATAGTTTAAAATAAAGCAACACTGAGATTCAGTAAATTAACCCTTGAACACTATCGCCGGGTGATTTACACCCGACCAAACATGTTTAGGTGATTTTCATGATGTTTGGTTTGTCTGAACATCATGGGTCCCTGGATAGCTTCAGCATTTCCTTTGACATCTTTGAAGGCACATTTGTTTCCCTGATCCAAAACCTGCTTTTTCCTACAGGCACGTTTTCACAGGGTGACTTTAGTGATAGAGGGTAAAGTAGGTTAGGGTGGATTTGACAGCTGCATGTAGGGAATAAGGTCACTAAGAGTGATCCTGGAGTTTGCGTGCTAGTTGTGATTTTCAAGAGAATTCATGATAAGAAATATTTGAGTCAGCTGGTCATTTTTACTCCAAATCTGCCATATTTTGGTTCTCTCTCCTGCAGCTTTTATTGTGCCAAGGACCATAACAGCTCCACCACCAGGGCAGACTCACATGCCCCAGGAATGGGGGGAAAAGAAACTAACTATCCAGTTTCTACATGAGGAATTTTTTGTTCATTAATGCCTAATTTCAGTTATTTTTTTGCAAATAATACTTTAATTTGTCATGAATTTTTTCTTGGGTTTCCACTTTTTTTTCCCATGAGCTCTATGACTATATGTCAAAGCACTTTGTAAACTTCTGTTTTTAAAAGTGCTATACGAAGTTATTATTATTATTATTATTATTATTATTATTATTATTACGAATTTAATCAATAGTGTTCTAGGGTTAAATAAATAAATAGAATTAATAAAATCGTAAATATTATTTACAACTTTAACCTTCATGTGTCCAGTTTACGGGGTTGTGGGTGACTTCCGGTTAGCGTTTTTCAAAATAAAACAATATTACCTCCGCTGTTTGCCTCACCGTTCTCCTTCTAATGTTTGGTTAAACACGTTACAGCAACGGTTAAAATGTGATAAATACAACAGAGGAACAATTAGAAACATCTGCGTGACTTCATTACGATGGCTTTTATTGAAGCATGCGCATGCAGCTAACGGTATGCTAACAGCTATGCTAGGCTAGGCTAATGTTTTTTAAATGTCACGGGAGGAAGCTGCAAAAACGCAGCACGAAAAACAACAAAAACCGCTTCAAATGGCGCCAAAACACTTCGTCAGCTTGTGTAAGATAGTAAAACACATGTCACATTTTAACCATTGAGTTGTTGACATTGTTGCTCTCCTGTATTTCAGCCCCTCCTGCTCCCAGTCAGCTGTGGGATAACCGAACATCACGTTCCGCGGTGGTTATTTCACATCTAAAATACATGCAGAGTGAAAAAAAACACAGACTCACCGCGGCCCTGACAAAAACAGCAAACATCTTGTCCTACAGACGCGCTAAAGTCTTGGACTGTCCCGGTAATATAGATGGGAAACCCTCGGGCAGTCATGTCTCAAGGACAAGCATACTGTCTATTCTCAGCCTCTATCCGCCCCCCTCGGACCACCGAGGAAACACAAGTGAGTACACCGCTCTTAAATTCATACTTTTCTACATGGGGTTTGGTGCAGGAGTACCTCCCCTTTCAAAACAAGAGACACACAGACCTCACATAGACACATAACCTGTCCTGTTTTAATCCATTAAAGATAACAAAATAACAGAAGGTAAAATGTTATTTGTGTGCATCATAATCCTGATGAAATAAGAGAAAATACAAAGTCCCCATAATATGCACCCTCCTGTGCTTACATAAAAAGTGCATAAAGTGATATCACTCATTAGGATCTGAAATGCAACGTGAAGCCAGTGCATTAGTTTAGAAATGATGTGAGTTTTATTGATTTATCTGAGCAGGCCCTCATATAAATAATACATTTTTCCAGGGTGAGTTTATGCGTCGATCTGATTCAGGAGGCTGCACAGATCTTCATGCGCCACATGGTGGAGCTCTTCCAACATCTTTCCAGAGAAGCAGGGGTAAGTCATTTCTTCAGGAAACACAAACCAAAGACAGACTCCAGCAGCACCCCAAAACGAAATCTCTAGAAAACAAGCTTTAAATAAAGGTCCAATTAACAAGTCCTGTGTGAGGACAATGTGTAAGTTTGGCACTAGTACGATAATGTGCAAAAGTGACCCAGAATAGCAGTGATTTCTGTATAATTCACATGTAAAGAGCATGTTGTTCAATAACACAGTAGAGAGTGGATTGCAGTCGTGTCAGGTTTTATTTGAAGGCAATAAAATAAAAGGGTACAAAGAAAAACAATCACTTTCAATCAGAATGCTTCGATTGCTCTGGTCCAGCCGCTGCCTGTTAACAGTGTGTGTTTTAAACAAATAGTCTGAGCTGAGAATATTTGCTCAAGGTCCGTCTGCTGCCAACTCACAAACTCAGATAGTCCACCTGAGCCCAGCACTGAGATCAGGTTGGAGATGTTCGTGCTGTCCAACTGCTCCGAGTCTGAGTGTGAATCATCATCAGTCCTCATCCTTTTACACGGAACCAGCCCAAAGTCCGGCAAGTAAAACTCTGGATCAACAATGTGATAAGTTGTGTCCATCTTTCGCTTTTTGCTGTAGCAGTGCGCGCCCTGCGGCTGTTTTGACTGCGCGCAACAGTCTGAGTGGAAGTATCCATTGGTGACAGTAGTCACCACATGCGTGTCCAGGTCCAGGACTGTCTTTTGGTTGGCTTGTGCGTTTAGGACAGGTAAATCCCACGAGGATTTGTCCGCACAACTCCAACAGGCTTCCGAAACCATCAGTTCAGAGTCACTTGGTGGAACCATTGCGCAGGCGGATGCGTCTTGGTGCGCCACCTCTGCAGGCTGGCCGATGGGCTGGTGCGCTCCGCAGTGCCAAGTGTCCGACTCAACCCCAGTAAAGTTGCAGTAGAAGTCATCAGCCAACTCCGTTAAGCTCCCTGTCAATTCGAGGTATTCGTGCCGTTCACGGACCGCAACTACGTCCTCATAGTGATGCGTCCTCTGCGTTTGCGATAAGTTCTTGCTCATGTAAAACTGCCTGGCGTTTCTCAGTACGTACGTTACCAGTAAGTTCTTGTGGAGCTTGATGCCTCCTCTCTGCGTCCTGGAGCTTTGGATTTTCCTCAAAGAAATGGAGATCAGATTCTGTGCGTCAAATGCACACTCCATCCTCACCCGGGCCACCCTTTCTTTGCTCTCAGCCTCTCAAAACGTTTGTTTCACTCACGGGAGAAATATTGAAGTCTCTTGGTGAGAATCCTACTTCATTCGTGTAGACTGTGTCCATAGCGCTCCATGTCTTCCCAGTAAGGGCATGGATTTGCAACTCTCATCTTTCCTTGCCACGCCCTCACGTACACATTGTCCAATGGGAGGGAGGCGGTGCTTCTGTTATACGCAAATATCACTACAAGCCTCATTCAGAATGCACGTAGGAGCTGGCATGCTGCATTTCACTAAATGTGTTCTGAGCTTTTTAAACCTCAGTGCGGAAAAAAAAATCCAAATTACTGTCCGTGTAGAAAAGTAAAATAGATCAGAATAGAAGGGAAGGAGTGGACTAGAATGAGAAGTAGAGGAAAGGAAGAGAGAAGGGAAGAGAATTACATGTCCTAAAGTGGGAAAAAAGAGAGAATAGAGAGGAACTGAACATGACTGAGAGAACAGGAATAGAATAGAACAGAATAGAATAGAATACAGAGTGATTTCATACATCAAAACTTAGAAGTAATGGTATATTATGAAAACTTGAATTAAAAGTGAAGGTTTAAAAAGCTGTTCAATAAAAGTTGAAAAACAGGATAAAGTAGAAGAGAAGTTTAGGAACTGAGAGAGAAAGCGGGTGAGACAGAATAGAATAAAATGGAATAGAATAGAATTTGATACAATAGATTTTAACAGTAGAATAGAATTGAATCACTAAGACTAGAATATAACTTGCAAACCATAACACAATAGAATAGAATAGAATGGAATGGAATGAAATAAAGTAAAGTAGAATAGAATAGAATATAATTTGATAAAACAGATTTTAGAATAGAATATAATAGAATGGTCTCACTTAGACTAGAATCAGACAGGCAAAAAGATAACACATTAGAATAGAATAGAATAGAATAGAATAGAAAAAGTGATTTCATTCATCAAAACCTAAAAGTACTGGTAAAGTATGAAAACTTGAATTGAATTAGAAGTAAAAGTATAATAATTTATTCAATAAAAGTTGGAAAAACAGGATAAAGTAGAAGAGAACTTTAGGAACTGAAAGAGAAAGTGTATGAAATTATGAGACACAGAATAGAATAGAATAGATTAGAATAGAATTTGATTAAACTGATTTTTACAATAGAATAGAATGGAGTCACTTAGACTAGAGTAGAACTAGCAAACCATAACACAGTAGAATGGAATAGAATAGAATAGAAATGAGTGATAGAACAGAATTGAATAGAATCGGACAAAGCTGAAAAGAAAAGAATAGAATAGAATAGAATTTGACAAAACAGATTTTAACAATAGAATAGAATGGAATCACTTAGACTAGAGTAGAACTGGCAAAAAGATAACACAACAAACTGTGTATTGAACTGACCTAGACTTTAAACATGGTTTGGACAGGTAAAGCTCTAAAGTAGGAAATAAATAAAGCAGCAGAGAGTCCACCTATGGAAGTGACTTTAATGTAATACTATAGTTTATGTGCACCTAAACATAGAGCCATAATATAGATGTGAATGTAATAGATCAGTACACCGCTCCCTAACATTAGGATAGAAATAACCCAGTGTGAAGATAAAGCAGAAAAGGTTCAAACTCAGAGCAGAAATTTTCCACTTTCCTCAGATCCTCTGGATGACTGTTCCACGAAACAGGGCCTCAGATTCAGCAGGCAGACTCGGTCAGGAGAGAAAGAGAGAGAGAGAGGGAGAGAGAGAGAGAGAGAGAGAGAGAGAGAGAGAGAGACAACCCAACCCCCCCAAAATAAAAGAGAGAGAGAGAGAGAGAGAGAGAGAGAGGGAGAGGGACAGAGAGAAAAAGAGAGAGAACCCAACCCCCCCAAAATAAAAGAGAGCGAGAGAGAGACAGAGAAAAGAGAGAGAGAGAGAGAACCCAACCCCCCCAAAATAAAAGAGCGCGAGAGAGAGACAGAGAAAAGAGAGAGAGAGGGAGAGAGAGAGAGAGAGAATTCAACCCCCCCAAAATAAAGAGAGAGAGAGAGAGGGAGAGAGAGAGAGAGAGAGAGAGAAGGACAGAGTGAGGGACAGAGAGAGATGGACAGAGAGGGAGAGAAAGAGAGAGAGAGGAAAGAGAGAGAGGGAGAGAGAGGGGGACAGAGGGAGAGGGAGAGAAAGAGAGAGAGAAGAGAGAGAGGGAGAGAGAAAGGGGGGCTGGATAGAGAGAGAGAGACAGGGAGGGGGGGTGAGGGAGAGACAGAGAGAAAGAGAGCTGTGGAGAGAGTAAGAGAGAGAGGGAGAGGGGGGTAGGAGCGAGGGAGGAAGAGAGAGAGAGAG
Source organism: Xyrichtys novacula (assembly GCA_962446985.1). Classification (NCBI taxonomy): domain Eukaryota; kingdom Metazoa; phylum Chordata; class Actinopteri; order Labriformes; family Labridae; genus Xyrichtys; species Xyrichtys novacula. The sequence goes on from OY660875.1 coordinate 2,167,670, forward strand.
AGAGAGATGGGGGCAGGGAGAGAGGTAGAGACAGGGACAGAGAAGAGAGAGAGAGCTGGAGAGAGGGAGAGAGAGAGAGACAGGGACAGAGAGGGAGAGCTGGAGAAAGAGAAAAAGAGAGTGAGAGAAAGAAAGAGACAGGGGAGAGAGACAGAGAGAAGCGGGGACTGGAGAGAGAGAATCAGATAGAGAGAGAGATCAAGAGAACGCTAGAGAGAGAGGGACAGAGGGAGGGAGAGAGGGGGAGACAGGGAAAGAGAGAGAGAGAGAGCACTGGAGAGATAGGGAGAGAGAGAAATAGCAAGAGAGAGTGATGGGGCAGGGAGAGAGGGAGAGACAGGGACAGAGAGGGAGAGCTGGAGAAAGAGAAAAAGAGAGAGAGAAAGAAAGAAACAGGGGAGAGGGACAGAGAGAGAGGGAGAGAGAGAGACAGAAAGAAGGGGGGACTGGAGAGAGAGAGAGAGAAAGAGAGAGGGGGAGACAGATGGACAGAGAGAGAGACACCGAGACAGACTGGGGAGCTTGAGAGAGAGTGAGAGAGAGAGGGACAGAACAGAGGTAGAGATGAAGTCATGGGGGGGTTGAAGAGAGAGAGAGAGAGAGAGAGAGAGAGAGAGATGGGGGGTGGGGGTGGGGGTGGGGGGGTACCAAATACTACACCATACTAGCCTTTACTTTACAAAAATATAGGATACCATAGCAACTATACTAAATACAATACAATACAATACTATACCATACTATACTATACAGTACAATACAATAATATACTATACTTTACTATACTATACAACACAATACTATACTATATCATACTTTACTATACTATACTATACTATACTATACTATACTATACTATACTAACTATACTATAGTACACATCTATTTAGAATCCTGACAGGCTGAGAGGAGATCCTAACACCATTTGCTAAACTGATTCATTGATCAGAACATCATCCTCGCTGCTCTATAAACTTGCACCAAAGCAGAGGAAGTATTACCTGTAACACATAATTAGGATGTTATTAATTAATAGAATAAACTTTAGGAGGTCTGTGTTAACATCTTGGTTAACAATCTCTTTATCTGCAGTCCTTAGGAGGAGCTCATGTATGGGGAATGGGTTGTGAGGCACTTGGTTTACTCTCTATTTGCAGTACTCTTTAGTATCTTTATTACTAAGTGAAATATTCCCACTGCACTTTACATGTTATTACTCCTATGTCACACAAGTGCAAAAAAATCCTGTTCATAACTGCTGGGCGCCAAATTCTCATCACCCCATTGAGTGACAATGACATAACATCTCCACCCCCCTCCAGTCTGAACCTGCAGGTGGATGCTGTGGATGCTGGAGATGCTGGAGAGGTGGTGGGGCTGAAAGTTTGACTGCAGCTCCTCAGCAGGGCAGCAGCAGCAGCAGCAGCGTCAAAGCAGAGGCAGAGAGAGACTGCACCATAAATAGACCTGATGACAAATCACCTGTCACAGCAAACGTGAAAATACTGCAGCTAGAGTTGCTTGCCTGAACTAGCCTCCTGATGTTGGTTCATTATTACTCTTAAGATTATTATACCTGTTAATGTTGATATTAGAGCTGCAGGACTAACTGTCAGTGTTGTTAAAGCCAAGGTCCTACGGGTTCACACATCCGGTCCAGATTCAGGGACTCACCTCGGACTCAGACTCAGATAATGAGGACTCGACTTAGACTGGACTTGAATACCTCTCTGGTGACTCGGCCTTAACTCGACTCCAGACCACTAAATAAGTATCTTGTGCTCTAAAAGCAAAAGTTATCACCTGTACATTACTTTAAGGTTTTCATAAATTCAGTTTCATGTCTTTTTACAAATATTGTGACTTTCTTCTCTACAGTCTCATGAAATCTTATCCTCCATTATTCTCTTCTATGCTTTACTGTTCTATACTTAATTTGACCACGCTGACCTGTACAGTCCAACCAGAGCTCAGCTGTTTCTGTAGCTCTTTAATGTGGAGCTAAACCGTAATCACGGCTATTCTGTGGTAAAATCTGAACTATTCAAACAGCTTTTCTTTCTTCATTTTCATAGAATACACTTCCTGTATCATCACACACACACACACACACACACACACACACACACACACACACACACACACACACACACAGTAAATTATGAATGCTCTGTCTGAACCTGACAGTGATGTCATTAGGACTGCCTCCCGTAATAGAAATATTGTCACTGCGCTCAGATGTGTGAGGTAGGAGCTCTTTGTAGAGAGATTATCTGTCATCCGTGCCCCACATCTGTTTGTGTGTACACACACAGATGGCTGACATCATACTGAACACCTGGATGTGACTTTGATTTCCTGCCAAATGCGTGAATCAGGAGGACAGCCACTATTATGGTTATCATGCTCTGATAATAGCCTAAATTGGAGTGTGACATGTGCACTCTCCCTGGAATACACTCTCAACGGCAGAGAGCAGATTGATATCATGTTTTATGCTACAGTTTGATATACCAGGATAAAGCTGTTTGTGTCCCTACAGGCTGGTTTGGTGAGTGCAATAAGGTGGTCCCAGTCTAGTCGCCGTACGGCTGTGTCATACCTCTGTCAGTTTGTCCAAGTCATGCAGAGAGGAACCATTTTCATGACCAGAGCAACCCTAGTTCAATTTGTAGATTTTGTGGAGTGTAGTGTGTGTATATGATACACTCATAGTGTTGTTGTGTCGCAATGGCGTTTTCAGAAGAGTTGAGAGGTAGGGATGAAAAATGTTTGAAAGGCATCCGCTGAACAACCATTACAGACTTTTAAAGTATCACTCTGGAGGCACAAACGTTACATCCAACCATGTGCAACAGACATATTATCAATAAGAAGACACATAGAAACTTAATCATATTTTACCAGGGACAATCAAAGAGCACTGTGTAGAGTCCAGTTGCCTGTTTCAAATCTTCAAGATAACCATGACCTGGATGAATGAGAATCTACATGGACATATTGGTTTACTCTTAATTCACTTTAAGAACAGCCAGAGAGCACTTTGTTTACATTGTATACTGTAAAACAGCATCCAGAAGTCTCTTGGTTTAGATATAAAAAAACCAGTATGTACTTAATTTACATGTTTTCTGCCAAAAGAACAACCCTTGTTGTTGCACTTTGTTTATATTTCACACATTAAAAAACCCAGTCGGTGCTTTATTTATGTATCATCTGCTAAAAGAATGACAAGTGAGCACTTTGTTTACATGTTATACACTAAAAATCAATCAGTAGGCACTTTGTTTACATTTTGTTACACTAAAAAGAACCAGTAGGCAGTTGGTTTACTTTTTGTACACTATGAGAACAACCAGGGAGCACTTTGTTTACATTAAAAAAACCGAGCAGTTCTTAATTTACATGCAGTCTGCTAAAAGAACAACCAGAGAGCACTTTGTTTACATTATATACTGTAAAACAGCACCCAGAAGTTTCTTGGTTTACATTAAAAATTAAACCCAGCAGCGCTTAATTTAAAAAAGAACAACCAGGTGGCACTTTGTTTACATTTTGTACACTAAAAAATAACCAGTTGGCACTTTCTTTACATTTAAACACTAAAAAACAACCAGTAGACCAGTAGGCAGTTGGTTTAGTTTTTGTACACTATGACATTTTATGCACCAAAAACCCAGTAGGTGCTTAATTTACACATTACCTGCTAAAAGAGAAATACCTGGGCACTTAATTTGCATATTGTGAGGTAAAAAAGACATTAAGACGGGCCATTGTTTACATTTGAGCCACCAACAGAACAACCATTGGGTAGTTTTATATATCATACAGTATCAGATTCAAAAGTCACTTTATTTATATATTATACAATCAAGGAACAACCACTGCACAGTTAGTGTATATTTTATAGTTATATATCATTCAGAGGACACTTTGTTTACATTTTATCCATCTTGAGAATAACCAGAGGGCACTTTTTAAAATGAATTCACCAAAAACAATCAGTGCACTGTTTGCTTACATGTTGTACACTGGAGGAGCATCCAGGGTGCACTTTGTTTACATTTAAATTACTGAAAGAGCATCTACTAAGGTGTTTTCTGCGTGGTTTCCACTGCAAAGGGAGCACAGAGGACCTTTTTTAAATTACATATATCTACTATAAAGGCAGTCAAGAGAGCACTTCTGAGCAGTTTTTCAGTCATGAAGGTACCAGGAGTGGTGATTGCCCCTCCTCTGAGTTAACCACTGCAGTATACTGTTACAGAGTAAAGGTGGAAAAAAAAAAATCTCGAAAGTGGTGTGAATTTTTTCAGGTTATCTTTGGGGAAAAAGGGACAAAACTAATTTAATTTTAAGTATGAGATTTTTTAATGTTACACTGCAGCTGGCTTTGTGGCGTCGCTAGTTTCGTTCGTGTGGTGAAGGAAAGGAGTAGATGCCAAAATGTCACACAAGGAAAAAGAAACAAACCGTAAAAAACCACACTGAGCATCGCTGGAGAGAAACCACAACCTCCAATCTGTGACAGAGCCAAAGGTCAAACCAAATGTCAAATGGACCTAGTGTCAGTTTTTGAAGACTCTGCAGTCCTCCTGTACAAGCCTTTTACTGTAACTCGAGTAACCTTACCTACAGGACTTCAGAGAAGTGAGGACGTAGCTGCTGTCATGTTTCAAGATTTAAAGTAAGACGCTAAAGAGGTCAAAAACATCATCACAAACACGGAGGGGAAATCAAACCTTTGACTTTTCGATTCATCTCAACAAGCTGCAGCTGTGTTTTCTGCTTTTGTTGAACTCTGAGAGGTTTTCAGTTCGTATAAAGTGGGAGATAAACAACAATACAGGTACAGCCACATGTGAATGAAAGGTCAGGGTGTGAGGGTCAGGTAGTAACAGCTCTGTTTGTACCTGGAGTTCATTCTGCTGACAGGATATGTTCTTATAAGCTCAGCAAACACACACACTCACTCTCACTTCATACCCTTTTTATTTAGGCACGAATGTCTTTTTTTTAAATGTATGAATGAAGTTAGTGTGGAGCTAAATTTAATCAACAAATGAATAAGAACTATTTGGAACAAACGAAAAGTCTCTTTGATTTTCGCCTGAATTTTAAATTTGATTTTCCTGCATACTGAGGCTGACACCAAACTGAAAACAGACCTGAACGCTTAGAAAGAGAAAGCTTTATTTTCCTGGAGGAAGTCTTTGTTTTAATCGCCTAGAATCATCCAGATATGCAACTAAACATGAGAGATAAATACATTTTTGTTGTAAAAATAAAGGAAAGTTTGAGAGAGAAAGACCTTTCAAAAGTAACAGCGCATTTGTACAAGTAAAAAAAGTAAAAATGGACTTTCTAATATATCTGTTACTATTGTCACTTCTTTTCCACAACCTCAGCCGACCTCTCAAGTATGTGAATATTGTTGCTCTTATTGTGAAGATGCTCTGCATTTTCTCTTCTTTGGCATCAGTCCGTCTCCACAAAGCTCAGCAGCTGGACGGACTTTTAAAATGGTGCCAAACTGTAGGTGCCTCAGAGCCTCTCCAAGTTCTTTGAAGTTCTGGTTGGAGATTTATTTTGAGGATTACCACAAAAATATTATTTTGTGCATGACCTTTTACGTCTTTGAGTAGTTTTTCATAGTCGTTCTGTTAAAAAAGGGTTCTGATTCTGGAAACGACCCAGTATAAAATGGTTGGTTTCCATTTTATATTGAGCCTATTTCTCCACCCAGTTACATAATCCATACGCTCAGGGAGTGACCCACACGGCACTGATGTGGGTATTTCTTTAAGACACACCACGCCCAAGTGTGGGGACCGAGGCCCAGGTGTGCGGGGACTCACTGTTTAACACTGACTGCTGCGAACGTCTAAAAGTTACAATAATCATCAGATATTATAGAGAGCTTTTTCATTCAATAACACATCAGATCTCTCAATAATCTGAAAAATAAGAATCTCAACAGAAACTGAACGACAGGAGCGCACAGACTCCAGAGATCGGAGAGTCCGGTGCTAATTTTGGAGGAGGAAACTCAACATTTTGATTAAACATGATTTAATTTAAAAGGTTTTATGTATTAACAGCTTTTAATGTTATACGTACAAGGAAGACTCTATTTATTTTGTCCAAGTACAACAAAGCGAAGCTCCTTACTGAGATTTTATGAATAAATTTGACACTAGGGAAGTTTTAAGTGTCTCTCCTGGGACAAAAACGATATTTCTATTCTGTTGAGTTTGTTCAGATGTAAGAAAATACTCAAACATGACAGTAAATTCATAAAACAGATTTTAGTTTAACAATCAAACCAGCCTTTATGCTTAGAGCTCAGATGTAAATACATATATTTATGTACAGACTCAGAGTACAGTAACTCTGGAGAATACCACACTTTAATTTTAGAACCAAGCACATGCTGTAAATTTGTCTCTATGGAATTAAAACATGATATCAGATCTTCACTTCATGATTATTGTGGCCATGAAAGATCAGGATAACTTTATTATCACATCTAAGAGGGAAGACTTTAGAAAAAAACAACACAATCAAATCGAAGAAAAGCAAGACAAGACAAGGGCAACACATTAATTCACAAACATGAACTAATAAACAGATTTAACTTACAGTCATCCTCCATTTCTAATGATAATAATATCGCCTCATGAGCTGTAGAGACATTCACCATAGTATTATTTAAACCGTCCATATATGTTTAAATTAGTTTTGTTACTGTAATCAGAAAAGCCTAAAGTGAATTGTGTGATTATTTTGGAGAATGTCGTTTTCTTATTTAATTAATATTCATTATACTACAGCTGTGAACTGTAACTATCATCATGTTACCTGAAACTTCTTTAGAGAAAACATGTGCTTTTATTTTGAAGGAGCCGATACAACAGAATCGAATAAAAACAATTAAAGAACGATTTAAAGATTGATTGATTAGTAACCCTAAGAGGCTCAGCTTCAGGGCTGTTTTTTTAATTCATTATAAATCTGTGAATTTTTCATGTTTTTAACGCTAAAGCTAGTTTGTTAGCAGCTGCTGCTTCTTCTTCATCCCCTTTTTCAGTGACGTGCAGCAGCTAGCATAAAAAACCACTCTAAAGGACTCACAGTATAACCATATTTTTGACATGATATGAATATTTTATCTCTTTAAAAATTACTACAGGTATTTAATTCCAGTATATCACAACATATATGTAAATATAACGTAAATAAAATTAATTTATACTTTATTTGACAGAAATATATTTGTATCTGTGAGCTTTTCTTAATGAGGGGCTCGTCCCTGCCGGTCCAACTCTTTCTTTAGTCTAAATAATTCAGAAAAACAGTTTTAAAAATGAACTTTTATGACTTTCCTCCTCGCTGATAAATCTGAAGTTGTGGAGTTTGTCTGGATGAGTCTAACCTGCACAGAGTTACAGCCAAACAAAGAGATTTCACTCTTTCCTCAGTGAGTCCTCCTTAAACACAGAGCTGAGATCTGCAGCTCCGGAGAAGATGCACACAATTACTTCAGAGGCGGGGGGCTTTATTTACATATGCAATATGCATAAGCAAGGTTACTGTGAGGGTGAAATAACCGCCAGATAGAGGGAGAGAAAGAAGGAAGGAGGGGTTTGGTACAAGTGTGAGATGTGAGTGTGTGTTGGCGTGTTTGTGTTTGTGTGTGTGGTGGTGATGGGGAGAGGGTGTGTGAGTGGGGGTGGGGGGCAGAAAATTGGTGTTATCAATATTTAACCAACCCTTCCAGCATATTTATGGCAGACAATAGAGCAGACCTGCAAGTGTCTCATGTGAGTGGAAGTGTATTTATTACAGGCTGAAATCGAGGCTGTAAATAGGATGTTCATTGATATATCTACAACGCTTGTATGGAATCAGAGACAAGCCCTCCACTCTATCAGTTAACTTACTCCCAAACAGAATAATAGCATCAATACTAATTGCACGTCAAAGCCCCCCAGTGCATCACAAATATTCATTAAGGCCGATTTCTGCATATGGCGAGCAGATGTATGTAATTCAATCAGTTTGGAGGAGAAAAAAGAGCTGAAAATGCTCTGAAAGGAGAGAGAAGAAATAAAACGTCTGGAGGTTTTTTTTTTTTTTTTTTTCTTCGCAGACCCATGGCCTCTCTGAAAATGTTTCCATGTGTTGTGTCTGAGCACACAGCGAGCAAAGAAGGAAAACATTCTCCCCTCCAAACCACATGCAACAGATTCTTTCTGAAGCCAAATAAATCAACTCTGTGTTTCAGATCATGTGACACTTTTTTGTGCTTTGTGTTATTCCCAACATATCCTGTTTCAGCCCCCACCTCTGTGCTCCACGCGCACGGACAAACACGCACGAACACGCAAGCACCACGCACGCACATCCAGAGTTTCCATTTCCTGTGCGTAAGATCACCTGTACAGACAGAGTGGCGTGCTTCGATGCGGCGTGCTCAGGCAGGAAAACAGGAAAGGGAGTTCAAGGGTGTCCGACATGAAATACAGGCAGAGTTAGGGGAAACCCAGAGCTCATGGCAGCACTCCCACTTCTGAAGACTCAAAGTTTCTCTGCTCAACTTTTTTCGCTTTAGCACTGCCATCATGCGCTGCAGTATCGCTTGTGCAAACACTGTGTGTTCTTGAAGTGCAGCACATTTGCCTGTTCAGAGGAAATAATTTACATCTCAGCTCCAGTTAAAGGGAAAAACAGCAAAATACTCACCTCTGTGAAAGGAATAATTAAGAAGTAATACTTCAGGTAATGCAAATTCACCCATAATTAAAATGTCCTTATTATGAAAAGCCTATTAAACTCAAAGTTAGACCTGGTTTAGGTCTGGACCAGCTCTTAGTTATACTGTTACAGGTTTAGACTGTCGGGAATACTTGAACAGTGAGCTTCTTTCCTTCCTTCTCCATCCTTTTTCTGTCTGTTCACTTCGTATCATCATTAGAGTCACTGATACGGTCTTTTCAGGGAGTCCCTGAGCTCCATCATGCCGTAGGTTCCTTTGTTTATCTCCTTCTTTCTGGATCTCCTTCAGTTATACTGCAAGGTCATAGTGGTTATACTTTAACTTTGTTGCTGAGCGTCATAAAATGGAAGAGAGATGAAGAAGCAGCAGCTGCTAGTGAGCTAGCTGTAGCATTCCTCAGTGAGATGATTCAGCACTTTTAAAAACTAACATCCACAGATTTATTGTGAATCCAGATTCCTCTAAATTCAGTCAGTCCAGGCGTCCAAGTCTGTGTGGAGACCAGGGTCTTTATTAGTGCAGTGTAATATATTAAAGAGTAACTCTCATAAGCCCTGAAATGCATGCAGTGGGTTTGTAGGGCGACCATATGTCCTGTTTTATCCGGACATGTCCTCTTTTCTGGGGAAGTTTATAAAATCCTTCAAACGTTCAGGGTTTTTTATGGAAGTTTTGAGTTTCTGTAGCATGGACTAACTGAGTTAGAAGTGTGTAAAAAAACACTCGACCCGACCCCAAAAAAACCTTAAAATTTGCTCCCCTAGGTGTTGTGAATATATATTGACTAATGGCGCTGTGAGTAGTTTTTAATTGATAATTTGCTCTTATTCTGGCTTATCTTGTATCATTAGATTTTCAGATTTTAGGTTTACAGAAGAAAAAGTTTATTTCTTTGTACCATAATTTCAGTTCTTGTGTTTGTCTCAGATTTTCCACAAAAATAAAAATGAGGAGATGATATTCAGCATTTAAATTTCACTGGTAAACTTCGGCAGTGGTCAAATGTTCTGTGGATGTTTCTGTTTAAACTTCTTCACCAATCAGGTTCTGAACGGTGAAATAGTCTTGCTAACCTTTGGGAACAACAGAGCTGAATTAGCTTACATATTAGGGTTGTGATCGGTTTTCGACTGGCCATCTTTTACAAGCAAAATCACAGTTAGCCTTCATCCTGAGAAAACACTACCACGTTTGACCAGAGGGGTCACCAGAAACAACGCAGCATGAATTTCCTTAAAGTGGTAAATGCGTGGCTTAACACAGCAGCGTCTTGCAGTGCTCTTTGATATAATAGACTGATTGCACTTGATCGCCACTTGCTGGCCTGGCATGCTTTTGTGGACGTTTTCTAACATTTTTGTAATTTAATGGAGAAAGAAAAATATTCAAAAACACTGCTTTATGCTGAAAAAGCATGCATATCCCTTATTCCTCTGTTGTCCAACAGTTAAAAACACTCATTAAAAAGTGCAGCATTTTTAATTGTGACCACTCAAAAAGAAGAGTTGAATTTTTGTCTTTGCACAGGATTTGAACTAAAAAATTACTTTGGAGGAAATCTCATCAAAATAATCAATTCAATCCTTCCTCTGACACCATCTGAAACAAACAAAAATTGCTCGTCATAGTTTTAAATTAGGTCTGAGATGTCCAGACTTGATTTCTAAACCTCATTTTGATGTCGGAATTCTGTTTATCATTTACCGTTGAACCACAAAGATGACAAATCTGAACACCAATGCCTCTTAGAAGAACTAATTTCATTTAGTTTGATAAATCCTTTACAAACCGAGAGTGAAAAAATGTCGTACTGCTCCTTTAACCATTCCTCACTTTATTGGCGTCCTCTATTATAATCTCTCATTCTTTCCCCGCTCCAACACCATCTATAGCTTTTACTTAGCATGTGCTATTGTTGCCTTGTACTTCCTGCTATATGTGACATGCCACGCTGATCAATCGGCCTCCTCCTCCTCCGTGGGGTAACTCAGTGTTCCCCTGTGCATCTGACAGCCATCCCCAGCCCATTTACTGTCAAATGGGCTCGGCTCTCTTTGCCTGAGCTCAGATGCAGATTTATGCCAGAGCAATGCCGGTTCTTGCATATTAGATGAAAGCCTTGTTTGCATATACCCGCTCTCTCTCTCTCTCTCTCCCCCCTCCTGCTCCCCTCCTTCCCTCTTCCCCCCTCTTTCTCTCTCTTCCTTTTTTCTGAGGCGTCACTTTAATATGTATGCAAATGGGCTGCGCTCCACGGGCAGATATGTGTGGAGTCCTGTCCTGCAGTCAGGAGGTGTAGGAGAGATTGTGTTTGTATTTATGAGGCATGGGCCCTGCCGCTCTTGGGAGAGAAAACGCTGCGAGTGTAGTGTGGTGGAGGCTCTGCAGTGCAGGCAGAATGCAGATATGCCAATAACAGAGGTCATGGTTGTCACTAATGATAAGAGGAGACAATTAGACAATAGTATAGCTGTAATGTAACCCCCCTTTACACCCTCTCATATACATACACATACATGCACACAAACACAAGGAGGAGGAGGAGGAGATGCTTCTTCTTCTTCTTCTTCGAGAATCTTCCATATTTCGCTGCAGCTTTGGAGACTCCTGGGGTGATCGGTGCAGGAGAGGACCAATCTATTGATCCTGAAGATTCCTCACGGGGGTAAGGATCACTGTCAGGGGCTGAGACAGAGGAGACAAGGTCAGGTCACCTGTGAGAGGGGGCACCCTTAACCCATTTCATCAGTCTGATGCTTCCCAGACAGCCATCAAAACCCCCCCGGATCAATAGAGTCTCAGCAATAAATGAGAAATGTAACAGCGCCCCGATCTGCGGTTGTTTAATCTTATCGAAGCGTGTTTGTAAAAAAAATAGGGTTCAGATTTAGTTTGACAGAATCTCAGAGAAGATAGAGCAGCGATGAGAAGAGTTCATTATAAATGTGTTTGCAAAATTAAAGCCGAAACCCTCAATGACAACAACAATGAAGGGTATTATACTCGAGACGTAATAATATCTCGGCTCAGTGCCAATCAGTGATCGACTTTGCCAACGCACACACACACACTTAGAAAACTGTGTGCAAATCAAATGTGTGTTTCCTCTCTCTCTCTCTCTCTCTCACACACACACATCCCCTTCCTCCATCATGAATAAACCATACTGTGTCTATGAGTCATATACCACCCCCACATCCCTCTCTAACCCACTCCCCCTATTTGCTGCTGCTGCTGCTGCTGCTGGAGTAAAAACGCTAATTAACGTGATGGCTAGCTCCAGCTCCTGTCAGCAGCTTGTGGGGGCCTCTCAACCAACCAGCAAGGCTCCACTGCTCTCTGGATTTAGCAGCGCTCTCCCCAGCCGCCATCTCTGGAGAACCGGGGGCCCCTCATTCATATTCAGCCCCAGTCGCATGCAGGCACCTGGAAGCAGCCGGCACCAACAGCACCACCACCTCCACCACCACAACCCCCATAGTGTCTATCACCAGCCCCCCAGTCGAGCCCACCTCCTGTCAGAGCTGGAGCCCCCCAAAAACCCACCCATTTGCCCCACCCAATCACGCACACACACACACGCGCACACACACACTTTTTTTTCAGTCAGGATCCAATTGAAACACAAACCCTGAACTGGAAAAAAAAACTCCATTTAGGAGATGTGGGAGCTACAAACTCCATCTAGGAGATGACACAACCCAACTGATGGGTTGAATCACCCAACGGTGGCGAGATAGAGAGAGAGAGAGAGAAAAGCGAGGGAGGGGAGGAGAGAGAGAGAGAGAGAGAGAGAGAGAGAGGAGGTAGCTGCGTGCCTTGGTGGACTAGCTCTGTAACCATGACAACGCAGCCGGGAGAGCAAGAAACAGGAACATACAGAATCTGTTTCTGCTGAGACTTGCACATGTGGCACAGTGCTGCTTTTCCTCCCCGAGAAGAAACGAAGGGGAGGTGTGTGTGTGTGTGTGTGTGTGTGTGTGTGTGTGTGTGTGTGTGTGTGTGTGTGTGTGTGTGTGTGTAGGCCCCCCTTATGAAACATACATGCCTGCCGCCTCTCTCCAACCAAACTCAGTGACTCGCCCTCCCGATTCAGAGTGACTCACAGCACAAAAGACACTCTGGCGGCGAGGCTGCAGCGCACAGACACACGCTGCCTAGTTTCGCTGCTTAGTTTTTGTCTCGTGTTTTTTGAACACTGAGAGGTTGTGGCTTTGCGTGCAAAAAAAAAGGATAAAATGCGAAAATTAAAGGCGAGAAAATGCAAAAATCCCCCTCTCCTACTGCCTGTTTTCTCTCTCCGCCGCTCCCCTTCTGCCTGTCTTTTCTCTTTCCCTCTTGCTCCCTCTTTCTACAGGCTCAGTCTAACCTCCCCCTCCCCTTTCCTCAAGGGAATAAAGGTCGTAACGCAAATGATTACTCAAACCCGAGTTGCCATAGAAACGCAGTCATGTGACTAGAGCAGGCATGCATAGACCACAACAAAGAGGAGGATCAGGAACCAGCGCTGGAAAGAGCTGGAGCTCGCCTTGCTGGTGCCTCAGTGCATTTCACTCAAATTCAGGCTTTTAAAAATAGGCGAGCGAGCGAGCGAGCAGCGTGAAGCGCGTGCAGGGGGAGAAAAAGCAGAGAGAAACGACACTCTAAAGAGCTGTAATGAATCTAGGCTGTAACACTGCAGTGTGCCATATATCCCACCATTCACTAGCATACCAAGGGTGTGTCCTATTCATCATGTCCTTCTCGGAGGCAGAGCTCAGGCGCCAGTTGTCTGGAATTTCTGTGAAATGGCGTCAGTTGTTCAAATGTAAGGGGTGGTGGATTTTCTGCAGCTAAAATAAGAGTTAAAGCGCAGACCGGGAAACTTTTCCTGGTGTTTTAAAGTCACATTAGTCACCATAGAGGAAAAGCAACAGATTTGAGAAAAATACAACAAAGCGTAGTTTCAGATCTGCCTGAAAAGTTTGGAGAAGTTTGAGCTGTTTTTGAGCCGCTGGATGTCCCCTGTAGAGCGCTGACTAAATGCAGCCGAGCTCTGTGATTTCTGCCTTATAATTATGGCAATTAGCGCGTAGAAATCACGCCAGTTCCTTTTCAGTTTAAGTGAGAGTCCTCATAGTTAGTACTTTGGTGACTTTTACTTGTTGGACCTTTTTCTTTGTAAGAGAGCAAAGTGACGGGCAGATTTAAAGACGTTTTCAGAGCGTCAAACCGGGATTAGTTAAACCAACTTTCTCCAATTTCCAATAACTAATACGGCCTAGTGATCAAAACTCAATGTGGTGCTTTGTGATGTTTGTAGATACTCTTTGGTGGTTGTTGTACAGACTGTTTTTGTGTAGTCCTCCTCCACAAATGAAGCACCAACACCTGGAGCTCACAGAGAAGGTGGCCTGCCCCGACAGGATTCAGTTATCCTGCATCCAATCCACCCCCACTGAGATTAGTCCTGCGCCCGGGGTGAACCCGGCGACCTGCGACCATCTCTCAGAGACCAACCAACCAACCAACCCCCCAACTCCACTCCAGCTCCCCCCCGTTTGAAAGAGTCTGTGCCGTATCACAACGGTCCAAAATGAGACCAGATCGTGTGGAGAACATGCAGAAGATGTGGAGTGTGAATTTGTTTTGCATCCCTTCGAGCATTAACAGCCATTAATTTGTGAGAGCTCCATCAACACGAGAGGAGCAGGAGGACGAGGAGGAACATTTTCTTCTGATGAAGTCACCACATCTGCGGTTATGAGCTCTGTGTGCTTCAATGTCTGCGCTCGCCTTCCTCCTCTCGCTCCCACACACGCTTCTCCTCACCCTGGCAAACACGCCTGCTGAAGAGTGTGTGTGTGTGTGCGCGTGTGTGTGACCCCCCTCGTCGGCTGACTGACTGACTGACTGACTGACTGACTGACTGCCGGACGTTTCCCTCCAAAGTCCACCTCGACTCCCATGAGGCTTCAGGCAGCAGCTGAGTGTTCAGTGATGTCTGCAATTATCCCGTGTCTAGACAATGTCTCGTGAAAGACAAGGAGATGCACATTCAGAAGAAGAAAAGGCCGGGGAGCGTCCACAATGTCTTTCAGTCAGTCGGTGACGTGGTGCTGAATGAAAAGGTTAGGGCCCGACTAGGAGCTCAGCAGACACGCTGAACAAGAGAGGAGACTGATTTTGAGGTAAATTCAGTCATTTTTGGTGAGATCGAAGGTGAAAAAGTGGAAAATATCAGGAAGTTTTCAGGCGTTCAAAACATTTTTACAACCTGAAATCCGATTTTTGTTTTTGGGACTTTTCCTTCAGCCTAAACGTCATTAAATTAATGTATTTTTGTGTTTTAGGCACTTTTATTTTGAGTTTTTGATATTAACATCGTTATATAACATTTGTTCTTTTCCAGTTTGACATTTTAGTCCCCGTGTTTTTAGCCTAAAGATGGACAAAAGACATCTTTTTTCTGGTCGCTTTATTTTGAAAATCTCTGGAATAATACTTCCAAAGATTTCTCAAGTACATATTTTCAAACGTCCTTGTGTGGTATTTTGTTCTTTTCAAGTATCATGTCTCTCATTTTTCTACATTATTGAGTCTGAAGTGCTGCGAGTAGAAAAGGCGGGTTCAGGGACTGGTGGAGACCTTCGAGAAAAAAGGATAAAGACGCGGAGAAACACAAACAGTCGAGCTCAAAATTACCTTGGCGATTCTATAAACACAATCAACAAGCTACTATCAAAAACAAATATAACTTTATTTTGATGTTAAACTATTAAATCTGCTATTTATGATCTTGTTTACATGTATACAGAAGTGAATTTAAAAGCGTTTAACTTTGTATTCCAGACTGTTAGAAAAGTTTGAAAAGTTTCTCGTCATTTCTGATGGACTAAATCTTTTCCTGCACAACTACTGTACGAAATAGTCGAAGCAAAACTTAGCCAGTCATTTTTTAGGATGGTGGGGTGGCCGACCTGACTTTAAAAAGGGCTGATACCACCCCTGGCTGCCCCTCTGGACACACCCCTGCTTGTCTGGTCAACAAGGCTTTGCACAACATGATATTTTGGCAACTTTTTAGACCAAATATTTAATATTCTTTTATTGCATCTGCTCATTTATGTGTAAATAAAGCTCTGTATGAAGTTCTGTTTTTCTTGCACTAGCTGAGCTGATTTTCTGCACAAACCAAAACAGCATCCTCAGGACAAAACCACTCTTGGTTGTGGGCGGAGTCGGCCCTGCTCTGCACACTCCTCTTCATGCTAGCTTGTAGCCTAACATTGCCGCTGTAGTAGAAGAAGCAGGTAACATAGTAGCTAATGTCTTTAGGGACATGATGAAACCCACTGAGAAATAAATGGCTATTAGATGTCTTGTTTTTTTTTTAGACCTAATTTCATCCTAATTTCTAGATTCTGTTTATTTTTAGACGGAATTTAGATGTTGCACTTTAACCCGTTATTTGATAACTATTTCTTCTAAATAGCAACTGTGAGTTGTATGACTGATCTCCAAGTACTTAACCAAAATAATTATGATAGCCGTTGAGCAATAAACAGTATTTGGACCTGCTCTAAATTTAGACATCTAAAAAACTTTCATTGTAAGACCTGTGGTAGTCGATTTTAGACCAGTCGTCGAGGCTACATTTAGACGTCTATTAGACCAAAAAAATGCTCGGTGGGAAGTTAATATCATAACTAGCTTTCTTACGAGTGCTGCAATCTGCTAAAGCACATGCTCATTCCGCGATTGTCCGCTCTATTTCTCAGAATCTGGCTGTCATAGCGGGGCTCCGGGGGCGGAGCTTGGATTTGTGATGTAAGAAATCTCACCGTATGTGAGTCTGCTGTTTGGGTCCAATTACTCGAGTAATCAATGGAATACTCGGTAGAATACTCGATTACTAAAATATCCACGAGCTGCAGCCCTAAACTTTTGAACCTTTTCATCACTGACGAATCAAAATCAAAAGGGGGCGGAGCTTCTGCTACCCTTTATGCCCATATTATTGTTAGTAAATTGGAATAGATAAATTTTACTTTGCTATTCATACTAAATATTTTTGTATTGTTGTCCCTGCATCTACTGTAGAACAGCTGCAGTGATAGTAATGTGTAAGTTTGATCTGCAGACATGTTGTGGCGATGCTTGTTTTGTTTTTAATGTGGTCGTAACAACAACAGGGGCGACTTCAGCGTGGGCGTGGCATTGTTCCCATCTCCAAGATCCGAACACTGAGGTTAATAGAACGCAGCGTAAAAACCAGTGACAGCCCACTGAAATAGAGGTGTCAGGTGCTGCTGGTGCGAAAAAAAAAAAAATGGCGTCCAGTGGACACAGGCCCTGAGGCATTTTTAAAGAGTGACATGAACGCAAGTTTTTAAGCCCATACCAGAGAGGATGGTGTCAGGGGCAGAGAAAAGGACCTGGATAACACGAGCCGGGCTGTGAACAAAATAAAACAAAAAGAAAGTGAATAGTATGTTGTGTTTTGTGCTTCTAAGTGCACGTGAAGGATCAGGTCAGGGACGGGTTCAGTGTAGATTCAGAGAATAAAAACGTAGAAAACAACCTTGTGCTGCATTTCGTCCTCTTCAAGTAGGAGGTGGTTCTGCAGTGCTGAAGATGGTGTCAGGGACTGGGTGAAGATGAGCATGAATAGACTTCTTTTTAAAAAGGGGTTTTCTAAAGAAATCGCTGTTAAAAAGACTGGATTTGAAATCACTGGGCAGCATATAAAACATGTTATGTAATTTTATCTTCACAGAGCTAAAGGTACGCTCTGAAATGATCGTGTATACGTGTCGAAAAAGTCCCTGCAGATTCTGACTCGAAAACTCCAACTTTCCCTCTCGGTGTAATCAGGGTCTTATTTGGGCGAACTTCTCTGTATGCAAAGACGACGTCAAGAAAATAAAGAAGCACAAAACAAGCAGAAGCTGGAGGCAGGGCTGAGAGAAACTGTGCTGTGGTGAAAGAAAAGGCTGTGAGAGAATGAGCAGGTGTGGTGGGAAAGACCCATGGGCTTCAGGGAGAGAATAGATCAATAACTAATTTCAGTACCGAGCTTCACTCGCACAGTTTTCCAATAAAGGCTGGATGGAGAGTGTACTGGCTTAGCCCTCCCCCCACTATCTCTATTCTATCGCCTTCTACAAGCAGGGATTGGACTCTTATGGAAGGAGCCTCTCTCTCTCTCTCTCTCTCTCTCTCTCTCTCTCTCAGTGTTGTGATTGTTGGTCGGGTGGATTATGTTCTGACAGATTGTGTATTGTATAAATGTAATCCAACGTTGCCATTTCCATTTCCATGTGTCCTCCATGAGTGCTCCAGCAACCATTCCACCTATGCCGTGCCTGGAACTTTTTCCCCCTCGCTGCTCTCCCTCCCTCTTCCTCACCCCCTCCTCCTCCTCCTCCTCCTCTCTTATTCGACCAGGGCCAGTGTTGAGGTTTTGTCAAGAGATTCAGACAGACAGGAGAGTGAAGCGTGTGTCATGCAGGGCTGCTGCTGCTGCTGCTGCTGCTGCTCAGGCTCTTCTCCTCAGAGGCTGTGACCTAGATAACCAAGAGGAGCTGGAGCGCTTGCAAGCCTTGGAGCCACTCCAGCTCCAGCAATGTCAGGAAGGGGTTAGTTGTGTAACACAATGTCCTATTTAGTTTGCCCGTCACACACGCATGGACGCAAACACATATGTACACACACGATGGTGTTACTACCACAGTATGTTTCTCCAAGGCGCTCTCGGACTGGATGTGAAGAACGGGTTGCGTGCGTGCGAGCGAGCGAGGGAGCTTTAAAAATAAAAGAGAGAGGGGGGGTCCTAAATTCATCTGAATTTAAACATAAGCATTAAGAATGCTTGGGAAAACTTTCCACACCAGCAGCCACTGCAGACACATTATGTCACAGCACAACCAAAACATCTACAGGCGCACAGTTATTCTGCGGCGCCGGAGCCCGAACTCTCAGCATCCTCCTATCTGCATGCACACGAGCGTTCGGCGCCGTGCGTCCTTCTTTAACAGGTAGTCAGTGAGTTTTTGTGAGTGTGTTTCAGCGCCGCCGCACTGCCACTAACTGGTCAGTGTTTAACAAACATGAAATGATGTAACGCAGAGGAAAACAAAAGGCCTTGAGGAGGCAGCGGACTGTTTTTAATGATCCCACCTTCGTTTTCAGAGAGAAGAGACACAAACGCCACGGTACAGCTCTGTCATGTAGAGCAGATAAAATATAGATGTTGCCTCCTGCGCTGGAACAGCTGTAATAGGCTCCACTGTGAATGAGGAATGAAATCTTTGACCCTGACATCCGAGCACCTCCACGCGCCGCCAGAGCAACACTGCCATCTGGTGGCTTTGATTCGTACTGCAGCTTTCTTACCACTTAGTTTATTCATTACAGTCTGAGAACTCAAAGGCTGATCTGTAAACATGACACACACATTTATGTCTGTTCATTTGGCACAGACTGGACACGAGACGAATCTAACAAAGGCCTCGGTGGTTTAGGATGGGTTTAGGTTCACGTTCAGACTTTTACCTCTTCAGTCTGACTGTGTTTGACAGTCACTGCTGGGTTTGTTGGGGCTTGACGCGGTCCCAGCCGGGCTTCGGGGTGTACGTGTTCTCAGGGAGAAGAAAGTCTTTCATTCTGTCCGGTAATGGCAGAGCTTTCACCCGCTCCTCTAGGGGCCAAGGCTGTAGGTGGCTCCTTATGAAGGCCCTACAGAGAAACCTCAGTCCGGGAGGGGTTGCGTTCTGCTCTACAGCGCGGTGATGAAGGTCTTTCAGAGCCTGAGTGTAGGGATGAGGTTCCTCACCAGGCATGGGGAGCTCCAGCCTCAGAGGCAGGTGCAGCACAGGGACGTCAACCCTCGCCAAGTCGAGCAACACCTCGGCTTGCTCCAGGAGCTCGGAGGCGTGACTTAGATCGGAGCACTGCTGCAGGGCGGTGTTGAGCCGCTGGAAAAGAAGGGTGTAGCCGCACCAGCAGGAGTCGCCGTGGATGGAGCAGACCAGCGAGGCTCTGCTCTGGATCAGGAGAACAGCCAGAGGGAAGAAGAGGTCAAAGTGCTCCAGGCTGGTCTGCGTCAGCGAGGGCTCGCTGTCTTGGTTCAGACAGCTGCTGGGATCCACGCCGTGAGCCAGCAGCAGCCGTGTGACTCTCAGGCTGAAGTTCCCGATCTCTGCGGCGTTCTCCACGCTGGAGTCCAGAGCCTCCTTCGTCAGGAACACCAAGATGGACTGGACCGTTTCGCCGTCTTCATTTGAAACGTGAACGTCGGCACCTGACAGGGAGAAAGTCAAATCAACGCTGAATTTAGAACGATCATTTTTTAACCATTAATCATGGCGTGGTCTGCAGGGACCGGGTCTAAACTGAACTCTGGGCCTCTGCAGTAAGGACTCATCTGAGTACACCTGGCGCCCCCCAGTGGTGAGTTTGTTTAATAACATCTTCAGTCAAGAGGACATTCAGGAAGAGGGTTTCCAGTCTGTACCTCGCTCGAGTAGAAGCTGGATGTTCTCCGTGTTGTGGACGGTGATTCCATCGCTGCTCTCAAAAGCGTGGAGTAAAGGTGTTTTACCTAAAGGAGGCGGAGACCACAGGAATCAGACTTTAGAGCGAACAAAGAAAAGGAGACAGTTAAACCCCGCCTCGTTCATTTACCGTGTTTATCTCTTGCGTTCACGTCAGCGCCCAGGTCCAGCAGGGCGCGCAGACAGGGGAGCCTCTCGGACTCCTCGCTGGCGAGATCCAAAGGGCTGCTGGCGTGGATCTGAAAGTGAACGCTTGAATTATTGACCTTAATGCTGAGAAAACAGAGGGAGGATATTAAAACAGGGGACCACAGTCTGCCTCACCCTGTCTCGCTTTTCCACGTTGGCTCCGTGTCCGACCAGCAGCCTCACCATGTCGGGCCTGTTCTGAAGAACTGCAATGTGTAGAGGATTGTAGTAGGACACCGGGTCTGCAGAGGGGAGACGAATGTTTATGTGAGATAAGATGAAGTTTTAACAGAGATGACCCACAGATACATAATTTACCGATTACCAATTTGATCATAAACGCCTGAAACAGACAGAAACACAGACGAGGTGATTTTGCTTCAGCTCGTCTTTAAAGGTCATGACACAGTTTTAATGTGTGTTTGTGAAAATAGAGACAAACTCTGTTTAAACACTGGGTTTGAGGTGTGATTTTGAGCCCATGCTGTGATTTCCACTACAGAGTCATGTCTGTTTTTAATAAGGCAGTGAAAAAAACACAGCCGAGCAGTCTTGGTTTTGGTCCTTAGTGGGACTCACTCAGTCTCTCACAGAGCGATGAACCTCTTTGCGTCTGGAAATTCACCTCATTACTTTGGAGATGTTCCTTCAGCTGTTTTTTTACGTGTTAACACAACTTTTCCAGTATTTTCTTGTCCCTGTCCAAACTGTTGCTGGTCTCAAACTTAAAATTCACACAAATTTGTCATCAATCATGACAATTTTATAACATTAGATTTGTTATCTTTGTCCTACTTTCAGCTAATTATAGATTTAACTGAAATCTCAGATGATGCTGTGATTTGAGCTCTTTCTGCAGAACTCCAGAGAATAAATCAGAGTTAAGTTTGTTTGCAGCGTCTATATCTGACTATATCTGGTTCTTACTCCTCGGGTTTCTAAATCACCGTCGATGTCTCTGTTATGTTCACATTAAGATATAGAAGTTATTTAGTGTCACTTAAAGAACTAAAATCACGTGAAAAGATCCAGATCTGAGCCCGTCTGATAGTTTGCACATGTTCGTTTATTTCTTACATAAAGGAGGAAGATGGAGAACAACTAAAGTAGAGTGAAAGTCGAACATTTCCCTCCGCTGTGTGGGAGCATTTGTCAGTGTTAACTTTCTGGAAAGAAGCATCCAAGAAAAGTGAGAGATGAATGAAGCATCCTCTGCCAGGATCCACTAATTATGCCTCTGGGGAAAGACATTTTTACAGGCACAGGAGGTCACCACAGCGGAGCGTAGACGAACACTGGCAGGTTTCATCGCGGCAGTAAGACCTGCTGCGCTTTCCGAGGCAATTTGAACGAGGCAGATTGATTCTCCGGAGTGTAAATGCACGACGACTCGCTCTCTCCTACATGCAGTTCCTTTTGTATGAAGTGAAGACGACGTTTCTGCTCATGAGTTTGTCACTCTCTACACTCTGATACATCTGTGAAAGTTGTTGCATGCAGCAGAGACCCGCAGACGCACAAGAGGAGCCGAAAGGATAGTTTGATTGTTTTTCAGGTTCAAAGTTTTAAATTTGCGTTTATCCTCAGAGTATGATTGGTTCTTGAAGTCTGTTTCTGACAAATATGCGCCCACTGTTGCAGAAAAAGTGGAGGGAGGAGAAGTGTGACCGATTAAATCCATTAATTTGATTATTCAAATGGAGGCAAACACATTTCACTGAATGTGCTGCACTTTATTTGCAAATAGAACAAAATAGTCCAAGATAATTAAAATGGATCTCTTACATTTGCATACTACTTAATTTACCATCACGCCTTTGTTGATGCAGACCAGCAGAAACACTGCATAATGCATGACGCACTCGGCTAAGTCAGAACGAGTGCATTAGCCGGAGTAACAATTAGCACAGAGGTTTCTCAGACTGACACTTTCCTCAGATTGTTATTCTGCGTTGAATTTCTTACCTTCAAAGTTCAGATCGGCCCCGTAGCGTAGAAGGATTTCTGCCGCGTACACGAGTCCACACTTGGCGACCTTAAACAGCGCGTAGCTGATGCCCTCCAGGAACACCTCAGACTGGGACTCCCGCTCCAAAAGCTCCACCAGAGACTGACAAAGACCGGCCTCTTCCTCAGGGGTTGGGCCTCTGTGAGGAGAAGAAGAAGGAGGAAGAAGAAGAAGAAGTGTTGAGATTGAACTGAGGGGCGTGTATTACAAGGGCTTGAAATGGTATAACTAGCAAGTGCTGTCCCAAAGTACTATGATGCAGGGTCCGCAGAGATGGACCCAGTCTCAAATGTCCATACTCAGTAACTTTGAGGTGCGTTCCCAGTAAGTCCATGAGAGCTGTGAGGATCTCTGTCAGACTCTTTGATCCTCTCTGCAGACTTTGCATGAGGATGTCCAAACCTGCCAACACTCGTGTTTGTTCCCGGGACTCTCCCGTATCTCAGACCTATCTCCGCCCACCTCCCGGATTGTCATTTCTCCCGTAGTTTGATGGTCCATGTTCATTCATGAATCAGATCACTATATTTGTCCAAAGTTTCCAGACAACCTCACAGACACTGGATTGATACTTTGACTTTACAGTTTGGGATGTTTCAGGTCGGTTTAAGCTGTAAACTCTATTTAAACAGTGTTTGCTGCAAAATGAAAACTTCAGTGAAAGGAAAAGACATATTTACGTTGATAGTCTTTCATCATCTCGGAGTGATGCGTTCAGGGCAGCCTCAGATAAAAGAGTGCTGTATGTTCAGAGAGCCTCATACAGGAGAGAGCATGTCAAACATATTTAGACTTTAACACTAATATTCGTGGATTAAATAAGTTTAAGGCATATCGTAGCTATTATTTATTTTTCTTATTACCATCTGTTATTGTTAAAACCAAAAAGTGTGCAGCTTCACTTAGACTTATTTGGATGAGTAATCTAATCACTAATACTCTCATAATTAGCTCATATCCACCAGAAAAGGTAACCCCAAAATCTCCTGGATTTTATAACCCAAATGTTGGCAGGTATGGATGTGATACCGTGATACCAAACCTGCATGAACCCTGCAAGTATAATGGGGAAAGGAACACCATGACACAGATAAAAAAGTGCTGCCTGTGAACCTGTTTTTATCTTAGGATGATTCTGAGAAGTGTATCCACGATGAACTTAAACCAGATTTATTTCCCTATCAAAGTGGATTTATTTGCTGCAGCACAAATCTATTAATGCTTCTATGTTGTCACATGTCTGCAGAGATAAATCTAGAAAGAGAAGTTTGCTTTTCATGAACCTTTTCAGTGTCAAAAGGGATAATCTGGCGTAAAATTAAGTTAGTTTTTAAAAACATTGAAGCTATATTTTACTTTTAATTCTGCTTTTATTTTATCCATTGTTTTAATTGTTTCTTGATTGTTTTTTATCTTGTTGTTTTGTCTAGTTATGTACAGCACTTTGTTCAGCTGTGGTTGTTTTAAAGTGCTCTACAAATAAAGTTGAGTTGAGTTGAGTTGAGTAGGGTCAAATACACCCTGTCGAGAGATAAATGTTACTGAAGTTAGTTATAGTTATAAAAATGATCATAAATGTTCTTCCTTGAGCTGCGTCACCCCGCTGTAGTCTGTAATGGACTGACCAAACAAGCGTCTGCTGGAAGAGAGTGGGTGAGTTGTGTTTAGTCTCTTTGCTAAAGAAATTAGTCAAAGTTAAAAAGATGTTTGGTGTCTAGTACTATGTCTGTGACCCTATATGTCCTGTTGATGAAGTTAGGTGCTGTTCTGAGCATTATTTGTGGCTATAGAGTGGCGTTTTGGTTGAGGGCGTGGCTCTCTGTATTGCTATCCTGCGGTCGTTACTTAAGTTGGTATAACTAGAGAAAGAAGGGGTCGACAACATTCATCTCTGGAGGGGGTGTTCAACTCAGTGTTATGGTGTGTTTGACCCTAATTTAATTTGACACCAGAATATAACATTATGCAAATAAAAACTTTACACTCCATCTCTGTCATTATAATTTACATGTCGTTTTTTTGTGTCGGTGTGTGATGAGAAGTCACAAAGGTCTGGTTTGATCAGTTTTAGCTCTCAAGGGTGGTGCCAAGGGTTCAGGGTTTGGGGGAGGGTCCCTGAACGCACCTGCACCGTCCTTACCTGTCCTCGTGACCCCTCCCACCTTCCTCGAGGCCGAACACACACATGACCGCGTCCACGAGCGGCTGGTACTCATAGATGATCCTCCTGAAGCCGTGGAGGAAAGGCATGACTCCTCCGGTCTGAACAGCTCCGACACCGAGTCTGAGAGTGGGGAAAAACACGGAGAAACACGAGAATGTGAGTAAATGAAGAAGGGCGGGTGTTTGTCAGTTTTTATCAGGGGTTGGTTCACTTTATCTCCGGGGCACAGATGAATAATATCCTCAGAAAACTGGACAAACATAAAGCTAACTTACAACTAAAAACGCTTTATAAACATTTAACTCTCTATTTCTTTAACTTTAACCGACATATCTTCATTTGAGTTTCATTTTTAGGATAAATGATTTACAAAACTGTAAACTCGATGTTGATAAAATGAAGGTTTTTTTCGCTGAAAATCAACTTTAACGGTTAGTTAGGCGGTTAGCCGGAAGTCACACTCACTCCTCAACAGTTCCGGACCACTTAATTATCCGATATCAACAGAATTATCGATTAAATGATCGATTAAACGAATACGATCGACAGACACTTACGCGCACTTCAGCCGCTACAGTCAACAGAGGGAAGCTCCGACCACGCCCACACCGCTCCGACGCTGTTTTTGTTCCGCTGTGAAACAAAAAGGTGACGAAGGTTCCGCTTTACACCCGAATTTCGATTCCGCAAATTTTGATTGCATTTTTTAAAATTTCTTTTCTTTTTAGTGAAAAAATGTGTGCGAGAAAAAATGCAGCAAATACTGTCATTTAATTTTTAAGTCCTAATGGGTCCTAATGGTCAAAGATTTAGATTTTTTTAAAGGATTTACTACATTTAAATCCATTTTCTCA
Organism: Xyrichtys novacula; assembly: GCA_962446985.1. Taxonomy (NCBI): domain Eukaryota; kingdom Metazoa; phylum Chordata; class Actinopteri; order Labriformes; family Labridae; genus Xyrichtys; species Xyrichtys novacula. Next base: position 2,193,201 of record OY660875.1, read on the forward strand.
CCAGAATAAAGTCATTTTCCAACTTCTTCATTCAGTCAACAATTTGTAGCATGATATTTTTTAAGGGGATCTAATCCAATCCAGGTTTATTAATAAAGCACATTTAAAAACAACAAAAGCTGACCAGTGCTGTACAGTAAAAATTAAAAGCAATCAAAAACAGACAAGATCTGTGACACATCACAGATTTGGCCAGCACTGGTTGTTTGTTTCTTTTTGATTCAACAATACTTTTATTGATTTTATACAGATATACACAGGAGACACATTACAAACACCCCCTTTCCCCCAAACCCCGTCTACAGCTGGATATTCCTATTACTTTGTTTAAATAATAAATTCTGGAGCTATAACAAAAAATAAAAATAAAAACATGAATAAGTACATAAATCAAAAAGTATATATACAAGTTAGTGCTGGAATTCGGGTTTTATAGATCTTGAAATACATAAGATGCTGAGAAATAAAAAGTAAAGAGAGAATAAGTTAAATGAACTACTGTGCGTTAAGAGAAATACAGATGTAGACAAGTTGCTGAAAACTGAAAAAGTCCATAAAAGAGATAAGAATTTGAATTGTATGTTCATAAAACATCTTAAAACATTTTAATTTGATCTGATCTATAATAAAGTGCTGCTGATGGGCAAAAACATTATAGACTATATCACGAGATGCTCAGCGTTCCTCATGTTGGTACAAACAGCTGGCCGCTCTCCGTAAAACAAAACTACGACTTTATCTCTGCTTTATTCCCAGAACATGGTGACTTTATTCTCCTTCTATCATGACTTTGCTCTGACTTTAATTTAAGTGTAATGAATCTGAATCTTTGAAATAAAGTCCTCAATCTTTTAGAAAGTCTTTTTTAATGTGGCCCTAACAGAACAAACTGCTGTGGGTTTTAAGGGTCTTTGGTGTACAGCTCTCACCTGTAAAGTTTTGATAACAGTGACACATAAGAAATTAAACTATGTTTGATAGACAGTGATAATTTTTAACTAAAACGATACAGCCTGGATACTTAAATTAACTTCAGAACAACATTTACCTTCAGCTGCCACTTTTGTTCCTGATATAAATGATAAAAATTTTTTTTTTTTCCTTCAGAGATCAGATTAATGATTATTTATTTTTCAGTTTGAATGCTGTGTAGTTTTAAAAACATGTTTTTTGTCCATATGGCGCATCAGTCTGAGACAGCAGCTCTCAGATGTGTCGTGGTTTTATTCTGCTGACAGCATCTGGCTGCGAACCGTCTCCTTTGTCCTGTTGAGCACAGAAACCCCCGCCGAGTGCGCTTGGTGACAGATGGCTCGTTTTGAGAACCATCGAGGAGTGCTTACAAAAGACATAATTTTTAACACATCTGTGAGTCTGATTTTAATCACAGTGTATTTTGATGACAGTGCATTCTGGCAGGAAGTATGTTGAGACTGACATACTGTATTTGGCTGTTTTTAAAAGAAGGCGAGTCTCAAAGGAAGATGCATTTATCAAACTGATACTATCTTCTCATGAGACGAGGAAAAAAAAGAAATCTTTTAGTGCGTATGGTGAATAGTATAAAAACAAAAAGGATGTGTTGAAGTTGAAATGTTCAAGTGGGAAGATAAAAGCTGCAAACCAGACAGATTCCTGTTTTAACTGACGCCAACGAAAGGCTGTTCAGTGACAAGAAAAGCAGACTGTGTGGTGTCCCATAGAGAGCTCTTCATATCCTCCTCATGTTTGACAAGTGAACTCTCTGAAACACAGATCAGGCTGTGTATGCTGTGTTTGAATTATAACTAGTATAAAGTATATGAGATGTCCAGTCGTTCATGGTTGGCAGCAAACTCAAACTCAGTCTTTAGGTGGCAGCAGTGCAGCACAAGCCAACACACCAAATCCCAGAGCTGGGACTCAGCAGAAGACATCTGTTATGATACAGCACATGTGTGACTGCACAGTTTAACACATGCATGAGAGCAAACAAAGCCCAGCATGTACATGGAGACGTGCACTGCAGAGAAACAACAAACACTGAGTGAATCCGTCTGGCACACAGAAACCCCCCCCTCAGTGCAGCCGAAAACAAAACCAAGATTTAAATCAATAAAGTTTTATCCGTTTGAAGACAGTTGTTCTTAAATATGCTCTCTAAATAAAAGATCTTATACGGCCGATTATCTTCTGCTATTTTCCAACTTCACTTAATTCCCCCTCCATTCACTCTGGAGCCATGTGCTCATGAATAATCCACTTTAACTCTCCTTTCATAAACCTGCCAGTGATTAGTTTCCCCCGTCTTTGTGCTCACACCTGTCAGGGATCCCCGGTGAAGCTGACAATCTCTTTTTCTTACTCTGAAGTTAATTTGTACCTCCGCCACCATGTGGTGGCGAGAGCACACTGCTTCTGTGGGAGAAAAGAAACAGCAGGTGGAAAGATGCATCGAGGTGTTGGCTATAAAAAAAAAAGAGTCATTTTGCTGCGAGGCGCTAATGCAGGTTCTTCAGGAAGTTTAGGAACATCATTATGGCGCAGCGAGATTCAGAGCTGTTCACAAAGCGTTGCAATTTCAGCGCCTGTAGTCATCATAAAAGCACATTTGAAACTGCTTTTGCTAAAATCCCCTAAGCCACCATTTTTCCCCCTCGCTCTCCCGCAGGAAATCAACCAAATGCAAGTTTTACTGCTGAGCTGACACGCTGGTTTTGTTTCTGGCCTCAGTTAATCTTGAAATTCAACCGCGCTGACATAAAGCGGGTCACATATTTCACATTGGTACAGTAATTTGACCTCCGCGTGTCTTTAACAGTATGTCAAAGAACAGCTTTGAAGAGTAATGGTGGTAGATAAGAGCAGAGCTTTGTCAGAAACATCAGCCCCTCTCTGCTGTTTGTCCTTTTCCTCCGTCTGCTTTAAGCTCGTTTGTGGGATGGAGGCAAAGAGGGGAAAAAGAGGGAAGATAACTGCAGCTCCGTTCCTATACCCCCTCAGTAAATTGGCTCTTTATTAAATTTAGGTCCCATCTATCAATACAAAGAACGGTATCGAAATTACTTTGTTGGCCACAAATCGTTGGCAATGGATTGAGCCTGTGCTGAAACAAGGCCATCATTTATCTGGTTCACATTTCCTCCCGAGGTGAAAGGAAGCGGGACACAATAAGACTTTCATTTGTTCCCTGGCTGATAGATGTAACCCCCCAGAACCTCTGATTACCAGATTATCACACGTAAAATAAAAAATCTATTAAACATTTAGACCTGTTGGCTCCCTCTGGATCCCCTCTATTTTTATCAAACAGCGGTGTCAGGGGAGTCTCCGAACACCGAGGAGATTTAGGCGGCTACAAAATACTCTTGACTATGCAAAGAGAGCGGAGTCCCGGGAGGGTGTAACATAAAGGAGAGTTAATTACTAAGGATATTAAGCACTTTTAGGAAGTAATAAAAGGCACACGCACATTCACAGAACTCTCCCAGCCCTAAAAAGCGGCACGCTCGGAGGTTAAAGGTGATTTAATACCAGCGGTGGAGCTAAAGGCAGAGGGATGATGATAATAGAGTGGCGGGGCATTGTGGTTTGGTTTCCCTCAGTTATACAGAGTGAGTTTGAATTATCAGACCAGAAGGTCTGGGCCTAATATCCCTTTGTGCTGCCAGCGTATTGCCGAGTGAAGATTGTGGATGGAAATAATCAGCCTTTTTAAAGGTCAGGGAGAGTTAAGCACACCCAAAGTAGACCATGACACATTGGAGCTGATAAGAAATAACTGTCTGTGTGAGGAAGAATGAGGAGAGTTCACCTTGTCCCGTTTTTTTTCCATCGCGATCGCTCGGCTGTCAGTCAAATATAATGGCACATGTGAAGCCAACTCGACCACAATGGTTCGAAACTCTTGGCTCCAGTTAACACAGTAATTCAATGAACCACTGACAGTATGATAAGCTCTATAGCATTGTTAAATACATTTACAGCAAAGAAAAACGTCAAATTTCACCCGTTAAAAACCTTTAATTTCCAGCCGTGTCGAACATTTGAATCTGATTTGGGTAAAAAACCACAAAACTGATAAATTCCAATGAGAACAACCAGATCACACAGAAGATATGGTGTTAGTCCAGCTCAGTTGACGCCATGGCAAAAATGTCAGTTTCCTTAAAGTGTCTTACATTCTTATAAATGACAGCTTTTATCTCAGGCCGGATTTTAATGACTGTAACTGAGCACAGATTAGGGCTGGGCGATAAACGGAAAATTTACCGATACTGAAATTTACGACAATAACCAACATCATTTTGCCCATATCGGTTATCTCAAAAAAATAAATAAATTAAAAGTTTGTTTTGGATGTGTGTAGGTAGGCTATGGTCTCATGTCCCTTTAAGATGCTGTCCTACGTCAGAGACGTGACTCCACCCCATCCAGTTTGTAACAAAGAGGGAAAGACAGGTGAGGAGATGGAGGACGGAGAGAAAGTTGTAATCTATACTATGTTGTGTTATTGATTTGAGGCCATATCGCCCAGCCCTAGCGCAGTTGTAAGAGCAGCTCCAACAACCTCTGATGGAGGAAAATGGTAAAAGATCTTGTCCTGCAATCCATGTTACAGTTTCCGTTTTGTCCATAGACTGTAAATACTCTGGATAACTCAACTTCGCTGTGATGATGCTCGGCTCAACCAGCATATCTCCTGAGTGAACTACACAATCTTTTCATACGCCCCATAGGCTGTATCAAGTGTCAGTCATAGAAAACATGAACCCCCTAATAACTTTTAAAAATGGAGCTGTACAGAAAAAAGAGGACTTGAGCACAAACCAATGTGACTGTAACTACATGTCAACATCAGAAAAATTTATATTCTTTGTAATTAATTTCTAAAGTTTGTCCACAGCTCCACAAGGATGGCTGGAGGAGGTGGGATTTATGACCTATACTGCAGCCCGTCACCAGAGGGTGCTGTTCTTGCCGTGGCTTCACCCAGCGAAGGAGGCAGACGGCGTCCATCTATCTATGGGTGAGTCACAGTTGCACTGATCTGGGCTAAATGTTTCCCTCTGTTGAGTAGAATCCAGAGGCAGCCCTGAAACCAGATCTCCTCATGACCCGGAGCACCATGATGCCCCGTGCATCCCAGAATTTACACACGTGCAAACTTAGCGCTCTGGGAAATCCCATATAAGTGCTTACTGATCATAGAGGTAAAGTGAATAGAGGTGGTTGAGCATAAATAAACAACAAACCGTGACAAACCATGAATTATTGTGATATTTTATAGTGATTTTATATTGTGTAGTTGGATATAAGTTGGATAATAAGGCTAAACTAAGATAAAATTAGACAATCTTGGCCAAAGTAAGATTATCTAAGAGCTGCTGTTAGTGTCTTCCTTTTATAAAAATGAATGAGTATAACAGCTAAAATATTATTTACAATGTAATTTGATTATATTTGCTATAATAAGCACGAGCCTCTGAGTCTGATTGTGTTTCCCGAGTTGTCAAAGCGTTCACGTATTGTTTGAGAGGGACTGATGGCTTTCAGTTGAGTTTAGTCAACAGAATCATGGGGGACCGGGGACTTAGCGCACTGTAGGCTTTAGGAAGGTCACTCTTTGCCGCCCCTCAGGGCATCAGTCTTAAAAACAGAGTGACGGCCCCAGAGAGGCTGATAAGTAAATACAGTTTTAATAGGCTGCTGTGGATGGCTGGTGGTAATCTGTGCAGGCTGGGAGTGGGCAGGGCACAGAGGGCGACGGGGCGTTCGGCAGCAGGGTTTTATTAATGCTATCATAGATCAGATTGGCCAGGGGAGGAGAATGAAAGGTGGTGATGAATTTGGGCCCCCTGTCTGCCATCTGACTGGAGGACAAGCCACAGAGGCTGGCTAAGGTCACAGATGAAGGATACCACCAAAAAAGAAGACACAAGGGACGATTCATTATGGATAATATAGAGGCTGGGATCGTATATACCCCGGAGAGCCTCTGAAGGTTAGAGGGTGACGACTGGAAACTTCAAAAACACAGCCTCTAGTGTGTTTCTGCTCCTCCATTTGATATTCTCAACGACTGAATATCCAACAAAAATATGCGAGCATAACAAGAGAAGTATCTTTTAGTATTCTTGACAGAGGATCTGTGTCTAACACTGCGGCAAAACATGATATAGGTGTCTGAAATTGCGGTTTGTTGTGCCGTCATGTTTCTGACATTTCAGTCTTCTGTGTATTTGCGAGGAGTGAAAGCCTCCAGATCTTTTCCAAGACATCAAAGACTCGAGACCTTTCTCCAGACTTCAAAGTCCTGGGACCGGTCCTCGGAGAGTTCAGACGCCACTTCTGACAAGACACAATCACTTGCATTTTTGCCTCCCAGTCATCTCTTTAAATAATGCCGACAAATGCGCTCGCTCTTTTTAAAACACCAAATCCAGAGTGTTTTTTCTTCTTTTTCTTTTTTTTCTCCTGTTGGAGGAAGATTGATGGTTTGTGAGTTTATACAGCAGTCTGAGTCGCTGTAATTCAACCTCGGAAATGGACTTACCATATGCAGAGCCGAGAGGAGTCCGTCTACTTTCTGTAATGACTTGCAGCGACAGGAGATGTAACCTAAGCCACTCCGGCTCTGCTGGTGCTCGCTCTGATTTCCAGCACTTGAATGAACCTCGCTGTAGCGTGGGCTTCAAGGGGTTTGACTACCTGTCGGGCTACTTTTGGCCTGCTACCAGCCTTTGTGAGAGTGATGTTTCAGCCCACAATTACATCTTGGGAAGTGACTGCACTACCCCAGCATTTTCCTCCCCATATCTCTAATGCTTTTTGCAGCTGTACGAGAGACTGAATTTGTTTTCACGATCAAATTGCTCATATTTGGGTGGAAGTGGAGGCAAAGGTACAATAAAGTGAAAAATGGGATTTGGAAGTCAGGCAGAAAACATCAAAATTATGACAAATGAAGGGGCTGCAGCGGCTGTGATTTAAGGGTCTAGGAGGTTGTATTTTGCAAACATCTCTGAGAAAACTTAGTGAAGTCAAATACTGTCACTCTATTTGTGTCAATGAAAGAAGAGATCTGCAAACAGGAGAGGACTGCATCTATTCATTTAGCTCTATGTCTCCAAAAATACTCCTGCATACAGATGAATTATGGTGTTTTTATTTCGCTTTGACGTGATGAACTTTTAGAAAGACAACTCTTTTACATATCCGTGTAAAGTTTTGGCATTTTAAACACACAGACTTTGTGTTCCAGCCAAAAATAGTGTAATTAGTTTTTTGTTACCTCGCTGCGTGATCCATCTAATTTAGTAAAATCACACAAAGAAATAATTAAATTCATCATTTCTCCAAACAGCATGACTATCTTTGCAAAGTCCAAAAATATAAACCGATCGGTTGCTGATCACAGCACGGCGGATGTGCATAATAATGAAACAAAAACTCATAATTAGATCAGTTTGACTGGTGGCTAACTCATCTGATGTTTCTGTATTGAGTGTTCATGAATCTGTTTTATCTCTGCCTCACAACACCATCTGCTCCTCACGGGAAACAAATCTGCTGTGTGGCTCACAGTTGAATCAATTATCAGATTACAGTAGTAACCGTATTTCACCGCAATTTCTGAGCTCAGATGGCGTTAATGTTGATGAACTCATCAGCACCGATGGACATATTTGTCTCATTACGTCCAGAAACTGTCTTTAAACGGACGAATAAGAAGATCTTCTTTTGTTGTAGATGAGTGTCCTCCATGAGTCTGGTCCTGCTTCAGTTTTCTGCCTGTTTGAAGTTTGTTTTTATGACTGTTGTCATGATTGTTTGGCACTTTTATATCATAGAAATAACTTTAGGAGGTCTGCTTTTAAATCAGCCTCCAGGAAAGAGGAATAATCCTGAAAATAAACTGTATCAGTGAGGATGATGAAGATGAGGCAGTCAGGGGAGAAACGTGGTCATTTTTCATTGGACCAACAGTCCCTGACGTCGCTCTGGTTACAGTGAGAAAGGTCTGAAAATGCAAAGACACTAAAAAACTCTTGCAGTGACAGACCTGACACCGAGAGCTAGGGCTGTGATGATATGCTTTTCTCCTGATTCAATTCTTCTTTGGATGCCGATTCTACAATATTGTCGATTTTCTCGATTTTTAGTCTGCATTTTTAACTCCAGTTAAACAATTGAATGATTATGATGATTACCGACTATTCCAGGAACCATATTTCCCCCCAAAATACACATCACATGTTAGTCAGTTTTTAAGATTAAAGGTCCTTAGACACCGCGGCTGACTGGAATATAGAACGAGAAATTACGAAAAATTCCAAGGCAAATTTTGATGCGCCTGACTATACACATCAAGCACGATGCGATTTTGCGACTTTCCGGGGGGAAAAGAGACGTGTCCTGGGTGGAAGCGAGAAGACTGAGCCAACAGCAGACTGAGTGTTTCTCAGTTCTGATCAGACTCTAGTGTTGAGATGTCTGTCTGTCATGATAGCATGTACTGAGTCGGGGTCAGTACCAGATAAACACATTAAACTATAATCCGTAAACGTAAGGGAACAACGCTGTGATTGAGTTTGAGTTTACAGTGAGAATACATATGGTATGTTGTATCTGAACAGGTTAGCTTACGAGCTAAAGTTACTAAGCACAGATGAAAGTTCAAACAAAGACGTTTATCAAACTATTAAAGCTCACAAACCATCGTCATGTGAGAAATCCGACGCTCTGACTCTCCACAAGTCGTCCTTCAGGTCGTTATCTTTGTAATGTTTGTGTCTTTTATCAAAAATCACTCTGTTCTCCGACACGGAAACAATCATCGGTCGGCCATGTTGGATATAACGGTGAATCTGACGTCGCAACAAATCGCAATCTGATTGGTCAGAAGTGGACACACAGTATGAGAAAGTTTAGAAAAATCGACCGTGATGCGAAAAAATAAATGCTGCAATATCGCAGGACGGGAAAATGTTGCTGATGTGAACGCTTGTATTGACGTTCGAAATAATCGCATGTAAAAAACTGTCCCAGTGTGAAAGGACCTTTACTCTTGGAAAAAAAAAATCGATTTTTGAACATAAAAATCGATTAAAAATTGTAAAACAAAAAATCGTGATACTTATGTGAATCGATTTTCTCTCCCACCCCTGCTGAGAGCATCATCTGACTCCTGAAGTCCTCGGAGACATGTCCTCAGAGACATGTCCTCTCCTTCCTCTCTTTGTTTCTCATATTCATTTTTAAAATGATCTTTCTGTTCCTCACAGTTGTGTTTGTTCTTCCTCCTCCTCTTCCTCCTCCTCCTCTTTTGTACCTGAACATTGTTCAGTTCAGCTGCTGACCACACGGGGTCACTAGTGCCTACTGAGTGGCGCACTCGAGCAATGCATTGAACATGTCCAAGAACAACTTTTAAAGTGGTTCTTTTTGTCCACAGAGGGCAACTGTGTCCGTGGGAAACTCCGAGATATTTAATGGAGAGACAAATGAAGGATGTCAGCGTGTAAAAACGAGTCCCGAGACTCCTATGAGCGAGAGTGAGGGGTCCTGGAGGACGGACCCTGACTCTTTGGTTAGTTTGATAGTTACCGGTTGAAAAAGTGTCTGATTTAGTGTCTCCGTTTGTTCTCTCTCTTACCTGCAAAGGCTGGTGTGTGTGTGTGTGTGTGTGAGTGTGTGTGTCTGTGGGTGTGTGTGTGTTTGTGTTGTCAGGGCGCCACACGCCTCGACGTGCGCCACACTCAGCTCTTGTCACTGCTGTAGGCTTTTCTCCTCCGCTCCTCTCGACGCGCATTGGACGGCTGACAATGCGTAAGCCCCGCTGGAAATGATGCCTGCAGCCTGTCTACATAAGCATCGGAAGATGGAGGCTTGAACCCGGACTTTCGCGGAATATTTGAGCCACTTGGTGGCCACAGTGTGATCAGAAGTGGCACCTGGACGGAGAGCGGAGCTGTGCGCGCCGCCGGGGCTGCTGTGTGCAGCTGGAGTTGCGCTCAGGACTTCATGAGACCTTCAGGTTTCCCGGGTGTGGATTTGGGCTGACCTGAGCTGCAGTTTGAACTTGTTCACTTTTATCCACCTTCCACTCATGATGCCGGATCTGAGCCGATCCTCTTCGCCCACAAGTGTCGGACTCTCCTCCTCGCAGAGCGGCCAACTTTAGGAGCCTGGGGATGAAGAGGACACAGAGCAGACCCACCGAGGAGACACTGAGGACCGGGGATTGAGAACCAGTCCAGTTTGGCTCTTTTTGTTTTTTTAACAGCAAACACTTTCTGCTCTCTCCGAGAATCACCGTCAACATGCAGGAAAGAAATCTGATTCTGGGTATAACATTTTAGCAGATGTCTGAATGTTTTCACCCTAAAATGTCTGAAATAGTGTCTCAAGTTTCTTCTCTTCAGTTCTTGAATTTTCCAGATAAAACCGAGTAGATAAAGATTTCTTGGAAAGGCTTGAAAAACTGTTCTCTGCACACATTTGGATTTCTTCCTGTAGCTCTCGGAAACGCTGGATGAGGCATGAGATTTTTAGGGGAAAATGCTTTTCCAGTTTTTACTGCAAGACGGATTTAGTCTCTGAATTAACCCAGTTTGTCTTCTAAAGATTTTTTTTTTTGGAGGGGGGGGGTTCTCGCTGTCCCAGCTGCCCCTGGAAACATGTTGCACATCACTGCGCTGCAGACGCTGCTCTTACTTTTTGGAGGTAAGCACAATTTCACTCTAATTATCCCTGAGTGTCCCTGCTCCTCTGATTCAACTGCAATGAAAAAACAAAAGAGAGAATATGCAGCCGGGCTGAAAACACTGAAGACAAGATGGCAGAAAAGAACAGAGGAGACCTGCAGATGGTTTTTTAGGTATAAGGGTCAAATCCAGCAGAGGGGCATGAACATCCTCTGAATCACTGCTGTGTGAAGGTGGAGGTTCCTCTGCTTCACATGTGAATTTATGCACCATATTTTACCTCTGAGTGTCAAATACCCACAGGAGGAAAGTGAGGGTCCATATGTGTTGTGTGTCACTTTCTGCACGATCACAGAGCCACTGCAGCAAGTGTCAGCGGCTCTGCACCTGTACAACAAACCCAGCAGCTCTTTCCTTAAATAACATTAAACTCATGAATATTTCAGCGTGACAGGGATTCTCTTGTGCGACAGAAGCCTTGGGGCTTTATTACCTCTTGGCTTGTCAGGTTATTGCATCAAAATCCATCTCACAGCCAATAATAACCTCATGGAGAAAAAGTTAGAAAGACCTGCAGCGTCGAGAGACCCTCAAAGCTCCGATCACAACATGAGAGAAACTTTATCTTTGAAAAAAAGGATAATGATGTTAATTTCACTCTGGCATTGTTTCAGTCATTTCGTGCTACAATAGGAGAGCAGCCTTTCCCTCTCCTGCCCTGCAGCCACACAGTGCAGATCTAAGAGCAGTTGTGGCCTCACTAATGAATCCCTTCTGTCATGAGGGAAACAAATCTAACCTAAAATGCTCTTTGGGAAATGTTCTCTGTCAGCTTTTGTCATCATCTTCTGCAGATAATACCTAGCTTCCTCTCGCTCTGCACAGATACAGTTAATGACTTTGAGTTTACGGTTAGAGTTTGCTCATTTGTTTCTTTTCCATACCTGCTGGGATCTTTAAGCTAATCATGTCACAATGTTTAAGATAAAACAACCACGTACGCTCGGCCCCTGAAGAATTAAAGGTCACGCGTCTCCTGAAAGTCAGCACTAAACATCCTCAAACTGCTTCTCATGCATCTACGGCACGTCCACCTGGACGATGCGTCTTCCTCAGAGTTCAGAGCATGACTGTGATTTGACAGAGGGTCTATTATGAGTGCTGACTCACCGGCTTCAAGTGCATCGTAATGATGTTTGCCATATGCCAAGGCCTTCTCAGTATCCATACCCAGTGTGATACTAATTGAGCATTGTGTGTCATAAAGCTGCAGGACACAGCCTCTCACTGCGCATAGTGATGAAAATTGATAACACGCTCCAGGAAATGAGGGGATCAAATCGGTGGTAGAAAAATGTCTGCGCAGCATAATGAGGCATAATTAGGGAGGGAAATCTTCTGCTGTGATTGTGACAATACTCTTTGTTTTGCAGAGAAGGGGAGAGAGTTACTAGACCTTGAATTATGTTTCAGATTTGCAGGATCAAATGTCATCATGGGAAATCTGAAGCGACTTTTTCTGCTTACTGTATTTAAAAAAAAACAACCTCTCTCCTCTTTATTAGCCGGATCCATCAGATGCTTTCCAATGACACACCTCTTCGGGTTTCCTGGGAGGAATATCCAATCTTCCCTCCCTGCGTCTTATCCTCCAGCTTAACAAGATCCAAAAGGGGATCAAGCAAGGATAGCCTTCAGTCTACATCTTTAAGCACTAAGCACACAGCCCATGCTGTCTCATGTCTTTGCTGTGTGTCTGTCCTCACGCTCTTACATCCCCGTCAAAGCTCGTTCAGCTCGTCCTATACCTTTTTAGGACTCTTAACATTTTATTAACCCTGCAGAGCGTCTTAGTCTGCTGCTCAGCGGAGACTTTTAATCTGTAATTGTCTTCAAAGAGAGACAAAGAGATCCACCGCTGTGGTCCTGTGCTCCAGCGCTGTGGCACACTTCCAGATCCTCTTCTTTTGCCCCCCCGGCGGTCCTTTAAGCCCCACGACTCTTGTCCTTGAGCGAGCAAGGACCAAGAACAAGAGAGGGGGGACATACTGCACACCAAAGAAGAGAGCTCGTCCCTCGAATCTCCAAAAGAAACAAAAACCTGCAGAGGATGAACTCTGAGTTCACTGTGATCTGGTTTTGTACGTCTGTTTCTCTTGGGTGTCAGTCTCTGCGTAACAACAGATAATGAAAAGTCTGTTAAAAAGCCCGGATTTGATAAGCGAAGGTTCATCTCTGGACTTGTCTGCACATCATAGTGTTTTATTGTTCAGGAGGAATTTCCGGAAATCTCATTGAGGGGCGGTGACAGCTCATCAGTCCTGCTTGTATCAGGAGCATGTGGTCGTTAAGCTTTAAATGAGTCTCTGTCTGAAGTGAACTTGCTCTGTATAAAGACCCGGGATGTCATTTGTCTGGTTTGTTGGTGTGAACTCAGTCATGGTGTTTATTAAAGGCTGAGAGGACTTGAAAGGAGCAGGAGAAATCCCTGGCTTGGTGGTATTTTTATCCGGACTATCTTACAGCTGTGCTTGAGTACACTGTGCTCTTCCTCTGAGGTCTGTGACGGGGGGACACTGATAAAAAGAGGCAGATTTTTTTCCTTCTCTCAAATCCAATTTAGCCTAGGTGTTTTCTGCAGCCTCCTATTCCTGCAAGAAGGAAGGTGAGAGCGAATTTCAGTACCAACATGGCTTTAGCACCGCCGTGTAATTACCAACCGCTGCAAGTGTTGGACGCCACGAGTTTTCTGCGTGCTCCTTTGTTTGTTTAATGACCATTTTATGAAGCTCTGTGTAGGTGGACTCCGTTGTTCTGCTCCTTCATGCTCATTAAATTCAAAGTGTGTGTGGGAGGCTTACATTGTAGCTCCCCAATCATTGAATTAAAAGAAGGTTTTTGTCCCTATAAATTCATATATCATCAGCATAATGTCGTATAATATCCCCACAAAGCTCATCTGCCCCCCTGTTAATTGGCTTTTTTGTGATTGCTATAATCTCACATTCAATTTAATCAGGTTTCATGATTAGGAAAGGTGAAAGGAGGAAATCTGTGTAAAAGCTTTAAAGGGAGGGGTGTGTGTGTGATTGTGCGCGAGTGTGTGAGTGTGCGGGTCGTGGTAATAACTGACAAACTTGCTGATGCAGTGTTTGTGCCTTCTCTCATCAGTGGATAGTTGTTGTCTGAGCAGCAGACCTCCTCCTCATAAATCTATCTGGGAGTTCACAGGCCGGCTGCGAGCTCCAGTCACGCTGCGTCAACGCCGTGTGGTGCAACAGAGTGAAAACACCAGAGACGAGCAGCCGGCATCAGACCGCACACGCTATTTCAAAGTCTCGCTCTAATGTAAAGAAATGAATTCATTGTTATTCATGAACTCAGGCTGCATCAGCAATTTCAATTTACTTTTTGCGAGGTATCACATTGAGAAGTTATAATTTAGGAAAAACGTATCTGTGGTGTTAAAGCTGAGACTGTGTTGAGGCTCGGCGGTGCAAGACGCCACTGTTAGCGTGCTCAATGACAGCGCTAACTTGGTGATGTTGGGCTGGCGCTGATTTATGATGTTGGTGGACGGGTTTGGACTAAGTAGTATAGTACACCTGAGGCTGATGGGAAGTTCTGCAGATATTTGGCTTTTTTAGACCCTCCTGTTTTTAAAATTTGTACGTTTTTTTTGTAAATATCGTAATCTTGTCGGTATCGATAATATTTAAAGTTGCATGTATTTCTCACCTGACGGTCTTTCTTGGAGCTGAGCGCCTCCAAAGGTCTTATCCTGAGATCATCTCTGGTTGTGACCAGTCTTGCACATTTCTTTTTCCTGTTTTATTTTGAAATCTAACATCTCCTGTTGTTTTATTTCCTGTTCTCGTGTGTCCCTAGAATCGTCCTCATGACAAACCTGCCCCTGATTAGATCATAATCCAGCTGGTTCATGTACTCTTTATATCCCCCCTCAGTTGTTAAATAGTCTTTGTTTACTCGAGCGTGTGCACCACATGGCAGCAGCACTTTTAGAGGTTTGTTATTGTCGGTTTGACTCTTCCCAATCTGCTTTTACATTAAAATTTAGGACATCAGAGTTTGGATGTTCAGCTAAGGAAGTGTTCTGATGGCTAGTTGTGATGTGTTAGTCCAGGGACCAATCACCAGGAAGCTTTTGTGTATGCATGAAAAAAAAGAAACATGGAAAACCGACCTCCTGGAGACGGTTTTTATAAATCAAGAGGATGAAGAAAAGTTCAGGAAAGTCTTTGGGAACAAACTATCAGATCAACCCAACCCCAAACGAATCAACTTCCTCCTCCAACCAACCAATCAAACATGCAACCAACCAATAAATCAAATAAAGAAATCGAACAACTAATTAACTAACAAATCAACCAACCAAACCAATCGACCAAACTAATCAACCGCCCCCTCCAACCATACAATCAACCAATAAATCAAATAAAGAAATTGAACAACTAAGCAACCAACTAATCAACCAAAATACCAACAAACTACACTAACAAAGTGCCCCATCAACGGACCAAGCAAGCAACTAACCACCAACTTCTTCCTGCCACCATCCACTGAACCAGATCACCAGCAAACAAAACAACTAACTAACCAGCTAACCAACCATTCCACTACCTAACCAACTGAGAAACGAAACTACCAACAACAAAACTAACCAAACAACAAAACTACAAACCGAACTAACATACCAATCAACCAAACCACAAAACTGACAAAACCAACCAACCAACCAAACAATCAAACCAAGTTAAACCAACCAAACCATAAAACTGACGAAACTAACCAACCAACCAAACAAACAACCAAACCGAGTTAAACCAACCAAACTAATCAACTAACCAACCAAACCAACTAAACCAACCAATCATACTTACAAAGTGCCCTATTAATTGACCTAGCAAGCAACCAACTTCTTCCTGCTACCATCCAATGAACCAGATCACCAGCAAACAAAACAACTAACCAGCAAAGCAAATAAGAAACTATACAACCAACAATCACGGAACTAACCAAACAACAAACCTACAAACCAAACATACCAAACCAACATACCAACCAACCAAACCACAAAACCGAGTCAAACCAACCAAACCAACTTAATCATCCAACCCGGCAAATTGGCGGACCAACCTCTAATCCAATAACTCAAACCAACCAACCAACCAACGAACCACAGAACCAATGAACTGACAAAAGAATGAACCAACCAATCACAGAACAACAAAGAGCTTCACCCTCTGAGGACCATGAATATTAATACACATTAATATGCCAAGTCACGCTGATTACGAACTCTTACCAGGAAATCACAGAGCAGAGCGAAGTTTCCCCAGAAACATTTGATCGGAATAAAGAGACTCTCCACTTTCTCTGAATGCTGATGAAAGGAGAACTAATACTTTACAAATTTGATTCCTGCTCCCCGAACACTCAACAGCTCTCTGACACGCTGTGAGGCGCAGCAGCACCGGCAGCTCTCTGGTTGACATGACTACCTCTTGAAATGACCACCTTCCTCTGTGTGATTAGTACGGGCACATGCAAGAGCATACAATTATTTTCTGTGGAAGAAGAAACGGCACAGACACAAACACATTTATTTCTTTTTTAATGGTGGTTTAGCTTCTGAATTCATGCCTCCATGTTTTCTTCTGTTTACTTATTGGCTTGAATCGAAATGCAACCACATCACATACAGAACTTTAGATTTTATGGTCGAAAAGAGACCCCCCTCTGACGAGCTCTGCCATTGAGAGGAAATGCTTTACGCCCCCCTGATAACGACTCTTAAATCTTTAAAGTGTTTTTACTGTAAACGTTTCTGTTTCCTCTCCGAACAGCTTGACATATTTACTCCGCAAGAAAGATGAGGAAAGGAAATAGATTAGCGGTGTTTACTGTAGTGTTAAAGGTATTGAATGGAGGGATATTAAAAAGAATAGACCACACGAAGAAATGGATTATGTTTTTATTACTCCAATACCGTAATAAAATACCATTAGTCGGGAGGCTTTCTCTGGAAACAAAAAATGCTAAGACAGCATCCCGCAGAATGAGATATTCACGTTATATATTGTGCATTAAGCCTTAGATAATATGGATGCATCAGAGTCGTTTATTTCCTCGTAACTGTGGGTTTCCCTGCAAGCACAGATCTGGAAACAGGAGAGTAAAAGTATATCTCTTTTTTATCCAACGTGGACAAAACTGTCATAAAAGTCTACAGCCTGTGAATTATTTGATATCGCAGCCATATACAGTATATATATATATATATATTTTTTTTTTTCATTGTCCTTCCCTCCTGTCGGCGGTGATGAATCCATAACTCAGATTGGTTATGCATTTCTGATTTGAGTAATGGCAGGCAGGTGGCTGGACAAAAGGCTGTCACTACATTTGAGACAGTGGAGCGCCTGGCTGCTGTCTATCAGAGGCATCAGAGCTTAATGCATTAGAGGCAATGATCTGACAGGTACATATTGTCAAGGCCCATTGACTTCTTTGTGCTGTGACTGATTGATTGTCGAGATTACGTTAAAATGGAAGCCGTGCGTCTCTGTGTGATTCACAGCGCGGCGCTCATGCAGCAGAATGCTGAACAGCAGACTTAAAACTGGTATTGAATTTTAATTTTTAAAATATATTAGTTCAATCCCTCCAGCGGGCCGTTCAGATTGTGAATAATCACTTTTATCTGCTGTGACTGGAACGAGACTGAAGGGTTTGTTGTGCGCTCTCATCTGTGACAGCAAACCGATGTACAGCTGCATGAAGAATGGATTGTGGCGGATGGGAAGGTGCCTCTGACGCAGCACTTTTTATAATCCCAAACAAACAGCATTTGCCTAATACATAACTCATGTTTATCTCCAAAGAAGTCATCTTATCAGTTTGTCAGTGAAGCCGCTCTGGTCTTTACATCAGCGTAACATCACATTAATATTTCAGCTCCGAGAACGAGCACTTTGAAGTTTGTTTCTGTTTCGACGAACCGTGCTGGAGTTTCATTGAAATGATCAAATTAATAATGCTTTAGCGTACTAATTATTAACCTTTCACATAACACACAAATACACAGCAGCAGGTTTTGGCTGGTACAGGCCTCTGCAGCACAGTTTCTTATTCGGCACCCTAACAATGGAGGGGCTTGGGTGATATATTTGCTTTCAGCTGATTGCATATCAATTAGTTATAATTAAACACCAATCAGCATTAGTAATATGACCACTAAGAGGTGAAGTGGATAACACTTTCTACTGATTTACAAAATCACATTAACTTGTAAGAATCTGGCAAAAAATGTCAACCATAGGAAGTGAGCTGCTGCTGCTGCTGCTGCTGACATCTCAGTGCCGGATACCAAAGTCCACTTTTGGAAATCAGGTGGAGTCCTCGTCATTATCGTCATAATCTAGTAGCTGATCAGTTTTATGGTCTATAATAAATCATAAATCAAATATGCAGCTTCTCAACCAAAGAGCAAAGACATAACCGTTATTTCAGCTGTTTTAAAACCATCTCCAAACCACCTTGAAATAAAGTTTTGTCCACACAGCTGATTTTTTGTTTTTTGAGAATAACTATCAGTTCCCTAAACAGCACTGAAGCCGCTCTGGTCAAGGTTCCAAATAGGATCCGGTTCTCTGTACCCAACCCTACTTATATGTCAAACAGGTCGGTGTTTTAAATGCTTCAAATGCCTCTTAATCTTGTGGAGTTCCCCAGGGGTCTATTTTAGACCCCCTCTTATTTACATGCTTTCTAAACATAATCCAGTATAGACATGGTACTTTCACTTCTATGTAGATGACACCACTCTTTCCCCCATTAAAGCCTAATACCACTTTGTTTTGAATGCCTAACATGCCTCTTCATCTTGTGGAGTTCCCCAGGGGTCTATTTTGGGCCCCCTCTTATTTACATGCTGTCCACATAATCCAGTATAGACATGGTACCTTTTACTTCTATGCAGATGACACCACTCTTTCCCCGTTAAAGCCCAGTACTGCTGTCTGAAAATGTTCTGCACCTGAATAATTTCCGGTCTGAAGTTTTTGTCCCCAGTTCAAGACGCATTTATATTCCGTCCCCCATCCTGGGCACCTTATCTAATGATGTCCACAGAGAGACCCACCACCCAGGAGTGGTTTTTGCCTCAGACCTTCGACACCTGGGTGTTCAGAGTTATGCAGTCCTGCTTTTGCTCAACTAAAATCGGGTCTTTTCTTTCTCCTGCAGACCTAGAAAAGTCATCCGTCCATTTATTTCCTCCATACTTGATCAGTGTGACGCCTCTTACGATTAAAGCAGTGGCTCTTATTCTATATATCTATATATCGGTTAGAATATGTTATGATTGTTATTAACCTTGCTTTACTGGAAAAGCGTTGAAGGAAACAGATGGATGGATGTTTCTAATTGTAAAGCACTTTCTCTCTGAATAAAACTATTGTCATTATTACAACAATTATGCTCAAAGTAGACAGCTGGATGTGTTAGTATTTACGTCCTCTTTCAGACTGCAGAAACTCATTAACCACTACTTTAAAGAAATGCAGCTTGAATACCTGAACATACATTTTCCCTCTGTATTAAACTGGTATCTACTGTATGTTGTTCATCAGTTTCTCTTTATTTATCTCAGTTTGGTTCGATTCAGACACACTGGAGTAAAAAAACGTTCCCAAATGTTTAGCGACAAAGATTGGATGTGTTATATCTCCGCTGCGTCTGTTTGGAAATCGATACTCCACTGTGATACCACTACAATATAATCACGGGCTCGTTCACTACAACTCAGTTAAATGTAAATGTCTCGGAGTACACTGTCCTGTTGGCTGGATGGTACTCAGTGTAATTGTAATTCCAGAGTATGTGTGCGTCCCCAATCAGTCCTGACACAATCACTGCTTCCTAATCAGTGTGAAAGTAATGGCCACCTCAGAGTACAATCAGTGTACAAGTTAGTCCGGCAGAAGAGGCTCGAGCTTAATGAACAGCCTGCAGTGAAGTCTCTGAGTCAGCGGGACTCACAGACAAAAAGCACAAGCGTCCTCTCGCAGCAGACATTAACTCTCCTGATGATAAAACGGCGCTCTGATTTTGATCCTGACTTTCAAATGTATCTGCAGCTCATTGACGCGTTTTCAGCCGTCATCCCGCCCTTGTTGTCCAGCTGCCTCCGTTCCTCTGTTTTTGGCATCCTGGAGCATTCATGCTGCTTTTTTTCTCTCTCATGCAAAGGGACAGAGAGCCGATGCCGAGGGAGGATTAGATTTGTCCAGTCACAATAAAGACAGTGTGGCAGGAGTGAGTCATTGGCCCTGCGGTGCACAGCGGTGTCGCCCAGGCCAGGAGGAGCAGTGCTGGCAGTCAGCTCACACCGCCACAGCGAGTTCTGAGCCACTATCAGCTCCTGCAGACTCTGCTCGAACCCAGAGGTCCACAAATTCACCGACTCTGGAAGGAGACACACCAGGCTGAGACAGGCTGACCCCGACGATAATGAAGGGTTCGCCTGAAATTATCACACTTTCATTTAAAAGGGGAATAAAAACCGCACATGGATGTTAATGTGACGCTGAATTCTGCTCAGTGTTAAAATTCGGATAATTATTCAGGACACGGCGTTATGAATTAAACCGTCAACCACTCAGGCCAAGACTAAAGTCAGGTGTCCAGATGATCCATTAAAGGTAACCGGTGTAATGAATGTTGCTGTTTGGACAGTCATGATTTTAGTACCACCATAAACATGCAAATATGAATATTCAATCACATATGAATATCAGTTAGGATTCTAAAGACCGTTAATAAATAGTTTTAGGTTATTTGGTGGGCGGGGCTTTGACACCATAACCAGTATTAGCCAATCGGAGGAGGAAGACATTTTTGGATGTCTTTATATTTGTGGCTGATGACCATGGTGGTCTCACAAAGACCGGGGACGACAGATTAACTGCTGCCCTACTGACTGACTCTGTCCAGACCGTTAGTCTAATCACTTCTAATTAAAGCTGCTGTTTTTGTTGTTGCAGGTGAACAGTAGAGTCTTAGTTTGGAGGAGTTACTGTCACCCCCAACATGACTGATAGGAGACACTTTAGGACATTTTAGGAAGTGATAGACAAAGGTTTTTTACAATTTACCAGGTAATCCGACCTCCTCACTCACTTGCCTCCAGGCGAGCTCCTTTTAATTCCACTTTCGGTAATTGAAAGAAAAGGTATCGTATAATTTGGGGCTCCCACACACCGACACATTGCAAATATCCGCTCAAGTTGAGACATTTTCAACTTCTGCCCAATTCGCGTCAAGAGTCTAGTCGCGTCTCTGCATTGACTTAACATGTAAATCAGTCGTGCGAATGATTTTACTCGTGCTTGGTGCGTGGAGACAGTTATCGCTATTATCAGTACCTCCTGTGGTTTAAGACACTTAGAGAGCCACTCCTGTTACATGGATTGCAGGACAGGATCTCTGTCTGAGCTGGTTGAAGTTCAGTTGTTCTCCTATCATGTACCCGTTAACTGTTGTTACTCCCTAAATCAGACGACCAGCCTGAGAGGGAAATTGGATGTTTCTTCCACAGAGTCAACAGGCAGCGTTAGCATGATCACTGTGAGCATATAAGCTTTAAATATGAAGGTCCCTGTTGTGTCTCGATGTCTGGATTTAGTCTTCTATTCTTCATTAGGAGTAGTCCTCTAGAAGTAGACGGATTATGTCTTAAAATTTAATGGAGGGGATAAAATAAAACATGGATTTTTTCAGGTATCCATGGTGCATGCTGGGATATAACAGGTTAAAGCTCATGAATATCTCCTGGAGGTCGATTGTTAACTCTGTTGATGGTGAATGCATGATTATAAAACATTCCCTCTGTTTAAATCTGTGCAGCATTATCTTCAGTTCACACAGTAAGACAGTAGAAACGTGTTTTTTTTCTCCCCCCTGATGACACATGTACTTTGTCATAAAACCATCTGTACCCTTTAAGCACCATCCATTGGAAACAGTATGGAGCTCTGATTGAAATCATTTTTGCTCTTAAATTGATTTAGCAGAGTAATTCACTGAAGCGCTATTCACTCCGAGGACGTAACTATCCCTCTTTATAGGCCTGAGATAAGTGCAAACAAACAGTCTGCGAGTGATTTCTCAGCCCCGCTGGGCTGGTTTTGATTTCTATTTCTGCCTTGTTTCATACTGTTTTGGTGCTTTCTTGCAGATCCTTGAAGATTTTTGTGTAAAAATCACATAATTAGATGTTGTGGGACTATGGCAGACGCAGAAATTCAGAGTGATGTAATCTGGGCTCCATCCTTAATTGCTCATGCCATGCGTAGGACGGTTAATTTAGCCCAGAAAAGTGAAGAAACTGCGAGCTTTCTGCCTGCTGAGGCTTTTCAAGTTTCCTCTATGCATGGCTTTTCTCTGTTGTTTTTTTTTTTCTGATAGCTTGTCTGGAACTAACAGGAGGGTTTATTGCTTTGACAGAGGTTGTGAGTTTTTATCATGGGAACACTGCTGGCCTGTGTCGTTGAAATAAGTATGACCGCTTCAACAACATCCATGCCAAAGGACGGAGGGGTAAAGATGAGAAAAAACCCCGCACGATAAGAGCGGAGTACCTTTAAAACAACCACAGGTGCTGCACTTATCTGGTCCTCGCAGAGTAGTTCATCCAAAGAACCTGACCCGCGAGTCAACGAGGCCGCTTTTGTCTTAATGAGAAATATGTCTGGAGACGTATCGTGAGCTGACCAGCCGAGAGAGGAGGCTGAGCTGTGAGACGGCAGCCGTCTGTGAATGAAGACAGATGAGAAGTGAAGAATCAGTCTGTTTCTGTGATACGCCACAATAAACATGAGCTCGTCCCTGAGACGCAAAAACACAAGGAAGTAAAGAAACGAGAGCAGAGATCCTCACTCACAAAGGAATACAAAGTGCAGGAAACCTGAGAGGGGAGGATATAGAAAAAATTCTATCAATTATTTGATAAGAGATCTGGAGTCGCACACAATTTCACAGAGGGAGCTGGGGAGTGAACTTGTGATTTATTTTTGGTATATCTCTTCATGTTGCAGGAAATAGAGCTCTGGGCTGCAGCGATACAGAGAATAGCCGTAATTCAGTTTAATCATATTAGCAGTAATGGCATAACTTAACCTGTGGAGCCATTTTTACAGGTTAGAGGTTCCTCTGCGGGTCTCCTTTAATCGGAAACAGGAGAATTAAAGCTCTCTGGAAACCTGCTGTAAGTGCTTTAAACGCCGCTCTGACACGGCTGTAGGTTTACTGTGAGGAAGGAGGGGAACAGAGACAGAGCACATGCTTTTCCAGGAGCAGATTACTCTTACTTATGTCAGGTAAATGTTGGGGTGAAAGCCCCTGAAATATTCCTGAATTCTTTTAGGAGAGCATGTCTGAAAAAAGCTTGAGATTATAGAGGGATTGTGTTGATTTACTTGTTATAGCAAAGAAAAAATCAGAATACTACGACAGATTTTTCTCAAACATGCCACCCCCGACTGTAGCCATGTTTACGTGTGCAAAATTTCTTGATCCGATTAAAAATTTGAGGGTTCTGATCATCTGAATCCACTGTTTATATTGGCGCAAAATCGATCTGATCATGACTGCATAAACATGCACCGAGCTTTATTGATTGATTGATTGAAGTTTATTTTGAACATATAAAATAATAATAATAATAATAAAATTAAAGAATACAACAACAAATAAAGAGTTATTCATGTTCAAAAAAGAGTGGGAAGAAGTCGAGATTTATCTAGTTATCTATTTGACCAATTTTGAAGTTATACTTCCCTCTTAATCGATAACCCCCCTCTAGACCCCCAAACAGATTCTCTATATTTTGTGGTAGAAGATTATTTTCAGTTTTATGCATAAACCGTGCTGTTTGGAATTTGACAATGTCTGTAAGTTTAAATAATTTTGACTTTAAGAAGGGTGAGTGAGTGTGATCCAGATAACAGACATTATGACATTTATTCAGATTAGAAGAATTCGGACATGCGCAGAGTTGTCTAATTTCGCTTTAAAAAAACGCATAAAAAGAGTTGTATTGACGCCTGTGCTGTCAACAAACCAACAGACGTGGTAGTGGCTCATTCAGGAGTTTCTGCCCTGTTAAATATTGTCACTAGATGGAGCCCTTGCTTACTTATTTTACCGCTCTGTCAAAGGTTGCTCTGCGCGTGCAGATGTGACATCATTACGCGGTATAGACGCCTTGTTATGTTACCGGAAGAGCAGACACGACATGTGTGGTTGTGTTTTATGCCAGAGAGTTGATAATGAAACCTCCTGTAGTGAACTCAATAAATAAAGAGTGAAGACCGAGTCAGGTAAGAGAGTCGCGATCGGAGTGAGTGTTTATAAGGACGCATTTTAGAATAACGATTGGCATAAACAACCCTCTCGATCGGAATACAAAGTCTTCCGATTGACATGTTTACATGATGCATTTTTATTCCGATTATTCGTGCTCATGTTAAAATGGTTACTGATAGCAGCATGTGATTTAGTGTCTGACTTTTGAGTTCTTGCAGGACGTCTGCTGTTCTTGTCTTTTTTTGGAGAGTGGTTTATTGTTTTCTCTTGTTGCACTTGTTTTGGCCTTCGTATGCAGAACTACATTTGCATCAGGGGATGGAAATAGCTTTGTGTGTCGCAGCGTGCCTGCATATGTCAGCTTTTAAAGTCTGTCACATAAACTGAACAAGCTCGACTTGATAACTTCTATCTTCTCTGGATCTGTGTGCCTTTAACACGTGCTGGTGACATCCCTCAAATGAAGCTGAAGTTTTTACAGGTTCGAGGTTCCTCTGCATGATTCAACCAGGAGAATAAAAGCTTTGTGTAAACTGCTCTAAATGCTGCTAATATGAACCCCGGGGAGCTCAGAGCCAACACTGAATCTGAGGTGTGATCCAAACATGTACCAGTGGCTGCGCTCTGATATTTAATACATATCTGTGACACTTATTTGAGAGTTAATTCACCTGAGGTTTGATGTCAGGCTCTCAACTTAAGCTGCAACAACATCCAACTATTTCTTTATTAGCTCTCTGTGTGTCTGGGACCACCAGAGAATAGAAAACAACCCCTCCGGCAAAGCAAAGTGCAGAATGACTCGCTGTCAGTCGGCAGAATGAGGGTTGTTTAGTTTTTCCCTCTCAGGTTTTACAGAGTATAGCCTCGCTGACAGACGATGACAAGTCATCAGAATCCTCCAATGAGCGAGTGACCTGTCAGTCCATGTGATTTCACGCCTGGCTTGTTTATGAGTGAGGCGGTGTGAACCCGAAATGCACTGAGCTGAAATGCTGAATTTTTAAGTCTGCAGACTGGAAACCCGAGTACAATACAGCCAGCAGCCCCAAAAATACAATCGCGTGTATTAAGGAGATGTTCTCTGAGGTCGAGCTCGTGTTGTTGGATCTAATACTTCTCAAATATGAACAGCTCTTTCAGTAATACTTTTAATAAGTTGTCTTCTCTTGTGCATGCAGGCGTACAGAGCTCTGGGAACGCTGTTAAAAGGAAGATGTTTTTATAGCTCGTTTTTTAGTGCATCACAGCTTTGTCAAAGTTATAACCTCGGCTGTCTCACAAAGGCTGAAAAACTCCGCTGGAGCAGTAGGCCGTTGATAAGGAAAAGGTGATAAAGGACAACACTGTAGATGATTGATTTTCTTTTTCTACGGCCTCTTTTTCTCATTATCTTTAAAGCCTCTGTAAACTTGGCTCAAAAATCTCACAGATGAATTTTTGATATCAGGGTTCAGTCTCATTAAAGCATCCACAAAAATCGGAGCGAGAAAAAATCGAGACAACTGAGAGAAAAGCTCACGAACAAACAGAAAAACACTTCTCTGGAGGTTGTGAAGGCGTGGTAGATCACATTTTTACTTCGGAGGCGTCGAACGTACAGCTCAACATTAGCTCAGCTGTGGATGCTAAATTTGTTTGAATCTAATCTGAAGGTGAAGAAATCCTCGTCATCTACAAGTTACTCATCTCAGCCGATGAGGAGCGACTGCGAGGTTACAAAATGTGCTTTAGTTGATCATTAGTAGATGGCAAACCTTCAGTATTAGCTTAGGTAGGGTGACCATATTCTGAATCCCCAAAAAGAGGACACAACTATACGGGGGCGAAGTCACGGAGTCGCGCATAGTAAATTTTGGCATTGGGTTGGCTCGAGTGTTTTTTACGCGCTTCTAACTCAGTAAGTCCGCCCAACAAAAACTCAAAACTTTCATACAAAACCTCGGACATTTGAAGGATTTTTAAACCTCCCCGGACAAAGCCGAGCAGCCCTCAAAAAAAGAGGACATTTCTGGGTAAAAACGGACGGATAGTTAACCTAGCTTAGGTCGGCCTCCCAAAACAAGAATGCAGTGCTAAATGCTAGCTCTGCAGCTTTGTAGCTTTCAGAAATGAAGCCCCTGGTAGATGAACAACACTTGCTTTTAAAAAAAACCTTAACTAAAGTGTAATGACCACAAAAGGGCGATGTTTTTTAAAGCCCATGCAGTGATTTCCACTACAGAGCTTTTCCATTTTCAGGCCAGAAAATCCACCATCATGTCTGGATCATATTTAAAGACGGTTTCCTCTTTGCATGGTGCAGTTTTAATCTGCATCTGTGAATGTGATTGGAAGCTTTGTTTAAACATAATAGTTTTTAGATGCCATTTTGAGTCCATGCGGTGATTTCCACTACAGAGTCATGTCTGGTTTTTGCTATTGCAGTGGGCCTGGAGATCACGGCCATCTTGTGTTTGATTTTGGCATGGTCCCTTTTATTCAGGTGACCATACGTCCTTTTTTTACCTGAACATGTCGTCTTTTTTGGGGGCTGCTCAGCTTTGTCCGGGGAGTTTATAAAATCTTTCAAATGTCCGAGGTTTTGTATGAAAGTTTTGAGTTTGTGTAGCGCCAACCAACTGAGTTAGAAGCACGTAAAAAACACTCGACCTGACCCGAAAAACCCTCAAAATTTATTATGCGTGACCCTGAGACTTGGCGACTCCGTCCTGTGTAGTAGTGTCCTCTTTTTGGGGATTCAGAAGATGGTCACTCTACTTTTATACAGAGATTTCTGCAGATTACTGATTTTGAATCTTCTCTTTTAAAACTGTTGAGCTATTTGCTCACGCAGTCTCTCACAGAGAGTTCTTCTGATGTGACCTTTTAATCCTCTGTTATGTTGCTCATGTGTTTTTAATAACCATCATTAGCTGGAGATGTTACTCCAGGTGCATTTCTTTAACTCTTTTTTTTAAATGTTTGACTAAAATCTGCTCTAAACTTTCCAAATATTAATAATATTTCTCATTTTCATCATGTGTTATGTTATATTTTCACAGTTTTCCAGGGTTTCGATGCTCATTCCTGCTCTTATTGTACGAACTGTTGTTGTAGATTTGGGTCAACACTGACTTACAGACTGGCGTCGTCTCAGGTAGTGTAGGTTGATTTAAAATGCTAAGATGGTCTCTGCTGCTCAGTAAAACTTACATCTTTAAATTGGCTGCTTCTCATTCCGGCGATAGTTAGCCAGAAAAACAAACCCTCAGCTCAGCCTTCTGCGGATTCACTCAAGCGGGGAGGTTTTCCTTCCAAGTCCAACAAATGTTTGTGGAAGTAAAATTATAATTAGCTCCTGTTTCCTTACCTATTGTTTCAACACCACGAACGCCTGCGTCTGTGCGGGCCGGCTCGTGAGGAAGCGTGGAGTTTTCCAGCAGTCTCGCCGAGTTTCCTGGAGTGCAGAGTGAGTTGCTGTCAATCACTGAAGTGAACTTCAAATGAAAAACAAAATATATGCCCCCGCCGCATTGCTGCTCCGAAATATTTCTTTAAAACTAAAAGATTTTGTCAGGGGTGTGAAAGCACAATCCTTTACTTTCTGATCCAGTCTGAAATAGAAACATTTCTCTCTTCTCGCTTTAATAGCTTTTTTCCCTCTCTGCCCCAAAATAGACCCACTTGTTCATGGAGTTTGTTTCCCCTCTGACAGGCTTTAGGTTAAACTGCAGATTTAGAGCCGGTCCATCTGAAGCCGCAGTAAAACGAGAATGAAACGAACAGACACGTCGAGAGAATTTCAATATTTCTGTGAATTTAGAATCTAAAATATACTCAGCTGGCGACTGAATTAGTCTTTCAGTCCGCTGTTGTGCACTAATACAACAATGGAGATGACAACCATCCCTAACAACTACAACAACAAAAACACCCGCCATGAAACCTCTTTTGTTGTCTAGGAAGATGATTTGTGCATTTATGAAACTAAAGCTTTAAAGCCTGGATCCTTTGATTGTCGGCTTCACGGCGTTTCTTCTTCTTCTTCTTCTTCGACGTTTGTCTCTTTTGTCTCTGCAGGAACGTGCAGAATGTGCAGTAAAGCACAAATGAGAGACCTTGACCTGTTTTTAAAGGCAGAGAGACTAAAACAGAGGCGGATGACATCTGTGCAGAGTGCAACGTCATCATCTTCTGCTGTAATTACAGTCGACTCTTCAGCCCTGAAATAATGAGCGTATATACAACAGATTCAAAGCTTTATTATCATAAATGCTCGACTGTGGGAGGAAGTCTTCATCTACAACAGTCGTCTGTTGGAGTTCTTGGGAGTCGGTACAGATTAAAAAGAGTCCATTTACCTTTATGAGGATAATGCAAAGACGAGTTAGAGATAATGTATGGTGAGTGGGTGATAATGTAATTTAGAGTCCTGACACTCAGACTCGCCCCCTGAACTTCCTGTAAAAGTGGAGGCAGGTCCTGATCCTCCGCACTAACAGCTACACTGAACCCACCTGTTGGTGAAGTCAGCCGAGCCCCTCATTATCACACACCTGTGCAGAGATCTGCACCTGCTGCAGGATCTGTACTATCAGTCATGACACTTTGCAGCGAACAGTTGGATTATGTCTGCATGAATTTTCTCTTGTTGCAGATCCTTTTCCACTCGCATGTTGTTGTTACTGAGTTTGTTTTCAGCCTTTGCATGCAGAGTTAAATTTGCGTCAGTCCAAATGGATTTTTTTGGATCTTCCATCAGACCATCAGAGAGTCCATGACAAATTTCCATATGCGGACAATTAAAGTATATAAATAAAATGAAATGAAATTTTGCAGCACGCCTGCACTTATTAGCTCATAATTCAGAGATGATAATGCATTTCAAACTCCAGGAGAAAGAAGCAGATTTAGGTCATGTACACATGTAGACAGGTACGTTTATAAATGGATATCGAACTCTCTCCATTTAAAAAAAGTCACGTACATCATTGTCTTATATAAAGTCACATCCACACAAAACCATTTAAGTGTGCTGTTGACTGTGGTTATAATCATGCCAGACCTGGAGTTGGTTGTATTTGCAAAAAAGTTAGATCCATTCTGTCCAATCAGAGCAAACTTCCAAACTTTCTCATTGTCACTTCTCCAAACATGAAACATGGCGCTGTGTAGTTTGTTCGTTTTGACCGACAAATAGATGGAATCGCTTTGAAGCACCTTTTTGGAGTTTAAAGTCAACAAAACACGTGAAAGGTGGAGGAAGGGTTGTTTGGTGTAGAAAGCACTCCTGCGCCTTTGCTCCTCACAAATATATATATTCTGTATATATCTGTGCTGTCTGTATATCGTATGCACCATAAACAAGGCTGCATAGTGTATGACATTTATCTATTAGTTGTCGATGACACTGATGTTTGGGACTTTAAAACTCCGGGTAACGATGTCCACATGTAAACGCAAAACCAGAGTTTTCCAAGATCTTCACTTTGGCCGGAGTTTTAAATGAAGCACTGTCTTTAAAAGGAGTGGGAGAAAAAATGGATTCATGTTAGTATCCCAATTTTTTGTTTTACAGTTTTTAAATCAAAATTTTTTGTTAAAAAATCGTAATTTTTTTCCACAATTTAAGAATAAGTCTTAAAAACTGACCCACATGTGATGTGTATTTTTTTGGGGAAATATAGTTCCTGGAAAAGTCAGGAGACAATCATAATAATCATTTAACTGATTTTTAGCTGGTGTTAAAAATGCAGACTGAAGTTCGAGAAAATCGACAATAGAATCGCAAATTAAATTGAATCGGCAACCAAAAAATAGTAGAAGAATCGAATCGGGAGAGAAGCACATCATCCCAGCTCTAGTTTTTAATGATCTAATCCTGTTGTTTCGTGTGGATGACAGGCTGAATCGTACAAAAACATATTAGTTTTAGCAGATCCGTGTGTATCTGGCCTCATTTAACGATTTACCTCTGATTAAGACTTTATCGTCCTTCCTGTGTGTCTTCTTCACACGTGCTCTGCGGCTCGTCGTTGTTGTTCTTTTTCATTATGAGTGCACGACATTATCCTAAAATGAGCTGCAGCAGTAATGAGGGGAAGCTTCTGTTGTTTGGCTTCTTCAAACCCTCCTAATATAGCAGGATGACAGGTGGTTGAAAACAGTCCTTTACTTAAAGAGGAGGACTCATAAAAACCAAATCTAATTCCTGTCGGTGTTATTATGGTTCACATGAATCTGCCGTCCGTGTTTACAAGCTCCGAACAACCAGCAGCTGTTTTCCTGTTAGCATGACGGTTCAGCTGTGTCTGTCTGTGTCTGTTCGACGGCTGAGTCACTCGGAGTAGACGGCTGTTTCTCTGACTGATTTTTCTGCTGCTCTCTTTTCAACGTTTTCATCAAAGTTGAAATTAGCGCAGCCTTGAGTGAAGTGAAACCTGTCCCTCTTTATTCACTCTTTTCTTTTGATGCTGAATGGCTTCGTACGGCCTCAAAATCGCTCTGAGCGGTTTATGTGAATGCCCCTTTCACCGTCGAATGAAGACATATTTTTGAGCATTTGTCGAGTAATAGAACTTCGAGGTATTATCCAATCAAGGTCAATTATTGAGACCATTATCGTTGATTCATTAGCAGTAAATTTAAGCTCCAAACTCACATGAAAACTTTGCAGAGGATTCGTAAACACTCGGAGGAAAAGGCTCGGAGTGTAGCTCAGTTTTTGGGGATTATTCGGAGCTGTCAGAGACGCTCCAGGCTGAATTTATCATCCTATATGTGGGTGACCTTCAGGGAGAGGCTTACCTGTGGAGTTCTGGATGGAGCAGGTTGGATGAGAAGACACTTACGCATGCAGAGACACTCCAGAACTGCTTCATTTACAAGTCCTGTTTTTCACACCTGGTTATAAATAAAGGGTTCAGGGGGAAATCTCTCCTTTGTACCGACTATATAAACTGATTTAATTAACTTTTAAGGATTTTACGACTATCACTCCCCGGTTCCTCTGCAAAGCCTCACGCTTTTGGCTCTTACTGAGGTGATTCAGCATGAGAGGTCCCTTTTTTTCGGGGGTTGACCACAGCTGAACTCTGAAGTTACACTTGCTGAGTTTGTGAAAGTTTTTATTGATGTGCCCTGACCGTTTGGAGAAGAAGAAGAAAAGGAAGAAGAAGAAAAAACTCAGCCTGGCTCAGAGTCCTCACTCAGATCAGAGACGAGCGTCGTTAGACTTCATCAATCTGCTCTGATCTGGTCCAATAATCTCTCAATTAGACTGATTCTAGTTCTCTATTATTATTTGCTAATTACACCTAAAGAGGAGAACAACAGCTACTGTTAATGTAGAGGAGTATTTACATGAAGGTGAAGAAGAGGACAAACACACTAATACAGAGGATGGATCGAGGAGGAACCGGGACTCCAACCCTGACCTCCAGACTGAAGGCTTCGGTTTATGACTAAAAGGGATAGTTCAGTATTTCTGAAGTTACATGTGACGAGGAAGAGCATTAATGCTGGGTTCCAGTTACCTCGGAAGTCGGATGTCGGAGCTGGGAATGATGCTACACCCGAGTTGGCGGCGTTCAAGTAAACAAGTCAGAAAACCAAGATGGACGCCTACTGTCAGCTGTTGTCAGCTTTTGTTAGTTGTTGTTAGCTATTCCAGTTGTAAACAACGTATAACACAGTATTTGACTCTTACAAACACCATAGCACCATGTTCACAGTTAGACGTTGGGCAGTTCAACATATACCACTTATTTAATTTCACAAAAACGAAACAGAAGTGCTGATAAATAAAACATTAGGAGAGCTTTCACTGTTACTCTTTAGTGTTGATGCACTGCGCTGCCATCTTGGATTATGGCGTTGTCGTCAAGTCAGGGTTGGTGAGGATCGTCTGACTTTCCGAGTCGGAAATCCCGACTTCGGGGGGGCGTTCCAGATGAATTTCCGACTTCCGAGTACAACTGGAACGAAGCATAACATCAGTGGATTCTTGTCATTTCAAGCGAGGCTACAGTTTTCTGCAGATGAGGTCAAGTCTGCTGCGTAATTCAGCTCATTTTGACCCAAATTCTGAAATTTCTTAACCGTCAAAAAACCTCTTTGATTTTGTAAACAAAAATGTGCTCCACAAGGAAAAACTTTTCACATTTTCTCTACATTTTACCCTCGATACCTGTACTGTCTGCTGCGATGCAGACAGTATACATGAAAGGGGAAAATATCCTCACATTCATCACCATCATTCCCACTGAGCAACAGACGGCTATTAAACATCTAGTTTTTTCTTGGTCTAAATTTAGACGTCTATAAAACTTTAATTTTAGACCCGTGGTAGCCTGATTTTAGACCAGTCGTCTCGTCTACATTTAGACGTCTTTTAGACCAAAAACTGCTCAGTGGGTTAAAATGTTATCGTGAATAACATGTATTTTCTGAGGCAGGAGTACCTGTAGACCCTTTCTTCTCCAGATATCAGCTCTTGTTCTTTTGTAGTGTGCGTACTCGTCCTGAAGTGAAGAGCATGTGTACTCTCGCCTCCTCTGCTCTTGTCCACTTCTTCCTCACGGTTAAATGTCCCTGCGCGCTCACAAAGAGGCCGTCTGATTCTGCCTCTGTATTTAGCCTGATTTACGATATGGCTCCGCAATAAAGGCCCGTGTGAAGGGAAGGGATTCATTAAGGAGGGCAGTTTATGTTTTAGGGAACTCCGGAGTGGCCAGGGGAATACTGATTGGCGCACAGATATGTGCTTGTCTCATCCTCCGAACCGCGGCCAAAAGCTCTCAGCCTCTTCCCCCTGCAGCCATGTGCGCCGGTTGGCACAAAGGACGTGTTATTCTGTGCCTGCAGGATGCCCAGGATGCCTGTGGTCTCTCTTTCTCTCTGCAGCCTCCCGTTGTGATAACACCGTTTCAGGCCTCCCTGGAGCACCTGGAGACCCCTCTCGGCGTCCCGTAATGACATCCCCGCTGACCCTCCGCAGCCTACAATATCCCAGCGCCTGTTCGGGTTCGCCTTTTTCCGTCCGCAGCTTTACCAAATGGGTCAGCGGCGCAGCGCCTCGGTGTTTACTCTTCATCAGTCGATACTCTTTAATCCCCGAGATGATGCTTTCTCTCATGAACTCAAAATAGCTCGTCGTCCTCCCCGCTGAAGGCAGGGGCCCATTACTCTTTATTAGCTCTTAGCGTCTTAAATGTGGCCATCCATTAGAGGCAGCAAACATCCCCAGCAGGTCCCTCAGTCGCCTGCCAACACAAACACACACACACACACACACACACACACGAACACTAACTTAAACCGACCTTTAATCAAGAACGATTATTGTGCATTGAATTCGGCTCATCTCATAAATACAGAGTCACCTGTGCAGCACCTTTTCTAAACTTTACATCCCGGCCTCTCCTCCCTCCTCCCTCCGTCCTCCGCGGCGCCTCCTTATCAGACCTCTATCTGCCTGAATGATTCCTTTTCAATGGAGGCTGGCATGAAGTAATACCACACTGTGTCACGTATTGATTCTTTTTCTCCAAGTCCCTCTTTCTTGAATTTTCTCTTTGGCTCAAAAGCATAAATCATCCCCAAATGATCCTTGAAGGAAATATTGCAATTATTATTCTTGACGCATGGTCACAAATTCAATAACCCTTATTAATTGTACATGGTGAGAAATATGATGCTGGTAATTCAACGGGACTGGAGAGCTTTCTCTCATCCCTCATGTTTAGGACGCCACTGTTTGGCATTCATGGCGACGACGCTCGCGGTGATTCAGGGTCAGGATTAAGGTCAAAGGGAGAGTGATTGTAAACCTCAAAATAAGATGCTTTTCGACAATTTGATTCGCTGTTTTTATTCTGAAGATGCCATATTTCGTCTTAGTGCTGAACAATTAATAGAATTTTTATCATGATTTTGATTTTGGCTTCTCATGATCGTACAAATATCACGATCAAAGAAAACAATTATTGCGCGGTGTGACGTGTAAAAGCCTCGATTGCACCCCTGTAACATGCAGCTGCAGCAAAAGTGTGATGTGTGTGGACCGATAATATGAGGAGTGAGCGATTGAATACACGTTGGGAAGGCCGTTTTTGGTTGAGGAGAAAGGTCGGACAACTTCAGTTATCTGGAACCATTTTGGCGTCTATTTGACCGAAGTCGAGCAAAAGCAAATTGTTTGCAAAGTTTGTCACGCTGTCGTTTCTGCTCTCGAAGGCAACACGACCAACTTCAGGGTTTCCTCTATGTGCAATTGATTGTGGCGCACCGCTGCGGCTGAATAAAAGCTCCTGCACCTTAAAAATGAGTTTTTTTTCTTTAAAGTTACGTAGCTCTAACTCTAACACAACACTGTTTCGGTCCCTAAGGGGTGTTAATTGAAGTTTTTATTAATATTCAACACTACAGAAAAAATACTTATTCTTTCAAATCAATTTTCTCATCAATGTTTACCAATCCCATGCTCTAATAATCAAAAGTTTAAAAAAAACAATTTGCATTTATAGGATGAAAATAATTCACCAAGTGTGTTTTTTTACTTAAAATAATATCAGGTTTTTACAAAAAAGAAGTTAAAATACAAAACCTGAATAAAGTTTTGCTATTTATGATTAGGTTATAAGTCAATGATGGCAGCCAAAAAAAAAAAGAAATATATTTATTTGGACTATATTTCTACTGCAGCAAAATGGAGTGGACCGTTTCGGTCCCTTACGGGTGTTAATTGAAGTTTTTCTTAGGGGTGCACAAGGGTTAA
Organism: Xyrichtys novacula; assembly: GCA_962446985.1. Classification (NCBI taxonomy): domain Eukaryota; kingdom Metazoa; phylum Chordata; class Actinopteri; order Labriformes; family Labridae; genus Xyrichtys; species Xyrichtys novacula. The sequence continues at coordinate 2,228,037 of OY660875.1, forward strand.
TAATCAAGTTTTGAAATCAGCAAACATTCATGTTTATTAATTATGATTTCAATGTCAGTCAAAATAATTGTGATTATTAGTTTTGCCGTGATCGTCCAGCCCCATTTTGTCTTTAATATATGAAACCTCCGTCTTCCTCTGAGATCTTTATTTAAAGCTGATTTAAAAACTGAATCCTCTCTGTATCACCTTCCTCATTTTTGGCCCCTTCTTCTCCTCCTTCTTGCTGCACTCTCAGTCCTTGTTCCTTCCCTCTTGTTGGTCCTGACATGTGTGATGAAGCAGAAAGACAGGCGTCTGACCGGCCGGCCACCCAGGCAGCCATTCTGTGTCTGACCGTATTATACAGCACAATGATCGGGCAGCAGAAACACGGCCTCTCCCTCCCCGGTGTCCTCTATTGTCGGCTGTTCATTTACTTGGCCTCTGTGAGTGTGAAGGCTGCTCTTCGCTCCGCCAATCCTATTCCAGCTAGCTCAACACGGGTCCTGTCCTAGTGCGGAGCCCCGACGGTGTTCATCGGGCCTGGATATAGGAGGGTGCTGCTTGGCTAGTTAGCACTCACCTGGGACCTGCTCTCTCCTCAGCACACCTCTTCTCGGCCCGGGCTGACAGAAAACCTCAGACATTGAAAAGCTGAAACCGACCGAATGCAACAGTGGCATCAGATATTTCTGAAGTGATACCAAAACTAATTGGAGCTTCAGAGGCGACTGCATGCCTTGTATACCTGTACAAAACTTTATAAACAAGATTACTCAAAAATAGACCAGTGTTGACAGAGATTGCAAATCGATTTCTTCTCCGAGAGTATTAGATTTTCTTCCATTAAGCCGTGTTACGGCCAGAACCAGGGTCTGTCCTTGGGTAGTAACAGACTTCATCATCCTAAAAACTTTCTCTTGTCTGAGGCGTCTGCGGCTCTGACATCCTGGAGTAACAGCTTCAACTAAAACCCACAGCTGTGGAAATAATCACCATGGTAACAGTTTAAGTTTAGTAGAGCTTGTTAACATCAACTTAAATAACACTTAACTCAAAGTGTGTTCAGTTTAGACAGACTTAAGTCCTCATTAACTGTTTTATTTACACCCCACACATTTAGAAATCATTTAAACTCCAATTTAGATCAAAATAGTGCTGGAACAGAAAAACTAAATGTTGAACATTTAAATCTTTTATGAAAATGAATGAATAAATGCTTTATTTTGAAAGTGCAACAAAGAAAACAGAATAAAAGTAGTAACCATACACAAACACATGCAGACCATAAATAAAAGAAAACAAAGTTTGCTGGAAACAATCTGCATGTGTAGCTGATCCACATGTTCGAAAAGGAGTAGAAGAACTTATTTAATGAAACCCCTTTAAAATAAACTTTAAAAATTATGTTCTTATTATCAATTTGATTCCAGTAAAAAGTTTAGAAAGAGGTCCAACAGGGACAGTAAGACACCGATAACAGTTTAGTAACATGTCTGAATCATGAAAAGGTCACTCCAGAGAGGCGGAGTCTGTCAGGAGTTTAAAAATGGGAGGAGCTTCACCACTCTGTGAGAGACTGCGTGAGCTAATAGTTCAACCGTTCCTTAATCTGTATCACAAAATTAAAATGACAGATCATCATAACATTTAAGTGGAGGAATTAGGATGTAAAATAGTCATTATGATCTTTGGTCTCCCAGGCAGCACCGTATTTACTACAGACACGACTCTGCAGTGGAAATCACAGCATGGGCTCAAACTCACCCCCAGAAACACCACCCATGAACATCTTTGTCCCTTCAGATCAAAGCTGCACCAAAGAGGAGACTTCATATCAACATGATCCGGGAACTTCTCTGGACTTAAGATCATGTAAGAGGAACTGAAAACTGTCCTATGATCTAAAAATCTGAATTTTACGTTCTTGTTGGAAATCATGAACAAAACAACAATGAAAATGTCCACAAATGAGACCTCAAACTAAGAATGGGACAGCATGTGACTCTCTAAACTCCAGAAACTGGTCTCCATGGATCCCAAACATTCACAGGGTCGGTACCAATTTACTAATTTACCAAAGTGACCCAAATGTAGGATGATCCCTCTTTTCTAAGACAACTATTCAGGGGAATTTTTAAAGGTTGAATCTTGTTTTTATAATTTTCAATTTGAAAAAATTAAATAAGGTTATTTAAACACTTTAAGAGGATAAAGTTATTCGAAACTGTTCAATTTTTAGCACCTGTAAGCAGGCTGTGACATCTAATTTCTTATTGGCCAGCTACGCTAGAAATAACATAATTATATTAAACCATCAGAATCACAAGTTTATCTCCTGAAAGCTGCCGGTCTCACAGGGCGAGTGGATTTTAAGTTCTTATGTCTTTTCTTGGAGCTGATATTATAAACACATCAGTATTTAGTCGTGTATGACAGCCTCACTAAACCCTGAATATAAAACAAACCCACTTTAAAATCGTGTATTTTAAGGAAATAAAGAGCTCCATCTGTAGTTAGTGAGACATCCTGATAGATTCATTGTGGAGCGCTGACTCGCCTTCGTCGCCCTCCACAGAGCTGCGTTTAATAAACCCGTCTGAAAATGACAATAACTACTTTTGCTTAGACACACTGTGCTGTTAAAATGCCATCTCACTTTAACTCCTAATGAAGCGAGCGTCCTCCCAATCTGTTCGAAGCTGCAATCACGGAGGTCTCATCAGCGCGAGGTCCTGACAGAGGAAAACAGCCTCCACATCATTTCCATATAGAGAAGCAGGAAAAAAAGACTTTTTATGAAACGCTGGAAAGGAACAAAGAGATTCAAACATTTGAATTCATCCGGCTCAGCATAATGCTGGCTATCCTTTTACAATTTAATGTAACACAACCGGGAAATTAAATTATACATGATGTGGATCATGAAGTGTGTGCTGAAGTCGGCGTTTTCCTCACTTGAATTATCATTATTTTCTTTTCCTTTCTTTTTACTCAGACAGCCAAAGTTTTGTGTTCCCCCGTCTTTTCCTCATTTAATTAGCAAACGTGGCGTTCTTAGTATTCCTTATAATAAAAACTACTACACTTAAACACAGCCGCTGTACGCTCATAATTGAAAATTACACACAAAGATAATAAAACCACATTTATTTGGAGCTGACTGAGGCTGAGAGGTGCAAATATTTGAGTTTACAGCTGATTTAAACTCGATCTACAAATACAGGAGGTCATTATCAGTGAGACTTAAATGATTAGTTTGACCCTGATTTCTAAAACCCAGAACAGCTTCTGAATTTAGTCTTACCAGGCCTGAATTTGGTAACCTCAGATGATGCCAAATTCAGGGTTTGGATGGTTCAGATGATCCAGTTCAGCTCCAATGGCTCTTCGTTGTCTTGTTCGTATAAAGTAGATGGCCTTTAAGAGGTCAGTGATTGGACTCCTAAGATCGGCGTAGATACTATCTGTCGTCAAAGTGCAGACTTCCTGCTGTGACGTCAACAAACGCAAAAATGATTCCTGTAAATCATCTACTCGCTTAATTTGCGTGAATCTAGATCCGTGAATGAAAAGTATTTACTTGCTTCATTTGTGCCATTCGTGAGTCAACGGAAATTAAACTAATCTAAATAATTTCATCATTCCTCGGATACTGGCGAGGACACGATAGATCCAAACATAGTAGAAGTGAACCACGGCGCGAAGATTTCTACTTTATAGTAGTTGTGAAAAGTGCACAACCGTCAGAGATGAAGACGCCGCCATGTCTGGGTGCATCCTACTCTCCAGAGGCGCACGCGGTTTGGAGAATTTCACATATTGAGATATTTTCAACTCTCACGAATTCGCCTCATTTGTGCGGTTCATGCTGCAGCATAAGAATAAGAAGTTTATTGATCCCCAAAGGGAAATTCAGGAGTTGTTTTATCAGAGTATTACGAGTAGTCGGAGTGTCCAATTGCGTCTTTGCATTGACTTCACATGTAATTAATTTGAGTGAATGATTTTACTTGCGTTTGTTGTGAAGGTTCAATTAAAGAAACTGACTCTAGTGGAAGTTAAAGATTTCTCTCTTTGTTTTTTTTTAGCGTTATAAGTCAGTTAAAAAGAGTTATACTCATAAATATTGATTGATCTGCGGTCGCCATGTTGGATTATAGATGAGATACTAACGTTTGTGATTGTGGTGGTCGAGTAGAGTTCTCCTCCTGCTCTTTAGGGTCTCCTCAGGTCGTCCAGGTTGTTGATTAGTATCTCTAAATTTCCTGAGTGTATTTGTGCACTAATGGTTGTTGTCTGTATGTGTTCGCCCTCTGTGAGCCTCTGAGTCTTAATGCTGTGCTAAACTAGCTGACTGCTGTGGAGAAAGTATGCTAATATGATATGATACCACGCACACAGTCAACTGTAGGGAGAGCAAATAAAGCAAATGACAAACACACAGTTAAAAACTAGCATTACGTCGTCTGCATTCAGCCCTTCGATAGTTTTTAGCAGGAATAGAAAGCTGCAGTGACAGCGTGACTAAAGTGTCCCTCAGAGAGTTCAGATGTCGCCCTAAACAGCAGGAAATTTGCACACGCCCCGTTTCTACATGAAAAATTGCTCCGACGCCCCCGAATCTCAGGTCACATCATTTCTGTTCTGGGTGAAATTTCTCATAAGTAGAAAGTTGGTGACGATTGTGCAGACCACAGCTGTAAGGGAGCCCACACAGATTCAAAGAGAATGATTTTATTAAACAAGATTGCCTACAGAGCAATATTCTCTCAGGGGGTCCAGATATGTGAGCGGCCCCGCTGCATGCAAAAAAAAAAAGAAAAACAAAGAACCAGCCGAGTTTGAAAAGTAGGTTTGTTCTGTGTTTTTCAATTTCTCCTCCCCAGAACAAAGCAGGCTGTGATTCATCTTGTATGATTTATTAATTCCAATCCATAACACCGGCTTGCTGATTCTGATTACCGTGAATGTGGGTGTGGAGATTTCCCAGCTTTATTTGGCTTGAGATAGGATTATTTTCCAGTTTATGAATTCAGTGTCAGTTTTCAGGCGCAGCTCCTATAAACACGGTTTGCATGCTTATGCTGATGCAAGGTGAGCCGGATTTTCAGAGGCACACAAACACTGAAATATGAGGAGCACGAGGCCTGCATACAGCCTCCTGATTAACCTGTCTTTATCTCAAACAAAACAGTCTTTAGATGATAAAAATCACACCGTTTAAAACTCGTCTGAGACAAATTTAGACCTCTATTACCGCTGATGTACCGAGTGTCCATTTGTAATTATTACACATACGGTGGAAGTTTTTCTTGTCACAGTTTAGTGCAGACCCACCGAGCTCCCAATTCGTATTTGATTTTCTATTTTCTGTTTCATTTCCCTCTTTCCACTCGAGGAGAGACTCATTTTATTAAGAGATTGCAGCTTTTAGATTTTGTTTGTACACAAGATGTGCCTCGCTGCTTTGCTGTAAATGGGGTTCAGACACAACCTCAGTCCTCCTCGGTCCTTCTGCAGGTATCTCTGCAGCTCTGTCTCTCAGACAAACACTCTTCTACGATCGTACACTTTTACTTCTAATAAAGAGTAAATCGTGATCATCTTTACATTTTAATTGTTTAAATCTAAAAGAAAACATAATGCTTATTTTTTTCTTGCAGTGTAAATCCTGCATATTACTTGTATGTGCATGTATGTTTTATTAATGAGCATTTAGCATTTATCCGTGCATGCAGTCTTATATTTCCTGATTGCATTCATTGTGAGCATGCTCAGATTTCACGTCAGCTCTGGAGACATGAGACTGTGATTCTGTCTGAGTTTGATGACAAACTGACATTTTTATGTCCCCATACTGTACAGATGTGACTCCTGCTATAGGGTCAGAGAGGACAGGTCATCCCAATAAAATATCACCGCCGTCCTACAGAGCAGCTGAACATTATCTCCACACATCTGAGGAATGACGCCTCTCTCTTTGGACAGCACAGGAATGATTTAAACTCTAATTTTCACAATTTAAATGTCAAAATGTTTTTTCCAGACTGTATTTACCGACGATTTCACTATCCAGGGTCACAGAAAGGTTGAGATGTTTCTACGTCCACGGGGAAATCTGTGAGTGACTCCTTTTGGAAATGTGCATCAGCTCTCACCGACGCGCTCAAGATGCTTATAAATTCACTCTGACTGTGCGGCCATCAGCGAAGGTGTCGGTGAATCAGATTTGTTTTTTAAATGAGGCTCATTAGCATAGAGACAGGACCTGCATATTACCTAAATCAAAGATGTGCAAACAGGATTGGAGCTCTGAAAATGCCGCTTGTGTTGCAGCTCATTCATTTTAACCTGTGGGGATGAAATGGAGAAGAAAATGGCTTCTGTGGTCGCGGTTTAAGTGATCGTAAAAATCCGCCATGACTTGTCTGTGCACAGTTTGCTTCCCCTTTGAGAAGACTTTGGCTACGTTCATGTGTAAACCGACTCTTTGAATATTGACAATTAAACAAAAGTTCAAACTTTGTTTTGAATTCAGCGAAAGATATCGTGTCGTCACGCTGTGTGACATGGATCGCGAAGGGTTTGAAGGACTCAGACAAACCTTTCAACACCATCGTTACCAAAAGTCACGTCACGTCTCACCGACATTTCTTCGCGCTGTGATCGCAGTCTCCGCCCGGATCACGTACTCAGACACACTTTCACTCTCTGACTTCTGGAGTGAAGTCAGTTCTGTGTAGAGTTTTATGATGTGTGGCTTTTCTTTACCTTCATAGTTGTCTCTTAAAATTTGCAAGGCTTCCTGCCCGTCGTCGGCAGCCGTGAGTTCTGCACAGGCTTTCGCACTCTTTCCTGCATCTTCAAGCAGCTCATCGGCATTCTCAGTGGTGGGCTCTAAAAATTATGTCCTTTAACTCTTCCAAACGAAGGTGGCCCAAAAATTTTGCCTCCCATATTTCACAATTTTTTTCGTCTCCATCAAACAGGAGCCATGACCACCGACTGCTGTGGCGGCTGCTTGTATCTGCTCGTCCGCTGACGGTGCTAGCAACATGCTATCATCACAGGCACACTAGTGGAAACACGCTGCTGTGACAATTTCTCTAGGTTTCCAGAGACATCAGCTGTGTGCAGGAGGGCTTCTTATAAACCACACCCACTGGTCAGGTGACTTGTCGGCGTGCAATCAAATTAAAATCATCATCAAAATACATCACAAATCAAATCTTTCTTTTAGTTGGAACAAAGGGGTTTAAATAAATGACATAAACAATCAATAATTGAGAGCACGGTTCAACAGCGAGTATGTTGGCGTGCCGTGGGTTAAGCAGCTTTTTAAAGACGCCATCTTTGAAAATCTGTGTTTTCTCGGTCCTTAAACTTTGCTTAAACCTACTTTTTCAAAATAATCTGTCTTTCATGCACACTTTGGCGTTTTCAGTCATCTTTGCAGATCTGCACGAATTGTTTCAGAGTCGACATATGAACGATTTTTTAGATTCTGATGCGACTGAAACCATCTTTGGTCTAAAGTAGAAACGAGTTGATGTAAACTTAACCAACATACAGTGATGCAGTGTTATAAATTCAACAACACAATACTGTGAGTGTGTAAGTCTCTAACCTGCCCTTGTTTGGCTGTGTGTCCATCACACACACACATATAGAACAATGCTTTTTCCAGCGAAATAACACAAAGGCTCCTGCTTGTTCACAGAAAAGACAAATTGCTCTGCGGCGCTCTGCTGCTCAGAATTTTATGTTCCTTGTTGTAAGACCGGGTCTGGAGTGGAGTAGCAATCGGATGCTTTAAATAGTACCGCTGGTGCGCTGGGTTGAAGGTTGGAGCCGTGTATCCCTCAGTGAGACAGCGGCGCCGAGGTCAAGAGGGGGACCATGAATCACAAATCCCAGTCTGATTTGTTAACAGTTGGGACATTGATTTACAGGCCTGATCAGAGGGAAGAAATCCTCTGGCAGCTAGCAGCAGGATGGGAGTGTAATAGCTCAGCAGATTGCTCTTGAAAAGAAGGTCACAGCCCTCTGTTATTGTGATTAAAACATTTTAGGATTTGGAGCGTTGTGTTCCTAAACCAGCGAACCTGATAACCCAGTACTGTCATCTGCAGATGAGTCTAGATGGACACAAATTTATAAGACGTTTATGAAGTTTAAAGCTACTTAAGGGTCCATAAAATCTACAGGTTCGAGTCAGGGGAGGGAGGATCGTGTAGTTTTGGTTTCTCACTTCACTGCAAACACTTCCCGGTATCGTTTCTGTGCTGGAGGCTTATTTTATGTCTCATGCATTTTACATTTGCATTGTTTCACTGAAGTCAGCCCCACTTTTCTTTCCCCCTCACTACGAAGCCCAATATACATAATTTCTCATTTATTGAACTGCGGTTTCTGCAAAAGCCATCCAAAAAAATATGTGACTGTGTAGGTCAACTATCGGACTCAAGGCGCTGATGCATTTTATGATTAAAGGCTCTCCTCTGGTTTGTGCAAATGAGCAGCCCACAGTCGAGATATCTCTCTGCAAGCAGTGATACAAATTGGGCGACGCCTGTGAGCCGGTCCAGGCAGCCAACTTTAGCTGCACTTTTTTTTTAACACTCTGACATTCATCATTCTCCACAATCACCTGAGAACCAGACACTCCTGGTTTGGCAGTGTGTTTACGCTGCAAAATCTCCTCGTCTCTTCCCTCGGCTCTGCCACTGCCATCATGGCTTCCTATTACCACCACATCCCCACAAACACTCCAGTTTCCAGCTGCAGGCTTGTTATAAAATAATGTTATGATTATGATATGATGTATATGCAACAAGTTACGGAGCTGTAGCCTGGACGCCGAACAAAAACGGCGCCCTGCTGCTTCGTTTTGCATTTTAAACCTTTACAAACGTTACGCTGACGTGTAAGGCGAAGCTTTTATGCAACATGTGACACGCTCGCTCGCCTGCCTGATTATTTAGATGAGGGCTGTTAGCGTCAAAAATCAGGGTGTGATTAAGGTCCGTAATTGCCTTTATGTTTTTCTTTTAATGACGTGTTATTTTATTTCCCTTCGCACACGCCGTAGTTCAACCACAGCTGTGTCTCTCTATACGCTTGCTGCTGAGAAATAATGAGCCCACTGTGCTTTTTAATGATATATGTTCTTTGATAGAAACTCACAGATGGCTATGTTGACAAATCAAAAGTAAAATGCACTTTGTGACAGTAAAATTAAGATATAATTGAAGTGTGCAGAGTTCAAGCTACCACCTACAGGAGAGGCGTACGGCTAATTAGACTGATGTCGGCCTGAAAACAACAACAGGAACGACGGAGCGTGTCAATCACCGCCTACCTCAGGATAAAACCAAAGTCAGGGAAGGTGCCGCACTTTTTTCCACGTGTTTTCTTGCATATTTATTTATTTATTTTTACCAGTATTGTAGCGGTGCAGCGAATGTTTGAATGATCAATCTAAGACATAACGCACTATTACCTGCTAACACGGAGTTAAAAATATTTAGAAATTCAAGATAATAGAATTTTAACAAACGCTAAACTATTAAACGTAAATGACGTGCTGAAAAATTTGAGTAATTGTGAAAAATTCCTGTGCAAGTATGGAAATAAATTTGATCAATTTCCAGGTTTTAAAAATTATGGAGAATGAAAAATAAAGTTTCGAAAAATATTTATGTTTCCAGACTATTACTACAGTTTTAAAATACTCCTTTCTAAAATGGAGAAGCAGGTATTTCCAAAAATAACTATAAAAAGTAGGGTATGGAAAAGTATGAAAACTCCAACTGTGTATGAACCCTGATGCACAATAACAGTAAAGAAATTCTGGTTCTGATTCTGTGTTTTAATTTGCAGGGGGGCATAAAGGGGCCCCACTCCAAATTTCTGCCCTCGGCCCCCTAAAATTTTGATACGGCCATGGTGTGAAAACTCAACCCCACCCAGACTGATCCCATACTTTAATAACAGTCCAGCGGTCTCACTCTGAAAATAACAACATGATAAAGCAGCAGCTAATCTTGAGCCGCTAAAAAGACTTTATCGATCGTTGAAGTGTTAATTGTTTTTGAAGTGGTGAATGTAATTGCTCTAAAATTGGCTGATTGCAAAGTCACAGTAATCATAACAGATGTCTGCACCTTTTGTTTCTTTGAGTCAAACTTATACAACGTCTCCTTTTAAATGATGTTTTCAGAGTTAAGGTCCTTCAAAGTCGAGTAAAAGTGAAACACGTGAAGTTTTTTCCTCCAGCTGCAGATCTCTGTCACTCTCCACCAGGCTGTGGTTTTCCTTAATGATGTCCCTGAGTGTTTTTTTCCTGCAGAGTGGGGTTTCAAAGTGTCATAGTGAGTTGCTGGTGCCTGACTCAGCTCTTCTCTCCTGTCTTGCAGTAGCCGACTGTCGAGTCTTGGAGGGATTGCAGAGATACTCCTCTATCCCCACGTACCTGCCTGTCAACTACCAGGTGCTCAGTGCTGACTTGGCGTTCTTCCTGAAGGAGGCCAACCAGGACTTCATGAGGAACTCTAGCCTCATGTCACGGACCGAGCCTTTCTTTATCTACCAGGCCAGGAGTTTACCCTCAGTGAACGCCAGCTATGGGCCCCTGTCTCTGGAGCAGCCGGTCCCCTTGGAGCTCCTGCAGAGTCCGGGGACCTTCCCCGCCTCTTCGGTTTTCACCTTCAACTGGAAGGTTCAGACTTTCATCATGAACACCAGGATTCATTTGGCCAAACCCAAAGTCCAGGTGCTGTTTTATATCGCTGGCAGGGACTGGGATGACTACAGCGCCATCGACAAGCTGCCCTGCGTGCATATGTTCGCTTTCCACGAGACCCAGGAGGTGCGCGGTATCTGCCAGCTGAAAGGGGAGCTGGGTCTGTGCGTGGCCGAGCTGGAGCCCTTGGCCAGCTGGTTCAGCCCGCCCAGCGTGGTGCCGGGACGCCAGAGGAACCTGGAGGGGTCTGAGGGCACACCTGTGGAGCTTTACTACCTGCTGCAGTCCACAGAAGCTGGAGAGTGCCACTCTGAGGAGGCCAGGAAGGACAGCTTCATCCGCTCCAGCCAGGAAGGGCTGTTCGGTTCGTACACCTCCACGCCGTTGAAGAGGATCGGCGGTGTGAGGCTGTACCAAAACCCCGCTCCACCGCCTCTGGCTGAGCACAGGCTGGATAATAACTTCATGGTGATGGTGCCCGCCGTACCCATGAGGCAGAGGGAGACGGTCTCTGCCTTCATCACTGTGTCAGACTTCTCTCCCGTGGAGATGTTTACGCTCAGGTAAGAAAGCATTTTCTTTTGTTCTACGTGAAGCGCCGGGCTGCGACTTTCTCTGTCAGCCTCAGACGGAGAAATTCTGCAGCCGTGTCTGTTTACTTTTCTTTCTCTTTAGCTTTCTTGTTGTTCGGAGATGATTCAGGCGGCAGCAGAAAGAAAAAAAACACAGAAACAAGGCCACCGCCGCCGCCATCCAGCCGCTGATTTCTTTGTCTGGTTGCACAACGTGAACTCTGACTCGGTCCGCGCTCTTAGCAAACCCTCCAACTACGTTTCAGTCCAACTTCTTTGCAAACATCTGAAGAAACGCTCATCAACACCACCTGATGATAACCGAAGGTAAACAGTCGTTGATGAGTTGTAGCTCAAATTGGTATTGATCGTAAAGTCGTCTGACAACTTGGAGGTAATCAAAGGCTAATGACAACATGAACATAAACACGGCCCTAATGTCAACACTTGTCTGTTCAGGAATCTGAGATGAGTCTCCGAGGTCTTTAAAGCTCCTGTCAGGAGTTTTTAGCAGGTTATAAAACAGACTCTGACGTGATCCTCTAAACCATCAGCAAGAACTCTGATTCATTAGATATCGTAATATTTTTATGTCACTAGAAGCAGCTTCTTTCACAGGACCTGAAGCACAGATTCAGATTCAGATTAGAGAGAGGGGGGTACAAGGTCGAGGGTTGAAAAGCGATCACTGGACTTTGAGGACTGTGGCCTCCATGAACGCGGAGCACACTTCAATCACTCAGAACAACCAGCACCACCTCCACCAGAGGAGTCTGTGCACGTTTCGATCTCAGACCTATATTAGAGTGTTTACAGCCGCTAAAACAAAGATGACCCCTGACTCCGTTAAAGTTCGATTATTTTGCCGTTTCTACTCTTTCCTCCGTTTCCTGCTTTTCCTCGGCGGTGAGTTTGCAGACGAGCGGGATGTCTGTGATTCTGTGCGGCCGCTGATAGGTACTAATTACAGTGAAAGGATGAGACGGAATGATTCGGATAATTAACATGCAATGCAAATGAGGATGTCATTAATTAAAATGCGTGTCCATTAGTGTAATGACTGAAGCCGATCTTAATCTCTCTGGTTTCCAACATTAATAAAGCTGAGAAGATGCTGCAACTCGGGGTCAGGACAATTTGTCAGGCTTTAAAAAAACAAGCCGCGCGCTGATTCGCCGATTTTTCTCCACTTAGCGAAGGTAAAGCACAGAGGAGCGATTATAACCCCACAGTTAAGCCTTATTTTCTCTTTTCCAGCTGTTCTCTAATGAAGATTATTCAGGCAGTTGACATTAAGATACACAGAGTTTGCTTCGGGCTTAGAATGGGGAGCTAAACAAGTTCACAATAGCTGTGAAGTTTTAACAAGCCAAACAAATTCTCCAGACTCGCGTCTTTTCTCTGCTTCATTTAATTACCGAATCCTTGTCTCGCGGTGATAAGGCGCTGAAAACTTTCTCCTGCCTCTAAATTGAGAAACTCTGGAAGATTTCTTTCATCAGTCAAATGAGCGGGTCCGGGCTGGCCGCAGAGGCGATGCCTGTGGTGTTTTTATTTGGCAGCGGAGCGCGCGGCGAGCGCAGGTTGGCCATCTGAGAGCGGCAGATATGGAAAGGCCTCTGTGTGGTCCTAGGTGATAAGGCTGTCCTCATACATGCATTTGTTAGGACGCTTAATCACCAGAGCGAGAAGACTTTGATCTCTATATTCACAACATCATTATCATCTGTGTACTACACTCTTGTGCGTCAGCCATTGTTGGCTGTGTGGCCCTGAATGCAGGATGAGCTTATGATCCTGTGAAATCTGTCAAACAGACCCTCTGCTGCTGCAGTTGGCTCTGTTTATTAGAGCCGCGCTTCTGCAGGTTTAATAGCGAAATCCAAGGCCACGTCCTTTAGGTTCCATTTTTAGTCTTCTTCCACATTCAGCAAGTAAACAACTTTAATAATCCTCTTTTTTCTATCCTACACACACACACACACACACACACACACGCAGAAGGTGAATATAAGGGAGGCCATAATGACCGCACAGCTCTGTCTATAATCTTTCCTCTGTTTCTTCTCCACCTTCATGTTTTCCTCACGCTGTGAACGATGTTACGCAACGAAAGCTAATTTCACTTATTTTTTTCCCCAAAAGCCAATCATGCAGCCAATTTATTGCTCTGAGGATGCCCAGCGTGCATTGAGCAGCCGAGGGTATTTCTATCCTGACGTGGTACTTTCACTTTGATGGACTCTGATTTGATTGGACCTCCCCTGCGTTAATGGGCTGTGTCACTCAAAAAACAGGATTTTTTTCCTTCTTGTTTTACTGATATTTTTGCCTCATTTTCAGATTTTTTGCTCGTGGAGTTTTTAAAGCAGCTGCTGCTTTTAGATCCTGCCGTGAGTCATCCTGGCATTGGAGTGTGTTTCTGTTTTCAATCTCTTCCCTCTGTGATAGTCCGTTGTAAATTTTAGAAAAGTGACACGTTTTAGATGTGAATTAAAAACCCGGTTTGACTCTGCTGACAAACATTATCCTCTTACCTTGAACTCTGAACACTTTAATTGAGGCGAAAACGGCTCCAACATGTGCACAGTTCCAGATTTGTGTTGTGTGTCGTGTTTCCTCACGCAGACAAACGAGAAACAGAAGGAAGTGCCTCGGAGATAACACATAATGATATATTTTAAACCTGTTTAATTGCACTCTCCTGAGTTTTGTTTTCGTGTTTTCACAGCTCCCTGTAGAGGAAGCATTCTCAGAATACTACGCCGCATCATTTGCATAAAACACAGCAATTCTGGTAAATGTGGAGACGTCTCCAACACCTGTTTTAATTATAGGGTGCAAGACTGGAGCGACTGATAGCTCACTATTTGGTCATAAACAAAGGAAACTTAGAAAAGGCTCAAGTTACAGGTGATAACTCACATGGAGAGGATGAGTCTGTGTCGGTGATGAAGATTAAAACAGTTTCTAATTAATAATAATTATAATGATGAATGATTTTAGCTCAGACGGACGTGCAGCACTGTTTGCAGATGTTGCATGTTGTGCTGCAGCTATATAAACTCTAATGCAGCTGAGAGCAGAAGGAGGCAGGTGTTTGTATTTACAAGTGTCTGAAAAGCCCAGGGACGGAGCGAGAGAGGCTGCAGAGAGATCAGCATCTGAATAAATCAGACAGATACAGACTTGAAAGGACAGAGTAATAAGTTGGATCTGCAGCCTGTGTTGTTTTATAATAACTTTAAAACATTTAACTAAGTCCCAAAAATGCATGTCCTGATATCACCTGAATAACTCAAGTTATGATTTTAGAATTAGTCGAGCAGCTCGAATCCAGTGAGCGTCACTTTTCTGTTGAAAAGACCTTCAAAACACGTCAGGAGGTGAAGGTTCTGGATTGATTTTTGTTCCGTCACACCATTCATCACTGATTCATACAAATATTGAAAGCAATCCTGTTATTCATGACAGGGAGAGAGTGTGTGTGTGTGTGTGTGGGTGTGGGGTTATCCTGTTTATTCAGAGAAGGGACAGCGGATGGAGTAGAAAACAGTCGGAGGGCCACATAACCTGACCTCAGCTATCAGCTGTGAGGATATGGGGGATGGTTTCACTCCAGAACCAAACTGGGATTTTCCTAACACAGCTCATATAGCAGAAAAACTGAAACAGAGCCTTTAGTCACGACTGAAACAGAAACTAAAACAAAAGTACAATCATGACTGCGTTTGAAACGATTGAAAACTGGTTAAGATTTGGTCCTTTGGGTCTAGACCAGACGGTTCTGTTAGTGCTCCTCAGGGTCGTGTAAGAGTGGGTGATCAGCTGCATTTGAACATAAAAATCTGTTAAAGAAACATGAATTAAAGTAAAATTGCCGTCAGATGACTGTCGGTGGGATCCAGCATTGCTTAACAGTAATCCAATTTGGTTTAATCCTGAACTTTTCACCTGCAGAGAGTCCGATAAAACACTTCTGGAGCTCCAAATGGAAACCTGAACACAAGGACACAGACACACATTCACAGACATCAGCTGGGTCTGTTAGCAGAGACTGACATTGAGCGCTACTATTCGGAAAGTTTTACAACTCTAATGAGCTTTTAAGTAACTTTAAGAGAAAAGCAAATGGTGCCAAAATTCCCTTTATTTTTAATCAATATGGTCGTAAAGCCGTTTTCAATTAACGAAGGTATCTGCCAAGCTGCAAATTGACAAAGTAAGTCATTTGTTCCACTGCATTATCTGCTCCTGCAATTCTGTTTACTGTAACAAAAGTCTGACTACTTTAAAGACTTGCTCGCTCTCAGACAGAAACTCTGCAAACTCAAAACTGCCAATAAAACTGAGATTAAAGCTCCAGTGAGGAGTTTTTAATGGAACAGGAAACAGGCTGAGAAAATCTTCATAAACAGGATTTAGCATTTCGACAAAGTTAGTCATGTGGCCTCAAATCGCTCCGTAAATGACGACTATTTCATTTGCATCTCTGGAAACGATCATGTGACACAGAGTAACTCTTTTATGGCGCCAAAACAACCTTTATACACATGCTCTGTACTCTTATTCTGTCTTTTGTGCAGTTCCTGTGCAGCGTTACAGCGCCACTTACTGGCTTGGCATATGCACTACATCATTTTCAGCGGTTTTTCGAAATCGAAAATCGAGTTTTAGCGAGTTTCATTTTTGGCCAAAATTGTGAAGCCCTTGCATCTGGTAGCATTTCCACACTTTTAAAAGACAGCAGGATAGATTATTCAACAAGAATTCAGCATTTCTAAAGAGCAAGATTAACAAAGATAGACGAGAGGTGTCAAAGTCCGCCTGATCCAGAAGTTCGACTCGAGAAATTTAACCGGCGTCCCACATGAAGGTTTCATGTGGAGGATCTGAGTTGCGAACCTCTGATGATGATGAGGCTTGAATGTTGAGGCGGAGGGTGCAAAACACCAAAACATACATGGCGAGTGCTCCAGGAGAATCCAAGCCGGCCGAGTGAGCAGATGATCTAGACCGTCTCCTGGTTGAAGTGTCGCAGCGGTGGTTATGATGCATGAAAACATACGTTTTATTCCTGAGAACCTGCAGCAGAGCAGAATAAAGGACTCTGTGTTAAAGCAGCTTTTAATTGAAGTTTCCTGGTACACATGGGCAGAGAAGACTGTGTTTTTAATTATATGGGGCAGAAATACTGAAAGTGGAGTAATGAAATGACATTATAATATTTTTGATAAGCTCGCACAGCTTGCAGTGATTTTTTTACTAATTGAAGTGTAGTAACTCCTGAATTCTCGTCGTCCTCGTTGTTCTATAGAAGCTCTGTAAAATCAATAAGAGTGAACAAAGCTGCATTAGATCATTTTAACCCTCTGCTGGCCGAGTCTCTCTTTGTTGTTTTCCTGCATTCTTGTGCCAAACGACAAACAGTATCACGTCACAACGCTCTTTCATGGGGAGCAGCAGTTCCTCCTCCTCCTTCTTCTTCTTCTTCTTCTTCTTCTTCTAATGTCTTCAAAGCAGAAAGACATTTCTGCACACCAGCAGATTCTGCAGGGGAGAGAAGACATTGAAAAGGCACTTAGGACTTGAAGACCATTAAATTTAATATGCAAGTAATGTATAAGTCGGGTTCATTATCATAATATGTTTTCTGGTATCACTGTGTGAGCAATTTAAATTGTTATAGGCCGTGGATAATTCATTATTATCCCTCAGTATTAGATGTTTCATATGCAAATTAAATGCAATGAAGGAAATTATTTTAAAGGATATTTTCCTCCTGCAGTCTCTTGTGGTTGGAAGGAGAAAAAAAACCTGCACACAAAAGGAAATTGCTCTATTTTCTGTGTCTCTGCAGCGCCGCTGTACCGCATGAGTCACAGCGTGGCGAGGGTCATTACATGAGCTTTGTCCTCCCCGGCCGCGCTCGCCATCATTTTATCAATAGATTACTCCATTTAAGAAACACAACACTTGAGAGAAACAGACTTTCATCTTAGCATACCGCTTTTCATTTTCTCTATACTGTATTTTACACACAAAAAGGTCACTTATCACCGCCGTGAGGATGCAAAGACGACACACTCCATGAAGAGGGAAAAGCGCGGTTAAAGAGCGGCTCTGAACTTTATTACTTTGATAAAGACGGCGTTAGTAGTGAAGCATTTTAAATCCTTTTTAAACTCATGGTTAGACGGTAAAAAGACGATCAAGCAGAATTGGAGACATTCTCCTTTTTTATTCTGACATCATTCGCAGCTTTTTTATCAGATTTCCCTCTGAAGACACAAAAGGGCTTTGCACGCCTTTTCTCACTCGCAGTAGTACTCTGCAAGACCTGTAAACAAACTTTGATGTGTGAAACTTGATGGAATTCCCTTTCAGTGGGAGAACAAGTTAGGAAAGAGCGGTTTAGGTGCAGATTGTTAAACGAAATAAGAGAGAGAGAGAGAGAGAGAGAGAGCACGCTGAGTTTAAGAGTAAAACTAACTCTGAGAAAAGCAGATTTCAGCGAATGTTACAGAATGGTAAAAATCCCAACTACAAATAATTAAATGTTTCCTACTGCTCCTGAATTAATGAGCCGGGCACAGATGGTGGCTCTTTATTTGTTCATCTTTTTAATGTTTATTTGTGTAGGGACAAAGACGTAGCGTGTGAACCGATGCTACACGCCGCCGCGTTTACAGCCTATGCTAATTGGCGATGCCTTTCCCTTGACGTCCCTTTCAAATACTTGAATAAAGCAAACAAAAGGCCCAGGAGATAAGACAAAACAAACAAACCCAACAATAAATGCATACATTAAGACTCAAAATAACACAAACACAACAACAAACTGTGGTCTGCAGACGTGTCTGGACGGCTCTCATTATATCTTCTTCAGTAAGTGTTTTTTTTTTCTCGGTCAGCTCTGCCCTTTCAGAAAAAAAAACAACCGTTTCTGCAGTAATTTTGAGACTCTGACTCAAACACTCGTACTGGTTTAAGCGAACGCTCTACCCAGTAAATTGTCAGCACTTTAATTTGACATCAGAAAGCCCATTTATTTTTCGCAGGATAATTACTCAACCCATGGTCCCCGGGATATGTTCACCTCATCAAAACACACTGAGTTAGCCGCTGAAGGGGCAGACGGAGCTACAATAACAAACTCGACACACACTGCTGTGTCTGCGGGCTGATCTGAGGCTGTCAACAGGAGGAAAACTGAGAAACACAAATATTAAAAAGAGGCTGAGCTGACCTGCACCCACTGTGACTGATACACTCAATAATGACACACAACTTATACAATGCAGTGTTTCCTCTGTAGTGTATTTTGCAGGATGCCCTACCAATGAGATCCCAACCCAGACATTGAAGTCGTAGATTAATATATACGTTCAATTTTTATTTTTTATCAGAACGGCCTATAATTTATAATTTGAGAAATTTCAGACTCTAAAGCTTGCAATAGTTGCACGCCGAGTCGTTCAGAGGCGCCGCGTGTCAGCACCGCTGATTCTGGTGTTCTGGTTGCGAGCGCTTGCCGCTCATACCCTGCTAGTTTTGCGCAGGATGGTTTTGACAACCCGGGGTTCTGGCTCCTTTCCATCATGTTTGCCACCAACAAAACAATGAACTGGTCATGGAGCACTGAACTGTCCATGAACGTTCAGCAACCCAACTGAAAATATCTGCATTCTTCAAAAAGACGGTACGTCGGGATACTGACACGACACATTCTCTTGTGGATGCTAGCTTAAGCATCTCTTTAAGCCCCGAAAACAGCGCTGGATCATCTCCTGCCACCCTGTATGACGTAGATAAACGTCATACAGGGTGCCATATGCCTATGTCTGTGGCATCTGGAACTGCTGATCTGGAACAGCTCCGATCAGGACGCTATACGCCAATTTTGAAAAAAGACGGATGTTTTATTTTGTGTCTGTGCCTGACTTCCTTTCCAGCACGGGTTAATCTGTGCTGAATTTATCCGCCATGCTCCGACATCTGGAAAAACTAGAATTTTTGAGATTGGCTGCAGAGTCCAGGGATCCACAGAGAAACGGAAAGAAGCCGGGGAAATGGACACATTACCTTAAACGGTGATGATCGGCGCATACGGCCTTTGGTAGCCTTTTTCGGGGAAATTTGGGGTCAGACTCATAAGTCTGGGGTCTGGACCACCCCAGACCCCACCTTGGACACGGCCATGAGGAAGCACCAGCCTAGTCATGAGGAGGCGTTTGAGTCTCATGGGAACCAGTTTGACTCATTGAGATCAATATTGATCCTCTGCTTTAAACTACATTTCTAACAGTGATCCTGCAGCTGTAGTGTGAACTTTATCAGTGCTATCGGCTCCAAAAGTCCACAGTTTGACTTTTTTCTGAGATCGAAATCTGATTTCAACCTCATCCATCTTAATCAAGCACTTTAGCGTGATCTCCAGTTTGATCTCTGCTCTCCTGGAGACATTAGTCATGCTATTAAAATGAGCTGAAAAGATCAAGATTGGGATAAATTGGCTGCAGCGACACCGACGATGTTGTTGTGGAGCTCCTTGTGGAGCTAATAACTCTAATAGCTGTAATCAGTGTTTGCTTGTGTGGGGAGATATTATTCTTTATGTGTGATGATGATGAGGATGTGCGGCGGAGTCAGGCGTGTTGTGCACACATGTACATACTGTTGTCGTCGGCAACAGGATCAACACTGCAGCAGGTCTTCTGCATACAGGATTGTTTTCTCAGAACACGGTGTTGAACATTTATCAACAGACAGACAATACGGCTGCAGTCATATTCAACGATCGTGTGTGTGTGTGTGTGTGTGTGTGTGTGTGTGTGTGTGTGTGTCCATTAAGCAAACATAACTGGGCTCGACTCACACTGTGGATACTGCAGAAACATGGACTGAAATCAGTTTGTTTCATCTTAAAAGGCGGTGCATCAGTGAACAAATTATCTCTCATTATGCTTCATTATGTGTCCTGATGGGCAACAGTGACTAATGTATGCGAGGAGCAGCGACCTGAGAAATCAGCAGGGCGAGAAAAGGACAGAAAGGAAATCAAAGAAATTCTCCAGAAGAGGGTTCAAAACCTCTTTATCGGAGTCGAAGTCTCCTCCAGTGTCTGCTGCAGGTGTTTGTAGTTCTTGCAGAAGCAGCATCCTCAGGACGTCTTTTTTTTCCTCTGATTATCCTGCAAAGACTTCTTTAAATTTTTAATAGAGTTCTTAGCAGGTGACGAGCTTTTGTCCTCCAAACGCAGCTGACTTTCATCACGATGTTGTCTGTGAGCCTTTCGCCAAAAATATCAAACCTATGCCGATATTTCCACGAAGTTAACGTCTGTGTGTCGTCTCGCTCAGGCTCCGGGTGAAGCGATAGGAGAACTGAAGTGATAAAACACAGTATCCTGAGTAAGCAAACTCTGAGAAGAAGTGTGCATGTATGAGGCTTCAGCACAGAGGGTTGGAGAGAGGTTCGCCTGGTGTGGAGGCTGAACGATACGTCACAGTGTCATCAGCGTAAAACTTTACATTTGGGATATTTAACATCTTTTACAGTGAGTTAAGAGCACCGTCCTTCACTTCCTCAACAGCAGATCATTTTGATTTGTTTGGTCTACAATCTCAGCAGCTCGAATCCTTTAAACCAAGAGCAAAATTTAGTATTTAATTTAGTGAGAATTATCACCAAAATTAAGCCAAAGCTCTTAAAGTGAAGTAATGAAGTGATGAATGGTCTCTCTCAGTAGAAGTAAATGTGACTTCTTAAGAATTTATATCATACAGTTAGACAGACAGACAGACAGACAGACAGACGTGCTCGAACTTGATTAACATTTTCAAAGAGTTTTTTAAGCCGTAAACATACAGGATCCGTATTTAGCGCATTCCGTTAGCGTCATGTATCTGCTCCGTCGAGCCATCTATCGCACACAGGATCAGTGTATTTGGAGCGTAGCAGCAGCGTAGTTCAGCCCCGGTCAGCTGGGCTCAGTATAGAGGAAACAACATGCTCACAACAGGTAGTTTTTCCTTTCTGTGGTTGATTTCCTGATAATTTGGATATAATTTAGTAACTGTTGAGTTTCTACTGTATGTGGAGAAGCAACGTGATTTTACAGTTTGTGTTTTTGCAGGTTTACTGGTGTTTTAATAAAGTAAACTCTGTTCCTTTTATGCTGTTACCTTCAGACAGAGTCAGCAGGTCAAAGTCCTGTTGGGGTCCACATGGATCAGGGATCGACCATCAGATTGTTCTGTTACTGATAAATCCAGAAACAGGAAGGATTTCTCATCTACACCAACTGATACACAGTCAGGAGTTCACATATGTTGTTTTATTTTGAAATACCGGATGACGTGTGGTTTTCATGCTTGACTTCCTGTCTTTGTATCTTTAGCAGTGCTGTTCTTGATACTCTTCTGATACGGAGCTGCGACGGAGCTGATACGTGTCCTGTATGTGATTCTGCATTGGTTAGATTGGGAACCTATTTGCTGTGTGATAGGTGACACTGACGTTACACACTCAGTACGGATCCTGTATGATTTAGCCTTAAAGTCTTTGTTGTTTGTATGAAGGATGAAAAGGAGAGGTCCAAGTACTGACCCCTGGGGCGCTCCTCTGGTGATTATATGGGGGCTTGAACACACTGAGTTCTGATCCGTCACACCAAGTTAATTTTCTGAATAGTCTTTGTTTTAAAACTTTTCTCCCACTGTATCAGACGCCTTTCACAGATCAATGAAAAGTGCTCCACACTAAAGATAAGATGTTCCTTTAATCGTCTCACGGGGGGAAATTCCAAAATTACAGCAGCATAGATACAAAATATAGATACAAAGCAGCAGATAATAGATCTGCTTATTGCTAGAATCAGTAAAATCATAAAGAATAACAGAAACGTACCTCTGGTTTGTGATAATACTGTTTGTGACACACTAAATTCACGTCTCCCTGTCGGGTAAATAAAGGGTCAGGATGGCGGCGTTGTTTCAGGTCCAGGTTTAGCTGCTGATGCTTCAGAGTAAAGTGCCGATAAAAGTACCTCCTCATAAGAAATGAACAAGCACTCAGGTTTAAAACTGCTCAACACCGTAAACAGTGTCTGACTATAGCTCCACATTAGACCGCAGCAGCACACCCATCACCTTAGTGGTCACATACTCATATCCAATTCATTATGGCTCAATCTCATTTGAAAGCCATTACCGCCGGCTGTAAACAGACTCTGCATCAGCAGCCGTGGGGTTTCTCCTGCAGGACAGGGTTTGTGATGAAAGAGCAAGAAAATGCTCGGTCATTTATTGGCAGCATCGAAGCCACGAGCCATTTTCCTAAAACGGCGTCTCCGTTTGAAGGGAGGGAGGAAAAAAGAGGCACTCCGGGGACCAGATACAGATGATTAAGACTAAACGTGTCTTCGAGTGCTGCTTCCAAAATGCATTAAATAAGTCTTGTCAGATGTCTCTGAGTCGGTTTGAATAATATCTTTGTAGTTTGTTTATTTCTTGAGAGCATTCAGTATGATTTGAAGGCCTGCAGCCGCTTTCCAAAACAAACTGTCTGCTTTCTTGTTAAAGTGGTTAATAGTGTCAACAGCAGGGACTTTCTGCAGATCTCTTAGATGCAATAACACGGCCCCTCAAAGAAATATCACCCCAATGCACTCATAAGGAATATTTAAGAGCTGTTTTGTATTTATGTTGTAAGAAGTCCCCTCACGTTTTTATTGAGGCGCTGAGACGGGCGCTACACGGTGTCAAACACTGACGCCTCTTATGCTGAGCTTGCCAATTTAAATTTGTCCCATTACGTTTGTTACATTTTTATTAGCTTGTGGAGTGCGAGGCCGTGCCAGCGGCCAACCGAGGTCCTGTTAACAAACACTGCTGCCAGGAGCCGGGGTGCACAGAGAAGCAGCAGGGCTATAATAGAGCAAAGCAGAATGGTGCAGAGCTCCTACATCTCAGTGTCTGTCGTTCCAACACGGCTCCACGGGGGGTCCTATCATCTGCCCAGGCTCCTTCTGCACACACAGGAATAGCTCCATATATAATTAGACAGCAACAAAGATGTAATCTTTGCTTACTGGTTACATAGGGGGATGTTTCTCTCCTCCGGGTGTCGTCTATACCCCTGTACCAGTGTGTACGGCTTTATATTTGTGTAAAAAACTCTGTGGAAGATGGAAGCGATTCAAGCTACAGCCGTGTGATGTTTTCGACTCGCTGCTTTGTTCTTCCCAGCTGCAAAACACGCTGATTTTGTGGCTGTAGGTGTAATTTCTAAGGAAGATAATAGAGAAGGGATTGTAGGCCTGAAGACCAACAAACCAATCATCAGCGGGGAACACCCACCAGTACATGGGTATTTATTTTTTTTCATAGTTATGCTGCAAACTAAGTCTAATTGGTGCAAAAACAGCCGAGGTACGAGATGTGATTTGTTGTTTGTGTTTGTTTACATGTTGATTGTTGGTCGGGGTTATTAATCTGTGAAATAGTTCTGCTAAGAAGGTCGCCAAACACGTCCCTCAAATCCAAGATGACTTCCCTACAAGGACGATGAGCGTAACCCATAGTAACAACTCCCATAAAATCACAGTGTTTTTTATTGTACTGCAATCTATCATATGGAAGTGCGTTGTGTTGCATTATAATGTATTATATCATATAGTATCACAAAGTACAACATAGTACAGTAAGTATTGTACAGTTTGCACAGCATGCACCGCACCATATCTGTATGAATCTATTTTGCATAAACTCATACTGTATCACAAAGTAAAGTCATGTATGTGTTTAACCTTGAGTCTGAGTCCTGGTCTCATCCTGCACACATCTGTCTTCACAGTTTTTCAAATCCAACATGTTGCTCTGCTCTAATGTCTTAAGAAGTAAAACACACAGATCGTCGTGTTTCTATCCTGGCAGGAACTGACCTGTAGCTGAACAACACAGGTGCATGTTCGCTCTGTGTTCAACTAAATGACTTATCAAGGCCTGATATGAAAGGACTAACAACCATTAAAAATCCCGATCAGTAAGTAGGTCTGAGTCCGCCTCTGCATCGTCATCTTGAATCCAATTATGATCAGACTTGAGTCTGAGTTCTGGAATTGTAGTAATCTAATTTTGTCGCATCGTTACATCCTGCTTTCTCATCATGTAATTTCTCATTTCCTATTTTATCATATTTTATCAAACTGTATCTCGTTGTATTGAATCATATCATACTGTTTAATTTTGTATTATCATCTATCATCTTGAATTACCCTTGTATCATGTTTCAGATCTTGTATCCGATCTTATATCATATAGTTTTTACTGTACTCTATCCTATAGGGAAGTCCTGATATGATATTGATATCGGATATCAGTCTGATGTCAGCCAAAAAAAATCGAATATCAGATTATATCGGCCTGCATCTAATATCTCCGATATCAGCACTCCCAAAGTCCAAAAAAGATGTTGCAGCTAAGAGAAAAAGTTGTCATGCATAAGTTTGTACCAATATCAGATCAATATCGGTGTGTGACAGTACTGAAGGCTACAATATCGATATCTTATCGGAGGTAAAAAAGTTGTATCAGGACACCCCTAGTATCATATCGTATTGATTTGCACCATATCGTGTTATATCCTGTATTATCAACTTCAACTTTATTTTTATGGCACTTTCAGACAAAAAATGAAGTTCAAAGTTCCTCACAGAAGCCAAAACCAACAATTAACAACAATTAAACCCATTCCTCCCATCCACACACACACACACACAAAGACACACACACACACCAAGATACACAACCATCCTTACTCACGCACACATACACACACATGAGTGCACACAGTTTGAAAATTTAAGATATATTGTTAAAGAGACATGGCCTGACAGCGAGACGTTACGTGAGGAAAGCGCGACCTTTAGGAAACACTGGAGATAAAAAATAAAATGGTAAAAAGAAAGAATAAAACCTGATGGACTAAAACAAGAAAATAATATTAAATGAACAGATAAGTAAGAGCTCTTTACCAGGTAAAAGGGGTAAAAGAAGTAAAAACCTCTAAGATGAGGATCAAGAAAAAGACAAAGAACAGAGATAAATAATAAAACGACATAAAATAAACATTAAGACTTCGATTAAAATGAACATTTGCAATAAGAGAAAAATAAAAAGGCAGTTTTCAAGAAGCCTGGTTAAAAAGGAGAGTCTTCACATCTCATTTATATCGTAACATATCGAACCGTATCACCGTATCCTACTCTATCTAATCCTACTGCACCACATCATGTTGAATCGCATCATATCTCGTGTACCGTACCACAGGAAACGGTATTGTGTTGTTGTATCATTTTGTGTTATTTGGTTTCCTTTTATTCAGTTGATATTGTGCAGTAGATTACAGTTCAGTCAGGTTTCGCTCGTAAGAAAAGGAAAAGGAAAATAAATCAGGGCTCTCACAGTCCTCGTAGAGACAGTCGAGCTGTTTTCTTTGCATTACAGGAATGATTTTCTGTTGTCATTTTTATTTCCCAGTGAATGAAAATAAATGAAAAAAAAACTGTTTTGTGGAGAGATAAAGAAAATTCACCCAGTGCTCAATTTTTATCAAGTTTCAGAATAAACTCTCCTTCAGGGAGACAAAATCATAAATAGTCAATAAGACACGAGGCATCAGAGGAACGCAGGAACTGTCTGAATGTAACAGTCGGTAATTTAATCAGACAAACTCTGAGAGATTTCAGAAATCCTTACAAGGCTAAACGATGATCTTATAGACCGCTGATTTCTCCACTTATTGAGCTTCAGTGAGATCATTTCAGTCAGAGGAGAGGACGCTGAGACGGACGGAGGAGGGTTCAGTCTGAAGGGGAAGGACGTCTTTGTAATTAGGACCAATAAAAACTGTGTATGTGCTTTAAGAGGTCAGAACTGCGAACCTTAAAACGAACAAGCATGAAAGGCGTTTTTTGTACGACCTCCGTGTCAGACATTTAGCTCACCAAACTGAAGAAATGTCAAGGCAATTAATCCAGAGCTCAAAAACATCATAAATAAAAGTGCTGTATCTTTTCTCTCCAGGCTAAAAGGATCTTCTGCTTTTATTTGGCTAAAAGAACATTTTTAAAGATGACGATTATGTAAAGAGAAATCAGTCCTTTGACTTTTTGTGAGTTTTTGCATAATGATGGTATATTTTTGTTCCCTTTTTTGTGTCCCTAAACTACAGCTCTAAAAAAACTATGATTTAAAAAAACATTGATGTTCATATTTTTATCGTTTCAACCTGAACTGAAAATAGTTCAAGGCGACACATAGATTCTAGAAATTGAAAAACGTAAAGCACATTTTAAACATATCTATCTCCAAACTAATGAGGTGAAGTCACAGCAGGTAGTTTTCATGATCTGTACATGATTAAAAGATTCTGGAGAAATCTGAACAAAACACACATGACTAAAAAAAATAACCAAACAGGATCTGCAGGTTAAAACTCGACCATGTAGAGAGGAGACGATCGAATCACCTAATTCAAATGAACTGAGGGAAAACATTAAAGTGTCAAGTGATTCGACCAATCAAAATTTGAGAGTAGGAAGCATCATTAACGGTTAAGAATAAACCAATGATTTAGAACAACATCTGCTGCCATCCAGAGTTTTCTCGAATGATTAATTGGTTTTAAATTGTAATTGGATGATTTGATTATAATGATTTAAAAAAAAATTAGATCATCAAATCGATTTTCCTCTCTATCATGTCTCACACCTCCAGGCCACCGTAGACTCCCCAGTTCCCACACACACCAGTGTAAACAAACATGGCGTTTGCAAAAGAAGGCGATAATTTCGTGGTTAAATAGGACAAGAGCGAGTCAGTCGTGTTGAATTGGTACGACTTCACAATTTCAGATGAAGAGTAAACCACTCCCTGCTGCAAAGTCTGTCTGAAGGCGGTATCAACCCGTCACCACGGAAACAAATTCAGGAGGAAACACAATTTTTTTTTGTCGTATCGGCGTTTTAGGTGACTGTAAACGAGAGTGAACAAATCCGTAAACGACGACCATTTCTTCTCTGTGTGGATGTCTATCTGCATCTCTGGAAATGATCGTGTGACACACAGAGTAACTCTTTAATGGCGCCTGTGCGTGTCCGGCCAAAACAACCTTTATGTATATGCTCTGTACTCTTCTTCTGCCTTTTGTGCATTTCCTGTGCAGCAATACAGCGCCACTTACTGGCTTGGCATATGCACTACATCATTTTTAGTGGTTTCGCTTTGAGAGATAATAGAAAAACTTTTTCATTAAAGTGAAGTTCGAAAAAAAAATTGAAAATCAAGTTTTCAGAGAAAAAAATTGGGATTTTATTTTTAAAAATTTTGTGCAACATGAAACAAGATTTAGGAACAAGCAGCTGGACTCTAATTCACCAAATCCTTGTCTGTGTTTGAAAGGATAATGCAAACCCCTAAAAAAGACTCCAAATGAACTCCATGTTGAAAATGTGCTGATGGCGTTCTGTAGGAGATGTTCAGCACCGATCAGGCGGAGTTGACTTAAAAGATTATATAGATTAGTTATCTGTTTGATCCGGTGATTACATTTGAAAGCTCTCTGACCCTCAGTTACTGTAAGATTAGCATGCTAGATTAATGTTGATGAATATTAAATGTGTTGAATCAAATACTCCGCTGGAAGGCTAATAGAGGCCGAGCTGATGAGTACGCTGACAAGAACAGAGCCTCCGAGATCACAATATGTTTCCCTGACTCTCTCTACATTTTACATGCAGCTCTAATTATGTCTTTGTAGAATAGCTGAATTAAATTACAATAATTCTGTCTGTAATACGGCGCTAATTAAAGGGTCACACATTCAGTCTTTTACTTACAGATCCCTCTTTTAGTCCCTCCTGAGCATGAACGCGATCAGAGCTGTTTTACTTCGTCTAATTGGTCTCTAAGCTAGCGTTAGCTTGTAGCTTCAGTGTTTTACTTTTTTTTTTTACTATAACAGTTGTTTAAATTTGGAGTTAACTACAAATGCATCTCTGTTGAAGGATGGATGTAAACACACAGAGAGGAGAGCCTAATCAGATCTTTGAGCGCACTAAACTCCAAAGTCTCTCAGACTCAAATTGGACCCTAACTTTGGGACTCTCTGCATGTATCCGCCATTAGACCCTGAGTGATGCTCCTCTTATCAGCGACAGAGATATGATTTAAGGCTGTTTCTTGGAGGAAACACTATAAAGCGAAATTGAACGGTTTCCTTATTGGTTTTCATGGACTCAGATGTGCCTCTACAACTCTGTAATTGGCGCGCTAACTGGCTGTGTTATATCTTTGGTGACACTCGTGGCCACTTGTTCGCTGACAGTAGCTAATTATCCCGGGCGCTCGTATCCTTACTGTAAATGGAGGCGAATAAAAATGGGAGTCAGCAGTTTGAAAGACTCGGGGTGATACTCGCTGAATCTCAAACCGCCGCGGTCCCTGAATCTGAATCCAGACAGGAGCAGAAATAAGAGGATTACTCCCCTCCATATGTAAGTGTAATCAAATCTATCAGACCCTCAGTAGATTAGGATTCAGAGGACACATTATGGATGTGGATGTTTGTTTTCTTTAATGCTTTAGACAGATAATCTCTGATTGCACCTCTGAAACATGTCCTCGAATGAGGCGATGTCACTGTTTTTAAAGAAATATTTATATATTTTCAGAGAAACTAGGACGGCTACTTTCACTGAAATAACCCTGAGATCAGGATTATTAAACATGAATCAAATGCAAACAAATAAATGATAATAAAAAGGACAATAATAAGTGGAATAACTGTTTTATCTTTACAGCTTTACCAATATAAAGGTTGTCTTAATCGTTCTCCTCTCCCTGCTCTCCTCTCTCTAGGAGATTCGAAATGACGCAGCTTTGCACATGTGCAGTTAGATCTCAGCAGTAATCAGCCGTCTTGTATTATATGTTAGATCTTTGTGTCGCTTTTACAAACTTTAAGTCGGTCAGCTCTGTGTAATGATGTAAATTGAAATGTAGGGAATCAAATTTGACTATTTGGGTCGTGCAGCTCTGCGTGTGGGCGGTCAGACCTTCATTAGCCTCCGTTTGCAGTTTTGATATTTAACACAAAAAGTTTCTTTGATAAAGTCGGTGGAAAGGACACAACAGAAATCGCCTCATTCCTTTTTAACGTCTGAGATCTGAGTGGGGTCCGACTTCCTGCTGCACGGAGGTTTTAACGAAGGTCTGCTGTGTCTGCAGAAGGTAGTTCTGCATTTTTGTGATCAGTATCTCTCCATAACTCTCCTCAGTGATAGTGTGTTTTTTTAACATCGGAAATTTGACCTTTTTAACCTGTATCCTCTGGATAATGAGTTTTGATATTTACTTTTTTTTTTGTTTGAATGTTGTCGCAAATTACGGGAAAATAACCACAAAGAGACCCTGATTTTAATTATTCCAGTGCAGCTGGTTTTTAGTGAAGCGAATAAAATCAGACACATTGTAATCTGAGATTATAAATCATGTTAAATATTTGATATCTTTGCTTCAGTCTTTGTGTTTTAAGAAAACTTGCTGCTGTCGTCTCTGTTAAGATAAATGA
Source organism: Xyrichtys novacula (assembly GCA_962446985.1). Lineage (NCBI taxonomy): Eukaryota > Metazoa > Chordata > Actinopteri > Labriformes > Labridae > Xyrichtys > Xyrichtys novacula. The sequence continues at coordinate 2,257,974 of OY660875.1, forward strand.
GCAGACGTCACTTTGTCCTGGAGCGTTGAACTCAAACTTAAGAGCCAAAGTCACAGTTTTTTGTTTTTTTGTTCACAAAAGCCCAAACTTTAAGTTTGATTCTTTTCTCACTTTATTTCTAAGTCCCACCGATTCTCAGGGCCAAGTTCTGGAGTTCAGCAGACAGCCTAAAAAATGGACTTCATTGACAATAACACGGTCCTGCCCGCTGTGGTTTCTTCTCCTTTGCCAATCCGGCACTTTGCAGATAATCTCTGTCCTGATTCTGATGACCTCTGTCCAAAAACCGGTTGGAGCCCACTTCAAATGTGGGATTTACTCCCTTCATCCCCACCCAGTGTGTCCACCAGTGTGTCTGTCTGGCTGGCTGCATCCAGGGATAAAGATAGTGAAATGTGTCGCTGGCATCAGCTTTACTCTCCCTGTGATCACAGACCCCCTGAGCAGAGCCCCGCCCCCTCCTGAGCCACATCAAATCGATGGTTTCAGCAGAGCGCCGTCGTTCCACCATGAAGAATATTCCAGTCTCTTGTCCTCTCTGGATGCAGCAAAGTGGAAACAAAAAGCATGTCGAGAAACTGCACAACATTAAAGTTTAAGGAGTGTGTGTGTGTGTGTGTGTGTGTGTGTGTGTGTGTGTCTGTGTGTGTGTGTGCGCAGATATATAATGTAAAACAACATGCACCCGTCTGAATCCCTAAACTCGTACTTGAACATAAAACAGAATATAGTTCCACTTTTTGTTCAGATTCAATTAAATATTAATAGAAAAAAACAAAAAACTTCTACGTCCAAACATGTCGGATATTTTTGTGTTTCCATGGAAACGTCTCATCTCTCTCTCTCTCTCAGGGGAAATGAGTCTTTTCTCTCAAAGCTAGTCTCCCCTCAGTGACTGACCATCAATCATGACCGTTGTTAAAACACTAAACTGTTTTTTCTCCATCTGAAGACACACAGAAGAGAGTAACTATAACTAAGAGGTAACTTTACAAACGAGACGAGTGATGACAGCAGAAGTGGATTAGACAACAGAGTTAAATCTGTGGGCGTGGCTTAGTGTTGAAACTGTGAAAATACTGTGAATGTCTAAGAAGATCGATCCCAGGGTAAAACAGCAGGAAACACTTCACAGATTTCAAAATAAGAGTATTAAAAGTTTGAAAAGGCGACTCTCGTACTGGCGAATTAGGGAGAATTAATGATCAGCTGGAGGCAGTAAGCACAAAGCAAACAAAAGGAAATCACGGCTCCACATTACAGTCCTGATCAGGATGAAGTCTGAATAAATCTACACCAGGCTAGATTTCTGGTAGAGATTAACGTCGCTACACCCCGGCGAATTAGCAGAGTGAATAATTTGCTTTTTTTCAAAACCTCATGAAGTCAATGCAAGCTTCTACACCAGCTACAAACTTCAGCAGAGCAAAAATGCGACTGTATTTTTTCTGACCCTGTAGCAAATTTTGCAAACATTCGCCAGCAAACTGCTTTATCAATCTAACGCCTATTATAAATCTAACTTCAGACATGTGGCGAGCCGTTACTCTGGATCAATCAGCTCTCTTTTATTTGTCCTCTCCTTCTGCAAACGTGGAGTCAGCTGATTGACCAGTTCTTGAAATCATTTGAGGGGCATTCTAGAGTATCGTCGGAATTTCCAGAGATATGATTTGAGTTCCTCGATTGTTGTGTGGCGCTCCCCCATCTCTTGTCGTACGGCTAGTCTTGGATGTATCCAGACACTTGGATTCTTCTTTTTTTTATTTATTTATTAGGCTCAAAACCACGACCACGTCATCATCACTTGAGGTTGTAGTCGCCTTTGTTTCTCCTTCTTCTCTCTCCCTCTCTGTTCTCCTGTGGTGTACTTTTATGTGAATATGCACATTTTATTTGCGTCGCACCAGGTGTGTGTAGGAAAAGACGTAAGCTGAAGATTTCACAATTTTGCGTTGCTTTGCTAATTTGCCTGTGTGTTACGACATTTATTGTTGAAAAGACATTAAAAATTAAATCTCTAGATCACTTTTCATTCAGAGTGTCAGGTAGTTTTTCATGAATTCTGAAATATTATCGACCAGACTGACCAACAACAAAAGATAAAAAATTCTGTCTGTAAATTTTGCTCGCCCGCCATCCTCAAGCACGACAGTAATCGTTCTCTACATCTTGATATTTCCTGTTTGTCATGAGCGAAGCATCAGTGTGTCGGACTGATTGTTGCGTCTGTCGTAATGCATCACATCTGTGTCGTATCCTGAGGTAGATTTGAAGTCATCCATTCACCTCAGCTTCAGGAGAAAAGTGTTCAGACTACATAAACTGTGAAAGTGAAGTAGGAGTAACGCTTTAGCAGCTGCACTGAAAGATCACGTCTCTAACGTTATAAAGAGAGCGCAGCTGAGAGCGTTTTATTGTGATTATTATTATCAGGAAGTGAAGAGCACTGCTGAAATAGAAGACGTCATATTGACATTGAACTCGGCTGTGACCCACTAATCAGTCAGAGACAGCCAAACAATGAAAACGAGAACAGCTCCTTAACCTTAAATCAGATCAGTGTGGGATTATCCTACATAATGCAGAGCAGCCTCAGAATAAGACGGGGAGAGGTTCATGTGAGGAGAAGAAGAAGAAGAAGCATCAGGAGCGTTAATGTTAACAGAATAATAATGAACGAGCGTCAGACATCAGCACAGGAAGGGAAGGAGGAGGAAGACTGTGAACGCGGGTCACCTGCTCTCTCTTCAGGGAGCGTTTAATGTCGTTTCTCATCCACACGGTTTTTTTGTGTAGGTGCAGAAAAGAAAAGGGTGAGTCACTGTAAACGCTTTTCAAAATGCACAGTTATTAATAATGATTTCACCAGCATGGATGATGTCAGCTGAGGGCCTCACACCCACATATGAGCGTGTTATTCCATCCAGTGACTTCAGCCCTAATCTCACCTCCTTATTCAGCGTTAACTCAGCACACACACACACACCCTTAAATCTTCTGGATTATGACATTTTTTTTCTTCTGTGATCTAAAATTTTGCATTTCTTTAATTATTACGTTTAAACACAGTCTGTTTACTAACCCAGTGTGGATTAACAACATTTATTTGCTGTTTAAACTGATGTAACTAAACCCTCTGGCTGCCTTTAGGCTCTCTATAATGTCTGATCTGTCTCTGTCACTGACTGCTGTATGGAGGGGGGTCCCAAAGAGAGGGTCAGACCCAAGGCTGTGAGCTGAAATCTCATTCAAATCTGCATATTTCATCCATTAATGTGGAGTTTATACAGGATTAGTACATTATAGACAAACTTTTCTCCACTTTGCATCATAAACATAGAGAAATAAACTTTAAATAGATCATTAAATACAGTCTAACCTGAGTGTAGCTGGACTATTTGGGGTTTCCTGTTTCTAGCGTCTCCATTTTAGGGTCTGGGCTAAAACTAAATCTATATTTTCTCTCATTTAAACATTTTACTGGTTTTACTGAATTTAAGCTCCATGCTGGTTTCCTGAAGGCCTCCTGAACTCCTCTCTAGTCCACAATAATCCATAAAATATTCCAGGTTAGTTTCCCTCAAAATAATAATCTCAGTTCTGCACTTTATAGACGATCCCTTGCAGAAAAAAACACGAACCCTAACAAAGACAGACTCTAAGAGCCCCCATCTGTATTTTTTGTCTTTGAGGACGTGAAGGACCCTCATACTTAGACTCGACTCTCAGCCAGCTGTGCTCAGATGTTTGATGTCCACAGAGGAGCTCAAACTGGTGAAATCTGGTTGAATCTGCCTCTAAATATTCTGATTGGTTATTAATCAGTGAAGCTGGATCAGTGAAAATCTCTCTTAATTTAATAAATACATGACGAGAGCGTCTCCTCGAATATCTCTCAGTCCTGTAAAAATCCTGCCGACTGTTGAGTATAGATTTGACATCTCAGTTAAAGACTTGGCTCAGAATTAAAATCTACAAATCTCTCTCCTGAGTGTTCACGCTGCTGCTACGCTGCAATCAAAAGCATTTTGAGAGAAATGCTTCAGCAAGATTTAGCAAAAAATTCTCGGGATAAACCGTCTTTGTTTTCTTTAATTCACATTATTGTCTGCTGAGGGTTTTTTGTGACTGAAAAGACGACAACCTTCTGATCTGAGGAGTTTTACTGCAGGGACACTGATCAGAATGAGAAGGTCTCGTCGTTATGAAGCATCTCCACACAGGGTCGTTTTGAGTACTTCACATTATTGCACAAAACGTCTTACACAAACTTGTAATTGTTAAAGCTCCACGTCACCATCTTTATTTCGTGATCGGACCAAACAGGGAAAGTCTCGCCTCTTATTGTGAAATCTTCCCATCAGTCCGCAGTTCTAAGAAGCTAAACAACAAAGACTGTAACGCCAAAATAACGAGGTCTCTGAGTCTAGGTCAGTACAGATCTGCAGAATCGATAGTTAATATATGATTTTACTCACCATGGTTAAATGGACTGAGGCGTGAGTGGGCGGGGCTCTAAATACAGGTGCTTCTGCAGTTGTAATGTTGTGTCCGGCCTGTTTTGATCACCTATTTATGGTCGCAGTCGTCGGCGAATACCAGAGGGATTAAGTTCTGCAAAGAGAGGAGTTACAGGGATACCAGAGCTAACGCTAACCCCCAATTCCACTGTGTATGGAACAGTGGTGAAAAGGCCGTTGGCACCGATCGCACTGATTTTATTCATTCAAATTAATGTGTCAAATTCCACCAGCTTCGGGTTTCATAGCCGATCACCAGGTTTCTATTTTTTCCGGACACCGCAGCATGACGCATAAATTCAGCACAGATTAACCCGTGCTGCAAAGGAAGTCGGGCACAGACACAAAATCGTATTTCGTACCATGCAAACGGGCGGAGACGAACAAGTGAAAGGTTTTCAGACGTCATTTCACCCCGTTGACACCACGGATGAGGAGATGCTGATTCTGGAAGTCCAAAATCTTCGACTAATCTTTAACCCGTCTCATCCCTTATATAATGACAGTCATAAACAGGATACGGCGTGAGATTCCATAGCCAATCGTTATTGGGCGATTGCATGTGAATTTGTGGATTCTTGCCTCATAAACGCATCCAGTAGGATTTGGCGGCTGGCAAAAAACGCTGCCGATCCACAGCGGTGGAATTTGGGGGTAACTGCTGGAATAGACCATGATGCATTTGATTAATGTCAGCTTTAACTCATTATTTGATCTGTTTTTTCTCACAGGGCCATGCTCACTGTAACTGCACCGTTGTTGTGTGCATCCAAAGAGACGTTAATCAAACTTTAAAATAAAACAAAACTGAGTTTTGTTTTTTTCACTCTGTTTTATTCGACCCTTAACTTTATGTGCATTTTTATAGTTTTCTTCCAAATCTCCAGAGGCTTTAAAACACGACAGATTCTGAAACAGACACAGAATCTACAACACCTCCGTCCCGTAAAAACAGTTTCAGTGACTTTAAAATGTTGTTGAATTCAGACAGAGGAGCTCCACACGGACTGATTAGGATTAAAAGGACGGTATGTTTTCATGATCGCTAAACCATCGTCTTACTCAGCTTTTGATACCCCAGAAATCTGCATCTGTTTGCCCCATGTTGTTCCTATTGTTTGATTTTGACCTTTAGTTTACTCTGTTCGTCTGAAAAGGCCTAAAGAGCCGCCTGGTGGACGTCCATCTCGTCCACGAAGTGTGTCCTTGTGGGTTTCTTTATAAAATCACACTTTACTGCACCGAACGAGGAAATGTTCGGAGCAGAGTGAGAAATTCATCTAAACGGCGTGCGTGTGTGTGTGTGTGTGTGTGTGTGTGTGTGTGTGTGCAGAGTATTCCTCTCACTGCCCACTACGCTTTATTGATAAACCGTTTCTGCATTCAGGCTGTCTCAGGATGGAAATGGAGCGGCACTCGGCATTATTGAAATGCACGCTCCCTTATTTACATTTCTTCTTCTTCTTCTTCTTCTTCTTCTTCTTCTTCTTCTTCTTCTTCTTCTTCGTCTGGGCCTGTCGGGTTTGGTTTCTCGTTTTAATGATTGCTCGGAAGACGGTCTTTTTATCAGACTAATATTTTAATTTCTGCTCAGTAAATCCGGCTCTTCTCATTCTTGCACCAACACCTCGCGGCACGACCAATCGGATGCTGAACTTTGGCATTTTACATGCTCTTCCAAATCTGGTTATGTTATTCACCGTCTGGCATTTCCAAAGGTCGCAACCTTTCCTTGTTCATTTGGTGCCTTGGATGTCAGTGTTTCCGTGTTCAACATGAGTTTTTCCAGGGCAGATGTCAGAGGTCTGAGCCTTGTTAGGGCTGCAGAAGGGGCCGATCGGCAACACCAATCAAACCTCAGCAGCGCAGCACCGCGTCTGTGATCTTTCTCAACTGTCACTCCCTCTTTGATCGCTCTGGTCCAATCAATGAACCTATACGCTTTACCCACCGGGCTGCAGAATCACAGCAGCAGCAGATGTGAGGAGTCGGTGAGTGCATGGCAAGGACTCTCTGACAAACCCAACGACACCAAAGAAAGTAAAATCCGTTATACCGCAGAGCTGACCCCGAGTTCGTCACTGTCAAGTTAAAAAATTCAAAGTTGCTCTTTTGTTTCACTGTGGTTTGGGCTTCTTAACTCCACGGTGTGTGTCTGTGTGTGTGTGCGTGTGTGTAGTCCTCTGCTGCACACATCCTGAAAATATGACAGCTCCTCCTGTAGCATCGGCTCCAATCTGACACCGGGAGAAGAAGTAAAAGAAGAGAAAAGTGGTCTGAGAGGCTAAAGACTGAGAGAGATGAACCATGGTGGCCTGTTTCTCTCCTGTGAAAGCAGCCGGTGGGCCCGTCCTGCAGCAGGAGGGTTAGGGATTCATCATTGACCAGAAAATTCAAGTGTGTGTGTGATCAGGGTGGCTGGCCCAGCGCTCCGCTAAATGGAAGACTAATGGGCAAAGAGAGCGAGGCTGACGGGCTCTGAGGAGCCCTGTTCTCCCTCCCTCCACCTGTCATCCATCACATTTCCAGCTGATACTGGGAGATAACTGAGCCGCACTGGTGGGAGGGGAGCAGGTGGAGGAGGAGGAGGGTGGGAGGGCAGCTGGCTGGAGACGGGGACGGGGACGGGGACGGGGACGTGACATCAGGAGCTGTCAGTGTTTAACAGCCGCGTCAGAGGCGGAGCTCTCTTCTGTTTAGGTCAGGATGAGGTCCAGGACTCTGACTCAGACTCGTGGATCTGTAAGGTCCAATAATTCGTGTGTTTTCACGCCAAGTGTGTTTGCATGCATGCACATCCACGCGTCGTCTTTTGTTGCAACAGTTTCTGCAAGGATGCAGCAGATCTAGAGTAGAGCAGCGGGTTTGATGTGTGACAGAACGATCTATCTGCTGCTCCGTCAGTCGTGACAAACTTTTAAATTGATTTTGCACAACACACCAGAGTTGACTTCAGGAGAAGAACTAACATCGATTCAGTGACTGAGCAGAGACAGGCTGAGATATTCTCCAGAGTGAATCAGGGAGTTTTCTACTATAAGTAACTTTGCTGCTGCTTAGTGACCTGATGACTACTGAATTAATAAAGTGCCTAAAGTGATGAATGAAGAAATCTGATAAATCACATTATTCCACTAACATTATATGTGCTGTTCCATCAGTCTGTGTAGTTGGTGTCATCATGCTGTAGTAACAAATATCCAGCTGTCAGCAGTTGGAAATACAAAAAGAAGAAAAGCAGAAATATAATAAAAATCTGCAGATTCTCCTTCAGGTGCACAGAGAGCATTATCTAACACATGCACAGTGTGAGAGGGTTACTTTAGCACAAATTTATTAACCACTGTGTTGTACAAAAACCTTAAAAACATTAAAAAATCATGTATTTAAGGCAGTAAGGAATCAAACAATATGAGCTTCTTAAAACCTGATTTTTAACTCTGCATTAACTCGAGATATGCCAGAGAAGTTTATTTACAATTACTCGGTTTTAAATCGTGATCAGCTTTTTTGATTATGACGTTAAATTTTCCTCTCTATCGTGTCTCACACCTCAAGGCCACCGTAGGCTCCTCCTTTCTGATTGTTTACACACCAGTGTAAACAAACATGGCGTTTGCAAAAGAAGGCGATAATTTCGTGGTTAAATCGGACAAGAACGAGTCAGTTGTGTTGAATTGGTACGACTTCACAGTTTCAAATGAAGACCAAACCACTCCCCGCTGCAAAGTCTGTCTGAAGGTGGTATCAACCCGTCACCACGGAAACAGCGTTTCAGGTGACTGTAAACGGTACTTTTTAAAAACAGGTCAGAGAGTGAATAAATCTGTAAACGACGACCATTTCATCTCCGTGTGGATGTCTATCTGCATCTCTGGAAACGGTCATGTGACACACAGAGTAACTCTTTAATGGCGCCAAAAACAACCTTTCTACACATGCTCTGTACTCTTCTTCTGTCTTTTGTACATTTCCTGTGCAGCGTTACAGCGCCACTTACTGGCTTGGCATATGCACTACATTGTTTTCAGTGGTTTCGTTTTGAGAGATGATAGAAAGACTTTCTTATTAAAGTAAAGTTTGGTGAAGTCGCTGAATAAAAAACGAATCGATTTTTCAGAGAAAAAAATTGTGATTTTATTTTTGGTCAAATTCATGCTGCCCTGCTTTGGAGTGTCTGTGCTGCTCTGCAGTACTTCTCCTAAACACTAGTTGGCAGTCTATGAGTTAGCGGTTGTTCATCCACATTATGTATGCAGAAGATACTGTGATTACCAAAACCAAACATTAAATGTTTGGGTCAAAGCGTGCAAACTGTGGAGCATGCTCAGAAAGCTCAGGCCAGATTGAGTCCAGTGGAAGAGAAAATAGACGCCTGACTGATACGTTGGTGCGATTTTAGTCCGATTAATGCATTACTGTAAGTATTTAAGTCTCAACAAAACATGTTTTTAGGACAACATGCAAACATACTGACTGTAAACACTGCAAAGAGGAAGAGACAGTGGAGGAGATGGATTGTACAGCTGCTGACAGTGACACCCGGTTCGTTGTAAAAGCGAGAAACATGATTGGAGCGGCGAATCACTGAGCCTCCAGTCGGCTTCGTTTCGATGCATGGTGATATTTTTGAGGAAGGAGGTACGGTTGATGTTTAGACTTGAACCCTGGAGGTACTTCCACAACAATCCGTCCACTTCAACAGGCATTGTAGGGAGATCTTCAGCTCTAATAAGAATATCACTGAAGAGGATGAACTGACAGAAGAAGGTACTGGAGAACGGCTTCAGTGACCATTATTATAAGAAGCGCAGCGTGCATAAGGAAACGAGATTATTTGGCTCATTGGCAGTCTGAAAGAAGGAAGCGTATTCATGAAACAAGGTGAAGGTTCAGCTGTTTTCTTCTGCGCTTCGGCTTCAGAGAAACCGATTCACGTAATTGTTGGCTCTGCTTTTCTACTGCAGGACAGAGGACACCAGGGGAAGTTCTAACACACACTCACACACACTCAAACACACTCACACACACACACACACAACAAAAGCAAGTGGAATGGCTTTTGAAAGTCCTTTTATATCAGCTTAGATTAGAGTCCTTTTAAAAACAGATGTCACCTTGAGGGCAAAGAAAAGAGATTATGGATTTTTTTCTTTTTTGATCACCTCACAGTTAGGTGTCCTTTACCGAAGTAAAGCATCAAAAGTCTGCAGGCAAAATGGTCCTCAGATTGAATAACAATAATTAGAAAAGGTAACCCTGGAGAAAATTACTGTTTGCTGCATCTGTGAATAAAACAGAGGACAGAGCTGCCGTCAGGACAAAGTCAGCTGAATGTATTATCAGGACCTGATGGATGCTATTGTCTCAGAAGAAAAAGAAGCGTTCTTGGCATTGAGCATACATTAGGCCCCCGCTGGGCACGCTCCGATATGAATTATATAGTACGAACTATCAGGCTGAAATTACTGTTAAAAGATCATCGTTTATCTTCACTGCCGAGTGTGACAAACATCTTCAATTGCTCGATGCAATTTTCTGTTTTCGCCTCTCTCAGGAAGGAGTCTGAATAAACTTCAGAATAAATTATCTCTGATCAGGAACAGATTCTTTGTTTGTGTCTCTGCCGGCAAATTAATGTTTCCACTACTGCCATGATGAATGTGTACTTTGGGGCATGCTGCTGTTTCAAGCCGACAAGTACTTATAACACAGTTATTTTCATAGTGACAGGAGATAAAACCCAAACTTTATTGTGCTGATAAAGCCCCGAACATCAAACACCCTCTCCCCCTGCGGCATTTAGAGACGTTATAAAACATCCGAACCCGTTTACAGAACATTCAAACATTAGTATTTCAAAGAAACAGCAGATATCTGAGTCTGTTTTTATGTGAAATGGAATTTTTGCAAAGTGTCGGTCACAGATGGAGCAACACCTGTGAGCTAGTCCAGGCAGGCAACTCAAGCTGCACTGATTTCACACTTGACGGGCATCATTTTCACATAACAAATGTCCCTCCAACTTCTCCCTGTTCTGGTTGTCTGTTAAAAAGGGGAACATCAACCTTCCTTTGGGGGTAAAATAGTCACTTATGGCTGCAGGATATCTGAGATCCTCCTCTCTGCTACGGTGGCCCTGAAGGTCATAACTGCATAAACATTTAGTGAACACAAAAATCATTTCACAATATGCACATGATGCAAAAAACAATTTACAACATGCAGAAACAATTCCTAAAACGCAGAAAGTGTTTCATGGAACACAACATCATTAAACTCAATAAAAAGTCTTAAATCAATTAATTGAAAAGAAAAACAAAAACACAAACATATTAAATTATAAAAACATTTTACTGAGCAGAAATATTCATGAAATCCAAAACCATTGAGGGACAATAGAACATTTTATGCCACAGTTTTTTTGTCTTTAATCAAGAAATGACAAATAAAAGAATTTCACTATATGTGAATTTATATTTAATGATCGGCAAAATAAAGACAGAAAAATGAATTATGACAAACAAAACCTCTTAACTGCACAGAGGAAAAAATCAGTGGGATGAAAAACATTTAAACACAACTATAAATCAAAGAAACTTCAAAAGATATTAAACAAAAAACTAATAAAACATGAAAAATTGTGTTTAACAAAAACAAAATAACCTTAAAATATTGTAAGACGAAAAATCATAAAGCCTTAAGTAATATTACCAAACAAAATATTTATCAAAGTAAAGGAAAATATAAAATAAGATAGTTAGACTTTAAAAAAATGAAGTTAAAAAAAAATTATTGAAACCTGACAAAAATATTAAACAGAAAAATAATGAAACTTTCAGAAATATTGTTAAACAAAATTAATGAAAAGTTTGTAAAATATTTATATTTAAAAGGAATTTATAAAAATAACTTAAAATAAATAAACCAAAATATTAAAAACTAAATTATTGTAAAACACAAAATAATGACACTAAAACAATTAAAACAAAAAATAAAACCTTAATTTTATTAAACAACAAATAAATGAGAAACACAAAAAATTAACAGATCTAAAAAGAATTCAATGTTACTTTAAAAGTATTATAAAATTATTCTGAAACAAAAAAATTATCACAAAAATCTGCTCAAAAAATCCGAACACGTTTTGTAAATCTGAGTAATTTTTTTCACATCATGGAATTTCATTTTATTTTTGGTTTTGAACTCAGCAACTAGTGAAAATTAGTTTCTGTGAAATGTTTTACTGCAACATCGTCTTTTTAGCAGCAGATTAACTTTATTCATTCTATCTGGAACACATCAAAAATTTTAGTGGTCATAAAATTAAATCACAAAGATAGAAAATAAACCTCATAGGTAACATATCCAACAGTCATGCTCAAGAAGAAGGTAGCTGAGTCTGAAGGTACTTTAGTGATATTTTAATTCCATAATTCCTTTGTCCGCTTGTTTACCTAATTAAAAACAGACAGCTGATCTGAACCGAACATGTTTGTTTATCTCTGACGGCACAGATCCTCGTCCTCTTTAGTCGGTAAACAGGCCTGACAGATCGGCTGCTTCTTCACACGCTCTCTTCTGTGTTTTTATGTAACTCTCAGCAGGTGGTCTGACTTTTTTTTCACAGTTATGTAACAAAAGAGTAAAAATTAAAATGATTGGTTCGTACTGGAGTTTATGATCGGTGTCACCTGTTGTACCTTCGACGTGTTTTTCAATTTTAAAATCAGAAATGAAACAATGCGACCCGGCTGCTGCGTGAATGGAGGAGAATTTCACCTTTTGTTATTACAGCCTGGGGATACTTGCAGAGTGCACAGTCTGCCAATGACTTTCAGCAAATTGCAAAAACAAGAACTGAGGATTTGATTAACCATTTTTGCTTCTGTCAGTCTTTACAGTCAGCTGTATCAGTCCGAGGCGGTAAAAATGCAGATCCAGTAAAAGCTTCTGCTCCGTGTCCCACCTCTGATTCCCACTGCTGCTTCTACTCTTCCTTCGTATTTTCCTGGTTTCCACTATAACACCTTGTGTGTCGGTGGCTCCTGACACTCCTGTGTACTGTAGCTGTTAAAATGCAAATTTCACAGGATTCAGCTTTCCTGTACTTTTCTGCAGTTTTCTGTTTGACGCTCCCATCTCGCTGCAGCTGAGCGGAGGATGCCAGTGTCAGCTATATCCATCCTCCTGAGCCTGGGTGGAAAACGGGACAATATCTTTCTGCTACAAACTGCAGCACCGCTCCAACACCGCAAAGCACGGAGACCAACACAGCCTCTAATGTTTGAGGCCCTGACATTGTTTGCGTGTCTGTTGTGCGTGTTTTAAGCTGATGGCAGCTCAGGGAAAACCTTGAGCTGTGCTGTTTCCTGGCTGCAGACTGACAGCAGAGATAGTTTCAGATATCCTCGGTAAACACTGCTGGGAGCTGATTTCAAATCCCATTTTACACCGACAATAAAACTCGAACAAACACAATTCTCTAAATGGAAGGGAAAAGAGTATTCATGTTCTGTTCTTTGTAAGGCCACATGGGCATTATGCAAGGCACCTCGCCACCTTTAGATATCACAGAAAGAGGGCGGGTCGCTGTCGTGCAACTTTGAAGTTTGCAGAGTAGAGTTCACGTGAAATGTGTCACCGCCCCGACTAAACGCCGAGTTAAACAGCGAGGATGGAGTCAGAGCGAGTTTAACCGTTTCCTGTCAGTCTTCTTCACTGGCATGACGGTTAAAACGATAAAAACATTCAGAGGCTCGGTTTTTAAAAGCGATCCAAAAGCTGATTGGTGTCTTGGTCAAGATCACAACAGACTCCAGAGGGGAATCGAATCTTTTGTGGCGTGAACGGTCCATGTACGTGGCGGCCAACGGATTTTAGTTTTCAAATGAAAAAACAAAAATCCCGACCAGTAAGGAATCAGAAAACCAAAATAGGAAAACAAACCATTTTCCATTTTCCATTTTGATCATAAAAATCGGAGAACGAAAAACAACTCAATACTTGACTTTGTGATGTGGCGATAAAGAAAATCAGAGATCAAAATACCTGCGTGAAAATCTTGTGTTTTAATTTTCATTTACCTTTTTTTGTTGTGACTTGGAGCGAGACTTTGGCTTTTGTTAGCACAGATATAAAGCCTACAGAGAAGACTAGCTCCCCTGTAGCAGCTCGCTAACGACGTACCTACATAGCAGCCATCTTTGCGAGGGCAAAGAACACTTTATTAAAAAATTTAAAAATCAAATGTCCTCTATTAATAGCACATGATTTGTTGTTTAAAAAAAGTAAACCACATGAAAATCTGTTGAGAAGTATAAAAAGATGTGGTTTATTTTTCATGTACATTTAATGCCTTTAATGGGGACATTGCCCCCGCCAAGATGGCTGCCACGTAGGTACGTTGCTACGCGGGCTGCTACAGGGCGCTAGCGTATCTAGTCTTCTCTACAACTTTCGGGTCATAGCAAAAAAATGTAAATGAAAATTGAAACACAAACGTATTTTGATCTTCGATATCCGTCTAAAGCCTCATCACAGGAAGTCGAATAATGAGTTGTTTTTCGTTCTCTGATTTTTATGATCAAAACGAAAAATAGAAAATGTTTTGTTTTTTGTTTTTCTGATTCCTCACTGGTCGTTTTTCATTTTTTCATTTGAACATGAAAATCTGTCCACGTCCACGGACCGTGAACCCCTCTTCATTTAACTGAAGAGGGTCCCTCAGGTCCGCACAAACAGAACAGTCTTCAGGAGGTTAAAGAACGCTCAGTGACTCTTGTGTTTATTATGTTCCTTCTCTCTGGTACATGCTGCTCAGCAGGAGCTGCGTTTGTTAACAGAACCATCAATCATGGCGTTTTACCCTTTCTGTGGCATTAAATGACTAAAGGGGGAAAAAATGAGCGCTTGAATATAAATCAGCGTAAACAGAGACTGTGACAGAGGAGGATTTTCAGTCTCCGTCTGTGGGGTTATCTTCACCTGGACTGCAGCTGCTTTGGAAGTTGTGGCCCCGCCCCCTTTCTGGAGTGACTCAATCTGATGTGAACAGAAACTTTAACACAAACATGGACGCTACTCCTAATGTTTCCAGAGTTAATCTTTGGACTGATCATCTTCAAGTACTGTCTCCTATTCTGTTGAATGACTCAGTATTACGGCCACTTTATCGGGTTAAAATGTGATTTCTAGACTGAAGTTGTAAAATTGTGGTAATAGGTTTGTAAAATAATGAAATGAAAAGTGGATTTACCTCCTCTGTGGTGAGCTTTCCTGTTCAATTGAATTTTAGAGGTTTCTGCCAAAGTAAATGAGCCTCTGAACTGAAATGAGATTTCTTTGTTATTTAAATCAGAAGAGTTTTTGAGCAGAGAGAGAGAGAGAGAGAGAGAGAGAGAGAGAGAGAGAGAGAGAGGGTTATTTACATCTGGAGAGCTTTCTCTCACTGGAACCAAACTCTGCAAATAAAATAAGTCACATGACTGAAAATCATTAATTTGGGCTTTAGGTCGCCATCAAAGACGTCCCCATTCGCAGCCATTCATTTCAGATAGACTGCATTCATCGTAAAGGGGGTGTGGTCATTTGTGAGAACAGGAAGTGATGTTTGTATGCAGTACAATGGATTTATACAAGAGTTAATGAAAGAATCACATACAAAAAAGGGTCTAATTTAGAGTTTTATTCAGAAACTTGAAACCACTTTTCCTAAAACCGGAATAATTCGTCCCTTTTGTCGGATTTCAGACTTCTCTAAAAGATCCTATCTGGTATTTGAGCCGCACCGTCATCGGCACTTTGTAAACAAGTGGTATTAATTGTTGCAGACTCATTAACTCACAGTGTACGCCAAGTAAACAGCCTTAGCCAAGGTTAAATGAAGCATACTGCAACTAATGTGCACTTAGCAGCGAGTGGGAAAAGTGTGTGTGTGTGTGCGTGCGTGTGTGTGTGTGTGTTTGTGTTTGTCAGGTTTTAGCTTCGGCAGACTGGGTCAAGGTTGCTGACAACAACTAAAAATGATAATTGAATGCAGGAGAGAAAAGAGGTGAAGGTTTCAGGAGGTCAGGCGAGGGATGGAGGGTCCGCAGGAAATGAAAAAGTAAAGAAAAAGACAAGAAAGATGGGACGAGCGAGAGAGAGAGAGAGAGAGAGGCGAACCAAGGCAGGACTTTCCCCTCTTCTTCCTGGGTTCCTCTTCAGCCTCGATCTTGAGACAGACGGTCATAAATCAGCCCATTTATTAACACACTGCTGTCAATGAAATAACTAGCCATGAAATAAGCATCATTTGATGTGCGCGCTTAATCTGTACAGGACATGACATTCATTTATAATAGAAATCACAGACCGCCACATGCTCCTCCAAGTTCTCCTGCTCTGTGCAGTTTGACAGGAGACAGATGACGGCGGCTTCCAGAGAGCAGCTGTCTGTAATTATAATGTCAGACATGTTTGTTTTCAGAGCCGCATGTTTGGCGTGGACCATGATGGACGTATAGTTGATGTTCAGCCCTGTCCCCTATCACTTCACACACATATATACTGTATATATACAGATCCTGTCTTTATTGTTGCATCTGCAGAAACATGAATTATTAATACAGAGGATGGATGTCCGTATACAAACAGGCTTCGGTTTCTGATCAAGACGGAGGAAAATAGCCGCTGATGCTCGGACTCGGCAGTGAAAGACTTTTGTGGTGTATGAGCTCTTGATATAACCACAGAAGAAGAAGAAGAAAAATCTGTATTTGTGGTGGTGAAATACGCCTCGAGGAAGTATTTTTGGACAGTGTTACATAATATTAATCTCAACTCTATCGACCAAACGGGCTTTCAACTGTCTCCAAGTTAGCCTGCTAGCTAGCTTTAAGAGAAATAAATCATGTTTGTATTTGAAACTGAATAAAACGAAAACGTACATCAGTGCAGACGTGACAAAAGTGATTTCAACACCAAAGAAAAAACATCTATTTCTCTATACCTGTTATAATAAATACACTGTGACACCTCAGGCATATGCAGATGAATTCTGCTTTAACCGTAAGTACATCTAACTTTCCTAAAGCTGCAACCCTCACTTGTGTCCTTTCCTTTCTCCTTAGTCCCTCCCTACCACCAGGCATACATGGACAGATGTAAGGAATTAAAGAGAGGAAAGAGGAAACAAGGAAGGAGACATGAAATTGTCCTGGATTATCCTGACTAAAGTCAGTTGGTGATATTCGATACAAGGGTATGTCTGTCAGGCAAAAGAGCTCCTCGATTATCACTTTTCCAGTTTTTCTCCTCTCTCCTTGATCCTCTCTCCTCTCAGTGGAAGTCACAGACCAGATTATTAGTATTTAAAATAGGTTTTCAACTCAAAATACCTCCTTATTTTCTCAGTAGTCTGTGTGCTAGGGCTGCTCGATTTTGGCAAATAAATAAAATCCTAAAATAAAAAGTTTTTCTATCATCTCTCAAAACGAAACCACTGAAAACGATGTAGAGCATATGCCGAGCCAGTTAGTGGCGCTGTAACGCTGCACAGGAAATGCAATAAAGACAGAAGAAGAGTACAGAGCATGTGTTTAAAGGTTGTTTTGGCGCCATAAAAGAGTTACGCTGTGTGTCACATGATCGTTTCCAGAGATGCAGATAGACATCCACACGGAGATGAAATGGTCGTCGTTTACAGATTCATTCTCTGACCCGTTTACAGTCACCTGAAACGCTGTTTCTGTGTTGATGAAATGCCGATCTATTTCGATTCGACAATTTAAATTTTTTAACATCATGATCAAATAAGTTGATTATAATGTAAAATCGATTGATTGTTCAACCCTACTGTGTGCCGCCTTGAGCCCGTCATGCTGTAGAAATACGGTGTATGAATCCATTTCATGTCATGAAGAAGTCTCTTATTTTACT
Source organism: Xyrichtys novacula (assembly GCA_962446985.1). Classification (NCBI taxonomy): domain Eukaryota; kingdom Metazoa; phylum Chordata; class Actinopteri; order Labriformes; family Labridae; genus Xyrichtys; species Xyrichtys novacula. The sequence goes on from OY660875.1 coordinate 2,275,418, forward strand.
GGGAAAAGTCCTTCATTCTAGATCCTGCTGGTCTTTTTATGTAAATCCTGTCAGATCTGAAGCTCGAGGGCAGATGTTTCCTCTAAAAACACTCAGAAACTCTGTAGTGGTGATCAACTTTAAAGACTTCTGTTCTCCTTCAAACACAGCCGGAGTTAAAACCGTCTGCAGACGGAGTTTTGATGTCAAACTTCTATTTTATTCCAACCCAAATGAAAGCTCTCCTCCTCCTCCTCCTCCCCTCCTCTCTTCTCATTGCTGCTGCAGCTGCAGAATCAGAGTGTGTGTCTGTGTGTGATGTTGTGTTTGAGAGAGAAACCTAAAGGACACTTGTCCCCAGTGGGAAAGAGCCTTGTGCCTGCAGAGCTGTAGGGCTGCTGCTGCTGCTGCTGCGCCGACAGGTGAGTCTATCAGCTGTCCTTGGCTCTCTGACCACATAAACACGACAAGGACACGAGTCCCGCTGCCCACTTCAATACTCTGTCACCTTACCTGTCATACGCAGTGTCACCTGTCAGTCACAGGGTTGTAATGTATAGAGACCTGCAGAGGCCAAGGTCAGCGTGAGCCGTGGTGATAATTAACTCTGCACACGACCTTTAGGTCGTTTAATAGGGGTCAGTGAACCGCGCTGTAATTCTCAGGTAAGAATTATCCTCCATGAGGAGCAGTGTGGACGAGGCTCGGGGCAAGGTGCTCCAACACCACCCATGAAGAAAAGGCCTCCTGTTAGAGGAACTAAAACATCAGAGTCCTGGAGAAAACTGTGGATGTGTTTTCAGAGTCCAGTTTGAAAAATTCAGTTTCCCTCAAATTCACTAAAACAAACCTGCAAACCCAAAATCAAACACCAAAAAAGACAAACAAAATATTTGTCTTTGGTAGTTTGAATCCACATGTGCACAAAACTCCTGAAAACTTTTGAGTCAAAGACAAGAAGACCGATGTTTCTCCTTTTTTTCTGTCTGTCCTCTGCAAAATTTTTGCAAGTCAGAGCGATGAAACCGACAGAGTGACATGCAACAGGATTAGAAAAATCATCCAAGGTTAAAAACAGCAAAGACATCTGCACATCCATCTGTCTGCACGGAGTATTTATGTGAAAAACAGAGTATGGAGTGAAGCTCTCTCCACCGTTTCCCTTTTTATCTTCTGGGGTCTTTAGACATCAGTTAGACTCGCACCACAGGGTCAAAGCTGGGAGGTCTGTGTCTGAGGACTCTGACCTGATTTAAAGTCTGCAGCTTTTTGCTTCCATACAAAATAAAACTATAAAAATAAAACCTGAATCCCAAACTGTACCACTATTTCAGGACAAAACCCCCCAAATTAAAGTAAACCGAGCGTGCTGACACCACAAATATGAGGAGGAGAGCCAAAAATAGCAGCAGCATGATGTCAGTGTTGTCTGTGTAGCCATGGTGCTGCAGGATTTCTTCTTCTAAACTAAACAGAGACTCGAGGCGGAGGCAGAATCTTCAGCAAAGGGGCGAGTTTTCTGATCCCTGTAAGAGTCGAGTTTCTATTTGCAGCACGAACAGGATTTGTCGCAGTTTTAGTGAAAAAGTTGGACTGAATGTTAAAAAACAGAGAAGAAGAGTTAATGACACACGCTCACTTCCTGATTACAGTAACTTTGGAGTTCCACAGGGATCAGTCCTCAGACCACAATCCTCGGACCAGACCCTGATCTGAAGTCAGACACGATTATTTAATCTAAAGTGAGAGAAAAACAATCTTTAGTGTTAGAGGATCAGGTTGGTTAGCTCACATTAATCCATTTTAATCCAATTTTAAATCAGATTATTTGATGATTATGATGTTAAAAAAATTAAAATCGTCAAATTGATTTTCCTCTCTATCATGTCACACCCCTCCAGGCCACCGTAGACTCCCCCTTCCAGCAGTTCCCACACACACCAGTGTAAACAAACATGGCGTTTGTAAAAGAAGGCGATAATTTCGTGGTTAAATAGGACAAGATCAAGTCAGTCGTGTGGAATTGGTACGAATTCACAGTTTCAGACGAAGAGCAAAAGTGAAGTTTGGTGAAATTGTCACTTGAAGATTACCGAATAAAAAAAATCCAAAAATCAAGTCTTCAGAGAAAAAATCTGGATTTTATTTTTGGCCAAAATCGTACAGACCTAAATCAACCTGACATGACAGGTTAGGGAAAGTTTTTGAGTTTCTGAGCATAATCACTGATTCTTATTTTAACTTTAAGGAACATCTTTATAACATCTCCACAAATGTTGAAGCTAGCTTGATGGATTTCAGACATTAGGCATCACTAACCTTCATATTTTTCCTCCTCACTGTTTCAGAAGCAGATCCCACTCTTAAACTATTACACACTCTCACAAACAATCTCATAACATCTCGCCGATAATTCATGATCAGGAGCCACCGCTCTGCAGGAACAGTACTGGGAGACCCGGGCGTCTGCAGGAGGCGACCGCTCGGCTGAATTTAAGAAAACTGCTTTTGATCGTTTTTCTGTTTTAGTTAAAGTTGCAGAAAAGTGGAGCTCAGCTCAGCCTGATATCAGAGACCGTGTGAGTGTCTGTGTTTTTACAGAAAACTAGAATCATGGCCTGAGGCGCACCAATCGTGGGAATCATGTTTTGTTGATTTTTGCAGTGTAATTGCTGTTTTTTAATTCTGTGTATCGTGTGTTTTTAGATCTTTCATGTCCAGATGCACTGAACTCTGACGCTGCACTTCCACGTCAAATAAACTAAAAACTGGATCTAACATGATCCCTGAAAACATGACCTCATCCCTCCAGAGGCTCCTCTGATGGGTTTAGAGGTCGGTAATCATCATCCGTTGATATTGTGTGTCCCTCCTGACAGTTAATTTCCTGATGAAGATAATGTCCGTGTGCCTCCCAGGTCATTATGTAAACTCGTGTAAGTAGCAGTAGTTTGAGTTTTGCAATTTAGGAGCCAATTTTGCAAATACATATTGAATCTTTAATAGGCTCCAGTGCTCCCGCTCTGAGCGAGATCAGTCCGTAAGTGGCTCTCTGTGGTTTTGCATGATTTGAAAAGTTGTGTCATTACATTAGCGGCCTGTGTCTCCCTCTAATCCCATTTGCCTCGTGGTTACAAACAGGGTGCCAGCAGAGCCACTCAGCTGAAGGAGCAGGGGATCCGTGCTTTATACCAAGCAGACCCTAATTCAATTGACATTAGCGGCTGGCTTTAATGGATTTCACCTGGCGAGTCTGCAAATTGAATATTTTAAGGCGTATCAACTCCTCTGGAGTAACTGAAAGGAGAGGGCGCAATTTTCATTTGGTGAGCATTTGGTGGTAACAAGACGGTGACATACAGGAGATTATAATCTAGTGCCCCCCCCCCTGCTTTGTGCTTTTATCTCCCTCAAGACATTTGTGACTACACACTCGCCGTCGTTCGTCTTTTCGAACACCTCCCCTCTCTCGGCTCTCGTCTTGTCTTTGTGCGAGGAGTCAAACCCTCTGCTGTGTCATCTCCTGCAGCCTCTGAGCTCCTTATTGTTTTATCTCGCAGCGTGTTGATCTGAGCTCGAGGTGGGCGGCCGTCCTCCCCCCCCCGCTCTCTCTGTTAAGGTCAGCGCACAGCGGATGAAGCTGTGTCGATCAGATGAGTGCCATTCACTGACAGCTAATTCTCATCAAAGCAGCTGTGGGCGAGGGGGCCGAGACTCACGGCGCCCCCGGGCCCTCTCTCTCTCGCCTCTGTGGATTCTCCTCTACTTATCAGGCTTACTGACTCACTGTGAGGAGATATGGCCCTGCAGTCTGCTCATATCCAGAGTCGTCCTCTCGCTCTGTGAGAAGATGCAGTTCACCATAACAGCAGTTTGTAAGAGAGGAGGCAGCAGAAACATCGTCAACAACATTTCTCTTTGGTGGAGGAGCAGCAGCCTCCTCCTCTCCTCCTCCTCTCCTCCTCCTCCTCCTCTCCTCCTCTGATGATGATCTGCACGCTCCACCCTTGTTCTGTTTTGTCCTCTTCTCCTCCTCCTCCTCTTTTAAACATAGTTTGCATTGATTTATTCCCCTCCACCAATTAAAAGCAATTTTGTGAGCATTAGAGTAAGCCATGCCGGGAGCCGTTTACTGCGGCAGGCTGTTTATTACCTCACTGTGTGCCTGCCTTCCTGCCCGCCCGCCTGCCTTCCTGCCTGCCTCTGTCTGAGCTCCTGGCTGTGTCACTCTGTGAATGTGCCCGCGCAGCCATGGCTGTATGGATGTTTGCGTGTGTGTGCAGCAGCGGTGGTGTGCCTCTCGCTCATGTTTGGGTCTACATGAGCAGATGGGTGCGGGTGTGTATCTGAGATTCCTGGCACGTGCAGGGCATTAGTTCTCTGTTTGCAGGCTAAATCCTCGTGTTGTTGAAGCGGTGTCAGTTGCCTTTGCCACAACACAAAGCTTATCTTTTACTGACTCCTGTTCCCCCCCCTTGGGAAGAGGAGACGTGAAGGGGCGGGGCCTGGAAGAAGCGGTTTGTGTTGGAGGGAGACAGGAAGCCAGTGGCTGGTGTAAATAACCCCTGGCTCAGGGGGAAGGTTAAGGAGGCGCACACCATGCTGAATACTGAGCGTTATCCCTGAAGGACCCGCTTCCCTCTGCGGCCGCCCTGTCAGCGCTGCGTGTCATGATGGCAGTCAACACATCAGCGAAACATCACAGCTCTACGTCTGCAATCTCTCCTCTTGATGGACACGCTCTGTATTAACTTTCTGCTGCGGGGAGACGGCATACTTTTGGAGGCTGTTATTTAAGTTTTTTTACACTCTGATAAAATGAAAGTCTGACTGTCGGAGCTTCAGACAAACTTTGTTTTCCTCTTTTTCTTTGTTTCTCTAGAATGTGTCCTTTAGTGCGATACAGAAGGAATTTAAAGAACCTGATAATCAGAATTTTGTGGTAAACATGGCGAGTGCTCCAGGAGAACCTGCACTGGTGCACTACACAGATGATCCAGGATCTGTCTGAGGCACATTAGATGAATATGATATAAGTAGCAATCAGTGCATAGACTCTCATTCATGCACAATGGTGAGTAGGGGTGTCCCGATACAACTTTTTACTTCTGATACGATACCGATATTGTAGACTTCAGTATTGGTCGGTACCCATATTGGCACAAAATCGGCATAACACGTTTTTCACTCAGGTACAAATGTCTTTTTTGGGCTTAAACAAAAAAATACTGGATAAAAATACACGTTACTCCTTTCTACTTTTATTAGTACCTTAGTACACACTGTTGTCATGGTTACATGGGCTCTACATGCTGGATCCAGGCGCTGCTAGATAGAGGTATCGGAGCGGAGTCTGGAATGGACTGTTTGTATCAGGGATTTTAGATGCAGGCCGAAAAATACGATATTCAATTTTTTTCCAATATCAATATTGTACAAGGACACCCCTAATGGTAAGAGTGGGTTACGTCACTGCTCTGGGGTCTGTGAACGCTGCTGTAACTCTCCGTTTATCAAACTGATGCCTCCAAACCCCAAAAAACACACATTTGTTTTGTTTTGCATCTGGAGTCGGCGGTAAAATAAATCGATCGTCTGCAGGGTTAAACTTCCATTTTTCACTGTCTATTTTTGGCTTTAGCTTTGACAAAGACATAAAAAATGAAGATGACTCACACTGAGGCTATTTTCATGCTCACTTCAGCCTTTTTCATATTTATATTGCATTCTTGAAGGCCGGCCAGGTTGAGTTTGTCTGAAGGCCACAAAACCCGAACGACGGTCCAGATCCCTCCTGTTGTTGCATCACCACAGGAGCAAATGTATATTATCATATAGTTGCTATGGTTACCGCAGAAGCAAAACATAGGCATTACTTGTTTGACATTCTCATGATTGCAAGGTGGGAGAATCGGCTAAACTATATACTTGAAGGTTAGAGACGTGTGTTTTATAGGTGAGCTTCGGAGGAGCTACGTCTGCTGCATCACTCCCCGAATCCTTCAAGCTGGTAATCACCGCCTTTATGTGGCTTTTGGTTCATGATTCGACAAAGAACCCTGGCTAGATTTCAGATTTACTTTCATAGTCAGGTAAGCACTGACTTTTAACCTTTCTTCATCAGAGCAAAAGCCGGTTATTTCAGCTTTTACTTAATTTAACTAAAAGAGGTTCTGGCACGGCTGCTCATTGAATCTTTCAATACGCTTATTTAGTGAGAGTAGGAGAGTGAAACCATCGGGGGGACACCGAGAACCAGAGTCACAAAAAGACCGTGCAGCTTTTGCACCTGTAACTTTAGTGATTTTATTATTTCATCTATCAGGAGTGAAGTGAACTGCAGAACTGGAGCAGCCGGCATGCAGCTGCAAACTTTGTGAACCTGTTAGAGCTGCGATAAAGTCAGAGCACTTTACCAAGAGTGTCAGATCTTAAGAAGGAGCAGAAAGCAGCAATTGATGCACTTTTTTTTTTTTTTTGGTGCCATAAGTGGCCACGATCGATCCCCCTCTGAGATGCAGTAATATTCTTAATGTGAGAAAAGCAGCAGCTTGTAGTTCCTGAAAGAAGAGGTCAGAGAAGACGCTGAAGATCTGACGTTCGTTTGGTTCTTTAGCTTCTAAATTTACCCCTCAGAGTGTGACATGAAACGTCTTCATCACTTCACTCTTAAACTTGATAAATAACCTGAAAAGTCACAGAAGCCTCCCCTCAATCACGACAGAATAATGTGCATCTTGTTTGTCAGAGAGAATCTGTTTTCAGTCGAAACCTTCAGTTTGCAGCTGTTTTTTTTTTTCAGTTTCTCGACACGTTGAGAAGAACGGATGACAAGAGTGCACAGAGCTGAACCGCCCCACCGATCCATATGTGTGCTTGTATTTTGTTTGTGCAAATCAAGTAACCATGGTAACCTATTGTACAGTGGCTCTAGAAGTGTGTAGATAACTTGGCAACATGTTTGGAAGAGACAAGCCAGAAAACTGGAGACTTTGGGTATTTTTGAGTGATTTCAGAGGCTGACTGAAATCACTCTGCTCAAACATAAAGACAGTAGAGTTTATGATTAAATGATATAAAAGAAATAAAAGGGTCTTCACCTTCATGTGATGCACAGACAGAGTTTAGTTTCAGAGACCCGGACCTGAACTGCAGACCCGGCACCTTTTAATATACGGTTTCTTATTTACCAAGTGTTTCCTCTGGGCGCACAGCTATTTATTCCTCCTATTTTCTCCAAACAGGGAATGAAATGAAATGAAAAGCTGCAGAAACCGTATAGAAGAAATAAGAAAGAAAAAAAACAAGTGTGCGGGTTAATCTCTCTTGCCAAAGGCGACAATGTGACATTATCTCTCCGTCACAGCCTCACAGAGGCCTGCTCCTCTGAGTCTGCAGATCTGGGCCGCGTGTGCAAACCAAACATGCATGTTTCCGCGTGTATATAAACTCATGTGTGTGTCGTGCATGTGCGCCGAACTTTAGAGTTGTGTTCGTGTTTGCAGATTAGCCCGCGGCTGCCTGTCTGCCCCCGTTCAGGAAACACACCGACTTTTCCGGAGGCTTTTGTTGAGCCCTTCTCTACCTGCTCGCTCTAAATCTGCTCCTCTTAAATACTCTTTAATATCCTCCAACAAGGGATGATACTGCAACTCACAGGCAAGAGGAAGTGTTTCACAAACCCTCCAAAAGTAACCGCGCTCAGACATGTAGCCTTAATAAAGAGCGACGTTCTTGAATTTGTTGGATTAGATTCGAGTCTGCTCGGATTGAGGAGCCTTTTATCTGATGAAACAGCAGATGAAACGCTGTGCAAATATTTTATAAGTCTTAAAATATCTCACGGCTGAGTGTTATTGACTGTTTCTGTTTCTCTCTCTGCTGCTGCTGCTTCTTTCTCCCCTCCCGCTCGCCGTTTTTCCTCTCTCGCTGTGAGCTTGAATGTCGTGAAAATCCAATTAGGTGGACACATTCTGCGAGAACGCCACAAAACCGCACTCCGTGATAGCAATCATGTGAATCCTTCAAATGGGATTTTCGATGCTCCCCTTTCGCATCGTGTCTACACTAACGATAGAGTAATTGGCAAACAGATCTCCATACAAAATACTCCCCTCTCTTTTTTTATGACCACTCAGCATAACAATGGGCTCCTCTGTAATCTCCGCTGTGTGATTCTGAATCGAATATTCACTCGACGTGTTTCCTTGCGTGTGGGGGATACGACTTGGATACCTCTCTGTTTTCATACTGAGTCTCTTCTTCTCGCAGGTTTTGGTACGAAGCTAAAATGTAGCTAATAAATGCTAATGCTGCGAGGATACAGCCGGGGAATCCTAACGACTTTCTTATCATTCCTGTTGACATGATGTGGCTTTAAAAAAAGGGAGTGGATGAATAATTCATACGGAGAGAAAAGGCAGATAGAGTGAGGATATTATGTTTACCTGACCACGCTGACAGTCATTGCGGGCCCGTCCCCGCCTCATGCTAATATCGGTGTTTTCATAAAGTGCTGCGTCCGTGCGCTACATCAGAATCAGGCTGTCGTCGTCGTCGTCCTGTTTACACTCACTGTGATTTAAACTCGCCGTGTCTCCAAATAGAGCTCTTTCTGAACTGTAACACCGAGCATCTGTTTTTCCTCCAGATAAGCATCAGAACAAGTTGATTTAAACACATTCAGAGTACACAGTCATGCTCTTCGCCTGTTTACACACAAACTCCGTCCCTCTGCCTTTGTCTCCTCACGGCCTCGCCTCTGGTTCAGTCAGGAGGGACGTCTACAAGAGAGTTCACCGTGTGACTGTGAATGCAATAGTTGTACAGACCGCTGTATCTGCAACACGGGAGCAAGAGGAGGAGAGAGGAGGAGAGAGGAGGAGGAGAGAGGAGTGTCTGAAAAGCCAAGGGACAGAATGAGCATAAAGAGAGAGAGAGGCTGTAGTGATCAGCCTCGTAAATCTGCAACTTTCAGATCAAAATAAAATATAAAACCACGTCTTGACGTCTGTAGTGACTATTCTGACCTGGATTTTAGGTGTTTTTGACGCACTTCTAGTACAATCCAACGTCCAATCCAAGGTGATCCAAGGGTTATCTTTTTGCTATTTATTGATTTAATGAAAAACAAACAAAAAGACAGATACGTCCAGCTAACTATGATGGTGATGAGGGTGAGAATAGTGTCGGAGATTAGTGATAAAAACCGTTTGCTCTTCCCGTTCCCCAGATCATTTCTTCACCTGTGTCCCTTTGTAGCATTTACCTGCTCAGTTACCTGAAGCGCCCCTTGTGGTGATCGTGTGAGTAACAAAACAAAACCTGAAAATAATACAGATAAAAAGGCTCGTACAACATTATAAATGAATGAATATTAAAGCTTGAAGAGACTGAAGGATTTTTTTAGATCTGCAGCCTGGTGTGAAATATAAGGAGCTTCAAACCTTCAGTTTAATAGTTTACCAAAAGTGAAATTTGGTGTTTAATTTAGCAGCAGCGTTTATTTTTTTTACCAAAATGACCCCAAAGCAACGAAAGTGAAGAGAGGAAATGCTGCATGAACACATATTTGATATTTAATCCAATGAGTTTCTCCACAACAAACTTAAAGATACTTTCAAACGCTTTTCCTACCAATTAACCAACAAGAGTCATTAATCAATTAACTTCATCCAGATCCATAAACTTACTGAACAGTGATGGGTTGACAGACTGACGTCACCGACCTTGGAGTCGAAGATTTTATAAAGGAACTCAGCTCATAAAAACGACTGTTGCTCATTGGCGTCTAATGGCGAAGACGGAGGGATGGCGGGCTCGGCCCATCAGTAATCCCTCAGAGTATTAAGACATGGTCTCCTGGGCAGGCACTCAGACACTTTGACTCACCGACACGTCGGTAAAAAGCATCCACATCTTATTTTTGTGGTTTTAAGAGACTTTTCTGAAAGTTTCTGTGTGGAAATAAAAAAAAGGACTGTTGTGATATTTCGCTTCCACCTCGGAGGAGTGTGGGTGTTTGGCTTGATTTATTTTACAGTTTGCCGGTGTGTGTACATGTTTGTGTTTATGTGAGTGTGTGTGTGTGTGTTTGTCCGGGGTCTGCTCCTGTGGCAGTTATGGTCTATGAAGCAGCAGACTTGCAGATGAGCCGATGCTTTACAGTGTTCCATTAGCCGTAAACCACAAACCATCACAAAGTACCGTCCTCCCGCTGTCTCCCTGCCATTCCCCGCGCTGCAGCTTCTCTATTTCCCCCCGTTCCCCACTGAGCCGCTGCATTCCCTGCACACTGTTTATGTAGGCGGGATGGCACAATAAAACAGAGAACTCTTCCTCGGGGAGCCGCTGATTGTGGATCTGTACGAGCCTCGGAGGAGAGGCTCGGTCAGAATAGATCACCCAATGCTCGCACGCATGTGACCCAGGAGCGGCCCAGCGGACACAGATGGAAGCAGGACACCGAGGTGACTGCAGTGCAGCGTGGGTTGTGGGACACAGACCGCTGGCTGGGGACTCCCATTATTGTCCAGCCTCGACCTTATTGGATTTCCCTCGGAAATGTTTATTTCTTTCACTGCCCCGCTGAGAAGCAGCTCTCCTCCTTATCTCATCACTATTTATCAAGGGGGCCCCTGAGGAGTCTGAGCACAGAGCCAGGTCTGAGGAAGGAGGGCAGCAGCAGCAGCAGCAGCAGCAGCAGAGAGAGAGAAAGCAGACTATGAGTTTAAAGAGAAAAGAACATGTAAAATGCAGCAGTTGCAGCGAGATTTTCCTTTTACTTTCCATCCAAGAAGGAGCCATGATGACATGAAATCGCACCAGCGCCCAGAATGAACCATTGTGCTCTCTGATTGCCAGCATTTCCTCCTCTCTGTTGAGCTGGATTCGGCTCAGACCGGCTGCAGACCGGCTGATGAAGCTTGTTAGGGCTCCTTAGATTCCTGACAGTTTTGAGAAGCCGAGTCTGGAGCACCTTCAAACCGTCAGACTAACTCTGCCTCCGTTAACACCGTGTCCCTGCCTCCCCTGTGGGCTGTTGTGTCTTTACTTCCCCCTAAAGTTGTGCAACACTTTGTATTCAGAACATTGAGTCTTGGTTGTAGCTCCAAGCTAATGCCCTTGACTTCCCCCCTTATTCATGTCCCAAAAGCTGCACCGACAGAGTGAGCTCCATTTAATGACAACAGGATTAACCCTTCGAGGCCAAATGTCCCAAACTGATACAGAGGACACGCCCAAGATGACCTTCTGATAACGTCTCAGAGAGGACGGACACTAATGAGTCAGTCGTACACAGTTTGGGTTGAATGTTTAAGTAAACTGTCAAAAAAAAAAAAGAGTTAAATATCTGAATTATAACTGACACTTTGGATGAGTAAAACTGAGATCCAAGCAACTCATTAAGCGATTAAATTAAATTACAGTAAATTAGTATAATTTTTAAATCTTTTATTAAATCAAATTAAATTAAATTCTCAATAATAATAATAATAATAATGATAGTCATTATCATGATTATTATTGTTATTAAATCTATAATAAATTAAATCAAAATAATAATAATAATAATAATAATGATAAAGAATTATTATTATTATTATTATTATTATTATTATTATTATTATTATTATTATATCAACGGACAAATAGATGGAGTTAAAAATATATATGAACAAATAAATAAGTGAATAAATAAACATAAACATTAAAATAAAATAAAATAATTACCTTAATTAATTTGATCAAATAACAAAAATGGAGATAATAATAAAATAGATAATAATAATAATAATAATAATAATAATAGTAAAATAATTGAGTAAACAAGAATATATCAATAAATAAAAATAAATAAATATATTACCTTTAATAATAACTTTAGTAATCATTGTCCTCACCAAGTTCATACACCTCTGTTGCTCCTCTAAATTTGTTTAGCAGCAGAGAGACTGTGGAGAGACATTATTTCTAATTATTGTGACTGTGTCAACATGTTCTCCTCAGACTGATGCAATGTTTGGAAAACACATTTATTTAACCCTGAGGATAAATTCAAAGCTACTGTAGGGACACTTTGACTTTTAATGAAATAGAGTCGTATTGAGAGTTTTACCTTAAAGAGCAAACAAGAGCAGCAGCCACAGGACTGACTTTTCTATAACGTGATGGATAATGAAACATAATACAGCTGATCTGAATGTAACACAGCAAATGAGGGATAAATTATATCAGTAAATAAATCTCAGTCTTTGTCTTCATTTTCAGAATCCTAATGCAGCCAGTACTCGAGTCCAGAATGAGTCATGAGTCTTTAAAAATCATGACTCAAGTCCAAATCCTGGACTCAAGCACTCCAACACTGTTATAGAGTAGATCTGACTGATTGAGAGTGGACCAAAAGTTGTAATACAGAATATTCCCCCGTGAGGAAATTGTTGGAGGGTTTAAAAACCGTATTTTAGTGAACCGAAGTTTGGATCAATCATCGCTCTGGTATTTAAAGACTTAGACCACGGTGGCCTAGAGAAGCTGACTGCTTTTTAACCTGCAGGAGAGCGCTACTCAGGCTGGTTACGAAGCCAAATTGACCGTTAAGTCAATAAAACATACTTGGACCACACTGTAGCACCTGCTTTATGGGCCAGGATATGGTCTGTGGAGTAATGGCTGGTCCTCCTCAGAGACTCGACTGTGTTTAAAACATTCAGAAGCCTCGCTGGAAATCACCGGTAGACATCCTGACTACTGAAGTGTAAAAACAAGACCCTTTCGCACCCGCTGGGACCCGAGGAGAACCGTGCACGAGGCCTTTGTGTTACAGTGGTGTGCACACAGCCTGTGAGTTCCTCCTCAGCACTTCTCCTCACTCTGCTGTGAACAGTGGATCTTTCACTTAAAGCTTTATTTTGTGATGCCCTGTTTGTTACAGCAGGCTGAGATTAAACGGTTTTTTTATGATCGGGTTTTAGAGCAGCAACATCGGTCTCTATTTGTGTCAAAAACAGCTGACAAGCTGAGGTGGTTTGCAGCTTTTTCAGGTGATTTAACAAGCGCCGTCTCGTTGGTTTCTGTCAGAAAGAATAACACAAAAGATTTTTGAGGTGTTAAATATGAAGCAAACTAACTTTTATTCTATTGACTCAAGTTTTTATTCGATCACCTTCTCACAGTGCTTTTCCTGATCTCCTTGTCCCCTTCGGACCCCTGATCGTCCCCACCAGCTGCCCCTGATTTTGTCCTCAGTCGGCCCCGTTCACACACTCCCTTGTAGTCTCTGCTCTCTCGGGCAGATTGCCTCTCTTCTCCCTCGTGGGTTCATCCCCTTCCAGAAAAAGTTTCCTACAGTTTCTTTACTTTGCTTGTTTGTTGGCTGTTGGATTTCTGCCTGCGCCCTGACTGGTTTGTTTGCTGTTTCCAGCCTGACCTCCTGTGTTCTACACCCTAGTTTGCCAGTGAAGACAGAGCTAATGAACTTACCCTTATGTCCCTGTGCGTCCTCTGCCAACATCATAAAACGTATATCATCAAAGTATATCGGCTTTAAGTGCTCCTCTAAGGCCGCTTCAGAGGGATCGGACCCGGTTCAGTTCTGGAGAGGAAACTTTTGGTGCTTGTTGTCCAAACCGCTGAAGATTTAATGTCCCAGTAAATACAAACATGTCTGAGGTTAAATCTGAGTTATACAGTCATAAGTTTTTAAAACAGCATTACCACAACAGATGAGAGGAAGCAGGAAACTGAAACGCTGAAACCGACTGAGACTACATCTAAGTTCCCTTAAGTTGTATCCTTGCATCCTTCACTCATGTCCTGTCCTTGCAGCTTAGTTAGGGGGATAAGGAACAAGGAGATGTCTCCTTTTTGACCTGCTCCCAGTTTATTCTGTGTCCTGCTTTAAAATGTTTCGACCATAAATACAAGTTAAAATATGTCATTATAAACAAATATTCATGTTCGGATGATTCAGTGTGTATCTGATTGTGGACACAATACCTTATCGAACCTCGTCTCACTTATCTAATTTCATCTTATCTCACTTAAATTATCTAATCTCATCTCACTTTTCTCATCTCCTTATTGACACATTAAGTTTCATATTAAACTACTGACACAACAGTAAAACTCAGACCCCCACTCTTGAAGACAGAGCCTAATTATCTTCATTATGAAATTTCACTGGAGATTTAACGAATGAAGCAAATTAATCTGTTCTCCTGATGATCTGAAACTGTGTGACTCAGAAAACAAACTCAGGAGTGGTGACTGAGTTACGCTCAGTTTTTTATTCTTTATTTGCAGGTCAAACACTTTTTTTAAAAAACCCAGTTTATCAAATATAGACCATAGAAAACACACTTATGGTCATGATCTGTTTATCTTTACTGCTATTAGACTCTAATGAAGTTTATGTGCTGCAGCGTCCAATCAGTGAGTTGTTATCTAACAGGGGGGGCGTGTTTACGTGACTCCCCTCCTCCTCTAACCACAATCTACACAGTCCATTATTTACTTTGCTGACCTTCATTTAAAAACCTCCTCCTAAAATGAAAAACTCTTAACGGTCAGGCGCTATAATATTTTCCAGTTTGTGATGGTTTTGGCGCCCCCTGTAGACAAAACAATCTTTGTTTGGGATTTGTTTCTGACAATATTCTCATCTTGCTGACAGTCAGATTCATCGATAATTTTGACTACTTAATGTAGAAATTATCAATGATCTTGTTTGATGAATCCCAGTCTGTTTTATAAATATCAAAAACTCCTCACAGGAGCTTTAAAATGGGGTAAAAATAAATCACTTTTAGGTCTGCTGCCCCTCAGAGATTTTGGTTTCTGGGGGAGCGAGTCTGTTTGGATGTTTTTAGAGAATAATATCAACAGAAAAGGATTCACAGACCTGTCCTTGTTCATGATTTTCACAGTTAGAATCAGAATCATGAACTGACCTTCAGTTTAAAGAGGAAACAATGGTGCGCTAACATCTGTGTGTTCTGGATTAGAAATTCAGCTTAGAGTGAGTTTATAATAATAATATTAATAATAATAATAATAGATTTTCTTTATGAGCGCCTTTCTGAACACTCAAGGTTACTTTACAGATAGAAAACAAACGTCGATCAGTCGGGGGTCAAATACAGAGTCACGGCGAGAGTTTATTCACAGCCCGGACGGACACAGATCTCCTCCCGTCTGATCTTGGCAGGAATAAACATGGAGGCCAAGTTTATGAATGTCTGTCTGCTGTCATGAATACACAACACAGAAGAAGGGGAAGCAGCTGGCACAAAGACATCAAATCCTCATGAACGACTGCGACAGTAAAATACCATCACACACACACACACACACACACACACACACACACACACACACACACACACACGTCTGAAGAGCCCACATGCACACATTCATCCTGACCCTCAGGTGACGTGTTTATCTTCATTCCTATAGAGAGGGGAAGCATACCATCTGTTAGATTACCCATTTTCACTCCTTCTCTACATGATAAGACCTCCCATCACAGGGAAAGACTTGACTGGAGAGGGCAGATATATTCATTGGCATACAGACAAGCAATCGCAAAGTGCATGTTTAAGTGCAGCGACAAATTCAAGATGAAAGCCGAGTCCTATCTTTGGTCTCATCTGCCAGCCTGGTATGGATTGGATGGAGAAAGTGATTGGTCCTTCTTCTATAATTTAGCCCTCTCTTCAATCTTATGACGACGCCGTCATCCTCCAACAAAATCCTCCTTTCTCTGTCATGTTATGGAAAATTAGTCCAAATCTATTTCCCGTCAACACTTCCCCTTTAAATCACTCAGCGTACAGCGGAGTATAGAGCTTTATAATGTGGGTTACCTTTAAAAGAGATCTTCATTTACAGTTTTCTTAATATCGATATTTCCCCTTTTGTAGTCCTCGGAGCCAAGGACATTGACGCTGTAATTTCGCTGCAGTCAAAGAAACCTTTTCATAATGTCATTTTCAGGCACAGAATGAGAGAGAAAATGAATCTATTACTGAAGAGGGTAAAAGAAGAGGAAGTATAAAGGGATGGTCACATCCTGTTTTTAGAGGAGCCTCATGGTTTGTGGGTTTGTGATCAGTCCACTCTCATATCTGGACTCATAAATAAACGACACACCTTTAATTTGCAGGTGTTGTCTCAGTTTTGCTTGTCGGATCCGTCTGTGGGGTTTGACAAAAAAAAAAAACAACGCCACGTTTTAAAGCGCTCAGTTGTCCTCCTGGGGAACAACAAAACCCGTGTGATCAACACCAAGACAACAGCTGTGACATCTTTTGAAGACAACACAGTGCAGTGAACCATCTGGATAATGTATTGCTTGACAGGATTACTAAAAAAAAAAGAGAGGAAAGAAAAAGTCATTGTCTGTGTGGACGCAGCTGCTGAGTGTGAATCAGCTGGATGCTTCCAATGACACAGAAATGAGGATCTTTTTTTGGAAGCAGCAGCAGCAGAGAATCCTTCAGCCTTATACATCCATTAACGTGACTTTCCTTTTCTCCACAGAGTCAAGTTGAAAGAAGGGGTGACCTTTCTGGGGGCTCGTCCCAGCAACCCCACTCAGTGGATTGTTAGCCAGGACGTGAGGAGTGAAGGCCACCGCGTGGTGACTCTGCACTGCCGCAGGAAGGAGTCGGGCTACGAGCAGCAAAGGTCAGCAGATAAATTACTCTACTTTAAAGAAACGCAGCGTGTTTTTGACCTGGAGAGTGATCATTCTGACACAGGGCGACAAAAACTCAGATTATCATGATTTCTGCCCGTCTGAACTCTGGATTTCTCCGTCTCTGTCACAAACTGAAAGATTTTCATAATCAGATTTGACAGGTTTGGTTTTGTAGTGTAAACTGTAGGAGCTACCATCGCAGGCTGCTTGGATTCTTGGTGCATCCATTTGAGTAGTCGTCATGTTGTGTAAACACTCATGTCAGCATTCTTTAACCATCAGGTAGAATATTTCTGACATCTGTCTCTGGTCCACGTACCCAGTTATTTTAAAACGGAGACATCAACTATCATTTGCATCCTTCCTTCAGACGTAAACAGAGAATTCGCTCCCGAAAATGATGCTTTTTAAAAACTCCGGCCAGAGTGGAGATTTTGGAAAACTCCATTTGCACATTTGCATGTAAACAGAGAAAAACTGAGATTTGAGAAGCCAACGTCAGATTGGGTTAAATGCGACGTTGTTCACAATCTACAGTCTATGTTTACAATCTGTGGTGATCATGGATGTATGCAGAAAAGCAGTCACAGCTACGCTGGTGCAATCCCTTTACATTTGTTTGCATTTGCATCTTTTCCAAAAGAAGGAAGTGACCTTGTTGTTGTTGCTGCTATGCGAGATTCTGATTGGCTCACGTGGGCCTTAGCTTCTCACTACACTGCCACCTACAGGTTCGGCACGCTCCAGACTGCATATATACACGGGTTAGAGTCGACTAAATCTTTTCTGAAAACGTAGTGGTGTGCACGCAGTTTTTTTGTAAACAGAGAGGGTGAAATGTCCGTTTATGAAAAAAGACGTATAAGTTTATCACCGTTGCCATGGTTGCATTTGTTGTACTTCCTTCTTCGGTCAGTTTGCTTTCTGATATCGACCTACTTACCCTCTGAAAATGGCTTCAACAAACGAGCAGCAACTATTAGTTTAAAAAAATAAGTCAACGCAGAAACGTGGAAAAAACCTCCTGCAGTACCTTGAGTGTCCACTTGAGGCTGGCTGCAAAAAAACAAAAATAAACAAGCATCCCTGTTTTTGCAGCAAAAAAAAAAACGCCAAACCTGTTTGCTCTGCTCGGTTTCTAACATGACGCCCACCAAAACTGGGGGTTTCAAACGTCACCATAGAAACATATGAGGATGACGTCTCAGAGACTTTAATCATGTTTTGTACCGTCTATGACGAAGGTTTGAATTTCTGTAATAAAAAGTGACAGCTCTGGTCTATTCTTACAGGTTTTGAGGGGCAGCTCTTGCGCTATCATACAGATTTTAATAATAGTCTTTATACTGTATATGTCCCCCCATTACTGTCATGTTTGTTCTCCGTGTTGCCAAACAACACGAGTTCAGATATGTAGAGCGGCGCTGAGAGGGGGAAAACACTATCAGAACATCTCCATAAGACATAAGTAGGAATTACTTTGCTTCGTTTTACCGCTGCTGTAAATTCTCCTCTTTGCACTTTAGTGATATGCAACTGTTGAGCTATCTGCATCATTTAGGCTGTAGTGGTTCAATGTCATAAAAAAGCTTTACAGTCCTTTACATTACCGCCGTTTCGCAGAGAGCTGCAGCTGATTGTTACCATTTCACAAGAGATACAGAGGCAGTGAAACGAACAGTGTGAGTGGTTATCTAAGTGATGTTCCCTCCGCTGAAATGATGCACTTGACTTGACATGAAGGCCATTGGATATATCAGTAGAGACCACAGTGGGGGGTGGTGGTGGTGGTGGTGGTGGGGAGTTAACAGCATATTGCAATATCCTCTCTCCCCTCTTTCTCTCCCCTCTCCCTTCTCTTCTCTCTCTCTGGTTTTTATTTGCATACTTATTTCCTCCACTGCCACAGCCTCCGAGTTGTTTTGGTCATTTCCTATCTGTATTCACGTCCTTAAACTAATCTGGCAGATAGAGGAGTGATTGCCAGCACTTGGAAAAAGGTTGCTGTGTTAATTAAGAGCTGATTGAAGGCCTTTGTGTGTTTTAATGGTTTTTCCTCCTCGGATCAGGAAGGACTTTTAATGGATCTAACTTTCTAGTGACAGGTGTAATTTTATGGATTAGAGGCAGATTTGGAGTTGGGGGGGAAACTCGACTTATTCGCTCTTTAGCTTTTCGTTCCACTTAGTAGATTCTTAAACCACTCCCTTAAGAAAACAAGACACTTGACATTTGTGCTGTAACTTTATAATCAAAGTTGTGCAGAGGTTATTTAAGTGTAGAGCCGGCTCTCAAACATTTACAGTATGTGGATTTGTTGGTTCAGTGAATCATTTAGGATGAATTTTTCGGGAGCAACTACAGAGCTGGAAAATAAAGATGTTTGTAAAAGTTAAAATATCTCCACAGAGGTTTGAGATGGGAGAATGTTCAGCGGTGACGTGTCTGTTGCTGTTGGTTACCCTCAGATCTTGTTTGCACGTGTCTTGAGTTTATGAGCCCAGAGTTCAAACAATACTCCTCCTCCACACTGAAACTTCTTCACATCTGCTCGTAAAGTTAGTTTGAGATCCTCCCTTCAAAAATAGGAGGGCTCTGATCGCCTGTAAAAATATACAAGGATGCAAAGAATAGACAGTATTTTCTCTTTAGTCGGGATGTTACTGTTGACATGATATCGATCTAATTTCTGCAGATAATCTACGATGAACCGAAGTTTATCTGACAGGAAAATGATGATGCACATTAGATTAGAGCTGCATGATTAATCGATTTTAAATTTTATTTGGATTATTTAATTATGATGATGTTAGAAAATTAAAATCATCATTTTCCTCTCTATCATGTCTCGCACCTCCAGGCCACCGTTGGCCCCTCCTTCCCGTATGAGCGGAAACAAATTCGGGAGGAAACGCTGAAGTTCTTTGTAGTTTTTTGTATCGGCGATTCAGGTGACTGTAAACGGTACTTTATGAAAACAGGTCAGAGAGTGAATAAATCGGTAAACAATGACCATTTCTTCTCCGTGTGGATGTCTATCTGCATCTCTGGAAACGATCATGTGACACACAGAGTAACTCTTTTATTGCGTCTTTTTACACATGCTCCGTACTCTTCTTCTGTCTTTTGTGTATTTCCTGTGCAGCATTACAGCGCCACTTAATGGCTTGGCATATGAACTATATTGTTTTCAGTGGTTTCGTTTTGAGAGTTGAGAGCTGATAGAAAAACTCGTTATTAAAGTGAAGTTTGGTGAAGTTGAAGAAATTGAAAATCGAGTTTTCAGAGAAAAGAATGGGGATTTTATTTTTGGCTAAAATCGTGCAGCCCTACATCAACCTGACATGACAGATTAGGAAAAGGTGAACGCTGAGACGGTTTTAAGTTTCTGAGCATCAACACTGATTCTTATTCTAACTTCATATTTATAATATCTTTAGAAATGGAGAAGCTTGATGGATTTCAGACATAGATGATTGAGATTTTGAGGGAAAACTCTGATGGTTTTCTGCATCAACTGAGAAACTGTTGACTAGTTAGTTTTCCAGGTGCATCATGAATTTACCATCAGTTGATTAAATTTTAGTAATTTTGCTGAACTTTCTGCAGTTCTTAAATCTGCCTGATGGCACTCACTGTTTTACCTGTTCGCTGTTCTAGCTGCAGCCACTGCCTCTCTGAGTTCCTTCAGTACATCTACCATGCAACAATGACTTTTGTAGTTAACTGAGAAGATTTAATATCAGAGGGAATATCCTTCTTTTTGTTTTGTAAACTCCAATCACGTTATCTTCCTCTAAAACTGTGAGAAACATCCAAACGAGTGACGCCGTCTTTAACGTATTTCCCCTGGACTAAAGAAAAAAACTGTTGGCATGTTTGACGTGTTTTAAATTCTTCATGCGTACTTGGAAACCTCAGCATGTGAGAAGGCTGACCTTCACTTTGTCCAAGTTGAATTCTTAATACTACTTTTTCCCATGGATGTAATACATCATGTGTCTGTGCACAGCTTTGAGCGTCTCAAACAGCATTAAAAGGAGCTCTCAGCAGCTCTCGGCAGCTGGCTCCTCCCTCCCTCTGGGGCCGTTCTCCTGGTTTTTATGCAGGTGTGTTTTTTTCCCTCTGTTCGGCCTCATGGACTCTCCGTCTCCCACCGCACACACACGCACAGTCACTCATGTTCAGCTACAGTTGTAAAATCATGTTTTATTGATTTACTAAGTGAAGCAGCCTGAGACAAGAGTGAGCATATTTAGTCTAATCCCTGCTGTTTGGGCCGAGCACGGCGGACCGCTCCTTAATCCCCTGAGCTGTCAAAGTCACTTCACAGAGACGGCCAAAGACGCCCTGTGATGGCTTTACAATACACAATGCTCCCATTTTTCTTTGGTCTTGTCCTCCCCTCTCCCATTCATTTCAATGAGGCTCTTTAAGAAGGGATTAGACGCAGCTATCTCATCTGTTGAGCCGTCATTCAGCCCACTTTCTTCTTCTCTGCTGCCTCGTACAGTAAAAGGAGGAGGATGAGGAGGATGAAGATTGTAGGTCAGACTAATGTTCCTGTTTTTTGTTTTGTTTTTTCACTTAGGAGTAACATGTTAAACCCAGTTTCCCTCTCTCTCTCTCTCTAAAGTACACGTCTTTTCAAATTGGGCACACGATGAAATTTGCTAAATTGAATAATTGCGTTATTGAAAAAAGGTAAAATCTAGATGCTAAAAAGAACTTCAAATGAAGGGCAGGAAATAAAAGCACCGAATTTTTAAGATTCAAAACTTTTTGATAAAATTTGACGAAAACTTTTGAGACATAATTCTTTATTTCAAGTATTTTATCTTCTTAATTCATCCTCCTTATTAGTCATTTTAACTGTTGCACAGCGCTCAGAAAGGTAATTTACTAGTTGCAAATTGGCAAAGCGCTGTTTACCTGATTAATCTCTGTCATTAAGGGAGCCAAATCTCACATTTGGTGAGTTACTTATTTTCCCAGGGCGCGCAGCTTTAGTTCATTGTGATTTCAGCAGCATTTGAGGCTAAATTTAGTCACACTTTCCAACCCACTGAGAGAGAAGTTCATAAATCTTTATTTAATATTAAAAGATACACCTAAATTTTTCTCTGGCTGCCCTAGTTTTTAGGTATCTGTGCTTCTGAGGAGATATTCTTCCTTTTTTTAGACTTGAATATGTCCATGTAATCTGATAGAGTCAAAAAACTGCCCATTATGTGTCATTTTTCCATGTATAATGCCTCTTAAAGCTCAGCATAAGTATGTGTTCCAACTGTCATAACCAGAACTGGCCCAAAGGCGATCAAGATGGGTCCCTAAATGTTTTAAATATGTTCCTATATGATGTTAAATATGTGCATACTGCAAAACCCACAGCATCTTATCTCTGCCTGTTTGCGTTCAGCTCTCTCTCTCTCTCTCTCTCTCTCTCTCTCTCTCTTAGTTGCTCGACCACTCACTTACTGCATACCACACACCTCAGCTAAAAGGAGGCAGAGAGACGTAGACCACTTAGGAAGAGGTGGATGAGAAGATAGCTCTATTAGCACCTCCTCATTAAAGTCCCACTCTGATGAAAATCTTGTTCTTCTTGTTTTTACTGCATTTTTCTTAATGCTACAGGACATATCATGAGAAAACTAAGTTGCATTTCTGAGTATTTCTGCCCAAACGGCAGACTCCGACACAGTGAGATCTCCTATGTCACAAATCCAAGCTCCGCCTTCAGAGCAGCGTTGTCTCCGCCCACTATTCAGAGACGAATTTCTAATGAGCTACTGGAGCTCTGCAGAATAAAAGTCCTTAAAAATGACACAGGAAACGAGATTTTAGCTAAAAACTTTGTAATTTAACAATTTAAAGACCACTGAGAAAACTTAAAGAAGAAAAAAAGGATTGGAGTGGGACTTTAAAAGGTTATTTCTAGCAGGATGCACAAAGTCTTTTATTTTGAAAGTGAAGTAAAAACGTAAAACAGTGTTTGCTTTATTTAAGGATAATATGGACTATGACAATGCAAAAGTCTCCTAATGTCTTGATCTGAATAACATCTTCTTTTCTGAAATAGAGTCTGATTTTAAATGTTTATGAATGAAGAAATAACCACTTAAATAATATATTTCATACTAATATTTCAAAATAAGAGATACACCCACCTGCAGCATTAGTCAATAAAAGTGAAACAGAAACTTAAGTGTGGTTTAAATGAAGTGACAAGAGGGTATGAAAAAAACCAAAAAAACTGTTTTTTTAATAAAAATGATCCTGAAGGAGGAGCAGAACCCACCAGGAACCCCGACTGAAGCCTGAGCCGTCTCCCTAAAACTCCCCTCCATGTCTCCTTATCTCTGCACATTGTTGAGAGCGAGATACAGATCAGGTGATACAATCAGGGTTTGGAGATTGTGTTGCATTGTGGCATAAACAAAAATCCAACTCTGGTGCAGGAAAAAGCTGCTATTCAAATGTTGGGGGTGTTATTTGTTGACTCGGCTCCATAATTCCTGATAAGAAATCCCTGGAAGAGCCTAATTGGCTAAAGACAGCTCTGCTCGCAACAATTTACTTTCCTGCATCGCATGTTCGGTTGAACCCTGCAGCAGCTTTAATCCGGGCGTGCATGCAAGGACATGAGATGATTGCATGGAAAGCAGAGGGAATGGAGGAAGTTAATCAAAACTGATTCTGCAAAGTCTGCCCGTGCATTTCACTCGATGATGCAAACATGACGTGATATGACAGGAACTTGAAGGTATCAGGTGGAGTCTTGTTCAGCAGGTGTAAATGAGTGAACTAAAGTCTGGAGCAAATAAGTGTTGGTCGTAAAATAACCAACCATGTAGAAAACGAGGGATAGAGTGATAGTGAGCTATCTGATCAGGCGCTGATATTCACGACTTGTTGTAAATTCAAAAGCAATATTGGAGCTTGTGCTTCTTCGATATACTCATTATCTAAAATTATCTAAGTAGGACATAAAAATATTTATGAACAGAAAAACAAGATGTAAAAATAATCAAAATAAAAGCATCAGTGTCCTCTCCAAAGAAGTTTCAGTCCCAGGGCTGATGATAAATCACAAGTTTTATTATTATCAATAACAGATGATATAAGGTGACCAGATTTCTGTAATGAAATCCGGGGACATTCGATGCAGGGGCTGCGTGATCACAGACGACATCTCGGTACTATTTAGTAGCAGCGCATGCCTCTTGTAATAACCCCTGTAAGAACTGTTGTTCAGGAGTTCAGGAGTTCAGGACTGCTAACTTGTTCTTCCGACCCATTCGGCTTCTGTAATAACCGTTGTTCGAGCCCACACACAACATTTTTGTTCTCATTCATGAAACGCTTAAATCTGGGACATTTCCGGGGACAGCTTTTGCCGGGGACAGGTCATCCAATTCAGGGACTGTCTTCGGAAATCATAGAAAAAAATTATAGAAAACATGAACGCCCTAATAACTTCTAAAAATGGAGCTGTACAGAAAAAAGAGGACAGTCTGACAGTAACTACATGTCAACATCAGATAAATTTATATTCTGTTAAATAAATTTATAAAGTTTGTCCACGGCTCCATAGGGATTGCTGGAAGAGGCGGGATTTATGACCTATACTGCAGCCCGTCAATAGGGGGTGCTGTTCTCGTGGTGGCTTTACCTAGCAAAGGAGGCAGACGGCGTCCATCTATATACAGTCGATGATTTTGTCAAAGCAAATCATCTTCACATACACGCAGTTCCCGCTCATCTATCATCATCGTACCGTCACATCAAACTTTCGTAACTTTCTGTATTTTGTCGTATTGATAGTTGATTGTTTTATTGTTTTGTGTAGTATCATATTACGTCTATTGTTTTATTGTTCTATTGTATCCTGTTGATATTGAACAGTATCCTGATGTACTTAGTGATTCGGACTCCTGGCAGTAGACGCCGTTGTCCTAATGATCGGTGAAGACGACTACAAGCTTTGGTTGTTATCTTGACAAATACACACACACACACACACACACACACACACACACACATTTGATCGGAGCTTCAATCGGCCATGTTAAAATGGATCATTACCACTGGACCTTGAACTGGGCTTAAGTGTCATTGAATAATGTCTGTGGGGGGGCTAACGGAGGCCTGTGTGAATGTTAATGCGCGGCTCGGCGGCGCACTGTTACCATGTGCGCTGATGGGTCAGGTGCGCTCTCCGCACAGGTTCACTCAGTCACTTGAAGCCGCTCTGTGAGGCCAGCTGAGCCGCTCCTTTCTTCTCATTCACAGCTGATGCTCCGACCAACCGCGCCCGCCCGCTCGCCTCGCTCTGAGCGCGCTTTTAAAGGGAGAATAAATCTGACATCACCGACCCGCAGCTGCCGGCTCTTTCTGCTCGCTCACATTCAGCCTCTCTGTTGACACATGAATTGCTTTACATCTAAACATAATATACATTTGAGTCATTATTCATCACATAAAGCATTCTTCTCAGACACTCGACTGACACATTTGGAATCTGTTTCTCCGCCCCGCAGACATTCCTATGCTAATGCGAACCCCAACACTTTCACTTCTCGGCGGCGTTGCGTCCAACAAAAGTAATTCTGAGGTGACAGTTTTTCATCAAGAAGTGCTACGGCGTGAAGACAGGTTTTGACTTCTTGACTGAAAATAGGAGAAGTGAAGGCCGCCTAAAGGAAGCACCATCAAACAGCTGATGTCAGGTCTTTTCATGTACACAGAATCCATCTCTGGAGTGAGCAGCAATCACCTAAAAGCCATTCAGGAGTTTTTTTTCTTTTCTTCATAAAGTGTCGTAATGAAAGGCCGGCTCTGCTTTAGCTGAGCTTCATATAAGGGTCACAGAGAGAATCTTTGAGGTGCTTCTTTTTATTAAGTGCTTGTTCTGGAGGACTGGAATTTGCAGAATGGCTCATCATTGTTAAACTCAGGGAGAGAAACCGTCGCTGCATATCCGCTTTAAATCTCTGAGAAATTGTTGCAGAGTGCATGTCCCTGATTTTTGATTTGACTCTGTAATCGGAGCCGCTGCAGCTGCTAGCATGCTTGGTTAGCCATCCAGAGACATGTCATTACTGTATCACCACGAGGGGTTAAGGTTAAGTCAACAAAGTCAGTGGATATCATGCCGTTCAGTGGGCTCAGGTGCTCCAGAGACACCCACTGCCAACACCGAGAGCAGCATAGGTTTTAAATCAGCACTCAGTGAGCATAAACAGACTATTATCCTGCGAGTCAGTGTGGGAAACCTCCCCGCCAGAGTCGACTGTGAGGGACGGGAAAGTCTCCAATCATGGGGTGAAAATTTCACAGCTGATTTCCAAACTGTCTCATCGGAGCAGCAGTAAAATCCTGTTCTTTGGAGTGATGAGTCCTACTTTATGATTTATCGGTCTAAAGGTGAACTCCGGGTTCAGCCGTGAAGTCAAGTGGAGCAAGAAAAACGGCGTGAGGTTTGGGCTCCACACGGGCGCCATCTGTTCCAGTGAGGGGTCGTTTTTTTCGGCTAAATGCCAAATGTACTTTGTAAAAAATGTTTGAAAATCACACAAATAAGGTCTATTGACGGATTTTTCAGGCTTTTTTTTCCGTCAGAGAGCTCCTCCCCAACATGCGACTAAGTTTGGGGTCGTTCTGAAGACTGAAAAGCCGACAAATACGTCATGACCATGTGACAATAACAAAAACAATATAAGACGCGAAGAGTCTGTGTGGTTTTTTGTCGTGACCTTTCACAATCGGATCTGAAGAGCGATGAGGAGAGGTGTCCGAGGAGGGAGGACCTTGATGCCGTCTGTAAAGTAGTTTGAAGAAGTAACTGAGAGTCTCTCCTTCGTAAAAATGTGTTTTTCTCAGGTTTCTTTTTCCAGATCTGCAAAGATGATACGACCACGCTGCTCTGAGCAATAACTAAACAGAGGAGTGGGTTAAAGACCAATTTTTTTTTCCTGGTGAAAGAAGAGAATCACTCCTTTCTTTTGAGATATTAAACTTAATTCTAGTTCAAGTCCTGAAAGATACAGAAATTTCTATTGTGGCCAACGGTGGCATTAGTTGAAAATTGCATAAATGAACCCGTATCTGTATCTGTATCCGTATCCGTATCTGTATCCGTATCTGTATCCGTGACGTTGAGCATAAATGAGTCTTAACAAACACGCTCCGCCTCACCGGTGTTGGAGTCCGGTCTTTTCAGAGCGTCTGCAGAAAGTTTTTCCAGTTCGATGATGTGCCGTCCTTTGACTTTGGGACATATGGTGACCAGCTTTCAGGCAAAGATTTGACTTTTTATTTTGGCCGTGCTTCTTTTTCTGTCTTTGTTTACTGGACTGAGCAGCTTGAGTTTAAGCAGCTTTATACTCCAACAATGCTGAAGTCGTGGTTCTGCAGACTTCTGGAGGACAGGCTGGAGTTTGGTGTTTCTGCAGCCGTGTGCATATTTACAGAGCCAGTACACTCCTTATTAAAAGTTATTTATTCCTCGATATCTAGATAAGCAAAAGTTCAATTTCCAAAGTTTTGACAAAGCTGAGAGTAACACAACATTTTATTTACCGTAGGATGAGATGGTGACTAAAATTTAACTTTGCTTCCAGAACAAAAATTACTTTTTTGTCTGCAATTTGAAAAATTTAGTTTGCAATCAATGGCCGACATTTGGGGGAGTATTTTGTTGTTTAGTCCGACATAGAAAATGTTGATTTTGAAAGGAAACTAAAGGTTTTCTGACAAATCTGAAGGGGTGTACTTATTTATGCTGAGCTCTGTATGAGTTCGGCCTTCATCATCATAAAAGAAGAATGAGTCTTTTTTGGCATCAATCTGAATTTCGGTTTGGAGCGCCAAAATAAATCCGTTCTGGCTGTTGACTCGCCTCCTCATTTCTGTGTGAAAACCAGATGTTTTAAACAATTACAGTGAATTGGCCATAATTCGGTCAATTACTGTAAACCGTAGTACGGTACATTATGTTCTGCTCCATCTTCAATTATCCTCTTTTTCTCCTCTTTAGTACTTTTTTTGGCGTGCCGGGTTTTGCAGCTCTCCTTTTGTGTACCTGACCTTCTATTCTCCGCACAAACCAGCGTGATGAGAGACGACAGCTTTAATACTAAGTGTGCATTTACAGCCACGTATATGCAGATCATTTCCTCAGTCTTCCATCATCTCTGAAGGGAACATGACAAGCTTTCTGTGACAAAATACCCAGTAATGGCGCTGCAGCATCGAAGAAATCAAAAGAGTCCTTTATAAGGGGACAAAATTGCTCTTTGGAGTAGACCTGATATTGGCTGAAGTGCACTTTGGTAGATTGAAAAGTTCACTTTGTCACCATTAAAGGAGAGCCCGATCAAAAACAAAAGCAGTCCTGCCTCCTCAGCATGTCATAAGCCATAAGTGGAGGCCTCAGTGAGAGTGCCATGTCTGGGCCTTGGTACTTCATTAGGAGTGTCTGGGTGCAGATGGATCTCTCCTGCGAGCCGCCACCTCATTAATCGCCCACGCCACGCCCAGCGGAGGGACAGCGCCTCGTCCACTCAACAAAAAAAAACCTTCCTCAAACATCCTCATCCACATCGTCTGAATCAAATCTGTGCAGACTTCAGATTAATGTAACTTTATTCAGCTCACATTAATTTCACTGTAAAGATACACGAGTTTCCCTCTGAAGCAGCTTGTAAATCTCATCACTGTGAATGGCTGTGATCCCAGAGGGGAAGAAATCATAAAGCTATGTAATAACGGGTGAGATTTGGCAGCGACCTCACAATTTATCTCAATTTCAAAGTCTGGAGAACCTTTGAGAACATAATTATTTATAGTTTGTGACATTTACAGCAAAACTGCAATGAAAGAAAAGACCTAAGATGGCTTTTTCGGTCCTGGGGGCCCCTGAAAACTGTGAAACATATTCATACACGGATGTTTTATCCTTTTCCTGATATTTCAGACATTTCTGCTCGTGCACTTTGCTCCAGAGATGTAAAAAGTGTAAAAGAGACAAGGCTTCTTTAAGGGGAAATGAAGACAATCCTCTCTCCAGCAGGAGTGCAGAACACGTTAAGGTTAATGGTATTTCTGTGATTTCAAACTTCATTTAAAATTAGGTGCTTAACCCTCATGCTTTTTGCATGAATCAGGGTTTTTTTTAGGCGCAGCAGCCGTGAGAAGGAGCTGTGCGCTGAAGGCTTTAAGCTGTTTAAAGCTGCATAAATCAAGTCTGAAATGAAATGGCCCAATTACATTAGGGGCAAACAGGAATGTTCACTTGACAGTCTTAATGCTAACAACCTTAATAATGCATCAGCCTTATTTCCAAGAGCTTCCATTTACAGTAAACGCTCTCATTGGGGACTCATTGGCAGTATTTACAAACACACAACTGTCCGTGCTGCACCATATTACCGTCTTCATTTCTTAATTATAGAGACGAGGTGTGATAAATGCTCATGAGTGTTAGCGCAGGCGTGTCACAGATTATTTTTCGATAAAGACGGAGTGAGCGCCGCCGCTGTTACGAGAAAAGAACATTCAGATTAAAGTTAATAGAAGAGATGTGATTCGCTTTCACAGATGTAACGTAGTCCGTGTCTCTGCAGGACGGCCAGCTGAGTTCAGGAGTCAGCACAGATTACATCTGACTGTTCAGGCTGCTGCTCGGGTAACAATACCAGGGAAAGTGTGCACTTTTCCCCAGGTCAGGTCAGACGGCATTAACACTAAATGATCTGTGCTGCAGACCTCCTCACAAAGTGACCATGAAGTATGAAAGTTCACACATCACACCGGCTTTACATGCTGACCTAAATAGCTCCTCACATAGGCGACGGTTGGATTGC
This sequence comes from Xyrichtys novacula, assembly GCA_962446985.1. Lineage (NCBI taxonomy): Eukaryota > Metazoa > Chordata > Actinopteri > Labriformes > Labridae > Xyrichtys > Xyrichtys novacula. The sequence goes on from OY660875.1 coordinate 2,304,968, forward strand.
ATATCGCTCCGATTCGCTCAATTTCCGAGGATGTCTGCAGCCGGCACCACGTGGTGGATAGTGTGTGTGTGTGTGTGTGTGTGTGTGTGTGTGTGTGTGTGTGTGCAGAGACAGATTGAGGTTTGCATGTGTCCCGTAGAGTTCATGTGTTTCAGATTTATAAAGGTTTATCAGTGAATATCCTGCTCTCAGAGGTTAATCCTGCTCAGGATTAGATTGTTGGTTTTTCTATGTAGTAACTAACAGAACGACCGCTCTGACAAAATACTCCACATGCACAACATGCTGTCATGAAACCTTTTAGATTTAATTACATATTCCTGCACAGTGAGCTGCAACATGCTGTATTGAAATAATTTAGAGATAGATGACCAACTTTAATAGAAGATATTAACTGCTTTACATATCGACTGTAGAAATGGAAGTTGAACAAATCTCTGGAGGTAGATTCTGGATTGAAGAGCTCCCCTGCTCACCTCTCCCAAAAGTGAAATTTCAGAATCATTGAGGACAATAAACAGTTGATTAAAAATTTCTATAAATTAGGGCTGGGACTCAATTAAAAAGATTAATCTAATTGATTAATCGCAATTAATCGCATTTTAATCGCACATAAATATTTGACCTGATAACAGTGGGAATAATTTTTTTAAATGGTATTATATTAAATAATAGAAATTAACATGTTAAAGTCCCAGCCCTACTATAAATGCGTTCATATATGTGGATGTTGTTTAAGTGATGAATGAAGGAGTTGTGATTGTGTTTCCAGAATCGTCCCTGATGTTATTTCAGGAACAAAGCTTTATCTCTTGTCAAGCCATCATTTCATAAACATGTCTGACTTTATACAGTAAACCGTCACTCACACTTGAACTTCATCCTCATTTACTTAAAGAAATACAACTTAGAGATCAGGCAGGGCTGCAGAGTCTCACGTCACACGTCAGGAGTAATTTTTTTAACAACTTTCCTCGACACGCCCGCTCCGGTCCCTCCCTCAGGTCGTGACTTTGTGTCTTTGCTGTCAGAACCGAAACTGAACATATCTGAGATTAGCTGCGAATTACAGAGTGAAACTGGGGCAGGAAAGCGGAAAATACAGGTCTGTCTTTAAGAGAGAGTGACTCCTGATCAGAGGCTGTTTCAGACGTGAACTTTGGAAAATCTCAAGAAATCTTTGAAATTTTCTGATCTGCAAATTTTCCTGATTTTTACTGTCAATTCTGTATATTTAAAATGACTCTATATCTGCTTCTTAGTATTATTTTTGCTAAGTATTTAACCGTACGTAAATAAAAACTGACCGTCTCTGTTACGGATTTGTGCTACAGCGGCATTTTTCATTTTTCAACCCCGTCTGCTCCCTCCGCCGTTGTTTACAGGAAATTATCTGGAAGATTTGCTGCTGATTTCTCTCAAACCGAGAGTAAAGTCACGGTAAAAAACCCTGCTGTTTGTGGTCTCCCACAGAGGGGAATTTCAGGACATTTTCAGGAACCTAACAGGCTGTGGACACATTTTTATCGCCTCGAGCAGCTGCAGCTTTTACCCGTTTTCCCTCATTCGATACAGAAGATCTAAAGTGTGCGTGTACGTGATGTTAGAGCATCAAAATGTACCTCGCTGATGGTCTCGTTTGCTTTTCTCGGTCACTCTTTTGTTTCTTAAAACTCCTCACAGGAGCTTTAAATTGATGGTGCAGCCCGTGTAAACTCGGCGCTCTCGCTAACAGAGCGAACGAGGCGGACTAACTCCTTTCACTCTCTCTAAATCCTCCCCCTGTGAACGATCAGGAGCGTCAGGTTTGTTGTGAAATGCTTGGGTGAAACAAAAGCACACATAAGCTCGGCACGCACTTGTTTCCCATGCTTTTTCTCCCATAAATATATGTATGACCGTTTCCTCTGCAGAGATTTCTGTTTTTCAGAGCAGGCAGCCGAGTTCAGACCGGTTGGGTCTAAATTGTTACTCTGCCGGCTGCAGGTAGCACTCAGCCGGGGAGGCGAAGTGGGTAAAGATGTAAACATGCAATTGTCACCGAGTGTTGTGACAAACACTTTGGTTGTTTCTCTTCTAATTACATCTTTGTAGTGTCGAATAAATGAGGAGTGCTCCGTTTGGATAGCGTTGCGGCGAGGTCTCCCTCATTCAGCGCTCTTATCTGATGAACACCGGCGAGTGAGTGAGCTGCACTCGTCTTTAATATCGTCATTCACATTTCTCTCAAAAGCTTCCTCCCTACAGAATTATCCAACTGAGTATAGGAAAAAGAAATGCTGGCCTCAACTGGCACCAATTAACCTCAGTTTAGCTTGGCCTTCAAGATGATTGGCTTTTACACCCAGGCCTATTCCACTTCAAGAAAAACCTGGTCTGGCACCTACGCTGTCTCATTTCTCTAACCTGCACAGGAGGAATATTTAAATGAGCCCATTAAAACAGGCCCTGGGCTGTTGAGAAAGGTGTGGAAACAGTGTTTGCAGAGAGAAAAACACACACAGAGGGGTGAATGTGCACAAACGCCGGGATGTTGAGGAACTGGGCGCGTGTAGCTGAAGCGGGCGGCTCTGTTTTCAGTCACAAGCCGATTCAATCAGGCAGAAGACAAACAGAAAAGCTGTGAGTCACATCCGCTCGTCTGCGCTACGGCACATGTGCGTGCTAGCAGTGACAAGCAATCTTTAGCTGTCCTCTGTTATCGTTCACAGCCTAACAGGCTTAAAGCCGCGCACCGTCCACCTGATAACATGTGGGGGGAGGGTGACACAGGAGGCAGCCCTCTCCTGCAGCCCGGCGCCTGTTTAGCAGCTCAGAGCAGCCCTGACATGTAATCAGACGCCGTGTACACCTCAGTGGGCCGCAGGGGGATCAGAAGCCGGACCCTGAGTGGCCTCAACAGCAGCGGGACCAGCGGACATGCTCAGGCCTCCAGATGAGATGCCACACTCCGTTCATGTCACCTCCTCCACCTTGAACCTTCGCACGTAAAGCTTCGCTCAGCGGCACTCCTGCTTTTGCACGCGAACACACACTAACATGAATTTGAGGAGTGAGTGGGAGGTAAGCGAGGCTCTACCCCACATCAGAGGCCGTCACTGGTCTGTGGACCCGCTGAAGAGACATCAGCAGAAGCTCCGAGTTCCCTCGACTGAGGAGTTTTAGATTCAGCTCTCTCACGACTTTGTTAAAGCTCCTGTGAGGAGTTTTAGAGCCAGAGTAAAATCTACAGCGACGTCTCAGTATGACCTACAAAAACAAACAAAACCATCAGCTGATACAAACACCAACTACGGTGAAGTTTAACATGAATGAAACCTAAATTTAAAGATATTTAAGGTTGAAACTGATCAACTTTACTGTTTATTTTGCAGACGTGTGTCAGAGATATCAAACTAAAGTACAACAGAGTAACCCACAGTGGACCTGCAGTTAAATATGCATGAGAACAAACACAGTCATGACCCACAGGAGCTGTTTTGTTTTCTCCATTAGCTAATTCTGCAGAAACCCTTCAGGAGAACCGCCGCTAACATTAGCGCTGAACTGCTAACGGAACATTTTCAGACTCATCGTTCAGAGTCGAACCGAGACGTCTCAGATAAACGTGTCATCTCTGAATATTTGCACCTTAATAACGACTCAAAATGAGCGTTTGTGTTTAATTTTAGTGTTTGAAGAGTGTTTCTGTTTCCAAGCAACAACTTTTTAAATCTGTTTTTTCGGCTCGTTGAAGCTTCAGGTGTCCTTGTTCGATTTAACCCGCTTTAATAATGAATTTTGAACATTTTTTAAAACTCAAACTTTAAAGTTTTACAGGAGAACTTCAGGGGAACCTGACAGCATGTTCTGCAGACTGAATCAATCATGATTTTCTTTATCATCATTAGTGTGGTTTTATACTCTTTAAGTGTGATATACAGGCGGGTCATGTGGGTTTATTCAGTCTTTTACTTTGGAATAAGGAGCGTCAAAATGTTTCAGTAGGGCTGGGCGATATGGCCTCAAATCAATATCACGATATATTGATCAGTTCACCTCAATAATGATAAATGGACGATAACTACTCCACAAGCTGCTCACCCCCTCCCACATTAACTTCGTCTACTTCAGCCGCTCCAACTTTTGAACCGTCCTCCATCTCCTCACCTGTCTTTCCCTCTTTGTTACAGACTGGATGGGGTGGAGTCACGTCTCTGACGTAGGACAGCATCTTAAAGGGACATGAGACCATAGCCTACCTACACACATCCAAAACCAACTTTGATTTATTTATTTTTTTGACACTGAATATACAGATATGAGCAAAATGAAGTTGGTTATTGTTGTAAATTTCAGTATCAGTAAATTTTCGGTTTATCGCCCAGCCCTATGTTTAAGTATTCAGTTGAACACAAATCAAATCTCCTAATTAAAACTGTCCCCCCTCTAAAATTCCCTCTTGCCCCCTCACAGACCCCTCAGATTTGGAGGTTCGCCCCCCTCACAGTTGTAGTTTTTTCCCAGCACTATCTGTAGTATCTCCCCCCCACACCTCGACTTTACTCCTGTTTATCCGTCAGCCAAACTTTCTGATGCAAATGCGCCCGTTTGTTACAGCTGTTGTGTCTGTCAGCGACTGCGGCGCTACAATAACACGACAGTCATGCTGTCCAGACGGCTCCTGCTGACGCTCTCAGACACTTGAAACACTCGCCGCCGGTCTATCTTCGTGCGAGCTCGCTCAACTCTTCACAGCCTCCAGATCAGCCCACCATCTCTCAGCGGCTGTAAGTCAGCGAGCGGCATTGAATCACTCTGATGAATATGTAAATGGGCGCCATTAAAGCTCTCTTTCTTTAATTAGTCTTTAGATTTCATGACTGAGTGCTTCCAATTATGGATCAATGTCTCATTTCTGCACACAGACCTCTGGGTACGTGAAGGCATTTCTTTTTTAGGCCCCTTACAAAACGCTTCATAATTTCTCCTCCACCAAGACAGCCGCTCACATCACACTCAGTAAGTGCTGATCAATGAGAAATTCTGCTGCTGTAGACCCGCCGATACCTGGATTATGTGACCCGGTTCTTCAAAAAACCTGATCAGATTTCAGCACGTCTGGTTTGATTCATAGGAAAGGGTTTGTTTGGAGCTGTTGTGTTGATGCAGGGAATAAAGAGCTGCTGCATATGCGTGTGTGTGTGTGTGTGTGTAATTGCTCTGGTAGTAATTTAGCACTGAGCTCATTAAGTGGTGGCTAAATTCTGCTTAATACCTAATGCACTCCTGACTGGGAGTTGGGTGCATACTGGGAGGAGCTGCTGATATCAGCGCTTTGAGACTGTAAAATGCTGCTTATGTGTTTTAAAAACGGCCATTAGGGCGCATGAGTTCAGTTCTTAAAGCCTGTGATCGCTGCTCAGGGGTTTTATGCATCCAAAATGCTAACTAATCTTCCTTTTAGTGGGCTTTGACTGTCAGTGTGCGTCCGCGTGCAGCACTGATGCGGTTCTGCAGCGTTTATAATCTTCCTCATAAACTTGATTTCTGATGCAAATTGATTGAGAGACCTGAGTGCACGTTTGAAACCTCGAGCACCCGGGGATAAAACTCCGCTAAGACCTGAATCTGCTCTTTAATTAAATTATTTTGCTCTTGAAATTACAATAAAACGTTAACTCCGTTTTGACCTAATGCATAAAAGATTCTGTGATGGTAATATGATGAAAAATGAGACGTTGAAATCTCGTTACGTCGTTCACAGACGATACAAACGAGTGTTTTTGATAGCAGAGAGGCCTTCCTCCTGTTAATGCACTGTTCTTTTATTGTTTAATAGCTGCTGGATTTGCATAATGAGTGATTAATGCAGCAAAATGAAGTAATTCTTGGATGGAGATTTTGTGTGAAACCATCACAGCATTCGGAATCTGGTGTTAATAGCAGGTGTGCATTAAAAATGAAGACTGCAAACCAAAGAAAAACGCATATTTAATGTGAAAATAAAGCTGCTGTGTGGGTGCGTGGAGTGTATTTAATGTGAGTGGATGAATTAAAAGGACTCTCTTAAGGACCTGTTGATAAGTAGCGGTGCAGGAGCTGGCTGAAACCCCCGTGATCTATGGGACGGTCCATTAAGACTGTGGTACAAAGCAATCATGCCCACACTGTAATTATCACAAACAAAGCAGCTGGTTTTTTCACCCGTATGTTTGTATGTGGGACAGCAGGAGTGTGACTTGCTTGTGAACAGGATTCGTCGTGAGAGTACGCGGCGCTCGTGCTTCATTAGGATGAGTGTGTGTTTTAAGTTCTGCCTCCTAGCAACGCTGTTTTCAGAGATTTTAGGAGCTCTCTGTCTGTTGTGGTTACATGACGTTAACCTTCATTTAGCTCGGTGAACGGCAGATTTCTGCAGAATTTGACATCTGGCCCCGCTGTCCTTCTAAACCGATGACCTGAGTGCAAAAACACGCGCCGATCCTCTCCCTGCTTTTCAAACTCACAAGAGATGCAGCTTAACCTTCGCACATCCATACAAGTCCAGGTTGCAGTAGAGTACCATTGATCTCATATCTGGGCCCCTGTTGGTCAATGACTCTTGTGTGTTCTCCAGGCTCCGTTGCCATGCCAACAGTGACAGAGCTGAAAGGAGGACCCAGGTTTTTGCAGGTCTTTAAGGACCTCTCTCCTATGGAGAACGAGGTGCTGCGAGTGTCGCAGCACCTGCAGGTGCAAGAGCAGGCACAGACGGTCACATGATGTCACCCGCAGATCTAGTGAGGGGAGGGGGGAGGAGGGGAGGAGGGGGGGATCAGCTCTGCAGAAACACTCACATCAGCGCCCCAGGGCTCAGTGTCTGCTGCCCCCTAGTGTGTGTGTGGATGAGTTATCAGCTCCGGCTCCCTGTGGTTACAGCTCTGATGTGAGGAAAATTGGGTGTAACTGCCAGGACAAGCAGCAATTTATTAAGCCACAATTTGCTTTTTTGATAGCTTTAGCAACGGATGAGATGGATAGAGGGCTCAGCTGACTGGGGAGTGATGTCTGCGGCACGGAGGTCTGAGGTCACCGGCGATGATGGCCGCCATCATTAGGGATCCATTACGGCGTGCAGACTAACTCCAGCTGATGGACTCTAACGACGCTGCACTGCAGAGAAAGCATTTAGTTTTGATTAGACAATTGTTGGCATGGCGCATTTCATTAACTCCAAGATGAGATTTTGTTGTGTGGGAATTGAATATGCCACGGCGAACAGTCTGTGCTCCTGTTTCCCCCTCACAACAATCTGGAGCAGGTTGAGAAACAAATGTAATAACAGGAGAAAACCCCCTCCTGACACGGCGCTACCTCTCTCTCTCTGTCCTGCCAACTAAACATTTATATAATCCTGCAAGTTTAATGACTTGAGTGGTTTAAATTACAGCGATAAATCATACTTTCCAGAGTCCGTTTCAACACCACGTATGGCCCCTTTTACTTGGAAAGACCAAATTCTCCTCCTTCCTCTGTACATTTAATCCAGCGTGTGACATTTTGTAAGACTTGGGGGAGGGAAGGAGTGGGAGTTGAATATTTTAGCCGATGAATGCTGCAGAATACTGTTAAGCTAATCGGAAATGTGATCCCCTCTTTGGGTTTGATGCACACAAGCCAGCAGCCCTCAGTTTCCCCCCACGGTTCATTATAATCGTATAATTAATAGCACTCAGCCCTTTTTCTCCGTGTGCATGTTAGAAAGGGGTAAAGAATAAATGATTAAATTAAAAAGGAATCTGATGCTTATTAAAAGTGGGTTTTAATTCAGGCTCTGTAGATTATTTGAAATGTAACAGCCGGATCTTTTTTTCTCGTGGACTCCTGAGAATACGATAAATGGAAAATTTAATTTGCAGAACGTGTTTTTTCTTCTTCCTCTTCTTCTGCCTTTTGGGAAGAAGAAAGCTGCAGCGGTGCAGAACACCTTCTTTGAAAGTGAAGGTGTCTTAGTGAATTACAGAATGAGTCTGATTCTTTTTTATTAACTTAAAGCTGAAATTGGATAGTTGACAGCAGAGAGATGACAGGAAATTAGAGGAGAGAGGAAGAGGGACGAATGCAACAAGGTTCACAGACGGAGGAACATTGAGGTTCATGGTCACTGCCCTTCTGCGTGATCCATCATGGTGCCACCGTTTCTTCTCCTTCTTCTACACGTCTCTGAGCCTGATGTGATAAATTTAAAGAACAGTAGATAATAAACATCTCCAGAACCTCTCATCTGAGGAAAGATGGATGATTTCCCACAGACTCTAGACCGTATAAAACACAGACAGCATGACCCGTCAGTTTCTGAACAGACCTTTACAAGCCCAGAGCCGCAGGATGGTGTGTTAAAATAATAACTCCTAAATATATATAGTGATATTCAAACACTAGATGTCCTCTTTGGTAACTTAATGATGAATTTAGTGTAAACAAAGTCGTCTCATGATGTTCCTCCTGTGTATTAAATGTAAATGAAGAGACATCTCGATGCCCCTCCTGTGAAATGTTATGTTAAAAAATTGTCTCCCAGATAAATTCTGTTGATATCAAATGTAAACAAAGAACATCCAGATGCCTTTCTCATCTATGACAGTAAACAGAGACCTTAAGATTTCTTCACATGTAAATAAAATGTGAATAAAGAGACCCTACTTGTATAGATAAAAAATTGACCACTGAATTCCCTTATTTGTATAAAATGTAAACAAAGGACAACTGGATGGTGAAGGTAAACAGAGTTCTCTAGATACACTTAATACACCTTAAAATCTTAGACCTCTAGATGTCCTCTTTGTTTGTTAAATGTCAGTCAAGTTTCCTCTGAATGCCAAAAATGTAAATAATGAGACATCTGAATACACTCTATGTGTATAAATGTAAACAAAGAGACCTTAAGATTTACTCCACATGTAAATAAAATGTAAATAAAGAGACTTCCATCATCCTCTTCGTAAATATAAGCAGAAGGGCCCACTACACTTAATGCGTATAAAAGGTAAACTAAGGACAACTGGATGCCTTTTCATGTGTGAAGGTAAACAAAGACCTCAAGATTTACCTCACATGTAAAAAAAATGTAAATAAAAAGACCCCCGGATGCCTTTTGTGCGTACATTTAAAGAAAAAAAGTGACCGCTGGATGTTCTTTATATTCATGAAATGTAAACAAAGGACAACTGGATCATGAAGGTAAACAGAGACCTGTAGATGCACTTCATGCAAATCTGGATGCCCTCTCTGTTAATGTCAGTCAGGCGTCCTCTGAATGCTTGAAATGTAAATAAAGAGACATCTGAATACACTTCATGTGTATAAATGTAAACAAAGAAACCTCTGGATGCTTGTTTTTATATAAAGTGAATAAAAAAGGATTACTGGTTCAATGTACATAAAGACCTTTGGATATCTCTCTCCAGTACAGAATATAAACTAAGGGCCTCTGAATTTACTTCATATACATTAAATGTTAACAGAGCGCCCTCAGGCTGCCTTTCATGTATAAAGAAAAGACCACTGGGTTTTTTCCTCCACGTGTATAAAATATAAATAAAGTTGACCTCTGGAAGCACCTCATGGGGATGAATTATAGACAAAGAGACCTCTAGATGCCCCCTGGTGTATTAACTGTCAACAAAGTGACCCCAAAGTCATCCAGCAGTGATAACACCATCTTACTGTAAACTTGACCTCTGTTATATGTGAGGTTGTCATGTAATAACACACAGTAAGTGACCCTGAAACAGGTTCACTTTTCCACTGCATACAGGCATAAACTGTACATGCACATCAGCTGACAGCATGTGGAAAAAAGAAACAAAACAGGTGAAAGAAACTGCAGCGCCTCAAGTGTCCACTGGGGGCTGACTGCAGGGAAACCCTATTAACATCCATGTTAAAATGCAAATCCTTAGAGCATAAATAAACGTGTTTACAGACATGTGTAAAAACCAGTTTAGGTTCATCTGACACATTTTCACCATCTCTGCAGTCCACCTCAGTCTTCCACTCAGTAAGTTTGAGCCCAACTTGTAATTTGTTTTTCCCCTCCTCCCTCCCACTCACACACACGCACACACGAGAGCTGCTGAATCACCAAGAACAAACAATCCGGGGCGAAAATCAAATTCGGGTCTCTGAAAGCTCCCAGAGATTATCACATAATCTGTCCCAGACTTGTAAGTCTTTGTTCCGGGATCAAAAAACATGAATTTAATGACCTTCTTCAGATTTAGTGGACTGAAAAAGTACATCTGCACAGATACGTGTTGATTCGCTGAAATCTGGTAATTTGTCCTTTTGTTGGACGATGAGATTTTCACCATAAATTCAACTAAAGTTAAAAAGACAATAATCAGTATCATATGGATCAGTGTTAGCGTAGCGCGGCTGTGAGGAAATCAAATAAAGTCTGTAAAGCCTTTTTAATAAAGCGCTGTGCTGAGGAGGTGAGTTGAAGGTTTACATTCACAGATATCAACACTTCCAGCCGCTCTCACAGTCCTCAGGCAGTTTGCTCAGATCATAAAAGTCAAGGCGCTCTCTCCAAAGATTTCAGCCCAGCACTTTCAAAAAACTAACAGACTTGTTATAAAACCTTTCAGGCCATAATAGTTCATGCACCGTTCAGAGCAGCAGTACCTTGGTAATGCAATAATACTTCTTTTCTCAGAGGCCGACCTGCGCTAAGAACAACCCGCTTCCTCATGTTCAGGTTTTTTGATTTTATGGCCTTTTGATGACGGTCGGAGACGTGTGCGTGAAAAAGAAGGACATGTGGGCGCTGATTTTTGGACTACTCTACCACAACCAAGGACGCTGACCTGTTAGGGTGCGCTGTAGACGAGGAAGACAAAAGTCATCAAAACCCAAACGGTGTGATGGTTCACAGATGAGAGTTTTTAACTGTATTTAAAGACTCTAGAGGATCAGTAACAGTTTCAGAGGTTCGGATACCTCCAGTCTAAAGACGGGTTAGAGGGGCAGACAGCAGGTGCAGTGTGGTGGACCTGAGTCCTGACATTCACCCGCAGACATCTGGAGACAAAACTAGACATGAAGTATAGAGTTAGAAACACCAGAGTTCATACAAAACCAACGACAATCAAACCGTCCAGGAGAGGAACTGGACCAGAAACACTCAAGGGACCAAACTGACCCAGGTGGGACTGATGACTGATGTCCAGGATTTCCACCGCATCTGGAACGGCAGCGATTTTCGCTATACGCCAATTCATACCAGATCCGTAGCAGATCGAAAATCTACTTCTAGACTTCTAGATTCAGCATCTCCTCATCCATGGTGTCATCGGGGTGAAATGACGTCTAAAAACCTTTCACTTGTTCGTCTCCGCCCGTTTGCATGGTGTGAAATACGATCCGTCTTTTATTTTGAAAAGAAGCCAGACGTTTTATTTTGTGTCTGTGCCCGACTTCCTTTCCAGCACGGGTTAATCTGTGCTGAATTTATCCGCCATGCTCCGGCGTCCGGAAAAATTAGAACTCTGAAGATCAGCTGAGGAGTCCAGCGAAATGCAGAGGAACGGAAAGAAGTCGGTGTAAATTAACACGTTAACTTGAATGGTTAAGATCAGCTACGATCGGAGGATCCGAACTTTTAGTAGACGATCAGGATGAAGGTGGAAATTGGGGGTAAATGTTTTGAGTAGAAATGTTATAAACAGAGCAGGAAACATTCGCATGACTGACACCGACCACCTCCAACTACATCGAGGCTTTAAAAACTGCAACTTAGAAATGGTGGTTCTTGTTGCCAACGGTCTTGTTGACCTCTCTCTGTCATAAAAAAAAAAAACATAAATATGATTTTCAGCTCAATTAAGAAAACTTCTTACTGGATCTTTAAAATAAAAATTGCACTCTGAAGGCTCCTCCAGTGGATAAAATGTAAAATTGGAACCCAAGGATGTGATTTATTTACCTGTAAGGTTTGTGAGTGAATGTGAAACTCCAGGATAAATCAGTTATTTTCTTCAGAGTGATTCAAAATATTGTGACATGAACCAAAATGAGGAAACCTGAAACCTTGAGTTTGAGGATAAAGTTTGTTGGTCTTTGTGGAAAGATGACAAAGTCCTTAATTTACTTATAAACAAGTTAATCGGAGAACTTTCAGAGTTTTTGGTTCAGGTACTGCTCAGTTTACTTTTGTTTTCATCCTGGTGGTCACAACAATCAGGGTTCCCGCCCAGATCCCCCGTCCTCTGAGGTGTAAATAAAGGTGAATAAACAGATGAGGTACTTGAGGAGCAGTCAGCCCTCGTCCCCCTGCAGTGATTCCTTCATCTTCAGATGTTTACGACTGTTTTGTTTTTCTGTTCAACATCAGCCTCTGGTTGGTAAAACGTATCAGACAGGCGAGGTCGGTGATTTTACAGCCAGACAGACATGCGGCGGAATTTCCTGAAGAAAAATGTGCGTCCCAGGACAGCGATGTGTTCGAGGATTTATGTCCTCCGTAGTAAATTTTAAAAGGCTGTTAGCAGAATCTATGTAATTTCATCACATTCCCACATCTCCAGCGCAGCCTTTAAAACAGAGAGCTGCCTTTAACAGCCCACTTTGGTATTGCTCTATTTTTCCTCTGCCAGTTTAGAGGTGTGTTTTGAATGTCAGCAGATGCGCCATAAATCAAAGGTATTGGTTTAGTATCTGGGAGGAAATGATGGCAACATGAGGGATGCTCTGGCTCGCCTGATTGTATCAGCAGACTGTCAGTTCAGGCTTCATGTAGGAAACGCTCAGGCATGCTTGAAAACCAGGGGTCCTTCACACACACACACACACACACACACACACACACACACACACACACACACACACACACACACACATGCAGAAACTTCTACATTCAGAGGGAGCTTGGTATTTGAATTAAATCTGAAGTTAAAATCGGTGCCAGTTTTGAATGTCATGCAGACAGGTTAATGTTGGGCGCAGGTGGCTGTGGGCTCCTGTCAGGTGGTACTTTGTTCAGAGGGATCTTTATCGCTCACATCATGGAGAGAGAGAGTCAGAGAGAGAGAGAGAGAGAGAGAGAGAGAGGTTCTCTGAATTTTGCTTTTGACTAACTTTGTTGAAGTCGTGTTGAATTTAGTGGATGATAAAGACAGAAACAGACTCAGCCTGCAGATGTCTTACATGTTGACTTTCTGCAGTATCATGAGGTAAATGTTGACATGTGTGTTCTGTAATTATTATGTGTTTGTATGTCAGAGCAGGGAGTGACGTCACACCCGAGTTATCATTGTTTCAGTTACAAAGTCAGAAAAAAGTAGTGTTTGTGTGTATTGATCATCTTCTCAATCACTTATACAGGATTGGGTTGCCTATCTGCACAAGCCGTGACCAACACTCGGTCCACAGACGCCCATTAACTGATAACCGTTTTAACTGTCGGTTAAAAAAACATTCAAAAATGAATAATTTGTGCATCCATAATCCAGAGGTCACTCACTACATTGTAGGCTACCATTTGTAACCCTTCTCCACATAAACAGGTCACTGAAAAAACAAACACCGGCTGAAACTACCAGCTACGGTTAGCCGTTGTTAGCGCAGCCGGCTTTGTTGTTAAAAAAATGTAAATTACACTATGACAGCATTTCCACATATTTATATCTAACAATACGACTGACTTATTGTGACAACAAACAGTAAAAAGTGTTGATAAAAGGATTATTACTGGAGCTTCTTCTTACTGTTTACAACCGGCGCCGGCATTTTTAAATGTCAGCTCAGGGGCTGTGTGGACCGTCTGACTTCCCAAGTCGGAAATCTGACCTCGTGGGTCGTTCCAGTTGAAAGTTCAGACTTGAAGCTCGGAAATCCTGACTTCTGAATACAACTTGAACACAACATTATTAAAGAGGTTTTTAATCTCAATGAGGCTTTTCTCTTTCAATCAAATTTAACTAGAATAAAAATTAATCAGTGAGATCTTTATGATTTTAACTTTAATTTTAAACTAAACGGTGATCTTGTTATGAAAAGAGGACTCCTCCCCCTCCGTTCAAAGACAGTTAAGTCTTTATAAACTCTAAAGAAAACAGTCGTCTCAGTCTTTACATCAGCCTCTCTTCTCCTCCTGGAGGACCTGAAATTGCTGCATTCTTCTATGATCTCTCTCCGTCTCTATCAGACTCTTAACTCCCTGGTGGCCTCTGCATAACCATGAACCTCCTGCGCCGCAGAGGCGGCTCCACCTCACTGACATTTATCACTATTATTCTCCTTCCTGTCGTCTCTTTATCTGACAGTGTTTCAGGAGGAGTTTACACCTTTTTTCTCCCCCTGTCACCATCTCTCTTTCTATTCTGGACCGGGCTGAATTGAAAAGGTCCGCTGGGATGAGGGTGTCTGAGGATGCTCTCCCTCCTACGCTCCCTGACTCCTCACCCTCAGACGTTTCCTCCCCTCTTGTTCGGCCCTCACAGAGCAGCGTTTTCTCAGGAATACTGAGACTCGTGTGGATCTCTCGTCCTCCAGTTTCATTTGTCTTAATTGCAGGTGTCTTTTCTGAGCAGAGAGTCTTCTCTCTCTGCCTCTGCACTCAAACTGCTCCATTAAATTAGCCTAATGATAAAGCCTATCATAATATTATGTTTCCATAGTAACCTTTGTATATGCATGTGTGTCTCCTCTTCCCTTTGAACCGTTTTTACTATTTCTACATTGACTTTGAATGCGTCTCTGACTGTACAGCGGTGCATTCAGCCTCGGAGTGATATGCTTTGATTGCAGAGCGGATAATCAGAAGGCCGCGGACGACGAGGACAAAGAGTCTCTGCTCGGGCTCCACGCTGTGATCATCGGGGTCTGTTCTCAGAAATCAGGCCTAGAAAGAGGCTCTGACCTCTGAGGTCCAGGCTTGTTAGAACCGGCGCAGGATAATTCATGTCTAATGGGCTCCCCCCGGGCCGAGAACCGAGGTTCACCCACAGCTTTAGCAGATTTAGGATGCATTACTAAAGTTTTATTAACATTAACTGTCGATGCAAACTGGATTCTTTCATATCATGGGGTCAGACTAACTGAGAGAAGTCCTCGTCTTTAAGCAGCAGGAGAGAAGGAAGTTTTTAGGATGGGAAGATTAAAACTAATGTCCATTCATCTCACCTACGTCTGCTCTGATCTGCACCCTGGTCGTCTTTGCTGCTGCTCTCCCTGCTGCAGGCTGTAGTCTTCCACTTCCATCTTTCCTCTTCATATAACTGTTGCATGCAGATATTTCCTTCTTCTAGATGAAAGTGGTCCAGACTGAAACAAAGGTCATGTCTGGGGTATTTTCTCAAAAAATAAGACTTTTAAAAAAAACAAAACTCTCCACACTCAGTCCAAATTTTCACATTTGACAGTTTAAGGCCAAAGATGCATCCCCTCCTCCATACTTGCTGTTAAAAAAAAAACTCTAAATCATCAGTGGAAAAGATAGAAATTGCAGAAATATTGTGTTGTTATGTTTTTTTGGCGTGGTGTTGGCACTATAGTTTTCTCAGTGTTTGTTGTGTAACCCTCAGCAGCATAAGTCAGTAGGAAGGACTTTCCTCTGCAGCAGCACGCTCTGAAAGACGTTATTAATCAGCGCCATAATCCACACATTAATAACAGCGCTGCATGAGAAGACAGAAACTCAGAGGAGATGGCTGCAACACGAGGCAGATGAAGGCAAAACAATTAGTCGACTAACTACTGACAGAAGATTAATCTGCTGAACCGATCAATCATTTCACTCTTTTCTCTTCATGTTAATACCAAGTGAACATCTCGCTTTGACGGACACTTACTTCTCCAATAAATCCAGGAGCATAAAAACTCAACCTCATTTTTTTGTCTTAATTGCATGATGAAATATTTGTTTTTCAGTCTGCAAAGGAGCGGAGGTTTCTTATTGTTGCACCACGGCGCTCTGCGGCGCTCTGCGGCGCTCTGCGGCCGCGGGTCACGCTGCGTTTGTATCTTCTTATGGCTTGTTTACACATTTGCATATAAAAACGGATGCACTTCATTTTTGCGCTGCTTCTGCTCGTAACTGAGTGTTAGGCGGATGTGCAAACACGTGTTGAGACCACTTTATGTCATAGTCAGTGCGGTGTATCGCTGCATACTGATGTCTGTGTTAAGATGAGAGAAGTTCATATTGCATGAGTGATTGGGTTTAAAGTGTTTCTCAGCATGGATGTGCAGGCGCAGATTCACGCATGGATGCTCCGCTGTACAGTACTGAGTACACTCATACATGAATGTATAGATATGTGTGTGTTTGTGCCTGTGTATGTGTGTGTGTCCCGGCTTCATTGTGCTGACTGGTTTATTGCTGTTCCAGGTGACGGAGCATGAGAACAGCCGAGTTTCAGGGCGCTGTTTTCAGGCACCACTGAAGCCACAAATTTGATTATTTTTTTCATCCACAAGTAGTTTGGAGTTTGCATGAACCCCCTCGCCCCCACCACCATCCTCTTACGCACACAAACACACACACACACACACACACACACACACACACACACACACACACACTCTGCCTGCATAATGCATCTTCATCTCCCATTCTGTTTCCGTCGGGCGTCTCTTGTTACAGTGAATCAGCAGCATTACTCGCTGTTCTGCTGAGGTTTGTTGTGGCCCTTTGTGGTGTGTTCCCAGCATCCTTTTCTTTCTGTGTTTGATACATAAAATATTCTCCAAAAAAAGGAGGAAAAACTTTGGCCGGAGCTTGAAATGTTTCTCACGTCACTCTCTTCTTTAATGTTCGAATAATAGCAAAGGATGTCGAGGAAAAGTTGATCTTTAAGCTGAAAAATGGAGGCATTGGACCTGAAAATGTCACTTTATTTATCCCACAAAGGCCCGCTGTCTCTCTCTGCGTCTCTCTTTCTTCCTCTCCGTCTTATTCCCTCCCTTTTTCTCTCTTATTCCCTCCGGGCGAGGCAGTGGACACACGGATCCTATCACATCAGCCAGAGATTAAACAAGGAGTGTCACAATGACACAGCCAGTTTGATAATGGCACAATAGAAGCTCCCTCCATTAAAGTCCTTTCTCAGGAGAAATCGGCTCCAAAGGAAATTCCTCCAATAACTTTGTCTTTTGTCTGTTTATTCATTTTGACATTTAGATCCATCTTCCTGTAACCTTCCTGTGGCCTAAATTCAATAACCGTCTACAATGCTACATCCAGATAAGACAGAGCTCAATCTCCGCCGTTCGGAGCTTGTTAGGCTGTTTGATTAGTGACGACAGAAGATGAACAGCGTCACGCCGGATTGGTTGATAACAGTCTTTGAAAAGGCGTGGAGGAAAGGTTGAGAATATTAATAATGAAGGATTCAAAGCTGCAGAGAGAGAGCGTGCCTGCAAACAGACATTTTTATTTACCAGGTAGACTTTAAACCATGACGTATGTTTGTGCAGCTTCTAGGTTTAGATTTCTACACTGAAAAAAAGGAATTTTAAGAAAGGAAAACAGCCGTGTGTTCAGGAAATAAGTCTAAAGAATATTCATCTTGTCAAGCATGTTTGGCATTTGAAAAATTATCTAGTTTTAAGAGAAGAAGGCTAACATTTTCTTGATCAGATATTCCAGCTAATTTTGAGATTAGAAACAGAAAAATGTTTTACAATAAAATCCAGCGGAGCAACAAGATCATCCGTCTCATTTTAAGAGTTAGACATATGTACAACTTCTCAATTTAAGAACGGCATGAAACAAGAACAGTTCATTTTGTTATTAAGATTTCCATTGTAGGTCACCTGAACTTGACAGAATCTGCTGCCTCAGACATTATCTGACATATGAAGATGTCAGTAGGCGAGTCTGTACAACATACAACATAATACAATGACCAGATGAAAACTGCAAATCAACAAAGATCAACAAAGAACAACAAAGAAGATGTTCTCTTGTGGAATAATAAATATATATTTATTTAATGAGAATGTTTTGCTCATTAATAATCCTAGATTAAGGTGTTTTTTCTTGAAGCTCATTTATCCAAGAGACTAAAAGTCTAATTTTAAGTAACTTCATCTTCATTTTTTATTACTTGCTGTAGAAAAAATTAAATTAATTTCAGATTTTCTGTTTAGTTTTAAGTTTCATTTGAGTGTCAGGGCCAAGAAATTTGTTCTTATTTTGAGAATTTTTGTCAAGCAAAAAAAATTTTTCCCCATTGGCAGATTTTTCTGCTTGATACAAGATTATTTGATTTAATATAAAAATATTTTGCTTCATTCTAGTAGGGCTGTTTTTGCAGTGTATAAATGGGTCTGAAAACACAGAATTACAGCAAACTAGATGTCTTGGTTTAAGAGGATATGCAGCTGCAAAAGTAAAAGATGCAGTGAGCAGAAATAGGAGTATTTAGTGATATCTAGCTGTCAGATTCTAGACTGAACTGCCCCCCCTTTGCTCACCCCGTCTGTTCTTATATGGACGGCAGCCTTGAAGGACAAAAAGCTCCACAGTACTTTATCACGTTTCTACAATCAAAAACTTTTGCACACAGTTTGTTAAATGTATGTACTTACAGAGTACAGGAATGTGTGTGTCAGTAGTTTGTCCATCCAGTAGGAACATGGTGGTGCAAAATGGCGGCGCACCAGTTCTCGATGACCTCACACAGGTTAGTTTCTGCTTTAACACGAGGATCAGAAGCACTGTGGTCGTTACAGGCAAGACAAATCAATCAGTCCAGTCCAACATGCAGCTTTAGGTTGGGTGGCCAAGAAGACAGGGAGTGTGCCACCCCAGGCTGTCCCCCTGGACACGCCCCTGGCTGGAACTTGTACTCTAATATTGGATATTATAGTAAGAATAAAGTTATCAGCAGATTTGGGTCATCGTATTTCAGCTCAAAGTTGTTCCCAAAGTATCTAAACATCCTCACACCGATAAAGTCCACTCTGCCGTTATCGCCACTTTAACCATATTTACCTTGAGCTTCGTCAAACAGAGCTCAGAGTCGGTTTTTAACCTCTGACTCTCTGATTTTCACCTCGTTTGTCAGAGCTTGTTATAGTTAACTGAGTAGCTTTAATTGTTTGCACAAAAATAAGCAATCAGCCTCGGCTTTGGGACTTTGGCAGCTTAAGCAGATTGGCAGAGTAATCAATGCTGAACATAATAAGTTTCAAAGCACAGCTTGATCAGTAATTGGCTTATTTCAAAGCTGAGATTTCTGTTTATGTTTAGTTAAAATGACTCAAAATCTCTCCTAATCATCAGGAGCTTAAAGCTGACAAACACAGTCAGTGGTGGTGATGTTTCAGCCGCGATAGTGAACAGAGTTTAAGAGGAATGATGAATTTTCCCGTCCAGCTGGGTCCTCCTCCTCCTCCTCCTCCTCCTCCTCCTCTTACCTCTATGTCCTTGTGCTTCCAGGAGTTTCTTCCTCTCGTACTGACCCAGCTTAACTCTTTTGTTTTCCTTTTTTTTTTTTTGCTGCAGTATTTTGTCGTCTTATCTCTCAGGACTAAAGAGGGTTTAAATTCCTACAAACTCGACAGTACCCGCCGTGTGAGAGGCTCCTGCCTGTTGTGTCGTTTTTTATTCCATCGCTCGGCTCTGAAATGTCGTTTTGATGTATAAAGTGCGACTCACGGCGTCTTAAACAAACCTATAACGGCGTTAAACTGTTGGCTCATGATCGCCGGTGTGTCAGTGTGTCTCCTGTAACTCGGCTGGTGATTAATGGGCATCCTGCATCTGCCTCCACAGCCTCCCTTCAGCCGTCTCCCTGCTATTCTCAGTGAGTCAGTTGTCAGCCGTCTCAGGCAGCACCTTGTCAACTCTGATTTCCTCTCAAGTCGGGTCCCTTGAAGCCACAGGGCCAGCTGCTCCTGACTTTAGGGCCTGTTATCTCCTGAGCCCCTCTCTGTCGCCTCTGGCTGCCCTCCGGTCATCCACCCGGCTTCAGATCCAGTCCAGCAGCGGCTAGTTTACAGATAATTATCAGGCTTGGGCCAGCTGTGTGGCGCTCATCCACAGGCCCCTTTTGTTACTAATTGAATTAGACCGCATGCTGGAAGTGACAGAGAAATGAACAGTTTCCCCCAGCGAGCCATGTGATTAGCACACTTGGAAGAGAAGGGGTCGGCTCAGGATGCTGGTCGGCCCGTCTGTGTGTGTGTTTTGTTGATGTCTGTGACACGGCGTCTGAGTCACAATCGCCCTGATGCCGTCGTGTCTGTCAGGTTTCATTTTATGACGGGTGTCAATGGGGGTCAAGTACAGCGGACAATCATAAACAGACTGCTGCCGGGCTCAGTATGCGAGGTAAAGAGCCCAAAATGTCCCCTAATTGTTCCCGCTTTTCGCCACCTGCTTTACAAATTACTCGCTGGCTGGATTTACGACCAGCAGCAGCTTTTGTGTTTAAGAGTCACTGTAAAAAAAAGCGGCGCAAACACTTTTCGCCGTAAACGTCTGTTACGTGTTAATTAGAGTCAAATCTTTGGACACGAGCTTCATTTTCACGGTTTTGAACAAACACAAACTGCAAACATCCACAATTAACATTTAGAGAAAGAGTTTAGGAGTTTGAGTTTGTGTTTTCCACCGAGGATCGAAGTCAGCTGAAACCACACCACTGTGGATGGGGTCAACTTCCTCACATAATGAGCACCGCCCAATGATAATTACCTTTATAAGAAGGGCTGGGACTCGATTAAAAAGATTAATCTCATTAATCAGAGGCTTTGTAATCAATTAATTGCAATTAATCCCATTTAAATATTTGACCTATCGTATCGTATATCATATCATATCGTATCGAATCATGTCACATTGTATCGTATCATATTGTATTTTACTGTATAATATGGTATGATATCGAATCGTGTCAAATCATATGGTGTGGTATCACATCGTATTGTATTGTAGCATATTATTTAATTTCCCAGAACAGTGAGAATATTTTTAATATAATATTTTTAAGGAGCTAATATTACTGTGATTAATTAATCGCAGTTAACGCGTCAAAATTCCAGCCCTATTTATAAGCTGTTATAAGCTCCAGATGAGTCTTGTTCTTCCTCTCATGGCGGTTCAGGATCTCGTTGAACAGCTGACTCGTCCGATGAAGTGTGCACATCAA
Organism: Xyrichtys novacula; assembly: GCA_962446985.1. Taxonomy (NCBI): domain Eukaryota; kingdom Metazoa; phylum Chordata; class Actinopteri; order Labriformes; family Labridae; genus Xyrichtys; species Xyrichtys novacula. The sequence continues at coordinate 2,326,093 of OY660875.1, forward strand.
GACGTCTCTGTGAACCTTTCCTGAACTGAGCGTCAGCGTCTGTGTCGAGAGTTTCTGAATGTTTCCTCAGCAAAGTGACCGAGCTGACCCCGTCTGATGACACACCTTTGACGGACAGGTGCAACTTTTAAAAAAAAAGGGAACTATCCCTTTAAGCAATTGTTTGGAGTTCATTTAATGTTCCTCCACTCTCGTTCTTCATCTCAACTTCTCACCACCCAAACATCCTGTTTCCTCTCTTCCTGCACTTGTCCTGGTTTTTGTGTTTTCAGGTCTTTTTTTAAAGTTGGATATTTTTGTCACAAAAATGTAAAAATTCACACATTGGAGTGAAACAGGGGGACTATTTTTACTCTCCACCGTGAATGTTGTAACCTCAATATTTCTGTGTATTTTAACAGAAAAATCACACTATTCTTTGGAAACTCCTCTTACTGTTTTCTTTCGGCTCTCAGAGGTTAATGAAGAGCGGAGATTAGCTGTTGGTGGTCTAAGTTCAGTGAAACCATCAGGGTCTCTACCTGTAATATTGGACAGAGGAACATCTCTGCAGCTGACGTCTGTCTGTGCAGAGAAAGTAGGCCGCTCAGGCTGATGTCTGACACCGGTCCTGTGTGACTGTGGGGCGCTGGAAGGTTTATTTGTGGACAGTCAGAGCAGCATCATTTTCAAAGCTTCTTCTTCACCCGTCTGCTCGCAGAGATTAGCATCTGTCTCTCTCACGGCATTGTGGGACGGTTATGTAAGTCTGCATTGTGGTGCTACGCCTTCAGTGGCTCCGTACTCTGATTAGCACGCTCTGTTATGAAATGTGACACAAGTTATTTAGTTGTCATCTTAATTATTTATACACACCTCTGCCGGATGTGAAAATTGGGTTGTTGTGCGCGGCTGTGAGACAAATCTTTCATTCTCTCAGAATAAAACTGAATAATCTGAGAATGACAGGAAAACAGAGTCAGATGTATGTGAATGTGAATGTGACAGCGGCGGGTAACACATTTCTATTATTTATCGCTCCACTGTTTTTAGTCTCACATTCATAATTTAGCATGTAATACATTTGTTCTGTTGTCTTTCCGAGATGTACCACATTAACCATAATCCCTTGTTTGTTTGCATGATTTTGGCTTAAACTGCTTCCTCTTCTTCTTTATTTTCCACGTGTGTCATGCACATGCAAACAAACCTCCTACCGTGCAGCTTTATTCCTCTCCTCTCCACATTCAAATTACGGTGTACCACAGAGAGCGTGCGTGAAATTTATCGGCCTCGAGTCCTGCCTGTTTGACACGCACGATGCAGCTAACAGATCTCGTGCCATTTCCCATCTCCTCCAGCTCCCGTGTAAAGCTGACCTTTCCCGCCTCCAGGCTATATTTAAACCCTGAGCACCAGAGACTTATGGCGCTACGGGAAATTTTATTATCAGCGCTCCCCATTTGTCTGACTTAATTCAGGTCTGCCGTAGATCGGGCCAAAGCGCGCCGTATATTTACTCTCTGCTCCTGCAAACAAGGGCGGCAGAGACGAACCTGACCGTCCGCACTTTAGCAGAGTGACATGTTAGTTTGAACTGCGTTTAGGAGCTGCTGCTGCGGTGTTACAGGCTTTATTTACAGTGCACATCACCGCTGAGAAAGTGTGCCAGGCGTTAAGTAAAAGGGAGCGAATAAAACAGACAGAGAGTCAAACCCACAGAGAGTTGACATTTTAGGAAACGTTGAAGATTTCCTCCTCAGACACGTTCATCCTCCTGCACCGTTTGTCATCATTAGAGGCTGAATGCACTGAAACACATTTTCTTTCTCAAACTCTCACCCGGACATCTGCTTAACCATTCGCTGATACCCTCGTTTTTTTTCTTCTTTCTGTGCTCTGGCAGATCTGAGACGGGAGTTCAGAGGGTGCTCCAGGTGGATCTGAAAATGGAGAGCTTTCCAGAGCCGCTGGGCAGCCGCTGGATGGCCTGGCAGGTGGAGTACCCGGCCAGCCGTGCCACCACGCAAGAGGCCGAGACGGAGATCCGGCTGGCGCAGGAGGACCTGGCGGGCATCGTGCCCCTGGCGATGGTGAGTGATGCCACTTCCAGCTCGGTGCCTCGCCCAAACAGACGGCTGCGCGCTCATCACTCCGAATGTGGAATAGTGATGTTAATGCAGAGCGCAATATTATTTAATCCGACTCTGTGAATTTTTGAATCAATATTTGCATAAATGTTCTTTCAGCCGGTGAATGGAGTACTTTGAATTGGAGATGGCTGTGAATGGCTGCACCTTTAATCAGGCCTGGTGGCAGCCTGAAGGACAAACATGAATTTATTTAAGGCCCCGTCACGATCTCGCAGACTTTCAATGAAGTGAGGGACGTTTGGAAAAAAAACCTTTTCACTGCACAGCAGGAAGGATGTTTATATAAACCAAATATATTTGTTCAAATAAGCCGGGACTGTGCGTATCTATACCTTTGAGTTTCATCAACACTCTGTGGACCCAAGAGACCAGATCCTGGAGTCTGGAGACGGAAATGATGTCCTAGTCTGGCCTGATAGAGGATTTGAGCTGCTCAACAGTTCAGGGTCTCCTTCGTTTCATTATGTAGGAAAGATTTCCATCAGTCCAGTTTCTCAGCAGGACTCTTCTTAGGGCTGGGCGATATGGCCTCAAATCAGTATCCCAATATATTGATCAGTTCACCTCGATAACGATAAATGGACGATAACTACTCCACAAGCTGCTCACCCCCTCCCACTTTAACTTCGTCTACTTCAGCCGCTCCAACTTTCTCTCCGTCCTCCATCTCCTCACCTGTCTTTCCCTCTTTGTTACAGACTGGATGGGGTGGAGTCACGTCTCTGATGTAGGACAGCGTCTTAAAGGGACATGAGACCATAGCCTACCTACACACATCCAAAACCAACTTTGATTTATTTATATTTTGACACAGACAAAATGATGTTGGTTATTGTCGTAAATTTCGTTATCAGTAAATTTTCGGTTTATCGCTCAGCCCTAACTCTTCTCCTCCAGAGCCATGCTGTCATAATCCTTGTTGTCAGAATGTGGTTTAGCTGAAATATGAAGGTCTTCCCTGAAAAAGTCTTTGTCTGGATGGACGCAGATGTTTCTCCTAAACCTGGAGATATTGTTTAAAACTAAGGATGCAGAATCTATTATGTCCAGTTCTATGTTAAAAGGGTGACTGGACTACCAAGTAAGTCCAGTTGTCCTTTCCAAAAGAGTGTCAGATTTTGATTTCACAGAGAAGTGATATTGAGTCCATGCGATGACTCCAACTACAGAGTCCTGATGCTCCTAAACCTGGAGATATAGTTCAGCATTAATGGAGCCTCCACAGATGTGGAAGATTTTGAGCTGTGCTCCAGTATCAAGCTGGTTGCTGATTTAGAGTGGGATAGATGGAGATGCAGAAATGCAGAGATGGACAGGAGTGAGGCTGATGCACCAAGAGAGCAGGAGGGTCCACAGCAGCAGCAGCGATCCAGAGGAACCTACAGCATGATGGAGCTCAGGAACTCCCAGGAGAGGACTGTATTTGTGACTCTGACTCTGTTCATTCCAGTATCTATATCTGTAAATGTCGCACACTGCACCTTTAAGTTTGTGGAGCAAACACCAAGAGTGCTGCTATGACAGAGTGGGCAGAGCTGAGTGTGTTTAGGAGCCGGGCAGGAACTGAACATCTATATTTCCCAGCAGACCTCAGATAGGGTCTAAAGGTGAGCTCCGGCCTGAGGGCGAGCCTCTGGCTGTCTGTCTCCCTCAGAGATCTGCTCAGCTCCTCTGTCGTGTCGATTAACCAAAGCTCCCCTATAGAACCTCACACACGGAGTGACTTTTTACCGTCTCTGCTGCTGCTTTTGTTCACGCTCACCTAGAGATCTGCTTCAGATGCAGATCAAGAACATCCAGGTGGGAAAAAATGACTGACATCTATCGACTAAAGAGGCAGACGTTCTGTCGTATGAGCGCTGATTACAAAAAACAAAAGTTGCATTCATTTCTATTTCGGTTTCCTCAGATGCTGCTGATACGTACCTCAGAGCTGCGTCGATGTTATTCTCTCTAAGTATTGCCCGTAGCTGTGAAGATGATAGATGAGTGTGGGCGGATGTTCCTGGATTCAGAGGAGCGCTGCACATCTTCACCCACTGATCTGTTCTCAGGATAATTGATGCTGTGTGTTTAATTCTGCTGCATTGTTCGACTTCTCTATCTCACATCATGTCACTGATGTATCAACAGCTTTTCTGGCTTGCTTTGCGGATCTAAAGTTCCCCCCCTGTAATGACACAGAAAAATCTGAGGGATGATTTGCATTTTTATGTTGCAGAAGCTCCGCACATGAGAGGAGAATTAAGTGACGAATTACAGAATAAAAACAACAAAATCTCGATTCGCTTGATTTGATTTGATCTGAGAGAAAACCTCGTCTTTGTTTCTGCAAAATGAATTCGGTGAATCAGATTACACGCCTCCAGAGATCGAACTTACTCTCATTAATCTAATCCTGTCTGTTTGTCTGTAGTTCTGATTATTCCTCACAAAAAAAGATCACGATAAATCATAGAGCGTTTTTTTTTTTTTCTTTTAACCACAGCGGGGAAAATCCATCTCAATTAACCTGATATTAAAAAACTCTAAATCAATTAGGAGCAGGATAATTTAGGCAGGAGCCTCTCAGGAGGGAAGACGACGAGTGTTTCACGTGTTCTCAAACTGTGAGTGACAGAAACGCTGGATTTGATATTCCGCTCAGATGACCAGGATACAGTGAGAGTGATCAGAGTAACGTTTCAGATCTTTTCATCATATGACCTTTCTTTAAAAAAAACTGCTCCATTAGGACGTTTTTTAATCCGACAGTAAAAAGCTGCACACTTCCCAAGGTGCACCGCGTTGTCTGCAGCCGGTCCACGCTACTTAACACGCAACACAAATACTTATACATGCAGACACATTCAGAACTCATTAACTCTGTCTGACTCCTACTGTCCCCCCTTTACTCTGACACACACACACACACACACACACACACGTACGCAAGGCTTTTGCAATCTGCATGCACCAATATGAGAGAGGCACACAAGCGAGAAAAGGGAAGCCTGAATTAGATTACTTGGGATCACTGTGGCATGAAAGGCCCACAGATAAGTTCCTCTCTCTCTCTCTCTCTCTCTCTCTCTCTCTCTCTCTCTCCCCCCTGCTGCACTCCTCGATGTAAGCGGAGAGGAAGTACGGTAATGTAAGAGCAGAGCCGTCAGCCCCCCTCCTTACACACACACACATACACACCATCAAAATATCTCCTGCACCAGAGGGAGAACAAACTGAGTGATTCGGGTTGAAAACAGGTCCGTGTACACAGAGAGGAGACGCAGTAATTGAGTCGTGCAGACGGAGAGTTGATGTGTGTGGTATAGGTGGACAGAATACTTGAAAATATGATGATTGGATGTACCGACTGGAAGACCAGGGGAGGATCACACAGTCACGAAACAAATATTGAGTTACATTAGGTTGGCGCTCTTATTGTGAAATATGGGAATATCATTAAGAAAGCACAGAGGAGGGTCAGACCTAATGACTCAGAGAAGCCTGCCAACAACAGAGCGTCACGTTTTTAGCACTCGCTCGTTCTTGGCTGAATCTTGATGAACAGAAGTGGAAAAAAAGTACATGTTGCAGGAGTATTATTTCGTTTTTCCTCGACTCTGAGATTCAGAATTATAACCTTCTGCACAAAGAATGTCTGCATGTCGTCCTTGGATGTACATGCTGCAGGTTTTTATGTTTCAAAGCCTTGCAGCACGAAAAACCTGCTATTTCACACATCCTTTTCATTCCCTGTGTAAATTGCGCCCTTGGTGCAAATTGTCATACTGTAGAGGTGATGTTTAAATCCTAAGACTGTGGTTCGGCAGTATTCAGCAACAGATCTGTAAAATGTCGATTTATGTCTTCAGGCGAGCTGTAGACATATCATACTCAGCCAGCAGCGGCACAGGAACATTGACATCCCGTCAGAGTCTTCTCTCTCACCCCTGCTTAAAGTCCAATACTCCTGATTTTACTCTCTCTTGGTTCTGCCGCTCACAGAACAAAAGTTGATTCTCTGTAACCCCCAGTAGTAGACTTCACCCTCAGTCTTCAGTGGATTAGCAAGACCGCATCACAGACACTTAGTGTAAATGTAGAAAGATATCACAGAGTGGGGCTTTAGAAAGAATCTGATTGTGCACCTGTGCAACAAAAATACAAAGAGACAGTCTGAATAATCGCAAACATACAGCAAAAAAGTAGAGAGGTGATACCTCAGTATCATGTGCATGCTTTTCACCTTTCACCTCTTAGATATAAATGTACTTTCACACCATTTTGATGCACCTCAATGGCTGCTGACATAATTCACCGGTGAAACAAAGACATGCTCATCTAGGAGACCAATGCACCCACCTTCTCCTCACTGAAACATGCATTACTAACCCAAACTTTAGCTATCACTCAGTTCCACAGCAGAACAGATTCTTGAAAGTGTGTTGGAAGGATCATAACTCTTTTATTTTCCTCTTCCTCGATTCTGCTAATCTGGTAAAGACTCCGCAGGAGCTCCTATTTGTCAACAGAGCTGTCAGTCAGTTGTCTCAACAATAAAACCCTTAAACCTAGAGACAGTCATTGGTTTCTACCGTAGAGTTGTAGTCCTACCATTGGTGCCTAAGGCAGGTCTGCAGCGTCCTTGATTATATCTACAGTAGGTCTGTCTGTCAGCTTTAAACCTAACGATACAAAACTCATGATCTTTAAAACTAACTAATTTAAGAATAACATTGGTTTAGCATGTTTATTTTTGCTGTAAAGATCGGTTTATCTTGAATGGTTGTGTGTGGCTTCTGAAGCTTTTACAGACAGCCTCCAGTGGACACTTGAGGTACTGCAGGCTTTTGCATTCCTTGTCTGCATGTAAGAGATGACAGTTTTACAAAAAAATCAACATTAAATGAATATGATGTGCAAATTTTGTAATATTAAAGGCAATCATAGAGGGATGAACTCTTGCTCATTGGTGGTACCCCCTTTGGTGCGTCAGGTGGCGAGCCATCAGGTGAGTCACCATAAGTGCATTAGTATCAGAGCCCCCTCTGAGCCTGATACTCTTATAAACTGTATTATTATGAGTTTGAATAAAGGATCTGATAAAATCCTGAATGCATGTGAGACTTAGATGTAGTTTTACCTAAATGACACTTTAATATTCATGATCTCAGCTCTGAAAATGTCAAAGAACATCACAAACCTTCTTATATCTCAGAGGCCGGTTTTAGCAGACGAGGGTTTTTAATCACAGCAAAGATGGACTCAGGGTCCCCCCCTTTAATGTGGTTATTTAAGGTCATTGTCACAGTTCTTGTGTTTTGTGTGAAGACATGAAGTCAAGGTTACGGATGAAAGGCGGAGTGAAAGGGAAACTGAGGGTTAGAGATAGTGGAGGGGAGGTGGGGGTGAGTGCAGGAAACTCCCCCATCTTTTTTAATCAAGTAGAGAGGGACGACTTCACAGAGGCTGCTGAAGGCGTCTGTTGACACAACAGCTCTGTGATTCTGCTGGAGAAGGTCTTTTCATCTGTAATTAGCTTTAATTAGTCTAATAAGTTTCCCTGGTAATGAAAAAGCTTCTGTAGTTTTCTTCTGAACAGGAATAATCCTCCGAAACTGAACGAGGATCCATGACTGTCTGTCCCTAAAGGTTGTAATGTAATAAAGCTAATGAGTGTTCGTAATGGGAAGCTTATTTTGGGTTTGATCACATTTATGGCCTATTACTTGAATGGCTCCTCCGACGTATGCTCTGCCCTTTCATGGCGTGGTCTGAATTACTGCGCCCTTGCTGGAATTGATTATTATAAAAAGCTCTTTTTATTGCATTTTCCCAGCCGAGCTCTCATGCTCTCTGCTACAGGTGACACCTCTGGCAGAGCGGAGACACGGTTTCTTAAAAGAGGAGCTCTTTCCTTTTTTTCGCCGGGTTTCCTTTGAAGAGAGCTCCTCCTGCGTGTTGTCACAGACCCACCTGCATCAGGAACGCTCAGAGCGCCGCTCACCACTTTGTCACCAATTTCAAACCGTGAAGCCGCTTTTCTGCAAATGCAGCAATTATTTCAAAAGCAGAAAATGAAAAGAGGACTCAAAAGTTGGAGTCGGTTTAGCGTGCCGCTGAAATTCCTCAGAACTGGTCCTGTCGACTCGAATAGAGCTCATCTGTCCACGCTTGTCTCCTCTTCTCCTCTCATTTTCATCTTCAGACAAACAAACATAAATTCAAACATTAACAATGTGGATTAATTGGCTCCCTCGTCGCCCTCCGCCTCCTCATGCTGGCATCCTTTATTTCACTTAAGGTGTGAGGGAGCGGTGTGCTTTTTTGGGTCACGTCGAGATGGATCTTTAAGGCAGTAATTGGATGCCTGTGCACAGTAGGAGGCTGGTCCATTATCTTTTACCATTGTGAAGTAATACGCTCCTGTCCGGGCCGCCCTCATCATCATTACCCGAGCTGTGGACGCCCGGTGATAGAGCGGGAGCAGGAGGACAGGGCATACATCATATCTGGACTCATCCGTCTTCCCGCTTTGGCTCAGACACCAAACTGTGCTCACTCACACGAGCGTTCGCAGGCACGGACACGAGAGAGAAATGAAAGCAGCCGTTTGTATTCACGTACCGATCCAATGTATCGTTAAACAATACATCATCACCGCGGCCTTCTCTGGCCACTTGTGCTCTCACATGATAAAGTCATCTATCAACATCCTCCGATGAATGTTTCATTTTACCCCTTTCGATTCTATTCCCTCTGTTGCAATGCACATCTCCTCTGCCAGGAAAGTGAAATCTGGGGGCCCATTTATCAAGCGCACAGTTAGGCATACAGACATAAGCACTTGTATGCCAGCTAATCCTGCAGAAACGCCGCACGGCTGCAGGTAATATTATGCAAGCTGTTTATCAGAAGACCGTACACCTTTGCTAGAAAGTGCCAGATGTTTTTTTTTTTTTTTTTTCTTCACATGAGTCACACAGTTTACAACAAGCAGCTGATGGATGGACCCCTGGCGAGCGATCCATTAGTATCTACTACAGCTTAGGGGCCGATGATTAAGTGGTCGCTCTAATTGAGGCTGCCACAGTGTGCATGTGTGGCGTTCTACATGTTATGCTAATTAGGACAACGGATTGTGACAAATGGTCACCGAGTCCAGAGTCCTTGAGGCTGTGGGGCTCAAAACTTCCCATGATCCTTTGCTTTCACAGGATGTAAATCGTAGGACTGAAAGCCCTGCAAAACAATGACATAATGCGTTACTATGGCAGTCAGTGATTGACGACCAAAGGAAGCAATCGTGGCGGATAGGAGATAGTTGCAGTCCAGAATACTCTCATACAACTAAATCTGGTTGTTTTTACAAAATCAGCTCTGAACAATAAAGTCGACAAAGTCCGGATTTCTTGTAAAATCCACTCACTATGTGAGACCAGCAGATTTACCACAGGATTTTCTACTGGGCAGAGAAGATCGGCGTCATTTCAGAGACTGTCCTGATCTGATCCCTCAAAAAAAAAAAAAACAGCGACAATCCTCACCAACCCTGACCTGACGACAACGCCATAATTCAAGATGGCAGCGCAGTTCATCAACAGTAAAGAGTAGCAGTAAAGTTCTCGTAATGTTTTATTTATTAGCACTGTTTTGTTTCTGTAAAATCAAATAAGTGCTACAGTAGAATTCATAGATGCAGAGGTGCAAAAATGAACCACACCAAGACAGAACAAGCTGGCAGCCCTAGAATCCCTAGAACTGTTCCTTCTACCCCAACTGCATCATTAGTCCTATTCCCATAAACAGCCTCCATGTTGGTGTCTGATAGCCAACAACATGACTTCTTCTGTAAACATGTTTTTGCTGGCCGGCTGAAAGTTCACCATGACCTGGACTCTCTCTGGCTGTATCCTGTTTCGCAATATCTTTGCTCCAAAAACACGTCTATTATTCGTGGTTTATGTCGTACTGCCCGATGTCTAACTGTGAACACGGTGCTACAGTGTTTGTACGAGTAAAATACTGTGTTATGCGTTTTTTACAACTGGTATAGCTAACAACAACTAACAACAGCTGACAACGGCTAACGATAGCTGACAGTTGTAAACAAAAGCTAATAACGGCTAACTGTAGGCGTCCCTCTTGGTTTTCCAACTTGTTTACTGGAACGCTGTCAAACTCGGGTGTGATGTCATTCCCAGCTCCGACATCTGACTTCTGAGGAAACTGGAATGCAACATAATTATTAGCTTTCATGAAATATTGTTATTTCTGTTGTTAGGTAAATTAGCCAATAGAAGGCCGCCTCCTTTTACAGACCAGCGGCCAATCAGAGGCTGTTTCTAGCAACACGAGAATATTCAGACTCCACATTTTTAAACTGAATCTGTAAACAGGTTTAGACTGTTATAGCAGAGGGACCTCTTCAGGGTGAGAGGACCCCTCTACAAGCTGCTTAGTATTCATTACAGCTCGCCTGAAACTATTCAGTGTTAGCAGTTATTAATATTGATTGATTTTTTATCTTGTTTTCATTATTCTGTATCATGGAAGATTAATAGATGCCGCGGGTCAACAGGCTGAGCCGGCATGTTGAAGAAGTTTACAGACCACATGATTTTATGCAAACTTCATCTTAAAGACAACCCCTCCTTTTTCAGAAACACTTCCTGACGCTCCCTGAAGCCCTTGTGGGGAAATGAGGAGGTGGTGAAAGTGTTTTTTTTTTTCTTCCGGTGCCAATCTGAAAGTCTGAAATGCTTTTACAGTGTGCGGCTCAAAGTGAGTGGGATTGATTTGTTACCTTTTGAAACGCACAATTATACATCCCTCCTTTGCATTCCTGCTATTTAAGCTTCAATTTAATGCATTCGGCTGCCACACAGCCGGCCTCTGCGAAGCGTGCACTTTACCGTGACATCAGAAAATTATCAGTCACTGTTAGAATTAAGCCAGCCTTCCCACAATGCTTTTAAAACCACCTCTAGCTGTGAGGTCAAATAACTTGTTTATCGTGCCGCAGGAATCCTCCGAAGGTGACCTATGATGCGCTGCGTGAGTCAAGTATAAAACATTTTTCACTCTGCTTTGCCTACAGAACTCTGCCAAGACCTGCACCCTCTGGAACCACTTATTTCCCGGTTCCACTAATTGAATGCTGTGAACCTTCCTCCTTGTCACTGCAGCCTGTCCGTTCTACTAAACCTGTCAGTTATGGTGGAAACAGCAGTTTGCACGGCGAAGACAAAAGTGCAGAGACAAAGTAAAGGGCAGGAGACTGACAGATCAATCTCAGACTGACACAGTAAATGTCCAGATCTCACATCTGCCCGTAATTGTTAACGTCCCGCTTCACATTCTGGACCAGCTCCTCCCATTCCGACTTTAATCCCGGCCCCACTGAGGTTCGGGAGCACTGTGTGTACTTTTTCTTCTTTCAGCAGTAATGGAGTCTATGGTGGGGTTGACCTTTGTGCCTGCTGAGAGAGGTCTGTGTCCAGAGGGCAGCTAAGCCAAGCTAAGCCAAGTTAAGCTGGCAGTATGGATCTCGATCAGAGCCGGGCGAAGAAATCAGAGAGAGATCAGGAGGTCATCTCCTGCAGGCATGGCTGGCTGCTGGTGAAGAACTCTTCATCGATCGGCTTGAGTGTGATAGATATCGGGCTGAAATTGAGCAGACGGGCGCGAGCGGGGTTGTTTCCTCGCCTTCTGGCCTCTGGGCCTCGGCTCGATGGGCAAACAACAGGGGCACCGGAGAGACGTTTCTGTACCGGGGCCAGCATCAGTCAAAGCGCCCGGCAGCTCCCTCCTCCCCGAGCCCCCGCCGCTCTCATCTGTAGGGGAGCGCGGCGCCGGCTGTGTCCCTGGTGCCTGACCTTGATTCTCGCCGAGCTGAGTCTGACTGTTGTTGAAATTCTCCAGGGACAGCCGCTCCTCCCTCCTGACCCATTGATCGAGATGTATTACAGGTATCATATTCATGAGAATTGCAGGGGATTCGTCCTATAAACTTAAAATATTGTACTCCCATGTCCCGCCATGGTTTATTCACAAGCCCTTCCTCGCAGCAGGAGGTGTAATTCATGTCCACGGGGCTCCGGAGGGCGGCTCCATCTCTGCAGCTCTAGCCATCAATAATAGCCGGCTTTATTTTGAAAGTACAGACACAGATGATAACAACCTTCCTTGTAATACGCTTTGATATTATCGACAGGCTTGTTTACAGAGATGCCCTGAAGATAAACAGATTACGCCGCTGTCATTAGAGGAATCAGACACCGTTCATTATGTAATTAATGTTGAGAATATGTTAGCATGTCCCTACAGTGTCAGAGTCAAATTATAAATCATGTTCATTCAATGATAATTTACAGTTCAGACAGAAGCATCAATACAGTCCATGAAATGTCCACTGAATCTTCTTCTTCTTATTGCAGCTCGGCCTTGTTTTCGGGTTTGCGAGGGCAACCAAACAACATAAATCACTCCACCTTTAATCCGAACTTCTTCTGTCGGACTTTCTGCAGCTCCTTTTTCCTTTAAGGTGCTCGGAGAACTTTCTAGAAGGATCCACGGACAAAGTTTTGTCTTTTGATGTCTTCAGTCCTGCGAGCTCGATCATCAAAAGTGGATTTAGGTCAGACTTTCAGAGGCAAAAAAAAAACGCCGTCCTGCTTACTGTAAGTCAATGAAGTAAATTTTTAAAGCGGATGTTTAAACTTTTAGGTTTTCGGGGAGGAGAGTCTCTGCTCTCGGAGTGACCTCAAAGAATCACAGAAGCAACGAGCCGAGCAGCAGGTCGGATAAGTACGCTGTTTAACAAGTTGTGGTTTCGAACGGGTCATTTGCTGGACTGTCTCGCGGCCAAAGGTGGAAACTATCTGAAACTTATTCTGTGGTTTCAAGGCAGGCGGTCGTAAAATACAGCAAACAAACCCCAAACCCTTTATCTAATACCACTAATAATGCTGAGTCTCAAACTTTACAGTTGTTATCAGGGTTTTTTATGCTTTTGAGTGACTGTTTCCATGGCGACTGAATCTGAGTTGAATATTTTTGAGTCAAAAAGAGGGAAGCAGATGGAGAACATGGCTGCTGAGGATGGGGAGAGGGATACAGGAAACAGTTGACCAATCACAGGCATGAGGTCCACGCCATTTCAACACGTGGTTACACACGTGTGGAAGCCTACAGCCGAGGTCTGACACAGAAGCATAAAACTGTAAAAGGAATATAAGATGATCCCACTGAGTTCGATGTTTTTCATCAAGCTGAAAAAGTTCTGCTCGTGTCTAAAACAGCAATAATCCAATCAGTTCTCCATATTTTCATGATTTAATGGATTAGATCTGCTGCTTATAATGATGGAAATGGACATCAAAGAATCCTTGATATCACAATGATCTCCACCCAGGACTTAAACTCATCCAGGATCAGGAAGTTGGCACCAAACATCCCCGCAGAGCGGACCCCCCTCTCCTCAAACTGTTCCCACTTCTCCTCTCCAAGAAGCCAAACAGCGACGTACGCCAAAACATCCCGACACAAGAACAGCTTCCTCCCACGGGCTGTCACTCCGATTAACAGTTAACTCAGTCACAGAGTGTCAGAGACAATCCCAGAGCAAGAACGCAGAGAAACAAACATCCACTCCGCCTGCGAACCGCCGCCGTCGTCATCGCTCCGGCTGTGTGAGGACTCATTTTCATGCTCTTAATGTCATCGCTGCGTCGACTGAGGAGCTCGGTTCAGACCCGGTGAAGGTACCAGTACGTCACACTACGGCAAGTCCACTCGGACAAACTAAATATGTTCGGTTAAAAGCCCCTCTTGGTTTTCTTTATTTCTGTTTGTCATTCAATTGACCTCAAAAAGTTCTCTCCATATTAAACAGAGAATTACAGTTTACTGCAGTTTTTAGATGGCTTTAATCGTATATGTTAACTTTTTTAAAGGAAAAAACTGATACGCAGGATCTCCATTTATCAACAGATAAAAGAGGCGCTAATCCGGCTGTCATAAGTCCACTGTGATAAGTCGCGATAGATTTCTTCGTGAAATTCGTCCATGTTTTCTCCGAAGAGCTACAATCCCATGAAACCTAATCTGGCGAAAACAGCTTCTGTAATGTTCAGACCGACCACGATCTTCTACATCATCCGAACCAACTTCCTGCCAATTATACAGCGTGACGTCATCAATAAGCGCCGGGCTCCAAGCCGATCTGCCGATTTTAATGCATTTTACGGCAGTTAGTCGTTTCTATTGCTACCTTCCCGATCCGTACTGCACAAGTGCAAATTTATCCTTTAGCCTTACAACTTTGTTTAAACTGCCGATCGAATTCAGAAACTAGCAGGCGATGTGACAGGCTAGCTAAAAGGAGGCCTGTCACAGAATTCACCCCTGCCATCTGTAGAAGGTAACTGCAGGTTTCCTTCAGATTCATTCCGGTCTAAACTTCAGTTTCCCGCTCTTTCAGGAAACAGGTTAGCCTGTGCTAGCTTCTTTAGCTAACCTAACGTATCGGAAAGGTGTGGTTCAGCCCTGATCGGCAGAGTGTTTCATCTAACTTTGGCCGGAGCTTGAAAAAGTGAACATCTATCATTAATGTCCCGTCAGCCATGATGTCCACCAGACCTTTCATGAGTGGGTGACTCCCACAGTGTACTCTGACAGACACTGAAGTGCCCTTTCCACAATGTCTCTTAATTACTGAACGCAGTACCTGTTGAAGTGGCCCCTCAACATGCCGGCTAATTCCCGGTCACCGATTCATCCTGTCCACATGATCCACGCCATGATCCCCCATTACCTCTGCTTTTAAAGTGACACTTTCCACAGTCACATCCATTGTCAAAGCAGCCATTAAGTTAATCCACTCCTTACCAGTCATGGTCGGCAGTAATGAGCAGATCAGGCCTCTGATCGGCGCGTACGGTTGGAGACGGCTCTTTTGTTGCGCTGTGTTCTGCAGCCAGCCAGCCGGGGAGAAACGAAGAAGAGTGGGAAAGGGAGGACGAAGACGGCGCCGGCTCGTCTTGGAGAAGGAAGAGTGGGAAGAGAGGAGAGTGGACCAAGAGAGAGGCCCTCATTAAAAGGCAGCGTGTTGGCTTCACAACCATCCCACCACTTCAATGCACTGTCATGTGGTGATGTATCGCTCTGCATGGCGCTACCAGGGCCTTTATTCCCACTCTCCTCCATGTTTCTCGCTTCTAGCCAATTAAACACCCACTGGAATAGAAGGGAGGAAGTGGCACAGTGAACGCCGCACAATGCGGCGAGAGGAGCTGATGAAAGGACATGTCTCTTTTAGTCTGCTTAATAGCTCCAGGACTCGGTATGAGTGGCGTTTAATGTCGACGGAGTATAATTTACTGCGCCTTCCAGTCCAAATTTCCGTTTCCTCTCTCGTACGGATGTTTTATCGCCGATTGGATGAAGCTGTTGATCAGAAATTTGAATATTTGATTTATTTGATGAATTTTGTAAACCACCGTCGGTGTGTTTCATTTCTGTTTTGATGAGTTTGCTCTTCAGGTGTCACCAAAGACCATAAAGAGGCTGCTGACAAATGTCCGATGACATGTCATCAGTTCTGGTGGATGAAGCTCCAGATGAGCCGTGTCCTTTTACTGCCTTGACTCCAGTTTTTTGGGGTGTATTTTCGAGCTGCAGCACACAGTATGTTTACCTCTTCCTCTGCAGCATGAATAATGCAGGCCCCCAAATAACCCCGACTCTCCACTGTGCTTGACCTGTTCATTTGTAGCTGTAGCCAGGCTGCCGGGGTCAGAAAGTGGATGTGTTAGCAGCAGAGGCTAATCGCAGCACCAGAGCAGCTCCACTACTTCTCATGCTGCCTGTGTCATTCAGGCTGACACCATAAATCTCACTTATTTTCAGATCCAAGCGAGACACAGGCAGAAATTACGGCCCAGAGCACATTACCAGGCGCTGCGGCGAGCTGAATGCTAACACAGATCCGCGATAAAGCAGACAGGCAGTTCTCTTCTCCCAGATTATTGAACAAAAAGACTGCTTTCTGTGAGACTGGAGAGGGGAGATCAACTGGTAAGCAAAGCACAAACAGCAGAGTCAACAGCTGACAATCAAATGGACTTCAGGGTTTCTGCAGACCTCTTTGATAATCTGAGCGAGGCCGTTTGCACAGTCGGAAAAGTGTCACTTGTGTTTTCCCAAAACTATAATTGTTTTCTATTTACATAATATAATGGAGGGAAGACAGAGAGGACAGATGTCAGAGAGATGGAGGGATAAAACTAGACGAAGGTGGAGTACGGCGGTATAATGGCGGTAAAAATAAGACAAAGCTGATTGGCTGTTGTACTTTGATACCTAATCAGCTTTTAATTCTGTAACGTGAAGGTTCGATGTGAGGCGGTCGGATAATTCTCATGATGAGAAACAGCAGGATGGAGACAGATAACTTTTACTCTTCAGCCATCTTGTCATCCCCCACAACACAACCCAAAAACTGAACATCCTGGACAACCCTGATCACATGTCACGGCACTGACCAATCAGAGGCTAGGAACTCGAAGTAAACATAAACAGCTGCAGAAAAAAGTATTTCAACTTGTAAATATGACCATGTCAACACTTTGTGAACAGCTCTCTTTATGAATTCTATAAACACAATAACAATATATGAATTGAGTTCACTGTTAAGGCTTAGATTACCCAGACTTTCAGCCAGTAAGCTTCTTATTTCAGGTGTTACTCAGACAACCAAACATCCCAGAAGTCCAAATTCACCAGAATTTACCAAGTGCTTCATTTTGAGGTTTGGTTCAGTCTCACAGGAACTTTACAGTGAGGTTATATTTACAATATTGATGATCCGTCTTATCAATTAGTTACCAAAGATGTTTGTTTTTGGGGCCGATACTGATTTTTCCTCCAGGATTAATTTTCAAATTAAATTTTGAGTTTAATTTTGACACCTTGACTTTGTTCTCTAACTGCTTAATTATAAAAACATCCTGATTAGTTCCTCACCTCTGAACCTGCAGATCTGAGTTCAGTGGTTTGCAGCATCCTGGACGGACAGAAATGTCACATCAGGTTAAAAATCAGTTAACTGCGGTTTTTAAACGCCTATTCTTTGCACTCTTCTGAGCTGCAGATGTCCATGTTTTTAACTTAGGTGACTGAAAATCTCTCTTCATGCTTAATGATACTTGATAATACTCTAAGCTTGTGCTACAATGTGATCATTAGCAGCAGCAGCTCTAGAGGATCCTGAATGTTTAGCACCGTTTTCAACCATCAGTATCTACAGCCTTGAATACTTTTTTTTTTTATAATGAAATATTTCTGAATCAGATCATAACCTTTAATTTAACTGATACCACAGCAAAGTAAGAGTACACTGTAAGGCAGGGAGCGGAATATCTGCAGAGAGCGACACCAACACAAGTCAGCTTTGTACGAGTCTAGACATCGTGTTAAGGAGGATCCACCTCTTTTCTTACTTTTGAGACATCTAAATTTACCTGAAGAAACTTTTTCTTTTATCCCGGTATGAGTTTTATCTCATAATATAAGTTTTATCTCAGTAAAATGAAAGAGCAGAAAAAAAAATCAGGATTCTAGGCTCACTTTTTAACTCTAACAGGAATAAAAACCTAAATCTGCTCCTTTTTCTGCCTCCACATTCCCATGAATCACCGCGTTCACGTTCAGACCGCTGTAAGATGACTGAGTAACGCCGCCGATGTGCGCCGTTGGTCTCCATTGGATGTTTAATTGTGCTGTCTGTGTCTGTGTGTGTGGACCATTGATGCATCACTGTGAGATCCCGCTGAGGCTTATTACTGCCAGGCCCTGCTCTCTGCAGCTCTCAGCCTGCTGGGTCATCTCCAGCCGCTGTAATCTAACATTAGCCTCCGCTTTCACCGGGTCCCGAGCATTTACCCCATCATGTATTATAGATGACCCTCTGGAAATGGAGGAATCCCAGCAGACACAGAATTAATTTACAGCATCTCTTGATTTTAAGGGGAATTGAATCAAAGTCAGCAGCACAGGAGGAGAGGGGTTTATACTGCTATATAACACTGTCACAGTCTATAAAATTGTAATGAAAGCCATTTGAAGATTAAGTGTTTTTTTGTGATTCATTGGTATCTCTTGGCTCGACTAATAATCATTTCACTCCAGAGCCCAACGCTCTCAGTAATTGATGCTCACAAACGACTAAGAGGCTCCTTTCAACCACGCGCCAGTCTTCGTCTCTCCTTTTCTTTCCCGATGTGTCTTATTCGCAAACACTTTGGGGTCTTTGGAAACCCGGTTAACGGACGGCAGACTGGAACAGTCTGCAGTCGTCAGGTTTATCAACATTACTCTAAATGAGCGTGACATTTCATTCAACAGGCGGCGAAATTTCTCCGTTGAAAGGAAAGTAATGGCGGCCTCCATTGTAGCACAGCGCTGAGAGTTCATTGAAGGCCAAAGACGGGTATTCGGGGATACGTGTCCGTGGCTTTTGTGCGAGACCGTCCCAAAAGCAGAATGAAAACAGAGAGACTTTAGTTCTTCTGTACAATTAGCCAAAGAGACAGTTCAGCCCCTAAATTACAACACGCTGCATTCACTGTATTGTGTGGAGAGAATTACACTCTGACCTAAATGGCAGCTATTTAATGTGCCGCCCATGTTTCCATTGAAATCGAAGTAATTTAAGTGCAATTCCTTTGGGTAGAAGGAGACGATCCAGAGTGTGTGTATGGGTGACCTAATGCAGTAAAAGTTAGCTCAGACTTAACTTAATTGGCCCCCAATTATCTCCTGTGACAATTCAGGAAAGAGAGGAAGAGAGTGGGTGTTTAATGAAAGGTTAAGATTTATGTTCATCGTGATGAAGCCGTACTATCACCGTTAAAGAACCGGGGCTGTCTGGACCGCTGGAGTCTCTGAAGGTACCTTACAGTCCAGAGACGAACCGCATTTCTACATAGAGGCTAGTTAAGCTGATTGGCTGCTGAGAGCTCATTTACACATGATATACTGCCTGAGTGTTACAGTATAGCCTAAACTAGAGCTTTTCTTCAGGGGTGCATCCATTCAGAGCGTGCAATTACAGACCAATCACGTCACTGTGTGTGGTGAAAGTCGTCCCATTTAGGATCCTCGAAAATCAGACTAAAAAATACATTTGTGTAATATCCATCCCATACCACGTACTTGGGCTGGGAGATAAACCCAAAATTTACTCATACCAAAATTTACGACAATGATAGACGTCGTTTTGTCCATATCGGTATATTCGGTGTCAAAAAAATGTTGGTTTTGGATGTGTGTATGTAGGCTATGGTCTCATGTCCCTTTAAGACGCTGTCCTACATCAGAGACGTGACTCCACCCCATCCAGTCTGTAACAACAGTCCTTAAAAGTGGCAAAAAAATTGCAATAAATGGGTCCCGGGGAGTCATACTATCAGTGTAACTGCCACAGCCCCACCTATTGGCTAAACAGTGGAGTAGTTATCGTCCATTTATTGTTATCGAGGTGAACTGATCAATAAATCGTGATATTAATTTGAGGCCATATCGCCCAGCCCTACATACACCAACACATACACGTCTTTATTTGCCTCCTGTTGTGAGATATAAAGCCAAAAACCACCTCCCTAACATGTTGTATTGGCGGAGCTGAGACACGCACAGAAGTGATTTAGTCGATGGAGCTGCAGGACCGTCGTTTGGAGATGCACTGTAAGTTAAAGGAGATAGTTCGGGTCTGTGCAGTCGTGGCTGGACACTGGAGAAGCTGTGATTGGTGGACAGACCTGTCAATCACTCATCTTTCTAAAATTATAAACATCTCAGAAAATGGACTCTTGGACACAAATCAGCTTTTAAGAACACAGTCAGTCAGTGATTGGACCTTTATAGGTCAGCTGATCACAGAAAGAGCCTCTGATTGGTTGACACAACTTAACAAAGATAGCAGCCTTTCATTTGCACAGTCAGCTGAAATTAACTCATCAACACAGATTACCTTTGAGTTTGAGGGATGGGGTCCAGACATTCAAAACATTTTATCTCCAAAAAGCTGCCGGTCTCACAGAGCGAGTGGATTTTACCATCAGAATAGAAGAGTAAATCTTTGTTATCATTATACATGTACAATATAATTGAGTGCAACCCTTCTTAGTGCAAATACGGACATAAAACAGTAAACGAAAATATATACTGTACATCACATTTAAACCAAAATTGCAATTAAGTTCCATTCTTGCGTTGTGGTAAAAACAGTTTTTTAACCTGTCTATCTTTGTTGTAATCAAACAGGTGGTAACCCCGTCAGTCAGTTTATCATATTATTCTATTTGTAAGGAGAAAAGATCTCATTGAGGAAACCATTAAGCATAAAGCAAAACAAATGTCCTCAGAGCTGCTTATACTTTATTTTATCTTAAATTATTGGTCCCTCTTATTTTCTTAAACTACGTTTTCAAAATGTTCAATAACTATCATCGATTTATGACCCTGGATCTACGGTCTCCTCTTGAGCGTTTATTTATAGAGAGGACCTAGCTGGTATGTTTGTTAATGGAGTCTGAGGTGAAGGAAATCGATGAAACAAACAAAGACGATTATACAGATAAGAGACGTCCACGTAGATGTTCATGTATTCTAGGTTTGAAACATGTCCTTTCAGCGCTCCTATGAGGAGATTACACATGCACAAGTGGAGGCTAATCGCAACCAGCAGAGACTCTAAAGAGGGCCTTCAAATCACTTTGGATCAGGGACGACATGAATAAAAGCCGGATCCACCGGAGCTGCAGAGTCCATGTTACATTACTGAGGATGTGCTCGAGCAGAGAAGCAAATGATTCACAGGAAAAGGCCGGCGTAATGGAGCATGCATAATTCTCTATCGAACATGAAATATAATTCTTGCAGCTTTTCATTTGGCTCCTGTTGATAATAGAGTAGAATCTAAATTTTATCAGCCCATCGGTAATTTTAATGACCAGCCAACCGCAATGTTATGCTAATTACTTTCATCAATTAGTTCGCCAAAGAGTGTGGCAGCGAAGGCAGTTTTTTTGTTCCAATAATTAGATTCACAATATTTGGAAAGACCACAAAGTGGTGCGGTTTTTATTTCAAGTAACTCTAAAAAAGAGAAAACAAAACTGACAGCAGCTGCACAGAAAGGATGAGTTCATTCAGCTGGGACGGCCTTGGCTAACACGCACCTTTCTTCTGAGTGTGTTTTAAAATACAAAAGAGACAAAAATAAAGTTTGAACATAATAAAGCTCAAATTTTCCTTCAGAAAATATAAAAAAAACTGTCAAATATTCAGTAAAAACACCAAAAGAAACAGCAAACAGTTTTTAAGATTTAGTCTGCGGACTAAAAGGTCTTTTTAGTTTTAATTCTTTCTTTCTTATGAAGTAACACAACACTCCTGCTTTGTAAAGTGATCACAGCAGGTTATCTGTGTGTGGATCAGGCATGTTGTGACGTAACGTCAGAGCGAGAGCCTGAGATGACACACTTCTGTTCGGCGTTAAAGGAAAACACTTCTCCTCATATTTCCCTCTCAGGTTGTCAGTCTGTGACAACAACTCAGAAAATATCTGATTATTCTTTAACTGGTGTCTCAGCAGAACTTCACCTCTCTTCAGCCTCTGCCTCTCTGCTGATATTACATTAAAGGGATATCCCAGCGTAAAACTAAGTGAATTTTACTCCCTAAAAGAACAGTTAGTGGGTGTTACTTTTTACACAGCTTCGTTGTATTTGAACAGTCTGAACATTTTACCTTTACAGTGGAAATCTGTGACAAGCTGTTGGACTCTAACTTCATTCCTCATCGAGCCATGCATGTGCGATTTCCTTCCATGCTCTGACTCTTTGTGTACGACAGAGACACGAGGTCATCTAAATTAGAAACGGGCCGATAAATCAGTTGGCATATTAATCGAGCCAATAATCAGTAATAGCGCCTCTTCAGGTTCTTACCTTCGCCAAGGAGGTTTTGTTTTCGGTAGCGTTGGTTTGTTTGTTTGTTTGTTTGTTTGTTTGTCTGTGAACAACTTAAAAGAGAAAGTTACAGACGGACTGACCTGAAATTTTCACCAGAGGTGCGTCTAAGCCCCAGGAGGATCCCATTACATTTTGGTGGTGATCCGAATCGCCTTCTGGATCCAGGAATTTTTTGAAGGATTCTTTATCATCGTGAGATAGGGCACATTTTGGAATTTTAGCATTTAACTCTATAAAAATGTCCAGAGTCTTTAGTGAAAAATGACACAAAAGGATCTCAGTGAGTTTTATGAGGTGTCAAAGGTTGATCCTGATCCAGACTAAATTCTGGATACTGTGATCCAGAACACACAAAAATAAGGGTGTCGTTGGAATTTTTAATGCTGAAAGATAACCAATGGGCGGCACAGTGGTGTAGATGGGTGGTACAGTGGTGTAGTGGTTAGCACTGTCACCTCACAGTCAGAAGGTCCTGGGTTCAGAACCCGGGTCAGGGCATTTCTTGTTTTAGGAACATTATGAACAGTGAACATACCAGTTTAAACACAAATAAAAGTTCATAAAAGACACGTAACAGTAAAAGTTTTGGTGTGAATCTCAATATAAGGAGGACATGAGCTGCTTGGCGGAGGTTCTTCTCTTCCTGTTCTGTCTGATCTTGTCCTGACTTTGACCTCTGACCGGGTCTGTGCTGACGCCTCTTTCTCATTTTGTCTCCAGGACTCTGAGATTCTGAACACCGCCGTGCTGACAGGGAAGACGGTGGCCGTCCCGGTGAAGGTGGTGACTATCGGAGTGGACGCCTCGGTGACGGATGTCTCTGAAGCCGTCAAGTGTCGCTCCACAGACGAGGACGTGGTCAAGGTCAGTGAGACGAGCGTCTGCAGAAAAATAACCATCAAAGTGTTTCAAAACAAAAAGGTTGATCTTCTCTGCTTTGGTTGAAAATTGGTGTCATGTTTTCATGACATCCATGAAGTGTCTGACTCACACGTTCACTCTCAGTGCTCCGATGAACAGACAAAAATTAGCAGCTGACAATTACATCAGATTCGGAGGAGCCATATTTACATAATTCTTCCACCGTTGGAGGTTTGACTGGCAACATTTTAATTGGTTGTTGTGTCATCTTCTGCTGCAATTCTTTAATGGAGCAGGAGCTGCAAGTCAATGCTGGTTACATCAACTCAGTTCCACCCGCTTGTTAATTTTAAATCACACAGACCAAAAAAAAGAGGAAGAACAAATATGTGCATTGACTGTCTGACAGAGTTTGGGTTTGAAGACGGTTTGGAGACGCTGCATTAAAGCTTTCGTGACGGAAAGATGAGAAGATTTTCTATGTTTAGCACATCTATATAAATCCTCCAGAAGGATAAACAAACATCAGCAACAACATGAAAGTCAGTGTTTGATATGCACTGACTGCTGACAGGTTGCTCAAGTTTTCCTTTATTTTTAGAGCCCCTTTTAAACCCGGGGCACGAGGCACAACAGAAGAAAAAATCCCTCATGGCGTTTTTACAGTTGAGCCCTGATCTGATACTCCACACAAGAAGAGCCGCTTCCCAACAGGATCCCACTGACAGGAGGGGGAAAGACTCCCGCGTTCGGTGGTCTGTTTCCAGAAACGGCACCCTGGGGTGTGTTTGCTTGAACCTGTCAAAATCAGGGAGAGGTTGTTAGACGCTGCAAATCAAAATCAGAGGAAATGTTTACCGGAAAAGTCAGAATGAAACAAAAGTGAAATCTGTCTTACCATCGAAAAACGAGGCCATTAAAATGATTCACTCATCGATATTCTGGCACCAGATATTGATCAAAAAAATACAAGGTTACTTCATCATGTCTCCTTACAGTGGCACTAATGACACATGATACTAGAAAAAGACAACAGGAACATGTTGGGTGAAGTTGAGGGACGTGAAAATTTCTGATTAAACCAACAAAAAGGAAATAAAGAAAAACTGCACAAACATTTATGTTCAAGTATCAAGTCCTGACAAATCATACACCGTAAGTCCAAGTTGCTCTCCACCTTTGTAGAAACCTGCTAAAGCAGCTCAACCTGCACCTCCTCAGACATGGCGCTACTTTAAAACAGCGTTCACCGTCGCTGTTATCGCTGCCATCGCCCTGGCAACACTCTGTCTCCTCCATCGCCCCTCCCCTCTTTTCATCTTTGCAATAACTGCAGCTTGATCCAAATCGAACACTCTGAGATATACTTATGATGCTGTTGTTGTAGGGTGAAATGTGTCACTGCAAAGGTGTAGCGATGGCAAAACTCCACTCTAGAAAGAAACATCAGTTTTAAGTCTTTATTCTGAGATGAGGGGGAAAGTTGGAGGACATATCAGACACTCATGGAGTTAAGAGGCATCGAAGCTGAGTGGAAAAGTTCTGAGTACAGTTAGGTAGGGCTGCACGATTAGTCTAATTTAAAATGTAATCAGGTTATTTAGTAATGGCGATATTAAAAATACTAAAATCCTCAAATTGATTTTCCTCTCTATCATGTCTCGCACCTCCAGGCCACCGTAGGCTTCCCCTTCCTGCAGTTCCCCCATAGACCAGTGTAAACAAACATGGTGTTTGCAAAGTAAGGCGATAATTTCGTGGCTAGATAGGACAAGAGCGAGTCAGTCGTGTTGAATTGGTACGACTTCACAGTTGATGAAGAACAAACCACTCCCCGCTGTAACGTCTGTCTGAAGGCGGTATCAACCCGTCACCATGGAAACGCAATTTTTTTTTGTCGTATCGGCGTTTCAGGTGACTGTAAACGTTACTTTTTAAAAACAGGTCAGAGAGTGAATAAATCTGTAAACGACGACCATTTCATCTCCGTGTGGATGTCTATCTGCATCTCTGGAAACGATCATGTGACACACAGAGTAACTCTTTTATGGCGCCAAAACAAACTTTATACTCATGCTCTGTACTCTTCTTCTGTCTTCTGTGCATTTCCTGTGCAGCGTTACAGCGCCACTTACTGGCCTGGCATATGCACTACATTGTTTTCAGCGGGTTTGTTTTCAGAGATGATAGAAAACCTTTTTATTTTTACAGTGAAGTTTGATGATGTTGAAAATCAAAATCGAGTCGTGTCTCCCTAATAAAATCAAGTGAATGTTTTAAAGTTTATGCAGAAAATGTGAACATGTCGACAAACACAGAAATTATCACAGAACTGCTGCAACAGCTGAGCACTGATCACTCTTGTGAGTCACCAGGCGATCCCCGCTCCTCTTTACCAAAATATTCCATCATGCCTCAGCTGTGAGTGAGAGAGGGCGCCACGGGGACGTTAACGTGCATGTGTTAAAAAAAAGCTCTGCCTCTGAGATCTGCAGGTCGGCGCAGTAATCCTGCTGCTCGCTCAGAGGAGATCTTCTCTCCCCACAGCCTGCGATCCCGTACCTAAACATGACTAATTTATCTTATTTGGACCTGGGGAACGAGCAACATACAAACACAGAGTGACGTTAAGCCTGAATAATGAAGCGGTGAACAAATTTAATGACGCTTCTCACTTGGGGAATTATTTAAGAGAATGCCTCCGGTCAGGCGCGTTTCACTTCAAACCTCTGCGGAGATTTGTTTTGCTTTAATAAATTTTGTCTGACATGAAGTGGAATAAAGTCACAGGTCTGTTTGTCTGGATGTGCAAAGTTCAGTCGAGGACGAGTGCAGATCGAGCTCTTTGTGTGGGCTGGATTTTTATGTTGGTTATTTACATGAACAGAGACGTTGGACACGAGTTCAAGGCTCGTTTATGAGAGTCTTACACTCAAACTCTGTTTTAATTTTGTCTGTAATTCTGCACCTCGTCTGCAAGATTATAGACGCTTGTAGGACCGCTGACTGTGGGGGCAGAGAGGTCGATAGTTCAAACCGTAGACTGAAACACTAAACAAAACATCAGACTTGGTTATACTGAACTCTTTGTCCAACAGTATGAAATGACCTCAGAGCGCTCTGACTCTGATTCTGCCTCTTTATGAACACACTCTGGATATATCTCCTTCATTAGGATCAGAGTTTTTTCTTTGTTAAAACTTGTGACTAGATGGCGCCCTCGCGTACTTATTTTACCGCTCTGTCAAAGGTTGCTCTGTGCGTGCAGATGTGACATCATTACGCTGTCCGTACGCCTCGTTATGTTAGCGGAAGAGCAGACATGGAGTGTTAATAACGAAACCTCCTGTACTCATCGTTGTCGTTTTCTTCCGCTTCATCCGGGTCCGGGTCGCGGGGGCAGCAGCTTCAGGAGTTCCACTTCCACCAGCTCCTCCGGATGGATTCCCAGGCGCTCCCAGGCCAGGTGAGAGATATAATCCCTCCACCTGGTCCTGGGCCGGCCACGAGGTCTCCTCCCGGTGGGACATGTCTGGAACACCTCTAACGGGAGGCGTCCAGAAGGCGTCCTAACCAGATGCCCGAGCCACCTCAGCTGACTCCTCTCGACGTGGAGGAGCAGCGGTTCTCCTCTGAGCGCCTCCCGAGTGTCCGAGCTCCTTACTCTGTCTCTAAGGCTGAGCCCGGACACCCTGAGGAGGAAACCCATTTGACCGCTTGTATCCGCGATCTTGTACTTTGGGTCATTTTGGTCATTGAAGACCGAGTCAGGTAAGAGATTCACTATCCCATCAGGTGTTTACATAAACACATTTCGGAGTAACGATCGGCATAACCCACCCCTCTCGATCGGAATACGATTTCTTTGCGATTGAGCTGAATTGGATCAGAATCTTCCGATCAACATGTTAACATGATGCATTTTTATTCCGATCAGGCATTTATTCCGATTATTTGTGCCCATGTAAACGCAGCTGGTGTCGGCATGTTTGTTGTCTTCATTAAAGTTCGGCTCTTATTTTAATAAATCAACTCTCAGTATCCGGTCAAATCGAGCCTCATCAGTAACCCCACTGAACTGTTCGTGTAAATGTACCGGTTTAGTGTTTTAGTGTCACTTCTGTAATTACAGAGACCGAACAGGAACTGGTATCATCCAGTGTTTCTCCTCCCATGACCCGTGCAGAGATAGAAAGTGAGCACGCTCAGGGACAGGAGTTCAGATGCATCATGACGGCTGATTTCACAGAATAACTCTCAGGATGGACGGCTTCGTTCACGCTGACGGACTGATGGTTCGAGTCGGGCAGTAGAAACCTCTTCATGAGATCTCAAGCACTCTCTCACTTTAGAGACCCACCATTATAATCAGAGAGAGTCAATAGTGCACAGCTGAGCGCCGTTTTAAGGTGTTAAAATCTGATATCAAACCTAAAGATCGGCCCTCTCCTTCTGTGTCGGTGTTATTAGACTGAGAGTGACAGCGGAGCGGGGCGGTTACTCGCTCTAAATTTCTTTAATGTTCCAGAAACCCTCAGAGTTCATGTCCTGAGAAGAAATTATGATGCTGGTGGATTTTTTCTTATAGTTAAGAGCTGGTTCAGGTCTTAGTTATATGTTTAGACAGTCAAGGTCAAATCTTCCCTCATTCTCCATCCTCTGAATCCTCTGTGTGTCTGAATCATTAACTTTGGGTCATCATGTCCCATTAGAGTCACGAAAACACCGTCTTCTCTGGGAGTCCCTGAGCTTTAGGTTCCTCTGGATCTCAGCAGATGACTGTCTAACGTGAATCTGGTTCTGCTCGAGGTTTCTGCCTGTTCAATGTGGTTGAAGATGGGAGTGGATCTGATCTTCTACGTTGGGGCCAAATCTAAACCCCATCTTTCCATCGGGTCTTTGTAAACAGAGTATAAAGGGAACACTGGACTGAGATCTGAGCGTCCCTGACGGTGGATCCACGTGGATGAGGATCTGTTGATAGATTTGTTTTGGAGCAAGGCGATAATAATCTACAGTCCTCCAGTTTGACATTTAATAATAGATAATAAATATTAAAAACCTCTAAAACATGAACTTAAGTTTTCCAGGCTTCACCAACAAAACTTTTAATCTCAGGTTGTCAGACGAACACTCAGAAAAGTCTAAACATTGTCTCCTCAAAAAAATGAGGCGACAAATGACACTTGGATATATTTTAATTACTTCAACTTTGATTGAAAAAATATTGATTTAATTTAATATTTTTAAAAAAATGACCCAACTTGTCACAACATCGTTGACTTTACTCATAAAATATAATTAAATTCTGTTCAGTGATTTTCAGCTGATATTATTCCAACAAAAATGAGTAAAATTGAATAAATAAATGATTCAGATTTGATCAGATTTGTACCAAACTGCACACAGTCATTATCTTCATGTGTAGGATACTAATAGTCGCTCTTTTTCGAGTGTACATCATTTCTCCTCCGTGAATTTTAACATTTCCGAAAAGCTCTCCAACATCTCCCCGAACTGTGAAACCATCTGTGCTCTTTGTGTAAGTCGTTTAAGGAAAACAAAAGCAGTCTAATAAGTATTCCTCTTTAGTTTCAGCTTCCTTCAAGTGGCTGTTAAAGTTTTATTCCTCGTTAAAACTTTATTTTTGTTTAATTTTATATCATTTTTTGGCTTTTTTTCTTCCCGCTTCTTTTGTTTGGAAAAGGCCAAATGTTCTCTCGGCGCTTCTTTACTTCCACTCTCTCTGGCGTAAAACACGTTTTAAAATTTACCTTTGACCCTCAGCGAGTTTGAGCCGCTCACAGAAACAAAGAATACTAAACAGGCGAATCAACAGCGCAGATCCGCTCCACGGTTCTGGTCGGTGTTAATGAGTTTCCAGAGCGAATCTCCTGCCTCCCTGTTAGCCATGAACTGCTTACTCAAGGTCATGCTATGAGCGTGCTCCTTTAACCGCCGAGCAGAGCGCTGTTGGAATATTTACAGCCTTTCCTCTTGCATTGAAGTGAGTGATGCAGCTTATGCAGAGGAGTCAGAGCGGCTTAATTGCTCCTGTCAAGCCAACTCTGTGTACAAGCCGGAGACAGGCTCACCCCACCTTCATGCTCCCGTCTCCCATCGCTCATATCTGCTGTGGATTGCATCTGTCTGCTGAGTTGTTAATTTCCTGGGCTCCATCCAGAGACAGCCCTAATGTCCTCTGTAAGTATTCTCCCGTTAGCCGCCTAATGTTTCTGATTAATGTGGCGGTGGATCCTCCTGGACGTTTATGATACTTTGTGAATCAGAATGACGGGGGAGGGTGTAATTCGCAGAGACAGTCCCTCCCTCAGTCTGACACGGCGCGCATCCTGCAAGGGGGCGGGGGCGTCTGAGGGGTTAAAGGGGCTGCTGATTAATCGAGGGTGTCTTTTTATGTTTAAGTATTGATTCGCAGCTAATAACGGCGCGGCGGGGGGCTGTAAGCACGGCGCCGTAACGTGCCGGGATGGCGGGATGCCAGCTGACATGTTTTCCATAATTGTTCTGCTCAGATTATTTGGGACTAGATCAAAGAAATGCAAACAGGCAGTTAATTTCCCCGTCATGGGACACGACCGTCCCAGAGCAGGATGCTAATAAATCCCACAAATACTTTTCCTTCAACAAATAAGGATAAACTGACTTCCTGGAGCTTTTTGTTAATGTGGCAAGAAGAATAAGACGCCTGGGATAAACATATTTGTCAGCTGCATCCATATTATTGATCATTCATACCACTGTTAGATATGGAGCCCAGTCAGGTGTTATCTCGCCTGAAACCTAATGCTGGTGCAGACAGAAAAGTCAGAGACGAAGGGGCTGTCAAAGGCACTTTACTATCAGCCGACTGAGCGCAGTGAGAGAGAGAGAAAGAGCTGCACAATGAGGGCCGATAAGGAGCAGGGACTCCTCTGACATCTTTATCAGTTCAGACACACTCGCTCATTGGGCCGAGCCCAATCTGCTCCGTGACAGAGTGTAACCAGAGGAGCAACGACAACGTCCTTGTAGGAATGTTTAAAAGCTCTACTATGTGACTCTTTATTTAGCCGGGTGTGGGGTAAAGAGAGGCTCTGAACTTATTCACTAATTCACATTATTGATACGGGGTTGAAGAGTAGAAAATAATAATCCAACTATATAGATGATATGATATAAAATACGTGGACACTATGAGTCTTTCTTAAGGAGGAGCGAACCAAATTCCACTCTTAAGGTCCTAACACACTAGGCGCGAATTCGCCTTTTTTAAAACAGCATAAAGTCAATGCAAGCTTCCACACCAGCGGCGATTTTTCCGCAGGGCAAAAAGCCTCTTTTATTTTTTCGCTCTTGTGTCAAATTTTGCGGAGATTTGCAGGCGAATATCTGGACCTGCTAGACCTCTGGCCAATCAAAAGTCATGTTGTTGATGACGTCACAGACCCATGCGGCTGCAGTTCACACGACACACACCACCACTGGCATCAAGAGCAACGATGGGGGAGAGTGAGTACCACAGTGTTGTCACCCGGTGTGTAGAAGCGAAAGCGATTTTTCGGACCGGCGAATATTTTCACATTTTCGTCTCGCTTTTTCGCTTTTTCGATTTTTTTTTTTCAATCGAAAAAAAAAGTACTCCAAGATCGAAATATACATTGAAGTGAAAAATAGAAATAAGTAATTTATTCAAAAGTATTAAAAAACAGAATCAAAGTTACATTTGAACAGATTTTTTTCATGCATTCTGGGATTTTTCAAAGTTCAATTTCGAAAATCAAGACGTTCAGGTACCATTTTATTTTTTTCAGGTTCAAATCTTATTTTTTCACTTCACTTTTTATTTTTTCACTTACACTACTTTTCAATACTTCTGAGCCTGATCTGGCTCCATAAATTCCCGCTGTCCAAAATTTGCCACGAAATTCTCCTCACAAACACATCAGGTAGGATTTTGCTGGCAGCGAAAATCGCTGGAAACGGTGGAATTTTGGGGTTTCAGTTAAAACAGTTCTTACACAGTTCACACTATCAGGTTTAAAGACATATACAGCTGAATATCGTCTGCGTAAAAATGATAGGAGACACCTCATTTAATGTACTCCAGTGGGAGTGTGTTTAAAGAAAACAACAGAGGACCCACAACAGAACCCTGAGGGACTCCACAAGACCATGAAAGTCCTAAATAACATGATCAATAAGAGGATGATTAGAAGTTAGTTGAACAGAATGTGAAGAGGACGGGACAAATGTAGAGCACAGAGGCAGGAGCTCTGACAGAGTCTCTGCAGATATTTATTCACATCTATAATAAGTCAGTGTGATATAAGTGTTCAGAGACGACCCTGTTATAAGGAACAGACTTCAGTTCCACCTGCTGGTGCGGAGCCTTGACTTCGGTACTTGGCGTTTGCCGTGTTTGTGTTTCAGAGCGAGAAGTGAAGTCACTTGGAGAAGAGAGTGATGCTGGGGTGGAGCGAGCGGCTGGTTAATGCCAAGTTATCAGAGCTGTACAGTCTGTGCACTTGGCTTATTCATTAGCTGGCGAATTAGAAAGTTATCCATCGTATTGTTTATTCCGTCGACTAAAAAAAGCTGGGAGTGCTGTTGGAGCGCAGCGGGCGTGCTGCTTCTGTGCGGCGATGCCTTCTTAACGGCGGAAATTTGGTTGTTTGGTTTAATATTCAAACTAAAACCATCAAGATCTGATTTGTCGTTAAACCTCCTTTCTGGATAAATGAGAGAAACACAAAATGGAGTGATTGGTTTTTAACCAGTCGGTGCTGAAATGAAGATAAAATAAAAATGTGAAGAAGGAATCAGTGATGATTTTAGTTTGACTGCTCTGCAAAAACTCAAATTTCATAACATTAACTCATCAGATCACTTGTCAAAACACTGAATTAAGTCATATTGATTTAAAAGTCTGTAAATAAATCTTGATCTTGAAATAACAAGCCCAGAGTAAGAGCATAATCGATCTAATGAGTGGAAATAAAACAGCGAGCAAAACTAATTTGTATTTTACTTCAATTTAATTAAAACTCATTTCTATCTATCCGGTCCTTTTATTTTATCATGAAATATAATTCACATCTAGACTGTTTACCTGATATTGAGTTGAAAGATTAGAAATCAGACAGATTCACTCTGTAACATCAGATTTTTTACAGTGTAGACTAACTCGCTCCAACTTTCTAAGTGTTTATAAGTGTTATAACTCGTTTTATTGCTCGTTTCCATACTGAGCAGTTTCTGAAATGTTGACTCAATGATTCAAATCAACGCAATTAATTAGAAAACAACGAGGAGAAGATAAAATTCTATATTTAGGTCCATAATAGAAGCATTAGTATAAATAGTCACTGATACGACCCTATAAGATGATCATAAACATTATTAAGTGGAATTAAAAGCACAATTAATATTCATTAACATCTTTAGCCTCAACGAGGCGGTACTTAACATTAATCAAACTTCATCACGGTTAATTAAGGCTGAATAAATGTGTTTATTACTCGTAATAAGAGTCCAGTGAGAGCTTAAAGGGAGCTTCCAAGAAATAATAAATGTCAAGTATGATTTTAATAAAGACATAATTTACTCTTATTAGGTCTGATTAATCCTAAAAACTCACCAGCGGAGGATTTTGACAGGTGTAAAAAGTTTTATGCTTCTAAAAAGTGCCTGTAAGTGTCCTATAAATAATAATACATGTGTTGGTTATGTTTCTATTAACATTTATTACCACTAACTGATATTAATAAGCATCCTTAAGGGTCTACAACTTTAAATTAAGAACCTTTATACCAGTTAGTTCTGGGTGAAGTGCTTTAATCAGCACTTTAGGGACTTAATGTTGAGCTGAGTTGCAGTTAAAATAGGAAACACATAAAACAAAGGCAGGGAGAGCAGCAGCAACGATCCCCGGAGTCCAGAACAGAGCAGGTTTCATCTGGAAACCATATGGTAAAATCAGCCGTGTGAATAAAACGACCATTTTGATGTTTGATCAGCTGAGCCTAATCAGGCTTTATCAAATGAAAATAACTGAGGAATCATATAATCTGACTGCTCTAAAAATAGAAAAGCATGTCCCCGTGTAAAACTGTAAATACTTTCATGGTTCTTTAAGACGACTCGCATGAGCAGCCCTTCAGCAAACATACGACAGTCCACACTCCTCCCCTGAAACCAAGAGTGTAAAAAATCAACGCTGCAAATCTCCTGAATACTTTCTTTTTACCAACCAGCCAAATTTAGTTTCCACAGAAAGTGCTGCCGGCTTCACTTTGGACGTGATGTGAAAAGGAAGGAGCTCCCACAAAGCTATAGAATCTGTCACACAAAGATTTCTGCGCTCACACAGGAGATCCTGCCGTGGCCTCATGATGAATGGCTGTTTATGGTTTTATCTCGCTGTGGAGAAACAACTTGGAAGTAGAAAAAAAAGATATTTCCCAAGCCCATCTAATTCCATCTGGTTGCAGCCATGGTAGTCTGCTATATGATGGGATCAATAGGATTGACAAAGTGCCCGAAAAACAGGATATCTCTGTTTAAGACACACTGATTAAATGCCTCTATCAGTGTGTGTGTGTGTGTGTGTGTTGGATATTATCCCTCCTGAGATCCTCTCTGGCTCTTTGTGTTTTTACATATGCTGTTTTTTTTCTTCTTCTTCCTCTGCGGCGCTCCCACGGCTCTAACATAAAGCTTTTCAAAGAAGAAACAGAAGATTCTGGAGATGAAACGTCGAGCGAGCGGGGAGGGAGGGGCTTTCAGAGAGAGGGGGGTCGAGCAACAAGGACTCGTGTCTTTCGATAGCAACAAAATTGGCGCTCTCCATTTGTAAAGCAATTTATGAAACAGATGGCTTTGGATTTGGTCATTTTATCAAGAGACGACGGCTCTCCTCTTCCTTGTTTCCATCTGTTGGCTCCTCTTTTAGCTGCAGGCAGAACTATAATGGAGGAGCGGAGCGCGACCTGTTTTCCCTCAGGTTCAAACATGTCCTAGCTTTCCCTGAGTGTGGAGCACACACAGACCCTTTCATCATGTTCAAAGTAGTTACAGCAGAACTGTATCAGCGCCCAGTGTAAAGCCTTATAATCAAGCTGGAGGAGCGGGTCTACACTGTAATTCACGGCGTGTTCGTCTGCTGCAGCTGTCAGACGAGCGCGACTTTAATTCCATCTCTGCTCTCCTCCTCCTCCTCCTCCTCACAGGTGTCGGACAGGTGCGACTACGTTTTCGTGAACGGCAAAGAGATGAAGGGCAAGGTGGGGATGATGGTGAACTTCACCTACGGGTACCTGAGCGCTCAGCTGGAGCTCAACGTGTGGATCCCCCGACTCCCCCTGCAGATCGAGGTGTCAGACACGGAGCTGAGCCAGATTAAAGGCTGGAGGGTCCCCATCCTCGCAACCAGTCAGAGGTACGGCACAGACCTGTATGAATCCACCCGTCATGATATTTGACAGTGTGATGTACTTTTTTATTTTTCAGATTTTTATGACCAAATAAACGATAATATCATTAGCCTAAAGCATAAAAAGAGGAGCAGACAGTGAAGGGTCCTGTCACAGTCTGTTTGATTTTCTCCATCTTTACACGATCTGATACAGAATCAATTCAGCGAGAATGAGAGGGAAGAGTTACCAAATCAATCGTCTTACCAACAAAGTCAGGAAATCTGTCGAATCCTCCGCTGATGTTTTCAGTTTGATCCAGATGAGAGAACTCTGAGGAGCTCAGTGAGGGGGTCAGGACTGATCTTTGAGCTGACGAAGAGTTCACACTAAAGATTTAAGTGTTCGACAAAGAGTAAATGTACCTGTAGACTTCAGTTAGAGCACCTCGAAGAGTTTGGAGTTCGGTGAGAAAACAGTCAAATCAGATTCTAGGAAACTAGGATCTGTAAATATTGACACAGTTATGTTTTGAGACGATGAAATCAGTTAAAAAATTATTATTCTTAGGGGGCGTGCAGATGGCCAAGTAGGTTAGCGCACCCTGTGTATTGGGACCACAGTCCCTGCAGCGGTTGCAGGCTCGAGTACGGCCCCCTACCATGTGCTGCATGTCCTCACCCCTCTCTCTCTCTCTGTCTCTGTCTCCCAACTTTTCATCCTTTACTATCAATAAAAAAGGCAAAAATCGACCAAAAAATACTTTAAAAAAATATATAACTATAGTAAATTTTTTACCTGCTTCTGAAACCGTCTCTGTTCGGCTCTCTCAGAGGATTACTACAGTTAGCTCACCAGCAGCAGCTGCTGCTTCTTCTTCGTCTCTCCTCCATCTCAGATTAACAGAAAGGACTTCTACTCTGACCTGCAGCACAATATCAACATTTCATCCAGTTCAAACAATGGTTACAGCAGTAGATACTGGTGTATTAAGTTAAATAATACAGTCATTATCTGAGAGGAACTATCAGGGTTAAGAGGGCGATGTCCACAATAGCGCTGCAACGATTTATCAACGTTTTCGACAAAAATTGGCAATGAAAAAAGTCGATATTGAATTCCTTTGTCGAGTATTGTCGCCAGATGTATTTTTTCCTGCAGAGTGAGGCATCTTACTTCATTACGATCTCTGCCTACAGTCACACATGCAGAATAGCGTCTCTGCCGAGCGTTAGGGTATGTAAACATGGCGGCACCAGCGTCTGATACAGCAGCTCCGAGTACGCGCTGAAAAACCTCTAAAGTTTAGGAGAAGTTTAGCCGAGAGAAGGCAGAAAAAAAATAACTTGCATATCATGTCAGCATGTCAGTGATGCACGGACATATCCTATTGGTCGACTAATCGTTTCAACAGTCTGTGAGTGATTAGTCGACTATCAAAGTAGTCGTTATTTGCGGCCCTAGTCGACAAATTTAGAGAGAAATGAGAGTAAACCTTTACATGTTTCTTTTCTAGATCTTTCTGTTTTTCAGACTTCTTCTTTTCTACGTTTGATTAAAGTGATGGTAATCCCTCCTTAAATCTCCTCCTGTAGTTTTGTCCGTCCATCTCATGATCTGCGTCCTTTTCTCCTCCTCCTCCTCCTCCTCCTCCTCCTCAGCAGCATCAGCCCGGCTCGGTAACAGTCCTCCTTTCTTCCAGGTGATGTATTTGATTTCAATCACGGCGGCGGCGGCGTTAGATAAGATAATGACGAGAAGTGTGACTGAACACCACAGCAGCTGTCTCCGCCGGACGTCACTCCTGACAGTTCTGATAACAAAACGGCTGACCTTAGCAATACGGCCCGTCATTAGGACTTGCTTAAGGTGGCCTGCCATTACACCTCAGAGTAGTAGGTAGGACAGGTCATTATTAGAGCTGTGTGGAGGTCAGATCTCTCCCTGGGGGTCTCATCACTAACAGCACCTCTGCCAACACCGCTGTGCAGCGCCGCTCTGATGCTGTTGAAATCCATCAGTTGACGGAGCAGCCATCAGCCTACCTGCAGTAATTACTCTGGAGAAGCAGCGAGCTCGGACTCGGACTCGGAGTCGTCCCACGCAGCAGTGTGGCTGCTCTAATTATCTCTGCTCCGCTCTTATTTTGAGTGACAGAGGTACAGCGCTCGACTTATGCCACGGCTCGGTGAAAATGTTGCCTGTACGCCTTTATCGGCGAGGACAGCCAAGTCCTGTTGTCATTGTCTCTGCCAGGACCAGAGCTGAAGGGCCGCGCTGAGCCATGTTTCTCCCTGTCTTTATCCCCCCCTTTGTTTATCAGGGGATAACAGACGTGACCTTGCTAAGTTGCCTGTTGGTAAGAACAGGCATTGGTCCACGGTCCAGAAGCCCAAAGGGACCCGAGCCACAAAGAGACAATAGCGTGTGGCGGGCAGGCGGGCGAGCCTGGGCCACACTGGTGAGAGAGAAACAGAGCGAGAGAGAGGGGAGAGGAGTAAAGAGACATCATGCCTGTGAGTGTGGTAGTTGCAGAAGCTCTCCTCAAACCGTTTTTGACTGACACTCCTTGTATGGCTCACCTCTTCCCTCCATAAGCCCTGTCAAAACAGGGACGAGATAAGCCTCTGCAGAAAGAAACCGGAGTGTAGGCGTAGCACTCAGACATGCAACACTTCTTTAACACATCTTTCAAGATATGGATATTGAGAATCCTTTTTTCGCCCTTGTTTTAGTGTTTAAAAAAAAAAGTCTTGCAGTTCGAAACTCAAATGTCAATATCTTGACACCGAAATGCCATAAAGTTTGTGAACTGAATCCATCTCTCCTGTGAAACAAACAGCTGCGCTTGAATCTCTAACAAGATCCAGACGAGAGAAAACAACAATCAGCTGTCGTGACATAGAGCCGGAGTGTATAGAAGCTGCATCTCTTACTCCTGTTGTTCTATCTGTCTGGATGACCTTTGGCATGTTATCGCTGCAGAAAATAAAACGTAGGAGCAAACACGATCCACGATCCACGGGACACAAGTGGAATAAGCATGACACACACGCACGCACACACACACACACACACACACACGAATATGCAGCGTCTCCTCTGAAGTCAGCACTCGGTTTGAAAGTGAATGAAGCAGAAAGAGGAGCTGACACGTGAAGCAGGTTTTTCTCTCACTGCAGATTTGTGTGTGAGTTTAGAGATGGCGATATGGGATTAAAAACAAAGCCTATTGTCCCGCCCTCTTTATTTCCTGGATCCTGATTGGTCAGAAACCCCCAGAGCAACAGGAATTTATTCTCGACAGCAACAGAAAGGGCGCACAATCAGTCCATCTTAAGACTGTACGTGTCTGAGAAATATCTGTGCGGGACTTTTATTCGGTCTGTCGGTCTCGTTTCCACAGATAGTCTTTGGTAAATAGTTTAAATCTGCAGGTCAATAGTTGCAGCTGCTGTGTCGCTCCCCTAAAAGAGCTCACAGGGACCCGGTGCACGACTGCAACTTCACTGTGCTCAACAACTGGAGCCTGTTGGTTTGAGATCCCCTCCTCCTGAGAGTCCAATCCAACAACAACAACAACAAATATGGATGTTTGAGCACACTCCAACAAATTACCAGATTAATAGTAACCCCCTATTATTATAAAGTAACTCAAACCTTAACAGCAGCAAAGTTAAAAGCTGCAACTTTGACATGATCTATATTTAAACTTGTTTGCAGTCAAAGTCAGCAGAGATATTCGTGCGTCAGTTTAGATTTTAAAATGTTCAAAAAAACCTTCATTATGCAGAGAAGTATCTGACCATGACTTCAGCACCGATTGAAATGCTCAGTTCAGTCTTTATTCATCCTGCAAGAGGTGATAAAATTAGAAAGTATGACTCTTTGAAACTGCACACGCGTGACTTTGACTTGAATAAAATCCTCCTTCACTCAGTAAACTGTCGGTTTGTTCAGAGCTGAAGTTGAATATCTGGATTTTTAGCACTTTGTGAACCTTAATCTGCATGATTGATCTTTGGAAATATCAATAATCAATTATCAGATACTTGTGAGAAGGAAACTTAGGTTGGGGGTTCGATTCCAGGTCCTGCTGTCCCCGTGTGTTAGCGTCCTTGGGCGAGATGTTTGACCTCCACCTGCCCCTGATGGATGCAAACATGGTGTGTGAATGAGTGAATCCTGACAGGCACATCCTCCTCCATCAGTGTGTGAATGAAGTATGAATGAGTGAACGCAGCTCGTGATTTAACAGTGCTAAGAGAAATCGCTTCATAAAAAAACAAAACCAAACGATTACTTTCCCTAAATCATGTTTTTCACTGTCATGAATGTAACTGCTTGTGTAAACGTTGTTTTACATGCAGGATATGAACGTAAAGAGAAAGCTCATCAAAGTTATCTCTGCAGACATAAAGTCCTTTATTAGGCCTCAAACTCCTAAATGTGGAATTACTGCGACATAGAAATAAACAGGATCATATATCATATCAGACT
Organism: Xyrichtys novacula; assembly: GCA_962446985.1. NCBI lineage: Eukaryota > Metazoa > Chordata > Actinopteri > Labriformes > Labridae > Xyrichtys > Xyrichtys novacula. Next base: position 2,365,021 of record OY660875.1, read on the forward strand.
AACAGCTTCCAGTTTTCTGAGTATAATAAACATGTCCATATGGTCTGTTGTCAAATAGCACTAATTTTGCTGAGACACTGATATTTCCAGATGTCTCTTTGCAGAAGTTCTCTGAGCACAACACTTCAGACTTAAAACGGCTCAACTTAAAGCTCCTGTGAGGATTTTAACCTGCATGAAACAGACTGGAGCTGATGCTGATGCTTTATTTTGACACAAACAAGGACACAAGACTGTTAACAACAACATGTTTTCAGTTTTAATGCCAAAAACTGAAACAAAGGGGGGGGGGGGGTAGGTGTCAGGCCAGATCAGAGTAGGGCGGCACGATTTTGGCCAAAATAAAATGCTGATTTTTTTCTCTGAAACCTTAATTGTTGATTTTGATTTTTTATTCAGTGAGAACTTCACCAAACTCAATTTTTATAATTAAAAGTTTTTCTGTCATCTCTCAAAACAAAACAACCAAACTGTGAAGTCGTACCAATGCCACACGACTGACTCGCTCTTGCACTCTTGTGCGTGGGAAAGGGGAGCCTACGGTGACCTGGAGGTGCGAGACATGATAGAGAGGGAAATAGATTTGACGATTTTAATTCTTTTAACATCGTCATGATCAAATTATTACGTTAAATTTGATAAATTGTGCAGCCCTAGATTGTCCACAGGGGGCGCCAAAGTCAACACAAACAGAAAGTTCTGGAGCTTTAATATGAGACCATTTATCTGAACTTTAAATAGAGTTACCATCAGTAACTCTAGAGTCCATGAATCTCCACCTCTGTATGTTAAAGTTCAGACTCTGAGTTTCTTCACCTTTGGATCCACCTCCTGACTCTTAATGGAGATGTTTCTATGAGCCGTGATTCAGCCAATATGTTCCCACCTACTCTCAAACAAAAACTGCCTTTTGTCAAATTTATTGTCTGTGAATGTCAAATCACAAATTCTGTTTGTGCCAAAAACACTCTCAAAACTATTCAGACGTGTTTAACCAAAGCAATCAGCGGTGAGAAACTTTCAATTACTGCCATGTGAATAATTGGAGGACGTTGACTGAAATCATTGGCAGCTTTTTTCTTTTTTTTTCTCTCCTCTTCCACATTTAATATGGAAATGAGCGAGAGACGGTGAAAGAGCAGGAATTTATAAAAGGAAGATAAACATTTAAAAGAGAAACAAATGTTTGATCAGAAACTCGTGGATCAGAAACCTTGTTATTCTGCTGGAATGAGGTGTTTCTGAAGAAGTGCCACATTTTATGCAGCTCAAACTTCTTTTGTTTATACATGAATTGGGCGGCTGGCCTTTAATTAGCCGCTGTGGACTAAGGTAACCCAGAGAGGAATCCATGCATTTCATTAAAATAAAGATAATATTAAGCAGAAGGACTGGAATAACCTCGCTCTAGTCTGGGGGAACGGTGCAGCCTCTCTGCTCTGCGTGGGAAATGACATAAAAGTCACCAGTGGGGGAGTTGGCATTTATGAATATGCATGAAATGTGTCATGTAGGGCGCGCTCAGGCACAGCTGATCTGCTGTTTTAATCCACTGTTACAGGCATGTCTTCATGGGTTTGGTGGGAACTTGGAAAACTCAATTCAGAGACGTGTCGGCTCGCTTCATAAGGTCCAAACAGAAGATCCATAACCATCCGTATCTATTCATCCATTCATCCATATCTATTCATTCATTCATCCATATCTATTCATTCATTCATCCATATCTATTCATTCATTCATCCATATCCATTCATTCATTCATCCATATCCATTCATTCATTCATCCGTATCTATTCATTCATTCATCCATATCTATTCATTCATTCATCCATATCCATTCATTCATTCATCCATATCTATTCATTCATTCATCCATATCTATCCATTCATCTTCCCTGCAGCTGGTCTGAATCCTCATTCATAAAATGAGGTTTCTTTCTATTTTAATCCAGACCACATGGATTAAGGTACCAAATCCTCCAGCAAACAACATGCAAACATGTCCGCACACACACACACACACACACACACACACACCCCGGGCAGATTAAGAATCAGTGTGAGGTGTCCTATAAACCTATTTTACCAAAACTGATGGGTTCAAAAAGTAGAGAGATATATTTTTTCTCTTTCATTTTGCAGGTTTTTGTTTTTCTCCTGTTCTCCCTAAACTGACTGACTGGTTTGAAGTGTGCAGGACTTTTTCCACCTATTTGATACGAAGCAAAATAAACTCAGATCACGTTTTTAAATACTCTACCAGGGCTCGACAGTGCGACTGTTTGCGACTAAAAAAAAGATGTGTGTGAATTGTAAAACGTATTTAGGGTCACATGTGCGCATAAAAAAATCAGCCGAGGCAACAAATGTGTTTTCCTGTAAATACGGCGGTGAAGTTAGTTTCAGGTTGGATATATTTCCCTGTAAATACGGTGGTGAAGTTAGTTTCAGGTTGGATATATTTCCCTGTAAATACAGCGGTGAAGTTAGTTTTAGGTTGGATATATTTTCCTGTAAATACGGCGGTGAAGTTAGTTTTAGGTTGGATATATTTTCCTGTAAATACGGCGGTGAAGTTAGTTTTAGGTTGGATATATTTTCCTGTAAATACGGCGGTGAAGTTAGTTTCAGGTTGGATATATTTTCCTGTAAATACGGCGGTGAAGTTAGTTTCAGGTTGGATATATTTTCCTGTAAATACGGCGGTGAAGTTAGTTTCAGGTTGGATATCTGACGGACATTCTCTGAGGATCTACCGGTGTCTTCTCACTCTCCATAACCTGGAATAACAACAGCAGCGCGGTTAAATCTACTCGACACCCTCACTGTCAACGTCTGTGTTGAATAAGGGACTGTCAATAAATTACCGGTTGATGTTCTCAGAAAAGGCTGTTTTCCTTCAATAGCTTCACTGTCATGTGACCAAAAGACCTTAAATTGATTCCAAATAATAGTACTCAGGTCGGACGTTAAGACACACCTCTTAATTCCCCAAATTTGTCCTCTACAAAATTTTGGGTTAAATCTAAGACTTTAAACATTTTCTTCAATAGCTTCCATGTCATGTGACCAAAAGACCTAAAATTGATTTCAAATCGAAATACTTAAGTTGACCAATAAGACACACATTATTTGATCAATTTTCATTGTGCTCCTAAAGTTTTTTCTGTGCTCCTTGTGAAAAAAGTAAAAAATTAGTGTCAAGCCCTGCTCTATATTACCCTGTAAACCTCACAGAGACTACATCATTCATTAAGAGTTAACGGGCAGAGAGATCGTCAAGGTCGTTTCTGACATGCACTCTGATGTGTACGTCAGATATTTGGCATTCTGCGATGATACTGTTATTTTTAGAAGTTAATAATTTAATTCAGCTGTAAATCTGTGCATCGCCTCATCACTCCTCGCCTTAAATAAAGAAAAGCCTCGTTTAAAACAGTCTCTGTTCTATTCTGAGAGGAGCTGCATCCTTATAGCTGTGGGTGAGGGTGCTCATGGGAAATGCAGTCTTCATCTCCTCTCAGTCGGCGGAGGAAAACTTTAATCTGAAGCTTTAACGGTCTTTGAGAATCAGAAACTGATCAGCTGATCAGTGTTTGAACATCACAAAGATATTGATCACATGTTTTTGTGTTTATTTGTCTCTCGGCTGGCTGCTTTAGTGCTCCTGAATATTATAGAGTCTGTATTTTAATCCTGTGATATCATTTCATCTGTGAACCGTCTCACAGTTCAGCCGCATGTGAAACCGGCCCTGCCAGATCAGGTTTTAAGCCCCTGACTCCAGATCTCGACGTGCTCTCCTCTGCTAGCGTCTTTATTCCCACGGCTTCACATGCAGTCAGATTTCTCCGGGGATTCAGACAGAAAGAGACAAGCCGAGCGGATAATCGCAAGAAAAACAGTTTAAGAGATTAATTTATACCCCTCTCCACTTTATCATGATCTCAACCTTCACTGATGTGAAGGAGGGAGTCGGGGGAACAAACGTGAGTGATTTCCGGTGAGTGCAGTAAATGATTAGTAGTTTTGTTGACAAAGCACTTTTCTGTTTGTGAGTGTCCCGAATGTGCCCGAGTGTTCGTCTGAAGAGCTGCAGCAGCATTTATCCTCCCAGATCAACGGTTCAAATATTACCCATGAAGCTGTTTGTTATAGTAAAAGTAAAAAAAAGAAGAACAATCGTGCTGCATTGTAACCATTTAAAGCCAGTTTGTCATCCGCAGAGCTGAGGAATCGCTGAGTCTGTGTCGGCTGATTTGTTGCCTGAAGTCATAAAATTAGATTTGCTGGCATCAGAGCAATCACAGAGACTATTTAGCCGAGCGGTAAGGAGGTGGAGGCACGTTCAGGATCCAGACTGTGGGATCTAAACCGGTACAGGAGAGACACGGAGAGGGGGAATGATCGCCATATGTAAGATTGATCTCCTCCGACTCATCTCATCAGCGCTGCTGCATCATTTCTGAGACTCTGTGTGAGTTACAGCGCCGCTCTGTTTGTGTTTGACAGCGCTGTTTAATTAACAGACTGCAGACCGAACTAAACCAACACCGCTTCAGAAGTTTGGGATTTGTTGATCCAGCAGAGTCCGCATTAAGCCCCCGATTAGATTCTGGAGTCCCTCTTTTTGAAGTCTAATAATCACAAACTCATCAGCACCTCCACGTCTGTTTTATCAGCGTGAGCCGAGCTCGCTCATCAACTTTGGGTCTGTCTTTGTTTTTCCATCTCCAGGTCCACGAGGGAGAGCGAGGATGAGGACGATGAAGACAGACGAGGACGGAGCTGCACCCTGCAGTACCAGCACGCCATGGTCCGCGTCCTGACGCACTTTGTCGCAGAGTCCGCCGACCCTCGAGGTCAGACCAGCTTCATGCTGGGCTCTGATTGGCAGGTGGACGTCACAGAGCTGGTGTGGGACTTCCTGAAGGTGGAGGATCCTCAGACCGCACAGCTGCTGGACCGGAGGATACTGGTGGGACTGGATATGGGGATGACCACCATCCAGGTAGGCCTGAAGCTAGAAGAAACCTTGATGGTGTAGGTAGGGCTGGGTGATATGTCCTCAAATCAATATCACGATATATTGATCAGTTCACCTCGATAACGATAAATGGATTATAACTACTGAGACCATAGCCTACCTACACACATCCAAAAACAAACTTTCATTTATTTATTTTTTTGACACCAAATATACCGATATTTGCACAATGACGTTGATTATTGTCATAAATGTTCGTCTTGGTAAAATGTCGGTTTATCGCCCAGCCCTAAATGTAGGAGTTCAGTTAAGAACTAGCTTTATGATTTATATTTAAAGTCATGTGTACAGATGTGATATATCACTGAAGTTAAACCCTCAAATCAACGATAAATAAAAACAGGTCAGTGAAAGAGGTTGAAAATAAACTTCCTGTTTGCTGAAATAACCACAGAAGAAGAAAAAACTGTTCCTACAGGTCTGTCTCCAACAAACAATCAAACTTTTACCAACTTTTGTCTCGTTTACAAACTTCTAAGTTTCAGACTGGTAGATTAATAAATCCTCCTAGTTTTCAGCCCAGAGGATTTATAAATTCATCTGTGTGTGGACTTCATGCCCCACTTTGGCCACCCCGGTCGGTCACAGAGTTCTGCTCTTCCTCAGCCAGACGCTGATCTGTTGAAGCTCCTGATAACCGTGAATTCAGTCGTCCTGTCACCTCCTCAGAGCTGCTGTCGTATTTGTGCTGAAAACGCCGCGCTCTCTTTCATTGTTGTGGATTCACGTTATTGTACCTGATTGTCCCAGAATCTGAGGACAAACAATGTGAAATACAGACAGAGGACGCTGACAGCTGCCAGTGCTGTTGGCTCAGGTCTGTTCTGGTAATTACAGAATATAATAAGGTTATTATTCTAACGGCTCAAACTAATATGGTAATCACCACATGGAGGACATCTGAGTTTAACGTCAACTCCCTGACACCGCGACATGATCATACTCCAAAGATAATCCCAGATGGTCGCGCTCTGGTTTAACTGGGAGTTTCTTTAGTCGGCTGCAGACACAGACAGGTGCTTTCTGGTGTCTGCAGGCTCTCAGCTGAGCGCGTCCCCCCTCTGACTCTGCAGGCTAACTGGAGGAATATCAGCCTCTCCATGACACCTGTGTGCGTGGGAGCTGCTCCCTCCTCGATCCGTGTCTGTGTGTGTGTGTGCACAAACACGGTGAAACATAAACCTGCTAACAAAGCGCACATGAACCATTATCATGCCGAGAGTGAGTCTGACAGCTGGGACCGCCCACGCTACGAGTCACACCTGCTGATGCGTTAGGAGACGTGAGTGAGAGGTCTGAATGCAGAGAAAGTGGACGTACTAAAGTCTCGGTCGGACTTCCTGCTTCTGTTTTGGGGTTAAAGAGTGTTTTTCTTCTCCGGATTACCAGTATGAATCAAAGGGAACGGGCTCTTACCTGCAGCAGGTATGGGGGTTGAATGGCAGCCAAGTGGAGCTGTTGTTTGATCTACGCAGCCTGAGAAAAGAGATAAAATAAAAAGTGGGTTCTGTGCATCGTTTTGCATACTGCACAGGGCCTTGTGAGACTTTTATGTTAGATGAAACAGTTGGAGAGACATTTCTTAAATCACCTAAAACTCACGCTAATCCGCTTTTTTCATGTCAGCGACATCTCCACCGCCGAGCGCTCATTGATGTGATGTTTTTGCATTCCACTTGGCAGGAATCACTTGTCAATCAAGTTTCCGTGACCAGCGGAGACTTTATTTCTGCAGGATTTCCTGCAGATGAAGCTCCTGTGGGTTTGTGCGTTTTCTCCGTTCCGGCTGTGGAGCTATTGTTGCTGATTTCTCCAGGGACAGACCTGCCCGAGCCCGGGTGTTAAGTGCGGGAAATGAAAGAGCTTTCACGACCCGACGGTGGAGAGAGTCACTTCTGCAGGAGGGAAAACGTGGTTGTAGTTAAAGATCCTGAGGGTTACAATCAGAGACTTGTTCATATTTTAAAAAGCCTCTGTGGAGAGTCTCTGAGAGGTCATCAGACCCTCTCAGATGAATATTGATGTCTCTACATGACCTGTGAAGGCAAACGAGGAACAGAATTTCAAAAGAGTGATATTTATTAATGCCTGTGACCTTCGACCCTTCATGGGTGGGTGTCAGACGAGAGGGTTTAAAACAGAAATTAGCCTGTTTTCATGTTGTTCACAGTGAGGGGATTTCTGACTGTTCAAAGAAAACAGAAAACATCAGCAAAGAGATCACCCCTTTGTCCACAGGGGGCGCCAGAATCACTGCAGACCAAACAGGAACTTTAGACGTTGTCGCCGTGATTTTAATTCCACTCTCTCTCACTCCTCCCAGGTTTTGTCCCCTCTCTCAGACTCCATCCTGGCAGAGAAAACCGTCACTGTGGTCGACGACAAAGTGACCATCACTGAGCTCGGCGTCCAGCTGGTGACCGGCCTCGCCATGAGTCTGCAGCTCAGTCCAGGAAGCAACAGAGCGATCCTGGCCACCACCACCACACAGGAGGTCCTGCAGAGCCCCAAACAGGTCAGTCCACTACCCAGAAGAAATGTGGATTTAGAGCTGATGGTGATCATCTGCTCCTGACTGCAGATACTCATATATATGTTCATATTTTTAAACTTAAAGATGAAAAATGTTTAATTTAGTGCGTCAGGATGCATGTATTTTCTGTATTAGTATTTTCTACATTAGTATTTTCTGCTGGATACATCACAGTTGTAAATCCAGTTTTAGTTTCATGAATCGTTTTAGTTTTAAGGAGGTTTCTCCTCCTAACAGCTGCTGCTTTATATTTCATGATCATGTAATCCACACTGGTGACGCCATTTTTACTCTCCTGTCAGCTAAAATGCATCTCATATTTGTTTTTTGTTTAAGTATTTTTGGGGCGATTTTAGCCATTTTATTGACAGGACAGGGTGAAAGAGACGGGGGAGGACTGCAGCACATGGTCAGGGCCGGATTCGAGCCCGCGGCTACTGTGGGGACCGTGCCCCCCCCCCCCCTAGATTTGTTGTTTTTAATCTAAAAAAGTTGTATTGTTGACATTTTATAAATCAAATATTGTTGGGTGACCATATTCTGACTTTACAAAAAGAGGACATGACTACACGGAGACGGAGTCACGGAGTCGCACAATGTTAATTTTAAGAGTTTTTCGGGTCAGATCAAGTGTTTTTTACAAGCTTCAAACTCAGTAAGTCCATGTGACACAAACTCAAAACTTGCGTCGAAAACCGCCGACATTTGAAGAATTTTATAAACTTCCCAGACAAAACCAGACAAACCCTGACAGCCCCCAAAAAGAGAACATGTCCGGGTAATATTGTGCATCAAGAGTATTAGGGCAGTGCAGGAAAAAGGAGAATTAAGTTACCATGGAAGAATCCAAATACAATATAATGAACAAAGAGGATGAGAGAAGCTGAAATGTATTAAAATCATTTATAATTCAGAGGTTAGCTTTTTATGTTGTTAGCATCGTTAGCTAACACCGAGTTATAACAACACACAACATGATTGTGAGACACACAAACTACCAGAGTGGTTGTTTCTCCTGCATCAAACAGGACTAGACAGCTGATAAACACGGTTGAAATTACAGCTTTTAGTCTATTTAAGTCAGAAGAAACCATCTCAGATCTGAAGCTCAGGGTTCATGAGGTTACCCAGAGTTCTGAGTTTGGATCCTGACTTAAAGGGGGCACTAACCAGACCGGCATCTCAGAGTTTCCACCTTCAGAAGTCAAATTAAACTCACTTCAGAGTAATCATGGTTCATTCTTCTCCCTCTGCTCATTTCTGTCTCTTCTCTGGCCTCAAACTCTCCCATATCCAGTAAATATAAAAACACAGAAAGCGTTAAATATCTGCTGATTGTTTGTGTAATTGAAGGACATAAAGATAATTATCCTCGTCATTTCTCAGTCCAGCGTTTTTCTGACTCCAGCTCTAAAATGGGATTCTTCTGCTTGGCTCTGGATCTGATAGTAAATCTGCAGTCAGGGCGATTTTATCATCTGCTCCACAGAACAGACCGTTTCATTTCCCACTATTCTCTGATATTTTATGGGGAAAACATTCACGGATCATTTGAGGAGATAATAATCAGGTTAATCGATAATGACGATAATCCTGAATCGCAGCTCTAGAGATAAAGAACAGAGAGAAACATAGAAAGAGAAAGACTGAGCAAAATTCATGAAATTCTCATAAAGCCAGACTGATTTTACAGCCTTAATGATGAGACTTTTACAGTATTAGATTATCCCCCTATGGTTTTATTCTAATAAAAAGATATTATTATAATATTATATTCTATCAGCTGAGGTCAGAACTGTTTATTCTGCAGCCTCCAAAACAAAAACTCTTCCCTCCAGATTCAGTTTTTCTCTCTCCGAGTCCTCCAATGAACGATTTCACAATCAAAGAGTGTCGTGCACGTGTGTGTGCATGTGTGTGTGCACACTCATGCACACTCTGAACTCCACGGCTCGAGTGTGACAGAACGTGTTTCCTTGGAGCAGCTAATAGAAACTGGAGCAAAATCTCCCAACATTCTGCAACAACAAAAACGGCGCCGCTTCAGAACCGAAACATGACTCACAGCCCGAACCGTCATTTCGTACCCGTTCTCCCCTCAATGTGGCCTCGTTGATCCGTCTGTCATCCCTTTCTCCTCCTCCTCCTCTCTGGACTGCTCCTTTTGGCTCCGAGTGAGAAGGATAGGAGGGCCGTTTATCTCCCCGATCTCCCCACGCAAAAAGTCTCCAGATAAGTACGCGGCTCTGCGCTCCGAGTCCCCCGGCGCCGGTAATTAGGGAGCATTGACAGACCGCTGTGGGGATCTACTCGTGCGCCTTTGGGGATTTGTCCTTCTGTAACATTTAAAGGCAAATTGTAGAGGGATGAGGCTTAAAGGGGCCTACGCGCAGCAAATCCTCATTCACATGAACAATGTTTAATGTTCCTGTTTGATCTTCTCGCCGATCTGTTAATCTGTTTCCCCCCGAGAGCCCGGCGGGGATTTCTGCTGAGTTTGCATAACTTCACGGCTTCACGGCTCGTTTTTTTTTTTTTTACGTGTAAAAACCTCCATATATGTTTGACTATGCGATGACAAAACAAACGTTAAATGCAAATAGGCGCCGTGTGAGAGGATATCCAACAAGCGATGGCGCATAAACTGATCAGCATCTGCTCGATACTTCATAAGAACCATAAAGAGGGTTTATCATTTTAGCTCCAACTCTCTCTTTATATCCTCTCTGACTCTGTGTGTGTGTGTGTGTGTGTGTGTGTGTGTGTGTGTTTGTGTGTGTGTGTGTGTTTGTCCACAGGAGGCCTTGATCAGCGCCTGGCTTCAGTTCAGCGACGGCTCCGTTGCTCCTCTCGACCTGTACAATCCCGACTTTTTCATCCTGACAGCCACCTCCCTCGATGAGGAGGTGGTGACGGTGCAGCAGAACCCCTCTTGGAAGTGGCCTGTCATCGTGACCGAGGCGGAGGGCCAAGGCCTGCTGGTCAGGGTGGAAATGACGGTGTGCGAGGTCTGCCAGAAGTATAAGCGCCGCAGCATCCTGGCGGCGGGGAACTGCAACGTGAGGGTGAAGTTTGGTCACAGCGACGGCTCGAGGGGAGGAGGCAGCGACTACGGTCCTGATGGGGATGAGATGGAGGGCAGAGGAAGGCTCCCCCCCTCACAGGACCGCACCGGCCTCGATACCCACTACTACGGCAGCTCCATCTCTGACATGGAGGATGGCGTTCAGCGCAGAGCCACCACCACTAGAAGCGCCATAATGCGCCGACCCAACGGGGACAAACTGTCAGATGGGAGCCAGAACATGCCGATCGACTTTGCAGACTTCCCCGCACAAGTGGATCTGCCGCGTGGGCGCAATATGGATGACGACCTCATGCAGACGGCGCGTGGGCTCACGGATTTGGAGATCGGCATGTACGCCCTGCTAGGCGTCTTCTGCCTCGCCATTCTGGTCTTTCTCATCAACTGCATCTCTTACACCCTGAAATACCGCCACAAGGAGCTCTCGATCGAGGGTCAGGAGAACATGAACCACGCCCACGACTGGGTGTGGCTGGGGAACGAGGCGGAACTCCTGGAGAGCCAGATCAGCCTTTCGCCGCAGCAGGAGGAGCAGACCTCCATGATGGACTCCAGCAGCGGGCTGGAGGAAGGCAGCCATCTTCTAAACGGCGGCTCGGTTCAGAAGAACGTGCAGGGCCAGGTGCACCGGGCGGCGGACACGGCGTGCATAGCCAAGGACAGCAAAGGAGACTCACCGACCACCAAGAGGAAGCGAGTCAAGTTCACCACGTTCACCACCATCCCCTCGGACAGTAGCTACCCCACTGTGAACACTCTGACTGGAAGCTGCAGCCAGGACATTAAGTGGGTGTGCCAAGACGTGGAGCTGGGAGACTCCAAGGAGCTGCGTAATTACATGGAAAGGTTAAATGACAGTGCTTTAAAAGAGGTGGCATAATGTCCTGCGTGCACTTGGAACAAACTCACCCTTATGCCTTTCAGGAGATGGAGGGTCTGAGCCGAAAACCGGGCCTTTAGTGAGCGAAGGAGGAGGAGGACTTTGACGTCAGAATCACCACCAAACTGCCAAAGGGTCATTAAATCAAGAGGACACGAGTAAACGATCACGAGTCACTAACAACAAAACAAGGACGTCAGGTGGTTCTTCTTTTCATTTGTTTATCAGATGATAACCTTTTGATCCTCATAGTACCACAGGGTTTAGGTAGACCCGAGTCATGATCCCAGGACTGATCCGCAGACGCAGCAGCAGATACGGACTGTGATATCCAGACGACATGTAGATTCCAAAAACAGACAGTAACATGAGATAGATGTCCCGCTCTGTGTGCACATTCAATGGTTTTGGAAACGTTTTGTAACACTTTGGATATTAATTTCCTACGCCAGGTCTTTACTCTGCAGAAGATTCCAGAAAACGACGCCGAGAGAAATTCCTGCATGACGTTTGGGAAAAAAAGGCACAACTTTCCAGTTTCATTCTCATCCTCTTAACGCGGCAGAAGACCTGTTATGTATATACTGAACAGTCTCCAAAGCATTGTATTGTTGCTCTGTATATTGTATTTTCATAACATTTAAGAAATACACTACAATGTCAAGAGCCTGTGTTAGCTTTTATTGATCGCAGCGTCATGACGGCCTTTTATTGGAGGCTGAGGATGAAAGATGGCGGACCGATAACAGATTCATCTTTGTATCAAATAACTGAGACGTAATTTACCCACTTCAGCAGCAGAACAGTCTGCCCTCCTGTAGATCTGAGAGGTGAAGGGAGGCTGTGACTGTTTGAACGATAGATTACTGTTTGTTTGTTGTTTGTTGGTTTGCTGCAGCCAGAAGTAGCCAAGACAGGAAGTAAACTAGGACCGTTTAAGCTGCTAATTCATTAGCCGGTGTAGGTACCAGATGTGTTTGGGCCGCCACGTTGGCTCAGGGACCAGCGCCTGTTAAAGACGTCACGCTACGGCAAGTCCACTCAGATAAGTTACATTGCACTCCATTTAATATGTCAAATGTGCTAAGTTAAAAGCCCCTCGCGGTTTCCTTTATTTCCGTTTGTTCATTCAGTTGACGTCTAAATTTTCTCTCCATTTAATACGAAGAATTACAGCTTACTGTACTGTAATTTTTAGATAGTTTTAATTGTCTATGTTAACTTTTCCAAAGAAAAAAGGAAGAAAAAAAATTACGCAGGATCTCCGTTTATCAATAGATAGTTTTTCTTTTATTCCACATTTCCTTTGGCGACCTAAAAGAGGCGCTAGTCCGGCTGTCATAAATTCCCTCTGATAAGTAGTGATAGATTGCTTCATTTTTTCTTCAAAGAACTGCAATCCCATAAAACCTAATCCAGCAAAAACAACTTCTGTAACATCCGGACCAACCACGATCTTCTACGTCATCCGAACCAACTTCCAGCCAATCATATAGCGTGATGTCATCAATAGGCGCCAGTCCCTGAGCCGATCTGTCAACCTGAACACATCTGGTACCTACACCGGCTAATAAGTCTAAGCTAACCAACAAACCAAGCTGCCTTTGTGCTGCTAACTTTCCTTCAGGACAGGTAGTAGTGCTCTCAGTGCCGCACAGAAATGAGTGTAAGGAAAATTTGAAGCTAACAGCTAACTCGCTAATTCATGCTAGCATACAGATTGAATCACACCACCCACAAAAAATCAGCTACAGACTTCTTTGGTGGTCTACTCGTACAATAAACCACATTTTTGTGTCTTATATTTGTTTACAAATTCATCAATAATAATCAAGACGAGTTAAGCTAAACACCTGAATGTTGCAGACAGTTAGCAGAGACAGCCTCACGGTTTAAATTAACAAACCAGAAGACCTTTAATTATAAATCCAGGCTAAAAAAAAAGTGAATTTCTTTCGTAAAGTTCAATATTTTAATGTTACAGGGAGAGAATTGTCTCAGTTTAGGAGTTAGCTGGAGGAGCTAGCCTGTTGCACATGAACTCATATGCAGTAAAGTTGCACCTTTGTTTGGTTGCACCGTGTGGACTTGAGGTTCATCCAAACGGGGAGACTGTTAAATCCAAATGAACTGAAATACTGCAGCAGATATGACGTTTAGTCTTTTAACAAACTACAAACTTGCATGACTTCTGTGTTTACCCAGCTAATTAAATTCAGTCCCTCTTTTGCACCGTCTCGGAGCGAGGTTTAAGATTTAGGTTGTGAACTATTCCACCTGGTGAAAGTCTTATTTCCTCTGGTAGAGCAGCGTATCCTGACGTGACAGCCAGTTTGTGTGAAAAGGCTTTTAACCGGAATAACTGGACAGCATGGTAATGTGACATTTCCCTCTGCCACCCCAACTCCAAAGATTTGTGAGCTTTGAAGAAAAATGCCAATTAAGGTCTCATTAACCTCTGTCCCACAGCCTGCAGGAAAACAGGGATGAATGGAGGACTTTGTCTCTGGAGAGCACATGGATACAAAAGGGGATAATTACAGGCAAGGTGGGAAGTGTTTTCTTTTTGGAAATGGATATTTTATTATTCAGATAATTGCACAAACAATAATCATCTCTAAAAACTTCCCGAACAAAAGCAGTCGGCTGAAAAATTGCATTTTGCTCAGTGAACATTATTATGATAACAGTCATGTTGGCTGATTGCGTTTTTTTATTTCCTTTTCTCTTATTATTTTCCATCAAGCGGAGAAATGTTCACATTATGTTAACTGTCGCTGCGGCGTGGATCAGATTTTTAATCAGTAAAGCACACAGTGTTAGCGGCGAAGAGAAGAGCTGCTACTTGAGCGAATGGAAGAGATACCTTGAGTGTAATTAGGGACGCCATTTAGATGAGCTCAGTATGTCAACAGTCAGCGCTGAATGGAGACCCTCCACACATCAGGAGGAGGAAGTTCACTGACTTTATACTTTTATTTCATCAGTTCAAGCAGCTTGTTGATGGATTCTTCCTTCTACGTCTGTGACGCTGAGCTAGGGCGCTGACTTAACGGCACGATTAGACGATTAACAGATAGAGGACAGTGAGGGAGGTCATCGCTCAGGAAGGTGAGGTTTTGATCCCTGTGGAAAAGTGTCCTGGGAAGGTCGCTGAGTCACAAATTCATCTGATTTTTAACCATGAACCCTTAGAAGGAGAAAAAAGAGTTTGAAAAAAGCTTTAAAAATGTCAGGTGTTGATGTTTGGCGAATCATCAAAATTTAATCTAAAATTTTGCAATGAGAATAAATCAAATGTTTAAATTTAAATATGTGAAAAGTTATAAACTGATTTTTAAATGTGTTAATGTCGGTACAAGAACAAAACACTGAAAAAAAAAATTTAACCTTAAAAAAAAAACCTGAGGGACTAACTTCAGACTAATGAGGCCAGGCTAGAAACATGAGTGGGTATAAAGTCAGGAGGAGGTTCATTTCTCTGTGAGAGACTGCGTGAGAAAAAAAAATCCTGAAAAATGCCCAAAAGTTCTCGTGGATTTCTTCATCTACAGGACAAAATCAAAGATCCAGAGAAAAGGGGGACTAAAAGTTTATTTCTTTAAAGTATACTTTTGTGAACCAAAAACTGAATTTATAGAGTATACTTAAAGTTTACTTTTATAAACTAAAACTGTTCCAATTTAGTCCAAAGAGGTATTAAATTAGTATACTTTGTAGTTAACTAAAAGTACATGGTTGGTAGTATACTTGATATACTTATACTCAAAGTTCCATTTATTAAGTATGCTTAAGTATACTACTTTTTTGCTAAGGGTAGAGATAACACTGAACATGAAATGTACTGACTGTATAACACGGTTAATACATCTACAGGAAGAAGACTCCAAACACCAGTCTGTATTTGTTACAGCAGCTCTGAGTCTGAAGTGCAGAAAAGTCTGTGAGCTTCACCGGCCCGTCTGCAGTCCAAACTTGTCACCCATTAAAAAACATCATAAAATGAAAAATACGACAAAGGAGACTCTGAGTGTTTGAGCGGCTGAAATGCTTTGTCAGGAAAGTACGGGACAACATTTCACTTTCCAAACTCCAGAAACTGGTCTCCCGGGTCCCCAAACCTCCACAGAGGGCTGTTAATAGAGGAGGTGATGCAACACAACAGTAAACAGTCCCCTCTCCACATTTCTGCACTGTGGGGTGAAGAAAGGTTTATCCTCATGTGCAAAACACAACGCTGACTTTATTTCCAAAAAGAGCATATACAGTATTTTTATGAGACAGAAACAGCTTCACTTTAAACCTTTTTATCAGATATTTAACGCCAACATTCTTATCTTTACAGCTCAATGCCAACAGCTCTGCTTTATTAAATCATTTCATCACAGAAAAGCAATTAAAGCCACTTCTTCACAGCAAACATCAGAATGAATACGACTAATTTAACTGTATTTTCTCTCATTTAAGGAGCAGATCATTTACAAAACTCCTGCAGATCTTCATCAACAGAAACGTGCTGCAAATGCAGAAATAACAAATTCAGAAACACATTCAACAGTTGACAAAATGAAGAAACAGCAAAAAGTCAAAACAGCAAAAGTGCTGCAATAAAGGAATGACATAAAGACACAAAAGCAGAGAGGGGGTGGAGACGAGGAGGTGGAGGATGAAGAGGAACCCAATCATGTTCAAAAAGAGGGCTGAAAGATGATAGGCTGACAGTGAGGGTGAGAGTGAGCGTGATTGGATAATGAGGGCACAGCTGAACAGATAATTAACCAATGACAGCCGAGCGATCATGAGAGGGGAGGAGGGCGGTTAACAGATCCAAAGGTGACTGAAGCTCCACTTAAAGCTGCTCATTCAGTCAGAATCTCAGTCCAGTGTGAAGTGTCTCTGATGAAGGTTGTGTGGCTTTTATTTACATGTTTACATATTCATGATTTGGCAGAATAGACATGGAAACTCGGTTATTTGACACACTGCAGTTAGTCTGTATCCCTCATTGTCCTCACAGGTCTGCAGCACGTTTCTGCTTTTGCACTTGGACTGTTTTATTATTGCATATGTTTTTGAAATGTGTCGTTTCTGCATCTGCGGCAGATTTCTCTTAAAGGTGGTTGTTCAGGTTACTGCAGATCAGTGTAATAGTTATGCTTGATATGAAATCTTAGTGGAAGAGCAAAACTAAATATTTTTATTGACTGACTGACTGATCATCATCATCGTTCTCAGAATAAGCACTCAGCTGTCTCTCACTATCTTTGAGTCATGGTTTAGGACCACACTGAGTCGCCCTGCAGCATTTTTACTGATAATAAATCACAAAGTTAAACTCAGAGAACATTTATTTGATTCCTAAACTTAGATACACAGTGAAGCTGATTTTATTTGTTAATAAGGAGCAAAAATCTGCTTTGAAATACAAACAATAGGATTGTAAACATGCGACTGAAAATGTTGATCACAAATTATCAAATTTCTGCTAATCTGAGATTAAAGCTCATCGTTCGATGGTCCTGGTTAAAAGTAAAGTTTCCAAAGTCCTGAATTCATTGTTCAGCTGTTTTACGGTTAGTTAGCTGCTCACATTACAGCTGATGCATGAACAGAGCCATAAAAACTCCACCTCTCTCTCCCTCTCTCTCTCTCTCTCTCTCTCTCTCTCTTGTTTGTGACTTTCTCGGTGGCTGCAGGGGACTGAGGCGGGGTCTGTGCGCGGGGCGGGTTGTGCGCTGGGACCGTGCTCGGTCCGTGGACTGTGAAGGGCGGGGAGAGCCCCTGTAGGTCTGGGAGGGATTTAACTGTCAGCCACAGGGGGCGTGATTGATGGAGGGACCCGTGTAATTAAAACGCCGCTGCAGCTCTCTATCTGTGACCGGCGCCGGCGCCCTCACCTCCTCAGGTGGAAGAAAACAGGGCAGCCCATTAAAGAGGCGCCGTCTCCACCCCCATGGGCACAGGTGTAAGACATGTGCTCCTACCTGCTGGGATGTGGAGCCGCAGATATAATGATTGTATTCACTTCTCTTATTGGAGCGCAGTAACTCCAGACGTATTTCGTTGGCCTTGAAGTCTTGACTCTCCTGAAAGGGAAAGAAAAAAACCTTCCCCAGGCTTCCATCTTAAATGGATTTTTAATTAAATTGATGATGTGAGACCAACAAACTCTCACTAATGGTTGGCTGTGCTCCCTGTGGTCCTAATGTGCCGGGTCTGTATTTGCAATTTTCAAATGATTATTCGCTGCTTGATTTATGTTCCTGCCTCTGAATTCATTTTTAAATCACTTCGCAGTAGTTTTACAGCAACTAAACACGCACAAACACGCACAAACACACTGTCGCACAGGAACCGGGAGCAGCCGACAAGGTCAGCTCGACTTTCTGGTGGGCCCTGGTTTTTAAAGATGGAGCCGCAGGGAACCAAAGACAACATTGTTGTTCATAAACCAAACCCTGGTGCCAAATCTGTGTCTTGTAAACACAGCGTCCCACCTGACCACAGACCACGCTGGGAGACACACACCAGAGAGAGAGAGCACTAATGTTCACACACACGCATATTCACATGTCTCAGCGGCCCTGTGGGACCTCTTCATTGACTATATTTAGCCCAGACCCTCACCTCTGTGTAACCTCAGCGCAGAGCTAACCTCACAGAAGCAGACTCACGTCATGGTGGCGTTTCTTACGTAATTTAAAGTTACAGTATCAGTTAAAAACAGTGTCACCGAAATAATGATATAGAAGCTAAAATAAATTCCCATAACTGTTAGAAAAGTGGAGCACATGTAGAGTCAGTGTGAAGATGCAGTCAGACGAGAGTTCTTGTTTGGAAATGGACTGAGTTGGACGTGCAAATTTGTGACATTTTAATCAATCAATCAATCAATCAAATTTTATTTATATAGCGCCAATTCACAACAGTCTCATCTCAATAAGCTCAGAGACCACGCTCATTGTTTGATGATCAAGAACCAACCTAAGATGGTTTTGGCCCATCTCAACCATGGTATGAGCTAGCAGTGGCGATGTTCGAAAACTTATCCATTTTAACAGGCAGAAACCTTGGGCATATGCTGGACCAGACTCATATTAGACAGCCACCATGCCGCTGCTGGGTTGGGGAGGAATGTAGAGAGAAGAGGGGAGAGAGAGAGAGAACAAGATAAGGGAAGGCGGGAGAGAATGAGTAAGGAGAGGGAGGGGGAGGGAGAGAGAGTAGAGAACGAGGGTGAGAGAGAGACAGGGGGCAGCAGAAACAACAATAACAACAACAGCTCAAAGAGTTCAGTTTACAGGGTTAGGATATGAGTGATAATGGATAATGTTAAATTAATTGAATGTGATTACAGTTAGCAGGCCTAATCGTAGTCAGCTTTAGTTTATGTTATTAATGTCAGTAATGTCAGTGAGGCTGATGTTCATGTCTGCAGTAACAGTCCAGAGGAATCCAAGAGAAGATTTTAAACCGTCTTTGTTTAACCGATCAGAGAGAGCTGAAAAATCTGAACTCCAGTGAATCGCTCAAATCTTGTTTTTTCTCTCTTCGCAAAAATAAAGAGAAAAGTAAGAGAGTCGGGTTATCTGGTTAAAATGTGAAAACATAACAAATCTTCTCAGTGTGGTCGACCTCATGTTTGATAAAAACTGACTGAATGGCGTGAAGGAAACCCCTCCTCTCTGTGTAAATGAGCATCTTTGTGCACCGCTGGATCAAGTTTGACTACACGCACATTAAATCTCAACAACAGTGTATTTGTAATCGTTTGGAGCAGAAGTGGAAGTTTTGTTGTTTGATTCTGTAGAGGTTTCTTGACAGTAAGAAAAACAGTCCTCCAGCCTCACGCCTTGATGTTATCCCGCCAAAATAACAAAACAAAAACCGCGTCTGGAGACCCGCCTGTGGAGTCGAGATTCAGCCCCGCGAAGCCGTCGGGAAATCAGGTGTTTTTTCCTACGATGTGGTATTTACACAAACTCGCTCGCTGAAGTTCAAACACATGCTCTTCACCAGAAAAAGGATCATCAGGACTTGAAAAGCCCAAAGGAGAATAAACAAGCGCGGTAAACTGCAGGGCCTTTCAGCAGCGCAGTGTGAGCACCCAAACACTTCATCCAGACACACAGACCCTGACACACGGGGACGCGATAACAGCCGACGCGGGTCTCTGCCTGCAGGGACACAACAGAAGGTCAGAGGGCAACCGAGATACACCTGAAGAGAGCGCTGCCCCTCAGTGTGAGTGGGAAAGATTTATCTTTATACTGCTGCTGTTTTACGAGAGTCAAGCCCCATTCTGTACCAATAAGCTGCCCCAAACCACTGCACCTGCACATTATTACCAAGGTTGATACCATAAATCCTGATAGATGTGTGCAGCTCGGAGCATTTTACTGCTGCTTATTTCACACATCATCTCTCTAAATGAACATCCTCATCCCGCCGCAGTGCGCAGACCCTCAGAAAACACTCTTTCGGCTAATATGACTTGCAGATTTTGTAGAGCCGGAGCTAAAAACATGTTTTCTTTCCATGTTTTTATCTCATCAATGTGACTTCTGCGGGTATATATCCAGAGCAGAGAAACTTTTCCTACGTAATCCCACACAGGGTCTTGCACAGACACACAGGCACTTCATACAAGATCATCCGGTTCATGTTAACACTGATGATCAGCAGTTAGAGACGGGTAATGTGTCTGCACGACCATTTTCTATAACATTGTGTCTGTATGAGCTTATCTTAATTAACTCATAATGATACCTCCTAATCCTCCCATTACTTCAGGACATCTCAGGAGCATCTCGCGCTCGCTCATTACACAGGTAAGACTCAGTAATACAATTAAAAGCAGCTTAACACTCTGCAGATTATGGAAGATTGCTTCAGCCTGGAAAAGTCATTTAGAGTCGATGGAGGGGAGTAAAAATGTTTGACATGAAAATTATCCTGATTAGGCGACGAAATTAAAAACTGTGAGACACACGCGCCAACTTTTTCTTGTCTTAAAACTTTTCTCCTTTACAGCGCGGCGACACAGTCCGACAACGGGCCAGAGGTGTTGGAAAGAAACAAAAACCTAAATTTGGATTATTTCCTTTAATCTCACCGAGCAGTTGTGGATTAATTTTGAAGATGAATCAATAAACAAGACTAAAGCTGTGTCCCCATTTATGGTCTGCACCCTTTGGAGGTCTATCAGGTCTGACTGACAAGGTCCCAAATCAAAGAGCTCTTTTAAAGCTCCTATAAGGAGTTTTTCAACAGTTATGAAACAGTCTGAAATTCACTCTAATATCTTAAATGATACATAAAGAATATTAGAAACTAGATTAAAGATTGTTTATTGTAATTTTTCATGCCTGAAACCTCCCTGAAGCAAAGACTGCGTTGGCCACAGGGGGCGCCAAACTCGACTCAAACTGAAAGTTTCTCACTGGAGCTTTAAATATGGATGACAATTGCATCAGGTGTGTATTTTATAACCACATCTAACCTGAAATTTATGGGGTAGCTTTAAGGATATTTGTCAGACATTTAGCTTTACTCAACTGTAATTCGGTTAATGATTCCAGTTTCTATGTCTTTAAACCTCCGTCTTCAAACTTTGGATTGTTCACCTGCTTCGATTAAAAATAGTCAGAATATGACCCGACTGTTAAACTCAGATTGAATACTAATAGATATTAAAATGCTGCTTTAACTTACTCACCTGACTTTGGTATTAAGTGTAGAGTGAAGTGATGTGAGGTTATACCATGATTACCTTTAAATTCATACAGTAGCATTAAATAACCAGTGAATTTGGGGTACTTGAAATAGGGTGGTTTGCTCTTGGTCCCAGATCTCTGCCTTGTTCCCTTGAGGATTGTACTACAGCTAACTTGAAAGCAGTCTTCCACTTCTTCTTCACCTCTTCCTGTTGTTGAATTAAATCTGTGTGCTTACCAACAGGACGCTAGGATTAGGGTTACCTTGAGTGCACCTGTATGACAGCGATGTAACATCCTTAGTATTCATCCACAGGGAACCATGAATGTGTGTTGTGAAGGATGTAAAAACTGAAGGTGGTCCTATCACTGCAGTGGTTCATCCTCTGGGAACCATGCAGAAGTGTGTAACATTTACAGAGATTTAAAGTGTTTGAGAGAGTAAAGAGAGGTGAACTGACTGACATTAACCCACCTGAGTTATGGTGCAGTGAGCTGGGTTTAAAAATATATAAAATCACATTTTGAAGAGTGAACTTCAAAGGAAGCCCCGGCTGGCTCAGAGAGGAAAAAACAATTCAAAGCAGGAGCGGGTGTAAATGTATGCAGCTTTTCTCTGCGGCTCTGCTGTTTCCTCAAATCCAGGCCAATAAATTAACTTAAAATATTGGGAGGCCTGCTCCAAAACTATATATCTCCGTGTTATTACCTTGCAATTCTGCCCCCGTAACCACTTCAATGTGTCAGAAGCTCCTCTCAACATGAGAAACAAGCCGCCACACTGGAATTATGACCCGGAGGCGTTCTGTTGGTTTCAAACATCAAGCTGTCTGCTAAGTCACGGCTATGTGGGCTCTCGGACCAAATTAAACAGGAATTGGCCCTCTCCGAGCCTGCAGGCTGGGAGGGCTTAGCATTAAAAAATGATCTGCGATGACGTTTTGATTTCAATCTGTGTCTGATGAAACTAAGAAGAAACATGCTCTCTTACCCGGTGGGAATGCAGAACGCGGTGCTGCATCTTAGTGTTCGCAGCCTTTTTTTCCAAACAGCCTGCCATGGGGTGTGTTTTTTGTAATATAAATAATTTAAGCACTCTACTTTGAGTTTCCCTCAGGATTGACAAACCACAACCCTAATCATGAAAGCATCCTGACATGGAGGCACAATCAGTGATTCACAGGTAAACAGCAGGGTCACCTGACTGACTGACTCAATCTAAAAAAAAAAAGCAGTGACATCTTATCATGAGGGCCCGAGCTGCAAGCAGCTGGTAAGAGCCTTCATAACATATTAGCCACATAACATTTATTTTTTTATCATTTATATCATTTATTTTTTTTACCATCTTATTTTTGGATTATGACACAATTTTATTTTCACACTCAATTTTTATCATACTATACTATGAATTTTTTGTCATACTTTACTATGATATTTTTTATCATACTATACTATGATATTTTTTATCATACTATACTATGACATTTTTTCAAACTAAAATCATGAAATACTATGACATTTTTAACATACTATATTATGACTTTTTTTAACTAAAATCGTTAAATTTTTGTCATACTATACTACGACATTTTTATCATACTATACTATGACATTTTTAACATACTATATTATGACTTTTTTTTTAAACTAAAATCATGAAATTTTTGTCATACTATACTATGACATTTTATATCATACTATACTATGACATTTTTTGACATACTATACTATGACATTTTTTATCATACTATACTATGACATTTTTTATCATACTATACCATGACATTTTTTTAAACTAAAATCATGAAATTTTTGTCATACTATACTATGGCATTTTTTTAAACTAAAATCATGAAATTTTTTATCATACTATACTATGACATTTTTAACATCCTATATTATGACTTTTTTTAACTAAAATCATTAAATTTTTGACATACTATACCATGACATTTTATATCATACTATACTATGACATTTTTTGACATACTATACTATAACATTTTTTATCACACTATACTATGACATTTTTTATCATACTATACTATGACATTTTTATCATACTATACTATGACATTTTTTATCATACTATACTATGACAGTTTTTCAAACTAAAATCATGAAATTTTTGTCATACTATACTATGACATTTTTTGATGTACTATACTATGCCTTTTTTTCATACTATACTGTGATATTTTTTATCATACTTTACCATGACATTTTTTCAAACTAAAATCATTAAATTTTTATCATACTATACTATGACATTTTTTGACATACTGTACTATGACTTTTTTTATCACACTATACTATGACATTTTTTATCATATTATACTATGACATTTTTTCAAACTAAAATCATGAAATTTTTGTCATACTATACTATGACATTTTTTTTCATACTTTACAATGAAATTTTTTACATACTATACTATGACATTTTTTCAAACTAAAATCATGAAATTTTATCATACTTTACTATGAAATTTTCAGACATACTATACTATGACCCTTTTTTAAACAAAATTTTGATTTTTTTTATATTGCATTATACTATGACAATATACTACCTATTACAATACTAATCAAATATACTATATTTTATTTTCACACTCAATTTTTATCATACTGTACTATGACATTTTTGAACATACTATACTATGACATTTTTCATCGTACTATATTATGACATTTTTTATCATACTATACTATGACTTTTTTATCATACTATACTATGACTTTTTTATTATACTATACTATGACTTTTTTTAACATACTATACTATGACATTTTTTAACATACTATACTATGACATTTTTCATCATACTATATTATGACATTTTTAATCATACTATACTATGACATTTTTCCAAAGAAAAATTATGAAATTTTAATCATACTCTCGTCTAACATTTTTAAGATACTCTTCTATGACTTTTTTTACAAACTAAAATTTGAAATATTATCACACAATAATATGGAATTCTTCATCATACTATTCTATAACATACTATAGTAGGACTTTTTTAAACTAAAATCATGAAATTTTTATCACACTATACTATAACATTTTTTTTAATGTACTATTCCTTAACTCTTTTCAAACTAGATTTTGATTTTTTTGTAAAATTTTTAACATACTATACTATGACATTTTTTCAAACTAAAATCATGAAATTTTTGTCACACTATACTATGACATTTTTATCATACTATACAATGACATTTTTTAACACACTATACTATGACATTTTTTAATCAAACTATACTATTACATTTTTTATCACACTATACTATGACTTTTTTTCATCATACTATACTATGACATTTTTTAACATACTATACCAAGACATTTTTAATCATACTATACTATGACATTTTTTCAAAGAAAAATTATGAAATTTTAATCATGCTCTCGTCTGACATTTTTAAGATACTATTCTGACTAAAATTTGAAATTTTATCACACTATACTATGGAATTCTTTATCATACTATTCTATGACATACTAAAGTAGGACTTTTTTTAAACTAAAATCATGAAATTTTTATCATACTATACTATGACATTTTTTTTAATGTACTATTCTTTGACTCTTTTTAAACTAAATTTGGAATTTTTTTGTAAAATTTTAAACAAATTGTACTATGACAAATTTTTAAAGAAAAATTATGAATTTTTTTATCATACTATACTATGACAAATGACATGATATGACTATTTTTCCAACTAAAGTTAGATTTTTTTATGTCACACTATGAATTTTTTTTAACAAACTAAATTTTTTATTTTAACCTTACAAAAATATGAAATATTTGATATACTACACTATGACATTTTTAACATACTATTCCATTTTATTTTTTTTAACTAAAATTTTAATTTTTACCATACTATAGTATGGCAATTTCTATCAATAAAAAGGTATAAAATTTTTGACATACTATACTATGACTTTTTTTTCGCATACAAAAATATGAAATTTTTAACATACCATATTATATTTATATTATTATATTCATATATTTACCATACTACACTGTCATTTTTTTTCATACAAAATTATGAAATTCTAAACATACTATTCTTTGACATTTTTATTATACTTTACAATGACTTCTTCATGCTAAAATGATTTTTTTCATGGTTTGAAAACCTCCTGACTGCTAAAGGGGCCATGGCTCCACTCACCTTATCGCCTACCTGCCTGGCTGATTTCTAAAAGGAAAATCTGTGAGTTAGAACAAATAATCTCTACACTCTACAAGGTCCAGGATGCGGAGAAGAACCTGGATACAATCATCCTGGGCGCGGCACCAGCTTCTGTCAGTGCTGAGTTGGAGGACACAGCCCCTGTTGTATCTTCCTTTACGGACGTAGCTTCTACATTTTCTGGGGCCTCTGCTGCTTCCACTGCGGCTACAGCTCTTGCTTTGATGACTGTGTCAAACCATCTCCAGGGAAACTGTTTTTAACATGTAAAGCACTTTGTGCTGCATTTGCTCTTGCATGGAAAGTGCTATATAAACCTCCAAGTTCTGTCTGCTCAAAAAAACACATCAAATGTTTAATTTAATATACTTTATTGGCCACAAAGAATATTCCAGTTCTGTAGCATTAAGAAAACAGAAGATTACTCCAAAATAAAACCGTAATAGACTCTTTTAAAAGAGGACTCAGACGGCAAAGCAAATACACAATATATAAAATATGCAATAAAACATGAAACATCCATTTATCCGCCCAATTAAACACGAGTAAAATCACCAAAAACAGGCATCACAGACCGTCAGAGAGAGAGAGAGAGGGAGAAAGAGAGAGCTCTCTGCTTTTATGTGCTGTTACAAATGTCACTTTATGTACACCACAGGGTAAACACCACTGCGAGCTCCCAAAGGCAGTTTTACATTTCCTGGAGAGTTATGTCACTCGACACCGTTCCTCGAGCCCTGAGTTTCCTTGCTTTAATAAAATTCATTACTTTGTGCTATGCCCATTCTGTGAGCTGAAGAAACACACACACAAGCAGTTTTCTCAGCGATATAAAGCTAAAAAAAAAGAAGAAAAAAAACTGCATCACAGTCTAATAAATACAACAACAAAATATTTTCTGGCAAAGCTGCAAAGTCATGATAACACTGTAAAAAAAACTGTCGACAAACGCCGTAAAACTCTGGATTTTTAATGAATTATAAAACATTTACATGAGGTTCATTCTTATTTGCATAAATTAAGTCTCGCACGAGTTTTCATCGTGATCAGAGCGATGAAATCGTGGTTATTTTAAGCTTAAGGTTACTTCTGAATGAAGCGTTTGTATTGCCGACATGCAGATCTGCAGCTTCACCAGAAAGAAGAGCTGAGTGAGTCACTCACCGCCTTAAACATGACGAGTTATCTGGATGAATGTATGGAGCTGTGGGGGGGGGTTTATGGCAGATTCACAGGAGGATTTATGTGGATTTACTTTATGTGATCACAGGCGGAGGAAGCAGATTTACACTCAATATTCGATAAATATTAGATTAGTCAGAGAGGAAGTTCGTGTCATAACAGTACCATGTATGTTAAAGTGAATTTCACATTAAACTCTGTTACTGCATAGGTTTCTGAGGCTCTCTAGAAGTGGTTATTATCATCATAAAGAAGTAATGCTAACATTCAAGTACACTTAAAGCTCCCGTTCCAGACTACAGGAATATAGAGACCATTTTAACAGTCAGTTTGAACACTTTTGGATCACACACACACACACACGCACACACACACACACACACACACACACACACACGCGGTCAGTAAAAGTGTTAGAAGATCCAGTTAGATAAGAGAGAGTTAAAACTTTACGATAAAACATCTGAGCGCTCTTCGTGATTAGAAGATATCCAGTTAGGTTTTTATGGCACCACTCCTCAAGTCAAGTGCAAATAATCAAAGAAAGGCAACGCGGGCAGAAACATGCTCCTTCTGTTTCAAAGAGTCCCCACTGAGAGGCTAAAATACACTTAAATAAGAACTATAAAGACATGACGGGGTCATGTGGGGCTTCCTTCTCTAAAAGAGGTAAACCAGACTTCTGTCAGACAGTTCCTACCGGAGAGGGTCTTTGGGCACTGAGTGAAAGACTGGAAAAAGGCAGGTACGGTGAAGGGAGGATAAGGGGGTCAGGAGGAGATCTGTCTCTGCCTCGGGCTTCCTGTTTTGACCTTCTGTTTGTCGTATTTGACGGATACGATGAGGAAAACCAGCAAGGTGATGCCCTGGATCCCCGCCAGGAGGAAGAAGTAGTAGTGCAGGGAGCAGTCGTTGATATTACCTGCAGAGGGGAGACAAAATCAAGGACTTTATTAGAGGCGAATATAAAACACCTCAGCTTTGAAAACAGAGAGAGCTGAGAAACAAGACCGGCGTTCAGATTAGTCAGAAAAACACAGCGAGCTGCATGTCAAAATGACAAGTATGGAAATTTGCAGAACAAAAGAGTCAGTCAAACTAAATTCAGAGGGGGGACTTTTATCACCGAGTGCTGCTGCATGTTAAGAGAAAACCAAAGGCAAAGGTAAACGGCCACAAGCTCGCCAGAGCGGCGGGTCGCGGCGTCTCTGTTCACATGAAACGAAAGCTTGAAAAGAGCAGCGAGGAAACAGGAGTCTGTCAGGAGGGAGAATTCAGCTGAGGGGCTGTGAGTGACAACCTTAGAGGGAAAAAAAGAAAGGATGGTTGACCTCTTCTCCTCTGCAGCTCCGACAAAAACAGCAAGAAAGACGGTGTTGATGATGAGGGACTGGAGTATTTGAAATAACTCAGCAGTACGGGCCCTCAGCTGCGCTACGAGCCAGGGAGTCTTTCATCGGTACTAAAGCACGCTTTGTTTCCTCGTGGGAACGCCATGTAATAAAAAGGAGTGAAAAATAAAGTGATGTTTCCGCTGTGATCTGCTCCACGACTTGTGTACAAGAGGGAGAGGAAGACAAACAGACTGTGAAGAGACTGACAGACAAAACGCTGCGTTCAAGCATTAGGAAAATAAGAAATGACATTTTTCTCGACAGGGTTTGGAGAATTAAAGCAGCAGCCTCTAAACTCCGACTCTCTTAACATTTGCTGCTCTGTTGATTGAAGTGTTTGTCCTCATTCAGCAATAAAGCTCGAGAGGAAAAAGCTCCAAACAAATCCTGTTTGCCTCTCGCTCGGGTTTTACATGAAGGGCAAATCCAACGACAGAGCGCCGGTCTCCACGCTGTTGGAGCGAGGAGACGATTGGATTGGCTTCAGAGCCGCTTTTGTGCTCTTGACCACGAGGTCCGGCAGAGCGACTGACTTATGAGCGCGTTTCATACTTCCCTTT
Source organism: Xyrichtys novacula (assembly GCA_962446985.1). Lineage (NCBI taxonomy): Eukaryota > Metazoa > Chordata > Actinopteri > Labriformes > Labridae > Xyrichtys > Xyrichtys novacula. The sequence continues at coordinate 2,393,639 of OY660875.1, forward strand.
AACATTGAAGATCATGCCTCCATGCAGGGCACAGAGATACCTACAGCGAGCGTCCTATATTACCGTCAACTGAGTTCGAGCGAAGCCCTGGAGGACTTTTCCTACAAAGCTCCAATTACCTTCTTCATGAGGCTGTCACAGCGAATCAGGAGTCAGAGGAGGTAAAGTAGGGCTGATTTTAATTGAATAAAGAGGGCGCTCATCAATTACACATTTGCCTGTTAACAACAAAGTGTGTGTTTGATTTTACGCTGCAGATAGTTTATATATGAAGAAGAAAGAGACATCTGGGTTATACCATCTCCTACAGGCCTGTCCTCTCCTCTAACCTTAAATTTAACTCATTAATAAAACTCCTCAGGAGACTAAAACCATTTAATATTAGAGTTTAAGTTTTCTTTGCCCCGCCTCCTTGAACCAGCAGGAGCCCCATTTGTCAACAGAGCTGTCAGTCACATCATGAACTCCATTTTAAGAGGAAGATCTTCAAACAAGATCTTCAAACTACTATGACTACTAATTAATATTTAATGTTAATGATGAGAACTTATGAAAATCACATAAACTAACACCACCTGTTTACATGGAGGGGGCGGAGCTAAAGCCCTGTACTGGAGCTAGTTAGTAGGAGGAGCTCTAAGGTGGCAGACAAACAACTCCTAGATTTATGATATGTAAACATGAGATATGGCTTTTTAACGTCACAGGGTTAGAGGTTCATATAATCTCTAAATAAGAATCTTATTTAACCGTAGGGGCGATTTTTGATGAAATAATTGGTCTCCTGGTTTCTTTTAGTACAAGATTAAAACTGTCTGTTAGATCTGCTCTATTACTGTAGTCTGACGATCAACAGTTCAGCCTCTGTTAACAGTAAACAAAAACGCTCCACCTTCACAAACATTAACTCATTCATCTAAACTCGGCTGAGAAAAACGATCATGTTTCACGTCAGCCTCATTAACGCCATCAAACACCTGAAATTACTTCTAATCTCAGCCGCGGTTAAATCTTATCTGCACTAATTTTGATCACAGGAAATTAAGGAAACAATTACTTTTAGAATTATTGAATCATTTATTGGAGATTATTGGATTTTAAGTTCTAATAAAAGCTTTTAAAGGTGAAGTAAGACGTCATGTTGAGAATTCTGGGTCATTTTTTCCTCCTCTGTTTGGGTAAAGGATGGTCCAGTCAGTGGATCTAATGCTGAGAGATAATAAACTCAGCAATGAGGCTCCTTATGATTTAGAAAATATTATTGTTTGTTCTCAAATATTCGGAGGTTGTTTCACTCAGCTGAGAGCAAAAAGGAACTGTTAAAACTTTCCACTAAGGTTTTGTCCCAACTGCTGTGTCAACTCTCCCCTCCGGCTCCACTCCACCCCTGCTGTTCCAGCGCACGCTGCACCTTACATCTGCACCCCATTAACTTGTGAGGATGCACGGCAGACATTAATGTATTCACAAAAAACAAAGTTAACAGAAAGTTCATTATTTCACTGAATGTTCAGTCCATCGCAGTTCAACTTTTACAAAGAATGAAGGAAAGAAAGTTCAAATCATTTTCTTATTATTAGACTTTCCTCAATAATAAAAAAAAAACAGTTAAAGAAATCCTGAAGACGTGGCCGAGCATCAGTGAAGCTCGCTTCAGTCAGTCCTGGAATAATGTGATTACAAATGAGCAGGATTTCTCTAAAGTTAGAGTCATATTTTAATTGCTGAAGCTCATCTCTAAAAGCCCGACAGTTGGTCCACTGTGAGCAAACGGTGTGGGCTTCACAAAGACTCCCTTCTTTCTATCTTCCTAGTTTCATGTGTGCGTGTGTGTGTGTGTGTGTGTGTGTGTGTGTGTGTGTGTGCAGTCGTGCAAAGTGCAGAAAGAGCGGCTGAGGCTGGATATAGATCAGAGGGTGTGGTGATTAATAAAAACACTCTCAGCCAGTCACATCGCGGCGCTTATCGCTCACACACAGCTTTGCCAATCACAGTCAAGCATGACATCAACGGCTCAACCAGCAGAGAGACGATCCTCCAGGAAATCATACAGCGGCGGTGACAGTGAGAGCGCCGGGCGGAGGAAGTGAACGCACAACAACACAAGACTGCAGCCTGAGGCAGATGGTGTGGATTAATTAACAGTTAATTAGAGAAATGTTGAAAGAAGTCAATATAAAATTAATGAAAACAGAACGTTTGGAGATTAAGGTTAAAGTGGTACGACTATTAAAAGGGAATTTCACAATATTTATACTGTAAGAAGTTCAAACGTGTCTTTAGATATAAGAGGAGTGTCTGTTTGTGATTTATTTAAAGTATGAGTGTGTGATTTTTTTTTAATGGGTTAGAAACGAGGCTGTGATGTGACAGGTTTAATAAGATTTAAAAATCTGACCAAGTTACAGAGTAAACGTGTTATTCAGAGTCCTTCTACAGTTTAGACTTTTTCATGAAATCACTAAAAAAAAACGACTTCACTCAGAGAAAAGAGACAAATATTAGAGATAAATCTGTTTACAAATCACAGAGTTTAAGAAATAAGGTAAGGAGTTAAAGATGAGGGGAGTCTTTATCTTCCTCGCTAGGGCTGCACGATTAATCGATTTTAAACAGTAATCGGGTTATTTAGTTATGACGATGTTAAAAAAATTAAAATCGTCAAATCGATTTTCCTCTCACCATAGGCTCCTCCCCCTTCCTGCGGGAGTGCTCCCCAGTTCCCACACACACCAGTGTAAACAAACATAATTTCGTGGTTAAATAGGACAAGAGCGAGTCAGTCGTGTTGAATTGGTACGACTTCACAGTTTCAGATGAAGAGTAAACCACTCCCTGCTGTGAAGTCTGTCTGAAGGCGGTATCAACCAGTCACCATGGAAACTAATTCAGGAGGAAACGCTAAAGTTTTTTGAAACGATCATGTGACACACAGAGTAACTCTTTTATGGCGCCAAAACAACCTTTATAAACATGCTCTGTACTCTTCTTCTGTCTTTTGCGCTTACCTCGGCAACATTACATCACCTCATACTGGCTTGGCGTATGAACTACATCATTTTCAGTGGTTTCATTTAGAGAGATGATAGAAAAACTTTTATTAAAGTGAAGTTTGGTGAAGTTGTCACTGAATAAAAAAATATGGATTTTATTTTTGGCTGAAATTGTGCAGCTCTACTCAGAGTTGTTATTCAGTTATTCACTTTTTCATGAAATCACTGAATTCACTCAGAGAAATGTCAACGGTTAGTAAAAGTTGCCGAATATTAGAGATAAATCTTTTTACAAATCACAGAATTTAAGAAATAAGCTGAGGAGCTGGGGATGAGGCGAGTCTTTATCCTCCTCACTATAAACTAAGGCGTCCACCTGTCTGTCAAGTCAGCTTTCCCTCTTAAATATGCCAAACCTGTAACCTCAACATCCTCAGAGGTGCTGACTGAAGTTAAACTATCCACACTAGAGTCACCGGTAGGCCTGCACGATATATCGTTTGAACATCGTCATCGCGATGTACGTGTATGCGATAGTCACATCGCAGAGCCTGCGATATTGAAGGTGAATGAACTCATTTAATTTCAAGGGTAACTGACTGCGATACACTGCATGTGACTCTGCATGTGCTGTGCAGCGATCAACCAATCACCTTTGTCCTTAACTCAGTTGCCAATCAGACTCAGTTCTCAGTTGCCAATCAGACTACCCTGCCAGCTGTCAATCAAAATCAGAGAGGAGGAAACCCACCCCTGCACATGTTCTGCACATGGAGGGAGACGCGTGTCCGCTGAGAATTACTTTCGGAACTTTACTCATGACTGTTAAGCCCAACAAATAAGAACTGTATGGGTTTTAAATTGTACATTTCCGTGGACCACTCTACTATAAGCGGTGTGCGTTTTGCGAGGTGCATGCAATTCTCGGAGGACATGCGTTTCTCAGCACAACACCGCTAACAACAACAACAACGATCGCAAAATGAGCAACGAACAAGCGAAAACCACAGAAGATGAAGACTTGTTGCCAAAAAGAAAAGGAAAGTCAGTTATCTGGAATTATTTCGGTTAAAAGAAGGATGATGTCGACTAAAACACGTGTTCTGTGTTCATCTGTCGCCACAATAACGTCCCAGCACAATAAAAGCTAAAAATATCTCTAAGACAGACAGAAGCCATTCTACTAACATTCACAAAAAGAGGTAAGATCAGAGCAGATTAACTGTCCTCAAGATTTCAGCAGTGCAGCATAACATTAAATGTTATTCAGGTCATCTGGTGAAAATTCCTGTATTTTTAATATCGCAATATATATCGCAGGGTTGAAAAAAATCGCAATGTTAGTTTTTTCCAATATCGTGCAGCCTTAGTCACCGGGATTGTTTTTGCTGTAAAATTAGACTTTTTTGAAAAGGTAAGAAATGTCAAAGTCTATCAGATGAAATATAAGGATAAACAAAAGCTAAGAGTAAAGAGACAGACGTGTCAGAGAAGATGAGGCTCATTAATCCGCTTAAAGACTATCTATTAATTCCATTAACCCAGAAAGCATGATGTCAGCATCAGTGATTAAACATGCCAGTGTTTCTCACCAAAGGCCTGTTCAACATCTCCTTCAGTGTCTGAGGCGCAGCAGCTGCGTCACATCCTATCCTGCTCTCACACAGAATCCTTCATGTTCTGCTCCATAATTTAGCGGGACGTCCCGCTGATCAAAGAGCAGCATTAACTCATTTGAAACAAGTAATCTCATTGCTTTGTGTGATCACTTAGCATCAGTGGAGCGGATCACACGCCGTAATGTCAGCTCTGTGTGTGTATAAATAATTCCATTTCCACTCTTTGTTGTGCACGTGCTCTCCTGGATAATTAGAAATCCGGGGGAATAAAGAAGTGGCGTGATGATGGGACGCTTCACACAGGAGTGACTCTTTGTTAATGCTCTATGCGCCGGGCAATCTCTGCAGCCCCCGAACCTTTGATCCAAGAACAGAGAGCTGCTGACTGATGACTGTGAAGTTCTGCCAGAGCATTAACCAAATGAGTGGCAAATGAAAAGCCCCACACTTTGACCACAGCCTCAGTTTCTGCTTGTTTTGTTGTCATCTTATCCGGTCAAGAGTTTCCATTGTGAGAAATATATCAAAAAGCAAAGCGGGGTTTGAATAATTCATCGAGTGCAAAACAACGTGCTTGACAGGAGAGCATGGGAGTAAAAAAGGAAGTGCATTTGCAGGGAGAGCGCTTGTATTTTCAATCGATAATTCAGCTAAAGAGTCTGCCTCTGCAGTCTTAATTAACAGAGCAGTTTGGCAAACAAAAAGCAAAGAATACAACCGCACAAATTATGGAGAGGGAAGATGCGTACCCTGGCAGAAAGCTGTGATATACAGAGAGAGAGAGAGAGAGCGCTCTGTTCAGGGTTTGCAGCAACATATTCCACAGTCTGAATGTCAGCATGAGGCATGTAACGAATCCTGATTTTAGGACCTTTTTACTCCGTCTTCGCTGGAGAAAATGTTGTCCCCGCGGCTCTACAATAATTCTGACAGACGAGCGGATCGCAACCTTTGTTCCGGATTTCAAAACGCCGGCCTGATGAGGACCTAAGGAGTAAAATAAGGGACCGGCTAAAGAGCAAACATGTAATTTTTCCGAGGCGTGAAAATTAATGCGAGGTCTGAGTTTTGCAGCAGTTCTTGCTCTGATTTCATTATACATAAAGTCAGGTTCTGCCTCCTCCTTTCAGCCTCCGCCCTCCAGGGCCCATTTGGCTGCTTAGCAGTTTCAGAAATATGGAGGGCTAATTACAGCAGCAAAAGACTTAACAAGGACTCGCTGTAAAACACATTAATGAAGCCCATAAATATTTGACAGATATTTTAAAGGCAAATTCTTATCAAGGGATGGAAAAGAGCAAAACCAATCAGACTGGAACATCTGGAACGAGCTCTGTTGGTGTTGGTTTGTCCCTCGGGTTTCCTCATGTGAGCTCAGAGGTCCTTATTTTATAAATAACAGCATCGTAATGAGAGCGAACACCAGAACAGAAGGGGTCAGTCTCATCTCGGCCCAGGGATATGAAGTTGTAGGACACTTCACCTGCGAGTGGGTCTGAGCAGATGGAACGGGTCAATATCAATTTAACATTTGAAAATAGATCAATTGATCCAGACCTCCAGAGCAATGACCCGACGTTTGGATGCTTCAGCGCGTTCAATGCCATCCTCCGCCTCAGAATGAAATCAGAGAGGGAATCGATGCATGTTTGTTTCTGCGATAAATATACTTCATTTCTGCGGCTCTCAAACTTTATCGCTGATGCAGGAGATTCACAAACAGCCCGAACATGCTAACCGCTTTTATTCGCCGCCTGCAGCCTCCGACACGTCTGATGATGGACCCACGAAAACCCGGAGAACCCAAAAGGAGAGTTTTCAGACAGAATAGAGGCTGGTGTTAAATTTGCCAGATCTGACATTAAAGGCTTCTATTAAAACATTGACATTTCACCAAGTGTGATCCAACACTTCATGAGCAGGATGTGCGAATGTCAGCTCGCTCCGAATGTCTGAACACGTCCCAGACATCTGACATAAGATCGGCCAGCGCTTGAATACGGGCCAAAGAAACGGCCAAAGAGGCCACTTCCTGCCATGTGACCACGAAAACCCATCTACTCGTTCTGAGCGAATCACAGCCGTGAAAGGTGGAACTAATGAAATGCAAGAAGAGAAACAAAAGGCTTTCTTGTGTGCGGGGGAAAACGCCGATAAAGAAAGTAAAGGTTGATCTTTAATTGACTCAGCTGATGAGGTTCAAACGCCCACGCTCGCTCCCTGACAGGAACGGATGAGATGGCGTTGTACCGAGCCAATAAAAATACCAAATAAAAGCGCTTGATGGATGACCACTCCACCAGATGTAACCACAAGGGGGAACGATGTGGCGTGGGATTTTAGGGATCAATCGTCTCAGCACATAAGCTCGCCGTGATTTAAGCGTCGGAGCAGATGTGGCTGAAAAACTGTAAAACCATCTTCATCAGCCCCTCCAGGACTCAGTCACACATGTGGTCTTTCAATCAGAGGAGATTAATGTGAAATAGATTCACAGGGAGAGACTCCAAACTCCAGGAGAGAGAGGACTGCACAGACTTTATATAACTCTGGTGTTTTTGTCTCGATAAGAACAGAATAAAAACACGATCAGCTGATTTTTTCATCGAGTCGTTAAAAGGCTGGCTCGATTACAAACTCTGCATTATCTTCAACCACACACTTTTCTCATGATGGATCGCTCTGTCAGACTCTTAAGTGGTCAAACCTTCTTGTCAACAGCGACGTCGGGTTGAATTTATGGCTAATTAAAGCAGCAGATATTCAGATGTTACAGGATGAATCTGGTGAGATTTCTGAAGTATTTCTGCTCAAATTTGGGTTTTTATCCTCAGTGATAAAAAGATCGTTTTGCTCATTTAGTCCACATTCCTCATAGAGTAACTATTAAAGGCTTAGTTCACATTTTAATGGATTAAATGGACAATCAGTCATTTGCTTTATCTTATTAAGAGTAGATTCATGATCATCGTAGCCGCACCAACAGGAACTTTCTAGAGATGTGACATCAAAATCTAACAACACAACATCGAACATCTATCTCATACATATCTTTATATCTATAATCTGATTTATATTCTCAGTAAAACACAAAATTTAAAGATTATTCAGAAACTTTGTGTTCCTTTTTAAATAATGGATCTCTTGGTGGACGCTGATTTGATTTAAAGTTGATATAATGTCACTGGACTCAGAAGACGAGTTGATGAACTTCTCGGGTTTTAATCATGTGGAATCGGGTCCTTAATCAGGTGGTTTCCTGTGACCACAAAGCATCACATGACTGATTTAAAAGCCTCTGGAGCTTCTACAGCTGTGTAAGTCTCTCTGTCCCTCACCTGATGTCCACTTCTATCTGATGAAGTAAGCAGAGAGCAAAGGATGATGGTCTTTGAAGTTCCCTTTCCTACTGAACTGTTCCTCTTGAAGATCACAGATCCGGTTCTTTTGAAGATACCGCTGCATCCCTGTCCTCCAAAGACCGTTGGCATCTCGCCTGAACTTAAATAAAAGCTCCAGCTACTTATAGATACAGGATGTTGAGATATGATCTGCCTGTTCGGTTGAGCTGTTTCTACACCAAACTAGCTTCACCTTTTTGAACCAAACTGGGAGATCTTACAAAAGACTCTCCCTCCCTGGACTCTGACTCTCCGCAGAGGCCGCCTCACATCAGATGAGGGCGTGCAGAGCAGGGAGAGGTGGAAGTACAGCCTGACAGGAGAGCCTCACATCCACCAGTGTGGTGCCAGACATGCAGTGCCATCTCCATGTACCGCTGCAGGGACAGCTTTACTTAAGAGAAGTCGGCCTATGTAATCAGACCCCCGGCCAGTGATTAATGTTGCTCATCTGTCTTCAGGCTCGTACAGCTCGGTTCAACTTAGCACAGCTCACCCAGGACGCTGTTTACTGCACACCGTTTCGCCTGCAGCCATGGAAATAAGCTGAATCCCTTCCACCTAGAGAGCCATGAGATGTGAAAGAAGCTAACATCCAACAAACTGTGGAAAAAAAAAACAGCCGCAAAAACAAACTGCATGATTCCTGACTGTAGTTAATGCCCAAGCTTTGTGCCATGTGTCTTTTATCAGCGGCCAGGGGGATGTTTTGTTCCATTTCTGCAGCTCACCTTTTAAATGACTTGTTTTGCAAAGCAAAGAGAAGTCTTACAGGCAATCCGGCTCCGCTTTAACTGGCCCTCAAGAAAAGCAGAGCCGAGCAAAGGATGGATTTATGAAGCGTGCCAAGCATCTTCGAGTGCTAACATCATCAAAAGTACCTCTCTACCTGTCGGCACACTGTATTAATGAGCTATTAGGTGTTTGTGGGTAAACAATTTACAGTGTTGGCTTATTTACAGCATGCTCAGGGAAAAGTGCATCTGGGCTGGGAGCCTCCTCTCGCTGGGGAGCCCATCCATCTGCTGCCATCACCACACTATTCGTTCTACCCCATGGACAGATTTACACAAACCTTTTGTCGTTAGTCTGACATGTCTATTTATTATGTGGAACACTCTTAAAACAAGAGCTGCCCCCTCCCACACCACCCACACCTAATCTACAAACCCTTTAAGTGGATTTTAAATCAGCACCAGCTATAAAAACTCTTTAAGCTATGTCCTGGAAAATGCATTTCTGCACCTGAATCGATACCAACAATTTTATTTCTAAAACACCATACGTGCAGTCGATGTGTCGGGTCAATACTGCTCCCTGTATGCACCAAACTGCAGGGCAGACGGCTGAAACGTTCAATTCTGGAGGATTATGGACGAGCACAAGAAAACTCTTTGAGTCGAGATCCATCACCTCTGTGCTGAACATATTTGAAGGGTGCAGCGTCATTCTTCAAGCTCAGTACAAAGTCATCTCTGCGAGGAGAACCGAGTCTGGAGTCTACGTGTGTGAAAGCCAAATGGTCTGAGGGTCAATAACACGCGCTGGAATCGAACCAGTTAGGTCAATTGTTTCTATGTGTAAAGCTGCGACCGAACGATAGAGCGAAGTCTCTGCTCATGTAACTGTCACATCCAGGGCGGATCAGGTACACAGTATGACTGTTGGACTCCATCAGAGGTCTCCAACAACAGCCTGTCTGACATGACGCTCGCTCAAAAACAAGGAAGTGACTGTCTGTAGTAAATACAGTAAATGTAAACCCAATCGCTGCAGTTTAAATTGAATAGGGGGGAGGGTGAGGGGATTATATATTTGGATGTCTGTATCTACTGAATGTATGTTTGGTTTTGATACTTTTCTTATCATAATTTTTTTGTTGTTAATTTTTAGTGTTTTTTTCTTCTTTTAATATTTCTTGTATGTTTATGTTTGTTTTGTTTTTGTCCTGTTGTGTATTTTCATTATATCTTTGTTTATTTGTTGATCTGCTTGAAGGAAATGGAAAAACTTTGATCACACAAAAAGAAAAAACAAGGAAGTGACTGCTGTGCATGTGGGGTCTGCATCTGTGTGTCACAGGAGAACAACATGCAAACCTGCACAGGACACCGCTGCCTCCATCGTAGGAGTGGGATCACCAGTGACGCCACGATACGATATTAGTGTGATTTTTAACATGTTCTGATACAGTATATTGTGATTTATACAGTTTTTCAACTGTTTAGCTAATTTAGCATTTGTCTTTCCTTTATGTTCGTCTTATTTATGCTGTATTTTATTTTCATGTCGCACATCTTGCAAACCTTATATACGTATTAGTTGTACTAACTTTCCCCTGCTCTACGACGTCACCTCTGCCAACCTCACTGGACTAACAGTTGATTTTATCTTTCCATTATCATAGATTTGACTTCATATTAGCAATTAATTTGAAAAAATTGATACTTGTTCAATGAGACGATACGATATATCACCAGACAAAATAGTGCAATACTATGCTGTATTGATCTTTACACCCAGCCCTACTCCATAGATACTCTGAAAAATGATATATGAGATTATTATGGGGGTCAAACTGAGTCATATTGAATTTTAGTTTTTTTTTTGTGAAGCAGAAAAATTATCACAATCTTTAAAGGAAGATGGAGTGAAGTTGTTGCACATCTTAGCGGACACATCTTGCATTTTGGAGGTTTCTCCGGCCGCTTTAATAGCTTGATAACTTTGGTGCTCACTAAATGTTGATCAGAGGAATTTTTACAGCTTCAGCAACAAAAACAACAATGAAGCTCTGAGAGAGCAGAGAGACTGAACTAGCTGCAGACCTGAAAACTCAAACAATGAGCTGAAAGAAGCTAAGAGGCGCAGCAAGGACAAGACGACAGGTGCGCGTAAAAAGAAAATAAAAACAGCCTTTTGGTCCTTAATTAAAGACACTCGACGTTTTCTACAGTGAAGTGTTAAGAATGTAGAAGAGCTTCTTTTCTCTCACCAAAGTCTTTGTGAGATGACATCCAGCCGATGGCCTTGAGGGACACGATTGCGAGTAACCCGGAACCGACGAACGAGCCGATCCCGGAGAAGAAGAAGAAGAGTCCCATGATGGCGCTCTGCATGGATTTGGGGGCCGCAGAGTAGGCGAACTCCAGACCTGCAATGGGAATTTTGGTTGAGTGAGTGGGCTGTAACAAGGTTAAAGTGGGATGAGCACATTAAACTTCACAGTGAGAGGGTAATAACGCTTTACTTGTACTCATACGGTCAAGTAGATGTCTCTGCTAGTGGAGGAAACAAGCTGACGACGTGTACCTGTGTCTAATATCTGTCTGCAGTATCAGTGTGACATAATTGTCTATGTTTAGTGTGTCTGTTTTCCTTTCAGTGGATCATCAGTGAGACGGAAAAGCTTCCTCAGCAGCTGCTCCTGACAGCTAATTTTCCGAGGTGACTCTGGTCTGCGGTGTCACCGTCGGGAATCTACTCTGCTTGGCACCGGTTCCCAAAAAAACGCTTATTTCTGGAAGACACATCACTGAGTGTTTACTGTGTCTTGAAGAAAATAAAAGGAGAGAGAAAACGGGCAAGGGACCTGAGAGAAAGAGAGATCAGTTGGGGGAAAAAAAAACATCAAATATGAGATTTTTTTTTTTTTTTTTTTGCCCAGAGATCCGTCTGCCTGCGAGCTGACATTGATAATTTCATGGCACCTCAAACATGTGATTTTTCAAATGAGGCCCTATAGCTACATCTGTCAGAGGAGATTACAGAGCTGCAGTTAAATACCTTTGCAGTTTCAGACTTTTCCTCCGAGGGGGACATTGAACAAATTAATGTGACGAACAGTTTCTTTACAGATACCTGCGTCAGTCCTGTTCAGGAAAAGATGCTTTTTTCAAACAGCAGGTTATTACTCAGAGGAAAACATGAATGACCTTTGTCGAGGTTCACCACTATTTTTTTGTTTATTCCCGAAGCTAACCTTTTGGTAGCGACAAACTCTGGTCAATAGCTGTGCAGAGATATGGCTCTGCTCAGAAATAACATTACATGATGTAAAATCCGGCTGTCGTCCGTGTGTAATAACAGTGACATCCCCGGACTTCACCAGGTCTGACCTTTCGTGATCAAAAGGCAGAGAGTCTGAGATGTGCATACATTTCCTCTCGCTGTGAGGGGCGGTTTTTCCTTTTCTTAAAAATAACACGGGCCTTTAACATTTTCAAAAGTGCAATACATAATTAAGAATCCTGTAGGGAATCATTGAGCAGCGTTTTTACAGTTTCTCAGAGCCGGGGAGCAGACATACTTCAGCACAGAATTACCCTCGTCCTACAAGACTGAGGACCGCGGCGAGGGAGTCTGATGGCACCGGAGGTTTTAAACAGATTTATTCAAACAGAAGGAGACTAAGGGGAAATATTCCTCCTAACCAGACATATGTCACAATTCTGTCAGCCAATTTTCCTGGAGGTAAGCCCTGTGGGATGGCACGAAGTGGGGGGGAGTGGGGAAGTTTATTTTAAGGATCCCTATAGCTTTGTTATGTCTGGATTTGCCTTTCATGGGACTCTGATAGCCTCACATGAAATCCAAGAGCTGTTTAATACCAGAGCTTATTAAAGAAATCTCAGTAACCATAGATTCTGAACGTAAAGATGACATGTTCATTCTGTGAGTGGATCAGCTCGATAATCCTTCCACTGCACTGAGGAAAAAAAAAAAACAAGTCCTACATATTAACGGTTCAATCCTCATTCTTGATACAGACACAAAGCGAGTGCTACACGGAAGAGCCCACAGCAACAGGACCTGTAGTAATTGGAGGATGACTCAGTCTTAGCCGGAGGCCTTAACAAACTCAAATCTGTAAGATAATTGAGGCCCCGGGCTGCGAGTGCAGAGGCAAAGACATAAATAAAGACAAAAGTACACACAGCTAAACAGACACAGAGCAGAAATAAACACTTACAGGGCAGATTTCAGCTCAGCAGAGTTTGGGAGAAAAATGGGCCACAGCTGCTTCACTGCAACGCTCCCTCTAACATTAAGAGCTTTTCTCTCAGACACACAGTCTCCTTTTTAATATTAAAAAAAAAAAAAATCTTATTTACATTTTGAAAATTTGGCACTGCAATCCGATAAAACATTCGAGCTCTTCTCGCTGCTCTGCCTCAGAAATACTGCCCTACTTCTGCTAGCTCTTAATAAAATGGGATTTCTCGTTTAGGTCAGGCTGTGCCAAAAAGAAGAGAGAGAGAGAGAAGAGAGAGAGAGAGAGAGAGAGGACTGGCAGCTTTTCAGCAAAAACCAAAAGATGTTTTCAACTGTCAGTTTTGGCATAAACTTTTTTGACCCGCTTTGATACGAAGCTCAATCGTTTCCCCCTCAAGAATAGGGAATTTTAGCAAACACGGCTAATATTTCCAGTGGAGGGTTAGGATTGGTCTCACGTTGATCCGAGTGTGTTGGACTGAGATGCCTCTGCTGCAACAGTATTACATCTTTGAATTTAAATCAGACCCGGGGCCACGTTCATGAACTTCCCGGTATAAGGAGCTGGATCCAGCTCTGAAACTGTGAAATTCCTGACTCTGTTGTGTCACTTATTAAATGTTGTAAATGCAGCTTGTTAAAAAAAAAAAGGACTCCGTCTCTTGGAGAGCTTTTAAGCTTTTAAATAAAGATTTAATTCACCAACTATAACAGTTTTTATTCCTACTGCAACACCTCATAATTGCTCTGGTGATATAAACAGTAGGGCTGTAAAGTCCTAGTAGACTGGTCGACTTATTGGTTGACACCACAGACTGTATATACTCTGGACAACTTGGTTCTACCTTCTGCCAGTATACGGATTTGATGCCAAAAAGCTCTCTGTAATTCCACGTTTTCTCTCTATTTCCTGAAACATATACACTCCACCACCTGCGCAGTAACAATGTGCGCATTCGGCGGGAGAGTCGCTTCATACGCCCATAGGCTGTATCAGGTGTCAATCATAGAAAACATGAACCCCCTAATAACTTTTAAAAATGGAGCTGTACAGAAAAAAAAGGACTTGAGCACAAACCAGTCTGACAGTAACTACATCTCAACATCGCAAACGGGGGGAGAAAAATTTACATTTTGTGTAATATATTTCTAAAGTTTGTCCACAGCTTCATAAGCTTTGCTGGAGGAGGCGGGATTTATGACCTATACTGCAGCCCGTCACCAGAGGGTGCTGTTCATCGAGCGAGGAGGCAGACGACGTCCATCCTATATACAGTCTATGGTCGATACGTGCTGAGTGGGTCAAAATTCTGATTAGTCGACTCGATTTTTTTACGAGTTTAATTTACAGTCTATGGTTGATGTCATCAGGAGGAATGTACCAAGTGCTAATGGGGGTGTTTTCAGACCACCCCTGTTTCACAGGTGACAGCCCATCTCAGAACACGCCCCTTTTTTTCACCATTTTGGATTCGCTCAACCCACTAGAGACCAGCTGGAGACAGGAAGATCGAAGGGCGTCAACGTTAATCAACATCCAGTGGTTTGCTGAATATTTATTTTTATTTTGATTGTTTAAACTTTTATCGTGTTAAATTTCTTTCTTATGCTGATATCAGTAAATTTTCACTTCGCCGGGCCGCATCGTCCCCTGCAGAAAGGTTGCCATGAGAATCATAACCCCCACCCACTCCATTAGTCGATATTCGGTCGAAAATTTCAGGGCTTTAGTCGACCAAGAATTTCTATGGTTGATAACAACCTTTTTGTAAATGCAGCTTGTTAAAAAAAAGGATTCAGTCTCTTGGAAATCTTTTTAGGTTTCAAATTAAGATTTTATTCACCAACTATTACAGTTTTTATTCCTACTGCAACACCTTATTCGTGCTCTGGTGATATAAACAGTAGGGCTGTAAAGTCCTAATCGACTGGCCGACGTATTGGTCGATATGTGCCAAGTCGACTCAATAATTTTCCGCGTCACTTTACAGGAAGATTGAAGGGCGTCAACGTTAATCAACATTCGCTGGTTTGCTGAATATTTATATTCATTTTAAGCCCCTCCCATTAGTCGATATTTGGTCGAAAATTTCAGGGTTTTCGTCGACCAAGACTTTCTTTGGTTGATTACAGCTCTACTGTAAATGCAGCTTGTTAAAAAAAAGGATTCAGTCTCTTGGAAATCTTTTTAGGTTTTTAAATTAAGAGTTAATTCACCAACTATTACAGTTTTTCTTCTTACTGTAACACCTCATAATTGTTCTGCTGATAAAAACAGCTTGTATTTCTTCCCGGCTGCCCTGTCTCTTTTCTGGACATCGTCTTCTTTGTGCAACTCAGCGAATCAATAAGAAACTGTTGCAGTAAAAGCCAAAGACTCGGACTTTGTTCCTGTGATCATTAGAGAGCTGGAAAGTGGCCCTCAGAGTGGGAGTCGGTGCAAAGCTTTCTTTTAAGGATCTTTGAAATTCATTTTCTGCCTCTTTGGTCTACATGCTAATGTAACTGTCAGCACCCTCATTGAGCCACACTGATAATTAAACACACCATCATTTCCTGTCTATTCAAGTGTATTATGTCCCTATGAACAGTGTGTCAGCATGCTAATTGGATAATTAGGAGCTGAACTTGCAATACAGAGCATGTCAGTGCAATCTGTGTTATCTCCTGATGCTGTGTGGAGGTCCGTGCGCGCTGTGATGGCTGCTTTGTATGCACGGATATATCAAAGTTCATACTGGTAATTGTTAGCACACCAGGTGAGGATCAGAGGGGTGAAAAGTTGAAGTTGTGTTGTTAATTGTATTGTTGCCAACTGTGACTAAGCCCTCAGGGACTCATGGTACAGTCTAAGTGTATTTATCCGTCTCATTAGCTGGCCTCTGTAGCTGTTTGGACAAATCGGCAGAGGAAGAGCGCTAATATGAGGCAGCTCGCAGGCTCAGGCTCAGGCTTTCATCATAATTTCAATTTTAAAAGGTTACTTTATCCACACCTTATTTATAAAATGTCCCATTACAGAACAATGTCTCGCAGCTGTGTGAGAGGATCAGGATAATCAATTATTGATCGACCTATTGTGCTATTTACTCTGGAACACAACCCACAAACACATTAAGCTGCAGCAGCCTGGCAATGAATCAAACAAACTGTACAAAGGAGGTTTGCATATTAGTCTTCATCGCATCAAACTATGAGAAATGGCTGCTTCGGTGATTTAGCCAACAGCTCCTCGGAGTTTCCGGAGCGAGGCTTCAACGGACCTTCTAAAACCAGACACAGGAGTATGGGGTGCCGTTTGTAAAGCAGCCCATTATGAAAACAACAGCAAGATTTGGTCACATTTAGCTTCGAACAGCATTTAAAAAAGTGATGTGAATTTTTTTGCACATTTACAACAACATTTAAATACTAAAACTAAATGTTAAATCTAAATATAAATGTTAAATATCAATCAAAATGTTAAATGTTAAATCTAAATGTGTTGGGCGAAACTAAATATTTAGCTCATATGCAAATTCACGGTCGGAAACCGGAAGTGCCAAAATAAAAGTTTCAGAAGGTCATATTAATGATTCTTGTGTCGAAGAAAACGAATTAAAACCAATTCAAGGGGGGAAAAATTACTTGGGGTGACGTTTGGTGTTAATAACTACCTACAATAGCAACAGCAACAACAAAAACGTTATTAGAAAGACTCAAATTTTTCAGTGTCGTTTCTCCTGTGGCTCGGACACTGTACGAACACACCCACACACACATGCAGGTGCACTCATGATACTGTACCTTTGTGGCGGACGCTGCCACAGCCACCGATGAAGTTGCAGAGGGAGGAAGACTTCTAATGGCTGCTTATACAGCTCTCCCAATGTTCTCCACGAGCGCATAATCCCCGGACATTTTATCTCCAATTCAGGCTTGTAGAAGCTTGACCTTACAGCGACATTGAAAACTCGAGTCTTTCTAATAAAGTTTTTGTTGTTGCTGTTGCTATTGTAGGTAGTTATTAACACGAAACGTCACCCCAAGTATTTGTTCCCCCCTTAAATTGGTTTTAATTCGTTTTCTTCGACACAAGAATCATCAATATGACCTTCTGGAGCTTTTATTTTGGCACTTCCGGTTTCCGACCGCTAATTTGCATATTAGCTAAATATTTAGTTTCGCCCAACACATTTAGGTTTAACATTTAACATTTACATTTATATTGAACATTTATATTTAGATTTAACATTTAGATTAAACATATATATTTAACATTTATATTTAGCATTTAGATTTAACATTTAACATTTAGTTTTAGTATTTAAATGTTGTTGTAAATGTGCAAAAAAATGACTGCCAAAAATTCACATCACTTTTTTAAATGCTGTTCGAAGCTAAATGTGACCAAATCTTCCTGTTGTTTTTTATAATGGGCTGCTTTACAAACGGCACCCCATAAAGGAGACGTCAAATAATCGTACCTGCAATGCTGGCAAAGATTTCGCTGATTCCGATCAGCACGTACTGAGGCACTTGCCACCATATGGGTAAATCCGCTGCGTAGTAGATAACGTTGCCAAGCACCTGGTCGATGGTGCCGTTTGATTTGACGATTTCCAGACGTTTGGTCTCCAGGATACCTGAGGGAGATGATGAAACATGTAAATTAGAACATGCAGCAGAAGAAAGAAAGCTCCTGAAGCACTTTTACACTTATCGGCTTTGACCCTGAAACATGTAAGTGAGGATGAATGCAAATAGAGCAAATCCAACGGCATAAATATCTCGGCTGCTCGTTGAGAGTTATGACACCAACAAACAGTCACGCTCCGGCAGAGTCGGAGGATTCAGTGACAGGTCATTAAGTATCGAGCTACTTTTAGGTCTACCCCACCACTTCATTAAGATCACATCTGCACGCTCCCGTATTATGGCGGTTGGTAATGGATCAGTGCAGACGCTTCAATAATAGAAGCAAGAAGTTGTCATCAAGCGCCGCTGCCTTCTAAAAGCTTTATTCGATAGCTATTATCATGTAACCAGCGGCTATTTCCAGATAACACCCAGAGACAGCCTCCTATCATAACTACACTTAATGCTGTGTTCGAGAGGAGTTGTAGCCTTGTAATCCGGCTATCCTATAATACCAGGCGTCCATCTCAGGCCACTGGGCCGCCCAGAGCGAGACTCACACTATAAACACACATCCCTGCTTTTTCCCCTCCTCTAACAACCATCACACATCACACCGCCCAGCGTGATCCCTCACAACTTCTCCCCGGCTTTTATTTGAGAGAGAGGGGGATAGTTTTGGACACTGACAAGCCATCGAGATTTAACCAAAGCAGATTAGTCCATAAAGTTAGGAGAACGTGATGAAACATGCTCAAAAACATCTCTTCAAAAGCCGTGTCAGAGCGGCTTTCAAAGCTGGTCTCAGTATGTGGCTGAGGTCTGGGACTGTGGCACACAAACAAAAAAAAGGATCAGAAACAGCCCACAGTCCGCTTGACAGCGTGTCTTCTGCTGTCCCCTTTGCACTGCATGGGAGGTCCAGCCGTCCGCGTGCCACGACGAAACCCTGTGAAATATCGCCGCGCAAATGTCATCATGACATGTCGTGCACGTGGAGATGAAAGTGATTTTAACTCTCCACAGCAGACGCCGGGCCGCTGTTATGGAGGCAGAGTGGCAGGCTGACAATGCGATGTGTTGGACTGGCTGTACGAGGGCGAGAAGTGCCACACTCGGTCTTTCACGAGTGTCCATCTGTCAGTCTGCGAGCGTAACGCAGTCTCCGCCAGCGGACAGATGTGGTGAAGCACTGAGGACACATAGAAAACCAGATGAGGGGAAATGTAATTGTAAATGTGACAGGAGTGTATGGTGAAGGGAATCGATGTGAAGCGTGAAAGCTTTCCCGTGAAATAAACACTATCTGACTGATTCATCAGGTGATTCGATCCATCTGTCTGATTTCTTCAGATTCAGGTCAGATCTTCCTCACTCCTACACCCCCTGCTCCATCCTAAACTCTTTCCCTCCACTGCCTGGACCCAAAATTGCTCCCTGAAATATTCAGAGTTTATTTTGCCTCAATTTAAATGCAAGGATTGCACTTTCTTTCAAGGAGCCAAATGGGAAAGTAAAGACCTGAATAGCTATTGAAGCTCAGAAATGAACATGTTGGAGCACCTTTCCTTCCAGGATCGCTCATGTCCTCTGAAAAGAAAATGTTGCTATAAACCGAGCACATTAGACACATTTGATTTGGTAAATAGACCTTTTACCACTTCCTGCTGCTGATTGAAAAGGAGGTTTCTGATGGACTAAGTCGGGCTTAAATAACTCTCAGACCGGAACATCCAAGAACTCCTCTCTCAACAAACTTTCTCATTTCTCCCTCAGCGTGTCCATTTAAAGTACAGCAGCACAGGGATAAAGTTCAGTCCAGTGCACAGATGTTCAGATGGAAACTTCGGCAGACTTCAAACTCGACTCTTACAGTCGTAGTTTGGAGCGTTTCTTGTTCGGCTTTCCTCAAATATAACTGTCGAGTAAAGGTGACGAGGATTCATTAAGATATTTTCGACTCTAAGACAAATTCAATAGATATTTCTGTATCAATGAGTCTGTTTGGCCTTTACAGCTGTCAAATAAAGGGTTTAATCATTACGTCAATAACGAAGGTGAGAAATTGACACGTACAGTAGCTTTAATCTGATCTGACAGCGACTAATGACTGTTTGGATTCAGGTAATAAATGATGTCTGAAGACCTTTAAGGAAATAAATGTTTGTTTTTGACTCAAATTAAATCTTTAGAAACAATCACCTATTTATCTTCGAACGACGTATTTAATGAACTCACAAAAACACTCAATCACCCCCGTCTGCCTATTGTTCTCCACTCAATGTTTAACAGTCAGCGGGCAAATCAGGTTGAAGCCCACCGGTCAATATGAGAAAGGTCACTAATGACAGAATATATTCTTCATATTCCATGTGCTGAATGTATTGTGCATCTGAGAGAGGAGAAAGGGCATTGGCTGTGGAAAATATAATGTGCATTGATTCTCAGGAGTGTAACTGATTTGCTTTCTTCCTGCCTCCGGGCTTGTCTCCCTCAAAACACTCTTGCCTGAATGTATCAGTGCAGCAGCACCCGCTGACAGGCCTGGCTGGGACTTTATTTCCAAAATAATCCACGGGCTGGAGGTGAATAGGACTGAGCAGCGCTGCCGCATGCGGGTGCAGTCACTCACTCCCAAAAGCAGAGATGCCACAGCTCCCCCTGTGCTCTACAGGGCGAAAAAAAAAGGAGGGAAAAACCTCTGCGGCGGTTTTTCTTTTTTTCCCTCATCAGGTGGAAAGTGATGTTTGATAAGGGGCCAATTAATACATCTGTGACAGACCATCTGTGCAGCCAATACAGAGCAGCACAGTGAAGGCAAACAGTGATTTTAAAAGAAGGATTTGCCAAGAACAAAAGACGCCACAGCAACAAAGCCCGTACAGTTCTCCAGCTTTGTTTGAAGCTCCTCTAGAAACTGTATTTAAAGTTTCAGCTGAATGACGTGTTTATGCTGCTTTAACCCTCAGATTTTACTTTGTTGTTGTCGATTTTTGTTTGGCCTGCTCGTGTGACGGCACAGACGGCACGTGTGTTTGCCCACCCACCTGCCGCCACAGCCGACCACATGACAAAGAACATCCCCACTGCGATCCTCTTCAGGGGAGAAGGCAGCAGGCCGCGCCGTTTCAGGATGGGGTCCACCACTTTGTCCTTAAGGGGAATCAGCATAAGGATGAGCACGGCGTCGAACATGGTGAGCCAGGCCGCCGGGAAGCGGAACGTCATCTAAAAAAGAGGAACAGGAGGAGGAAGATGAAATAACGCCGAGCCAAAAGCAACAAAGCATGAAAACTACAGAGGATGTCAGTCCATTCCTGCACAGTTCACCAAATGTTTGTGTGCAATTCAGGGACAAGTGTGTGTACTTGGGACTTGGTACTGCTTTGGCACCCCCTGGTGGTCAAAGAGAAACATGATATAATGAGGAGTGTGTATGCATTTAATTCATAGTGCAGAAAGCTTGCAGCCAAATCAATAAATAATTAGAATTTAAATGAGTGATGTGTTGTTTTTTCTATAATGAGCCACATTAGTGCTGCAGTCCCTGTTAAGTATGTGAAAGATACACAAGTAAAGAGCAGCGCTGAATCCAAAAATAGAAGTTCTCAGTTCAAATTGAAATGCATCAGCAAAAAGCATTATCTATGAAAGGAATAATTACTCTGAGCGAACGGACCAGAAGGCGGATCAATAGGACAGAAAATTCATTTGAGTGTGAAAAGTGTCTTTACATTCAGGCGGTGAGCGAAGACAGACTGTAACTGCTGCGAGTGTTTTCAGCAATTCAGATTCAAAATGCCATCCGAGTTCCTGATGTGTGTCTGCTTTAACACTCCTGATAGCATCATTTACTCTCAAACTGCATTTCCATTTCTCGGAGTAACTGCTGGTAATCTATATGCAGCTCCTTAGAGAGCGTTTCCTGTTATGTTTGTGAATAATCATATTCAAAGTGAGAGGAAACCCAAAGTGAGAGTCTTTGCAAGCCTTGAGTCTGGCGAGAACGCGGGAGGTGTCCCTGCAGGCCCGGGTCTGCAGTGGGCAGCGTGTTAAGATACTTTTAATTTTCCAAACAGACAAAATAAACTCAGTGTGTGCTGTGTGCTTTATTTTCTAAATCCTGGTTCTTAGGCTGGGGGCTGAGGAGACGATAAACAAGACAGAAAATGAAAAAAAAAGAAAACAAATATTTGCTAAATGTGAACGAGGAGGGTTACAGGGTTTAAGGATTTTACTTCATTATGAAGAAACAGTAATATTAGGCATCAAAATATATGTAAACTTTGATAAAGTGAGACTAGGGATGCACTGATCCGATACTTGATACTGAAGAAAATTCTAGATGAGGTATCGTGACAATAGGTGCGATGCATAGGGGCCAATCTATTCAGTCTACATCTATGCTATGCACCGTGAAGGGATCCACAAGTGAGCGGACGTCCACATTGTTTTCAAAATGGAGAGAGAAAAGGGGTCTGCTATCTTGAACTTTATCACAATACCTCAGCCTAAAAGCTCGACAGCGACTTGTAATACCTGCGCAGTAAACGTTCTGAGGGGCGGGGTCAAAACTTCAGGGTACAACAAAAGGTGATTCAGCGTGGCTTTTCTGTATCGGAACTGGATCGGTATCAGCTGATACTAAACCGATATCTTGATTGATGCATCTCTAAGTGAGACAAAAACATCTCTGATCAGAAACATGAACGTGTTTTCTTTGGATTTTACTTTGTTAGGAGTTAAAAATCTCCAAAAAGCTTCTGAATTAAAATAAAATCTGAACTAGCAGCAAATTCAAAAAGGAAATAATTCTCACAATGCTTTTAAAACAATTACTCTAACTATAAATTATGCAAATACTAAACTGAAGACTTCAATAACGGGTCAGAACCATAATTGAGTAATCTCAGGACCTAATCAGTTCCAGCACAGCCTCTCCTGCTCCAAGTCTCCACTTATGAATATGAGTGTATGGGCTGAGTTTCCTTGAAGAGACGGTGTTTGTTCGGTTAAGCCTTGGAAATATGTCAGGTGAGGTGAGGGAGCACTCACAGAGGCATCTAATCTCACTTCTCTTTTGATGTGGAGAAGTGTCGAAGCTGGAAGCAGAAAAGGCTTAGTTCTGTTTTTTTCAGATACCAGATAAATAGTGTGTGAAGGGAGAGAAAAAAACTCAGGCAGGAGTCTTAAAGTTAGTTAAAGACAGCTGAACATGAGAAACAAAGCTAAAGCAGAGGCTTTCAAAGTGTTGCATAAGTTCAGAGTTCTCTTATTGTGAAAGGGAGGATATTTCCATACAGTATGTGTGGAGGTGAGATCGTGAAGTTTGGAGGCAAAGGTTTCACTTCATATTTCCATGAAGTCGGCGCTCATCACCCTCACACCTCAAGCTTCCTTCTTTGAGAAAAAACAGACTTACAGTACGACCGACACTTCCTGTTTCCAAACTTTGATTCTTGCGAAGTCCTCCCTCACGTGTCGTTTTGCATTATTCACAACACGGCCCACAGCCCGCATGCAGCTCCGCAGCTAAACCGGGCCAGGTGGACTCGGTTGGAGGCGCTGCGGAGAGGTGCAGCTCCAGCCAGGTTGCTAATCTATGAGATAGTCTGTGAAGTTGAGACTTAATCCCTTCGGCTTTACCAACCCTCGCTGCTGCCTCCAGCTGTTGCTTACCATTGTGTGTCAGTGACCTACTGACTACTTTGTTTTCAGCGTCGACAAATCTAGTTCAGACGACTTAAGCGCAGACATGTTTGAGCGCCCGACTCAATGGAATTATAGGGAAGTTTCTGAAAATTTGTTGTAGACAACAAATCACAGAGCCGAGGCGCAGATGTCACCGCAGTGATGTTATTTTTGGATCAGCCGCAGCGAAGCTCGGGGCCAGACCTATAAACTGGAAACTCTGTCCCTGACTGACAGACTGACTGAGGGGGAGAGTGAGTGAGAGATGAATTTACAGCGCTGTGGGCTCAACTCTCCTTCACGAAAGGGATTATTATTATTTACCTGACAGGTCCAACCTTAACCTCTCCTTTTGTTTAAGTTGAGCTGAGATTGAGTCAAAGTTAAAGGCTGAGAAAGAGCTGAATACAGAACACACAGGGTCCAGCAGTGGCCTAGTTCCACCCAGTCTCCACCTGAGTTTACCTTTGACCCCCATCTTAGCTTTGACCATCACATCAACCATATCTGCAAGACTTCCTTCTTTCACCTCTGTAATATCGCCAAACTCCGGTCATTTCTCTCTCGTCCTGCAGCAGAGAGACTCGTCCATGCCTTTGTCTCCTCCAGGTTGGACTACTATAACGCGCTCCTCATCGGGATCCCGGGCAAGAGCTTACAAAGGCTCCAACATGTCCAAAACAGCGCCGCCCGGGTCCTGATGAGAGTGCGTGAACATGAGCACATCACACCAATCCTGGAACGCCCTCCCCGACCACCTCAGGGCTCCACAGTCGGTGGAACCTTCCTTTTTCTGAAATCCTACCTGGACTAATTTGATCTGATTTTATCTGCTGACTGTTTTTATTGTTTTGCCCTGTTGCTTGATTTTACTGTTATTGTTGTCTTTTTTTTCTGTTTTCGTTGTGCACTTTGAGATTCGTTTTCAAATGTAAAGTGCGTTACAAATAAAATCTATTATTATTATTATTATTACCTTTGGGGAGTCAGCAGTGATGTTTGAGGCACTATTAGGGAGTCTCAGGTGGAGGCTCTGCAGGACGTACGTCGTTTGCATCTGTAACACAAGCAGGAAACAAGAGTCTGAAAAGATCATGTGCAGAACTAAAACGATCGCTCCTTCAATTCAACAGGTGCACATGTGCATCCACAAATGCGTTCCCCCTCACCTGAAAGTACACAGTCCAGTACGGAATCAGGGCCAAGAAGACTGGGAGGATTTTCAGCAGAGCTTTCACCTCCTCCACTTTTTCTTCTGGAAATTTCCCTCCGTAGGTCACTTTGGCGTTGTCTAGTAAGGTCGGTCTGTTCCTTCATGGAAATAAAGAGAAAATCACAATTAAAACACCGCTTTACAAAACAGCTAATGACGGGACAAAGTTAGAACATGAATCAATAAACTGAGGCTGAACTAAACTCTTGAAATGTCACTCAGGCAGCCGTCTTCGCCTTAAATAGCTGCACTTCTAGAGATAGGAGAAAAGTTTGGAGTAAAGCCTATAATCCCCATCTCAGGAGAAAATGTCTTAATAAGGAATTCTTGAAAGGCCAACTTAAAATATTCAATGTCAAGTTTCTGAACGTATGTAAGTCAAAGTGGAGGAGCAGCACTTCAGAGGAACTTTTCACCGCAGGGATCGGAGATGAATACATGAACCGCTGAGGAGAGGAATTACACCGAGGGATCAGAGGAGCTTTAACGTAAAGTCCGACCAACATCACCTGACTGTTTTAGAGTTAGACTGATGAATGCTCTCTACACAACAGTGAGGGTTGTTATTTACAGCATGGTTTCATTGTGAACTATTTTAACGTTTATTTTCCCATTAACTACAAAAAGAGGTGAGACGCCGTCCTCACCGGCGATGGTTGGACTCCTTCGTCCTCTTGTAACAGCAGGCGAAGCCCAGGATCTTGAACATATCTGTGAAGGCGCTGCCATCAGCCGGCTTGGTGATGAAGACAGTGCTGCCCAGGAGGAAGACCACGAAGGAGACCCCGAGGCACACGGTCGGGATGATGTACCCGACGGTAAAACTCACGTTCTGCTGGATGTAGGCCACGCCTCCCAGAGACAGGATGGCTCCTAAGTTGATGCACCAGTAGAACCAGTTGAAGAATCTTCGTGTTGCCTCTGGGCCTCGGTCTTTGACCTAAAAACACAAATAACACAGTCAGCGTTGAGTGGGTCACACATTCAGAGACGACGTAGAAACATTTATGCGTCATACTCACGGTGTGTGACAGTCATCTATCAGTCTATAAAAGAAATGTGGTCATCAGCACTTTGACGTGACCTTTGTGAAGCCACAGGATGAAGATTACATCAAGCCTAACATTTATTTAAGTCATCAAAACTATATTATATGAGAGTGAGCTTTAAAAGTCCTGACAGCAGCTCAAAACGAGATTCAACAAAGAGGAACAAAGATCACAAGCTGAAACCAAAACAGATAAAAATAAAACGAGTAAAAAGTGAGAATAAAGCAACAAAAGGGGATTTTTGTCCGACTCAGTGAAGGGATGTCAAACTAAATTTAAACTATTCATTTATTCTTTGTCTGTTTGGTGCGGCTTTTAGTTTCCTCCCAGAAATCCAGCAGAAGCCGTTAACTCACCAAACTTTAATAAATTCACTTAAATGTTCATGCAAACAAATAATTTTACTCTCATAATGCCGGTGATCCTCTCCAGACACCGTTATCTCTGTGGAGGATAAGATTTTATCAATGCGTGATAAAGTGGATATGTCTTTTATGTATGAGCACAAAGGATGCAGCAGTACAGCTACAATTAACTATTGGGGAGATAATGTCACGGCATTCACAGGCCGGTGCCGAGCATAAATCTTTCCGAGGTTCCTCCCTGCAGCAGAGCGATGCAGTTAAAAAATAAATCCTCCCCCTCACACTTCCCTCTTGATTGCCATGTGTTAGCAAGAAAAGCACTAGAACAGAGCTGAATAATGCATACACGGACAGAGCAAGGGAGCGCCAACTGTGAGTGTGATTCCTGACAGGAGTGGGTTTGGTCCCTTCAGACTTCGGTCATCTCAGGACAAGACAAGGAGGAAATTCATAATCCTGTTTCTTTGTTAACACTCAAATCAAAAACCGATTGATCACACGCTGACAGATCTCACATGACTTTCTCCTCTGTCCTAACATGCTTTAGTGTTTGGTGTTAAATTTGAGCTCTTTTGAGTACAACACTTACGGTGTAAATTAATCTTAAAAATATCAATTATGGTCATAGCTGCTCTGCAAAGGGTGCAGTTATTCCTTAGAGAAACAGCATGTTCACTTTTGAGACTCTGAGCAGGAGAGAAAGTTTGATAACTTTACCTTGAGTCATGAAGTCAATACTATAAATCAGCAGATCAGGTTTTGTTTGGTATCATGATAACTGTTTGATAGTTGATTTGTCCCATATATTTATTATCCATCCATGGTGGGATGAAGTTTTGCTTTTTCCCACGGATGTTAAAGAGCGGGAGATTAAAACATCCCCAACTCTTTCTACTTTAAAATCACGTCTTAAAACTCATTTTTATTCCTAACTTTTAGCTCAGCATGAGAGTTGTGTGATCTCTGTCCTTTTATCACTTTTATTTCTTTTATGCTTCTGTGTTTTTATTTCATTTTAAATGTTTTTTACCTGCTTTTATCTATTCCCTCTTGATGTTTTCTGCAGTGTCTGTTCTTTTCATTTTGGTAAACTTGGATGTTTTTTAAAATGTGCTATAGAAATAAAGTGGATTGAATATTTGTGAACCTGAAGGTGTCAGATTCCTGTCATATCCTCTGCTGCAGTTATCTTGAACAGGTTCATGTTAAGGTTTCTCAAAAATAAAGGGTCCCATTGATGAAAGCTTGAACGCTAAGACTTCTGTTTCCTCACAGTTTCAAGATAATCCGACATCATGAAGCCCGACAACTGAGTTTCACTTCTGCTGAAACAACAAGTGCACTTCTCATGCTGGAGCACTGTTAAAGGTTTTGCTCTTTGTGTCTGTGTGAGTGAAGGAAATACAAAAACTCTTTACTTAATTCTGTAAAGGAAGTACCAACAAATGGCCGTGATGATTGAAGGCATGCGTTGCTAAGTGAACTCTCATGGTTTGACAGAAATCTGGTCACATGTCTGCTCTCCATGATGTCACACCGCATACTCGATATTACACAGCCGTGTTTCTGGAAACTAATCTCATTCAGCGATATTGTAGATTAGAATAAGCTGAAAGTCTGCGTGCAGAATTATTCTTTTAATTTAGACTCTGGGATTTCAAAACAGTGTTTCTCATACTCTACCTGATCCGCCCCAAAAGGAGTGATGTTGGACTTTACGGTTCCCACACCTAATGCAACCAGAAACAGTCCACTGTAGACCACAGGACCACAGTATGCGCTCCGGACAGGACAGGTGACATTGTTGGGGATGGTCCCGTTCGTAGACAGACACTCAGCAGGCTGCACAGGAAAGGCCAACTCTTCCCCACACAGGTGGATCCGGGTGTCATCATTAGCAATAAAAGGGAAGAATAACATCCCAATAAAATAAAGAATCAAACTTGAAGCAATTGTCCAGAACTTTCCCAGGTATGCATCTGCAAACCAGCCTCCAAATGGAGAGATCAGGTAGGTGATCCCCATGAACATCAGAGGGGCCTGACTGGCATGGGTCCCCTCCCAGTAAAAGGGGCTCCCATTGAGAAACAGAACCAGATTGGAGGTGATGCCGTAGAAAGCAATCCTCTCCAGAGACTCAGCCAGCAGGATGGCAGCACACGCCAGTCTTCTCCCCTGAAACACTGAAGGAGCTGAGGGTCTGTGGACAGAACCAGAGTCCAGGAGGGGGCTGCTCTCACTCACATCCCTGTGGTTAGACATCCTCCTCAGACTTTAATGTTTTTACTTCTTTAATGAGAACTCAAACCTGAAAGGAAAAGGTGAAAAAGTGAGAGAAAGTCAAACAGGGAGAGGAACAGAGTGAACTCAAAAACCTCAACAAACAGTCAGTGAGCTAACATTAGCATGACAGAGCTCGGTTAGAGTTGAGTTTAACTTCACCTTCAGTCACTTTAACACGTCCAAACGCTCTCCGAATATCTCCATTAACTTCAGTATTAGTGTCCGCTCTGCTGTTGACTTAGACTCGACTTAAATCAACACTTTTATGAACTGAAGTCAACAGAAAAACACGGTCACAGTACTATCGCGTGACTCTCCGCTCAGTCAACAAACTCTCCGGCTTCCGTCACTCTTCCGCTGATCTATAAGTCATCCGCTGCGTCCGCACATGCGCAGTTTAGCCCATCCTCATGGATTGTGTGTTTGTTACGTTGAAACTGACGTTGAACCGCCGAAAAGAGGAAGTGATCCTGCGGGTTGTTCGCTTTTATTTTCATAACCGCTTAATTTCTCAGTTTAAACACACAAACACTCAGTCAAAGCATATTTTACTGAATATTTACATTTATATTGTCCTGGAAATTGTCCCGTAACACTTTATTTATGTGGAACACAAGTGCGGGCGTGTTTTTGTTTCCATGGGAACACTTAAGACACGGACTTGTAAACATTACACGCGTGGGTTGAGCTGCTCACGTCTGCAGCTTTGCTCTGCGTGTGACTGTCAGGCATGGGTCCAGGAAATGTCAGAGCAGCTGAGTTAAAGAAGTCTAGGAAACACCTCAGGCTGGACTTTTTCACGATATTCAGGTTATTTCCGGTCAGTTTGACATTTCAGCTCTTCCTGAAGAGATGAAAATCCTCTTTTTAGCCCCTCTGAGCCCTAAAACTGGGAACCACACCACAGCTGAGAGGATAAGGTAATGACTCTGTAGATAAGTCTGAGTTCTTGGTAGTAGAAGAGCAGAGCTTTCTCAGAACATGTCTGTTTATGTTTAATGACTGCAGTAAATCAGCACCTGTGTGATCAGAAATACTTCATGTTTCCTTTATTGAAGGTCCCACATTGAAGCAGCAGGACACACCTGTGAGCTCAGAGATGCAGCAGACTTTCAGACTCCTGCTCAGGTGACAAACCTGGTATCACGTAATCCTCCATTTGACGCTGCTCTGGCCATCCACCTGTATAAAGCAGGCAGGTTCCTCTTAGGTAAACATCCTCTCTGTCATATGATCTATTTACCCTCCTGTGTTTCTACAGTACCTGTACACGTACCTGTAAACTACCACCTCATCCACAAATGTCAGAAGCACCCTTTCTTTTATGTCTAGACATGGCAGCGCCTTTTGGTGTTATCTTTGGAGGAACAGACATAAATGAAGATATGAAAGTGGAGCAGAAGCGTGTGGTTATGGAGCAGGTGCTGCTGAAAGCCAGGTGATGTTGCTGCAGATGACACTCTCTTCATTGTTTCTGAACACATATTATATTATTATCATATTATAATTAGTAGTATTATAGGTGGAGAACTATAATGTTAAAACATGCATGAAGACAAGTACATTTTCTATGTTCATAACTCTTCATATGATCCAAAAATGACTCACAGGACAGTTTTGAGGACAATCACAGGTGTAACTAAAACCTGAAGTGAATTTAGCTGTGACACTTTACAGGACCTTAAAGGTGGGGTAGTCAGGATCTGATGAAGTTTCAGTTTTTGGAGAGAAATCTTGAATGTAAACTCTACCCCTCCCAACCAGTTTTCCCCTCAGCTCCTCCCCTCAAGCCCCGCCCACAAACAGACGCTCCTGCTCGCTCGTATCGTTCCAATTAAATTCAGATATAATGCAGATAAATACTTCAGATCATTTCAAATGGGGCCCAGTCAAGGTGAAAGTCAAAAGCATTGGTGCTACTGTAGATGCCAACAGACTACCAGCAAACACAATGTTTGCAGGACTTCTACAACGAGGATAAAGTGACATAGTCCAGGACCCGAGGGAGGACAGTTTAGCGATGGCGCTACAACACGCTACAGCAGGTCCGTTTGACAAGAAACACTTCTGTTACAGACACTTGTCTTACTTTGTTAAAGCGGTTTACCTGTCCAGCAGAAAGGTTACAGGGTCACCAAGATCCCCAAGCGTCCCCCATCGTTTATGTTGACCCGGCTTTTTAGCTCTTGTCTGGTCTACCTCCGTTTTAAGCGCCCGATATTCCTCCAGAGTCTCCGGTATTTACTTTGTTTTCTTGCTTGTGTCGGCAGTCGTGGCCAAAGGAGGATTCAGACAATTTTCCGAACTTTCTGGTTGGTTTCTACTGTCCGATATTGTAGCACGCTAACTTTGTTTGGGCTCCTGAACGACACGGGGGAGCAGCGTCTGCCTCACAACCAATCAGGTTAGAGGAGGTGGAGAACGTCTTTGTTTACAGTCAGAAAGAGCGGACCGCTCAAAAATGTTCAAATGTTGACGACACAGACATAAGAGAACACAGAGATATCGATATATTACCAAATGTCATCAATAACTAATAACTATTGACTGATATTAAAAGATTTTGTGTAAATACGCCACAAATAAAGAAGCTTCTTTAACAGATTCCTGCCTACACCACCTTTAATAAGACTTACATTACTCTTAGTTACACCTTTGCCTGTCTCATGTCTGCTGTTAGAGATTGTCTAGTGAACATATTAGTCATAGTCACTTCATGCATTATCAGTCCAACTGTGATAATAACATGTTGCATGTTGTACTAACTGTCTCTCATAGAGGTTTGATGCAGATGTCCCCACCCTGAAGTGTGAGCAGAGAGTAAACGTGACCTTTTACTGTTTGTTTACCTGAAATCAACCCTGAATTTAAATCGTTTTGTGATCACTGGTGTTGAAAATACTAACAGTTCAATCTGATATAACTTTGTAAAGTAATAATGAAAAACTATCATCCTACCCGTGGAGATAAATTGCGTACTAACAAAAGTCGCTGCATGTGCCAAAGTGACTTATTTCAATATTCATCCTTGTGTTATTGTTGCTGATATTAATTCTAAGTAAGTTTCAGTCATGTCTGCTGTAAGTAAGAGTAACACTGAATACAAACAGGTTGTGTCTTCCCTTTAACCCCAGTTTAAAAATTCATGTATGCATACCAACACTCTGCCTTATGCCCTCCAATCAGACCCTGATGTTTCCGTTAATATTACAGTAAAAAAAAAAAACTTCTAGATGTACTAGGGGGTATTCAGCTAAGTAAGTCTAAGGGGATAATTGCCTTCAGGGAGAAGGGGGGAATTGCAGGTCTCATAACTTCAAACATATCTCAGTCCTCACACCTCCTGCTGTTAGCGCCTTCTCACACAAACCTTGATCATGATATTCCGTCACCACTTTGAGCCTGCTGGCCCATTTGTAACTGCACGCACACACACACATGCTCACACATGCTCAAATGAATACATCCCCACTGGTTTTTGCTCCACATTTTCTTTGTCTTCCTCTTTGCATTCTCCGTGCGTTCATCCTGAAATCCTTTGCCTTCAAACCACGGGCAGTTTTTCTGCTCTCACGCACTCAGTCTCAGCCCGGAGACTTCCCTGTTTTACTGTCGTTACAGCTGCTTTTCGCTCTGTTATTGTCCTAATCGTCGACTTAAACTTAACTGTCAGCAATGAACATTTTTGGACTGAATTGGCGTCACAGCGATGATAATAAAGTGTTTTTCTTTTGAATCAGGTTTGCTGTTGCCTTTACTGACAAACTGAAAGAAGAGGCAGAGCTCTTTCTGGTATGATTTTACTCTTTTGAATTTTATTTGCTCGTTTCCATTAGTGGTAATTTATGTCAAATACACATCAGTAACTTTATGTGCAAGTCTGCGCCCAATGTGGCGAAACATGTTTAATAGCAGCTCAGCTCGTTTCAGTTTTATAAGAATGTTCCTCCAAGTATCTGACTGCAGGTTCATCAGTATGTGTGTGACTGCAGCCCCCTGACACTTAATCCCAACATCAACACAGCGACTGAGAGAGCATTGTAATTGATATTAAACATCAGCAAAACATTAACCTAATCAAGAAGTGAGGGCCAAAGTTTCTCCTTTGCACTTTATGGCACATGAGCAGAGAGCGGCAGCCTGACAGCTTCAATAAAGTGGAGCAGCAGGGATTTTACTATACAAACACAACACTCTGCCCTGTCCCGTAATAGTTTGGCATTAAAACAATATTACCGTGTTTTATTTTCAGATTAGGTTTCACCCGTGGGCTGCAGATTGAGGCGAGTGGCATGCTTTATCTCCACCGTTTAGTGCTGACAGCAGGCGGGCAGGCAGGACAGGCTCTGAGAGGCATCGCCACACTTTTTATTGTGACAGAAAACACACATAGGGGATGGATCCACTGTGATAACATCCAGTCAATTTCCCCTCCATCCCCCTGATTTATTCTGCAGCACGACCATTATCTCTGTTACCGCTGTCCGGACTCACTTCAGAAGTTTGAATTTGACTGAATATGTGCGCAGCTCAAAGTGCTTTATTGACTCGGTCTATTGACTGACACACACAGGTAGAAATAAGCAAATTGGGGTTTTTTTGTATAAACAAACACAAGCAGTAATTACTGATTGATTTAAAACTCTCCTGGCTCTTGTTTTAACCACAGTTTCCTCTTTTTTTCCCTCTAAAGCTGTCCCAGAGCAGTAAGATCTATGTCCAGCCTCAAGGTAAGCTCTGCAGGATGAACATCCTCGCCTCCCGCTGTGCGACTCCGACTCGCCGCTGAAGTGTTGCATTAATCAGCTCTGACATTTTTTCCTCCATTATCATGCTGTCTGCAGCACAGAGTTGTGTTTGCTCTTGCCATTGGCCGCCGTGCCATGTAGGACAGCCCAAATCACTCTTCCATGTTGCTTCCCACCAGTAGCCGTGTTTGGCAAATAGTGTCCCTTCATAGATTAGAGAAGAGCCCTTGGCTGGCTGCATGGCTGAGCCCGGACCAGTGGAAGCTTATTTTTTATTCCTGTTGACAGATAATGATCTGGAGTGCATCTACATGGACCACACAAAATCATGTTTTTGAACTACACGTGTTTAATCGTACCTTCAGAGGAAAGGCTTTGCAACCCGGCCAAACTAGGTGGAAATGTTCGGCTTCAGTGTGTCTATGTTGGAAAAATGAATCACAGTCTTACTGAGTTATGTGAGGACATGTGTGTCGTCTTACATGAAGCAGAAGTCACTGAAGGAACAAAGTTTAAGATCACGGAAAACTGTATTTGTGCATTTTCTGTAACAGTCATGGTTTGGTGTGACGCTAATGAGATACAATCAAAGTTTAACTAAAACACTGTTTGTAATTTATCTGTTTACTTCCTGTTTATTTTCAGGAATCCAAACAGAAGCAGCTGAACAATTCTGCTGGACTGAATTCTTGAAGAGCTCAGGTACGGAAACTACTTTGAGCTTTTATATGAGACAGACCTTTAAAACAGAGATAGACCAATTAATTTAATTAATCCAATTTCCCCTCATGGATAAATAAAGTTCTTGTCATCTTATTTTATCTTATTTCATCTCATCTCACTTCACCTCTTCTCATCTCACATCATCTCATCATATTTTATCCTATCTATTTACCTATTTATTTATCTCATCTCATCTTATCGTTTAGGCCAGTTAATGACATCCTGAAATAATCGTCATAATGTCGGTATCATCACTCACGGGGCCAATATCACTGTTATCTTCTCTAAATGAAGAATGCAATTTTCCACTTCCAATGAGAACATATTAGATCCAGCGTTTATATATAAATATTAGTATTTAATGTAATAGGAGTTTGGTTGTATTAGAAAGTTTACACTTTATGAGTTTTTCTCACCTTGAGTTCAGTAGTTAGCTTAGTAAATAGAAAAGTATTAGCTGTATTCTTCTGTTTATTGCTCCCACAGTAAGTCCAGTAAATGCACATCACAAAGGACTTAAAGGACACTATATTGGACTCTGCATTGACCCGTTTCCACCTTCTGTATGAACTAAAGGCCGTACATAAAGAGCCGCCTCTGTGTGCAGGATATGGAATCATTCAAAGAGAGCCAATCAGAAAAGACACGTGCTGTTAAAGACAGACCCATGAGGACCAGGACCAGAATATAAAGTCTTTCCCACTGTCCCCTCCAGTCCTCAAAACTCTCATTTGAACAGCTCTGTAAACATCTCCATCCCCACCAACAGCCCGGTCACTGTAGGATAATGTCCATCCCAGGTGCATTAGTGCTCACAGAGCGCACCGATGAGTACAGAGCGCGGCGATTGATTAATGGCTCCACAGCGCGGGGCCATTTGTCACAACGCTTCACAGCCGGTGCGGGAAATACTAATTGCCTGCAGTCACTCCTCCGTTTGTTGTACATGAAAAAGAAGACAATAGTGTTGTGCTTTTCCTCAGGTGTGATGAAGGAACTGTGGGCCGACTATTTAAAGAGTCTGCAGTCCTGTCTGTCGATATACAGTTCTCTTCTCTGCATCGTTTTCAGAGGATCTAATCAATACTTAATTTTTGGGAAATTCCTCCTGTGAACAACAAGACGACTGAAACTCTGATTATATTCATGTGAATGAAATCAGGCTGTGCTCTTGGCTTTCTGCCTGTTTCTGCCTGTTTTGAACTTCAGTGACCTGCTCCGTCAGAAGTGATCACGCTCAGTAACTTTTCTGACGTTTCACTTTAACACAAACACGACAGAGCGACTCCTGCTGCAGCTCCGAGCTAAAGAGGACAGATATTCTGCGTGGGAGTTGGGTTTTTAATGTGGGCCAGGGTTTGCAGTGTCACAGTATAGAGGAGTGTAAAGAAAGAGGTGAATCACTCGGAGCTGTCAGAGCGTGAAGCCTCTCGGTGTCGAATGTTGGTGAACCCCTGCTGTGAGCCTCATGAGGGTGTGCGCTAAAAAGATCCGTCAAACAACACGGCGGAGGGAGCAGAGGCGCTTTGATTCACAGAACAACACGACAGGCGTGCAGGGGGGTCTGTTGTTTATCCTGTCCAGCTGCTCGGTTTTCATGGAACGATTATTGATTAAATTATGCTGGTCACTTTCATCCGAGTCTCTTCATAAATGGTAAATGCTGAGTGCAGCACCTGTTATGATATTAAACTGTGGGAACAGGATCAGGAGAGGCGTTAGTGCAGAGAAGGACATGCCGTGATTACAAATGGGCTCATACTCTGTCACCGTCAAAACTTCTCCTGATTTTACCTCCTTATGAAACAACGACAACAACAAAGTTAACGGTTCGAGGTCAGCCTGTTTCTGCATGGATTAAATACAGTGTTTAAGATACTCCACGTGTTTCCTTTTTCATACTGCCTCACCTTAATGTGTCTTTGGAGAAGGAGAGTATAAAGCCCCATGTTATAGGATTTCATGTAATTCATTCAGTCATTTTGGCTGAACAAAATGTTGTTTTGATATCTGACTAATCTGTGCGTGAAGCTCTGATGAGCAGAGGTGGAAATAATTTGTTTCCTTTTCTGATTTCTCGTGACAAACGCCTAAAAAAATGAGGTTCATGTCACGGTTTTCTCTTCTCACCTCCCACGGCCTCTCAGGAGAGTGATACCAGGGGCTGACGACTGACCACTTTGACTGTAAACTCTGAACAATCACAAAGTTTCTAGAATTTCATGGATAATTATCCAACATCACAGAGAAACACAATAGAGAGGCGATATTTAAATCTCTTGTGAGGAACATCCTACGGAGAAACCAGCGTATAATCAAGAGAGGAGAGACTCTATTATGATTCAATATTCCTCCCAGCCGACAGTGGTCCGAGGAGCGAGCGGCTGCTTTGTTATGCAAAGCATGCTGGGAACAAAGCGAGGCCGACTATCAGACAGTCTACCGGTGCAACTTTCCAACGCTTTTCTCGCTCATTAGGTCAAACTCATGCATTTGAAGGTCTGTCTGTACCTCTCAACGTTTAATGCCAACAAAGGCCGACATCGACAACTGAGCAAGAAAGAGAGAGCTACACATTTGCATCAGAGTTGCTCATTGCTGAACACACTTAAAACTTTTTCCTATTGTCCCAATTTTACCACAAGTTACTGCAACAGTTACAGGCCAACTTCTTATGGGGCGCTCACACGAAGTGCAAGAACAAGCATACACTCGCTTTATTCATGCAAATCTAGACCTGTGAATGAAAAGTATTTACTCGCTTCAATTGAGCGTACGGTAATTTCAACGGTTATCTCTGCAAATTCAACCAGCGGGATCAAGTGATAGACAAAGGATTTTTAACAATTTACCAGGCAATCCAACCTCCTCACTCACTTTCTTCCAGGTGAACTCTTTTTTATTCCGGTTTCGGTGATTAAAAGAAAAGGTATCATGTAATTCGGGGCACCGCCACACCGCCACAATCAGTTTGTCCTTCATTTCAGTCGGCAACCTTCATGCTGATTGGTTTTCGCGACTGGTGTATCCACTCAAGTTGAGACACTTTAGCTCATGCCCAATTCCCATCATTCGTAGTAGGAGCGTCTAATCGCGTCTTTGCATTGACTTAACATGTAATTCACTCGCGCGAATGATTTTACTCGCTTGGTGTGTGGAGACAGTTATAGTCTGATTTAGAAAATGCATGAATTTGTCCACCAACATTTACGCCTTATCTCAGGTGGAGCTCCTCTCCTGCTCACCTGTCTCATGTATTATGGAGGTCGGTTTTTCTCTTTACTGTAAATGATCAGGAAAAGAAAGTATGAAACATATAAATGCAATCCATCCAAATTCTCCATTGAAGATGAATCTGCATCTGAGGCAGTAAAATCCAGTCATAGTTTATGATTTTGTGGTGGCCAATCATATTTCAAGGGGGGCCAGGACACCCCTGGTCCTTCCTCTGGACACGCCCCTGTCTGCAGATACACCGGACTTTGTATGGTTCACTCTTAGAGTCAGTTTTATAGTAGAAATGATGTATAATGATCACAAAGATACTCAAAAACATTGAAATATATCCTGAGAAAGACTAGTTCTCCTGCTTCAAACACTCACTCACACATATTGATGAAAACATGAGGCCATGGTTCGAGGTGCCCGTCTGAAATCAAAGGGAAACCTGCAAAAACGTGTCAAATATAAAACTAACGGCACCATCAAAAGACAAAGAGGAAACAGCACATGACTGCTCTGTTTTTGTCCCCTGAAGTTCTCAGATGAACAGTTTTTTCATGTCTTTAAATCTGAGCTCCAAACTCCTCCATGATTCTCCTCCACCTTCCTCTGAGTCGAGGTCTTGTTTGTTTGTTTCCTTCGCTGACACCACGCCGTCTCTCACCCTGTGAATCAATACGAGTAACTTTCGATACGCCCCCCTCAGATTTAGAGCTTTTTTGACAATCGGCTCCGAGGATCAGGGTCAGTGCCCAGACTCCACGCTGTCATTTTAAGATTCTCTTTAATAGCATTAAAAAGCTGCTTCAGCCTCCTGATCTGGACTTATCTGGCAGCAGGGGATTTCACTGGACTGTCAGGAGCACGTGCTCGTATCTGTTTGTGGTTTTACCGCTGAAACGTTGTTTTCTCAGTTTTGTCACCAACACTCTTTTAGTTTGGGTCTTTTCACTGAGCGCTCTGAATCCTCTGCAGCTTTGATGAACGGTTTCTCGGATGACTCCCTCACTGTTGGTTCTTGTTCTTGAGCTGTTTTTTCTGAAACTTTCAAACATTTTTTTTTAGTAGGAAGTTGTTTTTACAGGTTTTTAGATCTTTAAGGTTCTTGGAGATCTGGATTTCATCTTCTTCATGTTTGCAGAAGCATAAGGAAAATGACAAACCAAGAGTCAGAGGCTTTAAATGTTGAATACGGCTTTTAAACCAACTCACTCTAAGATCAAAACAGCTGAGCAAACTGCCTCTGAAGATAATTTAATGTCCACACTCTTAACCCAAATTTAGAAATCTGCGTAACTGTAGAAAGGATTTAAGATTTCACAGAAATCAAACATCAGACAGAGATCTTCTCACTTTCTCCTCAGGGTCATCCTCGGGTCAGATATTCGCTCAAATCTCAACATCTTTTGACAGATTAGCACAAGATTTGGTTCAGAGTTTAAAGTCTCCAGACAATAAATCCTTATGACTGAAATGATACTTAAGCTGATCCTTCAGGAGACCAATAAGGTATTAAATATTTGGGTTTTTTATTAAGACGTTCATGACCTCTCAGATCTTTGTTTAATTTTAGTGATCTCGATACTCTTAATCCCAGGGGGTGAGGGTTTCCTCCCTAATCTGGCCTTTGGGAAAGTACCTGCAAACACTAAATGACGAGAACAACGACAAAACTTTGATAATGGTGCGTGTTACACAGTATTACTGCTGCCAGATAAGTCCAGAATTAAATATTAGTTTATTATTAAAAAAACACATGAAGAAAATGAGCTTCATGGTTGGAAATGCAGGTTGATCTCAATCATGTTTACCTTCAGCACTTTAAGCCCCGCCCACAACATCAGCTGATTGGCTAAGTGTCTCACGTCTTTGTGATGTTGACAGAAAGAATATTGGTTGCAAATTTTGTCCGTCGCTCTCCTGAAATAATCATTATCAATATTAATTGGTCATCCACTAATCAATTCCAATATGGTGATAATATAATAATAATAATAATATCCAATAGTAATCCTAATGTTGTTATTTCATTTTTCCACTTTAATATTCTCAGTAAATGACTCACCCATAGACTGTGTATAGAATGGACGTCATCTACCTCCTCGCTCCTCACCGTGAGAACAGCACCCTCTGGTGACGGGCTGCAGTATAGGTCATAAGTCCCGCCTCCTCCAGAAATCCCTATGGAGCTGTGGACAAACTTCAGAAATTTATTAAACAGAATATAAATTTTCTGATGTTGACATGAAGTTACAGTCAGACTGGTTTGTCCTCTTTTTTCTGTACAGCTCCATTTTTAAAAGTTATTCGGGGGTTCATGTTTTCTTTGATTGACACCTGATACAGCCTATTGGCGTACAGAGATTGCGTAGCTCACCCGGGGGATACGCTGTTTGAGCCGAGCGTCATCACAGTGACCCCCGACCTCTGAAATTCACTCCCTAAACCCAGAGACTGTACAGACCCCCATAGTTTCAAAACACTCCTAAAAAGACACCTTTTTAAATTGGCTTTTAACCTGTGAACTGTTCTGTTATTGTCTTTTCATATTGTGTCTTTTTTAACCTTTTACATTGATGGTTTTAATTCTTAAAAATTTCTGTATTTTAATGTTTTTTTCTCTGTAAAGTGTCTTTGAGCACCTGTAAAAGCATGTTATATATCAAATTTATTATTATTATTATAAATTTGTTTAATGACAGAAGGCGGAGCCAAGTTGTCCAGGGTATATTCAGTCCATGGACTCACCTGACCTCACCTAAAATCACTTTTGAGGAGCTGTCACGTCGTCCTCCTTTTTTACACCTGAACATCTGGACGGATCTGAAACTGAGTTCATTCCAGGTTTCCATAATGTTTGGAGTCATTAGCCTGATGTTTAGTTTGCCCGTCTTCATCTGGGTCCGTTCAGTGTGCGAGGAGTCACCCCGGCACTCTGGAGGCTCTGTAGTTGTGATGCCGTATTACACACTGATTGGGCTTCAACCTTCGAATGCTTGCGGCAGAAGATTTCCCTGCTGAGTGTTACAACTCCGATCAGAGAATTGCGGGAGCACATTAGTCACCGCTGTCTTATTTTCCTCATGACCTTGGGTGATGTATTGCTTTCATTATCTGCCGATGTACTTGGGATGTTCATTATGCAGTGTTTTGATATTGTGCTGCTGTCTTCCTCTGTGTCTGGCTCCTCTCCAGGTGTAAGCAGCCAGCGTGGGGACGAGCTGCGTGTTTTCCTGCTGGTCTGCGGCCTCAGGAGAGTCAAGGACCCCCTCTATCTGGTGGAGGTTTTTTCAGGTAGATCATGCAATAATCATGTTTGCCGTCCTTTTTATGCCTGTACCGGTGATGAGACATGGAAAACACACATTAAGAAGTCATGACAGAGCAGCTTAAGGAGGGTCTGGGTGTTTCTGGCTCTTAGGTTTGAACCTTCATATCAGGTAAACCCTCAAAAACAAACACGACCTGCTTGTTTTTCTGTCTGCGGTGGAGGCAGCGGCGGCGGTGGCGTCCTCATAAATTAAGAATCGAGCTCGATCTCTGCGGCTGAGTTTCACTTAATTGAAAATTTATGTGAAAGTGCAACAAGATTCTTCTGACAGCTCCTGTTGGCCCTACAAAGGGACTATATCTTTCTTTTATGGTGTTTCTCGGAGTTTATACCTAGAGTATATCTTTGAAATCTCACAGATCCTTTTTTATATTCTCTTTTATTAAACGTGGCAACAGTTATGGTAATAAGGCAGCACTAGAGGGCGTCAAACTGTGTTGGAAAGTTTCATCCAGATGAGAGAAGCAGGTGTGTGGACTGTTTTTAGATTGTGCTCTCAAATACTACACCCTACTCTAAAAGTGTGGGGGGTTTTATGCTTTTTAAATCATTTGAAGCAACAAATCAAATAAATGTTTTTGTTTAAGGAAGCATATAAACTTATTTTTTATGGGTTGAGTTTGAGTTTGAGCAGCAAAACATTGAAAAGTTGTTTAAGGATGGAGGAGAAAAAAAACACCTAGAGGAACATCTAAGATTAATGTGCAACCACTTAGAAACACGTCTCT
Source organism: Xyrichtys novacula (assembly GCA_962446985.1). Lineage (NCBI taxonomy): Eukaryota > Metazoa > Chordata > Actinopteri > Labriformes > Labridae > Xyrichtys > Xyrichtys novacula. The sequence goes on from OY660875.1 coordinate 2,434,617, forward strand.
GTGAGAGACCGAGTGAGCGAGGACTTAACGGTTTCAGAAGAGCGAAGTGTCGTTATAAGATGAAGAGAATCTGGAGGAAACTCTGTGGGAAGATGATAAAGGCTGAAAACTGGCTGTGATCTTTCACTCTGTACTGGGAATCACTGCATGGAGCAAAATCACAAGACAAGACAGTTTTGATCCATAAAAAGAGGGAATTATATATAAACGGTGGACTTGTTACCGAAAGGAAGACCTTTATATTTCAGCAAAACAAATAGAACTCTGAAGTGGAAATCACTGCATGGAAAGGTCAACTGGACTTACTTGAGACGTTTCAAAACGTCTCAAGTAAGTCCAGTTGACCTTTCAACGAAGATTTAGGAATCATAGATGCTGCGTCCTCAGTTTTAAAAGAGTAGAAGGTCCACCCCGGCTTGTTCTCAGCATCCCTGCAGGTCTGAGGATCATCAGACCCCGATCTAGGGCTGCACGATTTCTCTGAAAACTTTTTTTTTATTTTGATTTTTTCTTCACTGAATTTCACTTTAATAATAAAAAGTTTTTTCTATTATCTCTCAAAACAAAAACCACTTAAAACAATGTTGTGCATATGCCGAGCCAGTAAGTGGCGCTGTAACGCTGCACAGGAAATGTGCAAAAGACAGAAGAAGAGTACAGAGCGTGTGTATAAAGGTTATTTGGCGCCATAAAAGAGTTACTCTGTGTGTCACACGATCGTTTCCAGAGATGCAGATAGACATCCACACGGAGATGGAATGGTCGTCGTTAACAGATTTATTCGCTCTCTGACCCGTTTTTAAAAAGTACTGTTTACAGTCACCTGAAACGCCGTTTCTGTGTGGATGAAACGCCGATACGACAAAAAACTTGAGCGTTCACTCCTGAATTCGTTTCCGTGGTGACGGGTTGATACCGCCTTCAGACAGACTTTGTGTTTCACAGCCATAAGGAATAACCAGTCGGAGCCCAGCACTTCTAGCCAGTCAGAGGCGAATAAGGGCGGGACCTTCCCCTACCATCCTCCAAAAAAAATTCCGCCTCCTGCAGGAAGGGGGAGCCTATGGTGGCCTGGAGGCAGGAGACATGATAGAGAGGAAAATCGATTTGACGATTTTTAATTTCTTTAACATCGTCATGATCAAATAATTCGATTATGATTTAAAACCGATTAATCGTGCAGCCCTACCCTGAACTGTCGAGCAGCTGGAATCCTTTCATTTCTTGTCTTTGCTTTATTTTCCATTAAATTTAGTGGTTTGCAGAGTATCAAATTCTAAATCGTAAATGTAGTCGTAAAGTAAATTTCAGCTCTTGGATTTAAACACAGAAGAATCTTTACTCCATTTTTCTATATTTCCAGTTTTACATTTCTAGTCTAAAACGAGGATTAACTGAATGTCTTGTTTTTCAGAGTGGCATTGTGAAGATCCGCTGAATGTCTTAGTCATCATCGGGCCAAAGGTGAGCCAACAGTCATTACACCGACTCTCCCCCTCCACAAACTGATGCTCTCGACTGTAAAAGAAACCCACAATAGGCGCCTCCGTCTCCGGGTGTCCAGGCGGCCTCTAATTGGATGTAGCACAGATACTGGCTTAACTCTTTAGCTGGAATTAAAGGCCATGATGGGAGGAAACGGCAATCTTCTGCAAACATGGCAAAGGTCAACAGCAGCAGCAGTGGTCCTGTTTAACTTTTGTGTCTCTAACTGTTTTCTTCACTAATGTGTCCTCTGCTCCAGATTAGCTCTGGGATTTGACCAGTGACCTGTTTACAGGAACCTCATTTTATTAGACTCACATGTGCAGCTTTGTTTCTCCTGAAGCACAAACGCACCGCCGTGTTACTGTCATGTGTGTTAGTCCTCAGGACATGCTGTATAGCGCACGTACACGCACACGTACACACACGCCGAGTCGAATAATTGGAAAAAAGCAATAAGGCCCGTCATGATTTATGATGATTCATAAGTCAGGGCGCACAATCAAATCAGAGGAGGGCGTTTTTATACATTTACTGTAAAAGTGTGTTTTTTTCTCTGATTGCACTTTTATGTCGACTCGATGCTGCAGATGGAAAGACAGACAGACAGACAGACAGATAGACAGATAGATAGAAGTCACATCCACCAACCAGCAGCTTCAGCCTCCCCCCTCCTCTCCAATCTCCCCCTCATTGATTTCTCTCTTCATCTCCTCGCTTTGATACGACATCTCTGTACAGTATTTTATCGCCTGTTCAGGCAGAGGTATGTTCGGCTTTAGGTTTCTTTTTCTCGCCCCCAAAAACAACTCAATTAGACACGACCAGGGGGCTCGCACACACGGTCCCAGCGCCGCAGCTCCTCGCCGCTTTGTTGTTGTTTGATGAAATGGTTCAGTGGAAGCAGAGACGTGTGATTCATGTCGACACTCCTGAATCAGAGCGGGAACACGGCGGTTTGTTTGCCCGAGAAATGAAAAAGCCACCGACTATTATTATGATAAACATGTGTTGGTGTGAAGGCCACATCCCTTCCCTCCTCCTCCTCCTCGATAATTACAGGACTCCACTTTTGATTAAACATTATCAGAGAGTCAGCGGAGCGAGAGACGGGACTAAGAAACAGAAAGGAGACCATCATGTGCACTTTTAAAGGAGTAATAAGCGCTCTGGCTGCACGGCATCTGTCATTAAGAGGAGAATTCAGGTCACTTTGTCAGCGATGACACATGTCCCTCTGCAGTAATAACGCAGCATATTCTCTGCCATCACTGCAGAAAGTTAAGAAGGATTACCCTAAAAATAAAACGTTTTGTTTGGTCATGTTTGCACGCTTCTGCAGCAAATATTTGCAGTTCAGAGAATGAAGCACAAAAAAGAGACCATGATGATGACTGCTCCTCCTTTCCTGTCATTTCTGTCGATTCACCGAGTTACAGTGCAGCAGGATCAGTACAGTGCTTAAATCAGTTGTTTGTTAATACATCCTTTATCCTGATACATCCGCACACTGCTTTTACAATGTGGGGCTAAATCCCCCAGATTAGACCAGGACACACCAGAACTCTCCTCCTCTGCGTTCAGATTCTTTGAACTGATGCAGGACGACGCGCCTTCCGGTCCGCTCCTCTCAGAAATGTCATAAAATGAAAAGAGGGTAAAAAAAAAAGTAGCAGCTTGCTTGGCAACATCTTTGACCTAAATTGCGATGCTTTGACTTTTCTGTGGGCTGGCTAATGCACGCAAATCCCACACTGCAATTAATCAGATTGGCCACCCACCCCACCCTGACCCCAATCTCTGAAAATAGAGGATTTACAGAGAATCATTTGCCCATGATAGAAATGATTATTAATTGTGTCATTGTTGATTTCATCCTCCTGATTAAGTCATTGCTTGAATCCTTGATGAAAACACAGATTCTCCTTCTTTTTTTGACACGTCTGTTTGTTTGTTTGTCTGTCTCCCTCAGATTGATCCGGCGCTCACGGTGGAGGTGGAGGCCGTTACTCAGAGGTAAATCTTGTTTTTGTTGCTCCTCTTGTTCGCTTACACATCTCATGAAAGACAAAACTTGAGATCTGACAGTTTAATTGCAGAGACTTTTTCCTCCTGTGAGAAATCGAAACACAGCTTATCCTTCCACTCGTCCCACGCAGCACAAGAGAGTCTCTCAGTAAACGCAGCTTACATTTATCTTGACATTATGTAAACAGAATAAAAATCTTTGGGGAGCGCCGTAATCCTCTGTTTTTTATCTGTCCTCCTACTCTCAAGTCTCGATCTCTCAGTTTTGTCTTTGCCAAAGGCCTTCAGCACCACAGAGATGTTTGCGGCAGGAAGCTGCCCTCTCCGGTTAGGACTTTACCTGGACTCGCCGTGCATGTCACCCGTACTGCGGCCCCTAGCTTGTCACTGCCCTTTAGCATCATTCACGCCTCTGTGAGCCTCGAGTCACGCAGAACTCAGCTCTGCCTCTGCTCCTGCAGAACAGCGGGGGTCTTCTTGGCCCAGGAGAGAAGCCAGCAGGAGCTCCACGCTGCCGTGAAAAGGTGCTTCGCCGTGGTCAACAGCTCTGTTTCAGAGGGCATGTCAGCCGCCATCTTGGAGGTAAACATCTGCAGGCGGACTCGGCTGGTTTTATAACAGGAGTTATTGTGGCGCAGAAGAATATTTTGGTCATGAGAGTTTGTTTAATCAAAGTCTTTGCTGAGAATCAGCCGAGCGAGCCGGAGTGTGAATATTTACAGCAGCTCTTATCTTGTTATTCCTCTCTCAGCTACAATGTTATCAGACCACTTCAGGGACAATTACCCAAATTAATTGCTTGACTCCAATCTTCCTATTCCTGAGTGAGCAAAACCTGCAAATCCACTTAATCTCTTTTAAACTCAGTCGATTAAGACAATCCACAGTAGGCTCAGAGTCTGATTAGTCTGTTAGCATGTTTCACTCAACAACCTGCTGAAGGTATAAGCTGATACAGATTAATTCTGTGAGTGAACTAATGGACTGATGAGCAGAGTCGTCTCTCTGAACAACTGTCGAGGTGTTTCTCTGAGTCAGGGTGAGGAAGTCTTGATCAGGACGCCGTAACTCTCTGAGCGCTCACTCCTCTCCTCTCTCTCTCCGCCCTCCACAGGCCATGGACCTCGGGGTGCCGGTGTTGGCCCGGGACATTCCTGGAAACGCAGCTGTAGTTCAACACGAGTTCACCGGCCTGCTGTACTCCACTCCTCAGGTATACGGGCGCAAAAACACCAACGTCCAGGTCACTACAGATGCTAAGCTCGGTTAAGCTTTAATTCTGAAGATAGAGAGGATAAAGTGCTTTATCACCGCAGCCAACAGAGACGCCTTTAACCTCAGCTGACCGGGGAGGCCCTCTGAAGACATATGCATGTGTCTGTCTGAGAAACTCAGATGTTAAACTCATGGTTCTGGTTTTTAATGGATTTCAGGGACAGAGCGAAGCTGCAGCAGCACACGGTGATGCAACTCATGGCATCAGCAGGAAAGGGCCGAGCGGCGAGTTCCCCCGAGAGCTCCTCAGTCTGATAGTTAATGAGGTCTGATCAGAGTTTTCCTGCAGCTCTGTCTGTCGGTCCGTCTTTAACCCGTTTCCTCACACCCTCACTTTTTCTTTTCATGTTAAGCTCCGTTTGATCGTGTTTTTATTGATCAGAAGTTGTTTGAAACTGAAGATTATTGGAGTCACTAAATGTGCAAAAACTTCGGGTTTGTGTTGATTTTGGCGTCTCATTCGCTCTTTGCTGATTTTGCCCTGAACCTGTGTGACGTGTCCGATCGATCAGGAGTGAGATTCTTCCAGATTGGTCCAGTTTTCAGATTTGGTTAGGTTCAGTTTGTCGAGTCCAGCTCTGATAAAAACCTCACGGGGACTTTGGTGCAGCTGTGAATATAAGAGTCACAGCCGTAGGCCTCAAGTTTCAGTCCTCACCTCTGGGGTCAGTCCATGTGTTCGTCGATATCACTGAGGGTTTGATTTTTGGCTTCCTTCTCTGTGCTGGTAACGTACCAAAGTTTCCTAGCAGCAGGTGTTCGGACATTTCACGATCTTCGATTATGACGGTTAAAAAATGTAAATCCTCAAATCAATTTTCCTCTCGATCATGTACCGTGCCTCCAGGCCACCGTAGGCTCCCCAGTTCCCACACACACCAGTGTAAACAAACATGGCGTTTGCAAAAGAAGGCGATAATTTCGTGGTTAAATAGGACAAGATGAAGTCAGTCGTGTTGAATTGGTACGACTTCACAGTTTCAGATGAAGAGTAAACCACTCCCCGCTGTAACGTCTGTCTGAAGGCGGTATCAACCTGTCACCACGGAAACAAATTCAGGAGGAAACGCCAAAGTTTTTTGCCGTATCGGCGTTTCATCCTCACGGAAATGGCGTTTCAGGTGACTGTAAACAGTACTTTTTAAAAACGGGTCAGAGAGTGAATAAATCTGTAAACGACGACCATTTCATCTCCGTGTGGATGTCTATCTGCATCTCTGGAAACGATCATGTGACACACAGAGTAACTCTTTTATGGCGCCAAAACAACTTTTATATATATGATAGAAAAACTTTTATTAAAGTGAAGTTTGGTAAAACTGTCACTGAATAAAAAATCAAAAATCGAGGATTTTATTTTTGTCCATTCTCGTTCAGCCCTACTTCACACAGTTTAAAATGAACTGATTCACTTTCTGCGGCTTTGAAACCTTAAAAACACAAAAGCTCCTAATTAGTTTGCTGAATATATGATCAGAGGTCCCGATTTTAACTCTGAACCACAAAGATCTGCTTTGTTTAAGTCTTTTATGTCCCCTTCAATGAAAGCTCTATGAGTAAAGAAGCTCCAAGGGCGCAAACACAAAAAGTGAACTAATCTCAGCTCTTAAACGCTGCACCTCCAGAATCATTTTATCGGGTCTGAATCTGTCCTGAACACGACCTAAACTCGCCAAACCGCACCTTTAACCTTTAACCTTTATAATGAGAAGTCTAACACGGACACATTCATTCATGAGTGGAAAACTGACCTGTTTAGTCGAGTTATTTCGCAGCTCATTTGCACATAACGCTGCTGCCCACAGGCTGGCAACAAGTAGTTGTTACTATGGTAACCAGAGAGCGCTCTTAAACTTTCTTTCAGTGTGAAACTTTTCTTTGTCAAACAGATGGAGGTCGGGGTGCAGGTGTAGCTCTTGAATTATTCTTGCAGTTAAAATTTTCCTTCTTTCCTTTTTCTTTTTTATCCTTCGCTCATCAGATTCCAGAAAACGCAAAAAAAAACAATCTGTTTCTGCAGCCTGTTGTTAATGAATTTGTCTGACACCTCTCACACAGCAGGTGCTCCAGGCGTTAAAAATAACCACATGAGAATAATCAGTCTCCGTGCTCCATATATGGAGTTTCATCGTCAGATAAAAACTCCCGAGTGGAGCTTTAAGTTCTCTGAGAAACGCGCTGAGGCAGAGTCAGCGGGGCATGCCGAATAACAAAGGTATAAAGGTCAGGTGACAAAGAGCTTGACCGCCGTGCTGTCATGACAACCAGCATGCTCTAGCGTGATGTTGTTGTAGCCGTCGAGTTAAGTCCCTCCTGGGGGAGAAGGGGGGGGCGGGGTCACGTGCGCTCGGCTGAGCTGCCAGGAAGAAGCTCTCACAGATGGTCACAGCATCTTGGGCTGGATAAACCATGACCTCAGCCAGAACTGACAGGCAACAAGCACCGCTCCTCCAGCCAGAACTTTCCTCACTCCAGAGTTTTCCCTCCTTTTTCTGCACACTTTCAAACCCCTCCCCCTCCCGACGGCTTATTTTTGATTGAATGACGCCGCTGTCGGGTGTTGAAGTCTTCGGAGTAATTACACCAGCCGTATAGGTTTCAAGAAAAGTGTCTAAAAAAACAAACAAGCGCTTGAAAGCTTTAAAGACAAAAATGGCACCTCCTGTCTGCCTCTGTAATTTGCACTAAAAGTAAAGTGATTATAAGCGTGCTGCTCATAAGTTGAGCTTTAATCCTGTTGAGGAGGATTTATAGCTCTCATATGGCCATACAGAGCAGCAGTTTGCTACCAAGAGCCTCTCCAGACATAATCACATCACTTGAGTGAAGTGAAGTGGAGTGAATTGGCCTGCTGACTGGCAGCAGCTGAAACTTTGTATGCCCACTGGCTCTCTGCTGCAGTAAATGTTGGCTGCCATGTTGCAGGATCCCTTTCAGGCACTTCACTTTGTTTTGTTGGAGGCTCCAGTCGCTCCTCTGGGCCAGCGGATGAGCAACAAGGACTCAGGATGCCATTTGATTACAGCACCTCTTTAGTCATCAGTTTTATCCTCGCCGTCCCGCGCCGCCGTGACAGCCGTTATTACTGTATTTTACTGGAGCTGTCACGGTGTTTGTTTCCACCTTTCCTCTGAAGCAGATGAGAGGTGGCAGCTATTAGGAGAGACTGACAAGGTCTGTCGGACAGTTGTTCTCAGATCTTCAGCCATAAATATCTCCATCCTTTGGCTACGTCTTTTCCCTAATCAGAGCTCCGGCTTTTATCTGAATCCTGTTCTTGTGTCTTAGACGATCTTTTATGTTTAAAAAGAAGGAAAAGAAGAAAAAACATACCTTCAGGCGTCTTCAGTGGCGAGCTTTAAGTGGCATTTGGCAGAAAATAAGAACTGATTTTGTCTTTGTCTCTGCCAGGAATTTGTACATCAGTCTCAGAGGCTCCTGTCAGATCAGGCGCTGAGAGAGAGAGTGGTGAGGAACGGGAAACTCTACGTGGAAGAACATCACAGCCTGAAGCAGGAGAGAGAAACCTACCAACAGCTGGTGGACTCTTTGCTCTGAGCTGAAGGTCACGGGGATTCATCTTCACTCTCAGGAACTTCACTTCACCAGCAGCACAGGGCATTACAGCCAGCTTTTTGGAGTGGGGTTGCATGAGATGCGTGTCAGTAGTGAGTGTCGTACCTTCAGGTAATCCAGGTGCAGCTGCTTTAATGAGAAACCAGCCAGAGAACTGGAACAGGAGCCGCTGCAGACGGGTCAGCGGCTCATTTCTGAGGAACTCCAACCCCCCAAAAAAACTGGAGTCAGTCTAAATGCATCAGAGAGCTCGTGCATAAATGATGCAAAAGGTTCATCCACCTGCAGCGCACTCATCAGCTGTTCGGGTCTGCAAGTATAAACAGAAACTTAAGATTATGTCAAAACTGAGATGTAAAAATATTAAACTTTACAACCTCATCATCATCGTAGACGTGAATAACTGACCGGTTTGCTGCAGGTGAAGGAAACGTGTCTGAAGCAGTGAGAAGTTTACAAATATAACGTCCACCTGCAGTAACATCAGTGCGTCTGAGTGTCTTAAGAGGAGCTGAACGACCTGGTAGAATTGACCCTCTGGTTTCTGAATAAAGGGACCGACTCTCTAATGACAAGTACCTCATACAGCCACACTTCCAAATCCCCAAACTTCCCCTCCAGTCGACTGTATTTATCCTGCAGAAGTGTAATTATCGAAGTCGTCTTCAGTCCCAGTTTACTCCAGATATCAGGTTGCAAAGGTGCCTTTGAGAAACAGCCTGTTTTACTGCATTGCCTTACTGAAACTACGCTGCAGAGCACTTTCATCGGTCTGATCTGGTAATAATCTGAATGTAAGTGAAATCAATGAAGTACTGTTATTTATGTTTAACATGAAAAGAGAAAAATTAAAGATTGGTGATCATTATTGGAAAGATGATTTTGTCTGTTTTTTGGCTGGACAGCTGCAGGTTAGATTTTTACTAACAGAGCCGACTGTGAGGATCCTGGATGTGATGAATCCAGACCCAGCAGCACCTGAAGCACCTTTGAGTGTTGTTAAACCGTGTCTTCTCCCCACATGCGGTGCAACAGCTCAGATATTCCCTTCCCCTCCTGGTCTGTATGCCTCCACATTCATTTTTAATAAAGTGCAACGCTCGGGTTGCTCACTTCCAAAGGCCCGGCAGAAACTCAATTTGTTTAAAGGGCAGGGGGTCACTAAAGGTTCTTGTAATTTGCAGTTACAAAGGTTGTTTTTTTTTTCTTTTTGCAACACACCTGAGCATGTGCTGCTTCCAAAACTATCAGTTTCTCCAGCCGGACCGTTACTGCGACATCACACTAAATACAACCAAATAACTTGAGAGAAAATCAAGCGACTGTCAAAACTCAGAGTTCAAAGTGTTTTAATGAAAAAAAAAAAAATCTAGTGAAAATTAATTCAACTTAAGATTACAAAGAAAAAGGTTTTGGATATTGCATAATAGAAAACAAAGATTTCACTTAAAGTTGATGATAAATCAAAGCCACGTTGTTGGTGAAACTCTAATCTGTCACAGAGTTCCTCAGTTATGTTGGGTAATCAATATATGGTATTTGTTCCTTAAGATACTTCTGGGTGTGTCTTTGTCTATACCAGCATGTGAGTGCAAAAGGTTCAGACTTGGATATCCACATGCAGCATCAACATTTGGTGGCTTTTAAACATGGTGTAAATACGAGTCCGCCGTCAGCTCAGCCGTCGTTACCATCCTCGCTCTGATATTCACAGTAATATACAGTACATGTACATGTCAAAGGCCTTGGTAGGTAATGAAATGTGGGAGGGGGCAGAAGTCCAAAATCAGGTACTCGTCTAGACGGTTGTTGGAGTCACAAAGGCATTGAGGTGATCAAAGCCACATCTACTGTACATGTGAGGTCTGATCAGGTCTGATAATATTATAACTGGTCCCCGGGCTCTGCGATGGGCACTTGGGGTTCTTCTTCGCAGCTGTCCTGTTTCCCCACCCAGTGGATGCCGTGGCCGTTCTCCCTGGGCGGGACGTGCGGCGAATGCTGGCGCTCCAGAGTGGAGAAGGTGGTGAACTGGACTCGCTTCCTCTTGCTGGTGGGCGAGTGGATGGACTCGCTGTGCATAGGTTTGTTCCTGATGGAGCCCACGCAGCTGATGGGAGAGTCCGTCACAGAGGCCAGGCAACTGGGCCGCCTGGACAGAGATGCGGTCTTGTCGGGCCCGATGTCTATGACGGTGGTTGTGGTCTGGGAGTCCTGCTGGACAGGACTTCCCGGCACGCTCATCACCAGCTCGGCGTCCGTGCCGAGCCACACCCAGTCGTGCCTGTGCCCCGTGGGCTCCTGGCCGTGAGACGGCGGCTTCTTGTGCCTGAACTTGATCACGTAGGAGATGCAGTTGACCAGGAACACCAGGATGGCGAGGCAGAAGACTCCCAACAGAGCGTACATGCCGATCTCCAGATCTGTGAGCGGCCTGTTGGCCAACAACTCCTCCCCGCCGATCTCCACCTCTGTGGGTTTCTGTCCGGGTCCGTCCGCCTTCGGGGGGAAGTTGTAGGAGTTGACCAGGTTCCCGGGAGCCTTGACGGTGCTGGTGAAGCTGACGCTGCTCATGTCCTCCGCTATCATGTTGTCCGCGCCGAAGCCTCTGCTGCCGTCACTGGGGCTGCTCATCATGCTCGGGTTCACCACACTGGTGGGACCTCCAGCGTTTCCTGTGTTACCGGTCTTACCGACTCCTCCGAGGCTGCCGCTGGTTATTAAGGTCCGCTCCGTCGATTTGATCGTGGTCGTGATCTTCTGCATGGCACCCTCCTCTCTGTCCGAGTTCACGCCCCCCGCCGGAGGATCCTGAGACGGCTTCCTCTGCCTCCTGTCTCTGTCCACATCGCCTCCATCGCTGCCGTAGTCACTGCCGCCGTCCTTGCCGCCGACAGCGCTGCTGCTGGCGTTCCCCTCTGAGCGCCTGCTGCTCACCCGAAACTTCACCTTGAGGCTTCCGCTTCCCACGGCCACGGTGCTCTTCCGCTTGGACTTCTGGCAGACCTCACAGATGGACATCTCCACTCGGACCAGCACCCCCTCACCTTCGCCCTCTGCCACCACAGTGGGAGGTGTCCCCCGCACAGACACCACCCCTTCATCCAGGGACGTCACCGTCATCCGGTAGAAAGCGGGATCGTAGATGTCGAGAGGCGTCTGGTTGCCGTCGCTGAACTGCACCCAGGCGCTCACCAGCGCTTCCTGAAAGAAGAGAAACAGGAAGTGGTCAGAGTGTCTACTGTCGGCGTTAGCGCCTTCTGAGTGGGTTTAGATTGGTACCTGTTTGGGGGTCCGTAGGATCTCCTGGGTGGTCGTGGTAGCCAGGATGGCTCTGTTGCTCCCAGGACTGAGTTGTAAAGTCATGGCGAGGCCTGTGACCAGCTGGACCCCCAACTCTGAGATGGTCACTTTGTCATCCAGGACTCTGATGGTCGTCTTCGCTAAGATGGTGTCTGAGAGCGGAGAAAACACCTGAAACAGAACGACATCAGTTACCATCGATTACCAACGATGCGTCTCCTTGTTAAGGACGGTGAAGTTCGTTAGATTCTAAGAAATCTCTATTGACAGAGTCTGTGCACACAGGACTTTGAAGCCCAGGACAGGTTTAATGTTCCTGTTTGTAACCTGAATTCTGTCGTTCACCAAAGTCCGATGAAAAGCAGCAGAAGCGTTTGCAATCCCAGCATCCTCTGGCCTTCGTCTCAAGGTAGTTAAGCCTTTTACCAGGGTCATCCACACTAACACATTAACCATGATGCAATTAAGGTTTCCAATTAATCTGATTTGTTTGTTTTTATTGGGTTCACCTTAACGAGGCTTCGCTCCTGCTGCCCGTGGAAAACAAAGACACCAAGTTCAGTTCACAGGTCATGAGTGAAAAGCACGCCGTGTCGAACAGAATTCAATTACCACTAAAGAGCTTCAAGTTTAAGCTCAGTGTGCAGCTAACCGGACTAATGTGGATAACTGCACCGTAAAAAAACCATCAAGCATTATTCTAGAAGCTTCCTTGTCTATTCTAGATCTATTTCTTAACATCTGATTGGAGTACAGACTCGGGAAACTGTACGGCTTTGCTGCCTGACTGAACGGAGGATTTTCAGGCCAAGAATTTCTTTTTTTCCGGTCGCTGTTTCTCGTCCAGAGAGCAGCTTTAGGGGCAAAACTGAGTTCAGGCAGTCGATGCAACAACAATGACTGGACTGTTCGATGTGGTTTGATGCAGATGTTTGTTCATCCAAGTAAATAAAATGGAAAATTGTCATCACAAGACAGCAGATGGGTCCTGGAATTGCTTTATGGTTGATATTCTGCCTCTTGAGGTCTCTAAACCCACAAAGAATCCTGATTGGTCAAGGACACTCTTCGGCGTTCATTAATCAGTGCTGCGGTTCAGTTTATTACCTGCACGCTGGTGGTCCCGGGGTCTCTTCCAGACAGCACCCTTCCCGCCTGCAGCCTCGCCACTCGAGGGTCCTCCACCTTCATGAAGTACCTGACCAGCCTGGTAACGTCCACCTGCCAATCAGAGCCCAGGAAAAAAGCCTTCGGGTCCCGGGGGTCGGCCTGCTCCGCCGTAAAGTGCGTCAACACTCGGACCAGGGCGTGCTGAAACTGCAGCATGCAGCCCTTCCCCTTCCTGTCGTCCTCGTCACTGTTCCATCCGGCTCTGAAATAAACGAACACGTGCACGAACACCTGTCACACCTGCCCCACAACAAACAGTCTGACCTGCTGTTCTCCAATCACTCAACGCCGTCTCTTTACTTGATTGGATTCGGCGAGATATTACAATACATGATGTAATGGAATTAAACCTTAAACCCTCAGAGAGATGTGATTTGGATTTAAACGGGCTGGAGAACATCTAGAAATCCCATTTGGACACCAAATAAGGGCAGCTTTGATGGAGAACAAGCGGTCGTGTGTGTGCGGCCCACCTTTTCGAGGTAAGTATGGGAACCCTCCAGCTCTTGATCTGGCTCAGCTCCGTGTCCGACACTTCAATCTGGAGGGGGAGCCGAGGCATCCAGACGTTCAGCTCCAGCTGGGCGCTCAGGTAGCTGTAGGTGAAGTTCACCAGCATCTTCACTTTGCCCTTCGTCTCTTTGCCGTTCACAAACACATAGTCGCACCTGTCGGACACCTGCGGAGGAGGATAAATCTAAAGTTAATCAGAGAATAGAGTTCGTATGGTTTGAATCCCTCTGATAATGTGGAGAAGTTCGTCTAAGTAAGTACGCCTGTGCTAACGATCTTCATCAAACTTGGAGCGAGGCTGCCGTCGATGAGGAGGCTGCTCGTCATCGACCCAACAACAAAAAATGATCAAACATCCTCATAAAAGTCACTGTATTAACAAATAGGCCATTCCTACAACAACAAATGGCCTTGCGGCAGTTTGCACTGCATGTGTTACCATAGTAATGTCAGCCCGCTGTAATAAACTACTGTGATGATCACCGGTCCGAAGCTGTAGGAAGAGGCAGCATTGCAGTTTTATGTAAATCAACGTATCATGTGGTGCGGCAGCGGCGCCGAGCATCAGTCCTTCACGGAGCGCCGCATTCATTACGCAGTCATTTCAAAGGTGACCTTGGCGAGTTTGGGGCGACTGCTCGAAAATTCTCATGGACGTTTAGAGACACGACTCAGGAGGTTCTCCTTGGTCCTCTCAGCAGCTACTGCTTTAAACAAATTGGATAATTAACGCAGCATTGAAATTCAGTCACCAGCCCCTGAAGTGTGCGGGGGAGTGCAGGGAAAAAACACCGACTCTGACAGATAGCCTTAGGAGGACGACGAAGAGCAAACACAATCCTGCTCTGATTCGTGTGAACCCGGCCGTTAGCGAGGAGATGCGCTGTCATGAGAGTCAGTCACCCCGCACCCGTGACTTCAGCTTAAACTTTGGAAGGACTGCGTCACCGTGTGTCATCCCCCGCCGCCTGCCGAGATGCCTTGACCTCATCACAGCCGATAATCACATGCCTGATTTACCGTGTATCCACACATCACATCTTTAATGTGTCACTGGAGCCATTAAGCACTTGTTAGAGAAAATCTCCCATCCAGCTGTAATGCTCTGAACAATAGACGAGGGCGGATTTATTTCTATGAAAGTCTTGGAGAGTTTCAGCGTTTTTCGATTCGGTTTGAAGGCAGCCGAGCGCTCATCTGTGATCCGAGACACTTCCAAGAAAACCACTGAACCTCCATCAGCCGTGTCTAAATAATACACTGTAGCTGGAGTTGAAAGGGAATGCCATTTTAATGTGTCATCGGCCCACTCATCCTCTGCGCAATCTCGCCCTGCAGCCAAGAATATCCCTCAGTGATTTTGGTGTCAAAATAGATATGGATTTAAAATGGGAGCAGCAGCATTACAGGCAGGCGGGAATTAAAAATGCACAAATGCATGCTTCCCTAACCCGACTCTAACTGTAGTTTCTCTCTGCAAACAATAAAAGTTCAATATTTTTAATGAGTCGGCTTGAATAATAAATCTATGGCGAAGGGCAAATCTAATTCGAGCGTTACACCGAGTTCAGGCTTGATGCAAATCAGTCCGAACCGCTACGCCAAGATACAACAGCCCCCTTCAGTGGATAATACGTCCCTGAAATGTCCGACTGTCGATCCTGACCCGCTAAAGAAATCGCCCCGGCGCATTTTCGGTCCCTCCATCACCGGTCCACGTCTGGAAAAGCTCTCCATCTCTGCAGATTAATATTTGTTTTTGCTTTTGTTTTTGTCACATGAGCGATCCATGCCGGATAAATCCTTCTTTACACATGTATCACTTGCAGATTTGATACTCTTCAGGCACACGAGAAGAGAAAAGATATCTGAGTCAAGCCGTCTGTTAGACTAAGAAGATTAAATGGAATAGATGTGAGCGAAGCTGCTCTCCGGTCAGCAAATACACGCAGAGAGAGCTACAGTAAGCCTGGGACAACAGTAACGACGGCTACATTACAAGGTTGGGAAGAATGATTTAGGCCGCATCAAGCCTCTTGATATCCTCGTGTAATCCTGCTTTCCTTACAACCAACACCCATCTGCACTTAATACCAGAGCTTTTACTGTATGTGTCCTGGACTGTCAGTCAGAAAATATGAACTCAGACATGTGTTTGTCTGCCGGACGTGCTCTGGGACATATTCAACCAAGAAAAAAAAAAAGCTGAAATTGAACAAATGTCTTTATCCTTTGTTTACGGTTCCTCTTTACCCTTGAGTAAATACGATCGCAGCCTCTGACCGCCGGGGTCAGGAGGCTGACGAACAATTTCATTAGTAAACAAAGCCGGCTTTTGGCAGTCAGCCGTGCTCACTTTCTCAGGATAAGAGAGACGAGTCAGAGGACGGGGGCACGGCGGTGGACGCTGAGGAGTGTTTAAGCTCGGTGACTCAGCTCCGCTCTGTTGTCAGAGATCAGCTGACGGTTTGTTTTACCATGTGGGAGAGAGGCAGAGAGCAGACATGACTCTGAAACTACTCATTACCTGATGGAATTAAACTATTTATCAACATGTATGAAACAGCTGTAAATGACACTCATGTATACATATATTTTAAATATCTTTTAACTCCTAAGTCTCTTCTAATAAACCACTGAAACTGTAAAGAAAGAAAGAGTGAAACCCAAATACAATGTTATTTATCCACGTTCTTGTTGTAGTCTGTGCTCTATTTCGATCGTTTCTCAAAATCATTGAGTAAAGCATTTCTTTTTTAATATCAGTTGGAAATTTTCAGCTGAACTTAAATGCACTAAGTGGGAAATTATCTCATCATTTAACAGACATCCAGATCAGACCTTTCTAGCTTATTTGATGGTTTACAGCTGGTTTTTAATCCTGTTTGTTAAAAGCAAAATATCTGAGCTTGACTGCAAAAAAAACAGTCATTCATAAAGCACAAAAAGTAGGGCTGGGCGATAAATCGAAAATTTACTAATACTGAAGTTTATGACAATAACCAACGTCATTCTGCCCATGTCAATATATTGGGTGTCAAAAAATAAATAAATCAAAGTTGGTTTTGGATGTGTGTAGGTAGGCTATGGTCTCATGTCCCTTTAAGACGCTGTCCTACATCAGAGACGTGACTCCACCCCATCCAGTCCGTAACAAAGAGGTAAAGACAGGAGAGGAGATGGAGGACGGTTCAAAAGTTGGAGTGGCTGAAGTAGACGAAGTTAATGTGGGAGGGGGTGAGCAGCTTGTGGAGTAGTTATCGTCCATTTATCGTTATTGAGGTGAACTGATCAATATATCGTGATATTGATTTGAGGCCATATCGCCCAGCTCTAACAAAAAGGGTGAAATATTGTGCAGCTGGATGACTGTCATGTCTGCGTTCTGCGGCTGTTTGTGCAAATTTAAATCAGCTGTTCAACTTTTATCCTGTTTTCATGCAAAAAAACCGTCCTGCAAAAACTGCTTGTGCTGCATGCAACTAGACTATTTCATATTTCGGACATATCTACCTATAACAGTTATGAGAAGAAACAGACTTCTCCTCCTTATTCAGTTTCTTATCTACATGTGGATGCTGAGATGCTGACAGCTCATCCTGCAAAACAGGAGCAAACTGCACAGAGCTGCAAACTTTGATCGGTGTATTTGCACCAGAACGTTAAATTTGTGCAACAGGTTTCCTGAGCATTTGCATAATTTTTTGATGTTATTAATCCATTTTATAGAGTTTGCTTCTCTAATTTTAACGGCATCAAAGTGTTTTTTACAAAGTAGTTTGAGATGATTTTTTAAGAAGCTCAAAGCGGTTAAACTTCATTTCTCTTGAGGGTAACATGTCTGTTTGACTTCCTCCGATGTGAAGTGAGTAGTGCTGCGTTTTGCCAACACTGCCTATGAAGTCTGTCCTTGACAGCCACTCCAGAGCAGCACATCAACGCGACTCGACACAGAAATCCAACATCCTTTCATGTACTGCTGCCAAACCCATTTTTGTCATGGAGGAATTTTCTGCTCAAAACGTCAGCAGAAAAAAAATGACTTAGATTGAACTAAATTGGCGGTGAAATATCGGAAAAATAACTGTGTTTCCACCCTTCACCTTTTCATTTTCTCTGTTTTAAAAAAAGTCAGAGGAGCGACTGACAGCGAGGATTCATCACGTTTGGTATGTGCAGATCGAAAAGTTGTGAACAGACGAAGAAGAAGAGGAAGGAGGAAGGAGTTGACCTCACCTTGAGTACGTCTTCGTCGGTGGTGCCACAGTCGGTGTAGTCAGACACATCGGTGACTAATCCGTCCTCCTC
This sequence comes from Xyrichtys novacula, assembly GCA_962446985.1. Taxonomy (NCBI): domain Eukaryota; kingdom Metazoa; phylum Chordata; class Actinopteri; order Labriformes; family Labridae; genus Xyrichtys; species Xyrichtys novacula. The sequence goes on from OY660875.1 coordinate 2,452,275, forward strand.
CACAGCCACCGTCCTCACAGGCATCACCACCTTCTTCCCCGTCAGAACAGCTGTGTTCAGGATCTCTGTGTCCTGCAGAAAGGTCAGAAAAATTAACCAAAGTCGAAAAAAAAACAAATTATTTTGTTGCAGGAGTTCTTTTGAACATGACCACAGCGCCTCGGGTCACAGCGGTTCAAAACGTGGTCAGAATAATCTCCCTGAGCGTCATATAAAGTAGTACATCCTGTTCTTTGTGGATCATTGTGTTATTAGGATGGAGCAGATGAGTTTTCTATTGTTTGTCCGAACCCTGGGCCTCTGAACTTTAAGGTCATAGTGATCTGGAGACAGACAAAGAGACCCAGCAGCTCAGGGGAGTCAGGCGGAGACTCGCACGGCGGCGGGTTTCTGTTGGATGTGGCTGTGAGCAAAAGGACGACAAAGTTGTTCCACATGGTAAACCGATTATAGATGCAGTTCATACACCGAGTTTTATTCTTTCTTTTCTGTTTACATGTGTAAATATAAAAGGCTGAAGTGACTCAGTGATGTGTTCACTCTGCTTTTGTACAGACATGCGTTCACGTGCCTGCATGGATAATCAAAGCATGAGCATGAAGCAGATGGATATGTGTCCACAGCACACACACACACACACACACACACTGATGTAAATGAAGTTGAAATAATTGAGCACCGTGTGTCTAAATCAGAGTGAAGGCAGTGGAGCGCTGTCAGGTCAAGTCTCCTGATTTAGATTTACTCTGACATTTGGTCACTCCAAGTCCTGAAAGGAAGCAGATGGAGAAGAAGAGCCCCTCTCCAAACGAACCTGAAATAACTCAGCATCTCTTCTTTTAATTGTCGTTATGGTCGTGTTAAAAACACTGATCTGAGGCCTGTGTCAGTGAGGCGTCTCCCCTTATAGAGAAGTATTGAGCTGCAGCACTTGCTGGAGTTCATAGAGCAAGTCTGAGAGTGATCAGTCAGCGTTAATGTCCCCTCTAGCCAGCCATCAAATCTCCTCATGTTTGGCCCTTTGCCTGAGGTCGCCGTCTAATCCACAAGAGAGATGAACCATGTCAAATTCACAAATCAGAACACTGTGGCATATCCTCATAACTTCAAGCACCCTGGCACCGTCATGATGGAAATACAGCCCTGCTGCGAGAGCGCTCTGCAGAATAAAATTAACCTTATGCTCAGAAGTACAAGCCTGAGTCTGATACTTCTTAACTTTTAATCACATAAATTACATGTTTCATCCATTTGATGCGGCCAAAGAGCCAAAAAACATCAGCCTGAGTGTCTGTTATCGTTCACATGACTCCCCTACACAACAGAGTGCCGCTGCGCCGATGACCCTCCGCTGACACATAACTCAGAGTCAATATGGAAACTCAGTGTTGTAAACTCTTGTGCAATGTTCCGTATATTTGGTATGGCAGATTATATCATGGATTAATTATGGAGGTAGCATGATAAAGAGGCCAGCAGCACCGAAATTAGCAGCGCATGAAGCAGCTGTTGGGAAGAACGGATGACCACATATTGCACGCCAGAACAGAGCGGAACAACACAGAAGAGAGACATCAGCTAGCTGACAGTCAACAACACAAGGTCACACTCTGCTCAAAATAGAACCCATTTAGCCTACTAACAAACCCCGAGCAGATCCAGCCTTCTGCGTACGCAAACCAGACAGGGGATGGATCCGGCAAAGTGCGTTTTATGATAAATTCATGCACCAACGCTCAAAGGATTCGGTCCAAGTGTTGCAATTATCGGAAACTCTGCTGTCAGCGGCGTCAATGATGGTTTCTATAACGATTATCTCTCACCATGACGAGAGGAGCCAGGCCCACGAAGTCTCTCTGCGTCGTGTAGATCCTCATGGCTCCTTCGGTCTTGGCCACGTTTTTGGAGTCAGATGGGAGTTCCAGTTTCCATATGATCACCTGACTGTCGAGAGGGCTGCTCAGCTCCTCCACCTCGAAATCCATCTGAAGCACCTCCAGCAGGCTGCTCTCCAACCTGAAATTAGAAAGACACACCAATCCATGCATTCATTAAACGACTCCAACTCCACTAATTAGACGGTTTTTGGAGAGTCTACTGCTGCAGCCTGATACTGCTGAATTATGTCATTTTTATTATATTGTAGAGTAAAAGTGACACAACCATGAGGGACCTAATGCCTCCATAATGGAATTCAGCACCTCAAATATAGAAATTTTCCATCACAGCCACAGACACTTAACGTGATTATGACACCAGTGGGGTTTGCAGCTCTCCCTCCACACATTAAATCCTGTCGAGATAATCAGGTCTGAATAAAGGTGCAGTGATTACGGCACAGTGTGTCCGGCTCCTCCGCCTGTAGCTCTTTGTTCTCAGTACAGGAGGACGAGTCGGTGCGGATCACAATCTCTATCAGGGAGCTGAGCCCAGAGGAAACGGTTTCAAATGAGCTTCAGTGGAAAAATAAAACACTACAGATGATTTCAGCGTGTCGTTTAATAAAGAGTCAGAAAACCTGAGGCGGCTTCTGATGAACAGGTAGGAAGGTAATGAATTAGAGCAAACACACACAGGGTTACATCCTGCTCATGTGTTTCTACATCCACAATAATAATTCTTCTGTTTCTGATGGTTGAACATGTCTGCAGTCAAACATCACTTCCTGCTGTGACAATAAAACCAGATCTAAAAAGAACCGAACAGATCAGATGAACAAACGCTGTTGTGGCAGAATAAATCATAAAAACAAATCTACAATACTGCGTTTTAGGACTGTGATCAACTAAAGAACTTCTAAACCGTGACTAAAACCAGCTAATGGGGGAGTCCGACGCAGCTCGGTGGGTGAAAATATACTGATATCTCCAGAAGAAGGTAATTAAACACAAATATTATATTCAGCAAACCACCAGACGTTGATTAACGTGGACGCTCTCCAATCTTCCTGTGTCCATCTGCAGCTGAGACGGAAAAAAAAAGTAGAACTCGTACGATCAGCTGCAGAGTCCAGCAGATACGGCCTTTTCGTAGCTGTTCTGGATGCGGTGGAAACTGGAGGTTAAAACACCCCCTTTAGCACTTGTTACGTTCCTCCTGATGAAAAAAAATCGAGTCGACCAATCAGAATTTTGGTCGACTCAGCACATATCGACCAGTAAGTCGACCAGTCGACTTTACAGCCCTACTGCGTTCCTCTCCAGAGGACAGTGAAATAAAAGCCTCATTATTCTGGGCTGAGGTAGAAGAGTCACTGTCGAACATGGAGCTGCTGGGAACAGCAGACCGCCGTCAACACCAGATCCTTCAGAGTCACTAACCAATCAGTGATGGTTTCATAGTCTCGTCTCATTTAATATGAATATTAGTGAGAAATTCAAAGTTCGTCAATGAAAGATAAACGTGAATGTTTGCTAACTTGGGTACAGCGTACTCCTCATCCTCAGCTTGGCGCTCTCATGATCCAAAACAGGTACTCTTAAAGTGTCCAGGTTAAAGTTTCTTTTTAACGTTTCTGAATGAACTGGTTTCTCAAGCTTATACTGGAGAGTGTTGTCCATGTTTAAAAGAAATAAAAGAAATTATTACAAATAAAAGTTACAGTTAAAATAGGAAGAAAAGTTTTATATCAGTTATGATGCATTAGTCACAAAAACCTGATAGGAAGAGTCATTATTTATACGCCCGCCTGACCGACCATCAGATCTGGACTCTCAACAGCCGTTCAATCATAATGTTTTTCTTATTTGCAGTTATTAAATATCCAGAGAGCCCATAATTTCATCCATTCATTTATTTTGGCTCTGTGCAGGTCAGTCGTGAAGGACCTGGATGGTTTACTCCATCAATACTCTAATCAGCTGATGCACCTGTGCGTACCTGCTCGTGTTCATACAAATATTCTCTGATCACATCACCGCCGTGACAAATTGGCAGCAAATGCGTCAATAATACTTTGCTTACTGTGTGACACCATGTCGATATGTATTAAATAGGCCCCAATAACCTGCAGGCCGTGCTCTCTGTACCAACGGATAATTGATTGATAATTACAAAGTTGTTGTGGCCGCCAGAAGACAAAAGAAATCGTCTCCATTAAGACAAAGTTTTGATTTTTGCAGCATCCAGCTCACATTTCACCGAGATAAGAAGCTTTGGATGTGCAGGAGGAAAAGTGGAGAGATTTTCGTAGAGGGATGAGCTCCAAAAGTTCGTTAGTTTCTCGTTTTATAAAGAGCTTTGCATCAGCGGCTGTTTTCACACACTGAAACAAAAGAATTGATAAAGCCGAGTTTTTCTGTGCTGGCCTTCCTCCTGAAATAAAAGGTGGTCCAAGGACAGCATCCTGCTGCATACACAACACAGCATCAGCCTTTGTAACTTATAATGGCCTCTCACTGGTGCCAGCTAGAACAGAGTGTCCCAGCCATGGATTCAATTTTCTTCCATGGCCCGAGTTAGCGTCCTCTCTTGGCACCGCGTTGAACTATAGAAAAGATATATTAGCGGGCGAAAAAATGTAATAAGCATGCGCGTACCCCCATGGACGTTATCAGACCTTGTGCATCTGTGTGTGCATGTTATAAATGTCTGTGTCAGAACTGAGCAGATGAACAATAAGTCCTGCCTGCTGCGTGAAAATGACCTCCAAAAGGCTCGCACACGAGACGACTTTGCTGCATTAAAGCGACAACAATTGGAGAAACTGCGAATCATATTTAGTTAATCCTCGACTAAGTTCCAAACTCAACAAAGTCCCCTCTCTGTTTCCTCTTCTCAGTCCGTGCTCCATTATAGTATTTGCCCTTATTTGGGACAAGGCAGAGATTTAGTGTAATTGAATAATCTTAGCATATTGCTCGGAGACCTGAGATTAAAAGATAATATTAATATTCCGCTCGAATATCAAAACAAGATGTGCTTGCCTCACGTAAGCACGCCTATATCCCCTTAAGTCTGCATTAACACAGATCGGAGACAGAGGATGCTGCTCGCTTATTTACGGCCTCAGTCATTCTTACGGAGCTCAAGGAGAATGATGCTTCGACACCTCCGTGTTTACAGCCCGCCGTATTTCTGCGAGGAGCGCCGCTTTAATATTGAGATGCTGCAACAGAGGATAATAAAGCTTTAATGTACAGACAGACGCGGCGAACACTTTTAGAGCTCGCTAAAGCCGGTCGGACAAAACGTCGGAGAAATCCCCACGACAGTGCTGTGACAGGACTCGCTCTCTGCAGGGGAGCTGCTGGTTTCATGACATTTTAGAGAGGATTAGCAGAGATGACTGAGAGGAAGAATATGTTGACCCGTAGAGAAGTTGTGATAAACAATGTCCTAATCCATGCCGACTGGGAAAAACAACTTAATGAGGTCAAACCAATAATAACAGGCATATACAGTAAGAGGTCAGTAATCTGGCTGCTACATGAGAGTCACACACATGTTTATTTTCATTTAGATTTTCCCAAACACTCTGTTTGCTTCTTCTAAATTAAGTTTGCTGACAAATGTTTCCCCTAAACCAGCTTCTGTTAGTTTTTCTTTCCTTATCCTGGGAAAGTTGGCCGCGTACGTTTGCTCTTTTCCAGCTAGGCCATCCATTCACACAGAGATTAGAGCTTAAGTTTTACAAGCGTTTCTTGGAGCTGCTCTAGAGGCAGCATAATCTCAGCCTGCCGTTTCGTTTTTTTGGGGGAGCACAAAAATGAAGCACAAAAAACGACAACAATCAGGTGGTATTCACTTTAACATTTAGTCTGACGGTGATCTAGAACAATAGCTCTGTGCTGCAGCAGGACGGGCTGCCAATTACCTGGGATTTCACTCAGATTGGCTTAGACGGCAGGGCTGTGATTGGCTGTTGCTTCACATTAAACAGCTGTTTGCATCATGTTAAGGTGTGTGTTCAAATCTGAACCTTTATTTCTTCATTTGAGCTCATAGATGATGTCTCCTCCGCGCAGACGTGGTTTTCTTCTGGTCAGGTTTGAGGGAACGCGTCACTGTTTGTTTGTTTGTTTTGCATGTGAATCCAGCAGCTTCCTCTTTGGACTGACCTTGTAGAAAACAGAGCTCCACCACCGCCGCCACGTCATACCCTGAAAACCATCCTCACCTGAGGGATAAACAATCTGTGCGCTCACTGTATTCAGCCGAGTTCTGCACACAAACTAAAAGAGTTTCGATAATTTTAGCGGACTGCACGTCTTTATTTTTCTGCTGTCTTCATGAACTTTATAATATCTCAGAGCTGTTGCAGGTGAGGCTCAAAGGGACTGTGTAAGAGCTATAAAAGCAACTCTGATAAGGCTGACCGTCCTTTCGCTTTTTAAGCAAGGTGTCTCTAATCTGAGGAGACAAGGCCCGCGCTTGTGCGGCTGTACTCCCCTCCCACCCGAATTTAATGACAAAACACTGCACTCACTTGAACTTGGAGGCACATCTCAGATAAGCTGCTTGTTAGGGAAAGGGTGTTGCCCTGTTTAATGGGGTTATCGGGCGAGTTAAGGACTGAGTTTGATCAGAGAAACCCGCAGGTGTCTGCTAATTAGCTTTAGCGCTGCTCTTCTAAATGGCTCATGACGGTTTTGCTCGTCCTACTTTCCCTGCGCGCCTCTTTTCAGCCGTACTGCTAGCGTCGCATACAAGACCTGAATTGTGTTCTGCAAGTACATGTGTATAAATGATTCAGGCAGAAGAGAGGTGCGCTATAACGGGAGAAAGCCACAGATGTTTACAAGAGCGCCTCGTCAGGAAACACGTGCAGACCGGTGCTTGGAAAGTTTTACAGATGTCTCACCGGGTCACGACACTTTCACTCCGGATTAAGACGTTTTCTTTCGGCTTGTCCCGCGCAGATGGAGCGACTTTTACTCCAGATGTACAGAGATAGATGCTACCTCGCTCTGCAGGGCCTGCATTATAATAGTGACACTTTTAACAGCTCGACACTCGGGAAACAAAGTGGACATAAAATATTCCCTCTGGATCCTCAGGGTGTTATTTATACACGGCAGTTTGGGCTTTTAAATATGTGATGGAATTCTGAGCGGCTGCACACACACACACACACACAGACACACACACACACTCACAGGTAGGTAGAGAAATGTGATGAGAGCAGACTTGCCTTTTCCCAGGTATGGGGGCCTTCCTCTGACAGATCACAGCGATGGCTCCATCCGCGCCCATATCCAGAGTGATGTCCCACAATAAAGAGTTACTGGGTGTCGCTGTTCGAAAGGTCACACCTTTCTTTACTGTCGCTCTGAGAAAAGTCAGAAAGGAAAAGGTCAAGAGTGTGGTAAAAGGGGGGGAAAGTCTCACATTAACAACCAGAGAATTTCTGCCAATGAAGTGTTATTTCTCCAAAAGTTTAAGTGGAAGAAAAAAATCGAGAAAAATCTGTGCGCTAGCTTCTTTTTTCTCACTTTCTAGGTTGTGCAGGTTGTTGCAACAAATCCTGGATTCATGTAACTGGAGGGAAACGTCATGTATTTGATGCAACAGTAATGAAACAGATAAAAACAAAAAATTAAAAAATCAGTGACCCGGCACCGCCTGCACTCCACCCTGGTTCACATGAGAAACAGCAGCTGTAACATCGCTCTTCTGCCTCTTCACACGTGCTCTTTATTTGAACAGGGTCATTAGTTTCACCGACCTCTTATTTGCAAAGCATTATGCAGCAGAACATGTCGACCACCCCGCCGGGCTTCCTCGGCGTAAGCAGCTTGCTGTAGGTCAAATGTTAATGAGATATTCTTTAACGTGTTGTCATGAAGTCAGGCTGCAGAGGAAACCCAGACCTCTGCTGTAACAATGCTAATGATCCATATGTCTGAGCTCTAATGGGCCTCTGTGATTATTCAGCGATGACAAGTTGTTAAATAGTTGCGGAACAACATCCTCGTGTGGTTCCTGGGATTTCATCTGCATGCGAAGCTGTGCGCTTTATCGGTGAATCTTTGAGATAAACAGTTGTCGAGCACGTTATGAGTCTCCGAGGAGGTGTAATCTATGAGCAACAGCAATCTGAGCACTTCTCCTGCTCCGGGCTGAGGGGAGCTTCGACGGAGAAAAGCGAGCAAAAGAACGAGGCGGCGGCGCTCCCTGAAACAAAGAGTCCATCAACACGCATTACGTCTCCACGGAAACGTGAAACACGACCTCTTAATGGAGTTTTGTCTTCGTATTCGTGCGAGCGTGTTTGGTAAACCCGTGTTTCGAACATCTGCACGTCCAAAATGAAATCTGCAGAGAAGTCTCAGGAGGCCGAGGAGTTTCTGCTTAAGATGATCAACGATTGGTTCATGATTGAAACACCGATGATGACCGAGCTGAGCTCTTTCTGAGCCATCACGACACGAAGGATTTCCATCAGCAGGATCGAGGAGCTCCTCTGATCGGCACGGGGTCAACCAGAGAGCAGAGCGACCAAAAAACAAAACCTGCAGGTCATCTGACCCAGTTTTTCGTGGCTGCAGAGCTGCAGAGTTGGCGTCATATTATCGATAATAAGGCTCGGACTTTTCTGACTGTGTATCAGCAGACAGGGAAGAACTCTGACTGAAAAAGGGGCCGAACGCTGTAGGTGTTGCATGTTCTGGGTGTTAGGATAAAAAATAAAGCCTCTCTCTCTCTCTCTGGTTCTCTGCATCCGATGTGAACAGAGGGGGAGTAAGCAGTCTGGTGTTATCAGTCAGAGAGTTCCCAGGAGGCAAGAAAGACAACGGCGCAGCAGCTGAGCACGCAGAGGGTTAAATGAGACATCCGCACGGGTCAGCCTGTGATTCAGATTACGGTTTACAACATGCGAGCGGCTCCAGATCTTTTTAATGAAGGTGGATGAACTCGGAGGCTGCACAACTTTGTGGTCCTTTCAGAGTATTGAGCTTTTTTTTTTCACTTACAGTCTAAATGACTTCAGAAACGACCGTGCACCGAGATCACGAGCTAAGCAGACTTAACCGTTTCTGTTTCTGCAGAGTTGTAAAAAGCCAAATGACTCCCCAAAATAGAAACAGATTTTATTGTCGTTAATTAGTCATTAAAGGGTGAAAATTAAAACTCCAGCTTCGTCCTGTTTGTTTAGTATTGGTGTTTGATGAATTGATCATTTCTGATTCATCCCAGGAACCTCCTAGAGCTCGACAGTGATCGGTTTCTGCAGCTCAGCTCCGAGCCGATTTACGGATCTATATTTGATCTTGAGGACTAACACCTGCACCGACATGATCTCTCTTTATACGCGGGAATTAACTGTTGTCACGGCTGTCGACAGCTCTCTGCTTTTCACACCGAAGCCTGCTGATACCTGATCGATCGATACTTTTTGGCAGCGGTGTTATGGATCACAGCTGGACGCCCCGTGTGATCCGCGGATCGATGGAAATGTTATCACAGTGTACAACGAGTCAAAAGAAGCTGCAACCAGCTTTTACTGCATCCTGAAGTCTGTGTTTCCAGATCGATACGAGCGCGAGAAAGATGCCCGTTTGTCCGTGTCGGCTCTGCCCCTGCTGCATGCTCTGAGTGTGAGTGTCAGGACGTTATTTCAGTGTTTGTTAGAGACGCTGGAAAAATAATGAAAAACAAAAATAAATATAGTTTTTTTTCTTACACTGAGAGAGAGAGGTGACCCTCATTACAGGCTTACTCAGAAAACACCAGAAGCAGGAGCCAGTATGGTTTACAGACGACTCCACCGAGACATTTATAAAAGAAAGGATAGAGTCATATAAGACAGACAGCTTTGCTCTTTACTGATACAAACGTAAAAGACACCACGCTGGTCAGAGACGAATAACACTAACTCCTCAGCTAGAGTTAAAAATACAAGAGAACCACGACACGAGTACAGGAACACTTCTCGAGCTGATGTCGGAGTTTCTCTCGATATTAAAGTCTCGTGTCGGAAAACTTTCATTTCATTTCTTTAACTTTCTTCAGAAATAGGAATCTCTCTTATCTGGTTTTCATGTTTGCTGGAGTCGAGCTAACCAATCAGACGATGTATTACAGCGGGAACACACAAACCCACGGGGGACTTCTGCTATTGGACAATGATGGATGTTTGTATTTCAAGAGGAGCCAAATCCTATCCACTGAGCCGTTAGCCCGGCGCTGTTTGGTCCTATTTCAGTCTGGCTGTTGTTCGGACTCACTTGTCTCTGACTGTGTCGAAGGTCGAGTTGTATCAGCGTTTTTTCAGCTCTGTTTACCGTGTCGAATATCTCTGGGAAAGAAACGAGAGAAACACCCGTGGAAATGTTCGCTGTCGCTGACGCAGAGTCACGACGTCTGTAATCATACAATCATACCGTCCGTAGAGAGTTGTAAGTGCAGCGTGATTACTTACTTCAAAAACTTTAATGCTGCATAATCAATGAGGGAAACAGGACGGCTGGCCGAGTGTATTAATGAGACAGACCAGGAGGAGCGTTAATCTAGTAATGACTTCTACATAAGGTACCCCGCTGTGATGAAACACCTCTGTGTTTTGAGCAAAGTGGAGCCAAGTTTACCTGATAAAAAGTGACACTAACAAGGAGAGTAATCTGCAGCTTTGTCCTCCCGGAGGAGAAGAAATGAAACATCCTCCTGAGACTGGAGGAGGGGTTTTCTGGGGGTCTGGCAGTAGTCACCAGTGTCCACGGCTGCGGTTAGTGGGCCTGGAGGAGGCGGGCGGGCAAGCAGGGGGGAGGCACCCGTCCAGAGAAGATGGATGGATGTGGAGACTGAAGCTGACAGTGTGTGAGAAAAGCAGCTCTCAGGTGCCGCACCTGCCATCCATCTCACTTCTGACCAGGCGAGGCGTGAGTGGCACTGTTGTTTCACCTTTTACTTACTGCTCATTCCCGCGCATACGCGTGCTTTCACATGAAAACACCACCGCTGACTTTCATAAGGCGACAGAGTCAGCCCTTTTGAACTTCATCAGTCGGCTCCCTTCCCTTATGAATTTGCCGAACGCTGTTTTCTTTAAACTTATTTGAGAGATCAGAGAGGCGGCGCCGACAAAAAGCAGACAAACAATGAGACGGTTTGAAAGAGTGAATAAATAATACGGCGCAGCGAAGTGAGTCTGATCAAAGAAGTACAAGATGCAGTCTAACCCTGGCCCAGAAGAGTTTCATCACCAAAGCTGCTATTGAGATGCTAAACAGCCTCTGTAATCACTTCCTTGAAATAATTTGTGTTTCTATCTTTGGCATCGCTGCATGACTACGGTAACACTGGTGAACCCCGGTGCAGCGAGAAACAGATGCAATCATTAATTATGCAGGCAAATGTCCGCCGTTTAGCCGGTCTGACGGCCGGCCATAGGCGACGTGCTCATCGTACTTATGGAGCAGTTCGGGGAGTCAGGGACGCGCTCATGCCAACACTGCTGCCAGATGGCAGGCACCCCGGCACTCAAAACGAACGTAAAAGTCCTATTTGTCACACAGCTGAATGATTGGACTCCCTGGGTGAAGAGCTGGCTGAGGCGGCGTCCTGTAGATACAGGAGCTCCGGTTTATTCATGGCCTCAAAACTGCATTTCAATAAAACCCCTGGAACACAACGAAATACTGCACTCCACTTGAGCGGCGCGGTTTATGAGGAAAACAAACATTAAATCACACATTACAGCGATTATCTTATGGTAGGATGCATCAGTTTCATTTGACGAAACCTGCAACATGGCTGTCATCAGGAGGAGAGCAAAACTGATGAGTACCTCCTTTAATAAATAATATAATATTTTTTTTAAAAACAATCAAACAGAGATTATTCTCACATTTCAGAGCTAAAGGTAGAGGCCAGAATAAAAACCAGGAGGCAAACAAGACGCTTAATTTGTTGTTAAAATGAAAATGGAGACACAGATTTATCTCAAAGTTATCTCATAAACTCTTTTTTCACATCATCATTATAAAGAAAACCTGGTTTGTCTTAAATCAGCCACTACTCCTTCAACAGAACACTGTAAAGGGTATTTACCATCCTGCAGAGCTGCCTGAAACCTTATACGAGAACTGGTACACCATATAAAGAGATCTGACTACGGCTGGGCGATATGACCTCAAATCAATATCACGATATATTGATCAGTTCACCTCAATAACGATAAATGGATGATAACTTCTCTACAAGCTGCTCACCCCCTCCCACATTAACTTTGTCTACTTCAGCTGCTCCAACTTTCTCTCCGTCCTCCATCTCCTCACCTGTCTTTCCCTCTTTGTTATGGACTGGATGGGGTGGACTCATCATAGCCTACCTACACACATCCGAAACCAACTTTGATTTATATATTTTTTTAACACCGAATATACCGATATGGACAAAATCATGTTGGTTATTGTCGTAAAATTCGGTATCAGTAAATTTTCAGTTTATCGCCCAGCCCTAGGTCTGACTGTATGGAAAGTGGCGAACAGATGAGAGGATCACCACCACCAGAAAAGTTTACATTCAGAGGAATGTGAGCAAAAGTTTTTATATTTTTATGGATATCTTTTATAGAGTGTATTTGTGATTCCTGTGGCTGATTGTCGGGGGAGAGGTGACGGTTTATTTGGGATGTGAAGATGGGATTGTTCACAGCGAACCCTGAAAAAGTACATCCAGGACTTTTTTCTTACTCTTCTCTTTGTTTTTTCTTTAGTCGCCTGCAGTGACTCTGAGCGCTCTGTTCATGTCCTCTTTTGTGTGTTCAGGTCAGTTTAATTCATCCATTCATTTCATTAACTTAATTGGTTTCTTAGCCAAACTATAATCAGCCCATATACTAAAAAGCTACCATTACAGGGCAATCTGATACTCCTCTTTATTATTTTGATTATCCGCTCTGTCCTGTCCATCTTCACAAACTTATTTTAGTTTTTTTTTTTTCTGGTATATAATTAAACTTCAGGTTTAAGACTCTGCTTCTATTCTGGCACAAAACAACAGAATAAAACCTCATTTTAAGACTCCTGTGTCACCTTCTTGCCTGTGGTGATGATTTGACGTCGCCTCCAGCTGATACTGATGTGATTGTGACTAACACTGTTTTTAACGCCCTCTCTTCAGAGTGTAAAACAAAACGCATCATCAGGTCTTTTTTTTAATAAAAGCTCCAGAGAACACGAATCAAAGATGTTGAGAATTTTAATGATTTGTCATCAGTACAGTAACATTCAAAAAAAGACGCCATTCATCATAAATATCCAACATTTCTGACATAAAACTGCGTCTGCAAACCCACTTGGCGTTTTAATGTAAGCTTCACCTCCACGTCTGCCTCCCAGCGAGTGTCGACCCAACTCCTGTCACATGCACACCGCCGCCGCCTATTACCTTTTATTTGAATGTGTGATAATGGCGGTACATCACTTTATCTTTGACCTTCATCAGACTCTGGCTGAGGATCGCGCTCTCATTTTGCCAGAGCGAACAGGTGTGGCTTGTCTTTCCTCAATCGACCTCAGATTTGTCCGTCCCATGACTGCGGCTACAGACATCAATAACAGGTTTATCATGCTGATGAGAGAGTATTAACTAAAGCTTAATGGGACATTTAGACAGTGATAAAGCGCACAGACAGCTGTTGATGAGCGGCTGCACGCGGCTTGTTAATGTGCTGATAAGCTGGAGGAGGGTTCAGGGTTATATGAATTTTGAGAACGGTGAGAGTGTGACGGCGTGTTTATGGGCGACACAAAAAAAGAGAGAGAGAGGGAAAAGTCAGCGTTTGGAAACCGACCTAATGCTTTAAAAACTATCCAGATGTGTAATCACCGCAGGAATCAGGGATATTACTGCCAACAGCAGGGTTAGGGAAAGAAAGAAGTGACACAGAAACAGAGGGATGAGGAGAGACGATAAGAAAACAAGGAAAGGGAAGAATTAAGGAAGGAAGGACGAGGACGAGAAAAAAGGAGAGGACAGAAGAGAAGGGAGGGGGGCAAAAAAAGAGAGGAAAGTTATTGTGAAAAGGAGGAAAGATAAGGAAAGGAAAGGAAAAGAAAGAAGGTAAGAGAAAAGAAAGGAAAGTAGAAAACAGGAAAGGAAAGAAAAAAAAGGAAATGAAAGAAAAGAAGAAAAGAGAAAAGGAAAGGAAAGGAAAGGAAAAAACAGGAAAGGAAAGGAAAGAAACGGAAAGGAAAAGAAAGGAAAGGAAAGAAACGGAAAGGAGAAAACAAAAAAGGAAAGGAAAGGAGAAAATAAAAAAGGAAAAGAAAGGAAAGGAAAGAAAGGAAAGGAGAAAACAGAAAAGGAAAGGAAAGGAAAGGAAAGAAGAAAAAGGAAAGGAAAGAAGAGGAAAGGAAAGTAGAAAACAAAAAAGGAAAGGAAAGGAGAAAATAAAAAAGGAAATGAAATGAAAGGAAAGGAATGGAAAGGAAAGAAAAGGAAAGGAAAAGAAAGGAAAGGAAAGAAACGGAAAGGAAAAGAAAGGAAAAGAAAGGAGACAAAAGAAAAGGATACATAGGGAAATAAAGGGGGAGAAAAAGAAAAAAGGAAATGCAAAAAAGAGAAGGAAAAAAAGGAAAAGACAGACGAGGAAGGAGGAGGAAAGGAAATGAATAGAAAGGGAAAAACAAGAAGAAAGGAAAAGAAATGAAAAAGAAAAGAGGTGGAAGCAATGTTGACACAAGAAAGGAGAGAGAGGGATGAGAAAGGAAAAAAGGAAACTGAAAAAAAGAGGAAAGGAAGGGGGCGAAATGAAAGGTAAGGAAAGAAAAGGAGAAGATTGAGTAAAGAATATGGAGGAAATATTGAGCAGAGAGATAAAGAGAGGAGTGAACCACTGAAAGGATTTAGTAAGGAGGACAAGGGCAGAGGAGAGGGCTGTATAAACAAAGGGAATAAGGAAGCAGTGGAGGAGTAAAGGGAGATAAAGAGAAATGGAAATAAAAATCATACAAAAACAGGAAAAAAAGGAGAAGAGGCGTCCTTCCAGCTTTCTGTTTTTCTGTCAAATTCCTCCTGTCTGTTCTCTGCTCAGAAACGTGTGACCGTGTAAATGAATTAAGGCGGCGATGATTAGAAGTGACAGAACGGTGAAGGATCATCTTCATTGCTTCAACAAAAATTAGACGCAGGAAGAAAAGGAGAGCAGTTAATTTATTCAAACACGTTCTCTAACCCTTAAAAACACATGGACACACTGAGGATCTGAAAAAGCATTTAAACCACGCAGAGATGCTCTCAGAAATCCAGACAAGCCATAAAACACAGCAGGAAACACATTCAGCTCTGTGTTACTTACGGCCTTTTCTGTTTCCAAGCGAAAACACCTGAGAGACTTCTGCAGACTCAACTCTGCAACCTCACCCGGCTGTCCGCTCAATCAATATTTACCTTTTCCAGCATTCAGCATTGATCTCAGTAAGTGACTGTCTAAGTGAAAGAGGCAGCACAGGACCAATTGAAAGAGGGATTAATAATCCATGACTGTCCCCTCACCTGCTCACCTCCACTGGAGCATGTATGGACGAGTCAAGGCGGAAGTAACTCAGAAATTATTTATCGCTCAGGAAGTATTGATTGTGCAGCGCTGTGAGGTTCAATCTAGGGGGACGGCTGGAACTCAAATGCACTTGTAGATCAAGAGTTTCTTTTCAGAGCCGATTAAAACACCGACATCGTTACCGTTAATTATCTGAAACCAACAACAGACGAAGAAAAGCTCGGTGACAAACAACACATGATCCAGATGAACACACAAGAGCCCAATGAGTCACTGAGACACGACGTCAAGGAGCAGCATATCATACCTCCTGACAGTCCATTATTCACCAGCTTGGAGTACAGCAGATAGTGTCTGGAATAATAATAAAAAATCAGCCTCTAATCAAGTTAGCGTAAATCTCCACTCAGCCGCTCTGACAGCTAACCCTGAAAAATACAGCCGCTCTGCAACATGGCTGTTTGATCTCCGCCTGGGCGATGATAATAAAAAGGTATCAAGCTGCGGATGACCATGGAAACCATCAAGGAAACTGCGGGAGAAATAAGGAGGCATTTAATCCAGTTTTTGAGGTGCCAGTTTCCCATGTTGCGTCATCCCACCTTGAAGTGTGAAGTAACGCCCCGACACGACGAAAACAAACCCTGAGAACAGACTCGGGCTCCTTTTGATTCAGTTTGTTCCTTTCTGTTTGATTTCCTCTAAAGAATTATATGTCAGGTAGAAACAAATGATGGCAGACAGTTTTGTACTTCTGGTGTGAGAGGTACAACGATGATATGAACGCAGCACACCATGAAGACTCTCTTAACCGTCCACACTCTATGTTTCAGAGTAAACAAACATGGCGGACTACAGCTTAGCCACAGAAGGAGCAGTTTCTCTTCAACACCAAGGTGCAACCTGAGGCCGAAGTGAAACTGTAAGAAAATTGCAGTTCTAAGAGTGTCCACTTGAGGCTGTCTGCAGAAGCACCACGAGCCACATACACACTCAGCCAAAAAATGGCTCCCATGGCTTCACTGCTTTGCATTTGTGGACATACGTGTTTTTTTAATAATGTGCTCCAATGACGTTCAGTTATTTACAATCTTTAAGTATCTTTTTTTATATCCCACTATGTTGATAATCTATTGATAGCGGGCTATCCTACATTTCCACATAGCACATTGGTTGTCAACCATTTTGGGTCACAACTAGGGATGCACGATATTTATCGGACCGATAAAATATCGGCCGATATGGGGGGAAATTACGTCATTTTTTATCGGTCCGATAGGTGCATTTTTCCGATAGAAAGATCCGATATATTAATGAAATTACGAGTAACGTTTGCAGGCGGAGTAGCCGCCCGTCCGAGACGCGCTGGTCACGTCGTCTATCAAGCCTTACTCGCAGGTCCCAAGCCTGACCCTGTCACTACCTGACAGATAATAAAATGTCTTCACCAGCATGGTCGTTTCTCTCAGTGGCAGAAGATGACAACAGCTGCTATATGCAAAACCTGTTCAGCGAGGATTCCAAGAGGAGGAATGAAGACGTCAAGTTTTAACACAGCGAATCTGATAGCTCATCTGAAAGGTCGCCATCGCGGCGAAGCGGTAGTAAAAGAATATGAGACAGCCGCCGAAGCTGCTAGCGGTACTAAAGCTAAGACAACAACACTACGGAGGATCGATGTCCCCATTCAGCAGGCGTTTAAGAACTGCAAAAGCTTCTCAAGAGACAGCGAAAAGGCTAAAGCCATTAACGACAAAGTGATGGAGTTCATAGCGGTCGACGACCAGCCTTTTTCCGTCGTTGAGAACCCGGGTTTTCGTAAGTTCATAGCACACTTGGAGCCACGTTACACTCTCCCAAGCCGCCGCTTCTTCTCGGATGTGTCTCTTCCTGCACTCTATGATATTGTCGCCACATACATTCACAACCTGATCGACAAGAACGGACTACACGTGAGTTTTACCACAGACATATGGACGTCAGATGTTAGTCCGGTCAGCATGCTAAGCCTAACGGCTCATAATAGCTCCTTTACAGTTTACAGTTCTGTTGAACAGTTCAGGGGATCAAATGAAGTTCTGCTTTTTGCTCTGTTATTGTTATTTATAGCAAATGACCACATTTGAAGAGCCAAAAACTTTTGTTTGTTGTTCTAGATAGGCCAGAGCAACAAAAATATCAGTTTTCAATCGCTGCATCCTGCACAAACTGCAGATTATATGAAGATTATAATAAATGTAAAAATACGAATTTATCGGTTATCGGTATCGGTATCGGCCATGAGAAGAAGAAAATTATCGGTTATCGGTATCGGTTGAAATTTTTCATATCGTGCATCACTAGTCACAACTCCCAGTTTAACATGCACTAGTGTCCGCGACCAATGCTGGTATACTGAAAAACCAACTGAAAAATGTACTATGAGTTCTTATGCTACTAAATTAATTGGTTTTCAATCAAATTCTGGCTCTAATTTCACTTAAATACCAGTGGAGAAATTAAAAGATAGTAGAAACGCAACTAAGTGCTACGATAGTCAACAAGTGTGAGAGAGAGAAAACAGCAGCAGCTTTGTCTCTGATGACGCAGCGCCACGGCGGGAGATACCTGCTTTGTTGATACTGAGACGAAGTTACAAAATGTCTTTCCATCGGTCATTTGGAAACCCAAAGCTACGTGTTGTTAGAGAAGATTATGGACCATGCATGTATTGAAAAAAAGTCCAGTTCGCTAAAAGTGGAGATACGTGTTTTTCATTGGAAATCGACGATATGTTGGCTGAAAGTTAGGATGAGTCAGCATTTCTAAAACCATTACCTCACTATTACTGGAAGAGGGAATTCGGCCCAAAATCAGCAGGATTATCTCGCCATGTTTGCCCCAGTTAATGTGTGTGTGGGGGGGATCATAGAAAACAGCCGACATGCATACTGGTCCATGTCACGTGAAACAACTCGATATCCAATATCTAACATTTTTGTCTTCAGCCGGATCAGAGGGAAGAAGCGTCGCTCTGTACACACCTTATAAAACAGGATAATCTGCCAGATTATCTTCAGAACCACTCAGTAATCAGGCCTTTGTTGGCTTTTGTCAGAGGGGGAAATCGAACCCAAAATCAGCGTGTTTTTCATGTAGGAGGCCTTCAGATTGATTAGGAAAGGTTGGCCGTAAAACATGAACACAATACCAGCAGCCTCTCCAATCAGTTTGGGCTTTTCTTTCATGATCTTCTGATCGTACACCCTCTGATTTCTGCGTTACAGCAAACACACTGATGCGCGGCTCACCCTTCAGAGCAGCGCAGTAATGAGTCACAACCTGCTCTGATTTCATTTGATCCATGTCCCCCATCTACCACCCGCTCCTCTTAATGTCATCAGGCTGTTCTCACTCAAACCTGTTTTTCTCCTTTAACTTGAATCATCTCTCAGCCTTCCCAGAGGAACGTTTAACCTCTATCATATTTTCAGAGAAATTGTGTAATCCTCGCTAAACCCATTTCCTCAGATTTTCCCTCATCTTTGACGGCACGTGATTTGAGAGAAAAATAGAGTAAGAGGCTAATGCTGTTAGAGAGGAGTTTCCTGTACTGAATACTGAATTCTTCTTATAACTTCATTAATTATGGGAACTCGTTGAACTGTTGGAGCTCTCTGAAGAGATTACACGAGTTTATCCGACTTTACGCGGATTCATCCTTTAGCAGGTATAACCACTTGAGATTCTCCAATATTAGTTTTTCCTTTCTGACACTGATTCTCACACCTGAGAATATTTATCCTTCTTTAGCAAACGCCATGTTTGTTTACACTGGTGTGTGTGGGAACTGGGGAGTCTACGGTACTCGGGTTTTAATCAGAGGAGGAACAAAGTCAGCAGGAGCAGAAATGTCTCCTTTGTGAACCGACCATTTCAGAAACTCACATATTTCTACTCGGGCTGCACGGATTTTGCACAAAAATTAAATCCAGATTTTTTTCACTAAAAACTGGATTTTTTCGGTTTTTATTCAGCCCTAATATCTACATACTTATTAACGGTGATCAATATCCGACACTGATACAGAGTAGGTCAGTATTTAGTGTAAGAAGAAGAGTACAGAGCATGTGTATAAAGGTTGTTTTGGCGCCATAAAAGAGTTACTCTGTGTGTCACATGATCATTTCCAGAGATGCAGATAGACATCCACACGGAGATGAAATGGTCGTCGTTTACAGATTTATTCACTCTCTGACCCGTTTTCAAAAAGTACCGTTTACAGTCACCTGAAACACCGTTTCTGTGTGGATGAAACGCTGATACGACAAAAAACTTTGACCTCTTCTCCTGATTTCGTTTCCGTGGTGACGGGTTGATACCGGGGAGTGGTTTGCTCTTCATCTGAAACTGTGAAGTCGTACCAATTCAACACGACTGACTTCATCTTGTCCTATTTAACCACGAAATTATCGCCTTCTTTTGCAAACGCCATGTTTGTTTACACTGGTGTGTGTGGGAACTGGGGAGTCTACGGTGGCCTGGAGGTGAGAGACACGATAGAGAGAAAAAACAATTTGACGATTTTAATGTTTTTAACATCGTCATAATCAAATAATCTGATTAGGATTTAAAATCGGTTAATCGTGCAGCCCTAATATCTACATACTTATTAATACAGAGTAGGTCAGTATAAAGTGTATTCAGATATCCCCTCTAATAATTTAATAATATTACTAACAGCCATTATTCCATGCACTTTCCAATCTAATCCAGACACGATAACTTGAGTCTGGGTCGTGTTTGAGATGAATTTTAAACTCTCTGAGCTCTGACTGATTTCTGTCTGAGGCATTATTAAACACCCTGCCAGAATACATCACACTTGTCAGCAGCAGTTGGGTTTGCTGTCATTACTGATGAGAATAATGTGTTATCTTTAAAGAGGACATCATCAACGTCACTCCACAGCAGCCGCGCTGACGGCGCTGCCTGCAGTGTCTGCAAACACTGTTAGTTTGTTTTTTAATCCCCGTCATGAGCTTTGATATCGGCTGATGCTGATTATATTAACCTGATTAATCTGCCTGACGACTCATCAGTCCATTTCTATTTGTTATCATCCTGCTTGACATCTCGATATAATAATGACGGAAAATGTTCAACACCAGCTGCATGTGATTTAGTCACAACAAGACCTCACCTCATACCGGGTCACAGATCTGAGAGTTCTGAGTGTCATAAAGAAAGATTAATATTCATTTCAGCCTGTTTCATAACCTGTAAAAAAACTCTCACAGAGCTTTTATAACCTGCAGATAAGGATGGTTATTTATGTGCAACAACTTTATTACCTGCTTTAAATGAGAAGTAATTTAGGAGGAGGATTAAGAGGAAATCCTGAGTTACCAGGAGTCAAGAGGAGCTTTATGGAGAGTAAACAAGGGCTTATATGTCACCAATATAAATGCTACTCAGGTAATTAATTATTCGTTAATAAGTGTCCTCTAATAGATGTGTTCCTGCTCTCTTAACTCTGAACCGCAGCTTTTAAACCTAAATTCATACTTTAAGTACATGCTGCTGCTGTTTTATTGGTGGGCTCTCCACTTTAAGATTTCGCTCAATTCTGACTTTTTGCCAGTTCGAGTTAAATTGGCACCCTCTGCTCCCAGTACACTGCTCTATTTTGCTTATTTTTAATGTGATAAATAACCTTAGAGCGGCTCCACTTTACCACTTAAACAAAGTTTGGTAGGAAACAGCCATTATATATTTATAAAGGCAGCAGGACTTTATGTGTGGGCTACTGTTCTGGCACAGCAAAGACCTCATTTCCAGTAAAACATCCAGACTTTTCTCAGGGTTGATAAGATATTGTATTGGGTGTAACTTGCTGATTCTTAATCCTGCATGTTAAGCAGAATAAGGGACATTTAAGATGCTTTTATCACTGGAGGAGCGGCTCTAATGACTCCTGCAAACGCTGAGGGAACAAAAAAACCAAAGACTTACCTGAGAGTGAAGTTAATGAGCTGAGCCGAGCTGGCCATGAGGATGTAGAAGGTGGCGATGTCAGTCTTCTTCAGTGGTTTGGAAGAGGTCCGGATGACTATAGCGTTGCCAAGCTTGAGCCGGGAAAGCGTCGCCATCCCTTTAGGCACCTGCAGGAGCCGCACGCTGCCAATCCTCTGCATGGGAGTGACGGGGACATACTCCGCCTGCTGCTGCGAGCCGCCCCAGCGACTCCCATCCGCAGAATTACATTTCCCGTTGACTTTGGGCTGCGCCTGGTAGTACAGCTCCACAGGGTTCCCTGTGGTCGGATCCTGCCGCTCCCTGCTGGTGCCCTCTGACCCCGGAGCAAACCAGCCAAGTGGGGGAGCCAGCTCGGCCATGCAGGTCCCTCTCTCGCCTCCCATGGCACAAGAACCCCTGACCTCCTGAGTCTGCCAGAAAGCATACACTGTCACACACGGTAGCTCATCCACAGCTCCTTCCCCCCGGCCCCAGTCCCTCCCCGCCACATAGAAGAGCACCCGCACTTTGGGCTTGGAGGAGAAAACACGAGGCGTCAGCACAAAGGCCTGGATCTTCCAGTTGAAGGTAAAGACTTCGGGGGCGTTGTAGAGCTTCACAGACTGGACCAGGTCTAGAGGCACGAGTTGCTCTGTGGACATGGAGCCGTAGCTGGCGTTGACAGCCGGCTGGCGGCTGGCTCTGAGGATAACAAAGGGCTGCGTGTGACTCTGCATGCTGGAGTTCCTCATGAAGTCCTGCCCGGCCTCCTTTAGGAAGAGATAGTCCGCATCTCGCACCTCGTAGTTGACCGGCAGGAAGGCAGGGAAAGGCACTGGGCTCCTCGTGTCTGTCAGTTCTTTACTGCTCAAATCTGTGAGGGGAAAAAAACAAAAAAGCTGCTGATAACCACAGGATTATATTAAGGGAACACAAGCAACTTCATCACAGTTATAGCACCAACTTTGACAGGACAAATAACCTCGACCGACCAGAATTAATGACGATCAAACACCTTAAAAAAAAAAACATGTCAGGAGCCGATACTCCAGCGTGAAGGTAAACCGAGGCCAACTAATCAACTGAGTGAGTCATCACGGTATTACACCACAAGAGCTTAACCTCCACATTTCTGAATAAGTGAGTGAAATCTACTAAATTACTACAAGAGTTTGAGTCGCTGTGGGAGCGACACCTCCGAGGACAGTGGCTGAACTCTGTGACTCTGCTCAGGGATGTGTGCAGATTACTCCTGTCCTGACGTGGACCTGGTTACCAATATTTGATACTCCTGACTTTAAAAAACTGCCACCACACCCTCCTACAGCTCTCCATCATGTACCTTCAAATCTTCATGGACCTTCTGATCTATCGTCAGAACTTTGAACCTGCTGCAGAGACCCGACTGACTTCAACTGACCCCTTAACCTTTATGATCTTGTGTACAGGCCCTGATTCATTCATTCGTTCATAATCCTTTCATATACAGATAATTCACTCAAACTACCAGGTGGATTTTTTCCTCTTTAAAATGTTTGTAAGTGATTGAAATAGTGGTGTTAATGTTGTTATACTTCATATATCCCCTCCTGCTCTGCCCCACTTTCACCTCTCTGACAGATGATCTGTTTTCACTGTATGGAGAGGAAAGGTGCGATCTGAGACATCTGGAACAAGATTGAAATCAGACATCAAAAAACTGGGATTAAAATGGATTTGCAGATTGTCATCAGGGCAGATCCTCCGTGGAAAAAAGCAATAAATGCTGCAAATCGGCATGTGCGGTGAATTCTAATGGAAGTGCTGAGTTAACAAACGAAGAAATTCATCCTAAATTAGGGCTGGACGATTATGGCAAAAATAATAATCACAATTATTACAATTTTGACTGATATTGGATTCACGATAAATAACACAACAATAACTTGCTAATGCTAATGATGCGTTCGAGTTAACTCAGAAGTCGGAGCTGAAAATGACATCACACTCGAGTTTCCAGCGTTTCAGTTCCCAAGCCTGAAACAAGATGGCTACAACTACCAAAGTTATTTTAGCGCTTGTCTTATGTTCGGACAAGGGAAGCGCAAAAATAGAATAGATAAAATAGATTAAATAGATTAAATCAGATTAAAATAGATAAAATCTTGTTTTCGCCTCCAATTTTGTTTTTTTCTGACTTGGAAACTGAAACGCTGGTAACTTGGGTGTGACGTTATTTTCAGCTCGGACTTCTGACTGCCAAGGTAACTCGAACACCCACTCGTGCTGTGCAGTGCAGCGCCCATGTCCGCACGTATATACTGAGTCCGAGTTCGAGTCACGTAAATACAAAAAAAAAAGTTTCTGGAGTTGTCCTGCCTTACTTCTCGACCAAAAACGGCCTCCCTGCCATGTTTTTAATCGCTCACGCTTCATGTTATCAATCCTCACACGTCACACGCTTGCTGCAGCTGCAGGTAACAGAGGTGCATTCAAGGTGTTTTTCCAGCACAGGAACTTACATACACACTGCACCATGCGGCGCATTAATCGTCTTTCTTCGATTATGTTTTTAGCCAAAATCGAAATTATGATAAAAATTTGATTAATCGTCCAGCCCTATCCTAAATAAACCTACAATCCTACAAGATGTGTGTTTTTAAGCTTCACACTTATATCTCAGATAGTGTTGAGGAAACAATGACAACAAGGATTACTGGCCAAGTTTAAATCACTGAAATTCAGAGTGAGTTTTTCCATAAGAGTAGGAGAAAACAAATGTTCAGCAGCAGCACAAACGCTCTCTGATCGGGTTTAAAAGCTTAATGGGGACTGTTCGCCCCTGCGGAAAAGTGAGCAGAGGCAGAGGTCACCCAGCCATTGAGTGTGTCCTCATTAAACATCCATTTTTGATAGAATTATGAAGATTATAGCAGCTGACCTGAGCGTGCTCTGTTGATCTGGTAGCTAATTGCCCTACTTGGTGAATTAAGGCCGAAAAACACTGGTGTTTACTGTCCAGATTATGACAAAACGGATGAGGCTGCATTAGTAAAGTGAAAAACATGTTAGACTTAAACAAACCCTCATCCCAAACAAAAAGATGTTTCACAGAGGAGATGATATCTGGATTTCTGCACATGTCTTAGATGCATGTGTGAAATTATGACAAGAGCTGACAGATACAGAGGCGTCTGTCACTGAATTATTAATTGTTATTTATCTTTGGAGGAGAGCTCGCAGCCTCTCTATGTTAACACCAGTGGTCATGTCCCTTATGGTTGCAGCCATCTGACAGCTCCGCCGATCATTCTTTCCTCTGTTTTTTATCTTGGAGAGCCCGTCATGATGGGTGACAGTTGCCACAGCAGTAACTATACTGTATGTGTCACAATCGTGTCAACCCGGCGGCCCTCGGAAGAAGACAACAGCGCCTTTTTTTCCACCCGAGAGTGTCAGTCATGTTCAGCGAGTGGGCGACACTCTGCCTGAGAGACCGAGCGCTGGGTGCAGGGGACGGAGGCTGTCCTGGCTTAGCCTTCCAGTGGCCGCAGTGACAGATGTGCTGTTTAATACCAGAGCTGGCAGCAGCTCCGGCTGGAGTGAATATAAACTGGCTCGGTGTCTCCAGGAGGGAGAAAGCACCGCCAATGTAGCAACAATTCACATGCAAGCTCGTCCCTTTACTGTTGGGTGTGATGGGTCAGCTGTGTGCTTGTTGTCTCACACGCTTTCCCTTTCATGAAACCCGAAGGGGAGCGTTTAAATGAGGCATACACGGCACGCAACCCATTTCTGAACATGATAGCGGACTTTGCAGGCGCTGTTTGTTTGTTTGTGATTCATGGAGGGCCAGGAGGTGCATCCTTCTCCTTTGCCAATATTTCAGATTCGCAGATAACAAGAAATGAATGCCGGCAAAACTCTTCTTCTTTTCTGCTCTCATCGTGATGAGCGTCCTGCCCTCCGCTGATAAACATGAGAGCAAATCCGCTGCACCAGCTGTGCCAGCCTCTAAAATCACTCATTTTGAAGACTGAGCTTCTCTTCCTCCTTGGCTGAGTCAGAAAGCATCAGTGTTGCCATGCAGATGATTGTAAAAGCCACCTCTCCACTGCTGCTCTCCTGCAGCCTGAACATGTACAATGCCATGCATTATTGCGTTATTCCGTTTTTCTACAGTATGTAGGTTAAGTGCTCTCTCTGACGGGGGAAAAAACAGAACTTTCTCCTCATGCTCGGGTTTGAATCAGGAGTAGTTAATCAGATTTTTGTCCTTTTCTCTTTGTATCCAAATGAGAACGCTGTCTGAATTAAAGTCGCTTCAAAACGTGTTTTTTTACACGTAATATGAAACGAACACTATTATAACTTTGAATGATGGCAAAAAATGAGTTTCAGGTCGGGCTTTTCATCCAGAATGAATGCGTGACATTTAAAAACAGAGCTTTTCATGTGCACAACAGCCCTTGGTTGTGTGTGTTTCTCCATTTTTGCCACTTGCACAAAGCAAATGAAGTCAGTAAGAGGTCTACTCTCCTGTATGAAAGCGAAAAATGACCAGCAGCCTGACTTTACATGAAAAACTGCAGCAGCTCAGTATCTGAGGTTCTCCTCTGCGGTGAATCTAAGAAACTACAAAGTTTATTTAAGGATTAAGACCCAAAGATTCATTTCAAAACAATGTTCCCCATTACCAGTTTTAATAATAGCACTGCTGTTTTTAATGAGCTACATTTTACCCTGCAGTTTGTCTTTAGGTCGGAAATTAAAAATCCTTTCATAGGTCAGCTAACTTCCTTTCAGCGTTCTTGTCTTTGAGCGTTATTTCTCCAATTGTAATCAATCTTAGTATTATTCTATTAAAGTGCACATGGCCTGAGCAGCCTCTTTGAATTCTAATGCGCGGTAATGACTTTTACCATATGTGCGAAACAGCTTGCAGAAGTGAGGCGACTCCCAATGGCATCAGAGGAGACAACAATGGAAGTCTGCGTTTTAAATCCGTCATTGAGAGATCCAGAGTCCTGCTCGTGTTTCAAAGTTTCACTCTCAGTTTGTTTGTTGCTCTTTCTTTCACAGTTTATCATTTCAGCTTTATGCAGCGGCACACCGGTGGTTATAATGACTCTGATCAAACACCTGAAGACGACAGAGTGCTCTGTCTCTAAACTGAACACTGTGTGTGTGTTTTGATTTGTGACTGGATGACATCTCTGATAGTTAAAATGGAGCTCCTGAAGTCTCATTAGGGTCCAACAGCTTGCTGATAATTAGGCCCTTCAATACAGGGGTTTCAGTCTTTTATGGGATATTTATACACAGAGGTAGAAAACCAGATAACAGCTCAGGAAAGACACGCTGACAGGATTTTTTTCAAGAGTTGCAAAGAGTAGGAGCATCTCCGAGCATTGCAGTTAATTATAAAAGGTCATAAAGTCTGTAAAATCCACAGAGGAATATTTTTGAGTTGGAAACATGTGCAGTGCTACAACACAGTGTCTGATACAGGGGCCTAATTTGATAGTGTGGTCCCAATTAAACGGGAAGTCAAAGGATTTTGACTTCTTTGAAATCCTTTCTGAACTTCTCCTTTCAAATTTTAGCTTGGCAAAAAGTGCAGAATGAGAAAAAAAACATGTTATCAAGAATGTTCAAAAGAGATCAGAGTAATGAGTCGGTGATTTTTGTGCTTATTTGTTGTCGCCGTGTCCTTTGAATTCTGTGTACTGTACGCAGAGAGCAGGTTTCAGGGTGAGACTATCTCACAGTCACGTCTAAGCACTCTTGACAGCATCATAACCGTATCACAAACATGCCTTTAAAAGTGTTTTCTACAAACATATGGATATGATGTGCTTATCATATAGTCTGTAATACTCTGCAGGCCGGGCAGAGAGAGGATGGAGGAGATAAGGGAGATAGAGTAAGAGAGGGGGAGGGAGAGAGCGAGTGAGTAAGAGAGAAAGAGAGAGAGAGAGAGAGAGAGAGGCTTAAGCTTGTGCAGTGATTGGTAGGGATTGCTATGTCCAATGAGACTCTTAAAGCAGCTTTAAAAAATCTCAATTTCTCCATTTTCGTTATGATTTCATCCTGATAAATCAGTCAGCCCGCCCTCATCTATGAAGCAGTTACAGACCTTACAGTAAATGCCCTTATGATGCACCGATCCTCTTTTTCTCATGATCAAAGTTAGGAGTTCAGATTGCCTGCCTCTTATTTCCCCTCAGTGTGTGAAAATCAGGTCTCCCTGTTTTCCAGTGGGCATTCATGAGGGAATAAAATTCATCCCATTCAGAGGCGAAGTATCGGGCACTAAAGCAGGGCGTAAGTAGTAATAAAGTGCATTACCCCAGATGAATTTCATCCTCAATGTTTTATACTCCACTCACTGGAGTGACACCTCTTTGCCTCAAGTAAGACACATATGCTAATGTTAGAGCCGCAATAACGATGCATCAGTGAAGTGAGATGACAGTTGTTGGCACAAATGAGGACATTTATATATTATTTAGACCTCTGGAGACGGCTGTTTTACTGCTGGCACGGTAATACTGAGAGGGGCCCACCTCTCATTAGTCAAATGTGAAGAAGACAGGCAGTCTATGTGATTGGGGTTCAGCTGTGATCATTAAAGAGCTGCAGAAAGAGAATTAATGTGCCATCAATGACACTTTACACTGACTTCATACATCACAACAGACAAACAATCAACTCCAGCTCACTAACCTTGTGTAAGAACAGCTGCAATTGTTGCAAAGAATATGTGTAAGACCCTCCAGCTCTGGTAGTAAAGGCTCATTTTGGCACCCGGCGCGGCTCGCTCTTCCAGGCAACTTCCCCGTGTCCGTGTTGGGTCTCGTTTCAGCGCAGCAGCGAGCGGATCGTTTCATCCATCCCTGCGGTTCGCACATTGAACATAATCACACCTGTGGGAGTAGAAATCAGAGTTCAGTCCGTGTTGCGGGTGAAATTGACAACGCATCGATTCAGCGGCAGGTTGTGCGTAAAAGTTGTGCGTAACGATCCCGGAGATGTATCCTCAAAAGACTGAAGTGTCCGGTCAGAAGGAGTGGGAGTCTCCAGTGGAAACAATGCGAAGGTAAAGGTTCCGTGTGGATCGATATCTCCCTTGTAAGCAGAATTATCACAACAAATCCCCCGGAATGACTCGGTCTCCCGGTCTGCCGGCGCGGCTGGGACTCTGCGGTGTTAAACGCCTGTTAGCAGATCACTGACTGTCTTGTGCGCAATCCTCAGGGCACTAAACTCATCATCTGTCACTGTTCATCTGCTCAGGAAGCCACGTCCATGTACGCAGCTGGTAGGATTAACCCTGCGTTGGTTTGAATGTCATGTTAGAAGACATGATCAGACGTGACGAGGCTAATGTCTGCTGGTTTCTGATCTGAGAATCTGTTACAGGGAGACCCGGAGTGAACTTGGAGCGGAGCGGACAGACTGGGGAGGAGGAAGGTTCAGACTTGGAGCGTAAAAGAAACGCAAGGATGTGAATAAAACCACTTTAATGTGTGGCTTCTGATGAGACATGATAGAGGAACAGGTAGAAACACAAGAGAGGGGTGTTTTTCATGAGTTTTTAAAGCATATTATTAAAATGATTATTTTTGTTTAACCTGGAAATGAGTTAAATTCATTTTAACTCAAATAAAAATACAACAAATGACTCAGGTCGTGTCACACTGACGCTCATCCTTCAGGTTTGTTATGTTGGAGAGTATCTCCAAACCATCACAAATAACTTTCACCTTCATCGATTATTTCAGATTTTTTACTCAAACTCTCAGATTTTTCATCCCTCACTAAATCAAGTCTAATCTCAGACCTGCAGCACCTTCGTCATTTTCTGTTATAAATTGCGCACATTGCATTGATCAATTTTTAAATTCAGACTAATTAGGATGTATTTGCATCACATTTACCCCATTATCACAGCTCATTAAAAATGCAGACACTGCTCCTTGCATCATAAATACAGAATACCCCCACTCCTGCTCGGATAAATCTGCATCTCTACATCTTGCAGTCTGAAAAATGCATCACTTCTAATTGCACTGATACTCCCTCTCCACTGAGGACTGCGGAGAGCATCAGGTGGGTTTTTAGTGCCCTCTGATGGTTAGAAAGAGTCTCCAAGCCAGGGAAGCAAAAGGTGAGTAAGTGGAATTTGCTTGCAGCCTAGTTGCATCAGAAATTACATGGCTTTCAACTCATTTTAGCTCATTTTGTCAACAGAGAACCTGATGAGGGAATTTATATTCATGCATATACCCGGGTGGTGTTTTTTAATGCGGAGGGCAAGCTGTGGGAAAGCGGTGCAAAATTAAAACAAACTATTTCTTCATTAAAATCCAGAAAATAAGTGTTCGTATCAAGAGGTAAATACTCAAACTTACTTCTGTCCTTGTTTCTGCAGACTTGTGGTGGACCTATATCTGGAGACTTGTAGAGATGGAGGTAATGGGGCTTTATTGACTGATAAAGAGGATTCACCAGCATATCAATACACAGTTTATGAGAAAGTAAAAAGACAGGGGGGAAGTTTCCACAAGCGTCTGCTGTGAGTGTATACGAGCACCTCAGAGCACTGCAGCACTCTGATAAGCAGCAGCAGCATGTGTGTTCAGAGTTGCTGTATAGTGCCGCTCTAGGATCATTTATATCCCATCCTATTTACCTGCTCCTCACATAGACTCCAACAGCGTCTACACTGTGCTTTCAGAAAAGGCTGGGCGGATTTACTCCCAAAAGATGTTTGTAGAAAACCCCCACCACACACACAGAGAGAGAGACCTGTGGGCTGTTTGAGGACATAAACGCCTGTCATACATGCATACAAATGTTACATAAGATTAACCAGGCCTGGATGCATGAAGGTAAACACGGCGCTGCTGTAAATTAAACAGTTGTGGCGTGAGGATGTGACAGCTCAATGCTCGACTAATCTCCCATCTAAATCGGAGAACTGCTCAGGTACGTACTGGCGTGAGAACTGCCGTTTCTCATAGCGACAAAAGCTTGTCACCAGTGTCACACATATGTCTATTATTTCCGTTGACATTAAGCCGTGCAGAGAGAAAAAAAACAGTGACCTTCATCCAGCGACTCCCCATAAAAACATCCACAATAGCTCACGGTTGCAGAGAAAACATATGGCAGGGGGCTGTCAAGAATATGTTATGAACACTTTAAGGACGGAGAAACAACACAGGCCTCCGGATATGCAAGTCAGGACGCTGACATAGATGGATGTCACAGCAGAGATGTGTCTGAGAGCGAGAGAGTGGCCATAAACTGGTGATAGATGTGAGCGCCACGAGGAAGGGAATGTGTTTTCAATGTACATCATCCTTCTGTCTGACAGAAAGAGGTAGCTTCAGCTGGCGTGCATTTAGACACACACCACGCTCTAACGTCCCTTTTCTTATTTTCGCTGCAATCTGAACAAGTGAGTGCACTGCAATTTACATACATCCACAATAAGGCTGCAATTCAGCGCTGAAGGTTGAAAGTATGGAGCCACAGGTTGAGTGTTTCTGTGTGTTTAAAGAGGAAGATGCTCCCGTCTGTCTGACGACTGTTTGTTCTTCCACCTGAAAAATATCCTTAAAGTTAAATTTCACTCGACTATATCTTCATTACAGCTGCTCTTAATAGAGACACATGAGTTTTTCACTCTCACACCAGCTGTTCGCTCTGTTGTTTAAAAACTCGGTTTCAGCGAGACTACAAAAAAAGAATTTAACTTTCTTGAATTTGTCTCTTGAAACTGGAGTAACATGGGGCGCCAGTTTGGCTCAGTAAGCAGACCAGGTGTCCGCCGTTCAGAGGCTTCAGTCCTCTTTGTTGCGGGGATGAATGTTTGGTCCCAAAAGGACTCGGCTGTTTGCTGCCCGTCTTTTCCCAAGTTTCCCGTCTGTCTCAGGCTGTCCAATCAAAACAAGGAGGAAACAAACTGCCAAAAAGGATAAAAAGACAAAAATGAAGAACATTCAGCAGCTGGGTACTGAGCTTTGCTTTGCATGATTAGACTCTTTAACGGTAATAAAATCCACATGGTTTAATGTTAAGTCAAAGTACGTAAAAATAGATTAACTCAAAGCCAACTTCAGTTACTCCTCTTGTTGTACTGGGTCAGATTTTTCTGAAAACCTCGAGTTCAGGAGTTTGGGCGTGTCTGAAAAAGTCCACGGGGTCCAGTTTCAGAGTCTACATACATATAATAAAGTTATTACGGTCAGAGGAGCTAAACTGGCTAACGTCAATGAGAGCGCAGCTTGTACAGCACAGTTTGATTAGCATTAGCCACGAACACGACCAAAGGGAGCTTTTATAACCGTTAATCTAGATCATCGACTTTGTGGACTCGTCTCTTGTTCTTTTTAACTCAAAGAAGTAATTTAATTTCAGTATTTCCACACAGAAAGGAGACGCTTTGTCTTTTTACCACTTGAATGCGATCCTTTCATTTACACGACTTTTCAGGTTTCCATTTGAAATCAGAGTCTGTGCAGGTTACTTGTTCAGATTTAATCACCTTAGAAAAATACAGTCTTAATTTCTCCTTCTTTTATATCTTACAGCTCCAAGAAAAACTTTGCTCGTTAGCCTGGTGGTCGCTACTGCTTCACATCAGATTTTAGAGCGTTTTTACTTTTACTTTTTTCTCAACGTTTTTGCTCTTTTTGACAGGACAGCTGAAGAGAAACCAGAAATATGGAGGGTAGAGAGTGAAGAGTTTCATGCATCAAGGGTTCAAATCTGAGAGTCGAACCAGCCCCCCTGTGGTGAGGACTGTGGCTTCTGTGTATGGAGAGTCTGCAAACCTTGCTCTGAATGAATGTTTGTATTCGAGTTCCAGTTTTAATTAACAGTAACGTTTAGTTTCTTGTGAGTTTTGCCCATGCATGATGAAATAGTATCTGTGCAGCCGGACTTTTGCTTTATAAGTGACGAATGTCGTGGAAATCCCAGATATGTGATTGTCCAGTTTTCAAAACTCTTCCCAGCGCTCTCAGAAACACCGTCCACCAAGATTCAAGGACAGCTGCTGGTTTCTTTGTTGTGAAGCCAAACAAGTTGCTCAGTATCTTTGAGAAAAAGAGTTTAAAAGTGCGTAAAAACAGAAGTTTTAAACTACGCTTAAATCTGTCTAAGTGACAGCCAAAGAGAGACTATTAGGGCGGGAAACGGTCAAAGCCAGGAGTCGAGAGTCGAGAGTCGAGAGTGTCTGCTGTAATCTCACCTGAAGGACAGAGACTTCTTTGTGTCTGTAAAGGACTTCAAATCTGAGCGGACAAAAATAATTACATGTGGGGTTCCTCAAGGCTCCTTCTCTGGGCCTCTTCTGTTTAACATCTACATGCTTCCACCGGCAAATATTACAGAGAATTAAAAACAAAATAAGTTACCATAACTACGCAGACAACACATAGTCACATATAACTTTATATAACTATGTCATCAGGTGGCCGTGGCCCTATGTAAGCCCTGAGTAAGTACCTTTAACAAATCCATATATGGATGTGACAAAAGTGTCTCCAGCTGAACAGATTAAACTGATTTAGTTGTTTTTGGAGTCAAAGATATAAATATAAATAAACTTCCCTTTCTTTGCTACAAGGACTGCAGTCTGAGTATCCAAGGAGACACTTTTAACTGCTGAGTCAATCGGCCAGCTGCAAAGTCATGTCCTGTGAGGAGGAGTTAAAGAAGGCTTGTGATACAAACAGAAATGATCACTGATGCCTGAATATGACCCGCCGAAGCAAACTGTGTGGGGTGGACAAAGTGGTCAACAACACACGGGGAAAAAACTAACTTTTTAAAAATTTTCTGCATCACAAACACCCAATGACAGAGGGTGGTGTGCAAATTCACACCACAAATGATCCGATCCACAGCCCTCAAATATACTGCCTGAGCTAAAAGTCTTTTCAAGAATCACATATTTTCACTTAAAAAGCCAAAAACAAACAAGCATACAGCCATAATATGTTGGCTGAATGTTTGATTTAAACACTGAAATTCGCAGAGATAATCTGTGAGATTCCTTATTGTTTCTTTGTGAGATACAGCGTGAGTGAGCTGGTTTTCATGTCTCCAGAAGTAAAAAGGGAGAGAGCGATGAAACACAAACTAACGAGCTCAAAAAGTGAATAATTCTCTGCTCTCCTAACGACGACACAAGTTCTTAGAGACTGTCCTGATAAGTTCGTAAAAAACTCCTCTGTGGTTACGAGAGCTCGTCCAATCAACACCTTGAGAGTGTTTCTGTCTCGGTGTCTCTTTCCTGAGTTGTGTGATAGACGAGTCATGACTGATCCTTTCTGGCACGAACACGCCGTTTATTCTGCGTCACCAAAGGGATAAAAAGTCTCAGAGAGTCTCCTCTGAAGAAAAAGTTTCTGCAATCGTTAAAACTGGAAAGGAGACGTTACATGATCTGTCCATTAGCGGGCGACATCGCTGAGAGTAATTATCAAAAGAGATAAGATGTATCACTTTGTCCACAGGGGGCGCCATAAACGCACAAACCAGAAGTTCTTTACAGGAGCTTTAAACAGCAAGATAAGTCAAATCTCCACCAGACAAAGTACTTTTTTATTTCACAGTGTGGTATTCCAACAGATAATGTTAAATCAGATTATTACAGAAGCACCAGTAAATATTTTATAAGGCGATGATTGAGGTGAAGCACCGCTGACATAACAAACTTTTACCAAGACTGCTCTGGGCGGAAAGCTGTCCCACTTTTTAAAAAGTCCCACCCCCATGGAAGACTAACTTTTAATTAGCAGAAATAATTATGAACCCTGGTTGTAACTTGTCTGGTATTTGTGTTCGGAGCAGGTTCTACGATATGGATGAGTTTCAGCGATTTTCAATTTCAGTTACCAAATGTTTCCGTTTCTCCCTGAATACATCAACCCTTCTGCCAACAATGCTAAAGGTTGCTGGAGTTTAATTAACTCATATAAACCTTGGTGCCATGTTGGTTTTTGAACCTCAGAGTTTTTTCCCAAATGAAGGATAGAGTTCTTGTATGACTGTGCAGGAAAAATAAAACAACTTTTGTCAGGTTTAACTGGGCTACTTCCAGCAAGAGACCCTGAGGGGCGAAGTGTCGGCATGCCGATAAGGAAAGACGTGACGTTTGGTGCAGATCTTAAGCGCTCTGGGGTGGTAATGAGCCAAACAAAGAAACAAACTGTGCTGCAACACAAAAATAAGAGTGCAATCTGGAAATCCCAGCTACCCCCACGACAGCGTCACATCAAACAGTGACTTCTTAGTCTGCGTCAATCATCATATACAATTACAGTCAGGGATGTTCCCACCTGCAGAAAACTCTGTCTTTACTTTCCCACCAAACAAACCTTCAAAGGGTACATGGTTCAAACTCCAGTGAATAAAAGTCTCTCTTCTCATCCCACAACAGCACATTTTCCATTATATTCTTCAGCAGAAGACAAATCTTTGATATGCTGGATGCTTCTTCCTATTAAACAACAAAGAAAATGGCTTTTGTGTCCTTAATAGGAGGGAGGCGACCGCAGGCTTTTTTTCTATTACATGCCTGTGGTCGCCTCCTCTGCACTCCCACACAGGCTGCTCTCCAAACATTAATAGCAAGTCTGTGAAACTTGAAAGGTACAAAGCAGAGACCTGAGCAAACACGAGCTCAAATACACCCAGGACTGAGGTCTGTCTTTGTTCCCCGGGGATCTGCGGGCGCACAGGTCCGCGCTCACGCCACCGAGACTCAGAGGAAACATGCACAGCCCTGACCACACAAGCTCTTCCAGTGTGAAGTGATTAGTTTTGATATGTGACAGTCTTTTGAAGAACAGATATACTGTCACGCAGCGATGGCTTCACAAACAAGGATGAAAGTCCTGCCAGCGCCGTGAGCTGACGTACTGCTGCTTATAACAGAAAACTTGCTTATTATTAGCTCACTCCTTTATTTATATAGCAGAGAGCCATAGTTGTTTTCTCCAAACTCTTGAGCAGAGCAATGCTGTCTGTAGCCTCCTAATCCAGTTCAAACTGGGCCATGAGAGACAGCTCTCCATGTTTGGGTTGAATACCCTCAGGCAGCTGAGAAAGAGTTTGTTCAGCCTAATCTCTGCAGTGTGATGTGTGACTTGTTCCCCTGCTGTCGCACTCATGTAATCTGCTGTTTGTGCCACTTTAAGTCCGGGGGAATCGCGAGGGGTTGAAGCGAGAGACTACATGATGGGAAACTGTCATCTCTGTCCCATCGATGGGTGCTGCCAGTATCCTGCTAATCCCCCGAGTAATCCCACCACCACAACAGAGAAATCAGACACACCGAGTCAGGCAGGCAGGACGGAGAGCTGCAGCCCTCTGCATGGCTAATACGAGCATACGCTGGCAGTGTAAACACAGCCACAGCAACCACTTTACATGAAAATTGGCTCTCACGCTTGATTGACGACAGAATTGATGTTTACATGTCTCGACAAATAACTAAAATGCATGAAGCAGCTGAGCGTCATTTGCATTTTGAGTGAAATTGAGTCACTTCTCGCGTAGAAGTTGAAAAAGGAAAACATGACATGAGAGTCCAATCTGGGATGTGAGTGACGGAGACTTGCGGCACGTGACCGCGTTATGTTCTCCCCAACTTTTTAAGTAATCTAGGAAAAGGTCTCAGGATAAAAAAGTCAATCTGTTTCTCTTTTTTTAGATGAGTCTAATTTAAAGAACAAGCAGAAAAGTCCTCCTAAGAGAGCGCTCACTTCCACTCTGTTTTCCTCTTGACTGAATCGATGTTCGAGGAAGCGTAAGATCTTAAGGATCATCGGGCTGAGGCAAAATTCCTAAAGACAGAGTCTGTTATCACCCCCTGCTCCGACTCACAGCTGTGTGGAAAGGCAGAAAGCAGATGGGTAAAAACCAGATGTTTCGCCGCTTCGCTGTCGTGCAACCGTTTCCTCCCTCTCGTATTTTTCCTTTTTGCCTAATGAGGAAGCTTTGATGTCACTGAGACAAATAATTCTTTCCCGAGGCTGCCGTCTTGACAATTATCCGAGAGATATGTTAACAAAACCGACATGAAAGAATTATAAGGTCTTGACATCTGAGGATTTGTTTGCTTTTGTTGTCAAAAGAGGAGAAAATACATCTCAGGCAGTTATCAAACAGTCAGTTTGTCTTCTACCGAGATCATTAGGTACAAACAGAAACTCCATGTTTTAATAATCGCCTCATTAATTTCCAGTTTAGATTCCTTCAGAAGGTGGGAGAGGAAATTAAACATGTGACGCCGTGCTCAGACCATAATGAAGCGTACGCGTCTGAAAGAGGACTGGTAATGAGCGCTCATCCATCTCATTCATCCATCATTTACTGAAGTTTAGACACCGAGATGTCTCAACAACAATGAAATGGATTGCTGTGAAATTAGACAAACTCATTTCTGTCTCCTTCAGGAGGAAACCGGAAGGGCATTACGTTTTCACATCAGGGGTCATTCTCAGGTCAAATCCCTCTTAACAACAGGATACGCAGGTCAATGACATTCCCATGAGCTGTGGATGTCTGAGTTAAACACACTTCAGAGGAGGCGTAAATTAATCAATACCTACTATCAAGGTTATCATGGAGTTTGCACTGATTCTTAAATTAACACGGTGAATCTAAATAAGCCTGGACGACTGTGGGCTACCTAAGGCTGGGCGATACAACCTCAAATCAATATTACAATATATTGATCAGTTCACCTCAATAACGATAAATGGACGATAACTACTCCACAAGCTGCTCACCCCCTCCCACATTAACTTCGTCTACTTCAGCCGCTACAACTTTCTCTCCGTCCTCCATCTCCTCACCTGTCTTTCCCTCTTTGTTACAGACTGGATGGGGTGGAGTCACGTCTCTGATGTAGGACAGCGTCTTAAAGAGACAGGAGACCATAGCCTACCTACACACATCCAAAAACAACTTTTAGTTATTTATTTTTTTGACATAAATATACCGATATGGGCAAAATGATGTTGGTTATTGTTGTGAATTGTGGTATTAGTAAATTTTCAGTTTATCGCCCAGTCCTAGCTCCACCTGTCCAGGGTGTATCTACCTTTTACCAAACAGCCCTACATGGCCCAAACAGGATAAACCATTTAGATAATGACAGGATGAATATCTAAGCTAAAAAAAGTTAGCTCAAACTATCTAACATTTTTTTCTGGACTACTAATTTGTGGTGTTTGTTGACGCTATGTTATTTAATTTAAGGTACCAAAAGTGATCATAATTACGGGATGGGGTCATTATGAATGACTCTGTCCCCTTTCTGTCGACAGACTGCTGAGTGCAGATCCACCTTGTCTCTTTAAGGTAAGGAAGTCCTGTTTAACTGGGCTGCACGGTGGTGCTGCGACAGAGAATTAGGGCCACATAAAAAAAGAAGATCTGGATCATCTGGTTTGAATCCCAGCTGAATAGAGACCTTTCTGTGCAGAGTTTGCATTTTCTCCCCTGTGCATACGTACGTCCTCTCTGGGTTCTCCGACTTGTTGATAAGAGCAAATAATGAACGGTTGTTTGGAATAGCCTCCAGCCCACTAATGATTATCAATTATCAATGATTGGTAAAATATAAATACACTGAAAAGGTCTACCTCTAGATTAGACTAAACTCCCTGGAAAAGCGTGAGGATAAGGGTCATTTTCTGGTTGACTTAAACACAGACTTGCTTGATCCTGAGACAAATGGAGTCGCCCCCTACTGGCCATCAAAATGAGTGCAAATATTTAACTGTTCACACAAGTTAAAGACATTTGAATGTTTGCCTAACTGCGAGACTACATCTGTATAAAGACAATGCCATCTACCAACCAAGCGCTCAGTCCTTTCAGAGAGATCAGTGTATAAATGAGCGAATGACTCCAGTTTCCTGTGTTCAAGTCTGTAAACTCTTTCCAGATAACAACGACCTACCAGAGGTAAAACCGATAATGGAGGACCGGGTCTGTTTTTGAGGAAGCATCAGTGCCCCCAAGACGGCTATAGTGGATTAAATCTCTACAATACAGATCGGCTGACAGATGTAGAGGTCAGACAAGGAGACTAGACAGACTGTTATTTGAGTTGCTGGCAAGCTGAGTGGCCTGGACCCAAATTTAATGCGTTTGCCAAGAAGACATGTACATACTCAGTATGAGGCAGCTGTTGGACGCACACCTCAGAGACGTGATGGATGATAAAGTAGCGTCTAGCCTCGTCTGTCGTCAGACAAGTGAACCAAAGGGCAAAGATGACGGGTCATTTCAGTACAAGGACAGTTAAGTACAATGCAGGAAGGCAGCAAAGGTATTAAT
The DNA here is from genome assembly GCA_962446985.1 of Xyrichtys novacula. Classification (NCBI taxonomy): domain Eukaryota; kingdom Metazoa; phylum Chordata; class Actinopteri; order Labriformes; family Labridae; genus Xyrichtys; species Xyrichtys novacula. The sequence continues at coordinate 2,491,072 of OY660875.1, forward strand.
CCACTTGGAGAGTGGCCCATAAATGCTACCCAAAGGACCTAAAGGCTGATGAGGTTGATGGAGGGGTCAGTGCGAGAGAATTGCAACACCCCATTGGCTGAACATTAAGGTCATGAGCCAGACCTTGGTAGAATCAGATTGTCAAGGATGAGAGGTGCCGTGGGCGACGTTCAATAAAACATGAGAGCAATCTTCTCACCAGGAGTAAAAGTGCTCTGCAGTTCAACTCCAGGCGGCCTGAACAGATTTCCCCTGTGAGCCAAAAGCGCCTCAGCTGCTCATTCACCACGGCGGGCAATCCAAGTCGCCATCAAATCGACAGGCGTCGCCAGAAATAGTGCTGGAAATTGGTCAAACTATCACACAGTATCTGACCTCTGACAAAGCTTATCTTGCAGAAGAAAACGTATGGAGCTGAAATGATAGTGTCTGTCTGCTCCGGCTCCTCTTTCTGCCTCATTAGTTGCCGATATTGGATAGGTTATCTCAGCTTACAGCACATTTTAGGGCTGCAGCCGGCTCACCTTATCCCTAAAAAGAAGCTGCAGCAGAAAGGTTACAGTTTTTGGGAGAATATCACACCTGAAACTCCCTTTTGAATATGATGATTAAAAATCTGCCTGCTGCTTTCCTGCATGTCTCCTGTGAGAAATGAAGGTGTGTCAATGATGGCTACATCCTGAGTTTGTTCCATCGTCGAGGACTGCCTGCTACAGGGCATGAAATGAGGAGACAGATGATAAGCTTCTCCCTCACGCTCTGGGGAACACAGTCAGCCATGATGGAATGAATCATGACGGGGAGGAATCTCAGAGACAGATAAGTGTGTATACACCCAGCACCACACACTGCATTCAAAACCACAATATGGACAGATAGCGGTCTCTTCTCGGACATGGACCCTGGATTCTGGAAATGTGAAAAGTTTTTGGATTTCAGTTTAAAGTGAATTCCTGCACAGGTACAGAAACAGCGGCCTGAGCACTAAAGCAGCAGGAGGAGCAAACTGTAAACATCAAACATCCCCGTTTTTCCCTTCAGCATCTTTAAAGAGTCTCTGCAGGACCAGAGGAGCTCCACATCTTAAGACCCATTTTCCTTTCACTGATAGAGTGCCAAGTTCCAGGAATTACCTGACGAACTGTGATCAGGTCTCGAGGATTAACAGGAATATACACGTCCAAAAAAGTCAGACTTCTTTCTCACACATCCAGAGGGCGCTTCGAGGGAGAAGGCCAATGAGTTGATGTCAGAGCACAACTTTAATTTATGTATATTTCTTTTGGTGGAAGCTCACAACAGCATGACATGCAGGCTGAGCAGTTAGTCAGCCATGTTATTAGATTTTTTTTCCCTTACTAGGGATGATGGTAAGCACCGCGGGAGTGTAAAGGCAGGCAAGATGTCAGTCAAACTGCAGGTGAATGGACAGATATGACACTGTATGTAATCAGGTTATGTCAAACAAACCATCAGGTGAGACCTGTGAATGTCTAAATATTCAATCAGAGGAGCAGCAGTGCAGCTGTGCTGCCATCTAGTGCTGCAAGGCTGCACCTGGCTGCTGGTGGAGCTTGCAGCGGGATGTAAAATGAATTCAGCTCTGGACTGCATTCATTTTCTTTTCATTTATCTCCTCTGAAGCATGTGTGTGTGTGCGTGTGTGTGTGTGTGAGTGTGTGTGTGTGTGTGTGTGAGCGTGAGTGTGTGTGTGTGTGTGTGTGTGTGTGTGTGTGTGTGTGTGTGTGTGTGTGTGAGCGTGAGTGTGTGTGCGTGTGTGTGTGTGTGCGTGTCACTGGGGAGTGTGCCTCTGCACAGGCTTTTACACAGAGAAAGTGCAAGGAGAGCACATGTCTCTGGAAAGGGTGAACCCAGAGGGAATCAAAGCCACAGTCCTGGCTGTGTTATTGCCGAGCTCTGTGTCCTTTCAACTTCACAGCGTGTCTCTGTTTCGCTGCTTTTTCACTTGTTCTGATTGTTTGGAGTTCAAACACTCTGCAAATGATGAAATACATAAGACTAAATGAACATTCTGGCTGATCTGGAGAGCTGTCTTGGCAGGCAGATAGCTTCTGATTTTACTCTCCCTGATTCAGACACCAGAGACGCATGGCAATTACATATTTTATACATTTACTGCACATGAAAACTGTCATTATCATCACAAAGGATGTTCCTGCTGCTGATAGTTTTTCAACGTTATTTCATAAGCTTCATTAAGACGTGGTGTCGTACATGATTTTCTGTCTTCATGTTTCTTCTAATGAGGGAAACTCGACAAGCCCTCAAAGGTTATTTTGGCTCCTCCTACACATTATGAATTTAACTTTTAAGTCTGTTTTATCTTCTTAAATATTAGATAGATGGATTAATAAGTCAGAATCAAACAGAGTCGGTGTTTTACATGTAGCCTGTAATCACTGCCTGGAGAGTTGGAGTTAAGTTATGAGTCTTTGCCAAGTCCGTGAGTTTTAATCACAGATACCACCACTTATGGGCGCTCTGAGTGTTGATGATGTGGAATTCAAATGCAGAAGATGACAGTGAGTTTTTAATTTAATTACTTTCTTGAAATGCAGATCAAACTAATTTAAACATCGACAGGGATTATTGATGACTTATAAATAAGTCAACAGTTTTGATTGGTCGCCTGAAGTTTACAAAGAAACACGTGACTCCACCTGCACCCTCCAAATTTATCTGGTACATGATTATATTTTTCAGTAGTGAACCGCCCCACTGTTGATTCATACCAGCTGGTTACTACTAACATTAATGTTGCAGGAAATTATGAGTTCATGTGATCCAGTTACTGACCAGTAACACTGAGAATGGATGAGAATGTTTCTTATGCTGCCGCTGATTTATTGGTTTTAATTTTTTGTTGCCGTTAGATTCAAGGTGGGAAAGTTTAAATGTAACATACACTTTGTACTTTTTAATGAATATGACAAATATAATCTAATTAATCTAATATCACTGCACAGACTGATGATCAGAACTCTAAATTTGTGGTTTGTTTTAAGCAGTTAAGACAGAAAAAAAGCAGAAGTAGAGAAAGTGATTTTTCAGACCTACAGAAGAACATTTTTTGTCACCTCAGGTGATACAGACGTCACCTGGAGTTTTGTTATTGCTCCAGCGTCCTCCACAGGCAGCAGCTGCTGTTGTACTGTGGCTCGGCTCTGTGATCGACTGCATGTACAGCTGCATGAGCCACACCCGGACAGAGCCACTTATCACTCCTGAGCGATGGATGACCCGGGAACAGAGACGCCGCCTGGACCGCACACTGCTTCATCTGTCAGCCGGCCACACAGGTAAACCCGAGGCTGCGAGGAGAGGGGGAAAACGGAGATTTAGAGCCCGCCCCTCTTAAATTATCTCCCACCACACCATTGCTCATCCATTGCCTGAGTTGTGCAGCTTCCTAGACCTCAGAGCAACTGGGAGAGACTTTTACAGCCTGGGGAATAGAGGGGGAAAAAGATCATGGAGTTCACCTCATCTTTGTTGCACCTCCTCCAACAACAATTAGCCTCCAGATCCCTATTTTCATGGAGCACAATGAGAGTCAGGAAAGTTGCCTTGTCAGCTCTACAGCAGTGCCTGCGAGAAAAATCTTCATATATTTAATCCTCTTCAAGGAGAGGGGGCCGCATTTTTGATGACAAAACTACCAACTTTTCACTTAACCTGAACCTGCTGCTTTAAATGCACTGCCAAAGGATGACTCAAGGGGATTAAAGACAATAAAAAAACGACTCTTCAATCCAACTTCTGCTTCAAAATAATATATGGAAGTGACCTAGCCAAAGCCAACCTGCATAAAGAACCTGGCTCTCTCCATAATTGTCTGCATGTAGAGTTCAATCAAGTGTTCAGTGTGCGGCGTGTGAGGCTGTGCAGACGGACACATCTTTCCATCCAGGCAGAGCAGAGGGAGGGAGGCGCCGTTCAGTGGAGCTGACAGGTACCCAGCTCTCATCCAATGTGATTTATTTCCACACAGAGCTTGGACGTGGCCAGTGCATCGGCAGGTCAATTTGGTTTGGGTAGAAGAAGAGTTGTCTGATTGATAGAGTGGGGGCCGGCCATGTTCTCTACGCTTGGCTCCCCCTCCATCAGGGCTCCTGCTATGGCCGATTAATCCTCAGCACACAGAGAAGAGGCTCTGGCAGGGATTCTGTGTGTGTGTTTGGGTAAGCCTCCGTCTCTGACCTAAGACTGCCTCCTCCTGGATGCAAGCTGTCGTCTGGTTCATTCTGGCATAGACGCTTCTTGTTAGTTTGGACATTTTTAAATGTTTTCTTAATATAAAGCCAACAAAGTTATACGGTTTCCTCCTTTTCCTGCCACACTAACAAGGCCCTGCAGAAACTCTCATTACTGTCACCACTAGATGGCAATATTAGCTCCAATCAATTTGTTTTTTGTCCAAATTAAGGGTGAGTTAAACCCTCTCCACCACCACAGATTCAGGGCTCCCTGTGTGGAAAGCTTAAATGACAACAAACTGGATTCAGTGTCGTCTGTACTTTGGTTTCTGTTGGTACAGGGGGCCTCAAAGAAGGGTGCTTATACACACATCACGTTAGTGCAGGGCAATTAAAAAAGACATGAAAAAGCTATCAGTTAATGAAGACCAGCTGATTGAGAGATTGGGATTTAATAAACTTTTCGAGTCACCGAGTGACTCTGCAGGCTTATCTTCTCTCCTCCTCACAGGGGGCTAAAAGACGCTTCCTCTAACCTCTTTTCCTTCCCTCCGTCTGAACCTGTCGTCTCAAGAGCTCTGTTAAGATAAACTCATGCAGGCAACAAAAAGAGTTTTCCAAATGTGCAAAGTGGAAGTAAATCAGCTCATGAGAGGAAAAGAGTGGTTCATCTTAAATGTTTAGGGGTGCAGGACTTGGAATTTTGCAGACATCAGATGTGCAAATACCTTCAAACTCATTTTGGCCAATAATGATGTTGATACTGATTTAATATAGACTTTTATATATAATATATTGCTTTTACTTTGAGCTAACATTTCAAAGTGAACACCCTGTTCTTTAAACTCATTTTTACTCTCATTTTAAGTTTCTCTCTTGAACTCTGGGTAAATACATTAAGGTTTTTTGTATGCTGCACAGAACATAAAGCATATGAGGTACATTCATGATGTGGGTACGCTGGGCCATCAATTGATTAAACTTGACTTGATATGTGGAGCTACTCCTTAACTCAATTTTGATCTCTATTTATCAGATTGCTTGAAAATGTTTTCCAGAAAAAAAAGACAGAAAAACTAGCGGGAGCAGATGGTGCACAAGTGCCTCTTCTTGGACATCACTGCTTTAAATCAGCTTAGCTCTGCTCTTCAAATATACAGTCAATAACACAGTATTATTCCCTCTTTAAGCCCCTCCTTCCATAACACTAATCCAAATTATCAACAGTAGGCAAATGAAGGGGAGCAAAGTGCTGCTTTATCAGTCCAAACTGCATAACCATCCCGCTCCCTGCAGCACACTTCAATCCCTCTCTCCTGGTGCTTTCCCTCTATGTTCACCCTGAGCCTGGCTGTGCTGGATGAGACTTAACAGACCCTTTGCCCCTCACATCTTCAAGGCTTGGTGTGGTCAAAGTGCTGCCTGATGTCCCACTGACCAGGCCCACCTCTGAGTATCCGTCCAAGGCCTCTCTTTTTCAGCTGAAACCCCCCCAGAGGCTTTTTATCCCTTTATCCAGGCATGAGATCAGAATTCCAGATCAGGATTAGGGTCAGTGTCTGGATCAGTTGTATCAGAAGCATATCTCTCCATCTCTCTTTCTCCTCTTTGGCTTTGCTGGTCCACCAAAAGTCGTTTTATCTCGTGTTCTCCTTCTCCTCTCTGAGAGATGAGTGACACATCAGAGATAGCCTTCAACTAATCCTATCCTTTATGCTGCCTGAAAGTAAGTTGCCAGCCTGTAGCCCTTTTGCACTTTATTTGTTGTCGTTTGAAATCACACTTAATGTCATGCTCCATGTCTGATGGGGGGGCTCTGTGCCTTTTTAAATTTCACTCACTCAGTGATGTGCCTCTCAGAAAGAGAAGAGCGTCAAACATCAAAGCGGGACAAGGATTCTCCCAGTCGAGCTGTTGGTTATTGTTGGAGTCGCTCCAGGAAAGACTTGATGAATGCATTGGCGGCGTGCCTTTCAAGTCGCCATTGTTTCCTTGCTGGTCAGTTCGGAAAACTTCCCATATTGCTGTCATTATCAATCTGGACTTCAGATTAAAGTGTGTCCCATGAATGACGGATTAAAAGTTTCTTGGCAGTAGCTCCTTAGACACTCTGTAGAAATGAATTCACATTACTTTTTATCCATTAATTTCACTCTTTACTTCTAGATATTTGCAGGTCAAATAGAGGGCTGCAGAGGAGCATAATTAAGCTGCGTTTTGACTGAGCAATATCACACTCAAGGTTCTGATGTGGTACTAAAAATGAGCACTGCTCTGAGTCAGTTATAGGCAGGAGTCTGCAGGCTGAGTGCCAAAGAAAAACACCAAGAGCTGAAATTCAGCACATTTTTCTAAACTGTTATTGCACATGGGATTATTGCATTGTTTTGCTTTTTGTTAATATAGCACATTGTTGTTGGTGGGCATTATTATGTAAGTTGTTAATTTTTTCATCTAAGTAGTTAGCTGCATAGTATTATTATTAAGCGGTTACTTTTTCATAATTTAACTGATTCCTGACTTAACTGCAACCAAACTGTTGCCTAGCAACCTAGACATTCTCTTGTGCTCAGGATAGCAGTTACCACAGACCAGTTACTTGATTTAAGGTACTACCGAAATCCCAAAAGAGTTGGGACTTTAAATTATTCAAACGGAAATATTGGAAAAAATATATATAAAATTTGTGAAACCCTATTTCTTTATGAAACTGTAAATGTACTGCTAAATTTGTTGCCAGTATATTTCAAATCTGTTAGGACAGAGATGATGAACGCCTAAAAATGTATGTTATGCTAAAAAGATCACCTGAAGGACTTAGGCAGTGTAAAACGCATTCCCCAGTTCAGTCTTCGTGTTTAAATCACAATAAACTGCTAAAATGCTAACTGCTAATTCACATCACCGGGATCTAAGCTAACATAGCTAACGCTCTATGACTCAAACACACTCATGCTAAAACTGAACAAAACTACCATATAACACTTTAGAGTAACTTTATATTAATAAAAATGATTAAACAAACCTTATGTCCTCAACGGCAGATGATTCACCGGCAGAGAGTTTTGGAGTTTTTACGCTTTTTGAAGACAAAAGTTTGTTGCGCCGTGTTACTACTTTCCGACTGTAGCGTTAACCTTTCAAAATAAAAGCACTAATGTCATAATGACATACCTCATACCTGACTAATGACATAACTCCAAATTAAACGTGAAACATGAAAATAAAGTAAATGCAAAGAAAGCCATCCAGGGTAGAGAGGTGGGAGGTTAATGGGAATGCAGTATTTTATTTTGTATATCTTCTAACACATTTCCTGTACACGTTTTAATTAAAGCTGGCCCACACAAAAACTGTGTGCAATAGATGAATTTTCTTTACATGTTTTAACTTATTTCAATCATAAATTTGTATATGCCTTAAAGCAACAACAATTTTAGAGGCGATACAATGTTATCTGTCAATGATGGTGGGATCACTGTATTTCTTGTTCTTTGTCGCTCTCATTACAGTTTTTATGGATGTTTTTTTAATGACAAGCATACTTCCAATAATCTGAAAATAAAAAGATCAGTCTTACTGTGGAAAATCTGTATAAAACGTGAAAAATCAAATCATAGGATTGTATGATGAAGTATGTGTTTGCAATTAAAAAATTCTGTAAAGAAACTTGTCTTTGTACAAAAATAATAATTGTTTCGGTCCACTTGATGCTTTTAAACTTGTCAAAATTGCTCTCATTCATATTGTGGCCTAATAACATGTGTTTGCACGTTAGTCCAGCAGGTGGTGGTAGAGAGCCAGTATTCCCACGCAAACACTTCCACATGAGTTTGAGGTCTCTGTGTGTGTGTGAATGTGTCAGGCAGAGCCATCCCTGGAGCTTTACCTGACCTCCCACTCCCCTCTGCTGCACACACCTTGTCAGCAGGTCGGTCCTTATCTCTCTCCGGCTGAACTGAGCCATTGAGTGCACACTTGACCTTGTCATTATCTTGTACCTGCCTTTGTTTCCACTCTCCTTTCTCTCTTTTGTGTCGTTCCTGACTTTCCCTTTCCACACTATTTGAACAAAGATAAGAAAAGAGTCTGTATACTTTCCTCCCTCTCTTCCCCCACATACACACAAACCTCTATCTTGCTCTCTCTTTTGTTTATGAAAGAAGCCTCGTGTTTATTACAAAGCGAGGCCCCGACCATGACCTCCCTTAGCAGTTTGCACCAGTCACACTACATCTTCTTCCTCTCATTTGCTGCAAAACGGAAGGACGCAGGATCTTACTTTTTTATCTTGAGTACAAAGCATATTTTATGTTGTATACGGAGGCTTTCTTCCTGTAAAACATCACAGGCAACACACAATGAACTAACTTGGACTATAAAGAAAGGCAGGAAGAGGAGGCCATTAATCTCAGCCTTTATGTGCCACACAAAACCCGAATAAAGAGGAAAGCCATCTGAGGAGAAGCATGCTGCAGACTTCACAGTGTTATCTATAGACAGCTATTTTGCAGGTAGATATTCTCAGGTGAAGGCCTGACTGGGATTTTATGAGTGAGTTTAAATTGTGTTGTTTGAGAAATATGATGCCTAACTCTCAGGATCTCATTGGCAGTCACCTTACAGCTCATCACTGATTTCTCTAACCAGAAACCTGAGTATGAGTACGCCTATCAATCCACTCTTGGATGTTGTTCAAGGCTGTTAAAGGGACATTCCGGTGTAAAATTAATTTAGGGTCAAACACACCATAACACAGAGTTAGACATCCGTTAGAGAGGTGAATGTTGTCAACCGCTTGCTTCTCTAGTGATACCAACTTTAGTAACGAGAAAGCTATGATCATCACTTTATCATTTCCTTAAATGAATAATCACCATATTAATCATTTTACAGATGCGGTAGTTCTTCTGCCTTAGCGTCTCGGTCTGATTGTATTTCCATGAAGAAATGATCATAAATGTTCTTCCTTGAGCTGCGTCACCCCGCTGTAGTCTGTAATAGACTGGCCTGAGGTCTCTCTACAAACAAGCGGCTGCTGGAAGAGAGTAGGTGAGTTGTGTTTAGTCCCTTCGCTAAAGAAATGAGTCAAAGTTAAAAAGATGTTTGGTGTCTAGTACTATGTCTGTGACCCTATATGTCCTGTTGATGAAGTTAGGTGCTGTTCTGAGCATTATTTGTGTCTATAGAGTGGCGTTTTGGTTGAGGTTTGTTTATGGCTCCTCAGACTGCTCTGTATTGCTATCGTGTGGTCATTACTAGAGTTGGTATAACTAGAGAAGTAAGCGGTCGGCAACATTCATCTCTGGAGGGGGTGTCTAACTCGGTGTTTCGGTGTTTTTCGACCCTAAATTAATTTTACGCCGGGATATTCCTTTAAGTCATGGCTGGATGCTTTTGAATCCTGATCCTGTCAAATCTACGGTTTAGTACACATGATGGGTTTGCATAGCTCTAGACCTTTGCAGGAACCTCATATGAAGCTTTACATACACCTCCTCAAAAATGCAAATATGCATTTACACTGCAGCACGTCCAGTGTCTGATGCTTTTGCAGGAAGCTGTAACTCTCCTGGAGCTCCTTGGAAAATGCCAACTTCCTTGTCAGTAAAACAGCTATCCTTCATGATGTTTTGCTGTAGGTCTTGTCAGTGTGATAATCAGGACTAGCTAAGCAACAACTGCATGTTAGGAGTGACTGACACACATACAGACAAATCAGTGCTGACCCCTGACGTGCAGCCCATTGGGGGTCTTCTTGTTTTGGTCAAAACAAAGGCAGGTTTGGGAACAACATAGTTTGATGCATTGTTTTGGTATTTCAGTTGGTTAAATCCAGAACAGAGATGGTTTAAAACAAGCATTTATTGGTGTTTTACAGAGAGCCTACATGTTAGTGAAGCAGGTATGGTGGACTAGTTTGTATGATGCATCCTCAAAAGCTCCACCAATGATACAGGTGAGCGAGGGAACATTTTCATTTCTGCACTGTGCTCTTCTTCTAGTGTGAGCTAACAGAGAAGAAGTACAGTGGAGGCCTAAAAATATCACATTTAATAAAAACGCAGTAAAGAGCTGATGAATTTTATTCCAAAGTCTTACAATAAAACGAACATTATCCGCCGTGCCCTAGTTTGCCATGGAGAGCTTCAGAAATTTCTCTATTTCCTTTTAGTCAGACATGAAGTAAGTGCAGGGGAAATGTGATGGAGGTGTAGGGGCTCTTTCTCGCTGTAACCAATGGATGCGTTTGAGTTTCAAAGTCGCTTTTGGAATTACAATGCGCATATGCTACCCATAAAGCGAGCCTCGATATTATCTGTCCATCAAAAGGTTCACTGACAGCGTGAGGGGAGAAGTTGCTCTCCTTTGATTCTAATGCTAAGAGCATAATTTATGTAAGATGTTTGAATGGCTTTTTGAGGAAGAATAGATTAAAGGAAGTTTCATGCTTGAGGAGCCAAAAAAGTGCGTGCATAGCACTGTTTTTAAAACTCCTGGGGCTGCAGGAGGGTTGATGAACGGGGCGGGTGCAAATGGTGATTAGCTCTAGCCATTTATTACGCTAACAAAACAGTGTGCCAATCACGAGTGTCCCTTGAGTTTTCCCTCTCTTTTCTGTAAATATGAAAGACCTTGTCCCGACAGTGACTTCAAACGTGGCAGCGGCAGGCCCCATACCAGGCCACGGCGTCTCTCTCAGCCCTTCCCCTCCACACATCAAACCACAGCTGACAAAAGCAGCTCTAGGTGGCATAATGAGACGCACCCAGCCTTTCAACTATGTGTGAAGTGTGACATTCTCTGTCTTCTTGTGTCATGTGTTGACTCTACGGCCTGTGTGTGTGTGTGTGAGGAGTTGACCGGACAGTGCAGACAGCGCCCCCCCCTCCTCCTTGGACACTGGCCACCGAGGGCAGCATCAAAGCACTGGCAGTTCCTTAGGTCAACAGTCAGGGCTGTGCACAAACACACACACACGCAAGGACAACTGCCTCAAAAGAAGGAGAGAGCAGTTTTGGTGCAGCCCGCCAAGCCCCCTCCTCGTGGCTTCCTCAAGATTGTTTTCATGAGTCCACAGGAAGGCCTGCAGACCACAACATCAACTGATAACTCAATTTTTATGAATCCTTCTTGGGCGGCTGTATCGCTCTGCAGCAAAGCGGTTTCAAGTCTACGTCTCCTGCACACGTGCCCCCTCTCGGATATGAGATACCAGAAGGCATGCTCCTGTCTTGTGACTGACTCTGTGGTATTTTGGGAGGTGATGAAGGCCATTATCAGTGGATTAACAGACACTAAGATGGTGGGGGCTCACAGTGTTGGAACATACTGCCCTAATTCTCCCTCGCCTGTATACCGTGTATCACCCTTGTCCACCGGCCTGAAGATAAGATCACTCAGAGAGAAAGGAGCTATACAACCACCCTCTGCACCTCTCATATGACCCTCCCGTAAGAGCCAAAAGTAAAAGGCAAGTTCATTAAGCTTTGCTCTATTCTACAGACAGCTTTTCACTGAAATAGAGGAAATCTACGCTCTAAATCCTCCTGAGGCGCATAAAGTAGCATTCAACATGTCACAACACAGCCAAAAAAACAAAGACTGGTTTCTGCTCCCTGGAAGCACACACACAAAAACAGCTGCATTCATATTCAGCGACCATTCATCTCAATTCATGGCATAATACAATCGGACAGGTGGATTGATAATCTAATATGGCTTAGTTTTTTTATCCTATTCCTCTCACTTTTCAAATAGTTTACTCGCAGCCCGAGGGTGCGAGCCATCCTGTTTTCTATGGCCGGCGAATTACCTCAGAGCATGCAGTGCCTCGCTCGCTGCCAGAGAGGGAGGCGAGTATTGTTTTCATGACAGAGATCAATGGCTGGGTGAATGTGCTTTAATTCTGCAGGAGCTCCTCTCCCAGGCTAATAAATGCAAGCCTCCCTGCTGACTGGGCTGTCGTGCTGAGCCCAGCGGGGGTCAGCCTTTTTGTGTTCCTGTGCCCAAATTATGGAACCATCAATACGCTCCCTGGAACCAGTCAATAGAAGCCCGCTTTGTGGCGGAGGGGAGACCAACTTCAAGGCTAATCAAAAAAGAGGGGGAAAAAACGAAGCTCTGACACATTTACCAAATAAGATCAGGATCAGAACGCAGGACGGATTATACATCCACACACTCAGTCTTGTATTACTTGTGCAACAGATATTGGGTGTGCCTGACTAAAGAGATCATCCAGCCAAACCTGTTTGGAGCACTTTGTTAATAATTACTTACATGTTGCAAATTCTTGTGCAGCCAGCTCATGGTATCAGCGCTTTGAACATGAAACGACAATCATTTTGGTTGTTTTCTAAAAGCCGAGGCGACGGCAGTGATAGCTAAAGGCGAGAGCAGTTTTTTCTTTTTAAAATACTATCAAAAGAAGTTCGAGCTGGACGGAAAAATAATTGGTGACTTCTGAAATTCTTTGAAAGCACAATTAAGCAGATCTTTTCCTCAAACATGGGTCTGCTTTTCAGGGATCTCTGACACCAAAAACAACATCTCTGCTGCCAAAACCCGCCCGGGGTTGGGGCCCACTTTCATTTGACAACGCACAGGCGATGAAAACTGTTGTCACGCACGACTGTGTGTTTCCATACTGCCTTACTGCAGCTTGTAGCATCAAGTGAATTATTGAGTATCCAGCTTCAAAAAGCTTGTAAAACTCTGTCCTCCTCTAAATCTCAAACTTTTTTCTTCCTCTCTTCTCCTTTCTCTCTCTCTCTTTTATTTTTGTTGGCTTCTCAAACATCAAGTTGTCTCCGGATTTTCAAACGGGTTGAAAAATAAGAGTTTCCCCAGCTTGCAAGCACATTCAAAGGGCGCGTTCTTCAGATGTGCCACCTTGCAGCGTGGTGGTGGCTGTGCAGGAACAGGATCATTCAGATATGCTAATGGATCAGCGGGGTAGCTCCAAGCGCGGCTTACCCCGCTTTAAAAGACAGCTGCCTTCTCCCTTTCTTTTCATGCCCTACTCTCAGCCTGCCTCTCTCTTTCCCACTCTACATTGATAGCAGGTTGAAATTTAATAACCATTACATTTCTACTAATTAGACAGATAGAGCAATTAGCCGGGTGCATGTAAATCCAGGTTGTGAAATATGTCGGACAAAGAGAGTTCAGAGGATGAGTTTGGGCAGTCGTTGTGTTCGCAGCTGAGGTTAGCGCCGGCACAGTGTAATGATATCATGCTCAATGCAGAGAGCTGCACATAATAGAGCCTGTGCCCACCAGCCCTCCCCTCGCTAAAGTGGCCCTCTGTGTCACTGCCTGTGTATGAGCTGTTGGCTCTGCCGCCCAAGTCCCAGTCCCACACTCTCCTGGGCTATCTATTCTCTCCAGCCAGAGTCATGCTGCGCAGGAATCCTGGGTGATTGGGTTTCTTTCAGGGGCCTTATAGTCAGTCATAAATCGCAGGGGATCCTGCCCGGCCCCTCGCTCTCGCCCCTAACCCTGGCTCCAGCTGGCAGGGGACGATTGTTGGAGAGCCGAGGTCATTGCAGGGTCGCTCTCTGTGGCGCTTCTTAACTCCCCTTGCCTATTTTTCCCCTCCCCTCCTCTCCACTATTTCCCCCCTTTTCTCTCTGTCTCCGGGCTGAGGTTGCTAGGGCTTGGTATTTGCTTTTTAAGACCATGTTGTAATTACAGAGGAGCTCTAGTCCCCTCGCCGCCTCTGGCTCCCTCTCCTCTTTTTTTTTTTATCACTTCTGATTGGTGGTAAGAAGCTATGCTGGGGCCATCTCGCCCCCCAGAACAGGCTTTTGTGCTTCCTCCGCCATGGGCACACACAGACCTGATTCATTCACATCTTCTAACCTTTACAGAAGCAGGGAAGTCCAGGGTGGCCTCCTTACACCAGTCAGGCAGAAGTGTGGAGGTGGGAGTCACCTACGGGGAGGAAACGGGTGCGAGATCCCAGCATAGGTGAGTTAGGACAACCTTTGTGTTTGTGTTTTATGAGCTTCCTGTTTGATTTGCCTGCAAATGCAAATTTTGTTTTGGGTATTAGTCATCTATGTCTGAGAATCGTTGGATAATTTGAATTGCATGACACTGAATCTTATTTACAGGTTGCCACAAACTCAGACCACATTTCCAAAGCCTGTCGCTGCTTTTTATTTCTGTTTGACCAGGAGTCCATGTTTGCTGTTTTAGGAGAAGTGCACCGCAGAGAACATCAGAGGCATCCCTGCAATGTCTTTTCTGTGGGATTGCACCCCTCTGCCAACATCTGGGACCATAAAACAAGATCAAAAAGTGACAGTGAAAACAATACTGCAATGACAACAAACAACCCAACCATTGAGCAATAAGAGGAGGAAGACTGCCCTGAAAGAAGAGGAAGAGACACGACCACTAAATTATCCTGCTGCAAAACATCACAGATCCAAACATCTTCTGCAGCTTGAAGGTCTTATCATAAAGTCACTGTACATACAGTACAACCACCAAACCTTAACAATGATATCTGCATCACAAACCTTTCACTGTAAAAGATTTGAGGCCCGCCTTCCTCCTAACATCTCTCAAAGCAAACACCACCAAACTATGACAAAAACGCATACAGTGCATAGCTTCAGAGGACCGGCTCGTCTTTCATGTGCGTGGAAATGTGCCACCATCTTAGCATTGTTCCCTATGAAATAGGATACAGGCTTGGAAAAAAAAACATTGTTCTATTTCAGTTTGCTTGAATCTTTTCTGTTGCATGCTGGCTCGCCGCTTCACCGCTCTGACTTCTGACAAACAGCATCTGCACCAGAGACGCCACTTCCTCCCAGGAGGCAGATGGGAACAAACCCTGTATAATCACTTCAAATAAACAGGATGCCATTAATTGTTTGCCCCGTCAATTGAAGTGCGTCCCTCGGGATTCGATGAGAACTTGATTAATCGTTTTAATGGTTGACTTATTGGTTGCCAATGAGGAGAGATAAATTGTCTGGCAACGAACGAATCACTGGTTGAAGCCCGTATCACTCTGTAGAGGCCGAATCATTTGAAGCTATAGATGGTCAGTCCGTTGTTACTGTAGCTCTACCATGACCACATGTTACTGTAGAGAACCAAACCATCCCAATATCATACTGGAATCATCAGTAAAATCGATCAAATCATCAATAAGAAGTAGAGCTGTTCCAATGTGATATCGATGTCAGATATCGGTCCGATATCAGCCAAAAAACAAATACCGGATTATATCGCCCTGCAGTCCATTCCAGACTCCGCTCCGGCACCTCTATCTAGCAGCGCCCGGATCCAGCATGTACAGCCCACATAACCACGACAACAGTGCGTACCAAGGTACTAACAAAGTACCAACGAGTAGGAGTGATATCGGTCCTGTGGCAGTATTTTTCGTTTAAGTCCGAGAAAGATGTTGCAGCGGAGTGCAAAACTTATCATGCACAAGTTTGTGCCAATATCGGATATATATTGGTATCGGATGATACTGAAGGCTAAAATATCAGTATTGTATCGGAAGTAAAAAAGTTGTATCGGGACACCCCTAATAAGAAGTAACAACGGCAGAGGCAGATTGGGGTGAAACCTCACCAAGATGATGCACCTGAACTCCACATTAAGACCAAAGGTGTCGCTCTGTTTTACAGATGTGCAAAGCCTCCAAACCAGCAGGTGGCAGTAGTCTGTTTTCAATGTTTAAAAAGAGAAACTGCAAAGATAGAGCATGCACAACTCTCTGTTATTCAAACACAGCATGAAGTTCCCACTCTGACATCTTCGTTTTGTACTACAGGGTACGTTGAGGCTCTAGCCGTGAGTTTGCTGAAGACCCAAACAGTTGGACTCCTACAAGTGCGATCACTCTAAATGATGTCCATTAGAAGAAGCTCATACCACCATCACTCTCCTCTGAGGCCTGACAACTCCAGATTAAGTCTTGACAGTCTGAAGCTCCTGTGCGAGCTAGAGGAGTGAACACGAACACCCTCCCAGTGCCTGAAGCTTCAACGTAGAGCAGTCTGCAAACAGCACCACCGGCTGCTCGGGTAACTTGAACGAACAGGTAACTGAAGCAAACTTCGATCTTGCTCTCTGGTCAATAATAAACCTGTTTCACCAACTGCCTGGAGCCCTTCTGCTGTCATAACTGAGCTCTTCTCTCTCTCACATCTTCTGGCTCTAGTGGGAATATGTATTGTCTGGCATTACAAATATTCTCAGTTTTAGTGTCGATAATCACCGATCACATATGGTTCAACTCTTGAGACTCCAATTTCACATGTTTATGATTGAGCAGTATATAGTATTAGCTGAGGGAGCAGATTGTGCAGGGCTGTATGACAGATGAGCAGACATGTTGCATCTCTACATCCCAACCATGTGTTTTAATAATATAACAGTTTTTTTATTTACAAGTAAAATTACTCAGAAAACTAGAGTTTGGCCGCAAGTAAAGAAGCATTTAGACCATGAAACACTTTTTAATTTTTACTTTTTAATTCATTATTTCTTGAATTTAACACGAGATATTTTCTCGACATTTTGATTTGACTCACAAAATTGTATTTCAACTTTTTTTTTACTTAAAGTGAAGCTTAAATCTCATAATTTTACTTCGTTGAGGTTCATTTTCAAGTTTCCTCAACATTTCTCCACCTTTTTCCCCTCATCCCTGACCCTATCCAGGCTCAGTATTTGGTTAACAGTTGAACCAAGTGGTTTATTTTGCAACTCATGAACAGCTGCTTACACGTAAGACGGAAAAATCTGCACTCTTTATTTTGTGCAAAGAAGAAATGTAAAGAAATACTGAAAAGGAGATCGAATGTAGAGTGTTGATCTTATGATTCAGATCCCTGTGACTGCAAAGTCAAGTGAAACTCTAAATGTGTGTTGACTGTGAACCAACACCCAAAAACAACAGTGTCAAACAGCACATCCCACAACGGACTGCTCTGCACTTAGGAATGAAGTTCAAACAAGACAGGTATGGCTAACAAGTACGAGGCGTCAACACAAAGCCAAATGTCAACAGACGTAAACAAACAGCTCCAGACGGCGGAGCAAACAGTTATTAGAGAGCGAGCAAACAGAGAAAGTAGAGAACAGAGAGCTTCCTCGCTGTGTGATGGAGTCTGTTTGCGTAGAGAGGCAGGTTAACAGCGCTGACATGGTCAGATCGTGAGGACTGTGACAGCTGGATGAAAGGGATTCACCAAAAGGTGCTAATGGAAACATCCTGGATGTAAAAACACCAGCCTCTCTGAGAAGAAGAAACAGGCTGTTTGTCTGGAAAGAGAGGGTCATGTTGGTGATAGTGTGTCCTATTTTTTACAGTAATATGTTAGGATGGGGGACAAGGGTGTCTGTTGTCACATGGGAGAGGAGGAGGGGGGTGGACGGGGGGGGCAACAAGGTTGTGTCAACTCGCAGAGGACAGGGACCAGCCGAGCCGGTGTTGTCTTTCACTGCTGACCTGTTTGAACTACAGTGGGCCGTCCGCCGTCACCCTGTTTAGACAGCTAACAGTTCGCTCGCTCTGAACCCAGACCGTCAACAGCACTTGACACTCTTGACGGCACTTGAGACGCAGAAGTTTTGTTTATCCTCCTTTTGGTCTCCCTCTCAGGAGAATCAAGGCATAGATCTTGTCAACATCTGTAGGGAAGATGAAACAGAATAATAATTGGATGCAACCATGAAAAAGGGCCGCCGTTCTCCTTCTGAGCTTCTTCTCATCCTTATTGTAGCAACACCTGGTGAAGGATAAAGAAGAATTTGGAGGTTAAATGAGTTGTTGCAGCAGAAACTGCAGAAAGACGTTATGACACGCTCTCCATACACAAACAGGTCGTTACTATGAAATGTTGCCTTCGCTTAGCAACATGCACACCAATTAAAAACATCAAGCTCACAGGTATGTCAGGTTCCAGCCAGGTTTTTGAAGGTGTTCAAACTGAACACAAAGCATTTTTTACAGTCTGTGTGATTAGGCAAACACGGCTCTGAGCAACACAAAGGTCTACAGAGGTGTGGATGTGAGGCTACAGATTAATTATAGTCTGAAAGAGAGTCAGAAATGTTAGATTGATGTAGACAGAAATGGGCTTTATGTTCAGTCCTCCCTAAAATAAACTAAAGGATAAAGTACATTTTAAACATGATACTTCATGCAAAGTGTGCAAAATCTGCCTGGAAGCAGTTGCATGACAGACTGGTTTGGGCTGTAGACAGAGTTAACACTGTAGCATCCTCCCAGTGTGCAGTACGGGTAATGTGCAGACGTCATTAGGTTTACTTTAGCAGGTGTTTTTCTGTTCACATGTGGAGTATTTGACTTTGGCCTTTTAAAGACTGTTATGGATGCATGTGCAGCACTTCAGCCCAAAGACCAATTTCCCCCAAAGGGCCAAAAAAATGAAATGAATTAAGTAAAAATAGAAACTACATCAACCTATCATACTGAACTATTTGGTATAGTTTCATATTGTATCTTTATGTGATTTTCTGATCTTGTATTGTCTCATATCATGAAATATCTCACGGTGTGATAACTAACCAGACAGTGAAAAATAGTCCTAGTGTATCAAACCATTTCAAAATCTACCATACAGGATAAATCTTATTTTGTCATATCACATCATACTGTTTTGTTTTGTATTGTTCCCTATCATATCCTGCTTTCCCATATTATAATATATTATATATTGTATCGCATCGTATCAATCGTACAGTTCTGTCTCAGAGCATATCATATCCTAATACATTATACTGTATCATTTATTGAATGGTATCATTCATATCATGTTGCATTGATACGGTAGCTGCGTTAACATGCAACATTTTCCTCAATACAGTTGAAAATAATCGTATCGGGTAAATCAGATGCGACCTTCATACATGAACTTAAAGTAAAGCGATCGATGTTTAGTCTGTGTTCACATGGGCCCAGCTGAATCCAATTGATCAGCTCCTACGACATGCACAAAAAGTCTCTCTACTGCGTGATTTACGTCCATCAAGCCTCTCAACAATTTTGAGATCTCTTAGTGCTTCGATTGAAAAGTTAGTCTCCAGCACCGTCCAATTCATCTGCTTGTTCGCCATAGTTGTTGTGTTTTGGTCTTAACTTAAGGGTTTCCTTTTTCCTGCGAGCGTTGTTACATGACCATACGTACTTGGGTGCTTGGGCAAAAGAATAATCCAGCCTATCAACTGAATACGATCTAGTATTCTTATATGTGGCATCAATCATATTGTCAGTGGGCGTAGACTACCTCTCACCACCATCACAGCGACTCTCCCACCAAATGTGTACAACACTACCGCACAAGTGGTGGTTCCAGGAAAAGGAGAAATCCCAGAAATATCGAGAGCAATCCGGCTTCAAATTCGTATAATGACAGACGGCGGAGCCAAGTTGTCCTTGGTATAGACAGTCTATGTTGTGGACAAAAAAATGAGTAAAAATGATGCTAAGATGTCAGATTGACATTAGCAAACATATATTTAACATTTTCACACATATTATTACAGTTTTGACTGTAAAGACTCCAGCAGTCATGGTTATCTTTAAGTCGGAGAACAACAGAAAACTGTCTGAGATACCAGGATGTAGGTTCAAAAGAGTATAACATCACTTTGCTTAAATTTCTGTACCGTTTTATCAGGTTCTGACTGAGAAAATAGGGTTCAATGTCATCTTGGAGGAAAAAGCTCCAACTGTAGTTTGTAATGTTGGAAGGGTGTGCTGGGAAAACAGGCTGTAGGACCTGTTAACACGGTTCCCTCCTCTCTGAGTTAGCTTAGCCCAGCGTAAAGACTACAAAGAAAGAAAACAGTGATTCAAAGCAAACATTATTCACAGCAGTGTGACAGAACCTTTGGTCAAACACATTGATTCTCTTTGACAGTGTTAGCAGGAATGTTTGCTCTAAGAAACTTTGTTTTAATTTAATATTTATAACCATAAAACGCAGACAAAGACCGGCTCTGAGCTTGAGACCATGGATGCTTTTATAACAAGCTTAAGAGCTCAAACCTGGGCTGAGTCTGTCACACCCAATCTGCAGCAGCTTTTTGTGCACCATAACGAGAGCCATCTTTGAGCCTTCAGTCTGCAGCACGTGTTCTCTGCTCTAGTCAACAGTTTCTTATCAGAGGCGGCGTTAATAAAACTGCTTTAAAGCCTCGACATCAGCACCCTTTCAGCTAGGAGAGGCAGCAGTGGAACTATAAGGCAGGAAAAGAAATGTGCGTGTTTGCGTGCTACGTGTGATAGGAAGAGATGAATGCATATTGTTTCATGCGTTGTTTAATCGCAGGAAAAACAGCCTCCTCCTCCCCAAAGATACCACCCCGCACACTTTGGAGATAAAGCTGCGGCGTATCAAAAAGGATGTATGAAACTTGCATGTCAAGCAGCTCTGAAACAGGACGACTTTTGACTGACTGTCGCCACGGCGGCTCCTTCTTCTTTCTGACTGCCGGATATGTGGCAGGCTCCCCGTTCGATCACTCAGGAGGCCCTGATGTGAGGTGGAAATCACTTGGTATTAAGTTTGATATCTGTGTCTGGGACACCTCTTGAACATTAAAAAAGGAGAAGTCAAACAGCCATTGCTCTTGCTCAGAGTGTAAGGGGAGGAAAAAAGCCCACAGGCACATTCCATATCTGGGTTACCAACAGCTGTCTCTCTGAAAAGAGGCCTGAAATGTGCATTTCTCTGCTGCTATCATTGAGTTTAGGAGACGACGTGAAGTTTACCTGATTAAAAAAACCACCTTGAACTTGAACTTCCTGTGTGTTTGACCTGTTCAGATGACCTTACAGCGGTGTAGCCTCTAAACTCTTCACTGTTGTCCCTTTGTAGGCAAATTTCCCCTCAAAAAGCGTCCAGGAGTTTGATCAGGCGCTCTCGCCTGTGTTCTGCAGAGGGAGAATGACAGGTTATTTAGTGCTGTTTTGATATTTGAGCCCCAGGAATGCCTACAGATACAGTGATCCCTCTGTGTGAAGAGGAAGCTTCACAGATGAGGTAAGACTGCTTACAGCTATGAAACAATATCTGAAACAGATTAAAAGACATTTTCCTCAGCTTGATTCATCGCCCAGGTGTTACACCTCACAAGTGAAAGGTGAAGAAGAGAGCATGAAAGAAGTGCAAACACATTCTTGCATGTTTTCGGAGAAGCAGGAAACAAAGAGAGCTCGTTTTTCTGTCGGTTTTTAAAAGCTCCGAGTGTTGACAGACATTTTAGATTTCTTATCGGCTTTTTCCGACATCTCCGCCACATTGTTATTGATGTTCAAGACTAAAGATCCTACAGGAGGAGAATTACATCAGAAAGAGAGAAACCCTCTTGGTCTGCGGCGTCTGATTGTTCCAGCTTGTCTTCATACCTGCTCAGGTTTCACTGCGAGGCTTGTCAATCCCTCCCAGGACTTCAAACGGCAGCGCTCAATCCTTCACCTGCACCTTCACTCATCCCCTCACACCTCGCAGACAACCTGCAGCGCGAGTACAGCGTCACCAAATTACCCGTAATTACCCAGATTTGAGCTCGACATAACAAAGACATTTTGTTTTCTGTTTTGTTATTATTGGAACATCAGAGCGACGCCGTCTCTCTCTCTAATTAAAGCTGACATCTTTCCAATGTGCAGTTATCTGCTGTGCGGCACTGAGGAAACTTCTGTGCCTGATTCTCTCTGAACATAAAAGCAAATAAGAAAAAAAACGGCCGGAGAAAAGTCTGTGAAAGGCATTCTTCAGTGTTCTTGCAGATCTAAATAAACTTCAGAGAGATGAACTCCACATGTGGTTCCTCACTGAGAAGAAAAAAAAACTGTTCCACACACAGGATGAGAGGACAATGACAAAACTTGGAGAATCACAGCTAATAAGTGCAGAAGACAATGCCTGTTCCCATGATGATGCTCTCATTATTCTTCCTCGTGTCTTAATGCAAAGTGAAACCAGATTTGGACAGCGATGAAAAAGTTACCCGCTCCACTTAGATGTGGAGCGCTCTGTGAAATCCGTTGATCCCTGATCATTATGACAGTGTTTTTCTGTCTGTATCGATAGTCATTTCCTCTCTCCCTGCAGCAGCCTCACAGTCTCCGACGCCGGCGCTGAGCACAGCACAGCCAGCGCAGTCCCACCGAGTGCAAGCAAAGGAGGAAATCAATAGAGAAAATATTGCTGCAGGCTCACACATTTTTATCTTGCTTTGAACGAGTCAGCTTTAATTTCGCTTTGATCTCAATTTGCTGCTTTTGGGATAGCTTGGCTGCACATTCAACCGGGAGGAATAAGCTTCCACCAGGGCTTTCTTACAAAAGACCCTTTCAACTCAGGCCTTTATTTTGCTCATATGCATCAGTGTCCATTACTGAAATGAAGACACAAGGAATCAGAACTAGCGATGCTGCTGCAGGAGGACTCTGCATCGCTCGTTTTGACTCGTGCACTTTATCTCTTCCAGCAGAGCAAATGTTGGACAATGTTAGCGAGGGGCCACAATGAAGAGATCCTCAGTGCTGCTGTCAGATGCGGCTCAGTAACAGGTTGACGAGACGCACAGCTGGCGTTGTTCTCACTGCTCTGACACACACCACACATCATTGGAGCTGACACACCAAAGGGGGAGACCATCTCCGAGCATCACCTCAGGTCTGCTAAAGATGTCTGCCCTTCTCCTCGTCCCTCTTTTTTCCCAAACCGGTGCATTCTTCGGAGGGGAGTTGTTTGGGAATTTGTTTCTCTTTTCTAAAGCAGAGACAAAAGCGTAGGATAAATGACCAGGCAGAGAAAAGACCAGCGCCTTGCTGGGGAGAAAGGGAAGGGTCTAATCTAATTTAGTTAGAGGAGGATATGTGTGTGTGTGTGTGTGTGTGTGTGCGTGTGTGTGTGTGTGTGCACATGCGTGGCTGCGATGCACAGTGTGAGGGGACTGTGGGAATGGGACAGGAGGGCCGCACCATTCAATGGAGCCTCCAGAGCCAGAAGCAGTGGGGAGTCTCCCCCAGACGCGCTGATTCCAGGCCGGCCACTCAAAGAGGGATTAGACCAGAGAAGGCCTTCCTGATTAGCAATTCACACTCAAGTGCCCCCACGAGGACCCCCGTAATAATATTGCCATCAGCGTCCTTCACTGACGCAAGACGCAATAAAATGTTTACCCTCTTCGTCTTCTTTTTCGGACTTTTTCTCCTCGTCCGCTAATCGCTCTCATGTTTGTCAGAACTTTGCAGAAAAGTCTCCCAAAAAAAAAAAAACACAGATCTCTGCTGGGTGACTTTCTGAGACAAAAATGCAAGACTGTTTTTGGTTCATAGCTGCTGATCCCCCCTCCTCCTCTCCCTCCTCTTCCTCCTCCTCCTCCTCATCTCTTTGCTGTTAAACGACCACCACATGAAAGCGTATGATGTAAGAACACTGAACTAATATTGCAGCTCCAAAGCCGCCTCAACCCAGATGTTATTGGACTCGCTTTAAAAAACAAAATCATTACAACACTGTTTATTGCAGATTGGCTGTCAGCCTCCACGGCTATAAAACTGCTTATAATTATACTAATCTACTCTATAAACACTCGAAAGGTCACAATAACGCTGAGACTTCCTCTTATCAACCGCGCCGCACAATGGCGGAGGTCACGGGGTTAACCTTCAGCTGGTGGGACTCTCTCCATAATAAGACGTGTGAAACAAAACACATTCAAATGAAGCAAAGTGAAAAGAAGAGCGCGGCGAATTAGCGCTCATTAATAACTCACTTTATTGAACTATTTAAACCATACGAGCAAAGAATACTGCGGGCTTTGATGTTGACAGGCCTCTTCAATAATTAATCGCTTGATTCAAATGCGTTTCCTCAAAACGTCTGACCCTTTACGAAAACTGGTTCTGCTATTAGGCTCACGCATTTCAAACAAGGCAGGAAAACAGCGAGTGTAATATAAAACAGAGCTATCTGTGCCAGCAGATGTGAAACGCCCTCTTCTGCTTTAATTTTCTCCATAAAAGTTCTGCACAGTCCACGCTCGCATGCTCTCCCGTCATCTTTTTCCCCGACGAGAGAGAAAATAACAGATTATGTTGATAAATAGGATCATCCTGAGCTAAATGCTGAATGTGTGCGATCAGGAGGGAGAACAGGATCCTTGGACAATGTGCGGGGCATGCGGACAAATAGTCTCACCTCCAGCTGAGTGTGTTGTTTCTTCTCATTGTGCCGTCTGAAAGAGAAGAGGAGGGCCTTGGTTAAGAAGATTATAGCCCTACCCCACCCGTACGTTTAATCAACATGCCCTTTCAGCGCCGCCAACAATACCAAACATGTCTAAAACGTCCCCCGTTTTTCTCCCATAGCATACCTCACATGTTGGAACAGCATGCCAGGCATCTAACCACAGCAATTAGGAGAAAGAGTACTCTTACTGATGCAGAGGGGGAGTGAGCAAATCAGGCTCCCCATCAAAGGAGCGGTGGCGTCATTTCCACAAATGTCACCATCATAGTGGCGTGTTTGATAGCCATCTAATTTTTCAGGCTACGCAAAACAAAAAAATGCATTCGCTCCGACTCATTTTTCACTGATCAAAATTCCCTAAAGAAGCCGAGGAGCTTTGCTTCCTCACCCTTGGTTTCTTTCATCCATGGTTAAATATGTAAATAAAATGTCTAAAGTCATTCTTCAAAGGGGAACAAAAGAAAAAAGGGGGCTGAGGGAAAAGACAGCCATAAAATTCCTGCCATTCTCCATAACATTAGCCAGAGGGGGGCCAGCTTCCAGCCAGAGCCTAGCAGCAGGGGAGCCAGCTCGCTCCATAGAATCACACATCGCAAATCCCACACACAAAAAAATAAAATATCTTTTCAGCTTCAGCCATCAAAGGGCCCCCTCCTTTCACTTTATTAGTTACAGAATTATCTCACAGTTGCTGATTTCTCAGAGATGGAGCTGCGCTGCTTTTCTTTCGCCGCGCTGTTATGGTTGCAGAGATGAGATAAAGTTGCTGCTGCATGTGTGTGTGTGCGTGTGTGTGCATGTGTGTGTTATGCACATGTGTGAGTAGGAATAAGCTATAGGAGGGGGGTTTGTATATGAAACAGAGGGTGGTAGACAGGAAAAAAAATCATAAAAGACACGGTAGAGAAGCTGCTGAGGGTACAGATGCTAAAGAGTGAGCAGGCCTGCTTCCTCCTCCTCCTCCTTTTCTTCTCCGTTTCAAAGAGATATCATCATGACCGGCAAAAATATCATGAAAGAGAGGGAGGACAGAACAAAGGCGATGAATTACAACAAAAAACCAGTGGGCTGTGTCTTCTTATTAGACTGTGTGACAGTATTATCTTGTCAGCTTCATTACACCAGAGGCAGCAGTAATAAGGGCAGATATGTGCTCTAAAACATGCCAGACACAGCTCGCTGAAAGCCGTATGATCAGAAAATGGAGAGCAGATTGGGCCCTGGTTCTGGGAATCCATTGATATGATGTTATTCTTCTTCACATTAAAGCTGCCCTCTCTTTTGTTCCTCTCCTGCACGTCAGATACATAATAATGGTCCGTGTCAGCTGCTGTGCGTGGCCTAGTGAGGGGTCAGGATGGATGAAATGCGTTCTGCTTATGCATCTGGGCCTTCTGCACAAAAGAAAGTGGGTGACACGACATTACAGACTCCTATTTCAAAGAAGAAGGCATCAGCAGAACCGCAAACAAACTCAGTCATAAGTTTCCTCTCAGAATTAGGTGATATAATTTCAGTCAAACCTCTTCAAACATCACCAGCTGCATGTGTGATATCTGAGAGGCACATGTGCTGCATAGGAGGAGGGTATTGTGTTCAGGAGCGTGTATTCATACCCTATATTTATGCTCCTGCTCCACACACACACTGAGCACTAACAGCTGAAATGCCACTGCGGAGATATGCTGTGCTTAAACCACTTAGGCACGCTGGTGCCAGGTTTCTCATCTTGCCCCAACACATTTCTGAAATACTTTAAAAGCACTTTAGTGACTCTTGTAAAAGGAAAAAAAAGTACTAAAAGTGCTCCTGTTTACTCGTGATCAGTGTTTCAGCCTTGATGAAGACCACCGCCCGGGTTAGAGCGTAAATCTTAGCGCCACAAACTTTTTACAAGGTAACGTGAGCGAGGTCTGGAGGATCTCACCCGCATGAAAAAAGAGCAGAGAGCCTCATGACCAGATAGTGTGCTGCACTATCAAGCTCCTCCATGAGGAAACGGACATGAAGATGGAGTTCCCATCACTGGAACAACAACTCAGGCTGCAAGTTTACTCATGCACTTAATTACAGCAGTCTCTGTGTGTGTGTGCGTGTTAATAAGTCATATTCAGTTTATTTTACAGCCTCTGTCTTCTGTCCTCTGACTCTCTGACTCTCTGCAGGAGCTGTTTCACTTTAACAGGCTCATAAAAGACCCTCCATCCTCCACTCAGTGTCTTAACTCCTCATCCTGTGCAGGTCACAGGGGGCCGGAGCCCGTCACACACAGGAGGCAGGATCTACTCTGGAAGGGTTTATGACGGGACGTTAACATTCATGTAACACATTTAAACTCATGGAGGGTCATTTCTGCAAACCTACACCCATCTGCACTCAACCAGCCTGGAGAAAAAGCTTTAACGTGCAATTACAGTGGATGATGATAAAACAGCAGCAGACGCTAAAGTGTCTGAAGGACTCCGTTCTGTTCAGCCCTCTCTGTTAAACGTGTTGTAAAGTTTATTCATTTTTTATGAGGAAAGTCTTTATGTCTAATATTTTCTGATTTATCGCCCAGTTCAGACTGTGTGGGGAGTCTGATAACAGAGAACAGACTCTGCAGTGAAACTACACCAACACTTTGGAAATATTCATCCTTAAATTAGAGCTTATTGAGAACGAATGATCGCGACAAGAATCTAATGTGATGTGTCTACAAAGGCAGCTCGACATTCACAAAAACAACTTTAGTATTAAATCAAATAAAGTTTTGCACATGAAGAGTTTTGCATGATTTGAAATGTTCATAAAACATTCCTGGGTTTTTAAATAGTCAGATAAGATTCATTTCAGGACATGTTAGTGTTATGCAGCTGGTGGATTAATAACTGGTTGTTGTAAAGTGTATAATGGATTAACAGTGGTAAAAATAATGAGAAATTTCAGATAATTCTGATTGACAGGGACCCTGGAATACTATTAGTGGTGGGGGTTAATGTGATTATTTTTCATGTGATCTTAAATCTCTAAAGCAGCACAGTGCATGTGCATATCCAGGTGTTACAGGTGAGCACAGTCCAGGTTATTAAAACAAGCTCCTATTGGCCTGACCGTAAAGTAATGGACTGCAAGGTGAATTTTGCAATAACTCAAGTTTTACACAAAATACTGCTAACAACTCTCTTTTTTTAACAGAATAAATCAGCTGTTTTAATCCGAGTCGGAGTCTAAAAAATTACGGTGGCCCTGAAGTGCAAAACACAAAATACGAAATAAAATAAGAAAAAAGCAACATAAACGTCTGATGGTAAAGGTGGACAAGAGCAGAAAAAAAGCCTCTGCAAACAGATAATCCTGCGTTTTAAATCAACACATTAAAGCAGCTATTATTTCTGATTAAAAAGACGGACAGTTCATTCAACCAATCGGTGACAGTCACACCACCCATGT
Organism: Xyrichtys novacula; assembly: GCA_962446985.1. NCBI lineage: Eukaryota > Metazoa > Chordata > Actinopteri > Labriformes > Labridae > Xyrichtys > Xyrichtys novacula. The sequence continues at coordinate 2,518,997 of OY660875.1, forward strand.
GACTCCTGTCGCTGTATCCGCCTTTCCAGTAAGATGTTAAAGTTCTGTTTAACGATTTGTTTGTTTTTGTTAATGATTGTTGTAGTTTGTGATTTGATTTCTTGTTTAATGATTTTGTAAATCTGTTATTGTGTTTTGTGATCAGTAGTTTTGATTTCTTATCCGTCTTTTGTGTGTTTTATTATTTGTTGTAGTTTTTTGTTTTGTTTTATTTTGGGATTTGTCTATTTGTGTTTTCTAATTTATTTATTGTGCTTTTTTTTAAGGTTTTGTTTTGCACTTTAGGGCCACCATACAAATTCCACTTGTGCGATTATAAAATGACACTCACTTTACAGAAAATATTGTTTTCACTTCATAAATGTCTTGTCTTTTTCTATAAATATTGAACAACTCTTACTCTTGGGTGTTTTTTAATTCTTTAACATTTTTATGGTGAAATTGTCGCTTTTATTCAAAGATGATCTGAGCATTAATGTTTAAGTCCTGCTGTATATCTCTGGAGGACAGCATCATCTGTTTTCATGCATGTTTTATCATGTCTCACTGGGCGGTGAGTTTATTTTTACAGTTTCTCTCACATAAATTAAGATATGTTTTATTTTTAAATAGGTTTAATATGAGGAAGGATGACTGCATAATCAGGAGTCTAAACTATAAACTTAATGTCTGCAAACTGTATTCATGCTTTATTTCCTCATTGATCTGGTGTTTCACAAATAAATGGGATTAATTTTCTAGAAAGGCTCATCAGCTTCTCATGTGGAGTTTTAACATCATTAGGTTGTGGTGCGTCCTCTGAGCCACATTGTGCCCCATTTCGGTGTTGTTCCTCCTAAAAACGTGTCTCTGTCCTGCTTTAGCTGAAGTTTGAGGTTGAGCACAAACAAACAGAGAAAGAGAAGGAAGTTTGCTGTGAGCCTTTGAAACTGCTGTAATGAACAAGCTGTTCCGCACGATTTGAAAATAATCCGCGTGTCAGTGTCATCTTTCTTATGCAAAGTAGCTGTCTTTGAAGGCGGATCTTTTGGCAGGTTAGACCGGGACGGAGGCTCCGACCAGCTCAGACGAGCGCTGCCACCAAACGCACCAACAGCCTGCAGACGGGAGGAGCATAATCCTGCCTCTCTGGAACATTTTCACTCTTTAAACCCGGGATTTTTTATCGGAATAATTCTGCTGACTCCCCTAAATGTTTCCTGAGCAGCGTTTCCCTCTGCAGAAAGGAGCGGAGGAAAAGCATTTTGGTTGTTTTACCAAGTTTTCTTCGCGCAAAGACTGAGTCCGCTCCGCTGCACAGACAGACAGACAGACACCCCGGAAAAGTGACATGAAACGTGAGGACCGAGAAGTGAGGCTCAATCAGGAGACACGCAGGGGAGCTGACGATCATTCATTTTTCATCTGTGTTGACTGATAGGCGCGGAGGAAAAGGCAGAAGAAGTAGATCCAACACTTTAGCCATGAAGTGAGCGCATGAAAGCATGGACCTGAACGCACGCTACTTCAAGAGAGGAGACGATTCCGGACTGCTTTTGGATTTATGTTTTTGTTCAACTTTGTCAGCCAAAAATGAGGAGACGGTGGTCTTATAACAGATAGTTCTGTAAGTTTGCGGTCTCTCTCTCTCACACACTGACACAGGCAGGTTTGGACAGTCAGAGGAACTTGTTTGTTGTGGTTTCAGGGAACATTTGGCCTATTTTTCATTGTATCAAGAGGAGAGGATGTGTTCAAGTGTTAAAGTGAGACTCATCTGTGTGCTGCTGGTCCTGTGGAGCGATGGCGGCTCAGCCATCAGCTCTATAGACCCCGACTGGTCAGGAGAGGGGAGATGTCAACAGATCACCATCACTCAGTGCAAGGACATCGGCTACAACATGACTCGGATGCCGAACCTGATGGGCCACGATGACCAAAAAGAGGCAGCGATGAAGCTGCAGGAGTTTGCGACTCTGATCCAGTTCGGATGCCACAGTCATCTGAAATTCTTCCTGTGTTCGCTGTACGCTCCCATGTGCACCGAGCAGGTGTCCAACCCCATCCCGGCGTGCAGGGTGATGTGTGAGCAGGTCAAGCTGAAATGCTCGCCCGTCCTGGAGCATTTTAACTTCCCCTGGCCCGACTCCCTGGACTGCTCACGGCTGCCGACCAAAAACGACCCGAACAATCTGTGCATGGAGGCGCCCAACAACGGCTCCGACGAGCCTCCCAAAGTCTCCCACACCCAGCCTCCAGATTTCAGGCCACAGAGGCCTCTGAGCGGGCAGGACCTGCACCTGAAGGACACCGGCAGCAAGCAGGCTTGTAGCAACCCGGGGAAGTTCCACTTTGTGGAGAAAAGCGAGTCATGTGCCCCTAAATGCTACCCTAAAGTGGACGTTTACTGGAGTCAGGGCGATAAGCAGTTCTCGCTGGTGTGGATGGCCATCTGGTCCATCCTCTGCTTCGTCTCCAGCGCCTTCACCGTGCTCACCTTCCTCATAGACCCACAGCGCTTCAAATACCCCGAGAGGCCGATCATCTTCCTCTCCATGTCGTACTGTGTTTACTCTGTGGGCTACCTCATCCGACTCTTCGTGGGAGCCGACAGAATAGCCTGCGACAGAGACAATGGGGTCCAGTATGTGATCCAGGAGGGTCTGGAGAGCACCGGCTGCACCATTGTGTTCCTCATCCTGTATTACTTCGGCATGGCCAGCTCCCTCTGGTGGGTTATCCTGACCCTCACATGGTTCCTGGCTGCCGGGAAGAAGTGGGGTCACGAGGCCATCGAGGCTAACAGTAGCTACTTCCACCTGGCGGCGTGGGCCATCCCGGCCGTGAAGACCATCATGATCCTGGTGATGCGGAAGGTGGCCGGGGACGAGCTGACAGGGGTCTGCTATGTGGGCAGCATGGATGTCAAAGCTCTGACCGGCTTCGTGCTGATCCCCCTCTCCTGCTACCTTATTATCGGCACTTCCTTCCTGCTGTCCGGCTTCGTCGCCCTCTTCCACATCCGCAAGGTCATGAAAACGGAAGGTGAGAACACAGACAAGTTAGAGAAGCTGATGGTCCGCATCGGGGTCTTCTCCGTGCTCTACACCGTCCCCGCCACCTGCGTCATCGCCTGCTACTTCTACGAGAGGCTCAACATGGACTACTGGCGCATCCTGGCAGTGGAGCAGAAGTGCGTGGAGGGCAGCGGGCCGGAGTCGGACGAGTGTGTCATGAAGTCGTCCATCCCCGCTGTGGAGATCTTCATGGTGAAAATCTTCATGCTGCTGGTGGTGGGCATCACTAGCGGCATGTGGATCTGGACCTCAAAGACGCTGCAGTCGTGGCAGAATGTGTTCAGCAGGAAGCTGAAGAAGAGGACAAGGAGGAAGGCTGCCAGTGTGTTCACCAGCAGCAGGCCTTACATCAAACCTCACCCGTCTCTCAAAGGCCACAGCACCAAGTACGAGCCCACACGGCCTCCTCCGACATGCGTATGAGCTGGCTCTCTTTGTATGAACCCCCAAATACTTGTAAAGCCCTTACCTAAACGAGACTTTGTAATCAGAGTGCCCTCAAAAGACTCAAGGTTCATGTTTTATTTATGCAAACTGCATTGAAGATCATGCAACGTGGCTTTTTTGTATCTTGAGCCATCTCATGCAACAAGAGCTGCCTTTGTTTGAGACAAAAATCTGCTACTCCTGGATTCACTTATCCTATTGAGGAACTTGGTAGGGAGAAAAAAATCGTATTGTTCCCAAGACAAAAAGAGTGGAATAAACCATTTGGATGTGCCATGGGGTTACTTGAATAATGTGCAATAGATGTTTTTTTTTTTTTCTTTTTTTCCTCGCAGGCAGAAAAAGAGACACTTGTACTGTTAGTGACAGATTACAGACAATGAAAGGAGCCCGTAGACAATGGAGGCAAATGGTCAGAGAGATGAGTGTTGTGTTTGGAGGCTTTTTAATGGAAATGGAGGCGGTGTCATATATGTTTGAACTGGAGTGAGAGCAGCTGTTGAAAAGCGCTCAGGACCTTCGCCGAACCGGCCATTGTGAGGCAAATCCTTCGCCATAAATTAATCAAGCACTCGTTATTGAAAACTTATTTGTACACGCGGTTGTTTTATTCTTTGCTGTTTTATAGCACAAGGGAACGTTTGTATATATTTCTAAAAAAAAAAAAAAAAATTGAGATTTTTATAGAAAAATTAATAAAACGTTCTAGTTTTAAATGTTTGCAAAGGAGCGGTGGTGTTTTCAAACTGTGTCTTGTCCGTGTCTCCTCTTCCTCTGAGTGTTTGTCTCATGCAGGTTTTAAAACGTCATAAAATCATGAAGCATAACTGTGAATGAGAGAGATGGGTTTAGATTTGGACATACAGAGCAGCTTTAAAAAGTCACTGCAAGAGAGAAATGACAACAAATCAATTGCACTTTTACCTCTTTTAAAAAAAAAGCCTGATGTGTCTGATGTGTGTGTGGAAAGAGTACAAACAGAGCAGCTGTGTGTATTTCTGTCTCTGATTTTAAGGCTCCATAAGGAAAAAATGCAACTTATACTTTTGTTAGCATACAGAGGAGTGCAGCAAAGGTGACTTCAGCAAATTTAGCAAAAGTACCATAAGGTAAAAGATAAACCTCCAGCAAATGTCAGAGCTACTTCTACAAAGGCAGGAGTTTTTTTAAGGGTCATATCTCACCATCGCTGTGACTGTGTGAAATATTTGGAAGTTGCACGCTTCAGCATCACTTTTTAATGTTTTTTTTTGTAAAAGTTGACTGTTGCTGCAGCTTAAGGTCTTCTAAAGATACAGAAATGAGTTTACAGAGGACCGGTCCAATCATGTATTTAGATATCTATGTATAAAAGAGGGGATCAAAATGATTTTTATTCCTGCAGTAAAAGTTTGAGAACCACTAAAAGCCTAAATTAATGACTCTTTCTTCATATTGAATGATAAGGTGACACTGTAATGTGTTTACATCAGCTTAGATTAATGCAGAAGTGGTTTTAAAATATCTCCAATCAAAATCTCATTCTTAGTTTGGGTGTAAAATTTCTAATTTTCAAAAATTCAATTTCAGCATTTTTGCAAAGTTGGTCAAAATGTTCATGTACAGTTTAAAGCTCAAAATTAACTCCATAAAGTCGTCTTTATCTGACCAATCATTTAAAAACCTGCTTATAGTTTTAATATTGACTTCCTGCTTTTATGTGAGGTGCTTTTGTAAAGTGTAAACCCCAGCTGAGGAGGATACACTATTTTATTTTGGTCCTTTCTGCTCCTGCTCCACCTCTCCCTCTCTCTCCCTCTCCATCTCTGGCTGTGTTGCATGTGTCGGTGCGCATGAATGAAGGGGTTATACAATAATCCAGCTCTCATTCAGGACAGGATTAGACCGTTTGAAGGGTTTGACTTTGAAGGGAGGATCGCTGCAAAGCAAAAAATACTGAATATCTGTCATCTCTTCTCTTCTTATCAGCGGGGCATGATGACATTTCTAAAGACACATCTGGCCTGGATTTGAAGTGGTTACATATTGACTGAAGCGGGTTTTTCAAAAGAGAATAGGCCATGTGGTATGGTGGGATGCTCCGGGGTTCAATGATCCTTTCACTGTCAACAGTTCAAGTTGTGTCTTGAATCAAAGCAGCAGCAATTAACTTTGGCAACATGTGCGTAGAGTATTTTAACGATCAGAGACACACGTGCAGGAATTTGGAGGAAGTTATCATTTGAAAAAAAAACCTGAAGAAGCTTCAGGTTTGGAGTACAGGCCTTTCTTTATCTGCCACACTTTCAAACCTTTTTTCAGAGTTTAAACCTCTGGTAGAGAATCCTCTCTGGTCTAATAAAGTTTCAGAAAGTGTAGTAATGCTTTCTCCTCCAGGGCATTCAAGTTCCAGCGTCAGCCCAACCCGTTTTAACAGTCAAAAGCACATGACTCACAACCTTTATGTGGCTGAATCAAAGTCAGCCAGTGTCTATTGATACTGTGAGTCGCAAAAAAAGGTGCGAGTGCTTCTGAGAGCTTCAGCAGAGGCCACCTGGATAACAGCCCCCGAGGTGTCTGGGAAGGCTGTAAATATAAATGACAGTTACCACCCCCCTCCAGGGCTTCTTCAGCCAAGCAGGCTGCACTTCTCTTCTTCTGCTCGCTTCAAAGGGGAAAATCCTGCTCTGAGCAAGGGCAAAGTACTGCTGGCAAGAAAGTTTCTGCTTTTTTTTGTTTTTTTTTCTCTTTGGAAATCACACTCCACTGTACGTCTGCATGTATGGTCGAATTAAAGCGTTTTAAAGTGAAGATTTCATGTCATCTGATCGCCGCGGAGAGTCAAACATCTTTGGTCTGGTGTTTTGTTCGTGATTAGAAGTCAGTCTTTTTTAGGAGGGGATTCCCGCCACAGCCATGTGACTCAGGCTGATGAATCTCAGACCCACACATGTGTAAACTCCACCGGGACGAATGCTGTCACATCATCACACTCCTCCACTCCCTGCCTCTCCTTCCTTCCTTCTGCTGTGCCATGCAGGAGATAGCAGTGTGAGCGCTGGCGTGTGATGTGTTAAAAAACAGAGAGGGGTAGTCATCAAACCGCTGATGATTACTCGGTTTAATTTAATGTGACCGTTTCCTCAGCTTTTCACACTCTGTAATGGAGCTGATGTTTCATGTCTTTGTGACTGTAGTGGTATTAAAAACACGGATAAAAGAGCGTCGAGGCCTCCTCAGAAAACACAACCGTCACATGACTTCTCGACGTTGTCTCCTGTTTTTCGCGAGCGCTCGTAAAGTCCTCTGACACAGTGACATAAATCAAGTTGTGGGGATGAGTGGCGGCTGAGACAGCTCCTCTTTGATCAGGCTTGGTGGAGACGCCCCATGTCCTCATCCTCAGCTGCTCCAGCAGCACCTGTTTACTAGTTCAGGCCTGTCTGTTTGCAAAGCAGTGCTTAGCCTCCCCAATGTCACAGACTCATACATGACGCACACAAGACAACATACACACAAAGGAATTCACCAGGTGCTCTGGGGCAGGTGGGTTTATTCCACCTTCCTGTTTTTGGCATGTTTTCCTCTAAAGAAGCTCCTTTTGAGATATTTCTGCCTCCAGAGTAGAAAAAGAGTCCATGCATCTCGACAAATGAAGCTTTGTTTTTGTATCATGGAGTAAGAGTATTGTTGAAGACAAAAGTTTGCAAAGAGAGCTGCCAGTTTCGGAGGCCTGAATGTTATCAGAGAAAGCAATGAAAGCCGCCTTTCATCCCTGAAGTTCTGCCGGTTCATAAATCCAGAGTTCTGAAGGACCCGGGTTGAAGGGGGTGTGGGTGGGCTTCATGTTCTGAACTGATCTATACAGCAGAGAATCTGGGCCAATGGGAGTCTACAGTATATGTGCCAAAGCTGCAGACACACGTGCTGTGGAGGCAGTCGTTCCCAGTCACTGCTGAAGGTGAGAGTAATTACATTAAAAAAACAGCAACAATGAGTCCTCTGCCTGCGAGGCGGGGGCAGGGCACTTTTTTTAAACGCATAATGAAGCGCCTCGCAGGCCCTCTGCTGATCAAACAAGTGTTTGATAGTGGCTTTGGTTTGAAAGAGGGCTGAATATGTTTATTTGCATGTGGAGAAGTGAGTGACTTTGAGGTGGAGATCAGGCAGATTAGTGTTAACTGACAGAGACCTGTGCAAACAGACACTCCCCCTGCATACAAGCGGGGCACTTCCTCCCAGGACTAGTTAGGCTGAATACAACATCAGACGGAGCAGAGCGCCGCTGCAGCTCCTGCTAATTTTCAGACATTGTTCTTTTCATGCCAGCCTCCTCCCCTAAGCCCGTCTCTGCTTTTTTTCACAGATTTTGTTAGGCTTGTTAGGCTCGGAGCATGTGAAAGCACGCACATCCAGAGCTGGCAAAGCGTGTGAGAAATGAGCAAACCAATAAAATATATCAGGGATGACTATCCGGAGTGATGCATTTATTGGCAGTAAAAAACTGTCCAAACTCTGGGACATAAATAAAGGTGAGCGGGGATTTTCAGCAGGTAAAATCAGGACATTAAATCTCATTTTTAATTTAACCTGAACACAACAAGCAGCTTCTCTTTCCCAAACTCAACTTAACCTTTTAATCCATCAGATTAAATTTAGCACACAAGTCCGACAGTTTTCACACAAAAGCATAAAGGCAACTATTTGTGCACACATACATGTTCTTCTTCTACATTTTGCATATTAAAAGGATATTCCGGCGTGAATTTAAGTCATGGTCAAACACACCGTAACACAGAGTTAGACATTCCCCCCAGAGATGAATGTTGCCGACCGCTTGCTTCTCTAGTTATACCAACTTTAGTAACGATCGCAGGATAGAAATACAGAGAGTCACGCGCTCAACCAAAACGCCACTCTATAGCCACAAATAATGCTCAGAACAGCACCTAACTTCATCAACAGAACATATAGGGTCACAGCCAGAGTACTAGACACCAAACATCTTTTTAACTTTGACTAATTTCTTTAGCAAAGAGACTAAACACAACTCACCTACTCTCTTCCAGCAGCTGCTTGTTTGTAGCGGGACCTCGACCAATCCATCATAAACTACAGCGGGGTGACGCAGCTCAAGGAAGAACATTTATGATCATTTCTTTATCATTTCCTTCAAAGAATAATCATCATATTAATCATTTTCACTGCAGACATGGTAGTTCTTCTGCCTTTGTGTCTCGGTCTGATTACATTTCCATGAAGTAATGACCATAAATGTTCTTCCTTGAGCTGCGAAACTCTGCTGCACTCAGTGATCGACTCGTCAGGAGTCCCTCATAAAAAAGCGGCTGCTGGAAGAGAGTAGGTGAGTTGTGTTTAGTCTCTTTGCTAAAGAAATGAGTCAAAGTTAAAAAGATGTTTGGTGTCTAGTACTATGGCTGTGACCCTATATGTCCCGTTGATGAAGTTAGGTGCTGTTCTGAGCATTATTTGTGGCTATAGAGTGGCGTTTTGGTTGAGATTTGTTTATGGCTCCTCAGACCGTAGTGTATTGCTATCGTGCGATCGTTACTGAAGTTGGTATAACTAGAGAAGCAAGAGGTCGGCAACATTTATCTCTCAACGGGGTGTCTGACTCAGTGTTACGGTGTGTTTTGACCCCAAATTAATTTTACAACGTATGTGCTGGTTGTTGCTCTGTGCTTCTGTAGAAATGTGGTGGTACAAAATATAATGAGAGGAAATTATCTGAATTCCCCTTTTCACTTCCCTCAAACTCTAATTAACACATAAACTTTGGGTCTTTTGAAACAAAGGTTTCATATTTTCTTTAAACAGTTCATGCTTCAAATGTAGCATTTTGTTTTCTATTCCTATAAAACATGTAGAAATGCCGCCAAGCTAAGACAACCAGCTGCTCAAGGTAGTCATGTATGAAGGGAACAGGAAGAATAATTCCTCATTTTTCATTTTCCTCCAAAATTCAAGCTTTTAACTTCACAATGGAGCTGGATGTACATGTGTTCCCCAGTAAAAATGACATCCAAAACAACACTGCCAGATGAAAGTGGGAGATTTTGTGAGTAAATCTGTCACCCGTGAGCTGCCGTGTGACTCAGAAGGCGAAGATTGTGCGGTTAGAAGGATGTGAGGAGTGCGGCGTCAGCTGGAAGCAAGGTTTTTTCGCCATAGTGATTTAGCTGCAGACTCTAATCTGCCACCTTCCTAATCCACACAGCAAAGAGCGCCGGTCGTTTTAAAACAGCAGAAACACAGGAGTCGGGGCGACATCTCACACGGACACACAAACCAACAGTCCTCACGTTGTTGCTCCAGAAAATGAATGCTCTTAATGTGAAAGCACCTCCTCTTATTACCTGCATCTCTACTGTATGTGTGTGTGTGTGTGTGTCAGTGTGCCCCTTGGTGTTTTTCAGCGGTGTTTTGATGCGACAGTGACAGGATTGATGGTGGAGTGGTGAGAGCGAGCACAACAGGAGACTGTCTACATGTGTATATATCTGTGTGTGAGAGAGTTTACAGACAGTATAGGAGCTATAGAGGGAGAGAGATGCAGGAAGCAGGATGATGATGGATCTGGCAGGGCTCATGAGCACCGCTGGGAGAAAATGCCTGTGGTTCAAAGACACTCTCAGAAAACTTAACAAAGAAAGATGGCACAGAGGGAGAGGGACATGAAAGAGAACCACACAATCATGTCTCACATAAAGTTGGAGAAAACATCGTGGTCCTGCTGGCTGGAAACGCGGCATGAAGACATTTGACTATTTCTTTATAAACTCAGTGCAGTGGACAAGATAAAGCACTTAAATACTAATACAACGAACTATTCAGAGACTGACTTAAGTTAGGACTTTAGACAACCAAAGATCTTAATCATCTGTGACATACTGACTGACCACCTGACCTTTCTCTGCCCTCTGAGGGCTTATTTCTGATCAGCTCTTCATCAAAACAGTAAATATATGTAAGTTATAAATAATCTTAAACAAGCTGTAGTTAACGCTTTAAAGCTCCTATGGGGAACTTTTTTGTTTGTGTCAAATGTGGCGCCCCCTGTGGACAGATCCACCTTTGTTTATCGTGTCCTCTAAGGAACATTATAGTATACAAACCACCAGTCCTTCCCTGATGGTCTTTTTTGCTTTTAAATCCCAGGAAAAAAAACTTACAGGAGCTTTAAAAAGGAAATTCTGAGGTTAGGGTGAATCCAGAGGGGTGGTATAGGACCCCTGTATGGGTGCCTAAAAACTCCTCAAATATAATTGGTTGTTTACCTTTTTGGGGCGGGACTTGTGCATGTTAAAATCTGCTATTTGGCTACTAGAATCAATCTTGGTACTTTACTGGAGCACATTTCGTTTTTTATTTGCACTTTAACTTTTCTAACGGAGTTTCAAGGCTGCCACTCTGCTGCTGTACATTTTTAACTAAACTCTTTTTTTACATAGGATTTTAACATTTATGCAAAACCACAAGACCAGTGGTAAAGGAGGAGTGATATTAAGGAAAACTAAATAGATTTATTTGTGTTTGCACTAAGGCTGTAACGATTAGTCGAGGTCGACAAAAATCAATAATGAAAAAAGTCGACAATGAATTCCATCGTTGACTATTGTTGCCAAGCATGTTTTTTCCAGCAGAGTGAGGCATCTTACTTCATTACAATCTCTGCCTTGAGTCACACATAAGCAATAGCGTCTCCGTGGAGCGGTAGGGTATTCAAACATGGTGGCGCCAGCGTCCTAAACAGCAGCTACGAGTACGCGTTTAAAAACCTCTAAAGTTTGGGAACACTTTAGCTTAGATAAGGCGAAGATAACTTGCAAGGTTTGCGATTAGTCGGCTAATTATTTCAATAATCGGTGACTGGTCGACAACTAAAATAGTCGATAGTTGCAGCCCTAGTCTGCACACCGAGCAGCAACCTCTGTCATGAGAAATGAAGTAGATTTAGAAGTACTAAAAACTGTAGTTCCTTGAATGTCCACTTGAGGCTGTCTGGAAAAGCACCAGTAATCTCATACACACTCACTTATTCATTTATTTTAAATTTAGTCATTCATTCATGTTGCACACTTAAAGGATTGCACTAAAGACTACAGGAGCCAACCTTTCTGATATAAGACAACATAAACAATATTCAATGGATTAGATGTGAGAGTAACTTCACTCTTTGCAGGAACATAAATATGTCGGCCTGCATGGGTTGAAGCCAGAAGCTTCTAGTAAACTTGCAGGAATACAGAGACGGAGCAGTTTCCATAAATATCCACAGCACTGATAGAAGATGTGATTATGTGTCTTACTTTACAGTTTTTAAAGCCACCGATCACAATAACTGTCATAAATGCGTTTGATCTCCTTTTACAGATATGATTTAACCAAACTCTCCTTTAATAGAGGCGGTGTTTGACTGAAATACTAAAGTCAAGTACAAATACATCACTACTGTTCCTGGCTGGATGTTAAACAATCCACCACTAAAAAACAACACATACTGCAGATAAGAGAAGCTGAATATAGATGTTTTTTTTTTTGTCTGTGAACACACAAAGCCACAAACAAAACATCACACAGCGTCTGATTTCCATTTGCATATCCACAGCTGTCGTTTTCAGTCACTTTGGTATCAGAAAGTGAAATTCAAAGTCGTGTTTGTCAGCTTGTTTTTGTTCGATCATTCAGGTTTGGGCTGATTTCTCTTTGTAATCCACTCACAGTGTTCCTTTCTTTCCTTACCCATCAAGTAAATATAAACAGGCACGCACAACACAGAACATGTGTAGGTCTACAGCAGTCCAAGACAATGTCCTGTTTTGCTCCCTGTTTCCTTGAAACGGTGACAGGACTGGAAGTAATTTGGGATAAGTATAAAACATAAGATAAATGACCTACTGTTGGGGTTTTTTCAGACTGTATCTGATGGCCGTACATGTGTTTCTTTTGGGCAATCAGGCTGTAGCACGGCAGGAGAATCTAGGTTTCCTGGATATGTTGGTGGCGGGCCAGATTGTCTGGTCCTGATAATAGTAATGGGAGTGATGGCAGCAGCAGCTTATCTGCACAGAGAAGGGGTCAGGACCCAGTTATCTGGCCTGAGTGGAAAATAGCGTCCCACTTAAAGCGATCGTTACATGACAACCAAATTGATCAATGCTGTCCAGCTGCTGACTTTGTTTTCCCGGCAACTTGTTTGTCATTTCCAGAGCATTTGATGTTCGACACGATGAAGCTGCTAGATGTTAGTTCATGTGAGTAAACATGTCGACAGTTGAATAAAATCCATTTGTGTAGTGAGTAATGATGGGTTAGGAAAGTTTCCAAACTTTGTGCTTTAGAAACAGATGTGAGGATAGTCAGGATTTATACCGCAGAATAAAAACATGATTGTAGTCCATAAAACAGCCGTCATAAGAACAAGACATGCCTCAGCAAAAGTCATATCATCACAGCCTCTGGTGAAGGGTGTTCCTCTGAAGCATGCAAACTATGTGTCTGCACATTTACTGCACAACACCTGCACAGCACAGACCAACCTTCATAATACAGTGTATCACAGGCCAGAATGGCTGACTTGGAAACGACGACCTAAATTTAGTGCCGCGTTTGATCACCGCCTCGGGTCATGGAAAACACTTTGAACCAACATGGCGAAATTTCACAAAACATCATAAAGACAAGCCTCTGTTCTCCTCTCTTCAAAGGGGAGAAAGGAGCGGCGCTGCACACAACTAAATGTTCTATTAAGCAGGAAACACATGACTCCACGGAGATGGGGTTTGAAGTGATGGCTGGAGCTGCACGTGGCGAGTTATCCTCACAGACATTACCCGGAGTTTGCTCATGTGCTCCATGTCGTGTGCCCGTTTGTCATGTCTCTACAGTAGATCATAATCAGATTTATGAACATTAGTGGATAGACACAGGAGTCATTTTGAAGACAGAGCTGGAATCAAATCAAAAGCAAAATAATAAGAACCAAGTCAGATTAATAAAACTGGAATTAACAGGATCAGATTTAAAGCGTGCAAAAAACGAACTGGAACGTTAATCAAGGTTATTCAAACCAAGTATAAAAAAGGGAAAACTAAGTGGACACTATCAAAGCTCAGTAATCCCAAATCCTTTCTTTGGTTTACTGTAGAGGCCAAGCCGACGCTTAAAGCCACTGAAGCGCTGCGACCCAGATTAACTAATTGATGCTTATTGAATGAAAGTCCATTTTGAATTGCTTTGCTGAACACACTGTGTGTTTATTTCACTTCTTTCAGCAACAAAAACAGAACGAAACCGACAAAAACAACATGATCCAGACACATTCACTGCAGCAACATTTGCGCATTTAAAAAAACTGTTTCCCCTTCGGGCTGAGCACCTGTCTAGGCAATAAGGTTCCTACCTTATATAGAAAAATACCACATCCCCATGTAAACAGTGATATCACAATTTCATCTAGGGGTGTCCCGATACGAAATTGATAACAGATATCGGTCCAATATCAGCCAAAAAACAAATATCAGATTATATCGGCCTGCATCTAAATTCTCCAGCATGCAGAGCCCACGTGATCACAACAACAGTGTGTACTAAGATACTAACAAAGCAGCAAGTAGAAGGAGTGATGTCGGCCATGTGGCTGTATTTTTTTTTCATTGAAGTCCGAAAAAGATATTGCAGCTGACTGAAAAACTTGTCATGCACAATTTCATGCCAACACTGGATCAATATCAGTATCGGTCAATAATGAAGGCTACAATATTGAATCGGTATTGAGATCGGTATCAGATCGGAAGTCAAAAAGTTGTATCAGGGCACCTCTTTCATTTTCATAATATCTGCTCCTACATAAATAGTCTCCTCCAGACCGCAGCCTGAGAGTCTTGTCCACCTGTGACCCTCTGCCAAACCAGGAAGTGCTGTCCCCCTACAAAAAAGGTAAACCAAAATAAAAGTGTGTGTTTGCATGATTTATACTCAACATGAACTAAAACAGAACAAACTATGTGTGTGTTAATTGTGTGACTGGCTGCAGAAATGGTGTCGTGAACTGATGAGGTGAGATGAGCTTGTGAATCACCAGATAGGGTTACCATATTCTGAATCCCCAAAAGAGGACACTAAATTTTGAGTGTTTTTTAGGTCGGGTTGAGTGTTTTTTTATGCACTTCTAACTCAGGTAGTACACGCTACAAAAACTCAAAACTTCCATACAAAACCCGACATTTGAAGGGTCTTATAAACTCCCCCCGACAAGGACAGACAGCCCCCAAAAATAGAGGACATTTCCGGGTAAAAGGACTGAGTGAACTGACTTTAAAGTGGAGGCAGGAGTTCTTCATGTGCGCTGATGAGGTGTTGTTTAACCCTGTGGATTCAGTCTCTCTGCTCTGAATGCAGAGAGGGGCTGGAGGCAGGTCAGAGCAGGTCAGAGAGGACAGCTCCAGCCTCTCATGTGAGCCGGACGCTTTAGAGGACCACTGCAAGGGGCACTGAGTCAGTTCATTGATATTCAAGGATTTGACCCGCTGACAACAGGGATGTCACCGAGGTTAAGACAGCCGTGCCTCTCCTCATTGTGCCCGACCGAAAAGCCAAAGAGTCCCCTCGGCCCCTCCCCCTCCAGCCCGTCTCTGTGCGGTTGTCATGGAGAGCAAATCAGTCCGGCAGCAGTATGTCACACTCATGTGGGCACATTTTCTCTTTCTTCCCTTCTTTCTTTTCTTCCTCTGACTTTCTATCGTGCTGCTTCACCGAGGGGGCCGCCAAAGAGAGCTTTCTGTCCGCTGACAATGCCCGGGGTGTCATGGACATCCTCATACATATACAGTGAAAACCCAGCGGCTCCTCTTCCAAAAACACATGGCAACAGATAGATTTCCTCTCTTTTGTGGGATCTGAGCGGGTGTTTTGCATCCAAAGTCATGTCAGGTCCAAATAAACGCCAATCATATTTCCCCCGCGCTTTTGTTCAGGTGACACTTCATGCCAAGTAAACGTTTGTCATGTGTGTTATGATTATGAGCCGTATTGTATCCTTACAGCAGTCTGCAGACCACAGCGATGTTCAAACTCGCTGATAAGAGCACAAATCCATCAACGGAAATTAATGAGCATCGGTTTTCATAACCTTACTGTGTTTTCTAATAAAAATCACTTGACTGATGTCTGGCGCTGAGGTGTCTTGTTGTCACACAAATATGTTCCTAAAGCCAATGTCAAGGAGATTAGGCTGAAGGGAAAATTGCAGCTGTATTTTTCAGCACGGCGCTGGCGAGTCGCCGCTCTCAGGTGATGGGGCATGTCTGTGCTTCACCCCATCTGAACCTGACGGCTGCTGCGGTTGGCGCTGTAATTACGGAGGTTAGGTATAAATCACAGAGCAAGAGGGCGAGCGATGGAGAAAGTGGGGAGAGAAAGAGAGAGAGAGAGAGAGAGGAAGGAGTGCACCCTCAGGGCCGGAGGAGGGCCTGACACTGAGAAACACACTGTTCCCTCCTCAAGACTCCCCTCAGCGGTCCCCCATTCGACTTTCCTCCTCTCTTTTTTTCTCAACACAAAAACACACTCTCAGTCTTTCTCTTCTTCCTGTCTCTGTGGTAGTCCGACTATACTGGGTCCTTTACTGGTCCCGAGGGCTCCTGATTACACCGCACTCCTTCATCCTGCACACATTAAAGCAGCAACACCAGACCACAGGAAACAGGGGCTGTGGATGTGGATGTGGACCTCTGCGACTCCTCTTGTTTTCACGTCTCTCTGAGGGGAGAAATTAAAGAGTCCCGACTAAAGGTGTCAAAATAAGAGTCTCCGTAAATCTATCAACTTTTTATTTGGGTGCAGACTCCTCCTGAGTTTCTTGGAGAGAGATGTGTAATATTTCTTTTCACAGTTGTGCATCAGTAGCACTGCAACGTCTGGTTCGTGTCTATAGTAGAGCATAAATTAGTGTCTTTAAAAAGTCCTAAAAGTGTCTTTAATCAAGGAAAGGTGTTTTCTTTTTCTTGAATTCATACAACCATGATGACCTCCACACCTGCAGGTGTCACTGTTTGGCTCATAAGCTGAGGAATAACTGAAAGAGAAAGAAAGCTGCAAGAAGTGCTAGCGGTGCAGTTCCATGAGTGTCCACTTGAGGCTGTGAACACTCAAGACACATAATAGCCATTTAAAAAAATGACTTTCACTTGTATTCTTGGAGTATTTACTGTATATGGTGACTTAAAGCTCCTGTAAAAAGTTTTTTGTCCACAGGGGGGCGCAAAAAGCAACACAGAGGGAAAGTTTCTCATAGGATCTTTAAGTGATGAAGTTTTGTGATGCCACTCTTCTGCATCTTTAATCTTGATTCTACTCAAAGATACTGTCCTGCACCGGCTGCAGAGCACTGATTAGATTTTTTCATCTAGAATAACAGCATCACAATTTCAATCTGTGCGTGATGTGAATCTTGACTTCATGCCCACTAAGAAACCCCTGTACTTATGATAACTAAGAAGGAAATCTACACTGTAGAGAAGGAGAACAGGATACAGGAGATCTGAAGCAGCAGAAGCTCCAACACGCCAGACTAACAGCTCTTATTAGGAGTAAAAATCACAGTCTTGTTTCCTACATTCCCAGTAACTTTGCAGCATGCTCCTTTAAAAGGACATCTTCACTGTGATTTATTCAAAGCTCTCAGAGGACGTTAAACCACAATGTTTACCAGCTGAGAAGAACAAAACATGAAAACTGTGACTAAAACAACAAAAAAGTGGACAGAGTTTGTACATGTCCTCTATCTGGATCTACACATGGAAGTGTTTTCTGATCTGAAACCTTTTTATCCGCCGTGAAATGAAAACGGATTTTTGCTGAGTTATCTTGTCAGCAGACAAAAGTTTACATAAGGCTTGTTTATCGAGTCGACAGAAACTCCTCTGGGAAACTTCTGAAGACCAGAAAGACTTGGTCAGCGGTTGAGGAAAACAATGTGGTCGTTGTCATGGTAACGATAATAACCACATGCTGTGTTTGGGCAACAACCGGAGTCACGGTTAGAGGACACACATGTTGACTGCTGTCAACAAACAAGAGATAAACATTTTCATCTGTTTAAGTCTGACTTCAACATTTTAAAACATGAACTGTGACCCGAGGTTATTAATACGGACTGAAACCATCAAAACAAACAAGACTGGACGGTCAAAAACAGTTTGGTTAACTGAGATAAAAATGAGAACAAGACATGAAAACCACAGCTAACCAAAACCGGGAAGAGAAGATGACTTCACTGTTAATATGAGTACACAACACAACCGGATATCAGAGCTATTTTTGATCAGCAGATTGGATGAAAGAGTCGCCACGAGTGAAACTATAACTCCCAGGACTCCCCCTAGGGACTGGCTGCTGTATAGGTCCTAGGTTATTTAATGGTACAGGTGCAAAAACTTTCATAACACCCTAATTTCAAATTTCTACATGTGGCGAGATGAAGCGACACTAGGTACTATTTATAAACTGACAATGCCACCAAAGGTTATTTCACCCCTCAGAGATTTAACCATCTACTCACAGCTACGACCAGGATTATTAGACCACTGGGCAGAGACAGGTTAAAGCACAAAACTTTATTTTATAACAGTTCTTCTAAAAAAATCACAATAAAATAAAGAAAATAGAACTACCAAAATACCTGCAATAAACAATTATTACAAAATAACCCACATGAACAATAACCACACACAAAAAAAGGAAGAATAGCCAACACAACACGAACTGAACACAACAATTTGACCCACAAGAAAACTGAGGCTGCTAATAAAAGCTAAAACACACAAGAATTTCCGAAAATGGGCTACAGAGCCTGCAGCGCACCTCAACGCGCCCCTGCATGCCAGTCAAACCTGAGCCTCTTTAGCTGATGCGTGGCGGCCCACACCAAGAGCAGACCTTCCAGTGTAGAAGATTGAAAATGCCCGAAAGTACCTCACCCCCACAGCGTTAGAACAGCAGTGCTAGCTGTAGAGCCAAGGCCACATGGAAACCAAGACATATAAATACCTATAAGTTTGCAGCAGGGAACCACGGGCACATTTAAAGGGCAGACAATAGCTACTTACCCCAGGGAGAGAGAGATGTCACATACCAGGAGAGTCTCTTGCAGAACCACCTGTTCGCCTCCGCAGCAACCAGCCCCAGCCACACTACAACAGGCGGATAAAGTCACTGATTGCATAGAGCGTGTGCACACAATAAATCGGGATATAGCAAAAAAAATAAATAAAAAAATAAATAAAAATTTTAAAAAAAGGACTTTACCTGGACTGTAGATAAGTTAATGCACAGCCACAAAAGTGCCAAGACTCCCACACCAGAAAAGAGCCACCTGAAGGAGTGGACGAGAGCGGAAGAAGAGGCAGAGGAATAACACACACCTGTATGGATAGTATGGGATAGTATGGGTATCTATACAGGAGAGATAGAGAAATATACACTTTGTTCATCCCTGAAGGGAAATCCATTACTACAACTCACAAACAATAAAGACTGTTAAAATGGTTTAATTAAGATGTCCAATTCCACACTTAAGCCAGTTGTATCAGAGGTAGTTTGTGAAGGTGTGTCTGTCACACACACACACACATACACACAGTCACAGGCTGATTCTGGATGCACATTAAATATTTACTTTTTGACCAGCTGTTTGTGACCCACTTTTTGGCTGGGACCCACCAGTTGAGAACCACTGCCCTGAAATAGTCTTCTCAAACATTCAGACAAATCTACAAACAAGACAACTTTGGGTTGCTGTACCGTTTTTTAAATTCCCTACTTTTACCAAGAAGGCTCATTTTTTCCATAAACTGCAAGTCATCAAGCTAGCAAGCTAACGCGCTAACGCTAACTCGCTAATGCTAACGCTAACTCGCTAAAGCTAACTCGCTAGCGTTTGCGTTATGTCTATGTAGGGACTTTTTTCCTTCAACAAATGGCCGCCGGGGTTTGACTAGTTAATTCATTCATTGAGTGTTACAGGTGATTTATTGTTAAAGGTGATTTATTGTTCAAAAAAGAAGGAAAACTTACAGTCTAATAAAGATCCAGGTCCAAACTTTTGCCTTCAAATGAAAAGGTGATATGATGAAATGAGGGAGTTGAGTTATAAACGATCAACAGAGAATTATCAGAGCTCATTCAAATGCACTGTCTCTGAATACACTACCGGTGTTTTTAAATAACCCGCCAAAACATCCCGAAACCACACCCCCGGAAGTGACATACCCTTAAAAAAAAATCAAACCCTCAACAAATATATTTTGGCTACGACAATCCGCACAACTTCCTCAACTAAAGTTTACTTTTCATCTGAACATTTATAAACCATTGAACACAGCACATTGCAAATGACTGTTTACTTCATAGATATATATATATAAACGCTTAGATGGCTTACTCACGCTGATAGCAAATGGAGACCGACGTCCGCGCATGGCGGCCATCTTGCTATAGGCAGCTCGCCCACTCAACATTCCAGTCTACGGTGCATATAACATTTAAATAACCATAGATGGATTAAATTTGAACCGATTTTCAAACGGTTTGGTTTGTAACAAACCTCAGAGTTTTAGTTATGTTCCTGCATACTCAAGAATGATTTTAACCATGGATTTTCATAAATAAACATTAAGCAGATAGGTAGAGCAAATGCTGTAGGTCTACACACACAAGACAGTTATATTAAATCATTTATATACAAAACATTTAATCATTACATGTATATTAATAACAATTCTATGATAGGGATAACTATAAAAACATATAACAAAACATATATGTATTTATTTTCAATATAAATATTTGCCAAATGCTGCCATTTTAGATGTTTTTAACAAACCAAACAGTTAGGAAGTCAATAGCTGTCAAACAACTGTGCTTCATGATTCTCCACCATGAGCAAAACTCTTTACAGGTTTTATCAAGATACAGTGGGGAGGAAGAACTTCTTTTGACAGGCAGAAACCTCGAGCAGAACCAGACTGATGGTAGACAGTCATCTGCTGAGACTGTGCTGGGTTTAGAGGGAGATGGAGAAAGGAGAATATCAATAACTTAACTAACATTAGTAAGAGTGTTAAAACTGTGATACTAGTGCTGGAGAGCAAGAAGACGACCTACGAGCTCTACCACCCAGACCACTTCTAGAGACTTCAGGTCCACTTAGCAGGCTTGCATACTGACACCACTATGTTTTACTAAAGATATGATCAGACTCCTTAGAGGGTTAAAAAATATAACTTTATTTCTGTCTGCGGTAAAGATAAGTGCTGCAGGATCTTCACAGTTTTCACTTTAGAAAAGACAGACCATAAAAGCAGCACAAAGACCCGATGAGTCAGATCCACAACGTTACATGGAGGAAGTCTTTGACCCGGATCTTTTCAGACTTTTCCAAAGGGAGAGAGTCTTTTTAAGATCTTCAGACAAAACATCTAAAGAAGAGAGGAAACATCAAAATGAGTTAAATAAGTTCCTATAAACTTTTATCACTGTATAAAGTTGTGAGATTTATAGTGCGGTTATATAAAACTCTAAATTCAAAAGCTGCTGTTGTTAGTTTTAGTTTTATAATCATTGAGTTAGCTGCTTATTACACTTCATAAATACTGCTTTAATTATTCTGAAGGATTGCCATAAATCAATTTATTAGCATTAATTAATTCTAATGGATAATAAGTGAGTTTATATTAAGTGTTCTCACATCTTCTTACAAGCCCTAAAAGTAAAGTATCATTGGTTTTAGCCACAATACTCACTCAGTCCTTTAATATGTGTGGATACGGCTTTATTGGTCACTTGTTTTGTCTGACATTAGATCAGTTTGAGTCTTATAGTCTTGATTAATCAGTACATAGTCAGCAGTTATTGAAGGATGTGGTTGAAGCTCCTCTGAGGAGCCTGAAATAGAAGAAGCAGTCTTTTCTGATTGGCATTCAGCTGTACATTTCCTCTATCATCAGATCAGACGTCTCCCTTCTGTTGAACAAGCAATATCTCAAGCTGAAGGGAAAATCTATAGACTGTCACTGCGAAATCCACCGAGTCTGAATCATTTCATCCTTTGAGCTGAGAAAAAGAGTGAAACTGGGAGTCTGCCGCCGGTTGAATTAGGACATATGGAAATGAACATATCTCTGCAGCTGCAGCAGCAGCAGCAGCAGCACGGCTCTCCATCCATATCAGACAGAGATTTGGGCAAGGTCAAAGCTTTTCATGTACGGATAATGCTGCTAAGAAGACAATCAACACTTCTCATGGTGTTTAGAGCCAAAGACAATAATAGGACTTCCACTGATCCATCAAATCATTACCAAGAAGCTTTTAACAGGTTCCAAGGACCGTGGCTTACTTTTTGAATAAAATATAAACAAGGGAAAATATCAAACCCATTAATCTTTCATTAAGCTCGCCGGATAAAAAAGAATCGCTTAAAGTATCATTCGTTACCATCACTGCGAGTGCAAAAGCCCCCTGCTAACATCAAAGACTCCTCAAAGAAACCGAGCGGGAGAGAGTCAGTTAGCTGAATTTGGCTGAGAACCAGCTTGTGGTTGGCTTTTAATTTCCACACACTCATAATGGCACAGAGGAGGAAACAGGGACCCCGGTCTGTAATGGTTTTTGTGGCATCCGGGGACTTTTTTTCTTCATCTTCTTCTTCTTTCTTTCTCAGCAAACACTCCGATAAACAAAGTGCGGCTTTCGTTACGAGAGCGGAGGAGTCAGGCTGGATGTTGACAAAGGTTGAGGGCTCATCCTCTTCTTGCTCAAGTCTTTGTGTCATTGAAAGATCAGAGGCTTTTTCATGGTCAGAGGATGGGGACGCTTGCTGCTTTCAAAACACACACACACACACACTCGTGCAGCAGGAGGGGGAGTGGCTGGTGTGTTTTGTGAGAGCGATGTAGCAGCACTTTTTAGGAACAGACTTTGCTTTCTTTGCAGGGGTGGGGCATCTTGCAGCTATTTTGCAAACTCTGCAACAGATTATTTTAAAAGTTTTAATGCCGTTCATGTCATCGAGGATGCACCTAAATTCCCGCACAGCCGTTTTTGTGCATTTAACATGTAAAAGCTAAAAACGACAGACAGCTGGGCCTCAAATGAAACTCAATTCTGCTCTTGCTGACACCCCGTCTCTCAGTTAGATCTCCTGCTGTCATTTCTAAAGCACAAAAACAGCCTGCCAGTGATGCCAAGTAGGTTAATAACATGCAGTGGATTAAGGTTTTAGTCTAGCTCGGCATTGCTGCCATGCTAAGAAATTTGGATTTCGCAGCGACTGAAAACGACCTGTCTCTACGTCTTTCCCTGACCGGCTCTCCCTATGCAGAGGTGCATCCCCGTCAAAACACAATGACACATTCATTTCAGTCTCCAGTTCACAAAGCGGAGCCAAGGAGCCCTCGCTTCAGACTTCAGAGGCCCAGTATATTACATGAGTTAGTCATGGCTCATACTGAATTAAACATGGGAAGAAGAGTTTCTTTTTATCTACAGCCAAAGTACTAAATCTGACCACTGCAACCCATACTCGCCCTCTTCAAATCCCCCCTTTGATAGTGAAAGCGTAGGAGCTTCAAATGTACCAGTTGTCCTCATTTTCTAATGGGTTTTAGTCACAAACGCTGGTTGATGTTCGGAGCTAAAACGAAATTATACAAAGCTCTCTTGTTCCCCGCAGAGCGAATGTGTCATAGCTACATTTCGGAGGCTCTTTGAATCCTGTTTTTACTCTTTGTTTCCTGCACAGGTAGATTTAATCAAGCAACAGCAGGGCGACGGTTTCCCTCCAAATCATCCCTGTTAGGTGCAGTATTAATTACTGCGGACATGAAGAGGCAGGCTTTTGTGATCTCCCACTGCTCTCTGGAGTTGGATGATAGTTGGATAATGCTCTGTTTCC
Organism: Xyrichtys novacula; assembly: GCA_962446985.1. NCBI lineage: Eukaryota > Metazoa > Chordata > Actinopteri > Labriformes > Labridae > Xyrichtys > Xyrichtys novacula. The sequence goes on from OY660875.1 coordinate 2,542,451, forward strand.
TCTCAGAGATGTCACAGACGTGTGTTTTTCTGCTTGTGCGGGACTCATCTTTGCTGCTTTAGAGTTGTGATATTTTTGGACAAGCAAGGATGAAAGCCCGGGGTCCTGTGGCTAATGAGATACCGAGGCAGTGGGAATGATGGTTTTAATTACTGCCCAGGACTGGTCTAAAGGGGGTGATTGCTGAAGAGCATGCTGAGTGTCCTAGGTTGGGAGTTCAGACTGATGCCAGTCATGCTGTGCCTGGCTGCCTTTGATGCTCACTCCCCTCTGCTTTATTCCCACATTGTGCTTATTAGATCCTTTGCTGCTGATGCTTCACTGCACCTTTGTTCAAGCCAACGCTGCGGACAAAGAGAGGCAAAACCGCTGGGATTTCAACTTCAAACCCCCAGAAAGTTTCAGCGATGCAGTGGGCAACTTAATCTTTTGTGGAAATTAAATCTGCAGCTCCCCCGTCGTGCCGTGACTCTCTGGCACACAGGAGATGGATTAGGAGGTTTCTTGGTGGGGTGGGACTTTAAAGGGTTAATATCCAGCCATGTGTGTAAACTAAGAATATGAATAAGCTGAAGAAATGATGAGGACTAAACTGAGGAAGATCCCACCACCACCACCACGGTAGATTCAGAGGCAGGCTGCGAGTCCCGGTCTCCTCGGCTGCGCCCAGCAGGAGGCTGTTGCTACGTGTCTGCTGCTCTCTGTTCTCCTGCAGCCCAGCTGTGGACCAGCCCTTGTTGACTTTGCAGAGATCACATGGCATCCTCACCGTGGCCGGCTCTGAGGGGGCTCTGCCTCTGCAAAAACTCTGCTATGGTCAGCACAGGCCTCCTCCTCATCCTCCTCCTCATCCTCCTCCTGCTGCTGCTGTCTTTACCCCTCGCTGCTACCAAAGAAAAGGTAGAGCTCGATCGTGTTTGCACACCCTGAAGATACACACACACGTGTTAAAGAAGAGTTTGTCAAACATCTGCATTACTTTTCCAAACAGTGATGAGCCTCCACACTTTAAATCCTTGTTTGTTCCAGCTGACAAGTTCATGCCCATTAAATCAAACCTGACTCTCCTCAGGTTTCCTGTCTCTGTTTACATAAATAAGCTCCAACAAGTCAAGGCCACCAGCCAGACTGTTTTTATTTCTGCTATCAAATGAGCAGGAAGTGGTACTCTCCAAACAAATGAACCTGAATAAGACATGTCCTTGACGCCTGAGCCTGCAGGATGGAGCTGAATCACGTAGACACGGGTAATTGTTGAAGCATGCAGACCTGTGTGAAGTTCATCCTGGACCTTTAAAAGCCGTCTGGATGAGAAGAAAGCTGCTGTATCCAATCAAAGTTCAGCAGGTTTTGACTGAACTGTCACAAACCTGAACCTGACTGGGTTTGTGTGTAAGCGGGTCCCATTTATGGTGAAGTGACGAGGATCGAACCCCTGACCTTCCGGTTAAGAGACGACGACTCCACCAACCGACCCACTGCTGTGAAGAGGATGAAAAAGTTATAATTAAGTTGGTTTTGACTGAAAAACAGACAATTAAGACTCAATATGGAGAAGTCAGTATTACTATTGTTAACACTGACGATGATAAGAAAACTGTTAACAATAATATGAAATTAAATAGTTTAAGCTTTTTAGTAATATTTCAAATAATTAAGGTCTTTGTAATAAGCATTAATTAGTAGTTAATGAACCACTTATTTGATTTTATAAGATGCTTATAAACATTTATAAGTGTTATTAAAAGCATAAATAACACATTGTTTAATGCTTTTAGACACTTGGAGGCTCTTATTAGAATAAAAGTCATTAATACTAATAGAATGTTTATTGATACTGATGAGACCTAATAAGGGTTAATAAGCGATAAAAGAACATTATATTATTAGCTTTTAAGTTTGTAATATTGAATACAATTATGTTTAACTTTATTATAACTGTATAAGCCTTTTAAATAACACATATACATTTTTTATTGCTTAAAAACTAAAAGCACCTACTAGAAAAAAGACTGCTAACCATCTATTTACTTATTTATTTATTTACCACTAAAAGCGACAAAGATCAGGATTGAAATGTTCAGGATCATAAGTGGAACAATATTTCATAAAGATGAGTAAAATCTAATAGTCATTTATTTCTTAAAAGTGTTTTATTTGCAGTAATAAATATGTTAATTATGCTTTAATGAACAAATACGAACACTCACTAACGTTTATAAGCATCTTTATAAGTGGCTTAATAACTGTTAACTAATTCTAATTAAAGGACCTTAATCTAAAGTGTTCAGCCTTTATTTTAAGAAGTATTTTCAGTGTGTTTCTAAAAAGTTTAAACGTTTTACAAGTCCAGTTTTTCTCTTCATGAAATAGAAGTCAAGTCGAGCTTGTTATCCGTCCTCGGTCACTGTGACTTTCTGACTTATTTTACAGATTTTTACTGACTGATTTGTTGCTGAAACTTTATGTTGCTGGCGTACTCGGCCGGGTTTCCCCTGGTAAAAAGATTCCTGATTTCAGTGAGACTTACCCGGCTTAATAAAGATTTAATGTAATAAATAGATCCAGATTCCCAGCCCGACTCCACCCTTGTAAAGACAAACTCAAACTGATGAGTCTGATTCAGACCCCGAACATGAAAGAGAAAATCTGCTCTCCAAGTCCATGTTCAGGGTCACTCCGACCCACCAGCTCTTTTTATCTCCTTGTTCCCGGAGACTTTGTTTCCCAGAGGAAAAGTCGAAAAAGGACAAACAATCAACATGTCATCGGTGCCAAAGCTCAGCCTACAGTCTCTCACACTGACATATCGCTGATCAAATACAGATGTTTGATGACGCATAGATATAAAAACATGCTTTAATAGAACTTGTGTATAACTTGTGTTTACAAAGAAGTAAAAAAGCCACATATTCAGAACTGTTTTCTGAACCAGGCTGGAAACGTGCCTAACTCTGTGGTATAGTTTGCCATTTTAACATTACTTCAAGTTGGAACTCTAATGCTTTTGGAGCAACCCCCAAGTGGACACTCAAGGAACTGCAGTTTTTGCCTCATTTGTAGCTGTGGAAATTAGTATTCAGTATTTTATGTTTCATTCAACATGCATAAAAGAGTGTCATGCAAACCCAGAGTGAGTTTCTATATCAGGTGACGAGTTAAAATGGGAATTAAAAGACACAGAGCTGCAGAGAATCTGTCTTTCATTCAGAGGGGAGGTTATTTTTGGCTGAATCGAGTGAAAACAGGGTGCAGTTTGTGGTTTATCAATCATTTAGAGCAACAAATAGTCTCATCTATAAATGAGGAAGACTCTTAAATATTTGGGGGAGGAAACCCATCTCTTATTCCCTCAGTATCTGCTCAAAATGATCCTCCCTCTGTCTGATGGAGGACTGCTTTTGGGAGTGAGCCTCAATGAATTTGACAATACCCACCGTGCAGCACCGCTAACAAAGCCCAAGGAAAAGACACGGCGGGGTTTTCTGTCCTGATTATAAATAGAACACCGGTTTCTTTTAGATTCAAAATACTGTATGCACTGTGTGACTGCTTACTCTGCACAGGCTCAGAAACCCATGGTGCAATTGTGTGTGTGTCTGAGCCAGTGAGTGTGTTTGTCTGTGTGAGATGCGGCGCCTGCATCTTTTTAAGGGGGGAACACACTGATGCAGAGCAGATTAAGTTCCACGGCAGGAGAGAGAATAATCTAATTTTGCTAACCCGCTTACTGATATCATGGCGGAGTAGATCCTTATTATTCACAATCCCCTCTTGTTCTAGTTTTGCAACCAGGAGTTCAAGCTAAACGGGAGCACTGTGATTTATGTAAAACCAAAAGCTTTCATCATGATTTGTTTTTAGGGTTTCAGACTGAAGCATGTTCCTAATATCGATGCTGATGACACCCTCGGTCGTGACGATAATAAAGTGAGTATTTTGTGAAAGTGCGGACGGTTTGATACACTGACTGCGTTGCATGTTTCCTTTCATCAGCTCCGGGCCGCAGTATCTCACAGAGCATGATTAGCGTCAGCGTGGAATCCACACCGCTGGGGGCTGCAGGGCAAGCTTGAAGCCTGAAGCGCATTCATCAACGTCCCTGGCAGGGTGCACCTTTCTCAGCTTCACTCCGCTCAGCTTGCAGCCCTCTGCATGCCCATGTTTTCTGCTCTTTTCTTTCATTTTCTTTCTTTTTCTTCTTCCTTTGTTGTTTTTGAAGAGATAGCTCGGCCTTTGAAGAAAACTTTGAGAATAAAGCTTTTACTGCACTTGACAATTCATGCCATTTTATATTATTCAGTATTTTGACAACATAATATCACTATGAGGAGTGGTGTTGCATCTATATCACTTCACATGCTCCAAAATAAAGACACACAAGCTAAACGTGACTTTGCCTTTTATACCCCACAATCAAGCTTGATGACACTGATGTCCCTGCCTCCTTCTTCATCTCTCTTCAGTCTTCTCCAGCAGGTAAACAGTGACTGAAGCAGGTCCTAGCAGACTGGTCCCTCAGGTCTGAATCTGTAATCACTCTTAGATCTCAGACATGAAAGACTTGCGTACATCTTCCCAAAAAAAAAAAAAAAAAAATGCCTTCTGAGGTGCCAAGTTGTGCTTCAAATGGTAGGATGTTGAGAGGAGAAGAAAGTTGGGGAAGAAATAATAGCTTGTGATCAGACGCCTCTTATAAGGAGTGGGCAAGAGGATTTTTGTCTTTGTAAAAGCAATCAGAGCGATTTCTTAATCACCGTTTTTATCATTATCAGAAGTTAAACTTGCACATAAAGGTGTTTTTTAAGCTCCTTACCCAAACCCATTAAAAGGTCTTGCAGAGGGCTTGAAACGGGATCAGTTTAGTCATTATTTGAGGGGCAACAGGCTTCCCAAAAACTAACTCTTCATCATTTCTACCTTAAATGAAATAATCACAATTAAAACGTTATGAACTTTAAAGATTGAAAATAATCAGACTATTTGCCAAAGGTTAAGCCTTTTAATTTCTAAAAACTGGAATTATAATTAACCGTGTTACCTTGTGTCTGGGGCCTACACTGGCAAGAATACAAAACATCTTTGTCTTATGTTCATACTGTTATTGTGGTACACACACTGAACAAAGATCCCATAAGGTCAATCATCAGTTCACCAGTAAAGTAATAATTAATGTGCAAATATTTATATGTCTGTTTCTTTCTCAGTCTTGGATTTGAACAAGGGTTTGGCGATAGAGGCAGAGGGCCTTTCAGTGTCTGCTGTATATTTACTGTTGGAACTCTGCTGCCATCTCGTTGTCACAACTGAGACTGCGGGCAAATATTGGCTTGACACACAACGGCACCGATTAGAAGGTATCACTGCGCTTAAAAAATAGTTCTTGATGTTTTCGACTGATTTATTACTCTAGCAACCTTTGAATTACATAGTTTAATAAAAAATTGTGTGTAAGTGTGTTTTTTGTAAATATATATGACTTATGTAATCCAGAACGTGTTCGTTTTGTGTTGTTGCAGCCGTATTAATTCTCTAAGTGAAAAGGCCAACAAAGACTATGCAGCGGTTTTTTAATTAGTCATAGTGGACGCGCGTGTCGTGTTGAACTTCGACGTTGAAGTGTCTTAAAGAAACTTTCTTCAAAAGTAAGTAAACCGCTAAAACATTTCCTAGAACACATTTGATTATGCATAATTCATAACGTGTAAGATTGGACCGCTTTGTCTTAACATTTAAGACAACATTTTTTACGCTAGCGGTCCAATAAAACTGTAAAGTAACACCGTCTGAGTGGTTTTTGGCGAAATAAAAGAAAACGGTTAATAAATGTTATAAGTACCCCGTCTTGAGCCATACATTTTACTTTAATCGATGTTTTTTTTTATTTTTTATTTGGCACTTATCTTTTTTGCGTTAGGCTGTCACTGTCAGCTAAAATGGCCGTTTGTTGAGACATATGCGTTGACGCCATCTTGTCTGCTAAACTAGTAATACACAATGTTCATTTTACCTTTTTTTAATGTTTGAGAAGCAGTAACGATATTTCTGTGAGTTCAGATCCTTTTTGTAGTACATAAAAGTAAGTAAAGACTAACTTTTAATTTCTCTCGAGGCTCATTTGTCTTTTTTTAAAACTCGGTTTGCTTACTTATCGTTTAACTCGATATTAATTTATTAGTTTGGTTTCTTGTTCTTAGTATTGTGTTTTATTTGACTTGTTGGACAGAGCGGTACAGTTAAAGACTGTAAAAATGACCGGTCGGGCACGTTCAAGAGCAAGAGGCAGAGCACGTGGTCAGGAGATTTCAGCACCTGGAGCGGTAAGAGAAGACTTTATTACTTTAATATAGTTTTTAAATAAGATACCAGCAGGGCTCTCAAGTTTTGATCTAAGATTGGAGTGAGATTTTTATTTCTTTTTTTGGAGGGGGGACAAGGGTGAAGAGTGATCGAAGATAATGTATTAGCATAATAATCTAATAAATACACTGTCAGTTAATATTGACGGTCAAGAAATTGAGTTTGTGTCTTCTTTTAAGTACCGGGGTTTTTACTGGATGAAAACTTGTCTTTTAAAGGACATATTCAGCATGTTGTTAGAAAGCTGAAAGTTTTACTACAGAAACAAATCCTGTTTCTCTTTTAATGTTAAAAAGAGACTCGTGGAGTCGACATTCTTACCTCTTCTTGATTATGGTGATGTCTTATACATTAATGCCTCTGCCCAGAGTCTGAGATTTATAACAAATTGTGGATTTTTAACTCATCGCTGTACTTTACACTCCAAAGTCAGATGGACTTCTTCGAGTACTCGTCGGCTTGGTCATTGGTACGTTTTCATTTACAAAGGCATTCTTGGAAAAATTCCGGACTACCTCTCCTCCTATTAATCTGAGGATTACACAACCTGAGATATCATAGAAACTAAAGTGTCTGGTGTGATAACACAATGATAGGTCTGTTGGACAAGAGTAGATTTTAAGGTTGTTTTATTAATTTTTAAAGCTCTTGATGGTCGTGGTCCTTCTTATTTGTCTGATTTTACCGTATGAACCTAGTAGAGCCCTCAGGTCTTCAGGTCTTTTAATTGTTCCCAAAGTAAAAACTAAAACATGCGGTGAATCATCGTTCCAATATTACGGTCCCCATCTGTGGAACAGCCTACCTGCAGACCTGAGAGCGCCACCTACTGTTCATATTTTTAAAAGTAAACTAAAGACCGACCTTTTTAGTCTGGCTTTTAGTTAAGTTTTGTGTTAACCTTTTAATCTGCATTATGTAATTTTACCCTATTTTAGTCCCAGAGTAACTAATTTGTGTTTTATAACCTCTTTTTTTAGTTACTTTCTTTTATTGTTAGATTTTCAGACTGTTTTTATTTAATTAACTTTTAACGCTTTATCACCTTTATTTTATTTTATCATGATTTTATCGTTTTAGTCATGGATCCAGTGTTTCTTCATTTCTTTTAACTCAAGATAGCGTTTCCTCAGTCATCTGTGACAGGTTGAAGAGTCCTCACCTGATCTTTGTGCATCTGTGTGAGTGCTGTATGTGTTGAATGGGGGTTGGGAGGGTGGGCGGGGTTTGGTATTTGTATTTATTTTATTTCATTGTTTTTTAATATCCTGCTTGAATGGACAGCAGCTTTTTCTACATTATATGTATGAAAAGTGCTTTAAAAATAAAGTTTGGTTTATTGATCGATTGAGCAAAAAAAAGGGAATAGGGACTGAAACCCGGTTCTGTTGAAGATCTCATTCTGTGGAAATCAATAACAGTTGAGCGGACCGAGTCGCATGTGTCCCATGACTTATTATCCTGCATTAAAACACATTAAAATCAAATCACTGGGACAAAAACACACATCGCATCAGTCAGCTGCTTGTATGACTCGATGATCACTTTTAAACGCCAAGTAAAGATAGCAGCAACCTTCATTTTATTCGACACTATCCGACTTTGTATTCCCAACTTTATTCTTAACCGTCCACTAACTTAACTCCAACTCTTTTGTTTTCCCTGAAGAGCCAGGCCCGAGACCCCACTCCACCCGCTGAGGGGGAGCCCTCTGGGAGGGGGCGGCAGAAGGGCGCTCCCGGACCCTACCCTGCAGAAAGTACTGCCAAACACTCAGTCCAAAGATTAGTTTGAATAATATCTAATGGTTTTTAAAAATACTTTTACATCGCAGTAACACTGAGTACTTCTGAGTGTCTTGATTTTTCTCTATCAGCTCTTATGCAGATGTCAGCCGGGTTCAAGCAGGTGAAGCTGGGGGAAAGAGGCGGGCATCGCCGGGATTTTAATGATGCAGGGATCAACACGAGGCATACGATGGAGCACGTCAAGGAGTCAAAGATGGGTCAGTAATCCTGTTTGAAACCGGCACGGAGCGGATACAGGTTTTTCCTAAAGTTGTGTGTCCTCTTTTTCAGGAACATCTGGGCGTGTCATACCGTTGACAGCCAACTTCTTTCGGATCCTGTCCCGCCCTCAGTGGGTTCTGTATCAGTACCATGTGGATTTCAAACCGCCGATGGAGTCTCGCCGCCTCAGATCGGCTCTCCTTTTCCATCATGAGGAAACACTGGGCTCGACTCGAGTCTATGATGGCGCTACTCTTTTTTTGCCCCACAGATTACACAGCAAGGTGATCGAACGAGTCTGATGAGCTTTAAAAACCAACATTTCTGACAGCGCTCCTCCTACAGCTCGTTTTCTTCAGGCTGATGTTCATTTTTCATCGTACTTTGAATTTGATGTCCCTCAGATAAAAGTCGATTTTATTCAACAATGTCTTTCTTTGTGTTCAGGAAACCCTGCTCTACAGTGAGACGAGGCATGGAGAGAAGGTTCAGATAACCGTCACCTTGACAAACGAACTGCCTCCTACGTCTCCTGTGTGCCTCCAGTTTTACAACATCATTTTCAGAAGGTAAAACAAAGAAAACAAAAACAGAAGTGCACATCAAGTCCTGTCATCGAACCTCAAACCCAGAAGCTTCATGGCGGTCGATTTTCCTTGTGTTCCTACAGGATCCTGAGAATTCTCAATATGCAGCAGATTGGACGCAACTACTACAACCCCAGAGATCCTCTAGAGATCAAAAACCACAAGTTCGTTCAGCCGCCTCACTCCCAAACACAAACTAAACTTCTGAGACAGTATTTTTTTATATCACTGACCTCTGACCTTGTCCTTTAGCCTCACCATCTGGCCGGGTTACACCACCACCATCCTGCGTTACGAGTCGGCCATCATGCTGTGCACCGACGTGAGCCACAAGGTGCTGCGCAGTGAGACGGTCCTGGACTTCATGGTCAACCTGAGGCAGCAGTGTGGACCCCAGCGCTTCGCTGAGATCTGTGAGAAGGAGCTCGTTGGACTCATCGTCCTCACCAAGTATGACTCATGTTTTCTCACCGGTAAAACTGCGCCTAGAACCGTACACGCCAGCGCCACACCAGTGCTTCGATTTAGTGTGAAATAACCTCAAATGTTAAAGGTGGGGTAGTCAGGATCTGATGAAGTTCCAGTTTTTAGGAGAAATCTGCAGCAGGTCCAGCAGGAAGGTTACAGGGTCCCCAAGATCCCCAAGCGTCCCCCATCGTTTATGTTGACCCGGCTTTTTAGCTCTTGTCCGGTCTACCTCCGTTTTAAGCGCCCGTTATTCCTCCAGAGTCTCCGGTATTTACTTTGTTTTCTTGCTTGTGTCGGCAGTCGTGGCCAAAGGAGGATTCAGACAATTTTCCGAACTTTCTGGTTGGTTTCTACTGTCCGATATTGTAGCACGCTAACTTTGTTTGGGCTCCTGAACGACACGGGGGAGCAGCGTCTGCCTCACAACCAATCAGGTTAGAGGAGGTGGAGAACGGCTTTGTTTACAGTCAGAAAGAGCGGAGCGCTCTGAAAATGTTCAAATGTTGACGACACAGACAGAAGAGAACACAGAGATATCATTATATTATCAAATGTCATCAATAACTAATAACTATTGACTGATATTAGCCCTCTGGAGTCTGGGGTATAATTGGCCGTTTTTGATTTTACCTTTATATCTTCCCTTAAAAACTACTTACCTTACCTTACCTGGGTATCATTTTTTTAACACAACCTCCCCTGTGTGAATTTACAGTTATTTTATCATTTTTAAATACTGTATTAACACAATGGACCTAAATTCACACACAAAACATAAAATCAGAGTGGAAAAATAACTTTTTTTTTTTACTGTGAAAACCACAAATATGTGTGACGAAAACAAATGCAAAATTTTAACAAATAACAGTAATTTACCTCTATTTACATCAAAATGCAGGCAATGCTTCAGGCGTTTTTTGTGATTTTTTTCTGCCTTTGTTTGATTTGCCTGCATCTGTGGCTATGATGCTGATGGGCACAGGATGTAATTTGTGCAGCAACACAGTCCAAACTATTTTTATAACTTTGAATGCAAATTCACAGTGTCATAAATGGCACATTTCATTTGTCCCGCTCCAAAAAACAGTTTCTGTCCACCAAGACACAGAGGGCCACACCACAGGCCTGACACATCCATGGTGTGTCATTCCTCTGTTTGTCCACTTGGAGGCAGCGCTGGCACCTTTTTCTGCCCTTGTTTGGTTGGCCTGCAGGAACGTGATCTGCCCTCCTGCTCAGGGGAACGCCTGTTTTGTCCACGCCACAAAGCTGACACCCCAGCTCCACCATGAAGTCTTTGTGAGTCATGGGCTGTACCTGCTTCGTTTTGCACGTCTCACAGAGCAGGATGGTTGCGTTTGTCGTGGCAATGTCCAGGAAGTGCAGCAACACAGTCCTGTACCAGTGAGCAGTTCTTCTGTGGGTGGAGTAATATTGAATGAGCTGGTCTGACAGATCAACTCCACCCATATTTTTATTGTAGGCTGTGATTGGTGTGGGAATGGGGATGTCTCTCACAGCCCAGTGCCCATCTCCATCCTTGACTCTCCTCTGCACTGTCTCACCTGAAAATGCAGGATGGATGGTGGAGCACACAGACACCTCCCGTGTGTCCATCCACTTTACAAAAACCAGGGAGCCCTCTCTAATCCATCTCACTGATCCTCTTTTACTTTTTTTTTTGTGAGAGCATTTTCCCTCCCTCTGGGGCATCCTTTCCTGGTCTCTCTGTAGGTGCCACATGCTCCAAACTTCATCCTGGCCAGGTCCATGAAAAGTCTGGGGCTGGTGTAAAAATTGTCCATATAAATATGGTACCCAGTGCCAAGATAGGCTGGTCGAATGAGGTCCATGACCACATCATAAGACAGCCCGTTCTCACTAACAGTTTGAGCCTTTCCTGTATAAATACTGAAGCTGCAGGTGTAGCCACTGCTTGAGTCAGCCAAGACAAATAATTTTATACCCCATTTAGCCGGCCTGTCCTTCATGTACTGAGTCATGCCAGTTTTCGCCTTGGTTGCCACCATCCTCTCATCCACAGACAGCTCCCTCCTCGGGTGGTAATAAGCCTGGCAGGCATTGAGGATGTCATCGTAGAGAGGTCTGACTCTGAACAGTCTGTCATGGCCTGGTGTTCCCTTCTTTTTGTCATTCTTTACATCTTCTTCTGGATCACTAAGGTGGATATTCCAGAAGATTGACCTGAACCTGTCTCTGGACATGGTTTTGGATGGCATGGGCACAGACAAAAAGTGATTATATCTCCAGTAGTCTTGGAGACTTGGTAGCGACACTAACGACATATAAATAAGGAGACCAAAAAACTGCAGATCCTCCTTCTCCATGTCAGTCCAACTGTATTTTTTCCCTAATTCTTTATTTTTTGCTGCATGCTTGTTCGTGTTGCTGCAGATAGTTCTGACTGTGTCAGCGGCAAAAAACAGAAGAAAAAGGTCTTCTGGACTCTGGGGGGAATGTGGATCTACCTGGACCCCTGGTGGTCTCTGAGGCTGAAACCTGCTCACTGCTGGAGCTCTGTCAGCATCCTCCCCGGTCTTCCAGGGCTCGGAGCTCATGTGTGGCTCTGCTGCCTGCGCCGTTCCGTCCTCTGGGTGGTTCTCCGACTACGCACACACGTCAGAGGGTTCTCTGCCCTTCTCTCCTCCTCTCTCTCCTCCTCCAAAAGAAACGAGGGATCACCCGCTTCATCGTCAGAGTCCTCGTCCGGCTCATACTGTGACCCGGCTGTGTCTCCCTCAGCTTCCTCTTCCTCGAAGAAAAGCGCTAGCGCCCGCTCCACGTCCATCAAACGCCTCATTGTCACACAAAACAAAAATACAACTGCACTACACACTAAACTACACAGTACAACACACAACTACACCCAAATATTCACTCAAAATACGCTAAATGTCACAAATCACTCGATCTCAAAACTCACTATCGCTTTCGCCGTCTCTCTCTATCACCACCGCTACTCCCACAACTTTCTCCTCCCCTAGCAACCAAAACCCGCTCTTTGCCCTGTAACTTTTGATTGGTTGTTGTGATAAGGTTTTTACCGATAGGAGAGTTGTTATCGTGCATCTTTTTTGTTTTATTCTTTTCCGCTTTCAAGAACTTTCAGGAGCTTGTTTTCCTGTTTCTTACAGCACCCGTGTGACGAAAACGATCAGGGAAAAGTATGGCGTACATATTTCATTATAACTCTGGTTTTATTTGGTCTATCAACACAATAAAGTTTGAAGTCCACACCTTGGAGACAAGTTAAAACAAAGACTCAGCGAGGCTCCGTCTTGCAGCTACATCCGTTTAAATATGTCACATGATTTTGATGCTCAGGAGCGTCTATCGTCTCCAGAGGGTTGAAGCGTTTTTTGTTTATACGCCACAAAATAAGATGCTCCTTTAATCGATTCCTGCCTACCCCACCTTTAAGACTCGCGTGTTTCCGTCTTCTTTTAGGTACAACAACAAGACCTACAGGATCGACGAAATTGCGTGGGATCACACTCCCAAGAACACCTTCAAGAGGAACGACACAGACGTCAGCTTCAAGAGCTACTACAAGAGCGTAGGTGTCGACCTGTGGAGATAAAAATGACTCTGATTGAAAGAAGACAGCGGTTAACTCTGATCACTTACCTGTTCGTAGCAATACAACCTGGACATCACTGACGACAGCCAGGCGCTGCTGCTCAGCCGTCTGAAGAGGCTGGGTCCCGCTGGAGCTCCTCCACCCGGCCCGGCCTTGCTCATTCCAGAGTTCTGCTACCTCACAGGTGACTTCTTCTGTCGTGGCGACATGTGAAGCATGCAGCGCCGCTCACCTTACTGCTGATCGCTGCACGTTGTCTCAGCCTGTCCCCTCTCTCTCTCTCTCTCTCTCTCTCTCTCTCTCTCTCTCTGTTGTGTTTTCAGGCCTCACTGACAAGATGCGAGGCGACTTTACCGTCATGACTGAACTGAGCAAGCACACCAGACTGGGTCCGAGTGACAGGGAGGCCCGCCTCACCAGATTCACCTCAAATATTCAGAGGTAGGCGATCAGATGATGATGATCGGTGAGGAACCAGCCGTGTGTTTTTCCTGTTTTTTTTCCCCCCACTTTTATGTCCTTTTGGTTGCGTCTTTTTTCCTGTTTGCACCTGGAGGCAGAATAATCTGACTTTGATTTTAAATCCTTAAAATAATTCCACAGCGACAGTGAGGCCCAGAAAGAGTTGGATACGTGGGGGCTGCACTTTGATAAGTCGCTCCTGACGCTGAATGGCAGAATCCTCCCGGGGGAGAGGATTTTCCAGGGATCAAGATCGGTATAATGTGCTTTTGGTCGGGTACGTTTGCTCTGTTGAATTCATTAATTAGGGGATTAACATAATTATGTCTCTCACCTAGTACGAGTTCAATATGTACAGTGCTGACTGGTCCAAGGAGATGCGTGGGGTTCCTCTGATCGGCTCTCCTCCCCTGAACAACTGGTTCGTGTTTTACACCGCCCGCAACAAAAAGGAAACCAGCGCTTTCCTGGACAACCTCCACAGAGTCTCGAGTCCGCTCGGCATCCGCATGCAGAGACCTGTCATGTGAGTTTTAGCTTCAGAGTCCTCATCCAGTAAGAAGGTTTGTAGCACCATCCTGTGGTGAAAGGCGGGGACTGCATCTCCCCTGCGCTCACACACTAAAGGACCAGTTTGATTCTGAACTCAGTTTGACGAGTTTTCAAAGATTTCTCGTCCAAATTCAGGATCGAGTACGAGGATTATCAGGAGTCTCTGCTCAGAGCCCTGCAGCACAACGTGACACCTGACGCGCAGATGGTCAGTGAGCGGACGCACAAACCGGCGCCCATCTAACTCGAAGACAAGAGTCGCCCAGGTTTACTAACGCTGCCGTCTCTTCGTCAGGTCATGGTCGTCCTCCCCAACAACAGGAAGGACAAGTACGACAGCGTCAAGAAGTACCTTTGCGTGGAGTGCCCCGTTCCCAGCCAGTGCGTGGTTGCCCGCACCATCAGCAAGCCGAAGACGATCATGACCGTGGCGACCAAGATCGCTCTGCAGATGGCGTGCAAGATAGGAGGGGAGCTGTGGAGTGTGGAGATCCCCGTGAGTTGTTTTTGTTCTGAATTTAGTTTTAATTTGAAGGAGCCAAAAATACGACTGCATGACGTTTCCAAGTATTACTTCAACGCCACATTGAGATGGTGGAGGTCACGGGTTTGATCCCGCCCTAACCAGCAGAAATACAAGAAGAAGAGTTTTTATTTTCTGAGACATTTAAGCGACACTTTGGTAATTTGACTTGAATCTCGTCAAACTGATTTTTAACTTGTCTCGCCTCTTCGCAGCTCAAGCACCTGATGATCGTGGGCATCGACTGCTACCACGACATCTCTGCAGGGAAACGCTCCATCGGCGCTCTGGTGGCGAGTCTGAACGGCAGCATGAGCAGGTGAGTTTGAACAGCAGCTGTGATTCACTCGGTCTCCTCTCATTCTCGGCTGGTTGTTTCGAACAGGTGGTACTCCAAGTGTGTGCTGCAGCACAAAGGTCAGGAGATCATGGACGCGCTGAAGGTCGCTCTGAGCGGTGAGGGCGTTTTACGTTCTTCTCTCATGGTCTTGTTTACGTGTTAAAACACCTTTAGTGTGATCGTCATGTCTGTTAATTCGACAGGCGCGCTGAAGGACTACCTGAAGTTCAACAACTGCCTGCCTTCACGCATCATCGTGTACAGAGACGGCGTGGGAGACGGCCAGCTGCACAGCGTGGTCAACTACGAGATCTCTCAGATCCTGGAGTCCATCAAGTCCATGGGACACGACTACGTGTGAGTGGCTGACCGGTGCTGGAAGGTTCGGTCCGTAACAGTTTGGGCTGTTTTTGAAACCGACTGTTTGTCTTTTCTGCTCGTCGAAGGCCCAAGCTGTCTGTGGTGGTGGTCAAGAAGCGGGTCAGCACCAGGCTCTTTACCAAGCTCAACGGAGAACCAGCGAACCCTCCTCCCGGGACCATTGTGGACACAGAGATCACCCGTCCAGAGTGGTGCGTGTTTTTGTTGAACCCTAACACCTTTAATTATAGTTCAGACTAAATCGACTGAAAATAATCGAGTTTTTTTGTTTTTCAGGTACGACTTCTTCATCGTGAGTCAGGCTGTCCGCTGCGGGAGCGTCTCCCCGACTCACTACAACGTGATCTACGACACCAGCGGACTGAAGCCCGACCACATGCAGCGCCTCACCTACAAACTGTGCCACATGTACTACAACTGGCAGGTAGGTCCGCTCAGGATCAGACTTCAGTTTTCAGAGGAGTGAGATCTCCGGTGACGCTCCCGTTTCTTTTGCTTCTGCGCCACAGGGGACCATCCAAGTCCCCGCCCCCTGCCAGTACGCCCACAAGCTGGCCTTCCTGGTGGGTCAGAGCATCCACAGAGAGCCCAACGTGAAACTGGAGGACCTCCTCTTCTATCTGTGAGGGAGGATGAAGAAGCGTTCGTCTCTGACCTCTTCTCGGTTTAACCTGTTTGAAAGGTTTTCTTTAGTTTGAGTCCGAAGAGTCTGTGTATTAAATTACACAGTTTTTCAGTAGACCTACATTTAACCACCAAGAGGATGAAGATGATCAGGATTTAAAACATTTCAGTTAATTTTAGCTCGTTTTAAATGAGTTATCACATCAAGAGTCATAGTTTGGAGTGATTAGTAGACGTTTGTTTACTCTAGTGAGGAGTACATGTTCAGTAAAAACGGTCCTCTGTTTCTAAACGTTCGTAAAGTTCTAATAAAAGTTTGTGTTGCACATTATTTCTGCTCTTCTGAGTGAAAACACGTTCAAATGTTAGAAAATATCAAATTTATTTAGATTGTTGTTTTGTCTTTTGTTAGAAAAGATTGCACATGCACACCCACACAATAGTTTTTTTTTGTATCCATCAATATAGGCTGATAATTCTTATCATAAAGCTAGCACACAACTGCAGACTCTTTAAACAATATTGTCTTCAAGACACCATGGGGAAAGCTTGCACTGTCTGATTATAAAGTTAAATGTACAAAAAAGGCAGTTTGAAAATCAAGTATAAACATTTAAAAACAATTTTACAAATGGACAAAAAGTACAAAAAGAGCAACAGTCACTCAAAAATGAATCAAAGCAAACGTCTGAAGACGAAGAAGAAGAAGAAGACATGGTCCAGAAAGAGGAGAAAGATGGACGTCGGTGTAGCGCAGGGGGGTTTCATGGCTGTTGGCCGAGAGAGTATCAGAATGTTTTTGCATACATTCTTTTTTGGCAGTTTCAGTTCAACTCGTGTGTAGAAAAAATAGGCTAGATTCAATCTTTTTCAGTACAATGAGGATGAAATGGAAAAAAAAAAACTGAAGAAAGGTGGAAAGAAAGAAAAGAAAGAAAGGTGGACTGTTTCATTTCACGCACAAAGACGAACATCTGCACAATCCTTTTGGGCAGCTTTGAAAATACATTGGCTTTCAATTCATCATACATTCACTACTCTACATTAAGGTGTAGATATAGATATATAGATATAGATATATAGATTTATTGATATACAGTACTTTGTATCCTGCACCAACATCACTCGGGACACACTGAACAGGCATCACTGACAGATTGGCTTGAATGAACATGTTTCCGATCGAATAGGTCTGGGGTCGGACAGGTCGAGGTAGCCTTGTGTCTCACTGTCAAACCCTCTCGTCTCCTAGCGGTGCGCGTCATGGATCAGATGCAGTACAGTAACAGGACTCTGTTTGCTGATGCTTTATGACACAGTACGTCTGTTTCCTCGGTAGAGTAGTCGTGTTTTATCAGATGTGGAAAAAAAAACAGTGAAAAATAAATAAATTCTCTTTATTTTTTTTGCCCTTTTCTTTCTTTTCTAGAAGATTAAAAATAATTTTCTCTCTTTTTCGGGCTCGTCTGTTGACGGTTTACACGTAAAGCTCACGACAGTCACACGGTACCCTGCACACCACGAGTCAGGATGAACGTCTGCAAACGTCAGATCGACGACGTAAATGAAAAAAAAAAGCAGGCATGGAGACAGAGACTGCACGCTCTACTGGACTAAAAGTACGAACCATTGTGCGATAATAAGGCAAATACATGGAGGTTGGATCTACGAGGCATTTCCATTCAGGCTGATTCGACTGCAGAGACCCTGTGGTAGGTAAGTAGGTAGAGCATGTGCTTGTTTGGAGGCGTCTGACATGTCGGAGGGGAACACTTGGCTCTCTCACAGTAGTTAAAGTAGGACAGAGGAGGAGGAGTTAAATCTGCTGATTTGTCACAGTATACTGCACAGCGGCGCTGCGATGTTAAAATACTGCACGCTCCAGGTTCAGAGCTGAACCCATCATGTCTGAGAGGGAGTCAGTAGGAGGGAATGTGCTGAAGTAAAAGCATGCAGCAGATCAGGTCTCTCTGTCTGCGGTTATTAAACGGAGCCCTCAGTGTTTGACAGACATTCTGGTCAGACTCATTATTTGTGGTGTTTTTTAGCCCCGTCTCTCTCAGTCTACAGCCCAACGTCATCAGCCGGGAGACCTGGAGGTAAGAAACTCCTCTGCAGACTCCCCCCCCGAGGTCTGGAGACCTTAATATGAAATGTGATTAAAAATATGTCCTCAATACAAATATTCTAGTTTACAACAGATGTACAAGAATAAAGCGTTCGCCTGTTGACTGATCGTTTTAGGATGATGACACTCGGTGTTTTTATTTTACAGCGCCCAGTCTCTGCAATAGTTTCTTCCCTTTGGAGAGCAGTCCCTTTCTCTGATTGGAGGAGTACATGTCCAGTGGGGCCCTGATGGGGCTGCCGGGCCCCACGGTGGCAGGGCCGGAGCCGTGGATGTGCGGAGAGGCTGCTCTTCTGGGCGGAGCCGATTTTTCCATCGGAACCTAATGGGAGACCCGTAAGGGACAGTTGAGGGTGTTAAACAGACCAAGCGTCTCTGTCCCACCTCAGCCTCTACTCCCCTCCTTCTCTTTTAGTCCTTTCTGTCTCAGTAGGGCCACCATAGCTCTGAAGTCTACCCCCCTGGATGTTGTCCTCCCTCCCTCCTCCCTCCCATCATGTATCTTTGTTTTTGTTTTTGCTAATGGAGAAGCTACAGAAGCACAGAGTTAAAGCATGACATTGACTGACCTTCACACATCGATGTAAGGTGACAACATTTCCCAACAAAAGCGGGCAGTTTCTCACATAAACAGATACATTTGCATTTGGGGACACATCGGGACAAATTTATATCACAACCACGTTTGTCTGTCAAATATACTGGATATGGATTTTTACTGGTACAACTGGGTTACAGAGAAACTACCGGTCACTCCTCCTTCTCTGTAATCATGAGCTAAAAGGCTTTTTTCTTTTTTTTTAAAGAGGCTTTTTTCTGTCTGTTTCGTATCCAGATCAGTCTGCTGTGTTTGTTTTCTGAGTTTAAAGCGAGATGGCACAAGTATAGACGTTTCTGCTGCATCAGAAAAGGGTCACACTTTAGGAGAAGAACTGGAGGAAGACTGGATTAGAATGTGGAGGTGGATTCTTTCTATTGGCCAGCAGGGGGCGACTCCACTGTTTGCAAAAAGGAGTCCATGATAGAAAAACAAGCCTTCTTCCTCAGTGAGTGTTACTGTAGTTTGATTTCTCTCAGTTCAGTCTGAGGTTGATTTACTAAATTAGGGAGATAAAGTAAGGTGCTTTTGGACGAGTAAAAGTCTGAGTTCGAGAGACAAGTGTGGAGGTCACAGCAGCTTAATACAGTCTGTGACTCTCTTCTCTCGTTTTACTGTCAGGCTTTATCGGTTGTGTGTGTGACCAGCAGCAAATGATACAAACTTTAGGTCAAAACTGCAGCAACAGTTACCAAGTTCACTGACTCTCTGTTGTGTCTGACCTTTGTCTCGCTTTAAACCAGTAAGTTTGCCGTCTGATTGTTAACTTTGAGCTCTGAGAACTGTGTTTGTTTGTTTTTTTTAACATTTCAATTTTTCTTTGAATGAAAGAGAAAGTCTGAAAAAAGGAAACCTTAATTTAGAGACACGACACCAAAAACAATTTTTAGTCTTTCTTCCAAATTTTTTCTTTGCATAGTTTTTTCTTTGTTTTCTGGATTCAGGATTGCGCCGTGCTGCGCCGACAGAAGTCTGACTGCCTCTGCAGAGCCTTTCTCAGGGCGTTTCAACGATTACGGCCTTTTAGCTTCCCATGAATTACAGCAGGAGATTTATTGCAGGAGACGGACATTTTCATGTACAACACTCAGAGAAACAACTGAAGATACCGTACTTCTTGTCTAATGCATTGGCTGGGGGGTAACTGTCTCCTAGCGACAAACATCATCCAGTTTTTTTGGTGGAACAGAGAAGAGTCCTAAATCTAGCTAAAGACAGAGCAGCACTGAAGGAATGTCAGATATAGAAAGTCCACATGATGCATACCAGAAACTAAGGGGACCCATGTCATCTGCATTAGACGAGGGGAGCGTAATCGTGGTATCCTCAGTTGCTCACTTACGTGACGGAAACAGAGCCTTTAAGGTGTGAAATGAACACTCTTCTTCTGTTTTGCCGAGCGGGTGAGGAAAAGAAATAAAAACAAAATATGGTGATGGCATCTGGGTAAGATTTCACTGTGACAGTGGTAGATCAGAACATACAGGGAAAGAAAGAAAGAGTCATCTGATGACATCTATTCAGATTTCAACAATTGCATTATTTTCGTTCAACATAAAAATAACATATCACATATTTACAGTTAATAAACGTCTGAAATTACTCTTCTTCTCTGATGGCAACATAGGTTAAGTGACCTTTTGCGTGCTACTTTACAAGAAAGCAATTTACAAAAAAAACAAGGCGTTCAGGAGCGGATACAAAAAGTGGAACTACACTAGACTTATCTTTATATAAAATCTTCAAGAAGAAGTCGTCATGCATCTGGACTATAGAACATGCTGCGCTACAGACTACAGAGTTCATCATCATCATCATCATCTCTTAGTACAACAAAACTATTGACTCTATTAGAAATGATCAAACACAGAATATATTCATAAAGCATCTGTTCCGATGCTCGATAATGCATGTGCAAAAAGGTGTGTGAACAGCTTCTTCAAGACACGACAGAACAAGTAGAAAGTCTCCCTCTCTCTGTTTTTAGATACTCTCATTGAGAATGCTTTATGAATACAACATGTCCATGTATTTATTATACAATGCACAACCCCCCCACCCCCTTCACAGCAGTAAACATGAAAAATAAAAGTAACCTCTGTCAAGTATATAAGTCTTAAAGATTGATTTTTTCTTCATAGATCTCAGACATCTATTTATTTACAGTGTAATGCTCCAGAGTCAGAAATCACACACGCACGCACACACACACACATACACGCGCGCGCACAGACACCACACTAGAGGAGATAGAGGGAACTGAAAAGAGTTAATGGATGACAGAGGGCTAGTACTGCGAAGGAGCATGTACCCTTTTGGTCTTTATCCGTGCTGGAGTGTCCTGGGGGTATCGAGATGGTGAGTCCGTGAGAAAAACCTCTACATCATCAGGCACTTCTTCGAGAAAGTTGGAAGGTACGAGTCCCTTGTGTCCGTTGAGCTCGCCCTGAGGAGGAGACGAGAGCGGTGAGTCACTTTTTCACCGCGATGAAACCCCGAGTTCGATTATTTCAGCCTCTGATTTAGGAAGGCGCTTCGACGCTTCACAGAGACGCTGACAATACTCTCCCAGTATTCACTTCTTATTCAGACAGAATCAGACGATTGTTGATAAACAGATACCGACTCTTTGTAGAGGAAGGCCAAAATACCAAGAGAGCAAAAAAAGGAAACTAGCTGTCTCCTAATTCACAAAGCTTCCTCGTCTAATTCTTCAAATCCGGATGTTTTTGGAGCTTTTTCCCTAAAGTTCAGACGTGATCTCTGTAAAGTTTAAAGTTTTCAGCCCTTCAGAGAGCTCCGACAGCGAAAAACTGTTCGGAGGAGAGACGAGGACTTGTAAGGAGACTTAAGAGCTTCTCACAGAAAGTCTAAAACGGCGACATTTAAAGGTTCAAACGTGGAAGGAGACGTCGCACAGAAGTCGGAAAGAAACACTGAAATCTGCGTCTTATCATGAAACGGCTTTTTCTTCAGCTGCTTGGCTCACACTCTCATGTTACTTTTGGATATAATAAAAATGAATTCAGTCTATTCCATCAACATAAACAACATAAAAAAACTCCTTATAGCAGCTTTAAAACAGCAGGATAACGGCTCTTTCCATCATTTTGGAAATCATGTTTAATTTGTCAATCTAGCAGATTTTAGGTCCCGGGTCCCACACACCTGGGACAAAGAGAACCGAGACCTCCTCTGTCTTTAAATAAAGAGAGACAGACAAAGCTCCAGGGCTCCAAAGTCACAGAGCTACAAGACGCAGGGATTAACTCGGACAAACGGGCCCCAGGCGAGAACGATCACCCCGGGCCGCCTGAGGTGAACGTAAAGGTCGCCTCCTTCCTTCGTAAAGGTCAAAGAGAGAAACACTGCGGTCTTGTATGAAAATAAAACCGTTCGTGCAGACTCATCAGGCTCAAAGTGAGACCACCGAGAGCCTGGAGCACTAATGCCGACTCCCATGAGGGGACGCCGCCTTAAAGGAGACGGCTCAGCCAGAAGAGAAAACACACTTCAGAGGTTCAGTGTCTGCGAGACAACATGTCAGTCAGACATCATCTTAATCCTGGACTAAGACAGACCTCCATCAGGACCTGGTTGACCTACAGTAAGAACCCCCGTCTCTGAGATGGGAGCTAACCTTGAATATTTACATCTGGACCGGGTTCAGGGTTTTGGTGACGGGGGTATTTACTGAAAGTAAGAGGATGTGGTAGAAAATCTTCACTGGCGAGGACACGCTCATCTACCTTCAGTCAGGACAAAAGATCGCAGTGGAAATAAAACGTTGAGTACTCACGTAATAAAAGCCGTCTTCATCGATTTCACCAAAAACTGTGATGACATCTCCGGCACAGAAAGTCAGCTCAGCCTGTCAAAGAGGAGAAAACCTTCAGACGGGTCTGGTCTCTGGACTCCTGCTGATGTCTAAAGTCCAGACTTTACAGAACGTCACAGTTATTACTGGGGTCGGATGACTTTGAAATGCTGTGCTTCCTTCTCCAAATCACTGTGATGCATCTTAAACACCAGCGTCTTTTCATTCTTGTTTTTAAGGCGGACTGCTCCGAGTGTGGATGCATCAAATGTTGGATCATTGAAGACAGGATTGCAACACACGTGGCACATCTGTCCTTTGGGACTCTCAGGACAGCACAAACCAGACACAGCATATGTACGGGAGACAGGTGGACACAAGAGACCAAACCGAGGAGGGGAGATGCTGGCTCAGGCAATGCATGAGGGGCTGTGTCATGATCACCGTGGGGGGACAGGGGGCCGAGGCCCGTCACCCAGGCCCACCTCCTCGTTTGCAGTCTGACAAACGGGGGGAGGAAACACACAGACACAGCAGACAGTAGTGTACCCTCCTCACCCTCACTCACCTCCTCATTCAGTCTGTTGCCCTCATACTGTGTCGGTGGCAATGCCAATGGAGAGGTGAGAGTAAGTAAATGGGGGGAGGGCAAAAAAAATAAAACAACAGCACGGGAAAGTGATTCAATTCTCTGACTTACACAACGCTAACTCTAACCCCAACTATGAACAAACTCCCTGAATCAAAAATGAAGGACGAACACTTTAACATCATCTTAGAGTCTGAAAATAAAACACAACCAATCCTATCTGAGATTTAAATATCTGAGCTTTAAATATCTGCGCTTTAACCATGAAGCTGCAGCTGGGAGACATGAACTCAGCTGGGTGTCTGCCTGGCTGTGAAGGGGTTAAAAAAACCTGCTCACCAGCGCCACCTCTGTTTACTATTATTATTACACTGTATATCATTCAACCTGTACAAAAACAGAGGTTATGTTGGACTTGTCTTCTTTGTCATAGTCAGTGTTACTGATGTCTACTGTGTCCTGAACTACGAGGGTCTTTGCTGCTGCTGTTTTCCCTGCCTTGGCTTTCTGCAAATGCATGAGCAAATTAAGAGAGTACAAAAGAGGATTAGGGCTGCTGGAAATAAAAAATAAAAGGTCTGAAATATTATTATTATTATTATTATTATTATTATTATTATTATTATTATTATTGTTATCATTATTATTATTCTAAGAAAAAAAGTCAGAATTCTACGAGAAATTCAGAGAAAAAGTTCGAATTCTGAGGTTAAAGTCAGAATTCTGAGTTTATAAGGATAATTCTAAGAAAAATTATGAGAAATTCTAAGAGAAAAATCGAAATTCTGGGTTTCTGAGATTTCTGAGATTAAAGTCAGAATTCTGCGATTGAAATTTTGATTTTACTATGAGATTAAAAAATCGGAATTCTGAGATTAAAGTCGGAATTCTGACATTAAATTCGGAATTCTGAGATTAAAATTGGAATTCTGAGATTAAATTCGGAATTCTGAGATTAAAATTGGAATCCTGAGATTAAAGTTGGAATTCTGAGATTAAATTCGGAATTCTGAGATTAAAGTTGGAAATCCTGAAATTAAAGTCGGAATTCTGAGATTAAAGTCGGAATTCTGAGATTAAAGTCGGAATTCTGACTTGAATCTCTGGATAATAATAATTAAAAGAATTATATGTTGGATCTTTTTTTCCCCTCGTTGGCCCTTATCCTCTTCTGCGAGGGAGGTGCACTCTCCACTCATTACTTTTTGCCACATTCATTATCATTTGAGCTGAAGTGGTTCTGACTGAACTTAAATTAGGCCTGTTTGATATGAGAGTTTGTGTAAAGTGTTATAGTGATGATAAAAGCTGGTGGATCCAGGTCCAATAATCTCATCTCAGTTTTGTGTGTAGCAGCTCTTTTGTTGGTTTTGAACAAATAGACGAATCAGATATACTGAATTAAAACGCTGACACACCCTTTAAGCTTCTGTTAACATGGTGATGGTGACAGAAAACAATCAAGACAGTAAAAAGCCGGAGCTAAAAGAAGACAGTACCTCTACATCGACATTAGGCGAGCTCTCCCGAGGGTCATAGTCGTACAGAGCCACCATTCGCCGCGTCGACATTGGATACTGACGACCACTCCGCCTGTTCCTCTCTATGGAGAGACAAAGTCAGAAAACACTGAGCGATGGAGAGTATCTTTAACTATTTCAGAGTATTTTTGGGATTATTAGGAACAGTCATGCAAGTAGCTTTGACGGTAAACAGCTCTGTAGTTTGACTAGAGGAAAGTAAAAGTGAAGACGCTGATGGGGATTCAAAGATAAGTACAGATGATAAACAGTGAAGAAAAAGCAGAAAAACTTCTGACTGGACCACAGACCTCTTTTAGATTTTCTGGATCTGCGATTTATTGAGCGTCCATCTTTGAAACGGTCACAGTTGACTTCACAGGAAAGCAGAAGAAAAGGATTATAAGTGAGGAGAGCAGAAGAGAGGAGAACAGTCCTCAAAAAGATGGATCAGGGAAAAGAGACAGAAACCTCAGATGAAGATGAAGTCTCACCTAACTTCTCCACAGGAGTGTTGAGGGGCAGAAAACCCTGTTTTAGGAGCTGACCCATCATGTCGTCATCCTCCGTCTGGATCTCAGAGACCATGTTACAAGGGATCAGACCCACTCGGTCTCTGATCTCTGCCCTGTAGAAGCCGTCTGTGTCTTTATTACCAAACACCTAAAAAACGACAAAGAGGAAACAAAATCAGAGGAGGTCACCATCACGCTCGTGTTATTTATTTATGAGTGTGTTAAAATAAGTGAACTCTTAAAGGGTCACCTTGATGATCTGGCCCTCCTTGAACGGCAGCTCCTCGTCCGCAGCGTCAGGGTTCGGAGACATGGACATGGGGTCGTAGTCGAACAGAGCCACAAACACACGGGTCAGCTCCTCCGGCTCCGATTCCTCGTAGTAATCCAGAGAACGCCGCCCTCGCCCGTGCCTGCGCCCGCCGTAGCCGTCTGAAACATAGAGGAGGCCTCTGCTGCTACTACCAGCCTTATACAGCCACGCTGGCTGTAGAGGCAATGAGAGCAGAAGATGTCTCTCTGTTAGAGCTGACAGGGGAGAGGGCGATGAGATGCATGTGTGAAAAAAGAGCCAGAGACTGGATGCCGGAGTTTGAAACTGTTTTGAGACTCCCGACACTTTAAGATGCTTTGAGATAATCGCTCTCTTCAGCGGGGGTTCTTCGTTCACACATCTCTGTTTGCTGGCGTGACAGTCACCGAAACACAAAACCACACAGCACAGACAGGAAACAGGTCAAGCAGTCTGTCGGGGTGCAAGGGATACTGAATGACTGTGCACACCAGGAGGACACAAGTAACATTGCACTACTGTTCATTGCTGTTTCACTGCCTTATCTCACAGAGGCTGATCGACATGCATGCTTTCCTGGGACTGGACATGGCGAGGAGAGCATTCCTACACCAAATGCAGGTGTGCCGTCATGCTTTTCAAGGCCGCGTCTGGAAATAATGTGCAGCGAAAAAAAAAGGCGCGCTTCTCAGGGTGCAAAAGACATCAAACGCCCCAGCAGCAGTTTGTGACAACGCAGATATCAGGGACAGTGAGGGGGAAGGGATGAACCTGATATCAGTACCTCATGCTTCTCATGGATCACCATGTTCAATGTTTCAATGGCAGGCTGGAAGTCTGGATAATGGCTCAGAGAGAATGCAACCGATGCTAAACCTAAGCAGCAGCTGAGAAAAATGCTTTTTTTTTTTCAAATGTGCAGAAATGTGTTAGACTTGGATGGCAGCAGAGTTAATGAAAGTGCAACCGAGTGATTCCAACAAGGCGAGAATGCATCGACTCATCCACTAATGTGTCTTTCCTTCTCACTGTACTGGAAATGGGTCATGCAAAATAAACATCAAAAAACAGGCTGCCGACTCAGAGAGGCGGGGAGGAGAAGGAAAGGAGAGGAGGAGATGAGGGGAGATTGAAGGAGAGGAGGAGAGGGCGGGGTTAAGGTGGGAGAGTGGTCTGGAAATGGAGGGTGAATGGGGAGAGTGGGTGAGTTGGGGTTTCTTGGGATTGGAAGGAGGTGTAAGGAGTACAAACAGGGAAAGGGTTTTCATTCTCCAGCAACGGGAAAAGTGGCCAGTCTTGACTTCCCCCGTCAGCTTTATTCAGCTAAGCTAAGCTAAGCTAAACAAAGAAGCTAACTGTCCAGCACAGTAACAAAGACCATCATGATATCACTGCATTTGTGGCCTCTTTTTTTTTTTGTGTTGTTTTTTTTTCTGACCTTTTCAAGTTGAATTGTCACCTGGGAGAGAAGCTGCACCACATACCATATTGATCCTCTGAGGACAAAGATCGCCATATCCTGCGCCGAGCTACACTGCCATAGTTAACATCCTCCTTGACGGGTGAGAGGTTCCCCTCACTCCCCTCACTGTTACTGTCCATGGTGATCTCTACAGAAGACACCAATCACAACGTTACGGTCAGAGATCCCCCGCACACACACTCTGGTCTACCCCATGGCCCATTCACTCATGCTGAGACAGTAGGATGATGGAGGTTGCCCTGAGGTGGGAGGGTGTACAAGGCAACAGGTTTCACTCTGGAGTCACTGGGTGTAAAACAGCAATGCTTGCACTGTTGCGGGGTAAGGGGGGGGATCAAATTGGGTGGGTCATATTAACATGTTAAGCCACAGTAAACAAAGGCATAGGGATGGTATCTGGGAGAACTTTCCTGAAAACTGCGTGTGAACATCTGGCGAGTCCAGCTGGTGAGGATGAGGAGCTAAAGTAGGGGTCTAGGTGGAAGTTTAAGCTCTATGGGAGAGATGTTCAGCTCAGCTCAGATCACATGGGTAAGGGGAAACACATGGTATAAATAGCACAAACATCAGTGGCCCTGCAGGTGGGGGGGGATGAGGCGTCTCCTCATGTGGTGACCTCACTAACCAATGGATGGGATGGGCCGCTGCTGAGGGGGGGTGCCGATGTGAACCAGCCTCCTCCCTGAGTGTTCCAGACGATCGGCGTTTCCGTGTGACGATGAGTTCCCAATGATCTTTAGATTAAAAAAACAACAGAGCAGAGGTTAGAAACTCAAAACAGACGCATCATGATGGCCATCAAATACAGAAAACAATCCCACATTCTCATCAAAACAACCAAAAAGACCATAAGAGCAAATGTTGTGGCTTCCATTTGTCCTTAGGAAGACAAAAGAATCGAAAACAACAAAACAAACTCATAAAAAAACCATCAAATCAAATCATTAACACAAAGACATGGACCAGGGGGAGTAAGGAAGGGTCAGATGTTTAGCTAAAGACCATTTGTTTGGTTTGTTTTGTTCTGTGCATGTCAGCTCCTGTATGAGAACGAAAAAAGGACGTGGATGAGAACAAAACAAGAAGAATAGTTGAGGATGTGTTTGAGGATGAGCGTCAGACTTTTTTAATAACAACCAAAAGATTCAATAAACAAAAACAGAGAAAAACAAGATTTTTTTTATTGAAATGAGAAAAAAAAGAAAAGCAGGAGATGGTGCGAATGAATCACTGGAGGATAAATCCTGATCCTGATTTTAAACTGTGAAGCAATGAGAGGCAGGAGTTGCTGAAATGAAGCTCCGAGCAGGAGGTGCAGCATCACTGCCTCAGCTCTAGAGGGCGACACATGGAGAGCAACAGATGAGGCTGGCAGCTGGCAGAGGAGGAGGAGGAAGAGGAGGAGGAGGGGGAGGAAGATACGGGAGCAGCATGTCCCCATGAAGTGCACAGATACTTTCCCTTTAAATGAAACCTTTCCCCTCACAGACATGAGAAGTCAAAACGGGGATAAATGGCCTTTAGGTAAGAGAAAGCTCGACTTTAAAAATCCACCTGACGTTCTGGATACAAACGACCAAAAATTCACACAAAAGAAAAACATCAAATGAGACCGACCATGAGATCAAATCAAGGAGGGGGGGTGGGGGTCGTAAAGAAAAACACACAACACTGAGAATGGCTGCAGCTTGCTGATGAAAAGTACAGCAGAAAGTCTGAATCACACACCAGCGGCTGGTCCCGGTTGAGCCTGGACAAAGAGTGGGCCCTAGCCTCCCTGTGGGGGCTGTAATAGACCCTGTCCAGCTCGTTCAGCCTGCCCTCGCTCAGGGCTCCTTCCCTGTAGTTACGCTCCCTGGTCCCTCGCCCGGGTCCAAAGTGCTCCCTGTTCCTAAAGTCACCCGTGTGTACCGATTTGGCTGAAGTCCCTGGATGATACTCCTCCTCCACGCTGCACTGCCGAGTCAGAGTTCTTTTACGGCCCATCGCCAGCGCGCGCCTCTCCACCGGGCCTTCACAGTGAATAAAGTGCACTGGTCCCCGCATGGGGCTCCCATGAGAATAATACCCTCGATGACCCCGGCCCAGCGACCCTTCTTCCTCGCTGCCGCAGTCCAGTCCGCTGTCAGGACTCTTGGTGCTCTGGCGGTTGAGTCTTCCCAAGCTGCGGTCGTCTGCGTTGTAGTAGTAGCGGCTGTCGGTGAAGCGAGGGGAGGAGCGTTGGCGCTGTAGGTAGCGGGAGTTCTTGCTGGGGGTGATGTGGTTGTTCTGGGGGTACATCCTCCTCTGAGTGTGCGGCGTCCCCGGCCGCCCGCCGTCTTCGAAGCAAAGGCGCTGGCCCATGCCGTCCACGCAGTCCGACTCTTCCTCGGCCACCTCGGGGATGCTGTGGAGCCGCTTACTGCGGAGCGACTTCTGCTTCACCACCTCCCTCTGGAGGTCCCAGCAGTCTCTCTCCTCGGCCAAGTCCTGACGCTTGTAATACGCCTTCAGTCACAATCAGGTCCCACAATTTCACAGTTCAGTTACAGTCAGTTTTATTCACAAGGTTCAGTTTAGATTTTGTGAAGGGGGTTGAAAAGTTTTTCGAAGGTTTTAGAACAGGCAGGAAACAACACAGTATGTGAATAGAACAAATGGGGGAAAAAGACAAAATAAAGACAGAATTAGTTATTTGTGGCAATGTCGTAAAACATGCAGTCTCATTCCGTGAGGAGGAAATGGCATGCTCTGAACAGGAATCTGTGAATATGGAGAGGGAACTGAGAAACAGGGCGGGCACGGAGGGTTAAATATGGAAAAGAGAATATCACAGGTGAGAAAAAACAAGACCAAAAAAATCAGAGCCACTGCTGAGGGATCAATACAACATGAATGAGGATGAAATGAATAAATGAATCTTCAAAAAAGCTAATAGTTAAATATAAAGGAATCTGCTGCTACGGGTAAAACTGTATCAACACACTTTTTTTTTAATTGTAGAAAAACAGAAACAACTCAACTCTTCTATGAGCTCACAGATACAGAGGAAAACAAATCATCTTTAACTTCTTATCTAACTCAAACACAACAACAACCAAGACTTCACACTTCCTTAAATAGAGTTATGTTTTACAGAGATATGAGGAGTAACATGTGACAGTGATTTACAGACAGATGGTGATGCAGTATTGGTGTATTAAAAGTGGGAATACACCAATATTTAGATATCCCTCATTTACAGAACATTACTGTACAGGTAACCGGACAACAGCAGCAAAATTTAACCAGCAGTGAGTTTGTTTAAACCTCTGATATCAAAATCTGGCTTCACTTCCACACATCTCAAATGGAAACAGAATCATGTGTTAACAATGTTTACATCTACATCCATAATAGGAAAATCAAAGTTTCAGACATGACAGACATAAACAAAAGTGAATATTTCCATTTAAGTACTCACTTAAATGAGATTCCCACTTCATATGCCATGACCCTTTAATACAGTATACAGTGTTATATCAGAATTTAACTCCTCAGAACAACATTTGAACAACATTTCTGTCTCACAGTTTAAAGAGAATCAAAATGCAATCCAAACCTTAGAAAACATGACTCTTTTTTTTTTAATTTTCAGCCTCTTTTTTTCCCTCTTGCATGCTGTATGGTTATGTACACACAGCCATTCCCATGAGCTCAGCCTTAAATGAGGAAAGCAGTGCTGGAGGGGCGGGGGTGGAGGAGCAGGCCGGGGCAGGGAGGCTGATTCAGCTAACGCGAGGCAGGAAACGCTCAGCCAGGCAAAGCCACCATGGGCCTGCTTGTCGAGCCTGAGAGAGAGAGAGAGAGCGGGACCCTCCCCCCTCCCTCCCCCCTATCACCGTCTGTTCCCCCCCCCATGAACGTCTGTTCTCCCCCCTGACCACGACAGAGTGAATGTGCACTGTGTGTACCTTTAGCGTGTTGTGAGAGTTGATGCTGCGCCTGCGACCTTCCTCCAGCTGCATCTCGGAGTAAAGGTCCTCCTCGTCCTCCTCCATGATGTCAGACAGGTCAGAGCCTCGGCTGCTCTCTGTGTGGTACTCCTCACTGTGGCTGTAGTGATGATAATGATGCTGAGGAGAGAAGAGCAGATTCAGCATCGAGGTTTACTCTCGAGTGTGATCTTCTTGGTGTTTTTTCTATAAGTCGCACTGGTGAATGAGTCACAGGCAGCTCATAGAAGGAGAAAATAAAGTCTGAACTGTCTAGACTTGTGACTATTGTGTTCAGCAACAGAAGGTTTCTGTGCAGCTGTGTAGCTCTTCCCAGGATCAACCAAGATCATGTGACATGAAAATGCCGGATTAGTTTAGCCTGTGCTAACGCTGATATTTGCAGTTGATTGCAGAGACAGTGCACTTTTCTACAAAAGAGGATAAGGGCCACATGAAGAGAAAAAAATTGTCGAAAGTTGAAATTTTGTGATGAAAGTCGAAATTTCTGAATTAAAAAATCAAAATTATTTCCATAAAGTTAAAATTTTGAGATAAAAAATGTAAAATTTTGAGATTAAAAAATGTTGAAATGTAATGAATAATGACGACATTTCGAGATTAAAAAAAGTAAAATCTTAATTTAATTTAGATTTTTTTTAATATCAAAATTTTTATTTTAATGTCGTAATTTCAATTTTTTTCATTTAGACTTTTTAAAATTTTGACTTTAATCTTAAAATTTTGACTTAAATCTCGAAATAGAAATGAAAAAAATCTCCCTCCTCTAGTTTTTCTATAATTTCTTGTGGCCCTAACCCTTTTGCATACTTTTCAGATACACTGAATTTTACACTATTAAAAAAAAAAACATTAAAAGGATCATAAAAGAGAACTTAAGTCTTGAAACATGCTATAAAGAGTGTGTAAGAGTTTATTTTTTATGAAACAGAAAGTAAGTAAGGTAGGTGTCTACATCATGTTGCACCACCTGATTTGCACCAATGATGATGGACATCTCCATTAAGGTGCAGCTATAACCTCTTATTGGCTGGTCAGTGGACTAAATTTCCTTCAGCCTTTAATATTGATGAATGTTAACAACTCCACAGAGAGCAGAGAGTCCAGTCTCCAAGTTCCCCAAGAAAATCATTTATATATAGTTACACAATAAATACTACAATGATAACAGATAATTTATATTTTTAAGCTGAACAGATGGTTGATATGCTCAGAGTTAGTCACCATTTCCCTCCTCAGACATTATTCCCACAATGACGTTTGAAAGACTCTAGTGGAAGTGAAATTACACATTTTAATGCTGTTCACATGCTGCTGCTGCTGCTGCGGTAAGCCTCTGCTACATGTTTGTCCTAGAAACAAGAGAGCCACTCCCTGATTAGATGAGCAGAACTCGTTGTGTTTTTCTTTAATTACCTGTCGACCTAGCTCGGAGCCCCTGAGGAATTCATCTACTGAGGCTCCTCTCCTCCTCGCATGAGGAGAATCATAGCCGTCCTCCTCCTCGTCAGAGTTAAGTGGATGTAGGGCGTTCCCTCGGTCACTGAATATGTTCCTTTTCTCAACCTGAAAATAGATGTATTTGACACTTGAGGTGGATAATTGGATGGGGTAATTAAGTGAAATTGGTCCACATGTAATATCTAACCTTCAACAGCACTGCCCGCCTTTAGAAAAACTCCCATGTCTCAGTGTTTTTACACATTTTTCATTAATAGGGAAATTGAAATGTGCCTTGCTTGTTTTTTTAACTTGTATTTGCAGCATTTTTGCACTCGTGTCATTGACGTTATGATGATTACAATGACAGAAGTGTCTGTCCTCATGTGCTGTTGATGAACACAAAATGATTTCACTTCCACTCACCCGGTTTCCTTCTGCGAACACTCTCTGGGCAGCTTCCCTGGCCATGGCCTTGGCAATGGTGTTGGGGATGGGGACTCCCTGAGGCTGCGGCAGGATCCTCTGAGGAGAGGGCGACCGTCGTGGTGGAAAATGTGGCGGCTCCAGGTTTGACCCGCGCATCGGCGGAGGCAGCGGAGAAGGAGATCGCTCCCAGTGCGGGGCCGACCGTAGGCCTATCTCATGCTCTTTGGTTTCTGGCTCTCTGGCACTTACTAAAGGTTTGGACTTGGGCATGGGGTGGCGCTGAAAATGAGGCTGGGTGTGGGGAGGTGGGTGGCGGCTGGGCTGCGAGTGTGGCAGCGTGTGGGGTTGGGTTCGAGGCAGAGGCTGAACCTGTGGCTGAGGGTGATTGGGTGGGTACGTCGACGGGTAAGGAGGGTGGGTTTGTGAGTGCACCGGTTGGGGTATAGGGTGACTAGTGGTCCTGCGGGATAGGTGAGGAGAGCCCAAGAGATTGTGCGGTATAACGGCCATGGGTGAGTCCTGGGACTCTCCTTGTGTTGATAACGTCCTTACAAAAACTTCCCGGGCCTCCAGACATTGAATCCTGTTTAACTCCACAGTCACATAGTCTGCTGTTGGGTATAAGACTTCTGCTACCTGCATTCATAAACAACCAGAACCTCCTTAACAACATGACATTACACACAAACATCCTACTCTGAAAACAAAGACAGGTCTATAAAACACAGACATGAGTTAACCAGCTGAACAACTTTGGACTTCTCTGTAGCTCCAACTCTAGACTGATGTACGATCATAGATATTCCTGTCAGCTTGACACAACAAAAGCAACAGCTGACAATAGAGGAGATATCAAAGTAACACAGCACCATAGAGCCTGTGACATTTCTTGTTTTTGTTTTTTTTTGTTGGATTTTACTTGTCCGAGTTCAAAATCTCTCCAGGAGATGGCAATAAAGCTCTACTCTCTAAAGTCTCTGCTGAGAAAAGCAAAGACTCCTGCACTCAGGACATGTAAATGAGTCGTCCAAGTATTTGTTACCTTTTGTCCCTTCGTCCACACGGCGTAACCGATCACACAGGCCCCGTTGGAGGTTCCTGAAGGTGTCAGAGGCGGCGGCTTCCATCTGACCTGCAGGACTCCAGGCGTTTGACCACACTGGACCTGCACCTCCTGGGGCGGGAGAGGAGGCCCTGGAGAACAGAACATACATGCTGGATAAGGAGGAGAGAAAACAGTACATCTGTCAAACTGTTTCCTTCTGTTTCATTACAAATATTAACAGGTCTTGATTTTTTTAACCGAGCTGACATCAGTTTAATGAAGCTCCTGGATGTGATAATCATGTCACTGTGTTTTAAAACAAGGTTCAAGAAGGTGTGACATCAGCTCAGTTTTAGAGTACTTCATACCACCTGAACATGTGATGTTTCAGAGGAAAGGAAACGTAATGAATACTGAATTAACATTTAGGATTACTACTTCTCATGGCAGGGACATGTGGAATTGATTATTTTTTGATTATGTCATTTCTAGGATGACTTTCGTACATTTTTACCAGGGCTGTAAAGTCCTAGTCGAACTGGTCGACTTATAGGTCGAAACGTGCTGAGTCAAAACAAAATTCTGATCGGTCGACTCGATTTTTTTCTGCGTCAATTTCCAGTCTATGGTTAATTTCATCAGGGGGAACGTACCAAGGGTTAATGGGGGTGTTTTCAGAGCACCCCCGTTTTACAGGTAACAGCCTGTCTCAGAACATGCCCCTTGTTTCAACAATTTGGGATTCGCCCAACCAAACCAGAGACCGGCAGGAGACGGGAAGATTGAAGGACGTCAACGTTAGTCAACGTCTGGTGGTTTGCTGAATATCATATTTGTGTTTAGTTACCTTCTTGTGCTGATATCAGTATCCTCTACCATCCATGTCTACTTCCTCCCCACTGAGTTGATTTTTGGTAGAAAATTTCAAGGTTTTAGTCAACCAATAATTTCTTCGATTGATTACAGCCCTACTGAATTCATTCCATTTTCCATGCATCCATTTTCTACCGCTTATTCCCATTGGGGGTCGCGGGGGGCTGAAGCCTATCCCAGCATCTTCGGACGACTCCTACAGGCAATTTGAAAGTGGCCAATTAACCTAACCGCACTTCTGCATGTTTTTGGGATGTGGGAGGAAACCGGAGTACCTGAAGTAAACCTACACAGACACAGGGAGAAGATGCAAACTCCACACAGAAACGCCCTGACCCAGATTTGAACCCAGAACCTTCTTGCTGTGAGGCGACACCTACTAAATTCATATTTAGGATTATTACTTCTCATGGCAGGGACATGATGTGGGATCGATTATTTTTAGATCATTCCTGGGATGACTTTGGTGTATTTTTACTCCTCACTGAGCAGGTCGACACCCTGAATCAGAAAATTCATTCATATGAGCATCAGGCTCAGGCGTTACATTGAGTTTGCCAACATTCAGCCGTCAGTGTACGTACAGCAATATCCTGGCGCCAGATTCTTGCTGACAATTTTCTTTGGAGCATAAAAAACTGTTTGCTATTTCCACAATCTGTAAGTGCTGCCTGCATACTAAACAACACGGCCATCTGTGCAGTGCTGCCCTCACCCCCACCTCCCCCGCTCCCCCCTCAGCCCAACCCGCAGATGAAGTCAGCAGCACCGTCTCCTCCAAGCTTCAGCGTTCATACAGCTGTTTGTGTGTCCGAGAAGAATCCACATCAGTGCAATCTTAATCACATTTCTACGCTGACTGTCAGCAGACTAAACACACAGTCTTGAAAACGGCGGCGCTGGCTGTTGAGACATTTCATTTCCTCTTGTCATTTCTAAACTACGCCTGTCATAAACGAGCCCCGCTGAGAAGTGAAATTAGCGTTTAAATGAGTGTTTCAGTGGAGCCGCTTTCATTAATACCAGGCCCAAACAGCAGATATTGATCTCTAGGCAGGAGATCAGAGGCGACCCGGTGTGACTTAGACTGATAAAAATGTTGTGTGGCTGTAAACAAAGCCACTTGTTTGGAGTACACATGCTGGGCGTGAAAGTCGAGCACACTGCCTCCAGACTTTTTCCTACTGACAACAGACGTCCACCCGGATATCGAGACTATTTCAGACACAACTAATTACCATGTTCAATAGACGGATAATTTAATGAACTCGGAGCAGGTTGGCTAGTCAGCTGCCAAGAGAAAATGTCAATTCAAACATCAACACCTCTCTTTATCGTTCCCTCTCTTTATTTCCCTTTTTAATCTATTCCTTGACCTTAAATCTGTCTGAATGGCTCCTATCTTATTCTGGCTCTCAAACCTCAGATGTTTAGATCTGCTTTCAGGTAGGGTTAATCTAAATGGATAAATCTGTGATATGAATTCCCTGAGCCATGTTTCCTAATTTGTCCGCACCAGTAGTTAACTACACTGTGACTTCTTGTTTACACCACAAAAAATCGGAGTCTTAAATGTAGCTGGCTGTGGAGAGAAAATCTCTCCTCTTAATTTCTCACTTTAAAAATTTCCCGCAGCCTGACAGCCAGGCTGTGAGACCCGAGTTAGCGCTGGCAACAGCCTCGGCATCAACAAGCCTCAAGGGGGAAGAAATCCCAGAGATCTACGCTCACTATTTACACTAATTTGGCTTCAAGAGACTCGTGTTTCCAGGGTTATGTGGCTTTTTTCAGCGATGGCTTCCTTAGTGTTATCTCCCTGCACCTTTCTGTTTTTTCTTTTTTGTTTTTCTGTCATGCATGTTTCTTATCGCAGGAGCACACACGCAGATCCTTGAGGGCGCTCTGAAAGTGGATGGGGAGAAATGAAAACGGCCGAGATATTTGTCAGATTCTGAGAAGTAAAGAGCTTTAAGCCTGTGGACGTAAATTATCTGATAGCTTTCACCGTGAAATGAGGGATGATGACTTTGAAATGAAGCAGAAGATCTGACCACAGAGAAAGCAATCAGATTCAGGAGGAAAGGAGAACAAGGTGACCTCTTTATCGGTAACGCTCCTCAGAACTTTGAACCAAAGACTTTGTGTGAAAGGTGTTCAGTTTTTATCCCACATACGAATCAAGCTTGTTTCTCGTTACAGCTGACAACTGCTTTAGAAAAAGCTCTGAGAGAACCACTGTACCCCGCTGAAATAACACCAAATACAAAGAGACAAAGTTCAACACAAGCTCGCAAACACAGTAGAGGGTTTTGATTATTAAAGACAGTTTGATCGAGCTAAAACAGATTGAAAATGGCCTCAAACTTGATTGGTTCCCTCCAGTAATGTTACCCAACAGATGTTTAAAAAAATCAGATACAATATTCAACTTCATAACTTTATATTTGCCCAATAATGTCACATTAAGGTTGAAATTTCATGACTCTGATCAGGATGCTTCTGCTTTCCTCATGTCCATGTGGAGAAGATCATGTAGATTTGGTTTGAATGTTTTTTAGTGAAATAACAACAATACTAGACAAAGAGTCCAGAGATCAGTGGTGGCATAAGGTTTCTTTTTTTAGATGCTGTAAAAATATGCACCAAATTTAAAGGCGATGTTTCATAATGTGAGATACTGACCAAGCGGCCCACACATCAAAATCACCGCCCCCACAGCTGCGTATGGTACAGCCAGGCATAAACTGAAGGACTATAAAGCTCATAGACAAACAGAGACACAGATAATAAAAGTTAAACTCGAGTATATAAAGCGTTTTCTGCTGACCTGCATGCTGAGTGCAGAACTCCACAGAGATCTCCCTCTTGTCCCTCTGATCCATCGGAAGCTGCCAAGGCACCTGATGCGGCTGCGCCACAACCTTCACTTTGTAAACGGTCATGGGCTTCAGGTTGAAGAACTTGTACTTATAGCCTCCCGCTTTGACCATGTCGTACTCTGCACCGTTCAGGAAGATGGTGTGACTATAGTTGCTATTGCTGGGCATCCACGAGAGCTCAGCGGAGACCTGCGTTATACAGTCCACACGCAGGTAGTAAGGTGCCACCACCACATCCTTCCCCACCAGCAGAGTGCAGCGCAGCTCGTCTGACAGGCCGCGGTCCGTGATGCTCTGCACTGAGATTCGGTAGGTGTTTGTGGCCAGATTGAGCTTCTCAATAAGAGACTTTGTCCTGCCCCCGTAGGGGACACTCATGCGCAACTCCTTATCCACCAGGACATTGTAGCCGCTGATGGTGCCCCAGCCCGGTGGGACCACAGGAGGATCCCAGCCAATAATCACACTCTTGGCAAGTTGTTTAATCAGGTTGATGCGGCGGGGATAAGGCACAACGTCTTCACCGACCTCGTCAATGTTGACATCCAAGGTTCCAGTCCCGTTGCTAGAGGAGCCCAGGAGGTCCATGCCCAAGCTGCTGCTGCTGAGACAGTCCAGTTTACTGTCACTCAGCCGGCTGCTTATGCCCGTACCTG
The DNA here is from genome assembly GCA_962446985.1 of Xyrichtys novacula. Classification (NCBI taxonomy): domain Eukaryota; kingdom Metazoa; phylum Chordata; class Actinopteri; order Labriformes; family Labridae; genus Xyrichtys; species Xyrichtys novacula. Next base: position 2,580,596 of record OY660875.1, read on the forward strand.
ACCCTGTGCTCACACCATGTCTCTGGGTCCCCAGGCTACTGTGGTTGAGGTAGCCAGGTTCTTTAGCTACTGTGTCCCTGCGTTGAACAGATGATGACTCCTCGTCTTGCACAAAGTCCACAAAGTTGGATGGGACGAGTCCTCGCTGTCCGTCCAGCAGCTCCCCTAAAAAACAAGGAGAAGGCGGTCAGTGTTGTGCTGAGACTCAGGATGAAATAATATAAATGTTCAAATTCAGTCAGACCTTCATAAAAGCCGTCCTCATCCATCGTCCCGTAAACATAGAGGTACTTCCCTGCCACCAGGGGGAGCTCTGCCTCTGGATGCTCGTTGGGCCCGTCATAAGGGTTGTAACTACAGCAGAAACATGAAGACAAAACTAAACTGCCAAACTGTTTCCTGAGATTCCCCCTGTTGGGCTTTTTCATGTCATACTCCGCTTTTCTAATAGGTATGTCAGGGAAAATGATTTGCTGAGTGCTGCTTTAAAAATCTGGCGTTTTTTTTCTGTTTGTGATTGATTTGTTTTTTTTCTACAAATATGAGCGAGCTGAGGACAGTGTGGGTTGAAAGCGTTGGCCCTGTTCATATTTGTGCTCTGAGGATTCCAATTATTTTTTGTGCTGACAGGTAATTTTCTACAGAGATAGAAACACTGAATCATCTTTAAGACCACGGCCCAAAGCTCTGTGAGAGAAAGCAAAGCATCTCAGCAATATGTGCCCATGACTCCCAGCCTTTTAACTTCGCTGGAAGAAAGAGGAAAATAACCTCCTCTGTTTTCTTGTTAATTATCAGCTTTTTTTCATGTGATGTTCTATTGTCTCACTTCAGCGGGAGAACTTCTGTGAAAGCTTCTGTTAATGCTTGCTTTGAAATCTTCAAAATTAAAGCACTGTGAAAACTAAAAAGATGTTTGTTGACAGTGACGGTTTAAAACCATTTTATTATCTGTGTTTTATGTTGTAAACAAACCAAGAAACACCAGAACAGGAGAGTGAACATGTGATGAACTGTGTTTGGTGTGTACATACCTGTACCTAGCGATGCACAGACGAACCTTCCCTGTGAATCTGAGTTTGGACCTGGTTGTTGAACTGAGCTCTTTGTCCATCTAGAGAAGACAAAATAATCCCATTGTTTATTCAATTTCATGTATTATTCAACCAGTTAAAGTATGTTTGCATTTAAAGGAGGTAAAAGAGGACGATCTCCTTATAGATGATGTGTTTTATCTCTTAATCTTATACAGCCTCGGTCCTCATAAGCTAAACCAGGAGGCCTCCTGCCCTCCTGCTGAGTGGATTTTGTCTTGTTTGGATGAAATGAGATCAAAATAAAGCTGCACTTACTCCCCAAATGCTGCTGTGTTGTCTCTACTACAAGATAACAGAGGTATTCAAGAGGTAATAGATCTGACTTTGGTGAGCTGAACGCTGCTTATGTGACAGTCTGAATGATAACAACAGGATTTCATCTGGGTTAACAGGGTGGACCGAAACGTCTGAATTATTAAAGGGAATTTGATTGGACGATGTTTTCTATAGATGTCCCACAAAGTGAGTGAGTAGAGAAAAGAAGAGCCATATGGGACACAATCAGACAACAAAAGATACCTCAGAGAGGAAAGCTCGTCCTGGGCTGCGGGCTCGACTGCGAGTGAGGAATGTTGGCTTGACTGAGAGGAGCTCCGGCTTGTCTCCACTGATCTGGAGCGGCCGAATGAACTCGGATATCAAAGATCTGCTTGTTGGAGCCTCATTGCCTGTGGTGAAAACACAACTTCGCTCGTCAGATCTTCACAGCGCAATAAAAGAGCTCAGATCAAGCTTGTGACAAAAAAGAGATGAAAGAAAACTTCAAACAAAACAAGTGTCCATTTGATTTTCAGATAAAGACTCACAGAATACATAAGTTTAGGCTGTTCTCTTTGCCTATAGTACAGTCTTATAGTCCTTTATCAAACAGAAAGCAAACAAGATCACCTGTGACGAGGCTGATTAATGCTCCATAGTTTCTTTTTTAACACACACCTTGGGATAGGAGTCAGCCGAGACAATAAGCAGCATGTTACAGTAATTCTGTTTTAAATTCTTGCTCATCAGTCTGATTTTATGTTTGACTTTTAAAGAGGGACGTTTCTGTACTTCGACAAGTACGGGACAAGCAGAGCGGAGACTTGGATCGACCTGCTCTGTCTATGAGGGTAACCAAATTCAGCTGCTCAAAGTCCCTCACAGGAGAGTTACAACTCCTGTGGGGGACTTTCTGCCTGTGTTGATGTGGCGCCCCTAGTGGACAAAGTGGTAGCACCACACACAAAGTGGTGCTATTGAAACAAAATCTCCTCCTTTTGTCATTTCAAAGTGAAATTTATCGCTCACTTTAGATATTTTCTGTAAAAGGTCAGAAAACCGTCTCTTCTTTTTTCTTTGCCTTGCACAAACATACTTTCAGCCTACCAAACTGCCTAAGAGAGGCTTATTTTGGTGGCAATGATCATGAAAAATACCTTTTCCTATGGGGGCAGCCAGTCCATTGAGGAGCTGGGACAGGGATTTGTTAGGCGACCCCGGAGATTCACATAAAGTCAACGGTTCAGTGCTGAGGATGTCAAACTTCCCCGCCTGGAGTCGGAACTTCTCCAGCTCCTTCGACAGGAGGTTGAACTGCTCACTCTGGTTCCGACATTTCTCCTCCAGCTCACGGACTTTGGCCTGATGACGGCGAGGGAGGAGAGTCAATGAGAGGGGGAGTGAGAGACACACGTAAAGAGAGAAAAAGAGAGAGAAAGAAACAGAGAGAGAGAAACAGACAAGGACAAGGGATGGGAAACAAGGAAAACGACAGAAAACAAAAATAATGAAACCAGAAGATGCATGATGGGACATTTTGGAACTTTTCCAGTGTACACGTATATGTACAGTAGGTACATATACAATGACAGGTGTGCACTGTCCACACACACAAATAGGACATGAGATGGGGTCTACTGCACGACTGATAACATGAGGATCCGTTACTGCAGAGGAAACTTCCAGAAACGACTTTTTCTAACTTCTACTGACAGCACAGGATTCAAATCACATGCAAAACTACAGCCAGAGTCCGAAATTTTCTCTTTACTCACCAGCCAAGGAGGCGGGTGGAAAAAAAGAGAACCACCAGCCAATCATATTTCTACGAATGGCCTTTTTGTGTCTTATTTAAATTTATTAGTTTGTTTTATGGAGATAGTAAGGTTAGGTGTTGTGTTGAGAAACAATCTCAGGAAGAATAGAGGGTTCACTGGAGTAAAAAGACTTATTTATGAAGTTACTGCTACAAAGAGCATCGATATAAACACTCTGATATTGACAGATTTTAATCATGATTTAGTTAAGTGGTCATCAATAGTCCTGTCTTTGTCTAAAAGAGCTAAATGTTTCAAAGAAAATACAACTCTGTCAAAACAGACAGAATCCTGACTGCTGGTTATATTACTATGTTTTAGTCTTGATCTTGAATGCAGCAGGGTAGATGATGTCTCATACAGTAAATAGTGGTACATGGTGGCATCAGTGTACAGCAACATTTACATGATGTTTGCATGCACAAGCCCCACCTGCAAAGTTCTGACATGCAGACACCAGAGGTTGTAGAAAAAAACTAAATCCAGCTAAAATATTCTGCGGCACATAGCTGTCAGAGAATTATCAGCAAAATAAACAGTGTACCCACCTTTGGCGTGTGTTAATTTCGGACCCTGACTACAGCTAAGACTAACAACAGTGAAAATAAAAAAGCATCTTGTCTCTTGGCAGTTTGCATTTCCAAACTACACACAGTGTCTGCGAGGATTAGATTTATTTTATTCTATTATTACCAAGAAATCCTTTGAAAAGACCAAAACCAATTTATTCAACCAACAAGTAGCATCTGTGTCAAAGCTGGATCTCTCTTATCTCTCAATGCCATGAAGCTCCAGGATTGTGCAAAAACGATTCAAGAGTCATCCATGTTTCTTCACTAGAGTGTACTTTCAGTCGTTCTTCTCTGGAGCTTCATGTGTTTTGAACAGCAGGTGGAAGTAGTTCCTGCTGATGCACTTACAAGGTGCTACGATGCTCAGCTGCTTTCAGAAAGAACGTTTCCATTCATTCCAAATTAAAATGATTATTTGTGACGATACAAAAATATCTGTGGTTTAGTCCTTGGTTGGTAGTGGTCTTCTTAAAGGGGTGATACATGGTAGTAGCGGTATACTTGAAGAGAAGGAAACTTAATGCACATGCTGAGGCTGATAAACTGGCATAACGGAAACTCTAGATGCTGGAGCGTGATTTAAGATCATAAAAAAAGAAACTTCTCTATTTCAAATGGTCAAAAAGTGCCCATCACAGAAAAAAAGACCCCCTGCTGGTGCTACCCCCTCTGCTTTTCTGCAGATACTGAGTCCATTTCATGCACACAGGCTGTCATAAGATCCCACATGCTGTTAGCACACACACGACAAAGGAATTCCTCTACTGGTGAAAGAGAATTAGTAACTGAGAGCCGCTATTTCCATTGCATCATACAGCCCTCAGCTGTATGACAAACACATGCTGGTTACATGCAACGCTGAAACGAAAAGGATCACATTAGCTTCACAGTTTATCATCAATGTGATCCTTTTAACAAGAGTCTAATTCTGTTTCACTGGAAAAAGAGAACATCTATACAACATGTTAAAGAAAAAAGATAAACAAGAAATAACAAAACACGGCTCTTCTTTTTTTACATTTCTACTCAACAAACTAACTCTCCGCATTTTGGTTTATTTACATCCAAACAAACATTAACAGCTGGTGTTTAATCTAATGAAGTAAAACTTGCTCGCCTCAGTGTGCTGATGGGCTTTAATTATGTGGATTATTGAGGTGGGTCAGTGAGGCCCCAGGCGTTTGTCTTTAATTGACGGCATATTCTCAATCTTGACTTTACGACTGGAATCTTTCATCAAATGTTAAGCGAGAGTTGCTGAATTTTTCTCTATGATCAAGCCGAAAGACCTCCACTTTATGCTGTCAGTCATACCGCAGACTTTTGAACTTGAGAGTTTGCTTGTCTGAAACAGAGCTGAGTTTGTAGCAAAGTCTGAGAAATGAAGACACCCTGGATATTTCTGAAAATCACAGAGCATAGACCAGATCGTAATTGTGATCAGCGTTTTGTCTCGACCGTCTAAGAGTGCTGTTTGTACCTCACTGGTGTATGAAAAGTGTTAGAACATGTCAAGAAAATAAATGAAAACAATTCTGAAATACCTGCATGCTGTCCAAGTGGTTCTGTATAAGCATATGCACACACCCATTCAGTAAAAAGAGATGTAGGAAAGAAACAAAGTACAATTACACATAGGTTCACCTGCACACGTCATGAAAAGCACAAAACAATCAGCCTTAATTTAACTCTGTCTGACATGCTGTTGAATAAGTGTTTACTTCATTTAAATGATCTCATACACTACAGGAAAAAGCAGCTCACATTTAATTTCTTATACATGAGGACTAAAAAACTAAAATCACAGAGGATTGAAATTAGTCAGCTCTGGTTGACACAAAGGTCTGCCGCCTCAGAGCTGAATATTCCCCTAACCTGGAGCTACAAACCCAGTCAACCCCCCTGAAGAGTCAGACACTAACCTCTAACAGATGGACGGCACCTTCATGTTCCTTTTTGGCTTCAACCTGAGCCTGAAAAAACAGAGAGCACAGTTTCAGTTTAACTTTTACAACATTATGAGCGACAAAAAGTTCTTCATTCTGAAAATACTGAAAAGAAAACAAGTATCTCTGCCCACCCACCCATTAGGATGTAAAGAGGATTAATGTTATTGTCAGCAGCAGTGCTTTGATATCAGCTCACACCAATTATTAGTAAATGACATCCGATTTAAAATAATGAAGCCTGCCTTCCACCTTATTTATTTTTTACACTGCTCCACATACATAAATTCACCATCCTTAAATCTCTCCATACTTTGTTGTGTTATAACTGCAAAATAAAACAGACTTGAGGGATGTGGGGGAGGCCTCATGTTACTCATTCAAAAAAGGGATGCACCAATGATCGGTTGAACATTAAAATCAGCAAATGTCAGCATCAGCATCAATGACAGAAGCTGATATTTCTGCCATCTTGTCAATGTCCATTTTAATGGTAGGTTGTTATCAACCTTTACTGTTCTTTGTTTTTAAGAATATGTATTTTAAATTTGTGTCTGTTTTTGTTGTTTTTTTTAAGTTATGTCACACTTCTCTGTTATCACCAAATCATGAATGTTACACCATGAGCCCAGAATAAATTTGGCTTCCAAACACATAATGTATATAAAATTTTTAATTTCTATTTCATTATTTGAATCACTTATTTCATTTAGTGGAGCTAAAACTGTTCCTTATTTCAGGTAAGTTTAGACTACGGCTGTAAAGTCCTAGTCGACTGGTCGACTTACTGGTCGATACGCGCTTAGACGACCGAAATTCTGATTGGGCGGTATGATTTTTTTTTTCCACGTCAATTTACAGTCTATAGTTAACTTTATCAGGAGGAACGTACCAATTGCTAATGGGGGTGTTTTCGGAGCACCCTCGTTTCACAGGTAACAGAACACCCCCCCCCCCCCTTGTTTTTACCATTTTGGATTCGCCCAACCCACTAGACACCAGCTGAAGACAGGAAGACTGAAGAGCATCCACGTTAATCAACGTCCGCTGGTTTGCTTCATTTTACTTTGAACGTTTTAATTTTCATCATGTTTAATTGCCTTCTTGTGCTGATATCAGTATATTTTCATCCCATCGAGCCGTGCTTCACCAAGCTGCCGTCGGAGTTGTTTTTTGGTCGAAACTTTCAGGGTTTTAGTCGACCAAGAATTTCTTTGGTTGATCACAACCCTAGTAAGCCTGTAGACATTTTGGGAAGTACAGATTTTCTGACCCAAGGATAGATGAGATCAGTCCCTTTCATGACACAGAAACCAGAAATGTTATGCTAAGCTAAGTCGTGAAGATTGGCTGCTAACTGGAGCCCTTTGCCTTGAACTGGGCGGTATTGATCACCTCGTCTTATCTTCTACATTTAGCATGAAAACCTTGAGCGGTGACCAAAAGCAGTCTTCACAAAACTCCCACCCACACAGCTCTTTTTAAACCTCAAAGAAAGGCTGACCTACAGCATAAACTAAAGTATATAGGAAAGAAGCTGACACTCTGTAGGACTACAGGAATTCAAGCAACCATAACCTAAACAGAAGCCTGTGGGTAGGTTTTAGTTTGAGACTATTCATCAATGGATACGGTCCTAATAATATAATCCAATCTAATTGGTTTTTATCTGTGTTGAGAACAGTTATCAAGTTTTAAAGGTAAACATTTACATGGTTCTTTAAATGATTGCAAACAAACATCATTTTAAACCAATTAAAATGACGCTCCATCCATGATGAACGGAGGAAGCTAGCGCATTGAAGCACAGCGAGGTTGGGGTACTATAGAAGCACCGAACTGTACAGAAACATCGTATAACACACACCATTTTTCTTATGGGAACGAGAAACATCTGTTGAGAAAAAACAAGTGAGTATGAGAGCATCTGTGGGCTTTACAATTTCATAAATCTACTTTGCAAGCAATTAATTTGGGAGAATGCAGAGAGCAGGCTGCGTCTGAGGGAAGATAAGGCAGTAATGAGCTTCTGTTAATGAGAGAAAAAAGCTGAGAAGTCTGCCTGTGAAAGGCTGACTGTGAAGTTAGAGCAACACTGCCGCAACAGCAACACCGGGGTACACACTCTGTTTCTAGAGAAGGCTTTGGTGACAATTCCTATCACGTTCACACTATCAGCAATCTCAGCTATTGCAGGGCTCGCTTTGACATTACAGTCAGCGCCAGTGTTAAGACTTGGACGCCCTACCATCAAATGGCCACGGCCAGCATTTCTGTTTCAAGCGAGCCTGGAGAAAGTGTCATATCTGCTCTGGGCTCCAGTGTTTGATTTGCTTGCTCGCAACAAACTAGAGAAGTGCTCCTGAACTGTCAGGCACTCCGGGTATGAAGAGTGATGGACAGCTGAAGGATGGAGTAAAGAGGACGGATGCACTAGGAAATCAGGGATGAAAATAATGAGAGAGGAAGGTACTACAGCCTACAGAGAGTCCAGTCCTTACTTCTCTTTCACTGACTTTCACCTTTGTTTGAGTGTTTGTATCGCACCGCTGCTCGACAAAAAGCTCTTTGACCCGTGACACAGGCGTAGGCTGGACAAAACAAGACAGCCAAAAGAGTTACCTACCTTCTGAAGAAGGTCAATCTCCTGCTGCTTTGCATTGAGTACAGCCAAGGCCTGCTCATGCTCCAACTCTAGCTGCTGCCTCCGCTCTGCAGCCTCGCGCATATGCTGTCCGCAGGGGGTTGCAGGGGTGGAGAGCCGGGGTGAGGATTGTGGAGGGGGAGCATAGAGACGGCTGCTGTTAGTGGAACTAAAAGTCTAACGGCACTGAGCCAAACACAAAAATGCATCTCCAGTCTTCTCCACACTCAGAGACATCACAGGTGTTACAGGTGCAAACATATCAGACATAAAAGAGGCTGGTTTACACGGTGATCTGACCTTTAAGCCCTTATAAGAAGTTAGACATAAACTGTGCCACAGCCGAATGCAATGTGAGAACAGTTTATGTTGAATGATCTGCAGGAGAGCTCAGATCAAATTTTGCACCAAAGTGCTTATGGATGAGGACTTGAGATGCTTTGCTGTGTGAACAAAAAGACTAACATCAATCCACATCTAGGTTTGCTGCCCCCTTTAGGTAACACAATACCTGTTCGAAAGTCTGGTTACTGTTTGAAAGGCCAACCTCAGCCATGTTTGTCTTTGTATGATCAATACGAGGTCTTACGTTACACGAAAGGGAGAGCAAACTCCGGAGCGTGCTCACTTGTCTGTGGTCATCCATAACAACAAAAGAAGCCGACTGAATGCTAGGCTCTTCATCGCACAATACGCCCGTGTCATCCAGTCACATTAATGCTCCCACTGCATGTGAAGGTTTATCAGGTGAGGAAAGCAAAATGACATTTTCATGCCAGTAGAAATCGAGGTCTAGGATAGGTAATGTCATCAAACTTGACATTATCATCATGAAGAGTGACCTAGTAGTCTCTCTCCCTCCTCCTCCTTTCCCTCCTCCTCCTCCTCCTCCTGTCATCAGAAAGCCAAACTCTTTGTCCTGCCTCATGCAAAAAATCACATTCCACAGTGCTGTGGTCGTATAGCCAGGTGACCATTCACTTCAGCCCACGCAGTAAGGGAGAGATAAGCACAGCCACTGAGGTGGACAGACAGCATTCAGAATGGGACTAAAAGGACTGCTCCCTAACAGACAAACATGGCAGTGATACCTTATAAATCTAGCTGGGGCAGAGGGGACGGGGAAGGAGGGGAGGGGGAGACAACATGAGAGGAGAGGGCACAATGGGAAAGGAAACGAGGGCAGACTGCTCCAAGCTTCTACTCTGTCACAGCTCCTGGTCAGACCTCCCAACACGACACTGGAAGGCAACAGACATGTCAGGGACATTAGACAGTAAAGCTGAAGAGAACCAGACGGAGGCAGTGTAGCACAGGGGGGAGAGGGGGAACTGGCAAAAGGGTAAGGCTGCAGAAAAACACCTGAGTTAAGCTCCGGGGCAAAAGCGGACTTCAGGGCTGGAACTGCACACAGCACTGACAGATCCTGGAGTCATTTCTGCTCATGAAGCTGGTTTCCTCACCTTGAGCACCTGCTCTAGGTTCTCCAGTTTGTCTTGGAGCTGGTTCTTCTCCCACAGGGCTAAATCTCTCTCCTGCGTCACAGCACCAAGGGTCTCTTTGAGCTGGACATACTCGGACTTCACCTGTGCGGACACAATGAGCACAAGAGCGCAGAGACTGAGAGAGCAGCTACGCATGCTGTTTATTTCCTTTGGGCAAAATTGAGCAGTTTTAATCAGCTGCCGTTTTATATTTAGTGATTACATTTTCCCAGAACGAAAATCAAGCGTTTTTAGAGAAACCGACATGTTTTTCATTCCAAATATGCGAAAGGTCATTATCAAGCTTCCATCAGAGAGAGATAACTGTCTCCAAGTTTCCTGATCTCCTGTTTTTTCTCTCTTTAAGTCTCTACTCTCTGTGTGTTCTCAGGGTTACAGTTTTCATCCAAGCACAAGGAGAAAATGATGGATACTGCTTACATTTGCTGCCCTTTTGCTGATTAAGAAGCTATTAGATTTTGTTTTAAAGCTGTCTAAGTGCAGGTGTCCTGCTGAGGTTTAGCTTCATTAAGAAGTTAAATGTACCCCGGAGTTTTATGTAAGTACATTCAGAGTTTTCCTGGAAAACTACCACATAATTTCAGAGCAGTCTCTCCTTTTTGTTGTTGTTGAATGTTGACTTGTTTATATCCACATCAGATAATATGCCGTCTGCCTCTAAAAGCACTTCACTTCTACATTACTACCTTTTTAAACACGTTAATGCAGGCTGGCCATGATCAGATAAACAGTGTGAAACCATGAAGAGAACCAGACAGACCAACCTTTACATGCACCAGATAAACTCATCAGAACCATGCCAGGTATTATCAGAAATACATTTAAAGCAGACATACAGTCACTTCGCTATTCCATGTAATGTGGTTAGAAATAGAGTATCTTAGAAGCCTTGCATTAAATCTATCATTATAGAGAAAAACAATAACAATGAATTAGAGTGTAAATCAGGAATGAAATTCACAACTTAAATGAGAATTTTTGTCAGTTCCTAGTAGGGATGGACGATAAATTATTGTTCACGATATATCGCCATTTCACAATAAACGTGATAAATGCAAGTTAAAGACATAAGTGCAAGCAACGGACTCGCAGTCATCGCCCACACAGAGCAGAATAACAAACAAACACGGCTGAAGGTAATGAAGAAGACGTTTCTGAGCAGCTTGTTACTGAATGAGGCTCCACATGAGGGATTTCCTTCAAGATCGAGGTTTAGATGAGCAAAATCAGGTCTGCTTGACATCAGAAAGTGTCTTATTTGACTAATCCAACTGGTTTTCAAAACTTGTGCAAAAATATAGATTGGAATTCTAATTTTTTCTATCAGGACTTTCATCGTTATCGCCAGAATGGCAAATCTTATCATGATAAATTTTTTAACCCATATCGCCCATCCCTAGTCCTTAGTAGATCTGTACAGGACCAATCAGCTGCAGAGACAACAGGTAAAGACTTTTTGACTTTGAACTTGCAGATACGGCTTTCTCAACCTCCACTTTGACTTTGACACGTAAAGATGATCTTCTGGCTGATGAGCACAATTTCAAAATCAGTTGCTGCTCACATAACCTTAAGGCCAAATACAGAGCAAACAAATAGTATCAGCTTTTATGCAGCAAACAACATCCTAACAGGTACAAGGTGAATATAACGGGGGCGAGCTGGATTCAACAAGAAAAGAGTTTAAATCTAAAAATGCAGGAGAGATAAAAAAATATAGACTTAATGCGGATTTAGACTGAAATTCATGAATTTATTCATGCTTCAGTGTTAACCAAGCATTTATTTAATAAGGCAATTACACGTTATATTAACACTGTACACCAATTAAACTCCTATTTAGGCTGCTTCCAGCATAAATTTATTTAAAAACTGAAGTTATTTCTACTTATTGTTCATAATCTCTGGTCCACAGAGCAGCTGTACCATTATTTTAAAGCCTTTTTTTAATCAGCCTTTTAAATGCCCCTCATCGGCAGCAAAACCTCAGGTTCCTGTAGCCGTAAAGTGGTGAAGCCCTTTCCTCAGAGCAGCCATGAATGACTAATGACTCCTGGAGGAGGGCGTTTCAACAAACATCAGCAAAGCGAAACACAAACAGAATCCAGCGAGTCTGCCTGCGAACGGGCCGCCTCCACACAGCAGAACTCTCCACATGAATAGGAGAGGCTGTCAGACCTAATGTAGACGGATTGAACGAAACTATATTGGATCTAGCACAAGCAGGTCAATAGTCTATTATGGGTGGAGGGAGGCGCAGTTTGGAGCCCCTCCCAGTTCATTCAGAGACGATAGGGATCAGAACACAGGGGTGTAAGCGAGGGCTCATATCCGCACTGCCCTGCAGAGTTCTGCTCTCATATCCGTCAGTGTGATAACAGTTCAGGACAGCTGCTCCACAAGCCGCCTCGATCCTGATAAGACGTCAATAAGCAGCATCCCACCCTTCTTCTCACCCGCCAGCTACAACCTGCCAATCAGCAGCTTCAGGAAATCGTCTCTCTGTCCACTGTGAAAGTGCCTGAAGCTCTTTGTTTGCTGATCTACTCTGACTTTGTGTTATTCACTCTGAAGGTCTTTGAGGTCTCGAGGCTAAAAGGAGGGCAAGGGCTGTTTGATAGAAAAAGAGAATAGTTTCTTTCATTTTTTATAGTAGAAATTGGAAAAAAAAAGCTCAATCTATCCGGCATCCCAGGGCAAGGTGGAGTTTGACCCAGAAAGCCTTTTAATGGTCTCTCTCTCAAAGACAAAAGAGGCTGACACTGTGTCTGAGCGCAGCCCTCCTTTTCACTGACTTTATTTATATTTTAGGATTTTATTTATAAAGGAATATGTGTCATTTATACTTGGTACATAAAAGTGGTGGATCCTTTTTCATTCACTCTGATAATTAAAACTGACAAAAGCAAGATTAAACAGGAAGGGCTTTGGGATTTTTCTTTTAAAGCAATAAAAACTTAATATTTCTTATTTCAGTTGTGTTTAAAACTGCTGTCCAGAGCCTTTTTGATTAAAACTAACGTTTTAGTATAATTGTCGGAGCAGAAGCCAAGCTCTCCCTCTGTTGCTGCTGAAGCATTAAATCATAGATGTAGAAATGTTGCACACATTTGAGTAAATAAGTATGCCGTTTTACCCAAAGTTAATAAGAGGAGTCAGCTGCATGGATTAAAACGAGTAGATCTTTGGGTAGGTCCAGATTTTATATATCGAATCTGAAGGAACATTTTTGACCTGTTACTGACATATTATAGAAGTTAAAACTCAGTAAAATTTGCACAAGTAATCCCAAGATAAATTAGTTTGTCACAACCTCGTGGCTCTCCAATATAAGGATGTTGTAAAGTCACAGCCGTTTAAATGGAAATTTACATTTTAGGGTAAGAAAACACTCAGAAAGAGTAAAAACTGGGCACAATTTCACCAACACAGCTTAACTTAACAAAGGATCACGGGGTCTGTGAGTAAACAACAAGTTCATAGTGGTGGTCCTAAACGCTGGTTGTCGCATGTCTTAATACAGAGAGACTACGAGCTGCAGCTGCAAGTGATCTCGCTGTAGCAGCGCGTTCTGAGAGACGATATGACACTTTTACAAACTGACTTTCTGACATTTACTGTGAATCTAAAAACAGTGTCTCCAGGTTACAAACTAGTTTGGCTGTCATACTTTCTAACTGCTCTCAACTGTTCAATTCAGTTCTGTAACTTACAGTCTAACAGAAGTAGTACACTTAAAAATACAGCAACCTAGACATTAGTTTCTCAATCTGATTAATGCATTTCATCTCAGTTTTTTCATAAATATCATATTATTGTTGTCCTGATAATGATAATATCATAAGGTGAACATCTGATGTTGTGCCCTGAATCAGCGCTATCACACTCCCTAATGATCAGCTGGTGGCAGGTGGCTTTGCTTAAGCTTAGATGTAAAAATATGACATGTCATTTCAGGCCTTAAAGGGACATTTAATAATATATAATATAATAATTATTTTTCAGACGTGCCGTCTAAAACCTCTTCATGGTTCTCTCAAAAAATGGGATCACCAAGGTGTTAGGATTTATTTTTACGGCATAATTAAGTTTCATACTAAGCTGCTACATCAATATTTGACAAAAACAACAACAATTCGGTGTCAGAGGATCACCACACAGGGTTCACTCTTTGGCAGCAATCAGTGTCAGCATTTTTCCTCTCTGATGCTCGAACAGCTCAAAACTTCTTCTGGACTGACGAACAGGACAGATGTTGGCATAAAATCTTAACAAAATAAACAGAAAATAAACAAAAACAAAAAGACCTTCTCCTCTCTTACCTCCTCATGCTCAGATGCCTTGTAGCTATTGTTGAACAACTGGAGGTTCAAGTGCTTGTTCTCCTGAAGGAAATCCTGAAGCTCATTCTCCTGAGCAAAAAAGAAGCAGAAAGAAAACAAGATTCAGAGCTGAAGAAGTGACCGGGAAAATGACAAAGCACAGCGCCCAAACAAAGCAGAGTTGTTATAGATAGCCCATACATTATTCATCGGAGGGGACGGCTGGAGGTTCTCCGGCATGTTCTAGAAAGCATGACTAAATGAAGCTGCCATTTCAGGAACACGAGTGGAACAATAATACAGTCAGAGTATTAGCTTTATGTAAACACCGTGGAATAGATTTAATAAGAAACCATGGGAATTTACGTCAGCGCTCTCTTCAAGTGCATCTAAATCAAGCGTGCATTTTGATACTCACACACGCACACACACACACACAGATCCCACACTTATCGAGTGTGTAGCGCTGCGAGTAAGAAAAACTTCATTGCGGAGGAGGAAAACTTAATTACATTCAATCACTACTCATGAGGCGAGGCATGGATGCAATTTACAGTGTCAAGTGTCGTGAGTTCTCTGCAATGTTCACTTCACTGCAGCTCCAGCAGCATGTAGGCCAAGTGTTGTTCTTGTCAGGAGAAGGAGAAACCTACGAGCTCATGCATGATACATTTACAGTAAATACAGTGCTTCTTAATGGCCTGTGATGCACCCACTCCCACTGCCTTATGTTTTACTTATGAAGGTTGTTTCAGAGGGCAAACGGTGACACAAGTATACATAGGAAAACTACATCCATGCAAGCGTTTACAAGAAAATGTTGAGTAATTTCCCCTCGCTGCAGTGATGTGTACAAAATCAGCATGAAACACCTGGTATATGAGCACAATATTTGGGCGAGTGGCCATGACAGAGAGCCATTTTCACAGATGACATTTTTGAACGTGGAATTCAAAGGCGTGTATAATTCAGTAGTGGTGTCTCTATTCCAGCTTCAGCATGCTTGTATATTGTGCACGCATGATTACTGTCACTGGCACACTTGAATAGAACTGAGTCATCATTACTGTTAAACAGAAAGCCTCTGGTTTCTCCCTGTGAAGTAAAATGTCAGCTTCCAGAAAACGTCTGTTTGTGATGAACTCTGGGAAAGACTGAGTTTCTGATCCACAGTACGACGATAAAATGATTAAAGGCTAGTCTACGATCATTCGTTTTTCCATCATATCAGATTACAACAAACTGTAGGATTCACTGTAGGATTGATTTGATATGTGTTCTCATATTGCTGTATCTTGCTTCGTGACGATGTTGCATTATCACGGCAAATTAAGGATAATGGCAGGGATTCATTTCAGGAAACCATAGCTCATAACATGCAACATTAGGTAGCTTGAATGCACAAAGCATCAACACGTTTATAAATAACTCCCTGCAGTACAACTAACACAACAATCGCAGTGTTTCCCCTACATTCATTACATGCACCGCTACTGAAATTTCAAATTTCATTAATATCAATGCGCCACTAATGATTTCTACTCGCACTGTGTGAACTAAACAATATGCAAAGTTATTTTTGACTTACTTTGAGTCATCAACAAGCGCATCAAATCTTGTCGGACCCTCTGCCATTAATATGAAGGGTAACTTTCAAGCTGATACATGGTCTATAGCGAGTAGCGCGGGTAACGTAACATGGATGTAACAGCGTAGCTCCGCAGGGTTGCCAGGTGTACGATAATTCTCGGATTTGTACGATAATTTTGCCCTCTGTACGATATATGATCAATAACCCCAAAAACGGCTAATTGTACGATAATTTGACAGTTTTTCGTTAAAGTGTGGTACAATAGGACTGTCTCAGTCTGCCAGACCCTTTATTTTTCAATTTTTGTATTTGCACACCCCTAAAGCATCTTTTACCACGTCAAGTTTCCATCCAGTCATAGTTTGAGGGATGTTTATCTCCAAACTACAAGCATGACTGACTGTCAATCATGCTCAGTTGGCTAGTCAGTTGAGAAAAATGAGCACCGCTGAAGAGGACAGTGATTACCACGAGCCGAGACAAGTTCATTTTTATGTCTAAAATATATTTCACTAAGTTAAGTCAGATTACTCTTTATGTTCTTGTCAGTTATTATGAATACTGTTTCAAAGAAGTAGGTGACCCCAAGGTCTCATGATTCAGCTCATTGGTTCCTACCTATCATTTGTCTAAAGGGGATGCATTAGTGTAACACAGCTGAGTTGGAGCTGCTGATCACAAAATGACCACAAAACTGAAGCTACAAAATCGTGAGTGCCTGTAAGACACTAAACAGCGTGAGTATATGTGACTATCGTGCAATAGTAAGATTGTTGTTTTGATTATGACGGATGTACGATAATTCTATATTTCCCATCTGGCAACACTGTAGCTCCGTCTTGTATATGTGCAGAGGACAGAGGAGGACGACAACGACCGACAGAACACCAAAGTCACAACTGAGATCTGCAGCTCCCACATTAATTTCATTTCTGTCACATTTGAAGAAAAATATCGGCATTTTAACCTGCGTCAATGGTGCTAAGTCAATTTTAATGCTTCCCGTACGAGCACTAGATTGCATTGGCTTTCCTATTCATATCCATTGATCCCTCAATTCAGAGTTAATGTGGGCTGGCGGAGCCTCCAGGTGTTCATTCTGAAGGACAAACAGCTCCTCACATTTGACTGTCTGCTCTCATGAGTACAATGGTCTGTAACAGTCATGAAATTCAAGCTTGTTTTTGGTTTAAGCGTTTCAAAACGACGAGGATCTTCATTCAGATTCTTTTTTTGGGAATGGGGAAATGAGGGCACGCATGTTGTGTTGCAAAGTAAATTGTCTTGAACAGAGAATCAGCTGTTCCTTTGTCCTGTGCTGTGGATGTGTTAACGCTTTAAACAGATCAGTATACGTCATAATCCCCCGGCAAGACGCATTTTTATGGAGAGCCTGTGAGCCCAGTGACGGAGTAAATTCCATGCAAAATAAATTGTGGCCTATTTTTAGCTGCCTCCGACATTATTCAGCTGGAAACCTGAGATTTTTGTGCTGAGGCAGGATTTCAATTTTCCATGTAAGCATCAAAATAAACTACATTTGCGAAGCTTATGTGACTGGATAGATGTAAAATAAATATATTTACATCTAATGCACAAAAAATAAAGAAATCACAATATTTTTAGGGACAAACAGGAAGGTCTCATTGCTATAGTGTCATGAAAATACACTTCTAATAAGGCCTGGGGCAGAGCACCTCGGTTAATCCTGTGTCTGAGAGCGGTTGGGAGGCTGTCGTGTGTCTTGTCCGGACATGGTCTGACTCAGCCTGCTGTGCCGGAGCTGTGTGTTTAATTTTGACAGGCCTGACGGATGAATCAACTCTGCCATTTAGAGCAGCAGCAGAGCAAACATTTCACCCACTTACCCTCTGCTCTGTAGACTCAGGGTGAGCGGCATCATTTACTCCTGTTCAGCACAGACCCAAGCTGGGATCACGGTCCAATTAAAGACCAGCTTCACCTTTTCAGCCTGTTTTTCAGTCTGACTACCTGCACTAAAGTGTAATGTAAACATATTACAGGTATTATAAACACCACTGTGGCTCTAAACCTTCTTTTTATGTTAACAGCTGCCTGTAACATGGACAATATTGAAAAGAGAATGTAATCAGGTGATACAGAAAGGTTTTAAAGGAATGCAGTTCGACTATTTTCCAGTTTAAATCTACTGACTGAAATCTACACCATATTTCCCTAAAACAAGGTATTCAGTAGTCTGTGCTAGGGCTGGGCGATAAACCGAAAATTTACTGATACAGAAATTTATGACAGTAACCGACATTTGACCGTGTCAAAATATTCTGCGTAAAAAAAAATACATTAATTAAAGTTGTTTTTGGATGTGTGTAGGTAGGCTATGGTCTCATGTCCCTTTAAGACGCTGTCCTACGTCAGAGACGTGACTCCACCCCATCCAGTCAGTAACAAAGAGGGAAAGACAGGTGAGGAGATGGAGGACGGTTCAAAAGTTGGAGCAGCTGAAGTAGACGAAGTTAATGTGGGAGGGGGTGAGCAGCTTGTGGAGTAGTTATCGTCCATTTATCGTTATTGAGGTGAACTGCTCAATATATCGTGATATTGATTTAAGGCCATATCGCCCAGCCCTACTCTGTGCTGCCAAACTCAAACAACATGGGCGCAGTTAGCCTTTTGATTTAGGAGCGCCCCATTTATGAAGGGGCCCTGGGTTTGATTCCACCCTGTGGCCTCTTTCCTACATGTCATCTCCAGCTCTCTCCTGTTTCCTGCTTCATCCACTGTCCTCTATCTGTCTGAAACTGCCCGAAAAATTAAATATGATAAAGCTTAAAAAAGAACCAGACAGTAGTTTTCCATGATGTAAACATACACTACATTCAGCCATGTAAACACACACAAGCACATGACAAATGCATGTTTGAATTTTTGGTGTTGTGTTAAATTCAAAACAGAAAATCACATTGATTGGAGGACTGATTGATCGGTCAAACTGGCTTTTTTTGCTGATGCGCATACACAGTTCATACCATGTGTCCACGCAATGGGAGCTGCCAGTGCGGCCTCTGACGGAGGCTCACAAAGCCCTCAGAGGGAAAGCAGAGCTGACCACAGCGGCAGCCTTTTCACACCAGCTATTGAGCTAAATTTGAGAGCACAGCTCCACAGTCCAGTCGTCTAACCTGTTGATTCCTCCTCCTGTCTGCCTCAGTATTAATCTTCGATCAGCACTGATACATGTTTTGAGCAAAGCTGGCACAGCAGATCCTTGTTGCCATGGTAACCAGCCTTATATGCTAGCAGAGGCACACTCCTCTGCTGGTCCGTACCGTAGTTATACACTTGATACCCAGGAAGGTGGAGGTACCAGATGGCTATAGTAGTGTTTACTGTCAGTCAGTCACGACGAGCACACTGTTTTTTACAAATATCACAGCTGAGACAAGAATGAGCAGGAATTTTGTAAAAGATTTAGTAATAAAATCAACAAATATTCACAGGTAAAGCAGCAGCTCTGAATGGATATTACCTGTACCTTATTTACATGTGCACTCTTTCCTGAAAACTGTGAAGAAAGACGACTAAGAAGGGGAGAAACCAGAGGAGGGACAGAGAGGTAAGCAAGCTCAGACCAAACAAGCAGTGACATTACTGTCAACTCGCTGTCCCCTCACTGTAGTGCTCATCGGTCCTGTCTTTGTTTGTGTCTCTGTTCTTGGAGCTCGGTGCAGGAGGAGATAAGAGCTGTGCTGCAGTCTATGGAGACCAGCCTGCCATTTCTGCACGCCATTTGGGGACAGCGTGTCCTCTGGGTAGCTTCCTCAGGAGTCAGCGAGCTCAGCGACAACGGGCGAGGAGGGAAGTGCTGCTGTGGGCAGGGGACGTGAGAGGAGGGCAGCGAAGAAAACAGTCCTAATGGAGTGTTTATTTGGGGCAGAGAGCCACACACAAAGACAGCTCATCTTAAGAAGAAGGCTCTGGGGCATGAGGGAATGAATTCAAATAGTCTAGGACCAAACAGTGCCTTTTTGATTACTGCTGAATCCCTCCAGCTCCTGCCTGTCAGGAAAAATCTCATTGTGGGCCTAATGCATGACTCTGAGACCGCCTCTGCTTTTGCAGGTTAAAACATGGATCACTTTATGCAGTTAGTAACTTAAACTTTCATGAAGCAGCTTCCAAAACAGTCGTACAACACCCTGCTTTCTTTTCGCCAACTCCCAAAGCACAGACAGCGTGCCCACAAACGTCTGCACTCACACATCCTCTAAAATCGGGCGAATTCAACTAAAATTAAACTCAACACTTTGCTCCTCGGCCTGTGGGGACACTTCTTTGGGAACCACTACTACTGAAACATCACAGCAGTAAGACGTCGTTCCCTCTCAGAATAAACTATAAAAGAAGCTGAGTGGAGCTCTCCGTCTCAGAATAGCACGATATTCAGTGATTACTCAGTCTGCTTGGTGGGGCTCCCATAACTGAAATGGTAAAATCCTGCAGACTAGAACCATTCTCTTTATTGGCGCTGTGATTTACTACTCTGACATCTTCCTGCTGCGAGAGTGGGATAGAGTCTGATGACTTCTTTTTATTTAAGCCAAAGTAATTTTCTTACCAAAATGAAAACACTCTGGCGTATTGCCTGGCACCGACTGCAAATCCTCCATTTCACTGCAACGGCTAACAACAAAAGTTTAAAAGGTACAGCCTGAATCTGGAGTCCCAATATCCCTGCATTCCTGACAAAACTACACATAGAACAATACTTCAGTGTACTTTACTGACATGAATGACACAACTACAACATGACAATAGCATCAAGTCTAAACAAAATGTTCATCGATCAGAGCCAACAGAGGACTCAGATTCACCTGCACTTAAGTTAGGGCTGGGCGATATGTCCTCAAATCAATGTCACGATATATTGAGCAGTTCACCTCGATAACTTCTCCACAAGCTGCTCACCCCCTCCCACATTAACTTCGTCTACTTCAGCTGCTACAACTTTTGAACCGTCCTCCATCTCCTCACCTGTCTTTCCCTCTTTGTTACAGACTGGATGGGGTGGAGTCACGTCTCTGACGTAGGACAGCGTCTTAAAAGGGACATGAGACCATAGCCTACCTACACACATCCAAAAACAACTTTGATTTATTTATTTTTTTGACACCGAATATACCGATATGGGCAAAATTACGTCTGTAATTGTCGTAGATTTCAGGATCGGTAAGTTTTCGGTTTATCGCTCAGCCCTACCTGAAGTCTAACTGAACTCAAATGACTAAACACAGTTTTAATATCAGCTAAGACTTAATCAGCAGAGATTTTCACACCTGCTGATACCAAGTCTGCCCTAATAACACTGTGGATCCTTAATTATAAACATATTTAAAAAGCACCAGCAGTGGTCGGAACCACAGGGCACCTTTAGAAAGTAGCTTGTCCTTCGCTGATCCTATAATTATCGCTCTCAGTGACTTTTCAACACCATGTGAGATCAATCTGCTAATCATCGGATTAGTTTGTCATATTATGAGTAAACAAAGAGTTAATCTGTCCAACACAGAGGACTAGTAAAGCATTTTTAATCCTTTTTCTCTGGGTTTTCTTTGCAGCGGGCTCTCTGCACCTCATCTGTTTTTCTTTCCTTTGTGTCCTGACTGAAGGCCACCCAGCAGGCAGAATGACATTTCTGGGCCATTGTGAGAAAATGTCCTTCAAGAGGCACCAAACACAGAATGAAAGTACAAGTCTTGTGTAACATCTCTAACCTTTTATGGCCATGACCTTACCTTAAAAAACTACACAGCACTTCTGTATACGTGAATAGAGGTAGTGTTGTACAGAAGCGAGTATTCAAGGAAACCACACACTTAAAACTGTAGAAGTGAACCCTGTGTTTCTCAGTACGATTACCACAGCACATAATTACTGCTACCAAGTGTATCCCTTCATCTTAAGATCCTATCCCATGATAAAATTCAATCCACAAATTACTCCGCTTAGAGCTAACTGCTCCCATCTTTCAATTTCTGTCATCACTGCTTAAGAAGCACGCTATCATTACAGCAGACTGCCACTCATGTTCTCAGGGGAGGTTTGTGTGTGATGATAGCAGGCCAGGCTCTCAGGTACAAATCAATTTGAGCCTCCATCCTTTCGCTCGGAGGCCGGGGTATATTTTTGGAGCACTTACCAAAGTCTGACATGTTTGATTCCTTTTCTTCACCTCTGCCTCAAGTGCTTCGCACTCCTTCCTTCTGGTGCTGATCTCAGTCTCCTGGGAAGAGAGAGAAAAAAAGGTAGAGGACAGCTGCGATGGTTTGTCAGGAACACGAGCTTCCTCAGAGAAGTGAAAAGCAGACAGATAGAGAGGAGGCTGGATAACAACTCATTGCTCAGCAGTAGTATTTTAGTGTGTGTGAACGTATGTACGTATGTGTGCTGCGCATTCATGTGGATCTTGTGTTGCTTGTGCAACAGAGACACTGAGAGACTTAGAGGTGTTATCTAATAGATATTACAAAACATTTTTGCTGTCAGAATAAATAGACTGTGGACTGAGAGGAGTCTAAGGTTCAGATGTTGAGGGTGTATGACTTATTTTTCCTCCAGGAACAAAATGAAATATGTGAAATAACCAAGTTATGATAAAAAAGGGGCAGAGTAATCCTGAGGAACCAAGTTTTACGACATGTATCAGAGCAAAAATGATAATTTAATAAATGGTGACATTTATTTTTATACTAACAAAGTGATCTGTTACAATTCTTCAAGATCTAATACAAAGAAAACTGTCATTCTGCTGATGTTGACACTGAGCATTGTTAACCTATCACTGCTGTTTGAATGCGAACTACCTCACCTACAACAGGTGAGATGAGACGAGCAGCTGTTTGTCACAGTTGCTGGGTTAGGCACTTTCGGATGAGCTTCCCTTTTTCTCAGTGCGGTTTCTTTTGGTATGCCATATATATATATCTATAAGAACATGTACAATCAAAGATGGTATGATTTCCAGACAGTGTGAGATCAGGTATGTCTTGTATAATAAATCTGGCCAAAATAAATTAAACTAAACGTTCGGCTGGGCGATAAAACGATAATGATATATATCAAAAATTAGTTTCTCTCGATATCATGGATATGAAACATCATCAATATGCTTTTCGATACTCATCATTCTGCCATGTTTTGGTAGACTATACGAATAACCAGTGAAAAGGGGAGTTGCTCTGAGTCCGCACCACGCTGAACCAATCATGTGCCGAATTAGAAAAAAGTATCAAACAACTGCGTAGTAGCAGACAGCAGCTACACACAACCATAGCATTTTAACAGGTGAAGCCGACAGCACTGTTGGTGAGAAACAAAGAAAATGAGTGCTACTCCCGGCAGAGATACAGAAGTAATGTGTAGTAATACATGAAGTAATGTGTACTGCAAATTATGTGGAGTACATGTTGAATTTTATTTATGAATAACGGGGAATATTTAAATTTGACAAGTGATTTTTTTATATCATGATACACAATGATACCGACTGATGTGAAAAAATAATATCATGATAAACTTTTTCCCATATCTCCCAGCCCTAATTAAAGCTATGATGTTAATAGTTATATATATATAGGATATTGTACATACTACTAATAGGGTAAAAGATATTAGTCAGACATTTAGCACCCGACCAATAAGGGAATATCTCTCTATCCTTTTATCTCTCTTCTATCTCCATTCTTCAGATGCGCCTTAAATGAATATACAGCAGCAGGTGAAGCGCAGGTGTTACTAATAAAGTGAAGACAAAGAGTTTCAACAATCATCCGCAGAAGCTGAAAGCCACAGGTGCAGATAATGAACAGAACCACGGCTCTGTTTCATTTGTGAGTTACAGTCCGCTAATGCACTACAGCTTAGCAGTGGCACTGACTCTTCTAAATGGAATGCAATCCATTTGATCAATTTTACCTGAGCCGTTCTCAAACTCATCTAAAAGTCTCTTTATTCAGTTTCATCCTGCCTTTTTTATGTAAATGAATAAACCCATCAAACTTGAAGTGTTAGCTGTGTTTGCAAATGAACTACGGTCCGCATTCTGTCAGTCTGTAATTAGAAAAGGTTCAAGTAGTGACTTGCTGACACCTCATGTTCCCTCCTGAGGTTTCTGAAAGCCTGTAATGTTTCCATCAGGCAGCCGTTTAACAGAGCTGACAGCTGAATTCTGTGTTAGCTGCAATTACAAAGAAAAGAAGTTCAGCTGTCTTGACAATATGAGATTAAAGCCAAAATATGACTAAACAATGCCACAATTTCAGGAGGGAAGAACTTCATGAGTTTATTTGTGGTGTTCGGCTGAAATTAGATCTTCACCAAGGCAGTGTAGGCTATTATTTTATCTTTGTTTACCACCATCAGAAAAACATCATTTTTATTGGCAGTTATTGAATGCATAGCCAACTATTGCACAGCTCTTACAGTAGAGACTACATCAGAGAGTTACATCACCCACCAGATCCTCTTTATATCAGCAGCATGAACTCGTTCTCACTCAGTGTACGTCCAACATTCAGCTATGGGTGGGAGTGAAAAGTGCAGCTGGATGTTCCAAGATTAGTGTGTATAGAGTTAAACAGGATTGTATCTGTCAGTGTATGCTCCACATGCACACACACACACACACACAATGTGGAAGCATGGCACCACGTGTCACCAGGCAGAACTAAAATAAGCATCAGTAAAGCCACCAGAAGCCCACAGTACACAACACTACATGCTGCATGTGAGAACGCATGAATGTGCACTTCATGACATCGATGCTCACAGCTCGGTTTGACTTTAGATACATATTGGAGTCCATTCAGATGGAAAACTTGTTTGCTCTGCTACATCAGCCTAACCCCCCTCTTGACCTCACGAGTACCAACAATATTTAATGAGACAGCGAGCGAGCGAGCGGTAAGGTCAGAGAATGGGATGGGCGGAAGGAGGAGGAAAAAGATTCGACCCTTTCAAGCTCTACGACCCGGAGGCGTTTCACCGAGGGCAACCGACAGTTGGTCTGATTAAATCTTTGACCTCTTATCTGTTATCTCCACCAGTGATCCTGCTCATGTTGTTTGTACATGTTCAACTTTTATCCTTTCAAGGACTTAACGTTCACACACATGTACAGACGAGGGACATAGAAGCTGACTGAGGCTGGGATTCTATAATGAGGATGAAGGTAGATTAACCCAGCAGTTAGGGTCTGCATCTATCCAACAAAGGCGACACGTCCCAGAAAAAAACTTAAAATTAAATAAATATATGCAGAAAAGAAATGTGAGAAGTGTTTTCTACCATTTGAGGTTTGTTCAATAAGTTTATCATCACTGAAGTTGTCCAGGAATATAGTCGGGTCAACTTCTTGACCGGACAGTTTACAATTGTTTAGTTAATGGTCTACATTTAACTGATTCATTTAGGTCATCTTATAAGAAGGCTTTATTTTTATTACATGTATTTTTGCCCCTACTGCAGTTACAATAAAAAGTTCACTAAATGTACTTACAAGATACCAATAAACTCAAATTGCACACAGGAATATGGTATCTTTTTGACGATTGAATAAAGTAAAAGTTGAAGTAAATAGTGAAGACATGAAGACTCCTATCGGCATTCGTATCAGGATGAATTTTAGAGGAAATTTTCCTCACACTGAGAGATAAGGCGGACTCTGCTGCTTGAGTTGGCTTTACATGAGAATAAACACAGAAATACTAGTCATGAAAACAGAGTGTTTTTTATCTCTATGACTCATAAGACAGCTGCAGTATTTCATGACTATTAGAACAAGTAAAACATACAGTGGACTGTTTGGACATCTTCAACACTGGTAAATGATTATATTAACAGAGATTTAATTTTCCCTTTCCATCACAGTGCAGCAGGTTGGCGCTGACAGTGTGTCTCTAAAGGCACACTTATATAAACAGTTTAATTTATTACTCTAGAATTTTAATGTACCTTCAGAGCTTACATTTAATAGTTGTTTCATAGCAGGAATTTGCCTCAATTTTTTTTTAAATTTCTTCCAGTTATTTGAGAATCATCTCAGCTACAGATTAATTAAATATTATCCAGTCTTTGATGATTTATACAAGTGTTTTTCTTCTAAAGCTAGGAATGATAATAATTGTGAAAATGTTTGTTCCTGAAGTTTCTGTTAAGTGTCCAACACCTTCAACATAAGTTAACAGAAGAATAAGCTAGGGCTGGGTGATATGTCCTCAAATCAATATCATGATATATTGATCAGTTCACCTCGATAACGATAAATGGTCGATAACTACTCCACAGGCTGCTCACCCCCTCCCACATTAATTTCACCTACTTCAGCTGCTCCAACTTTTGAACCGTCCTCCATCTCCTCACCTGTCTTTCCCTCTTTGTTATGGACTGGATGGGATAACTTTTATTCATTTATTTATTTCAAATGATTGTCGTTATTGTCGTAAATTTCAGAATCTGTAAATTTTCAGTTTCTTGCCCGGCCCTACATAAAGCAGAAGTTGAATAAGGTATTTAGATATCTCTATAAATGAGAGAGAAAAGTCTGTGCTTGAACATTATACAATAATACCATGTTGATAATGACAGACTTCCTTTGAGAAAATTATAGAAGAACCCCCGCAGACAGCTCATCATCTCTTACGTGGGCTGGTATCAAATGTGTACAATTTTGAGAACAAGACAGCAACACACACACACATCAGACACACATACACAAACACATATCAGACACACACACACACACGCACGCGCACGCTCTGCTCTCAGGCTTTGCTGAGGCCCATTTGTTTGGAGCACATTTGCCAATGTTCAATTAAAAATCCCTCTGATAAAAGATTCAAATGGCTGCCACTGTGAGTAATGAGCTCCTGTTTAAGTGAAGAGGCGTTTACTGCACAGCAGATGAAGACAGATGAGGAGGACCATCCCCTTAAGCTTGGTCTTGAATTCTCACCTCGCTGGCACTGATGCAAATGTATGCAGGAGGGATGCGTTCACAGCAGCATATATTACCTTTATGGTTGACTACATGCAGCAGGACTTTATTCTGTTGAATGGCAGAATGTTTCATCTTCTAATCACAGCTTCTGTTTGGTGATTAACATACAAGCCATTCAAGAGAGATGATTAACCGTAATTTAGAGAACTGACAAATCGTCGGTAATTAGCGATGAATTCCAGCATCCAAAATATGAGTATTTGTTGATTTTCCATTCTGTATCAATTTACTGCAGCTTTATTTTACAGAATCAGACTGTAGGTTGGGAAATGAATGACTCTGAAAATGAATATGTGACCTTTGACTCTATCTAATCAGTCACTGATTCATTATCATTAATCAAAGTAAGTACTTCTTTAAGCCCTTTTACTTTTTCATTAACATTTAACACATTTGTTGGATTGTTAGCTATACCAGCCGCATGGCTGTGAGGATGTCCACATGGTTCTGCTGGAGAGCCAGACCAGTCCACCAGTGAAATATCTGACACATGATCGAATTGATTGCCATGATATTTTCTGCTGACTTGGTTTTTTTGTTTCTTTCTTGAGCAACCAAGCGGGTAGTATTTTCCACCTACCCTGTACAATTTCACAATATTGATCAGATGGATTTTTACATATACACTCCCATTATGCACCCCAAAAAGAGGCTGTTTGCTGCAAGTTGCTTTTCTACTTTTAATAAGGGAAAAAAACAGGAAACAGTAAAAAAAAGAGACCTGCTTTGACTGCTGAATATCATTCACTTTAACAGCGTTAACAAATCGTTCATGAAAATTATGATGACAAATGTCTCTAAATGTCCTTCTTTTCTTTAACAAAAACAAGGTCTTTACAAATAAAAATATATTACATTACTCACGGGCTAATCGAATCCGTTTTTTAAGTAAAATTAATATCTTAAATGTTTAAACTTTTTATTGAATCAAACTAGAGTCAAACAGTTTGAGCAGTCCATTTAAAGTAGACTACAATTATAGAGTAGGGGTGTCCCGATACGATATTGATATCGGTCCGATATCAGCAAAAAGACAAATATCAGATTATATCGGCCTACATCTAAAACCTCCATTATCAGCACTCCGATACAAGCAGTCCATTTCAGACTCCGCTTCAGTACTTCTATCTAGCAGCACCCTGATCCAGCACACAGAGCCCACATAATCACAACAACAGTGTGTACTAAGGTATTAACAAAGTAGAGAGGAGTAGGAGTGATGTTGGCCATGTGGCGGTATCTTTTGTTAAAGTCTGAAAAAGAATGTAATACTGAATCAATATCAATATTGGCCGATACTGAAGGCTGCAATATTGGTATCGTATTGGAAGTAAAAAAAGTTGTATCTGGACACCCCTAGTATAGAGAGCAAAAAAAGTCTAAAATGTGTCTAAAACTAATTTAATCATTGTGATTGAAGACTAAGATAAAACCCCAAACTGCTGCCAAATTAACACTCTGCTTCACCAGCACTAATTTATGCTACAGATGCTAGAAAAGGTTTTTGCAAAGCAACACAAGCAGTGAAAACATGCCAGCAGCCTCAGCTGTGAGCTCAGTCGGTACACAGCCATCCTGGTGCTCAGCACCACGGAGAGCTCCCCTCTGAGACCACAACATCAACATGTGGAGCATGAAAGCTTCACCTCATCTATTTTTACTGTTGCTGACTCTCCATTGTGAGCTAAATGCAAAGCAACGTCTTGAAGACACCGGGTTCACATACTATAGAATTCTCTCTGCAATGACTAATTAACAGGAAAGGCTTTCCCCGTCCTCGTCTAAGCGTTCAGTCTTCTGATCTTTTGTAGTTGGGAAAGCTCTATGCATAATCTTTGGCAAGCAGGGGTAACCTCATTACTCTCTCTCCCTCTCCCTCTGTCTCTTTAGCTCTCAGTCTTTCATCCCCAGTTGTTTTGAATATGCATGATGCGTAATGATGGGTAATAATCCTGCCTATGGCTGAGCAAAAAATCTGCACACGTTTTCTTCTGGGGGGCGATTCTATGCAAGCAGATATCTGATGGAGATATCAAACATAGACAGAAATGCACAGGAGTAAGACTTGCTCCGGGGGGAGTTTTAAAGCAGCCTCTGTTCTTTTCACAAAATCTTTTAGGTTACCTTCACAGCTAATTATGCTACTACTGTATGCTAATCCTTTAAGAGAGATACGCAGCCACACATCGTGGTACAATTCAGCAGAGCCGAGTTTTCTTAAAAATGACGGCCACCCAAAAGAGAAAACGCACTTGACTTTTTATCGGGAGTAGTTCTGCTCACAAAAACAAACTGTACATCACCTTTAACAAGAGCACAGACTCCGGCTTAACAGCTAATTTGTTGCTTCTCAAAATGTCACTCGCACTCCCAAAGATATATATATATATATGTGTAGTCTTGCCACATAGTTCTTGTTATTGAGGTTTGCTTCCTCTACTCAGCCGAGCTGCAGCAGAAGAAACAGTCATTAGGACAGTTGGAGGAAAGACTACCACTGCTGAGAGTTGCCGGGGTCTTTATTAAAAGCTTCCCCCCTTTGTTACCCGACACCCAAGCACCAGCAGCACCATACAGTATAGAACAATACACATAATGTAAGTCCAGACACACACACTGGTCTAGTCCATCACAGCAAGTGCTTGTGATTTTAAATCATTTGAAATGGCAGAGTAAGTTACATAACCTCCACAGCTTAACTCTGTGTGTGCAGGCACAGATGCTTGCACTCCCCTAATACTGTACTCCTCTACCTCCTGCAAGTGTGTTTATGAGTACATGCTTTTTTCTGCATGCGTGTGTATGAATTAAAACATGCAGAGTGACTGCTGAATCACAGATTTACAGGAGGTCACCACACACATGCAGAGCAATAGAGAAAGAAATGATCTTAAGTGCTGAGGGGAAAGAGCAGCGGAGTGAAGAGAGAGTTAGAGTGGATGAACCTGCGATCATGAGTGAGATATGTCAGGCATAGAGGCCGAGATATGAATACAAAGGATAAGAGGGGAGAATGGGTAAAATGAAAAATGGGATCGAGGCGGGATTTATGGTCTAAGCTCCTCAGCTCTGCAGCATTTTGTCCGGGGTATAAGACCTCAGCGAGGCGCCCGCTATCAGGCATATTAAACATCATGCAGCAGAGGCAAAAGGAGTAGCCTGGACTAATTCTACTTCCTCTCTCTCTCAAACACTCTATCTCCCCACCAGGATTCACAAGCATCGGCACGCTGCAGAATCAGAAATGAAGCTGCCACTATCACCGGGGTCTGACCTCACTGAGCCACTGAACGCTACACTACCTGCCTGCTGATGTCTTCTGAGTCTCACAGGCTACAACTGAAGAGCACGGAGGGAGGGAAGTGTGAGGAGGGGGAATACTGTGGGCGAGGCGAGGAAGAAGAGAATGAATGATGATGAATGATAGAAAAGGGGGTATGAGAACAGGCCAACATCACAGGGGCTACAAAGAAAGGAGAGTGTCAGAAGCGAGGACAGACTGAGCTCTACGATAAAATGTTTGGTTGTTGAGATGGGGGGCTAATTTCAACGAGCAAGGCTCCAGAGAGAGGACTGTAAATCTGATAATCCCACCGCACTCACACAAAGATGTCAGATGAGATTTTTTGCCGTACTGGAAACTAAACAATGACTCATGCAGTCTCAACAGACACCTTAAGGAAGGGGCTGTTCAATGCTGTGGGATCTCTGCATATCCCTATAACAGGGTAGTGTATTATGGAGGCATTAGCCTATGATGAGGGAGTAAACAGGTTTTATTTTCTTGTTGTTTCGGCAGCTGAAACCATTTCGCTGACTTAAGGTCCACTGAGAACATCTGATGATTACTGCTGCAACCGAGCAAATGTTGGGAGCCCACTGCTGCTGCTGCCCACTCAGACACGGGGGCTTACTCATCCCCAGCTGCATTTGCTGGCCGAGGCTCCTGCAGACAGTTCACATGGTAACCCCTATCTCTCATGGCCACACACTAAACGCCTTGTAACAAAAGACTGCCCTCGTAAACAGGGATCTTTTATTGTGACTGTTGTCTGGAGAAAACCAAAACATCAGGCGCACATTACACACTGCTGGGTGGTGCATTATGTGTGTGTGTGGGCAGGAAGTTATTTTATATTTATGTGGACTGTAAACTTTGGGGATTTACTCCCTTCACCACAAAGATGAAGTACTGTGTTGTTAATCCGGTGTTTTATTCTTTTTCATTACAAACTGTAGAGCGCAGCAGTGTTTGCGGACACAATAGAAAGCTGAAAGCGACAGAGCTTGAGAGTTTAAAGCTGTCAGAGTCGCAAAGTCACACTTGGGCTGAATGCTCTGTGTGAAAGAAGTGGACGAGGCAGAGGTCACCCAAATAATATCTCAGTATTTACTCAAAAATGTGCAAAAAACAAACAGTTGTGTGTTTGTGAAATTCTTCAAACGCACTGGTATGATCTTGGAAATAGTATGTTTTATCCACCCTCCTCCATTGAACAATAAAAGCCTAAAAAGGCCCCAAAACATCTTTTTTTTTAGATCTTCATTTGAAGTTCGGGGTAAAAGTTCATATTCAGACTGTACTGAGCCGTTCAAACTCATAATAATACAGTATACCAGAGAATCAGGCCACCTTAAGTAGCTTGCCATATAATCCAGCAGAGAGCACTCACATGGTAACCTGGCCAATCCGTGCACTCTTGACCTCGGTCAACTAATACAGTAATGTTATTCGACAAAAATGGAGGACATGGTCAAGCAAAGCTGCACTAAGCGGACAATCACAACACCGAGGATGGAAAAATAAAAGGCAAAGGTAGAACTGGATGTCAACTTCGTACAAAGCTGCCGTTGATGAAGCAAAGTGGTGAAGGAGGAGGCACCAGCACTGAGCGGCACAATGGCAACCGTTCAAGGCCATCTCTGATTAGAGTAAAAACTTGGAGCATATCTGAACATTTGCTCTTCATGTTTGAAATTCATCTGAAGTTGATTTTTGAAAAATTGACAGCCCTGATGTGAACAAGGCTCGATATTGACGTATGAAAACTGTGAAGTATGACAGGAGCAGCTGTGCATAAGTTTTCTAACAGCGGTGTGAGAAGGTTCAAATTTATCATGAAATGTAGGTCCTCAGTCAGTGCATTAACAGACTCAATCACAGACATCTCTCTTGAGCATGTCACAGTTACTGCAGGTTATCAGTTGTCAGGGGTGGAGAGTGACAGCAGATGTTATACCATTATCAATAAAAATACTTAAAAGAAAGAACTAGGGCTGGGTGATAAACCAAAAATTTACTGATACTGAAACTTACAACAATAACCAACATCATTTTGCCCATATCGCAGTTATGTGGTAGGGGATGAGCAGCTTGTGAAGTAGTTATCATCCGTTTATCGTTATCAAGGTGAACTGCTCAATACATTGTGATACTGATTTGAGGACATATCGCCCAGCCCTAGCAAGAACAAATCTTATACTGGTTGGTGGTAACACTTTCACACTTGGGCGGCTGAAAATATTTTTCTCAGGTATCATTTATGTGTGGGAGAAACTGGACTTTTAAGGTGGGTCTTAGCAAACTCAATATTTTTATTTTGCATTGTTTTGAAATAATGCAGATTAGGGCTGCAGCTATCGATTATTTTAGTAATCGAGTACTCTATCGATTAATCTGTCGATTAATCGAGTAATCGGATAAGAAATGTTTTGCTCTCACTGTAATACTTTGCATTGAATCACGTTTGCCTCATTAAAAACCATCAGTAACACACAAAACTGAAATAGGCCAGGTCTTTCAAATGAATATTTTTACTGCATAAATCAGGAACCAAAAGTTTTACATTTTACCATGTAGTTCACATGAAACTACTGAAGGCAAGGTCTGCAGATGGTCTTTTAATTGCTATGGTAATGATCTTTGCAGTTTTCACTAAACCAGTCACAACTATTTCCAGGCTTTGGATCTAATTTTACTTGTTTAATTAATAGGCTGAAATAATATAATTCTTGGATACTAACATAATTTGACAAGCAAATGTACATTTATTCAATATATAAAAGTGTTACATTTTTATTTACATGTTGTTGTGTGTTGGTCATTTTGCAGCCCTGTGCTGCTCATCACACGCCTAGCAGGTGGTGTATAGCATTATCACCATGGATACACGGATGTTTGTGTGATTTTTTTCATCCACTGCCGCCCGGTTTGTGTCGTGTAGATGTTGATTATGAAAACACTTCGCAATAATTTGGAAACGTGAAGGGGGAGCTGCTGCTGCCCGGTGTTTACGGTAAATAGACGCAAACACCGACCAAGTGGACGCTTCGGTCTCCGAAAACGCCGAGACAAATTTACAAACAGCCACTATTTCAAACAACTGGGCTCATAATCGTGATGTAAACACTTACTTTCTCGCTAGAAAAAATATTATTATTGAATGAATTTATATAATTTGTCCGGTATGCAGTCGTTCTATGTAGCTTGTGGTAGGACTATTTAAATTTTCCCGGCGCTGCGTCCGGCCGGCACGAAATGCATTCTGGGGTATTTAGTATGTACGTGTGTAAACGCTCGGGCAGCCGCGGCATACTCAAATCATCTTTGAGTAGTCAGTAGGCAGTAGCTACTGCTTGAGTAGGTAAGTAGATAGCAGGCAGTATGCCATTTCGGACACAGCTTCTGTCTGTCCTC
The DNA here is from genome assembly GCA_962446985.1 of Xyrichtys novacula. Taxonomy (NCBI): domain Eukaryota; kingdom Metazoa; phylum Chordata; class Actinopteri; order Labriformes; family Labridae; genus Xyrichtys; species Xyrichtys novacula. The sequence goes on from OY660875.1 coordinate 2,614,080, forward strand.
GTTTCCCTCCATGATTGAACCAAACGCGCGGCAGCGGAAGGAGCGGAAAGAGCACGATTCCTCGAGGCATATAATTTGCCTCGAGGAATTTTATTAATCGAGTTACTCGAGTTACTCGAGTAATCGTTTCAGCCCTAATGCAGATATATCTTGAGACAGTATAATGTGTATTGCACTTCATATAATCCTCCAACATGTTTTTGTATGATGGCATTTGTCATAGAGAAGAGAAACAGATCTCGTCTCCCAGTCAATAAAATGACCTTCATTTCCTAATCCAAGGCACTTTCTCAGAAGGAGCTCATTTCTTCGATGACTACCAGGAAAAACACTTCAAAAAATCTTTTTTTTTTTCTGAACAGTCTGTGCAAAATCCATCCCTTTTGGCCAGCTTTGCAGTAAGAGCAACGCAATCCTACTTGGACAAATACTGCAAAGTATAAATAAACTAGCAAGCATGAAAAAACGAATGCTGTAGTGACCAAAATATCCCTCAAGCTGCTATTTCAGAAAAAGATGGTCAGTACCGTCCATGAATCACTACAGAACGAGGCTCATCTCACAGCTAAGGTTTCCTGTAGACACAAACATCCTTAATCCTTAAAGGTACAAACTCAGAGTTTAGCACCAGGATAATTACTCGAATAAATATCTTTAAATTAGTAAACAGGGCTTGACAAATTCTGAAACATGCAGGAGATGACTCAGTTGGACTGATTGAAGAGCCCAGATGGCAGATACACAGGACTGTGACACAGCCGGCTCAGTCTCATGTTAGCAGCCTGTAGCTGTGTAGGTAGATGAGCTCTGATGGCCTGTCCTCAGACTGAGAACTGAACCCTCAGGAGGGAGTGTCAACATTAGAGACCGAGCAGGGCAGCAAACACAAGTGCAAATGAAGCCAGACCCACTAATACCAGATAACTGCACACACACTGAAAATCAAGGTACTTGTTGGGCGCAGCAGACACAATAAAAACTGTAGAGGCCACTTTTAATTCTTATAAGCAGCCTGTTGGCAGCAGAAACCGGCACAGTGAGAGAGCAGGACTTGGCACGGCAGACTGTAATTAAGTGATTCAAATAGAAAAGTTGTTCCAATAGTTATCTTGGGTTAAATGTGAACCTCTGACTCATCTGTAAACATGAAAACAAAAGTGCTTTCCTCATTTTTGTCTGTTATGATCATTTATTAAGAGATCTATTAACTGGCTCCCTGTTGTTCCCACTGTTGTCAAAGCTAAAAAAAATCACTGAACTATATTCTAATCTTAGAGATGTGGGATAATTTATACATTTTTAAATCTTATCCAATTAGTACAGATGTGTGATAATTTACATTCATTTACCAGTCAAGGTAAATGAACCTCTAATGAAATGGATCTGAGATGAGACCAATTATTTAATGCGATTTATGCAATTTTGGATCTCCCAGGGGTGACGTTGCCATCACCTTTTCAAAATAAAAGCACCTAAATTCGGCACTATTTATTATCAAATGTTGTCTGACAGGTATTCAATATACTTAAAATTTAGTATAAATCTACATGCTATAATTTCTTAAATATCACTAGCAGGATAAATTTTACAGATCTGAACAAAGACAGAAAAAACAACATATATATTTTTCTATATATACACTATCTTAAGTAAAGTGAGGAGTCGTCTTTCCTTTCATGCAGCCGTGACTTTGCCAGAATCACTCACTTTGTGTCTACAGGGAGTTGTGCTCTCACATCTGTGGCTCTCACTGGAGAGCCGACAGAGACGGAGAATCTTACAGACCTGCCACGATCAAATTAATTCACATCGAACCGGGCTGCTTGTTTGTCCGCTTGTTTGTAGGCCCTAACCGGATAAGCTGATTAAAGCACGAAATATTACATGCTGTCCTATTTGTTCTTATCCAGTGTTATCCTGATGGCACAGCTGATGCAAAATCAGTGACCCATGAAATGTTGAGAAGGATTGAGATGGATAATTATGTGGTATAGATACACCGTGATATTTCAGAAACACAGGAGTGCAGCTTTTGGCAAACACTGAGCTGTTTAGCTTTGGGTTATGTCCAATATTTGTATCTTCACCTGTCAGTCCTGAAATAAATGATCAATCACAGGAGCACTCGTACATATTGGATAACCCTCTGTGTCTCTGAGTTGATGCTTCTTTATTGATAACATTGGCACAGCAGACTTGAGTAAACAGATAGATGCTTTATTGATCCAAAGGGGAATTTCAGGTATATATTTCAGCTCGTTGCCAGATAGACTGTGTTTGGCAACCAGGAAGAACTCTGATAGTTTAAAAAAAAGCCTTATCATGCAAATTAAACACTGACTGGTTCTATTTTATCCGTCTTCCTGCCCCATATAGTTAATGCTCAGACTGTTACAGGCGAAGGTGCCGTCACCAGCTGAGGTGGCTCGTCTCCCGCTTTGATCCTGGGCCAGAGCCACAGACATATGCTGCTCCATCCTGCAGGGAGGAGCTGTATGCGAAGCAGGGAACCGTTCTCCACTGCCTTAATGTTCATTAGCTACATTTCAACAGCTGGTGACCAATTAGTCTGCTCTCCAGATTGCAAAACCAATATAATGAGAGCCCCATAACTTTTGTATCCTTTGACAAAGGAGAGCAAAGTTAGAGCTGCTGAAATACAGGTTGTGTAATCCTGCTGTAAGCACACACACAAGCTTGCCTGTGTTTTCAGACTGGATTTTTTTTTTTCTAATTTAAGGCAGAGAGGAAGTCGTTTCCCTCTATCATCAGCTGAGCATCAGGCTTAAACTTCCCTCCTTCTGCCCAGTCCTTGATGCTTGCCAGGAGCTGCTGTCAGCACGGCCCCACAGAGGTGTCCATTAATGGATCTCTAATACCAGAGAAAGATGAAAATGGAGAGGAAGGTCATCCTCTGTCTGGTCTGGAGGATCAGCTGCTCTAAATCGTCTACGTTGGAAATGATGTCCGTCTGTGAAATGACTGTTATGAGGTGTCAGACTTGGCTTTTGGCCTCGCAGTAAAATGAGACTGAGTAAGATGTGAGGAGTTTTCACATTGGGATGGTGGTGAAGAGATCCTGTGTCCAGTAATGGGAGACAGGTGGTGCCCAGGAGGAGATAAAGAGTGAGGCTCTCACCCTCACAGGAGTCTGGCTCAATCGTGGCAGAAACAGAAGCCTTTACCTCCCATCTGGGAGGGACTCTCGGCCCATCACTGCCAATTAACAGGACGCTCAATTACTGGTCATTACCTGAACGGGGACTCGCTGTCCGCCGCGTCCAAGTGCCAAATCAAACAAGTGGTCAGATGGAAAAACTAAATAACAACAGCTTTTGCATATTTGATTCAGCTCGATTATCGTCGTTATTTTTGCAAAAAAATCTGTTAGAAAAGCAAAGACAAACAGACGAGAGACAACAGACAACACACGCACAAACAATGAGTGCCAGAACCAGCTGGTCTGTTTTTTTCTGTCCTATTTATGTATGAATTATTTTCATCTTCATGTTAAAATTCACGTTTTTATGAGTACTACACTTAAAATGTAAAGTTAATGTTCAGTAAACAGTCTTAGAGTTTGTGAAATGCTGATTCTGGCATGAGTATGATTCAATGTTTGTATGTATTTGCATGACTATCATCAGAGTTAATTGCTCTGGTGGTGATGGTGCCACCTATCTATTAAGTGGGTGTACCCTTTATAACTGGGATCAAACACACTCAAAGCTATAGTGAGGACATAATGAGACAATGTGACCGCAGTCAAGTATCAAATTAGTAGGACAAGTTAACTGTCAAATGGGGTCGTCCTAAATTTGGGTCAGTATTATACAGTATATATATATTTTGGCTATAAAAACACAAGGGCTGTGGCAAATGGAGTGGAGCAGAAAATGCCCACACAAGCTCTCATCTACACCCACAGACCGTTGGTAGTATTTGAAAATGAAGGAGAAGTCTCTGCTAAGGCTCGACTGAGAACAAATGACTTATTTGTAAAGAGGAGAGCCCTTTAACTCGGGGGTAAATGAGGACTGTACGTCTGAAACTAATTTTGTTTCAGGCCTGTGGCTTCCCACAAGTCACAGTGAATTAAATTCTGCATTCAAAGTCCTTTCGCTGGGACACTAAAGATAGAAGTAAATTCATAGATGCGCCAGACAAAGATCATCACAGGTGACATTTTTGTCAAACTGAATGAGGGTTAAGATTAAAATCGAGTATGCTGAGCACGACCTGCAGAATAACAGAAAGTGAGTCGGTCACGCAGGAGTGACAGAGTCCAGCATTAGCATATAAACAACCGCCCTGAGTAGACGGCTGCTGCTGCACAAGGCTCCATCGTCAATATGCTCGCTGGTCCTCATCCAGAAATCAGAGCGCGGCTGTCAGGACTTTGATTCCCACACACTGGGGAGAGGATAAACAGCAGAAAAACAACACTCCAACCTGTCAATCATTGGACTCTCCATTTCTATCACTATGAACTCCAATTTGAGCCTTCAGGACAGAAAAGGACTCCAATTTTGTGTTTTTGCTTTGAAGAAATTGACTCAGAGGAGTGGGTGGCAGACAGTGAGGGTTGGTTATTATTCTTCCTATATTCATCAAACAACATCGGTAAAAAAAACACCTCAGTGTCTGGATGGCAACCTTAATTACAACCCTCCTGCCACAGAAGTGACAACATATACCTGGAAACTGGGAGCAGACATGACTTAGGGCAATGTAACAACAAGTGTATGCCAGAGAGAGCGGTTCAACAAAAGGAACCTCAATTTCACCTGCCTCCTCTCAGCACTGGCTGCGTGATACTGGTTTCGAGGGAACACAGCCAGTGCTTCAGACTCCTGGTACATAATCTAAAGCCTTTTTTTCAGAGTCTTCTTACAATGACACAGCTACAGCGCTTTACGAGTCCAAACAGACGTGTCATTTCAACGAGCAGCAAACAACAGATTTAAGAAAACATCAAAACACTTGAGTACGGGGAAACACAATGTTGAAGGATAAAGTATTGATTCGCAGAAGCTCTACAAATAGATGGCTCATTTTGTGCTGTGTCCAAACCCTGAACTATTAGACAGCATGGTAGAATCTTCACTAAAGTGTTCTACTCTGCTACTGCAGCAGAACAAACAAAACTAGGAAATATTGAAGCAGCATGAAAAACAAAGTGGACTAGAATAATAAATCAAAAGTCACATAACAAGATGTTTTATGTCCAACATGTAATCTTGGATGCATCTTGCTGTCACTACTGTTTTGTTTCACACATCTGAATCAAGTGTGTGTCTGCTGATCACAGTTAATGCTTGATATGAAGATGGAGTTTTACAGCTACACCTTAATGTTGAACTCTTTATTTTAAGGCTCATTTATGTTCAGCGTTACTGACAGATCCGGATACGGACAGAGCTCTCCGTCCGTGCTACGCGTTCTTTTCGGCCGTATTTCGGCACGTATCCTTGAAGTTTACGGATACGGGCCAGACGGAGCAGTACCACCAGAAACTGTGGGGGCAGTGTTGCTGCTGTCACTAACCAATACGCATCGCTACAGAAAAACGAAGAAGCAAATCATCAATTTCTCTCATCGATACTACTTGAGGAAAGAACTCTCTGTCCACCAACCGCAAGTTATTTAGAGGTCTGAGCGACCGCCGCCTCCTCCAACGCTGCCTTAGTTTCTGTGCGAAATATATTCTTTTTGTGTGTCGCTGTCAGAAACCTTTGACTCCGGTCTGCCTCCTGGTGGATGTAATGGTTAACATCCATGCCAATGTAAAGGACACATGGAAGTATGTGGGCAGTGACGGAACCATCGTTTGAAACGGACGCCTATATTTTCATACAGATGGCGAGCATAAATGAGACTTTAGATTGTTTGAAATGTTTTAATCACGCTGCATTTATTTGGCATCAATTCTTGAATTTCCTAACGTCGTTACAGTGACAGCTACGTGAAACAACTTGAGATGGCCTTGCTGGGTAAACTGCATTATTAAGCCCTATATATTGGGTCATAAGAGGCCTACAGCATAAATCTAAAGTAATGGCTTCTCCACCAGGACACAAATAAGCCCCATTCTTCTTCTGTTTGAACACTGGGACACTCCTCACATCTCTCCTCAGAGAGCTCTTCTGCAGATGTTGTGCTGCTCTAAATAGTTCCTGGCATTTGTGCAGACAAAGCAAATGTTTTGATGTTAAACTGAAGAAGTGCTGTTTGGGATTTTTTTTTTTACCTCCTCATGCTCAGTGGTTCAAACTTTCATGTGCAGAGATTCTTCGTTTCTCATCTAGATTACGGTTACATCAGAAGCTCACTGCTCTCATGTGGATTGTTTTATCATAAAGCATGTCTTCCTCTTTGAAAATAAGGCAACAGAAAGGATAAAATAGGACCCCGTGTGTGTCTGCGTGTGTGTGGTTTTGAGTGTTAAAAAGAGTGTGACAGGGTCAACACAACTTCTCTAATATCTCATTCCATTTAATTAAAACTCCGAATTTCTTCAAATATCTGCTTCTGGCTCATTTAACACCTTAATAGAGTCTCAGCCAAATGTTGATATCTGAGGTTGGGTTAGCCTGAGAAGTCACAGCAGACAGACTCTGGACACACTGAGTGGACTCAAATGGAACATAATGTCCTTTTAATTTATCAAGCATAATTTACTTGTAATATCAGCCATCAAGTCCTGTGTTCACACTGCTTAAAACGCAGAATTAGGGTTCAGAGAGTACTAATACAACAACTCTTAGGATTTGAAAACTCATCGGACTCTTTGGGAGAGGACGGTTTCTACTTTGGAGACTACATCTTATAACAAAGTGATGAGGTCAATAGTTTTGGTCAAGTATTTGTAAACGGGGGAGAAGAGCACCGGTATTAAAACAGCCCTGTCCCCCCTGAAAAAGCACCATAAAACCTAAAGGACATGTCCGATTTAACCATAAATCAAATACTGAAGGAGCCAAATCTTGTGGTGTACTGGTAGGTCAGTAGTCTTTTCACTTAGCGATAGAGATTTTGAAAACATTATCATGCAGACAGCAGAAGTGAAGGAGATCACCTTAAACAAGCAATCTACCATCTAAAACCTCTAACATCTTATTTCCACCTACATTTGTGACTGGTGTCCATAGACTTATAAAAAAAAAGGGATGAAACCTGTAGTGTCAAACAGAAGAACTGCATTTCTTTTGGATAGAAACCTGAAAAAAACTGTAAGACAAAGACTAGTTTTGTCTAATAGCTGATAAATCAATCTGTATTTCACACCAACGGATGATCAAATCTGACTGTATAACCATGTTTTAGCAGAATAAGATTCCTCAGATTGAATCTAGATAGAATATAGAAGAAGAGGACGAGGTTAATTGATCCCCAAACTCACTAGACAATCAACATGAGCATAGCCTAAATAAGCCCATCATACAGTCTCTTCACAATCCACCCCAAAAAATTTGCTTTAAATCCAAAATACTACAAAAGAGTGGAGTCTCCTCTGTCGGCTAATAAATGAATCAATTCACGAGCAGCAGTAATTATTGTACTTAATTAAAGGCTTCAATAAATATTTCAGAACTTTTACTTATTAGAAGATGATTTCAATTATGACAGCGTGTATTTACACCATCAGTGCTGCAGCTGTATTATCAGACATTTGCTCTGAAACTATTTGATACTCACAAATCATGTTTGCTTTAGTACTAATTGTATTATTTAAATCAACCCACATTCAACAATGCTCTCTTGCTTGTGTGTGCATTGAGAAAAATCACTTCTTCTCCTCTCTAATAGAATCTGCCTCAGCAACAGTTGACAGCCACAGTGATTGTAACATGATCTGCATGTTGCATGTCTTTAAAACTACATGGTACATAAGGAATTCGATGCACAGCCAAGTCTAATACGGCAGATGGAACAAGTGCGAGGGTTTGGCGGACTATCCGTGAAGAGGTCCAGTAATTCTGAAAAAACAACAACCCTCTGGTTTGCATTAAGATGAGACGGCGCACACAGGAAGCCCACTGACAACAAAGGGCAGATCATCCTCTCTTCTTCTGTTGGCCTGTCTGACCTGCCTTCACACTCCAGCACACCCAAAGAGAAGTGCGCTGCATGCAAGCAGAATCCACAGCTTTTACAGACTCCTGAAAACCAGACTGTGCTGTAATTTGGGCGACTGAGTGCAGCGTACTTTCTCCTGACTTTAAACATAAGGTTTAGGAAAAGAAGAACAGGCGAGGATGAAGAGAGAGACACAGAAAAATAAACCAAATAAATGGAGAGAGAAAAGAAGGAGGAGATTGGTTGCTGGCTGCACTCTGGCCCGGTGGCCCTCGGCTGATGCACAGGGTTGCGTAATGGGGCTGCATGCAGTGTGAAGCACGGCAAACAGTGCTACAGCACATGTAGCTGAAGAGACCACTCGAGCCTTCTGGGGAAGGGAGGTTATTTCAGTGAGCACATACATACACAGGGTGAGACAACTGTGTTTTGACACAGTGTGCTAAAAATAGCACATCCTTAATAGAAAAAAGCAGCGTGTCAGTCAAATCTGGATGGGATAAAACACAGCTTCTAAAGTCAGCCCTGAGAGCAGAACCTGGGGGCACGCAACTGGAGAGACACCTGATGTTAAAAAAAAACTCTTAAAATCGAAGAGGGTCCGTGTCTCAGTGAGACCACAATCCCACCTGACAGGCAACGCCACGCAGCCCAAGTCACAAACCGTAAACAAAGCAAAGTAATTAAGAATCAGCATGAGCAACTTTGCAGATCTGTTATGTAATTTTCAGCCTGTGGGGCTGTGTGTTGGGAAAGGGCGGCAGACAGGCTTGTTGTGCTTTCTGCTGCACATATATGGCCATTAATCACGCTCGGTCTCTTTGCTCTTTTTCTATTTCCAGAGAAGCGGAAGCCTGAGGGCAGCGGACCTACGGCGCTGCAGCACGTGCAGGCTGGACTTCAGCATCACTGCAAATGTCACACAATGTTAGCTCGCTCACTGGAGGGCGGCCTACAGTGAGAGGATCACAAGAAGAATCTATAAATGGCACCTTTGCCACAGACTCTCTCTGGATGCATTGTTTGCTCTGCTTTGATCTGACGCTTGACTCCATCTGCTCAAAATAACGACCTCAAATGTTGGCTTTCTCAGGTACTGAGCTACTTTTAAGAGGTATTAAACGCATCCAGTGAATATAAATGCACTCCCAGAGACCCTTGGTTGCAGATAAGAGAATCAGCTGCCTGAATGAATGCGAAATACACTCAGGGGCCTGGTAGTTCAAAAACACCAGCTGTATGGTTCGTGCAAGGAAGAGGAGGGAATACTGATGAGTCCAGGTATTTCAGTAAAGGAGCAGACAGATCAGGACACATGAACCAGTATAATGTTTGTTAGAGCTGTGCAGAGGAACACATCCCTCTCTCTCTCTCTCTCGGGTGCATGAGGGGAGATTTCTGCAGGGTGTGTTAGAGTGTGAGTCATCATCAGTGCAGAGAGAGAAAGAGGGGAGAGGCATTCTTTAAGTCCAAAGCTGTGCTTATGGCAGCAATGCAGCAAGGATGTGCCGAACGCCCTGCCTGCCTCTTTAAAAGGATCCAAATCCACCGGTTATCAAGCAACAGCAGGCGGCACACTCCCAGCTGGTAAATGCATACCCGTATGCTATGTGGGTGTTATGCAACGACACATGGGCACAGCTCCAGTGCAGCCTATTGAATGATCAGAGCATCAGACACCAAAGCCTGAGCTTAATGTTTTAATAATAATGAGTAACTTTCCAACGGTGGTTTGTGTTACTGTAATGAAGACGGGCCTGCACGCACCGCAGCGGATCACACTGTATGACAGAAAACATCAAGCTGAGCGTCAATGAAAACTAAACTGAAACCAGACAAGAAAATACATCAAGTTTAAAACCAAACAGGAGGTACAGAACGTCACGGTCTTCTTCCTCTGTTGAGCCATTTTGGCGACAGCAGACTGAACAAATACACGAGAGGAGGAGCTCGGAGAAATCCTCCCCTTATGGATCACAGATGGTGTCATTTTCTCGAAGGGATTAAAAAAATTTTAAAAACAGGACCTTTGGCCTCCACATTGTAATCAGTCCATCTGTGGATCCACGTGAGGGGTTTATGCCAAATTTAAAGATGATTTTCTTCAGGCTTTTTTTGAGACAACGTGTTCAGAAGGATAGAAACCACAGACTCAGAGAACTGAGCTGTAGCCTTACTCTAAGTTTCAACACTTCATCTGTATGTTGGAGCTACAATTAACAACTGCTCTGACAGTTAATTAGGCATAAATTAATCAACCAGTGACACAGTGAGCTGTTGCTCTCATTTAGTGAAAAGCTTTTACATAGAAGATTACTCTATACTAGTGCTGCAGAATTTATCTAACTGCATTTGGGATTTGAGAAGGTGAAATTACATAAACATATAAGAGGCCACAATTTCAATTAAGTTTAGTGCATGTATGTAAACCTTACAAACTGTCATCTGGTTGTTTGGAGTCTGTATGGTCAGACCCGTCAGCTGCTCTGACAGCGTGTGTTTGTATGGTTACAACTAACCAGCACACAGGGAAGAGTGACCGACATGGACGCAGACAAGAATAGGGGAGGAGAACGCAGATGCACAACCGGTGGAAGAGACAAACAAATAGGGCTGGGTGATAAAACGAAAATTTACTGATTCTGAAATTTACGATAATAATTCACATCATTTTGCACATATTGGTATATTCTGTGTCAAAAAATAGATAAAGGAAAGTTAATTTTGGATGTGTGTATGTAGGCTATGGTCTCATGATGCTGTCCTACATCAGAGATGTCCGTAACAAAGAGGGAAAGACAGGTGAGGAGATAGAGGACGGTTCAAAGGTTGTAGCGGCTGAAGTAGACCAAGTTAATGTGGGAGGGGTTAAGCAGCTTGTGGAGTAGTTATCGTCCATTTATCTTTATCGAGGTGAACTGATCAATATATCATGATATTGATTTGAGGCCATATCGCCCAGCCCTAGTCTCGATCTACATCAAAATAATGTAAGTTAAACCTACTATGAGTTTGGTCTATTTGTGAGTTCATGCAATGCTTCATCGATGTGCAGCAGTAGTATATATACAATACAATATGACTGCAGAGTTCTAGGGAAATTAAGGTCCAGACAAACCAGCAGCAGTCTGCAGTATGAGAAGAAACTCAAACACCTGTGACGAGGATTTACCTGAGAATGTCACCTCCTCACCCCGAACATGTAAACGCAGAGACTTTCAGATGAGAGCCACTGACTCAACCACCATTGTGTTTACTCATTCAGGAAAAGAGAGTGGCTTAACAGACATTTATATAACTGAAAATCTTTAAGATTAAGTAAGATTAAGCTTTAGCCTAAAAAAAGTCAAATAACCTCGGGTGCAGCATCCTGAATATGAATATGAGGAGCTGCTGCTGACAGAGAGAGAAACCAGACTCCTGTTGAAGCCCGACTCATTAGCACAAAATCTACTAAAATGCAAAACACATCCTGAATATCATGAGCGCTAATGATAAGAAAGAATTAAGTGAGACTGATATCCAGGAGATTGTGTCTTAAAGTATTAATGCTTGTTTCTAGAAACTTCTCCAGACAGGAATATTCCTGAAGGACTGTCTCAAAACAATAACACCCTCTGACTGAGTTTCTGCAAATATAACTCCATTTATTTCGAAACTCAAACAAATTCAAAACTGATATTTAAAAAAATCCAAACTATCCAAACCACATTTCAAAGAGAATTTTGATCAAAAGCACCTTTCATCGAGGAAATATTCATCTCTATTTAAAAAACACTTTACTAAAAAAGATCGTTTTTCATTTTCACAGATTTGAGGATTCTCTGAAGCTTCATTGTTAAAAAAAAAAACAAGGCTGATCCAAAGACATTTTCGACCGACAAAGATTGACTACCTGTCCCCGCTTGGGAAACATCAAACAGACAGTATTCTGTCTACCTGTCCCTGAACTTTCCCCTGACTCTCTGGTTTTGGTTCTTCTTTTCTGGCTTGGTCTTACCTTCCCCCAAACAGAGACCGCACAAGCCTTAAAGACGAGTTCCCTCATATCCGCACAGGCAGAAGCCAAGCTGCAGGTTTCTGTCTCCACCAGTCTGTCTATGCCAGCGGAAGGCAGATGGACCGACTAACCGAGTTTTAAAATTGCAGTGCGTGTCTGCAACTTGATCTGGAAGTTCAGCTGAAGTCCGTGCTGCTATCCAAGCCTGCTGATTAAGTTACTGTGTGCTGTGATCGCTCCAATCACCCAATAACCCGCCAGCACAGACTCCTACTGATAAGCAATACGTCTGACACACTAAATTAATACGAGCTAAAGGTTCAAGAGGGAAAACACTGTTTGTTTATTCAGCAGTGGTAAGAAAGAGCTTTTTCTGGTCATGTAAACAGGTATTTTTCACTCCAGGCCATTTTCTGCTCTGTTTTTACTCTCTGAGGGCCAAGAGTAAAATATTCAGTCCCTGCTAAGTGGCTTGGTGCCATATTTTGCTCTGTGAGACTCTGTCAGACAGACTACGCTAAAAGTGTGCACACACACTACATTTAGATTCTGTTTTGGGAGTAAGAGATTGGCTGCCTGCTGTCTTTTTTTGAATGTGGAGAAAATATACAATTTACAGAGGAGGTTTTTTTCACTGTTTCTGTCTAATCGCCGCATTCAGACGACTTTCCGGAGCTTTGAGGTTCTCATTTCAGCAAAGAGCGATAAAGACGGCGAAAAAAAGAGGGGGAGAGACGTAATCCAAGTAAACGACCCAGAAAATAACCTTTCTGTGAACTCGTTGGGCGAAAAGTCATGTCAGCTGTGGGAGTCATTGAAGTCACTGTCAGGACCACTTGCCTCTCATACTCATCCCAAAGTGCCTCCTTAAAACAAAACCCCAAAGAGTGCACACTTACAAAAGCAGCAAGAGGCAGGAGTCTGAACTTCAACAACGAGCTCGGAAAAAAAAGGAAAAAAACCCTCAACCGCTGAACAAAACGCTCTGATGAACAAGCATTCCCAGCTGAGACACGGGAGCAATTTAAGGAAGCAAGAGAGGGTTATAGCAGGATACAATAACTGCACTCCAGACACAGACAGAGCTGATCCCAACTCTTGTGACACTGTGAGTGGCCAGCTTATCAGTCAGCCCCTCTGCCTGGATGAGAAACGCTGGCAGCCATAGCTGGCCTTTAATTCCACCCAGGCGCCAATCCAATTAAAAGGCACCAGACTGAACAAAGTCACACACCTCCTGATGACTTATAATCGCACAAAGATGTCAAAATAAAGCCGCCGAAGCCCTCCGCAAATATGCATCTCTGATAAACAAAAGGAAAAGGATAAAAGGCATGAGACAAAAAAGAGTGTAATTAACATCTGGCTGATAACATAATGCACTTAATCATCACTATTGTTTTGTATTATCACAAGGCTCAGTTAGTTTTCAAGTACAGGCAGCGTTTCTCACACATGAACTTCACCTTGTTTCTGTGTCACGTGAAGCACCTGCACACAAGCTCTGCAGGTAATCAGAGAAAGAGCGAGAGAGAAGCCGTCTAGAACATCCTTCTTGTTAATTCGCTCATTGAGGCAGGACGTCTCATGTTCAGCACCAACCTACTTTACTGCTGTTTGTACAGTTTTACTCAGCTGGTTCCTGCCAGAGTCCATCAGCGCTGAAGTTTTGGGACATTTTGATAAAAAATATGGTGCTGTAGTGATGACAGATTGAAAAGTGAATAGTTCAGCCATCCAAACAAGCAACTTTTCACACAATTCAGCTGATGTAGCTTGAACATGTTGGCTGACAATTCAATTTTATTGAAAATCTTCATTACAAAACGTATCTATTTGATTTGAATGCTGCAACTCTATGCCATAGGAGACTCAAGAGCAGAACTGGTAAGTGCAAACTTTACTTAGGGTGACCATATTCTGAATCCCCAAAAAGAGGACCCGATTACGCGGGGGCGGAATAACAGAGTCGTGTGTAGTTAATTTTGAGAGTTTTTTGGGTCGGATCGAGTGTTTTTCACGCACTTCAAACTCAGTAAGTCCACGCGACACAAACTCAAAACTTCCATACAAAACCTTGGACATTTGAAGGATTTTATAAACTCCCCCAGATAGCCCCCAAAGAGAGGACATGTCCGGGTAAAAGAGTACGAATGGTCACCCTACTTCACTGATTTCTGGGTTTTTGGAAAATGCTGAACTAGCAACTTCCACAAAACCAGAAAGAAGCATGGTTGAAATGGTAAAATTATGTATCCTTGGCTACTCAAAAGGTAATTTATCTTTTCAAAATTTACTCCTTTCCTGTGGGAAACACCAAAAGGCAAAAATTAGAGAGCGATCGGTTTGAAAAAGATAGATAATGACACTCTTAACAAGGCCAAAAATGCTGACAAATAACAAAAACTATTATGAAATGTTACTGAACAGCTCTCTGGGTGATAGAAACAGCTTTTAATCTTGTTTTGGTGTGAAGTATCCCTTTAAACTGCTCTTTTACTTGAGAGTGCAGCTTGGGGACTCCTATGACAGACTTTGTAATTAGCTACCACATAATGGGAATGACCTTATTAAGCTGCTGCTGGGTCACAAGCAGATTTAGGTTATCAAAACACAAGAGCTACAAATCATTGGTCTTTATCAGGTACCATCTCTTCATACTTATCTCAGCTGGAGCATGAGCACACAAACACACAGAGTCAGATCTTCCTCCAGGAGAGCCAGTATCAATATTTATGCTCTGGCTGAGTCCATAAATACCAGAGGCCAGCCCGAAAATCAATGCACGCCTGCAACATATTTTAATCTCCCTATGAAGGTCACATTACTCCAACATTGCTCGAGACAGTGAAGCACACACAAATCTGGCTAAATAGCATAAACAGCATCTTGACCCTTCCCCGGTTCAAGCAACGCCACCGGACTACAAACTGTATTTTACAAAGAGTGTAAAACCAGAGAGAGCTCATTAGATATAAATGGATTATAAAAGCCATCACGCAGCAGAAGCAGCAGCAGTTCTGGCCACATCTGAAAGGCTGTTTTCAGGCTTTAGCCCTTTGTAACTCATGTACATAATAGATGAGGCAGAGGAGAATGGGAGTGTTCAGTGGAGCACTATCAGTTACCAGAAGGCCAATCTAAATCTCCCCCGTCATGACTAACCTCCTTTTTTAGAGCCACAGGGGTGACACAGCAGCGAGCTCAGCCTCCCCTGCAGGCAGCTGTAAACTACAGCACAACTCTCCGCTCTCCATGCAGCTGCACTAACAGGACAGAAAAAAAGGATTTGTACTCATTTCTAAAAACCGACAGTCAGCCAGAGTGTTTCCTACCGTCACATGAATTTGTCACTTTGCTAACAGGGCTTATGAAAGTTAGATGAACATTTTACGATCTTGTTAAAACCGGTTACATTATTAAAAGGGCACATTCATCCTGCGGGGCGAGAAAGAGAGCCTGTAGCAGATTGAAATTTTAATAAGCCCATTGCAGTGGCTAGAGATTGAGAAACTTGGCAGAGATTTACCTTTGAAATCCTGAGTATAGGCATGAGATGATTTAACCGCATTGTATCACGCAGGCACTCAAGCGGGTCTGAAGAAAGGGGGATTCTGCGAACCTGTGATAAACCCATTAACTGGCTTAAGTGCGGACATTTCCTTTAGCATTTTAGTGCAGGATATGAAGAAATGTTTCTCTTGTTATTGGTAATACAGTCCCTTTAAATGCACTTATTTTCCTTTCCTCTCCTTAAACTTGCAAAGCATTTCTCTTCTGTCTGTTGCAGAATGAATACAGAGTGAAGAGTGGTGTGATGCTACAGCTGGCGGCCATCATGGCAGACCAGACTGTAAGAGAGGTTGTTTTAGAAACACATGACCCTGGAAGGAGACCTGAAAGAACTCTCTCCTTCTCTCTGCTGTCTCTGATGAAGCCCTGATAAGCCTTATCTCAGCATCATAAGTGTGCTGCTATCTGTGTAGAGTAAAGGCTACACCAGCAGTGTCTACATACAGTGGTGTGTGTTTGTATGTTTATGTGTGTGTGTGTGTGTCTGCCCTTCTGTGTGTGTGTGCTAGCACCAGACACCCTGTGTGTTAAATCATGCCACACATCCTGCCAGCTCTTTGCAGACCTGTTACAGCAGAGAGGCAGCGGGCTTTGTTCCAACAGCAACACAGTCTTACAGTTTACATTCAGGGCCTGGATCACAGACTGGGAAAAAGAAACACGCTGAATCTGCTCTTGAATGGTTCGACAAATTTGGCATTCACAGAGAAAAAAAAGGGAAAACAAATTCTTTAAATATTAAAGCTCCAGTAAGGAGTTTTCAGCTGATAACAAAACACCCGGAAATAGACAGTGCCTCCTCTAACAATCTATTGATCAGGATCACTCCATGAGCAAGCTGAACAACTATCTGATCAAATTAGATCGATCTAAATTGTCATCAACATGCTTCTATTTTGAAATTTCAACCCTCTGACTCTTTCAAGGTTTGCGGCAAAGTGCTTTTGCACATCTTCCTGAATTTTCCAACAACACTTACAACAAGTAAACAAAGACGAGCTGCCAAGATAAAGAGGATAAGGAATATATTCTCTCCCCTCAGCTGTGGGGGAACATTCTGGATTTTAGATTTTAAAGAGACGTCTGGTTAGCGGAGAAATTACACGAAAGATGCAAACAAGCATTTTTGTTACATAAGGAAATGCACAAGACACATTACAGACTTAATAAGATGTTGCTGCCTGTTGAGAACATTTAATTGAAGAATTTACCTCTCCACTGCTGCTGTAACTTTGTTTAAAGTTTCAGGTGTGTTAGGGACTAGTGGTGAGACTGAGCAGGAATCCACATGAATTCTCATGCAGCTTTAAACTGTCTAAAAGGATCAACTTCTTTCAAAATATTAAACTGAAAGTCTTGGTGTTTTAATCCTATATGCTTCAAATATGGGAGAAGCTGCACTTTTTCAGCATTCAGCATTAGCAGAACTCCTCCAGCATTTAAAGAGATTAAGCAGGTGTAGCAGACAGACTCGTACAGCAAGTGGACATCATTTTCTCTTATACTTCTATAGGGTTCAGTTGATGTTGCTAATATTAGGTTTGAAAAAAACTTATTCAAGCTGCACATATTTGATATTTTCCAAATTAGTAAGTTTTCACTGCAGGTTTGACTCTTGATATGATCTAAAATCAGGTAAATCACCAAATCAAACCCTTTTTTACAACATGCAGACTACTGAGACAGAATTTGATCTAGGGCTGGGCGATATGGCCTCAAATCAATATCACAATATATTGAGCAGTTCACCTTGATAACGATAAATGGAAGATAATTACTCCACAAGCTGCTCACCCCCTCCCACATTAACTTCGTCTACTTCAGCCGCTCCAACTTTTGAACCGTCCTCCATCTCCTCACCTGTCTTTCTTTCTTTGTTACGGACTGGATGGGGTGGAGTCACGTCTCTGACGTAGGGCGGCGTCTTAAAGCCTACCTACACACATCCAAAACTAACTTTTATTTATCTATTTTTTGACACTGAATATACCGATATGGGCAAAATGGCGTTGGTTATTGTCGTCAATTTCGGTATCCGTAAATTTTCAGTTTATTGCCCAGCCCTAATTTGAGCATTAGATTTTGACTCTTGACCCCCATATAAATTGTTTGCTGTGTGGCCCTTGGGGTCCACAGATAAAAACGGTCGTCCCTCAGTTGTTTGATAAGTTATAAATGCAAATATATCAAGAATAGATCGGATGAAATAAAGCCGATCGTAGCAACACACAATATCCTCCAGTTTCGTTGAGACATCTCACAGATGCTCCACCATGTTGGACGCAGTACTTTCTCTCCGACTGTATTTACATAATTGCAGACTTGAGGCTGTCACAGTCAGACTAAATTAGAGATGTATGGGTCCTCTGTCCTGGATGATCCCTGTTCATCAGTAAGTAACACAATGACTGATAAGTAAATCCACTGGAGAGGCAGCACAGGCAGCTGAGTGAACGATGTGTAGCCAGAGCAGTGTGCGGTCCCGGGTCATCCAGCAGCATCGGAGCGTTAATAAAGGGGGTAATTGAATTAGAGGATCAGTGGAGGCCTGTAGTGTGGGCGCCACGCGGCTCTAATTTCATTATAAGTGATGTAAACATGTGGTTGGCCCCCAGCACAGGGGCCTCCCACATCAACATGCACCGACACACGCACACACACAGTAGGAGACGTGCTCGTGTGAGGATATAAACCACTAAAACACAAATCTACACTTGTTTGTCTCAGTCACATCCCACCATGCAGAGGATTCAGCCTGTTTGTCACAGTGTTGTCACAAAAAAAATTCTTCTGAATATGAATGAATATGAATAAATGTTGCATCTGGCACTGACGTCGGTGTAGGAGTATCAGAGACAGCGAGTTGACACCGGGGAATATTTTTAGTTGTCTGTTTTTGAAGAACATGATAGATACGATCTATGAATATATGACGAGGGTTTTTTTTTTTGAGCTGTGTGATTCATATTTATGATCAGAACTCAAATGTGCCTCAGCCTGATGATTCAGATGACCATCAAACTGATCTGAGCCGCAGCAAACCTGCAGGTCTGACTGTAGGTCTACTGACGGTGATGAATAGTTATGAAGGCGGGAGTTAGCCAAGGAGAAAGTCTTCACACCCTGAATAAGTTTCACCCTTATGAGACCAACAATGAGACCCTGGGAGACAGATGGGTACTGAGTCACATTTGCAGGTGGACCACATGATCAGATCACAGAGGCAGAAATAGTTTTTCTCCTACAACCTGATGGCAAAACATCACAAATCTAAAGTCTGGGCAGATATGTTCTCCTTCTTAAATAACACATCTGTTCATTCACCTCACATCTTTTAAATGTGAGCACAGTGCTAAAAAAACAGCCAAACTTTGACAGATGCGCCTGTTTTTATTCTTGACTCCTTAGAAAGTCTGCCAATTTACCTCTCAAGTTTACCCCTGCAGCAGAGCAGCAGGAAAAGTGGAGGAGGACAGACTTATCTGGTAGAGATACTTTCTGGTCCTACGGCCATTCCTGTTAATTTTTCAAGACAATCTAAAGACAGATAATTTCACTTCTGAGAGGGAGAACGGCATAATTTTTTTCTGTTGGTACAAATTAGTTCTGTTCGTTCATATCATGTCAACTCTGACAACTTCGACCATCTTTTGAGTAAAAGATTGTTTTGTTTTGTTCAGTGTCTTAAAATGAAATTGTCACAATCAAATGAAATAAAAATTATCGTATATACTAAAAGAGCACCTAAATAGTGGTAGACAGATGGAGCGCAGATCTTCCAATCCTAGAATAAGCTGAGTAGAATGAATCCTTCCAAAACAGTTCTAGTTTTTGTACCTCTATACTTGTGTCAGCTGACTGCAGATACAGCTTCTGACAGGTCAACAGACCAAAACAAAGATGTCAGCCACTATCCAGCCCAGTCAGCTCAGAAAAGCACTATTTCACTCAAATTCATACTTGAGTCATCAGACATTACCTTTGTTTTTGGGGACATTCATAAGTGAAAATACACTTATCCTCTCTGTGGGATAGAAAAGCCCCTGGACGTCACAACAACACCCTAAAAGCTGCTGGTCTCACTGAGCAAAGCTGATATTGTAAACACAACAATATGAGATCATATAAGAAAGTGCTGACCCCTTTGATTAATGAAACCTCCACTGTCCCTATCTGAGACGGCACCTTTAATATTAAACAAGACATATTCCAGTTATGGATGATCATATTCAGCCATCCAAACAATGCTTACTTCAGGAAAGACCCACATAAGTCAGCAGCACAATGCCATACTCTGCAGGTATCACAATAACACAGCTCTGTAGTAGCAGTCTGGGTGTTAAACTGGCCTGGCTGCAGTCCCAAGTTGTCACCCACCCAAAACAATAAGTGCATCCTGGCATTTAAAATACAACAAAGGCGATCATGAAGTGTTGAGCAGCTGAAATCCTGTATCAGGCGAGAATGTTTTACTCTCAAAACCCCAAAACACGCTTTCCTCTGTTTCTAAATCTTTAAGTGTTGTCAGCTGAAGAGATGATGGTTAACACGGCCCTGTCCAAGCTGTTTGCAAACCGTCTAATTCGGTTTTTACATACAGTGGTCTAACCTTTATAGAACTGAAGTTGCATCTGTGATATTATGATCTGAAACATCCAGTAGGTTTTAGAGGATTCATTGAACTGCATTAACAGACACGAGTCAATATTCTGTTATTTAGCTGTCACTTCTTTGACCTCTGAATGTACTTGAAACTTAATTCACAAGCTATGAAGGCAATTTTCAACATGAGCAGAAAAGACGCTAAAGATAGAGCTGCTTCTTTTTTTCTGCCGCTTTCCTTGATTCCAAAAACATCCTGCAGTCAAATACTTTGAAGTCCTACAAAAGAGACAAACGCACCATAAATGTCAACTTTTGAGGAATCACGATTCGCGCAGTCTATGAAACTCCTTCTTCAGCCCAAATCTCTGCACATATAAGACGACAAGCTACACGGCTGAGAAATTGTGTGAGAAATCTCTGAGGGAAAAAAAGTCTCTTTTATGAAGACGGCTCACAGAAGAACACAGAGACGTACCAGCGACAGACAGCTGTGTACATGAGGAAGATACCTTCAACAGGGCGTGTCTGCGGTTTGTTGATTGCATCTCCATCATAAGATAACAGAGCTGCAGGCTAATGGAGCTTGCTGAAGAAGTGCCTCATGCTCTGTCAATTTTTCATTACCACTTCACTCAGCTGTACGCAGGAACGTTCAGTATCAGTAATTACTGATGCTACACCAATCTTTCAGAATCCATAATCGGCTGTTTTTCCACTTCAGGGGACTAACAACACCACCCCCAACCCTCCCACCCCCTTGTTCCTTCCTACTCGTCCTTTTCTGTTGACTGAGCGGTGCAAAACACCAGCTTAATGACATGATAGGATGCATGTCGACTTTAAAAGTGCTCGTTTCCCGGCAACAGCCACAGGTATAAGGGAAGTGCTTTTCTGTGACCAGACCTCTTTCAAGGATGTAGGAATTAACAGAAGCTACAGTGAAGTAGGACTTAATACTTAAATGCAACGATGACAGCCGAGTCAATCCATTATCTTCACATTAAACACCTGTTAGGTATCAACGGTCAATAAAAAATCCTCATCCAAGAATTGTTTCATAAATTTACAAATTCATTTAGGTGGTCTTTACACGAGTAAGAATTTGTAAGACACCGGTAAAATAAACTATCGATCTGGTGATTTTGACACACAGAGACGCGTATTTGTCCATGACTCCGCATCTTTTTTGAAAACGGGTCTGCAGGTGGATATCTGGGTATTTGTCTTCATGCCGTAGTTGGTATAAATAGATAAGTCCAGAAAAGACGGTGACCTCATAGCACCCCTCCTCCTCCCCGCCCCCCAACCCACGTTGTCACACACACAGCAACAACAACAATGGCGGTAGATGGGGTGATTTTGTTCTTGTTCCAGCAACTACAAATACTACTACGACTTTTATACCAACATTTAACAACAACAACACGAGTTACGGCAACAACAGCAACAAGTACTCATGCAGAGACGCAGCATGTTACGCGTGCACAACTTGTTGTCGTGGAATCCACCTCGGAGCAGAACCAGACGGGCAACCCGAACCCGATTTTGCGTTGTCATGTAAATGTACTTAGCCTATGTACAATACGATGTGTGAACAGCAATACATGTTTTGGTGCCGATGCCTGGACAATACAGGGCCGTCCTTGTGTGAGGAGAGCCTTACATTCTGCTTTCCAAAAAGATTCTATAATCCAAATTCAGTCACCCGTGAAAAGCTGCAGCACATGACGATCCCTGAAGAAACGTTGACAAGCTCATTATCAAGTAGCCATGTCACATGCAGGCTGAGAATTTAAAAATAAAGTTCACACCACCTTCGTTTTTTCAAACAATCACAGTCAGCAGTGTTGATGTTAGCACCCCTATAGACTCTGCGGCTGGCAGGCTTTAGCATGAGAGCAACACGCTCGGAGGGCTGGAGAGGCGGTAAAAATCATGTGTTTGTGCGATGAATCAAAACCAGGAAAAGTTTTAGTTGCAACTGTCAAAATGTTTTCCTCTCTTGATTACCTCCAAACATACATCAGGATTAGATTACATGCATGAAGAAGCTGCAAATATCAGAGCTCCATGTGAACACCTCAGTCAAAACATGTCACCCATAACGTCAGCCTCTGTGAAAACAACTGTCTGGGAAGTGCAGAGGAAACGCAGACCAGGAAGACCAGCCGCCTCATGAAAACACACGCATATACACACACAAACACACAACTTATTCCCTTCACACAAGCACCCCACTGAGGTCTAATCGATGCAGCTCATTCATATTGAACCACAGACGTCAGGGGAAGCCGGGGGAATTACAAGCAGCCTCTACTGTGAGATCGCAGCCTGAAGAAAGCCCGGGGAAAACAGAGCCAGCTTCGCTCTGGAAACCTGCTGTTTACGGACCTGGGCTTTTCTCAACGCTGTGGCTGCAGGGTCTCCTAGAAAGGAAATGACGCTGAACAGGTAGATGGGTAAACAAACATACTGTTAAGCGAGGAAATCAGAGTGAGTCCAAAAATTAACCATTCCACCTCGATAGATGGGTTTAATCAACGGTAAATGGAGTCAGCTGCTCTTTCTTAATGAAACTGCTGTGAAACCCATTCACACGTATCGTATTTACAAATAAGCTACTATGCAAAGTGCCAACCTGCCCATCAGGATCTCATTCAATCACATTCACACACTGTGCGCCTGTGCCATAAGAAGCAATCTGAGGTTCAATGTCATCCTTACAAACACTTCATTCTGCAGAATAGCAGAACCATGACTCCAACTGTCAATCTTCTGACTAATCGACAACCTTACTACCTCCTCAGTCACAGCCGCCCTTCTCAGTTTCTCTAGTGCACTCTACGGGCATCAACATAAAGGACCGGGATGATGTTTAACAGGTGTAATGTTTTTAATGAGCAGCAGGATTAAAACACACAGCCCTGGGAAAGAAAAAATATCAGATGAGAACTGACTTCAAATTTGCCGCTTCATGTTCGTTTTTTCCCAAAATATGTTTTAGAGCATTTGTGTGATTGTTCTGGTGTGACTTTTTAGAAAATATGTTTCTCTAAAACTATTGACAAGTGATCTTTTAGGAAGAGAAGCAGGTGGTGGTGTTCAAAATCCAGCATATTACTGATTTAATCACTTACATATAGGGAAGTTTGAGTCTTTGTGGCACATAAGGTCAGGAACAAACTGTTGCTTTGCATTTATATCATCCACCTCTGATAAGCAGCCATGTGCATTGTGTTGCAATGATTTCCTTTTCTTTATTTTCCATCACCATTCTCATTCCTTCAAAAAAAAAAAAAAAAAGACAACTTTCTCTACAAGTATCGAAGTGATACTGCAAACTCAAGTGTTAGCTGCCAAGCATCACTGGCAATAAATAAAAAAAAAGTTAACAATCCCCTGAGGTTATGATTCATGAGAAAAATATGGATAAATAAATGTAAGCCAAGTTTGCCGATGCATCAGTCTGCAAACAACTCTCATTGCGTCAGCCTCCACCTCCTCATCCTTCTGCTTAGGCAGAGACGGAGTAAATGAACTGCCCTCAGTTAGAGACATTGTCTCCTAACGTTTCCCTGAGATGGTCACGAAAAAACAAAAAACTGCCATTATGGCCCCAATTACTCCCAATGAGGATTCTCACTGAGCACCAGCAGAGGGGTCATTTTAAAATTAAACCAGAATCAGGAGGAAAAAGAACTTATGGTTCATGAGTTCACAGCCAGAGGCAGAGAGAGAAATACAGAAGTCAGAAAAATACTGAGAGAAAACGCTTCAATAGTCATCTTCAACTGCCCTAATGGTCCAGGCCCAGTCCAGCACCAACAAGCCTTTATTTCCCTGCAGCATGGAGAACTCACCAGTAATTTCTCCTTTAGCCTCTGGTTGCTGAGGGTCTCGGGGCCAAGTCTCAGAGCTCTGCTGTTGGTCTCTAAAAGATGAAAGCTGTCCACACGCTGCACACCTGAGAGCTGGAGGGGCGAAACTTCATTTCTCAGCTGTGGGAGGAGAGAAAGAACACAGTCAGTCAAATCGATATAGTCATGAAAATACAGGGTCATTTCTTCCACAATTAGGGGATCGTTTTGACAACAAATTTTGGTTTGATTTTGCATATTTTGGCTGAACAAATTTCTCCAAATAACCCCCACCACTGCCGCTAAGGCCCCCTAGTGATGAAATCTGCTTGTGCGCTATCTCTAAGTGCAGCTGAGTGGTCGCTCACCTGCAGGCGGTCTGAGTGCAAAAACAGCGAACAGCTACACTCACAGTGTACACAGCGAGTTCATCTTTCTTCACAGATTTTATCTCACAAAAAAAAAGAACAAAATATCTGCTGGACTACCTGCCCACCAGCGACCATGAGCACCTACTGAACCCTCGTTCCTCTGAACTTCAAGAAAATAAAAGAATAAAGTCAGTTTTACCGTTTGATGACTGAAAAAGAAAAATAACTACTGTACCAGGGCTGGGCAGCAAATATAATGAAAAGTCCAGATTCATCATATTGGATATTGACTGATGGCGTAATGTTTGGTTTATTGTACTGTCTAAGTCTGCCAGATGCTTTATATAGTTTTGTTTACCAACTTGAGTAAATCTGCGAACAGCCACGCAACATGTTGACCTGGTGTATCAATGAAAAATAACACTTAAGCACTCATTCAACCAGATACTTACAAACCCACACAGGTATAAGATGCCAACAAGGTAAAATAACATCCTCTCTCCATGCTCAACCACTTAGCCAGCGACGCTGATAGCACTACCTAAACTGCTTGTTATTGCCAAGCTAGTGGAGCTGGCTGGAAATAATAATGCCCCCTATTCAATTATTCATAGCTCCAGTCAGGTGGAACCAGATGCTGCTTTTGTGTCATAGAGGGAGAGCTGTAACTCGACTCAAGCATGGAAGGCCAGCGCTGCATGTAGGTAAAAGCTTCATGGAACAAGCGTGAATGCTGCTGGGCTACAAACAAAAACACGGGATGTCATGACACTTGCAGGAAAATGTCACATGGAAACAGAGTGTGCAGACAGAGGACGCAGGTTCAGTAGGTTGGTCCAAATGTGGGTGAACCCTGAGGGGCTGCTTGAAGCTAACCTGCTCTGTGCTAGTTTCACTTTGTACCCCGCGCTGACATTTGTGGTCATGGCCAAAAGATGACCTTTTTAATCCATGCTATGTTTGAGAGCTGAATACTAATACTATGGTGCTGTGTGCCCGCCACTCATGAGAACAAGCTGTGCTATTTTTAGCCTCGTGTCCCCAGCTGCACATCTCCAACCCGGGGCCAATGGGCAATTAGTGTTTGTTTCTAATGGCGGGAGGCAGCGCCTTAACCTCCTGAATGCAAACAGACATCTGGACAAAAGGCTTTCTCCATCCTGCTCTCCGTCCACACTCCAGCTGCAGGGCATAGACCCTAAAGCCATGCACTCTCACCATCCACTTCAACTTTACTGGGCGCGCTCAAAACCTCTTCCTCCTAACATCTGCTGCCATTCACTCTTTTCTCATGCAAAAATGCACATTATTTCCGGAGGGTTTTACCGTCTTGGGACTGTGTTTAAATATATGACTACTTGTTCAGTTAAAACACTTAAGTTTTGGAGAAGAGGACATCAACATTAGTCATGCCAGGACAGTGTACCTACAGAGGGGTACACAAAGTTTTGACAGAGCTGCAGCAGTTTTTATCATCAAAGTTATTCAAGTTTAATGAAGTTTCTGTGACAAAAACATTTTCAAATGGTAATTTATGACTCCATTTAAGAAGTAACATTTGCAAACATTTCATTACTGTAAACATGATCTGCCGGCGAAGACGCACACGTAGGATTTGCCTGAATGACATTTAAAACAGCATGAGCTCATTATTTGTGTTAATTGTCGATGCCCAGGGGTTAGCTTTTTGTTTTTATCCGTATTAAGAGAAGTGTTCCATGCAGGCATTTCTAATTAAACTAAATTAGAAACTGTTTGTTATTCCAGCAGAAAATCATTTGCACAGACTCATGTCGGGTTGTGGCCCCTCGACTGTCAGCACTTCTTAGATAATAATACCCTGTATTATGATATATATTTGACTGAACGGGTATAATAATGAGTCATTTTGGGAGTCTATATGTCATGGCGGCCTCTTTAATCCATTTTAGTCCAAAGCTAATTCAATCCACCTTATTACAGCTTCTACATGCAATTAGCTTCTACCCCTGTTCAATGATGGGGCGACATGCAGGCAGTGGATTGGATAGCTGGCTGCCAACTCCACAGGGGCCTGAAACACAGGACAATGTGCTGTACATAGAGGGTCCTATTACGCAGTTAACAGAGATTGATCACAACAAAAAAAGGACTTCTTTTGCAGCTGCACCCGCTGCATAAACAGGCTTTTTTTTCTCCAGTAATCTGCTGTGAAATTCTACTTGATCGGGACATTAGAACCAATTACATCCTCACATAAACACAAAGAATTAACTCCGGAGCACATTAGCATTCCATTAATCATCCTCAACATTAAAAGTGCTGCAGAAACAGAAAATAAGCCCTGAACTGTCTGGCACTGTGTGTCTGCAGCACTGTCTGCCTTTAATATGTTATCAGAGAGAGAGTGCAATTAACCTCCAACATGGTCCACAAGACACTGAGAGGAGCATGTCCGAATAAAGGACAGAAGCACTGAACATAATGTTGAACAACTACCTCGGACATCAGAGAGTCACTCCTTATATCAACAGAAACCTGACCAAATGAATCAAGGTTTGCATATTTAGAACGTTAAGATTTGATTAATTTATGCAAAAGGACATTGGTATGTCTCTGCTATTTAAAGACAGACCCAGAAAACAGAGAACACAGCAGACACACTGAGCTAAACCTGTGGGCAGAAAGGCAGAGACCGAGACAGAGATTGAACCTGCCGGATAAGCTTTTTATTACAAAGCAAATCCTTACAAATAATCATCACTGCCCGTGGATTTTGTCAAGATTCACATAATCATCCTCAGCAGCCGCTCTTATGCATAAATGTTAACCTTTCAGAACGGAACCAAACAGACCCCCACCTTGCTGAGCCGACCACAAACTCACTGACCGCTCAGAGAGTCTATCTACTGTATATGCTGCTGGTTTTGTCTTGTTAGTCTTGCCTGGCTGCTGCAAGCTCAAATCCTGTTGGTTTGCAGACCGGTGGGTTTTCCTTTTTGTCATCACACTGCTTTTCCAGATCTGAATCATTTTCTTATCCTCAACAAGTTAACATTGAAGAGGCATTAACTGATGAGACAAAAAAGCTAATAAAGCTAGGGATCCCTGCTACAAAAAAAAAAAAACAGTAATAAGACTGCACAAACATGCTACAGTAGATCATTTTGCCACAACAAATATTGAAAATGTACTTCTTTTTTTTCCAAACACTGATTTTAAAGGCTCTGGAGGCACTGGTTCAGAAACAGACTGACACTGATGCCTCTTTAAAACCAACAAGGCGGATGGTTTCTCTGATGTAACTTTACTGCCTAGAAACACTGTGAGGAGGTAGGTGCCAGATCAGATGATTGACAGTAGGCTGAAGTAACAGCCGTCAGTCAAAATCTCATAACCTGTGTCACATTTCATTGTGGAAAGACAAAAGAGGTTAATAAAGACGAGACAGACCGGATCTCTCTGTAAATACTAACAGCCTCAGAGCTTTTCAGGTTGTTCACTGTTTTGCAGTCTGTAGCAACAGAGCCAATAATGGAGATAAATATGCTAATGAGAGGCTATTTTGTCACATTATCCTCTCATCGCTCAACAAAAGAAGGCAGAGAAATTATCACATTGGTCTGTTTGCAGTGTAACAGATAATTTTCCCTCGTTTTAAGTCCCTAAAACCTTTAAATGAGGAAAAGTGTGAAAAATGCAGGTTGTGTGTTCAGTCGCAGAGCGCACTGGGAGGTATCATGGGAGTTAGGAACAGGCTGGATAGGAGACATCGACTCATCAGCTAGATGAGAATTTCTTTGTGGTGGGACTTAGGAGTTTAATTCTACATGTAACACATAAAAGCAAAAACCACATACTGACTTGCTGTTGTGGCTCCAGTGTACAGGATTGTCATGTTACTGGAGTAAACTTCACCACAAACTCTAATCAATTCCTCGGCACTTCAACCACTACTACTAACTCTGATCTCACGCTGTTTACACCAGATCAGTGCTTTTCATCTGACTGGGTGGACAGCCCTGATCAACTCCAGGAACAATCAATTATGAATGCAGCCAGATCCCTAAGGTGATTACTGGCTACTCTCCTCTGACCTCAGCTGCAGTCAGCAGCCAGTCACTCTTGGCTGTCCGAGCAACACTACAACAGTCAGTCAAACTGCCAACATGACGACAGCTGGCACAACATATCTTCTTACATTACATCTGAGCCGCAGGAGCAATGTCTTTAACACAAACATGTGCTGCACAGACACATACGCATGATCACTTGTGAAGATAGAAACTGCAACACCCACATCCTGGTGTGAGGACACACGCGAGCAGATTCCCATACTTCTATGAACCTGAATACAAATACACTGAGCATGTGTGTTCAGGGGATCAAGTCCAGAGGCTTAAAGCACAAAACATGTACATAAATCTGCCCTCACATGAGAACACCCTCAGGACACATCAGAAACACATGCTTGCTTTGTCATGCACGGGACAGTTCAACAATCAGGGCAAGTGATGCGGCCGCTGACAATGATAATGCACTTTCACTCCGCTGTCACTGAGTCTCCTGGAGCCATCTTTACAGAGCTCTCCCAGTGAAGATGGTGTTATGTAACTACGGCTGTGGACCTTGCTGTTCATATCACTAATGCCTCACACTGTGGTGGGTCACGTGCTGTATCCAGGCCACATCCAGGCGCCAAGAGCACAATCCAGCTGTTACTACAGCGTAGCTTCGGTCACTCAGGAGCGTGCTGAGCCATGCTCGTCTCACACTGCTCCATCCTCAGCTGAGCAGCCATGTTCGGTGCCTCAGCAGCACTCCTCCTTTCACATCGATGTCATAAACATTAGCAGTGCAAACAGTCCTTCACACAGACAGCACCAACTCAGCGTATTCACTATTTAACATACGCTCCTCACATACAGAGGTATTTACTGATGATGCATTCTTCAGGGATTTCAACAGGGGCAACCTAATCAATTTGTCCCTAATTAAAACTTCAGTCCCAACTGCTAGCTGTGTGTGCACCATCTGCATTAGCCAAAAGGGTTGCTAATTATGTCACCATATGAGGTTGCACACTCATGCACATGCTGCATGATGTGGCCTTTAAAGTGTTAGTCATTTTAATATAGACCTACACAGACCAGATTCACTTTTTCAATTCCACTGCCAAACTCATACACCAGCATGGAGATTGAATTTGGGCTCATTACAGATACTTAGAGGGTCTGGTATAAATTTGTCAGGGACACCAGTAAAGTCATATCAAATACAAAATGTTTTTGCAATACAGAAAATATATTTCAGTGTAAAAACTGGTTACCACCGAACTGACCTGAATTTTGAAAGATTTAATATGGACTTGCAAGTGAGAGACCAGGGATGTGATGAACCCACAGAAAAGTGTAACCTCATACTACTGCAACTCTGACCAATGATGGGTGTTATGTTGAATTTTAGTTCACGGTTCAAGTTGGACAACCAAAACTCCACCTTCTTCAGCCATATTCTCAGACGCAGGATCTGTTTTTAATGGAGAAAAACAAAAAATCAGCTCCACTACATCTGCAGTACAACACCAACCCACCACACAGCAGCACAGATACAAAGTTGGGTAAAGTTAGTAGAGAATTTAACAGCTAAAGTGTGGATATTTCCATAAGGAGATGCTGGAGACTCAGACTGGGTGAGCATAAGCGTGTCCCTATATGACTGTTAATTCTGCTCTGTGTCTGATGGATTTGTGTTAGCAAACATTTGCCATATCAAAAGTTGAGTACTTGAATTTAAAATGTCTTACCCACTAAAACTGGTTGCAAAAAGGCTGAAATTCAAATGATTTACCGACACATAAAAATATGATGTTTGTAAACTCCCCAGTGACACACTCCAGAAATGATGCAGAGTCTTGGATCTTCTCCTCCATATGCCCAAATAACAGATGGTTTCATCAAAAAAAGCTTTTTAATTTAAATCCAGTATAGCTTTCTACAATTTTTGTTTCTACAACAAAATGTTTGAACTCCCACTGCAGTGCACTCATTTAGTGAGCATTCATTTAATACAACCAGAAGGAGGAAATAAATACTAAGAATTTTATGCAAATACAGTTTGACCCAGGGCTGGATTTCAGAAATGCTCAGCAGTACCCCTCCCTCCTCTTGAGCTCACCCACAGCTATCAATACCACCCTCCAGCCGTCTCCCTTCTAATCAACTCATTGCAGAGCAAACAATTTTAGGCAAGAAATATGAATACCTGTCTCCTGTGCATAGTGAAGATGAAAGTTGCTTACTGGCAGCTCAGGGATAACTGGTAAAATGATGAATGACCATGCCTGCTTGTCAAGGTGGGCAGGAGGAGCCTCAGTATGAATGGGAGTTTGTCACCAGAGTACTCTCTCACACCTGGGGTGTGAGTCCAGCCTGACAGCCCCAATTATAGGAGCTCTTCAAATGAGTGACCTTGGGAGTCAACACAAAATCCTTACCTGTGCACACATGAGCAGACAACATATTTCTGCACAGTTCAGCCTTGACTCTTTTTTTTTCCTTTGCACTCATGACTGCCACCTATAGGATCCTATCTGACTGCAAACTGATGGCACGACATGCAGAAACACTTAAAGCCTTTACACATCAGTTAATGCCCCTTACAGCTCTCTGTATTAATTCATAATGTGCATACACTTAAGCATACTAAAAACACCTTATGAGCATGAGCAGAAAAAAGCACCAACCACACAGTGTCAGCTGCTGTTTTGACAACCTTGTGATGCAAACAGTCTACACCAGGACGCAACACTGTTAATAATCTGTAAAAATACATGAAGAAATCCATTCAAACGGTTTGACTGATATAAATGAACTGCTGATGACCAATCAGCAAACATGTCACCAAATGATTCACACAACTTCGAGACCCTTATGGTTCCGTTTAACTAAAAATCACATATCTCCTTCTCTGCTCAACTGAAAGCATCTTTCGACAGGCATGCCAGTGACAACCAGAACCCGAAAATAATGCTATATTACCAACACTATATAACCACTGTCCCTGCTGTGCAGAAATAAATGTCCCTTCAACAAAACACAGCATCATGTCACTCAAAACAAGAAATTCTGACAGCACATCAATCTGACAGCGAATCCTTACAGCATGCAAATGATGTGCAATGTCCTCTGACTCTTCTCAGTGTCGTTAACCTGGACATTCAGAACAGGAACTCAAAACAAGACAATCCTTCAGTAAACACATGCGTGTAAAGGTAGACGGCAACATGGGTATGAAAGGGAGGGGAGTTCATTTCATTAATCATATCCTCAGAGAGTCTAAGACATGTAATGATGATCCTTATCCCTCCAGTAGTAGCAGCAGTAGCGGCAGCAGCAACAGCAGCAGCAGCCAGGGATCCTGCAGTAGAGGCAACACAACAATCCCCGTCTCAGAAAAACACACGGCTTGACAGCAGACAGTAGACGGTACAGTACCTTAGCAGCAGCTGTTATAAGAGCGATGCAGAGGCAGGTGTTTCCTAATGTGTTGGAAGGACAGAATAGCAGCCGGCAGCTGGACCGGGACGACAGCTACGGCAGCTCTGTAGCATAAAATGGTTCATCAATGCTCGAAAGAGGCACAGCCAGGCAGCGCAGGGGGAGAGAGAGAGAGAGAGAGAGCAAGAGAGAGAGAGAGGGAGAGAGAGAGAGACGGCCAGCAAGCATCGCTCAGCTCACACTGCCATGGCTGTGCAGCAAAGCACACACATCTACACGCCCCCTTTCCCTCTCTCTCTGTCTCTCTCTCTTTCTCACACACATACACACACACACGCTTAGTCACACAGACACAGGCACGCAGGGGTGCAGAGGCAGTGCAGTGCGCAGCAGCAATGAGCAGCGCTCCCTCTTCAGGATGCCTCTCGTCTTCCTTAATCAGAATTGGTCATTCTTTCTCTTGTTCTCAGCAGTCAGAGGCGATCCTGTCAGTAAACCCTTCCAGCCACGTGCTCCATCGTCCCGCCTGCCCACCTAACCACCTCTGATGAGCAGCCATGATTGAAGCTGGCAAGGTCATGTGAGGTTCTCTGGCATCCCCCCTTGGTCTGTGCTCTCAGTCTCGTTGGAGTGTTTATCAGCTATTTTTCTGCAAAGCTGATACGGGGTCTGTGCCTCGCCTCGTCATGGGTCATTATGCCACAGAGGTTCCCTGGAGGCTTGGCTTGACAAACCCTCACTCTCTGCACGGTGGTCCAGACCAATCAGCTATCACAAACAGCAGCAAACAGAATTACCATCCAATCACAGGTCAGGAAATCAAGTGCAGAAGGGTATTAAAGGGGATTATTTGGGCCATCCTGTGTTTTTTTCTTTTTTTCTCACAACAGGGAGATGTGAAGGAGAGCAGCACAGCTTGTGCGGTGTGGCTGCCCTCTGTGGCTGACAGGGGTGCTGCACCCTGTTGTGGGAGAAGCAGAGAGGAGGAGCAGGGCCAAAAACAGATATGCTTCCTTAGCGTTGGATGCCTAGCAACCACAGCTGGTCCTTACCTCTGTTTAGAGTTGTCCCTCCCCCCCTCTAGTGGGACAACCTCTGCAATCCCAGCTGAGAGCTTATGTTGCAAAGCGGCTGGTTAACACTCAGGCACCACAACATCACACAGGATTGATGTCAGATGCTCCCGCCCATGTCCTCTACCTGGTATGTTTACAATAAAGGGGGCGGTGCCGAGCTCCAGCAATGAGCTGAAAGCACACCTGATGTTGCCAATATATCAGCTGCTGTAGATCACTGCTCTGAGGATTCCATCTCCTGTAAGTCCCTTAGTCAATTTACTAAAACCATGAGTAGGACTGAACAACAAACTTAGAGTTGCACACCATCATGATGATAATAGTGCTCAGGAAATCTTTCTTTTTGCAACTGAAAATGAATGAAGGACCTTCAAGTGTCCAATTTAAATGCGTCTTCATAAAGGAAAACAAGTAGTCCTTATTTCGGGGTCATATCTGCATTAACGTTTTGGTTTTACAAGTTTAAAATGACATGATGTTGAAATTAAATCTTGAACTTAACTGGAAGCTGTAAATCAAGCCTGAGCCAAACAGGATCTAAGAATTATCGGACTTGTCAAAGAGGAGGACAGGGCTGTATGGGGTGCACCAACGAGCTTTTGCTGCTGGTTGCGTGTATGCATGTTTTTGAAATAATGATTCAGAGGACGCTTGCCTACCTTGTACTGTTAGGGAGAACAAAACCTGTTCAGACAGCTGTCAAAGGACGTCAGAAGGCAGACCGGGAGCTCCAGGCCTGCCTTAACTCAGCAGGGTGAGACACATTCGGAGGTGTGAACAACTGTTTTGACATTCCCTTTTGTGAAAGCCTCTGCAGATTAAAAAAAGGCTGTGTGAGATGCTGCACCGACAACAACACTGAGAGCTTAGGTCGCTCCTATAATGAGAGACAGCAAATTTAAATAATGAAGAACTTCAAAAAGTAATTTTGGAGATAATGTAGTAGGGGAAAGTTTGCTCAAGATATGACACTGAGATGATGCTTTCATGGATACCTTATACACCAGGTCCTGCCCCGCCTTCTGCTGTTTACTACGGGTCCTTGACTGCATGCTCTCCTCTTTAATCAACATTTTGAGCAGCTGGATCTATGTGGCTTGATTTTCAGAACATTATCATCGTGGTTTGCTGATGCGTGTAAAAAGTATACTTCATCCATCACCTGGAGAAAAATGCTGTAGATGATGAAGATTTAAAAACATGTGAACTTGGTCATCTGCCCTCACTAAGTCAGCTACATGTCTCACAACATAATCACATTAAGAGTGAAACTTATCTACAAGAAAAGTCTGTTACTTCCCATATATACTACAGCAAAGAGCACTAAGCACTCTGTCCTGCACTTATAATTCCCCACAGTCACAGTTTTCTATGCTTTAGACCTGATATGAAAAGCCTCGATCATGAAGGTTTGACTAAAGGCTAATGAAAGGCAAACCTGTCATGAATTTTGTCAGGGTGGGAGAGCAAAGTTTTCTGAAATCTAATCATTCTCACTCAGTAAGTTTTACATCCTCACCTCTCATAACACTGCTTCAAACTACTTTTTTGAGTTCGGTTCGGTTGACTCATTTATTTAATGCAGCTGGGGATCTTACATTTTTAAGTTGAACCAGCTTAAAGGGGTTTACAGTGTTCCCTTTCTAAAATCCACCACATCCATTAACAGGTTCCAACACAGTCATGCACTGACAATATGAAAACTCAAACCACCCTGTAATGACAGACCAAATGTTAATCTGCACATGGGCACTGATGTAAGCTACTCATGCCATTAACAAACCCAGCTGCATACGTTTAATTTAGTACCAGCTGGTTTCTGCACTGCAGAGGCTTGGATAACAACTTTCAAATCAGTCTTGTTTTGTTTTGGTAGACTGTCTTTTGCTTGTGAATCCACTGAACAAATTTGTGCACTTGCAGTTGTACAGCTGTGTTTGTGGTTATGCTTGTTAATGCACCATGTCTTATTTTTTCTTGCATCTGTATTTTTTCTGCGTCTCATTTGTCTTTAAAAAAAATGACATGTCACTAAATAAGTTGGCATATTTTCCATAAATATCTAAATATACATGTTAAGGTGTGAGAGAACACTAAAAGGAGCTGAACAGCCCGGATGCAATTAATGTGTTGCTGCTGTACATTTGATTCTTAAATGCGTATTACATAATGGCATGCTGCTAATCTCTTTTTAAATAAGCTGACAGCACTAATAACAAAGTATTATGATGTCTTTCTTGTCTGATAGCTGAATCATCTGCAATAAGTGATGGAAATACAACCTCAGAGTGCCACATATGGTTAAATCTGTTAATAATGAGCCTCGGTGACAGTAAAGAGCCTTGGCTGAGGAGTGCAGGGAAAGGTCATACAGTGGCTGCAGGCATCAACAAGTGCTTATCCTGCTGGTGTCCACGCATGGTTGAATCAATGCTTATTCATAGAAAGCTCCACAAACAACACACAGGAAAACAACACATCAAGCTCACCTTTTCTGTGTCCCGCATGCGGCCATTCTTCTTCACTGGGGCTAACCTTTGTCTCTGGCTCCACACCACTTCCCTCTGAGGCTGCTTCAGGAGTTTCTCCACCTTGCAAGTCTTCTGACAGCCCATTGTCCCCTGGTTCACGGAAACGGATATGGAGTTAAGCCGAGCATCAATCAAATTTCATCTCAGTTATACATATCCTGTTTGGTGAAGCAATAACCTACCATGACAGAACGGTTTGCATGCTTCCTCAAACACTCGTCATGGTCAGCAGCGCTTGGTGATGTCATAACTCCAGCATGTCCAGATTATAAATATCTGTATCCAGCAGAGTTACATAATAATGGATGCTGGATTACTGTCAGTACTGACAGGAAAAGGCAGCACAGCTGCCACTGGAGATACATAAAACACAAAACCACCTAAAATGGCTTTTAAGAGGTTTATAAAGAATCAGGAAACGGATGGCTGTGTTTAAAGTGTAGTTTTATTATTATTTTTTTTTTTAAAACCAAGATTATGGGACCTGAGGGTTATACTTTATCTACAGACCTATACACTTTGAAAATAACGACTCCTTCCAGATTTTGCCAGTTTACACTGGTTACGCTTCAAAATGACAGCAGAGACAATTAGGTGATGAATGAATAGAACAGTCTTTATTAAATAGTTTTTATTGTCATTACACGAGGAGCAACGAAAATTCCTTTGTGCAATACCTGAGTAGCAGAAACACATGCATGTATACATTCACCCACACATATGTCATCAATAAAAAGGCTAATTTTAAAAAATGTAAATATATATATATATATATATATATATATATATATATATATATATATATACATATATATGTATATATATATACATACATACCTGTAGACACAAACTCTTCCAGTTTCTCTTTAAAGACTATTTCAGTTAGAACAAGTATTTACCTACAAAGTGCGTTTTACTTTATACATTAAAAACAATACACATTATTTGCAGCTAATCCAATTACAAACAGAGTTGCTTCAACACACTTAGGCCTACAGCAATGTGGAGTTAATCTGATCACTTTAAAAATAGCTATGTAACTCTCTTTAACCACGTGAGAAATATGTAAGTGTAGAGAGAGGAGTAAAGAAGGCAAAAACTGTACACTAATAGAAATAGTCACCAAAATATCTCCCTAAATTTGAGTACAAAAGTATCCACTGCAGTATCATAACAAAGTCTTCAGACCTGAGATAAGGAGCTCAAGAGTCTGTCAAACAGAGAAACAGTGACTACTTTAGATTTAAATAGCCTCACAGAAATCTCAGTACTTACAAAACCTGCTGATAGAACCACGTTAGGAGATAAATTAAAAGAAGACGGTTTGATAGAGGGTAACCGATTAAATCGCGATATGCTACTTTCCCCAAAACAAGCTAGCTAGTATCTACCGTTATTCATTTCCGTTAACTGTTTACTCTGTTTGAGATTACTAAAACTAACATCTTAAAACTTACCGAAGGACTCCTCTTCTTTATGAAGTCTGGGCAGTTTACCTAATGTTGAGAACGTAAGTTGTTTTACTTCTAATATTGTTGTGAAGCTCTTCTCATTGGCAAATCCCATTTTTTCCATTGACGATCGCGCGCACGCATGCGACGTCATTTACAGGGCTACCGTTGATCCGACCGTTAAATTCAAATTCAAACGTTCCTCAACGGCCCGCCACGTGACATAGTTGCCAAGTCCGCTCATTATAAGCGACTTTGGGCTTGTTTTTCTGTCGAGGGTTGCGGTTTTTCGGGGCTTGTTTTTGACAAACAGGTCCTTATTTGGGTTTTAATTTTTAACCAGCTCAAAAATGATCTGTCAAAGGGGAACTTTTTGTTAATAATACGCTTAAAAATTTCCTCACACCTGAAGTCATTTCTGTCTGTGTGATTGTAGGGGAGAGTGGGGTAAGTTGAGCCAAAGGGTAAGTTGATCCACCCCCTGTTGCTTGGAAATGATAAAGGAAATTGATCATGTGACCAAATATTTAGGAGATGGGCATCAATTCATGGAGTCTGTGAAGGTTAGAAGCACATGGGTGAAGGGGTTAGACATTTATTTACAAAAAAAAAAATTTCACTCTTAAGAGTGAATTTATTCTGTCATAGGTTTTATTAGAATTGTATTCAGACCAAAAAAGATCATTTTAAATTTGTTTTATACATCAATTGTGGTATCTCTGAGCTTGTCCCCATACACGAGGTAAGTTGACCATAGGAGACTACTTTTTTTCAGCATGCTTTATTATCAAGACAGTTCTGTTTACACTCACTCTGTTGGTTTGCAGGGATGCACAACATCTTGAAATATATGCAGATACACTAGTTAGAGACAAAACTATGATTGACTTGATGTAGTGAGCCGAAATATGAAAAATGGCTCATCTTAACCGACTCTCCCCTATGTAGGCTAAATTTCCAGGATTTGAATTATTAAGAGCGACATTAATGTTGGATGACTTGCTTCAGAAACGCTAAGACTGTTATGGGAAGTTCAATAAAATTAATAAAATCTCAACGGGGAACACCTGTTACAGGGCAGGTGTGGGACATCGATAAAAAGATTGGTAGACATTGAAATGAATGAAAGTTACTCTGTTTTCAGCAGTGGAAAAAGCAGTTTTTGGCAGAAATAATATACTTCACTTTTAGTTCATACAGTTTTTAGTGATTTGCTTAGATTCAAAGGGAGAAGTAAATCTGGAAACATGAAGGTGCCGAGAAGACTGAAAAGACTAAAGAAACAAAATGTGACATTAAGCATGAGATGATAAAAGGCACCGGCTAAAAGTGGGACAACCACACCAGGGAATTATTAAATATGCAACATCATGTTGAAATATTTTAGTATGGGGGCACTAAAAGAGTAGCTGCTGTTATTCAGTAAAGGATGGGAAGAAGTGATGTTGATCCACATAAGGAAATTTAAAAATGCTGAAAAGTATAACCCTCTCATCTTTAAATCACCCACCTATAGACTGATGGAGCAGATGGCTAATGACTGGCTAAAGTAAAAGGGAAAAAATGGTATGACGGCAATGAACCAATATGGACAGAGAGTCATGCCTGAAGAATGGGATTAGAAAAGCTGAAATAAATAGATAGTGATGGTGTTCATGTTCAGAAGCACATGGTGAGTAACGGAAGGGTAGGCTGCTGATGAAATTGTTATTGAGTCAGAATGTATCGTCTCTATTTTGATAGTGTTTGTTTTGTGGAGGAAGTACTCAGATTAAAATGGGTACAGACTATTTGAGTAACGATTCTAAACTGGAGTACCTCGGGGCAGGATTGTAGGTCAATCTTTATTTTCTGTTATGAGGGATGACATATTTCGATGTACTTAGACAGATGTATTTAGCCTTGCGGAAATAAGCAGCAATGTAACACACTGGACAAGAAAGACCTGAAGTTTCTTTCCCCTCTGCAATGCCTCTTATAATGTATTGTAGATTTCCTTTTCCATGTTAGAAATGATAAATGTTCAAGCCCTAAACAGAAATTGCTTTAGATCAACTCTGTGACAAAATCTGTGGTTGAATGATTACATTCATTGTGAACTCTTGTCACAGTGGGTGCACAAACAAATGCAACAGCTCTGTTGCCGGGTAGAAAATGATCATCATAGCACACACTGTTAAACTGTTTGCCATGCTGGTGGTGCTGGAGTGGATTAAACAGGCAAGATCAAACCAAATTATCACAACATATGACGAATCGACTGAACTCGAGAGTTAGAAGGAGAAGAAAGAAGACGGGAAACCAACAGGGAGAACGGCAAGACGTACATGAGTATTAATAAGCCAAGACGGCAGCAGACACAATATCCTTGACAATGGAAATAACATTAGACAGTTTGGACAGTTATGCTTATTGACGCAGGCTATTTAAGGGAGGAAGCAGAATGATTAGGCAGCAAACTGTTATTTAAAGAAGAAAAAAGGTATAAAAACACTGGATTGATGTCTTTGAAAATGTAGTCTGTCCTTGTTGACCAAACCCTTCCTATCAATCCTAACTTACTGCTCTCCTCATGGGACGTGAGGTTTCAGTGAGCTTCTTCTTGGGGCATGTTCTGCTCCCGCATGACAGATTCATCTTTATCAACTCCTGTATCACAGATTTATACCATGAGATTTTTGGCCTCCTGGGTTTCCATTTCTCAATCTTGAGGCGATTCTTGTGACCCTGTCTGGCTCATTTGTCACTTATGAACAGTCCATTTTGAGCTTAAAGCGTAGTTTTCTTGTTTATGTTCAGGTCATCCCTTTTTTTGTAGAGCATTGAAGACCTTTTGGTGTCATTTATTCAGAAGCTTTGGAAGGAATCTGTCAGGTTGTTTTCTTTTCAATTAGCCCCCTCCCTACAGAATTTTAACCATCCTGAATCTGAAAGGGGGTAATTGAAAAAAAAATCACCACCCAAGTCTTACATTTCTGTATAATTTCACTTTAAATTTCAGATGTCTCGCTCAGTGACCTCAAACACCCCCATGAGCGGATTTTGAGGACATCCACCGGCTCTCTGTGTGAAGTTGTCTCTGATCTGATTCAAAGACAGGGTCAAAGTCGCCCTCTGGGGACTCGCTTCCACTTTCTTCACTAATCTTGTTTGGCTGATTACACGGAAGTCAAGCGCTTTGTGCAAAGTGCTAATTAGTCCTTTAGTTAACAGCAGCCTCTCTTTCTTTCTTTCTGCTTTCCTGTAAACAAACTAAAAACACTGAATGTTTCGAGCGTTAAGAGAACAAAGAAAATCCTCTTAACGCTGTAGGACAAATTCAGAAGTGTCTGCAATTTTAAGTGTTCTGAATGATTTTGAATTTTTTACCATTACATTGATTTTTTTTTTCATAACAGACAAAAAATACAATCTCCATTCACTTTGAGTTGTTTATTTTTTAAATTACATTGCCAATGAATTCTGTTTCTGTATAAAATTAAGGATACAGTTCAAAACAAATTAAAAAGACTCAAATCTATGAAAAGAAAAAAGTGTGCTCTTGAAATAACTTTGTCCAACAGTCTAATTCTGCAGCCCGACTTTTCACCATAAATTCTTCAGTCATCACACACTAATCGTGATAAATACAGTTCAATAAGTTAAGTTTTACAACTTTAAGAAGGCACTTTGCTACAATTGAGAGTTTCAGTACAATGTGTTGTATTTTCAATCCACCTGAAAACATTTCCTCTGGTTGGAGTAAAGATAAGAGTGACGGAGTAACTTTTTTACATCAGTTCTGTTTTTTAATGTCTCCTGAGCTGTACTGGTTTTACATTCACTACATGAATTACTGAGTATATACAAAATAACCCGGTTATACAGGGAACATACACTCAAACATATAAACACAGATTTAATAATCACTTAAGAGATCAGTCAATAAATTGCACACATCTTTCTAAATATTAAATTAATATTTTGGTGAAAGAGCTGACGAACCTCCTCTCCTCACAGAGAATGAGATCAGACGTTAACCTCCTCCTTCATTAAGCAGCAACAAGCAGCTTAGCCTGGCCTAGTTTAGCTTAGCTTAGCATAGAAGATGTAAAATAGAAACAGCCAGCCCTGGATCTGCCAAAATGTCACAAAATCAGCTGAGCGCCACACATACAGGAATGAAAAAAAAATCAGCGGTAAGACTGCTGACCAAGACCTGAACAAATCTAATGTCGCTGCATTAGCACCTAGTATCTTACAGAATTGAGTTTAAATTTCTTTTACTGGTTTGCAAAGCCCTCCATGGTCTCAGTCTGACTTATTTATCAGATTTTCTTTTATCATCTGGACCCTTGAGAGCTCTCAGGACTGCTCAGGTAGAGGTCTCTTAATGGAGCCAAAAGTCAAAGATCCACGAGGAGGCAGCGTTTTACAGCCCACGTCTGTGGGACAGACTACACGAGCACCTCAGGGTCAAACAGAGTTTTAGTATTTCTGAAGGCAAACTCACCACTGACCTTTTAGTCTTGAGTTTAAGTGTGTATTACTCTGTCTTACATTAAATAACTCTATTTGTTTACTTGTATATTTAGTCTAAATTTTAGTCTAATTTATTTGCTTATTTTAATCTCATCATTACAGGAATCATGTTCTGGTGTTTTAAAATCTTGTTTTATTTTACTGGATTATTCTTTAAATCCTTCAGTATCTTACAAATATAAATTATGTTTTGACAATCCTGAGTTTCAACTTTGTTATTCTCCCCCCCGTGTTTCCTCATTTAGATCCTATGATATAATTTCCTCAGTTTGGCAGCTTCATTTAAAGTGTGTTTTTTACATTGAGTTGGACTTTTGTGACTTATCTGAACACAGCTGGGTTAGCCATTAATGTTGGTGAGTCTTAACACCAAGCTAAGGTAAGCAAAGGTCAGCTATCTCACATAGCTTAAAGGGATATTTCAGTCTTTTTTAAATGAGGTTGTACGGATTACATGTCACTCGAAACTGTATTAGCCACATTGGATAGCAGGTCCACTGAGCCCCTTTCATGAGAAACAACCGATTTTGAGAGATTTGGCAAACCTCTCAGATGAGTTGAAGCCTGAGCATACCTTAAGTCTTGTCTCTACCTGCAGTTTCTCAACGTATGCACAGAGTTGACCAGGTTACTGTTTAGTACACTAACTAGTGACAAGTAACTCATCTATCTTCACTCCAAAAATCATAAAATATATCCCTTTAATATTTTCCCTAAAGACATGAGAGCAGCTTGGGAGTGAAAAATTGGTTTTCTCATCTAACTTTGGGCTGAATAAGCTACTAACCCAAACGGTGAAATATCTCTTTACGGTCTCTGGACCAAGAAATATCTGACAGTGACACAAATTTTACATCTTTTTTACAACTTACATGACAAAATGGCAGCAATACAGTGTATAAATCGTTGTACATTTATCTCCGTTAATGTAAAGCTACATCACCTAAAAAGAGCCTCTATTCTAGCTGTAATGAATAGCTCCAGAACGGTGAGACATGAGGTATGATGTTAGCCATGTGGCGTGGATCACACACATTATACTCACTTTAGTGTGATCATGAGATCCTCTCTGTAATGCTGCCGGACAGGGAACAGCTTGTTATGATTTACTATTGTGTTAAAATGGAGCTCTTTTAAGCTCCATCAGCACGGGAGCTGACTGCTGCTGCTGAGTGTCTGTGAACCATGAAATCCATCACTCAAAGGTCCCCACTAATATGATGAGTAAAAGGAGGAGACCTGCAGCCCCACACACGGCAAGGCGGAGAAGTTTCTATCAAAAAGAGAAGAAAAAGAGGAGTCAGGAGGGATGCTGCATAACAAATCCTTTAAACCAATTAAGAGCTAAAACCTTAGCGTGAATTCAGAGACTTTTTGACAGAAGATGAGAGGATGGATGTTGTGTTTGAGTGATTGGATATAGATGGAGTGTTACCTCAGTAGTTTTCACACAGGGGGTTTGGTTAGTCCAACAGACAGGCCAACAATTAGTGCAATGACAGCAAGCAGGATCAACAGAGCAAAGGCAAGGATAATGTATTTCTGCGAAGTGAAAGAGATGGTGATTTGAAAAAGAAAGAAAAAGGCTATAAACAGAAGCATAAGCTCGTTTTAAGATGTCA
Source organism: Xyrichtys novacula (assembly GCA_962446985.1). Lineage (NCBI taxonomy): Eukaryota > Metazoa > Chordata > Actinopteri > Labriformes > Labridae > Xyrichtys > Xyrichtys novacula. Next base: position 2,657,244 of record OY660875.1, read on the forward strand.
CATGTGCAACTGAACGTAATTGATATTTACAAATCTGTTTACGCATGACGATCCCAAAACAAACATCATTAGGAAGGAGCACATACCCTCCGGGATTTCTTCTGGTATCTCAGAGCTTTTTTGGTCTCTTCCTTTGCACTAGAAATGTATTCGGCTGCATTGGCGACATTCTTCTCGATGTTGTCGACCATTTCACCCTGTAAATAAGCAAATCAGAATGTTTTTATTTGTAGCGTCTAATATCGGGCTTTGTCTTGGTGGTGCTGATAATAAAACATAGTGGCTGAAAAATCATGGCACAGATACCTTATGAAATTTAAAATGGCAGGTTTCTTATCCATAAAGAGTATGGATCAGCTATGGGGTGCTCTGTTTGGATTTACCTGAGTTTCCACCAGCATCGCCATGTCCATGAACATGGCATGGAGCTCCCTGATGCTCGTCTCCAGGCGAATGATGTCCTGGTGCCGAGACTCGATCTCATTCAGGGCCTGACGTGTAATCTGGGAATCAGAAATGATCTGGAAAACAGGAATCATGTTTATATCATTTACCAAACACAAAGAAATGGTTCCATCTCCATGCAAAGTTACAACCTGGCAGCACATTATCCTATCCTAAGTGATTTACTCCTATACCACCACTAGATGGCAGTACAAGATTTAAATCTTATACTGCCATCTAGCTACAAGCTGCACATAACCTGTTTGAGGAAATGAGAGGACTTACATCAGATGTGAAGATTGATGGATTTCCAGTCTCCAGCATGTCCTCCAGCTCCTCATTGGTGGTCACTCTCCCCGCTGAAATGAGAAAAAGCAGGCAATCATTAATTAGGCAAAAAGGATGAAAAACACCAAAACGTGAGCAGTGGAGGGAAATGTGAACTGGGAAATACCGTAGTTTTTATTCAACTTCTTCACAGGTAGCTGGCAGGATGAAGATGACAGATGGTACTAGAGAGAGCTACACAGCTGTACAAAAGCTGCACATTGCTGAACACAGAAAAAATCTTAATGCAACAAAACAGTCATACAAAGTCTGAAACCCTCCAGCCTAATCATTGATGGTCTTATTTGCTTTTGTACACTATTAAAAGGCATCATTATGAACTTCATTCTGTTAAGAAAATGTCAAAAACTTCAACTAATGCTAAAGAGGGGGTGTGGCCTCATGATTGACAGCTCTGTGAACAACTCCTGCAGCCTCTTAGTGCAGAGAGGGAACAAAGAGAGAGAATCAAGTGAGCGCTGAGATAAGAGTTCCTGAACTTTTCGTCATATCTGTATCTGCTTTGAATGACACAAGGATCACTTCTGCGGCTGTTTTTAGACCTGAAGGATCTGATTTATTTATGGGGAAGTCAAATGTGTTGTAGTCAGTAGAAGGGGGGTGTGACGTCAACCCTGCGGTTCCAACAGCCAGATCGCATCAGTGAATGCTTCAGTATCACTTGCACAATGTTTTAGCATTGATCGCAGGCGTATTGAGGCTTTATATTTACATTAAAAGTCAATGGAAGCATGTTGTCTAAATCTACAGGCAGTCAATTGTGCAAGTAAATTATACACTTCCTCACTCTGCATGATGTATCAGAAACCTTAATAAAATGCTACCCCTGTAGAAGTGAATCTTTTGATAAACTGTAATAGTATGAATTCTTCTCTTGGAGTTACACAGCTCCCTGTTTCTTTTAAAGTTGATTTTTAAGTCCTTTTACTTGTTTTTACACCTCCTCATGACCTTACTCCTCCATCGATTAGAGCTCTACTCTCTTTGTAATTTCCAGACAGGTCACTTGGGTCCTTCAATGTTTCCTTTTTAAAATGTTCCCCATGTGTCCCACATGCACAGGCACCAGAGAGAGAGAGTTTTCTGTTTAACACACCTGAACTCTGGAGCTCTTTGTCTCTGAATATTAAAAAGCAGTCTCTTTCTGTGGTTTTTAAAAGATAACTTCAGACTTTTCTTTTTAATCCTGCTTTTAATTCAAAGTGATTTTATGGTTAGGGACAAAAAACAGGGAATTTTACTACAGATTAATTTTTTTGTAAAGTTTGTTTGATTCAACATTTAAATATTTATATTGTTTTTATGACTTCTATTTATCTTACTCATTTGACACTATAATTTCAAATTATTTTAACTCATTGTGTCTTTACCTTTTTAAATTCAAATATTTCATTATTTTAAATACTGATGTTAACCCCTTGTTTAAAACCAAACTCCAATGTATTCCCTCATGTATTGATTTTCCTGTTAAAAGTAGCAGCATTTCTTACATCTCTAGGGTTGAAAATCTTTAATTCAGAGAAGTCTTGAATGAGAAGTCTTACACTTTCACTCAAGGTCATTTTATCACACACTTTAAGAAAATAATAGATGAAGAGAGCACTATAGTTTAGTTATAGAGGTCTGTCCTGTTCTGGTACAGTGTATACAGTGGTATACAGTGATTTAATCCCAGGATAATGAATTTGTCTCACAGAGTAAAAAGCTTGTTGTGTGAGAGGTTGAAGCCTCACAGGAACTCTATTGACCGAGCTGACAGAGAAATGAAGTCTCTGTTATCCACCCAGCGGATACTGTTACAATCACACCGCTGTCTTCCCCTTAAGCAGCAGCAGCAGATTTGTTGTATTGTTTAACCAATAAGACTGAATTAATGTTTTGATATAAATGTGCTTTTTAAAAAAGGAACATAAACGTGTTTAACCTGAGGGAGGTAAGAGCGCTGAATGTTGTTAGCAAAACCTCTTATTTAAAAACTATAAATCTCAGAGCAACAATGCATCCATTAGTGTGCAGCACATTTAAATGACTTTGTCTTTAATTACAGCTAGTTCCTGCTGTGGTTTCCAGGTTATTTGTGGGTGAGAGTGCTTCTTGAAACTAATATTAGACGTATGTCTAGAGGATCAGAAGAGGAACAAAGGAGCCCAGCAGCCTTCACAGACAAACAGCTGTTGAATCTCTATAAACAGAAAGCTTTCTCTTCCTCGGGCCGTGCCTCCTGTTGTACAACCAGCTCTCTGGAGAGTGAGCTCTGCAGGCAGGTGCTTAATGTAAGTCACACACCTTTTCAGGAGACTTGTCCTCAGGGAGAGGCAGACAAACACAACAAAAACACACCCCCATTACCACTCATACATGTAGCGGAGTATCGCCTCTAAAAGATACAGATTTAAGGTGAAAGGCTGCATGGAAGGCCGAGGAGGCTTGTGTGGCCGTGTCAAAGACAGGTGAACTACTGTTACGCAGGCTGCCAAGCCCTCCGCCTGTTCCCCGGGCAACCTAAACACAGAGATCCGTCTCCAGTATCAGGCTCTTCCGGCTGCAGCGTGGAGAACTGGAGCTCTCATTAATGCCGGCCGCAGGGAGCAGAGGAGACAGACTTATTTTTTCACCTTTCACTACCTTTCATTACAGTCACTTTAGACTCACACATGCATGATAAAACGCACCTGCTACACAGTCTCTTTGTGTTTGCTTGTCATTGTATTATGAGCAAACAAACTTCTTAAAAATGGTGGAAAACAAGTTCAACTTAAAGGCCTGAATTAATGTTGACTCTCATGTATACTTATTTACACTGCATGGTTTTACATCAGGTTAAATGACTTATTAATCATGCCAGTTATGTGTTCATATATACTTAAAAAAAAATCAGTTTTCTCCCTTCGTCCTCATTTGGGATTTACCAGAACACTGGGTAGGTGTCTATTATTTGTTGTGACTTTAGTGTTAGAAACAGAGAGGCCTCTCATCTTAAAGAAACCTGGAAAAGTGCTGTCCTGCTGACGTCTGTTTATCACCAGTCAGGTCTGTGTTCAGAGACACAAAGAGGAAACCGGTGGAGTCTGTTTCCTGGATCTTTTCCTGACAGCTTTAGGGTTTGTCTTTTATCTCTGAACTCTTCACTGAAAATCTTTCATATTCACCCAAACTCGGTCTTTTGATGTAATTGTTTTAAAATGATTAAAGAATGCTCCACACTCCTGACCTTGTGCTGGTTTGGCAGGCGGTAGGGGGGTGTACAGTATTTGTCACTTACTTATCTCCAGCTGTCTCTGGATCCTTCCTTTGCTTCTTTCTCGAAAGGACACTTGCGTCTCGTTGTACTGGGTCATGACCGCCACAAACTTCCTGGAGAGCACCGTGTGCTGAGGACAAATGACAATGCAAGGACAAATAGTAAGAATGTACAAAGTGACAGGACTATTTTTCTTTTACAGGTTTATTTTGGGGCTTTTCTTACAGAGGACAGGGCAGAGGATAGAGCAGGAAGTGGGAGTGACACACAGAAAGGGGCCATGGTTGGGTTCAAATCCATGTGGCGTGCACTTAAACCATCAGTGCTCATCTTGTTCTTTTTCTCCTGGTCGATACATGAATATTCTGGTCTTAAGTTTGATAATTAGTTTTCTAAAACGATAGAAAACAGGCACCACTGCCCTAACAGTTTGAGTGCGCCCCATGGACAGAGGCTATAGCCCTCGTCAAAACAGTGACTGTTTCCACTCTCGAACCCTCCGCTGCACGTCTTCCCCACTCTCAGTCCCTATATTTCTGCTCTACTGCAGGTGTCCTACCTATCACAGGTAAAAATCTGCAATTAAAACAAAATTAAAAGATAAATAACAGAGTCAACTCTAAAAACTTTATTAAGAGCAGCAGGGTGCAGACAGTTCAAGTCATTGATTACTGTCGGGATGAGAAAACTGATTAAGTTTGGGATCAATCAAAGTACATCCATCTATCTATCCATATTTGTACAATAAAAGAAAAGTACGTGAGGATTTGTGCAGGTGTGGTAAGGAAACCCAAGAGAGCTTTTAAGTGCAAATGTCCAGAGCTCTAAGTCTTACTTTTCATATAAAAATAATTATATTACATTTTTATTCTTTATGTTTATTGTACATCATTCTTTTTTATTTTCTGAACATGGTGTTACTGGAATTTTAATTTCCTTGAGTGAAGCTTCCCAGAAGGATAAATAAAGTTGTATCTAATCTAATCTAATCTAATCCAGTCTAATCTAATCTAACCTAATTATACCTCACCATGTACAGTGGTCATCATCAATTGTTAATGTTGATGAGCGCAGCATATTCCATTTCAGAGACAGGATTATTAGGAATATAACAATGATCATGTTCATTGATAAAAGTATCTAGAAGTCAATAATCTGAGTCCTGACCTGTGTTTTCTGGATCCTGAAGTCCACAGAGGATCTGTTGGCTGCATCGTCTTTGGGCATACTTTGCTCCATGGCTAAATAAAGTGAGAAAAATCATGATTTAATGTTAAAAAGCAGCTTTTTTACCTGCCGATCAATAAAGTGCAACAATCAGACGAGGTAAAACTTACATTTAAGTTTAGTCCGAACCACATTGGCGTTCCCTTTGATGTCATTGGTGAGAGAAACCAGCTGATCCTTTGTTTCTTCACATAAACAAACAAAATATATATATATCAGGCGCTGATGAGGAATTATAATATCTTCCAGCAAATCACGTATGACTTCCTACTGCAAATATTGAATCTGCTGTGATTTCATCTCGTAACTTAGCAACAATCCAGTAGCATAACAGCAAAGACAACACAACACCAAACACACATGCCCTTTGTTTCCCTGTATGTATGTCCCGTAGTGAGTTACATTAAACATAACGAACGATGGTGTCATGGCTCTGTATACTGACTCTTTGTCCTGCAGGATCCTCAGGCCTCAGCTAAAACTGTTTACATCCAGAGCTGTCACAGTGCTGTTTGTGTAAAAACTGCTTTAAATCATCAAAAAACATGAAATAAAGATCTAGTCAATGTGTTTAAATGCCTGGGTGTTAAAAAGTTTCTAACAGAGACAAGCTAGAGCCACTACTATAGTGATTTGTGAGTTTTGGGACAAAACAAAGCAGTTTCCTTGACAAGTATCCTGCTCTGGCAGCCGTTCATTTACAATGAAAAGGAAAATATAACAAAGGAAGTGAGGCATTTCTTGTAGTTCTACTCTGTGCCCCTGAGGTCAAACTACAGCAGAGCCAAAGTAACCCTTTAAAAAGCAACAGTCGTGCCAACACTGAAACTTTTAACACCTCCATTAGATTGATTTTTTTATTGAACACATACTTACTGTCATCTGGGTTGGGTGCAGACAGGATCATGCTGTGCGTCTTCCTCACCTCTTCAACTTGTAAGGAGATCTTATCAATGAGTCCTCGGACTTCTTCCACCTAAAACAACCAAGAAAACATCAGTATCCCATTTCTCCCAAATGTATCAACATACTGGACTTATCCACCTTGATACATACCCTTCTGAAAAAGCTTTCCATGAAGCCATCTCTGTCCACTGAAACTGCAACATCCTCCTCTGCTTGTGCCCTACTCTGTGCGCATGAGAAATACGCGTTAGAGGGACTACTTTTTATGCCGCCAGAGTTTCACCTGTCATGGTTAAAACACTTGACTGAAAAGAGATGACACTTACAGCAGCCAATTCAGCCAGTCGGTCCTTCATCCCACCGATTGGGTCCGATTCTACCCAGATATTGTGCTAAATCATCCGCTGGGTCATCCTGGAAGTCTTCTGGTTTGGAGTAACATTGAGCCACCTTGCTGTGAAGGAGAGCTGAGGTACACAGGCCTACATTTACAGCGATATTAGACGACAAATAGAGGAAAAGAACCAGACTTCACAAGTTTACCTCTTATCAAAAATGAATCTAAGACCAAGCTCTAAGAAATAAAAACTTTCTAAAACTTAAAGTCTATTTGGTGTCAATTTCGTCGCTATTTCTCACCGCACGAACACGAACGACCTGTTACACATCCACAATATCTCTTACCCCGGGATACGCCTTTCCTCCCACCCCTCTCTCCACCTCCCTCCCTCCTTGTCTTTCTCTCACCCTCAGGAGGGGAGGAACTCGCCAACCCTCAATTAAATTTGACCGATCCATCATGATAAGCAAACTGAATTAATCTAATCCGATTACATTTCTGGAAGGGTGGAAATAACAGAAGGGAGGGAAAAGGAAATATTATATTAACTCCATTAAAATGTAACGTTGAGACACAAAAGTCCTCCGTGGTTCATTTGTAAAAACACTGGTGGATATGTTGTATTATTTCAGACGATGAAGTTTGGTTTGACAGTGAACACCCTCCGGCAGTCATTTGAGAAGGCTGGATAAATAATTGATAAGAATGGCTGGGTGGCCTTGGTAACAGTGGTTATTTGGCCACACGGCGGCGCTGTTTACCTGGGTATTAGGGCAAGTAAGTTTGCAAAATTGTGAGTATGACTTCAGGTGGCTCCCTGTCTGTGGACACACACCAAATCATAGGAACATGTCAAAAACAAAAGGAAACCATCATTAACCATCGACTTATAATGTTTCTGCATTTGGACAGATTGAGGTTAAATATATTTATAGCCTGATTGAAATCGAATTTAACCCACTTACATCCAACATAACCCTTTAAAAGTTCCACACAGAGTTAAAGATGTTGTTATTTCTATGTTTGCGTGTCTGCCACTGAACCGTCACAGACGCAACCCATCCTCAGCAACATCTCTGTTTTTTATTCCCAAAGAATCCGGGTGTTGTCCCCTAACAGGACTTCTCATCATTCCACATTTTTCAAGATTTATCTTTTCATCCAAACAAAAATATTTGGATCGCATCGAGCAGGTCCTGATCTCATTCATTCTCCGCGCAGTCTCCAATTACGCACAAATAATGCCATTTACGCACAGCTGTAACGCCCCTCTCCAGAAGATCCAGAGAGTGACATCACGTTTTGCAATTCCCACGTACAGTCCAACGAGCCAGACCGCCTCCACGGAGCTCCTCTACTCTCACTGCAGTTTCCAGATGCAGGCAGGCAGGGAAACTCAGAGATACAAATTCAAAGTGGGAATACAGATCACGGATTACACTTTTACGCGTGGAAGTGGAAGATGAACTCCAGATTTGTTCAACCAAAAACCATCTGCTGAAGTTTTTCTGCCTCATGCCACTACACTAAAAAAAATCAGGTCTTTTTTAAAATCTTTTTTTAAAAAGGTTGGACTCATGGACTGATCACAAGTTTTCACAAGTTGGAATGATGACTTAGTCCTTCCAGATTCATCTTCACTCTGGGATCTAGCAGTTATTATAGGAAAAATTTATGACACATTTTGAAAAGACATGGAATTTTCCTTGAAAGTTCACTTTTTAGCAGCTTTTGTCTCCTGCGTTAAGGTAAGCTATTGAAAAATCAACTTTAGTCCCTTCTTCTTTTATCACAGTCATCTGTTGTTTGTTCTTTATATACGTTTAATTTCTTTTTTAGGTTTATGCTCAGGCGGTTCAGGCTGGGAAGCATCCAGGTGATGAATTTTTGCTTGAGTGTTGTGACTGCTTGTGTTTTACTCTGTAATACGATGACAGCTTTTTTGGAGCAAACACAGTGCACTGTTTGAGCCAAGTATATGACCATCTGCTTACTTTTGAATCAATGGATATTCTTGATTTGTTTTCTCTTCAGTATCCATTTAAGTCTGTGTAGCTTTTACAGCTGTTGGCTGCTTTGTTATCAATCTTTTAATCCTGCAAAATCCAAAATGCAGTGCCAGGGAAATAAATGAACAGTAATGGGCTGAGCCTGGTTGGGGGAAAAACCCCTTCTGGAGGTTAACTTGAACTCTCCCTGCAGGCCTGCAGGTGTTAGCGTCGGCCTCACATTACTGGCCTCTCGATGCCATGGACGGGATCCAAGAACTGTGGGACCAGATTGGAAACAGACCAGGTTATGTTAACGGCACTAACATAAGTATGTGCATACATAAGCTGACTGCATTAGCTCACAGGAATGCTTCATTTTAATGTCTGTCTGATTGCTCTCTGCATGGTCTAGAGCTGCTTTCCAGTACCCATTACCACCACAGTCATCATGCTTTTTAAATGTGCTTTTGTCTTCAGAGTTTCTCAGATATAAGAAAAATAAGATTCTGGTGCCTGGGTGTGAGTGGGAACTTTAAAATCCGTTCAATTTTAAGATGAAGTTGATAATGTGAAGGGCTTCAAATGGAAACATACTCTGGTACTGACTACCTACTGACAAGCGGTAAAATATACAGTCTATTTATTATTATTAGGGTGGGAGAAAAAAATCGATTCACATAAGTATCACGATTTTTTGTTATACAATATTCAAATTGATTTTTTTTTTTTTCAAAAATTGATTTTTTTTTTTTCAAATTTAAAAATAAATCTTAAAAACTAACTTACATGTGATGTGTATTTTTTCTGGAAATAGTCAATAGACAATCATAAACATTCAACTATTTCACTGGTGTTAAAAATGCAAACTAAAAATCGACAAAATCAACATATCCTGGAATCGCAATTTAAATCGAATCGGCATCCAAAAAATCGTAGAAGAACCTAATCAGGAGAAAAGCAAATTGTCCCAGCCCTAATATAAACATTATTATTATTATAGTTATTATTGTTTTTGTTGTAATTATTATTATTATTATGACAGAATATGTTGATAAAACTACAAGTTGTAGAAAAGAATAGGAAAGGATATAAACTCAACTCAACTCGACTTTATTTATAGAGCACTTTAAATACAAACAAAACTGACACAAAGTGTTGTACATAATAACATAAAACTACAATAAATTACAATTTTTTTTTTAAAAAAGGCAGTAAAACAAATGCCATCTCACAATGGGTTAAAAGCCAATGAAAAAAAGTGGGTTTTTAGATGGGTTTTAAAAATGGACATAAAACAGAAAAAGGCTAAGCTAGACACCTTCTAATGTGCAACTTATTTCGTATATTATCAATTTTATTTATCCTAACTTCGAATTTTAAGCCTAAATTGGAGAAATACTGGTAATATATTAAGGTCGGTTAGCTTTAGCTTTAGCTCGACTTCAACTTACAGCTAGCTGCTAACGCTTTTGTTTGCTAATATCGCGATATTTTGGCGCCGGGGCGGAAGTAATTCCCGGCGGTTGTGTGGTATGTAGAAATGAATAAATGTTCGTGTGTTTTCTTGCCAATATATTGTTTATAGTTGTGTTTTTTATGGTTAAAATGTAGAGGGATCAGGTATAGACTTGAGTAAGATGTGTGGGGTCACTCTGACTTCAGAAAAATCCTCTAGCTAAGAGGAAAAAGAGCCAAATCTCCTTAAACACTGCCCCACTGTGCTCACCGCATCACTCCGTCTCATACCTGCACACCACGTCCCTCCTGTTGTCTCCTTTCACCTGTGTCCTCTGTTGTGTGTCTGTTTAGGTGTGAATCACTGTTTTTCTCCATTGTCTGTGTCCAGCTCTCAGAATCCACAACCACACTGTGCTCCCTTCCTCCCATAACTCTTCCTATGCGTATACCAATGACTCTGCCTACACTAACATTTCTGCAACAGTAGGTGAGGATCCCTGAGAGTCATTTGTGCATCACCCACTGCTCACCATCGTCCCTTTCACTCCCTCCGCCTGCTCAGTCTCTTGTCCTGGCTGAATCAGTTGAGAAGTTCTCTGCCTTTTAATTATTTCTTCATTAGTCAAATCAGAATCACAACATAATAAGTGTAATTTCACTTGTTTAATGACATGACGTGTTGTTTCATGAGGCTGGAAATCTGTAAAAGCCTCATGTTCATTAACTGCAAAAACAATTCATGATTAATTGACAACAAAAAAGACTTTGTAATTTGATTTATACAGAGACAGCTTAATATTTTACAAGTTTTGGCCGCCAAAAAGAGAGCTATGCTCGCAAACACTGCTCATTATTTTGAAAGGAATGATGCCAACTGTTTGTGGTCTGCTGCAGATATTGTTGAAGGAATGGTCAACAAGGGCATCTATCTGAACGGAGATAACGGTGGTACCTTTCTTTACTTCGGAAGCTACCAGAACTCTTGCATTAGTGACCCCACTTTGTGTGGTCCAGAGGGTAAGTTTACTGCGATTTATTCCTTGGGGAAAGACCTCTTTGTCTCCTCCAGATTGCTACAAAAGATTTTGCCTTGTTTTCCAGGGATTACCTTCTCCTTTTTTTGGAAGAACCACGAGGCAGAGTCCCGTTTTGCAGTTGCCTCTGGAGGGAAAGTGATCTCCAATGGTTTCTCTGTTTACACCAATCCTTTTGGAGGATATGTGGAGTTTTACACCAGAGGAAACTACCACAGATGGAAGGCCAATATCGCAGTTCCAGGTAAAGTGACTGAATTTGCCTCTCTATCACGAACTGTTCTTTTAATTTTCCATGATGAGGAATGCACTTTCTCTCAGGAGATATGTATTTTTGTGGTGCATAAATTTGGAGTTATGTAATTGCATTTATGTTTTGGTTAAATGAAACCAGATGGAGTCGCAGAGAGTTGATTTTGCGAGTCAGGGATAAATTTCATAAATCGTTTGCTGTTTTACAAAACACGCAATTATCGTGGACACATAATACCACACAGCCATTCGTCTTGTAAATAAAACAATATTTTGTGAGGAGTAAAAGTCAAGATACATTCTGAGTTTTGAAACGCAATACGACTCAGACTGTGGCCAATAACTTCAATTCAATTCTGAGAATGAAAACTATAACCGAATGAGATGAAAAGATTTAGTAAACTGTTTTGACAAATTGGAAAAAAAACAAATGAGCCTTACTGTTATGTGAAACTTTTACTGACCAGCATTTCCTTCTCAAATGACTTCTGTCAACTGTGTTTTTGCTGCATTTAGTAATGGTTGCTTTCAGAGGGCGTCACAATTAAATTTTCTTGGACTCGTACAGTTCCTGAGGCTCAAACATCATCTGGTTTTCATACAGAGTGAAGTTTGAGGACAGTTTTCTCTCTGCTGAAGGTCTCAGCATGTGAATTCAAACTTGAGCTACCCTTTGCCCAAAATAATCTCATTGTGAAGAAGTAAATCTGTGCGTGGAGAAGTGAAGGCAAGAGTTAAAAATCAGAGAAGGGATGGTCTTTGGCACATAAGGTTTGTGTTTTAAACACAAATGAGTTCCCTGGCTGTTTTGTTCTGCTGGCAGACATGTCAGTGCAAGTATTGTCTTTTGAGACTCCTTTTGTTATCGATTTACTTAAGAGGAACATGAGGGACTAATTTCTTTGTAATGTAAAATATACTCGAAAGAGCATACTGGGGAAGATCACACTCAGGCTTTCAGACTAATAAATTTATGTCGAAAAAAAAGGAAGACAGTTTTAACCTTCGGAGAAGAATTAAGAAGTCTCTTTAAAAGCACAAAGATTGCATCAGCAGCTATTGATTTCAGCTTTTCCTTTATTCGACTCATACGATTGGATATCTAATGTACATTTACAATGATTAAATAGAAAACAACCTCACTCCCACCACTTCTGTGTCTCAGGGAAATTCGGAAAGAGTCAGCATATGACATGCTAGATTTAAATATCGTATTATTGACTTGGTATATTTCTATATATGTGTGCTATTATAGATAAGGTCTAAATAACTTAGTGAGTCACTGCCATGTGAGCTAAGACGTCAGCCTTGGTACTGTCAGATCTGTGTTTGCTCTACTTTACAAACTCCTTTTTTTTACCCTAAAGTATATGATATACCATTTAGTTTCAGAAAAATGAACACGCTTAATTCTATGTGTGTTCCTCTATAGTTTTAATGTTTTCAGCATTTATTTAAAATCAAGGAAATTATTAAAAAGGGAGGAAAACCATTGGATGAGAATGTGTCAGAGATTTTGACTGTGCATGTGTCATTGATCACTCATTTTAGAGATAATTGACATTCAGCTGAAAAGCAGATTTGACAATTTTTTTAAATGTCAATGAAAATATCTATACCTGCAAGTTTCTGGTAATACTTGTTGCTGTTTGCTTGGAAATGTTGAGGATTTCAGTCAATAGATCGAACTTAAGCAGCTGTAAGTGAAGCATAAACGTTCCTCTCTTATCTGACCTGACCTGCTCTGATTCGGTTTTCTCTGCTTCTACTTCAAAGCTGCTTTTCACAAATGCTCGTATATCACGGCTTTGTCTCTGCTTCCTCTTTCAGGGCCTTTCTGGACCCACATCCTCTTCACATGGACCAAAAGAGCTGGTCTGATGGTCTACATAAATGGGACTTTCACCGCAGGAGACAGAAGTGGCAGTGTGTCAGAGAACTACGGTGACCCTTACCCTGACCTTGTTATTGGGACTGGCAACGACAGAGCCTACGGTCACTATGTTACAGGCGCCTTCGATGAGTTTGTCATCTGGGAGAGGGCGCTTACACCTCAGGAGATATTACTCTACTACAGTGCAGCCGTAGGTAGGACATCACACTCTGCTGGAAAATATCCCCTGTCAGTCGAGGACATGGCACATTAATTTTAATGCGTTTTCTTTGTGACTGCGCTCTTTAAGAAATAAGTGCGAGAAAGTAATATCCGTGTCCTCGCTTCATTCTGTCCACAGCATTTATGAAGGATGGAAAGATATTAAACTGTTCAAATATACCCCAACCCTCCGTCAAATGGCTCTTGTACAAAACACTTTCATGACCTTCCACCATAAAAGTAGCAGGTCCCACATAGTTCTGCCTTATAAGTATTTATAACAGTGCCGAGGCATTTTAGAGGTTGCTCAGGGCAAATCATTATGATTTAATACGACAGGTTTTAACACGCAAAGACAAAAACACCCACACTTTTCAACTGTTTTTGTTCTCTTGTTGTTTGGTCAGAAGAGCGCCATAAATGGAGTAAAAACACACTGACATTTACGAGCTGGTAGGAAGAATACAGATTTTTTAATGTGGTCGGTTAAAAGACGAAGACACTGAATTAAATCAGAGTGTAATTATGAGTGATTAGTAATGGTGAGTGGTGTCTCCTTCATTGTGCAGTAGTGATAAACAAAAACTATTACTGTCATTACTGCTTCAGCTCCAACTGTTCAGGATTTATGAATACCGCCTTGATTTCTGCTCCAAAGTCATTATTAAAAGAAATACACCAGCCGTCCACAAACCACTACTGTTATGGTTACAACACAATATTTTTCCCCTCCAGAGCAGACGTGTAAAATGTTGCATCAAACCAAAGAAGAGGCAGAAAGGTTCCGACTGTCCGTCCATATACGGCTGTTTTCTGGACGCTTGTTTATGCCGTTTTTATGAAATGACAGCAAAGACATAAAATGTATCTTGACCTTGCACAGAAGCTGGTGGGATTATGACGCTGATCACCCAGTTTCGCTCAGGTTGTAATCTATCTTGTTTCATGACTTGGCGCTGTCCAGACGCCTCATAAAAAGTCAGCTGCATGGTGATGAAGTCCAGCTACGCCACAGCCGCCAAGCAGAGAAAGACCTAATAACAAAATCATGAAAATGGCCATCAAATATCCAAACAGCAACATTTAATACAATTAATCCACGTCTCCAGAGTTGTTTCTGACCTCGTTGTTATAAAGTCTTTTGTGTTGGCTTTTCTAGGTCAGGATGTGATTCTTGCCACAACACCCAGAGTCTCCAAAGAAGTCACCTCGACCACGCCAGCATCTGTAAGTTTGTTCTGGCTCTGCGCTGTTCTTTCTTTAACAAATGTGGGAGAAAGTGGCAGAAGACGCGCTGACTGAAGTCCTCCAGTGAAGTAGAAGTTAAAAGTAATTATACGAGGAAATCGTCTCCAGCAGATCGAGGTTACCGCTCGTTTTTAGCTTCTCAAATTATCATAGACTGTGTGAAACTTGGACATATTATCAGGTAGAGTTGTTTAGCCCACTTTAGACAAATTGTCTATTTGACGATTTGTTGTTGCTCCATCATGAATTTGTCGAATAAGCCGATAAAAGGAGATGGATTTTCTGTTCTCTGGTCGTTTCCTTCTTCATCTTTGTCTTTTTCCTCGTCTTCATCAGTACCACCACAAATAAACAGCCATTATAGCAGTTTTTAGTGGGTTTGGTTCGTTTAGCCAAGCGCAGTGTGAAAGTTAGTGAACCAGACTTCATGAAAATACAAAAATGTCTCCAGTGTAACAGACAGTCCCGTGTACTGTCATGTGTGAGAAGTGAGAAGAACCATATTGAACATGCCGACCCCATCATACCTTTTTAAGCATCAGTAAAAGAGCCCTGACATCGTCTACATGGCGTTTCGAATCAGCCCCAAGTGGACGTCTAAAGAACTGCAGTTTTCATCCACTTTTGTATTGGCTGCACCTCAGACTGACACCTGTTTGAAAAATGTTGATTTTGAGATTTTACATTAAACTCTAAGACAGATTCACAGTGAATCTTTCTTTTCTATTAGAATCTAATCTTTCTATTCGACCTCAGTCTTGATGTTGCATAAACTTCATTATAAAAACCCTCTCTAATGCATTAAAGCTTGAATTACAGGCCCGTCTTTAGATGTAGGGTGTAGGAGGTGGAGGTATTTTGTTAAATGTAGGTGGGGGCTCAGTGAAACAGTGAAGCACAGGTATGTGAACCAATTGTCCTTAAGTACAGTTATAAAATATTCATGCCATTCTTTCATCTGCACCCAAATGTATGAACTACTCATGTAATCCTTTTGAATCTTCTTCAATAGAATATTTTATTTCCGTTCACATAGAAAAGGTGCTAAAACTCACATGTGGTTATTGGGACTAAAATGTGCTCGATTCAGTCAAACTGCAGAGAAGGATTCATTTAAAGGATGGAAATGGAGGAGCTGTGAAACAAGGATATTGAGAGCACATGTGAGCAGCCTGTTCCTGTTTATTAAAGGGCTTTTGAGGTAGAAAACAGATAAAGAAACAGAAGAAAGTAGACACAGATGTTTCCCACCGCACACCCAGGACGGCTCAGGAGAGTCTTCTGCATCAGTCACTGCACATCCTGTGTGTGTGCTGGACCTCAATGCCTCCTCACTGTAAACTTTATTTGATGCCAGATGTGTTTTCTCCGCAGAGAGCCACTGAGGTGAGTCCTCCTGTCGACAGCAGTCAGCGTATGGAGGGTCAAAGCTCCCAGGACCCTCAGGCCATGCCTGTGTTGGGCTTTCCTAAAGGGATGCCAAATAGGACGATTCCTCACAACGCCGCCAACAACCTCACTCAGGTCTTGGAGCACAGTCTTGAAAATACACACTTGTTGAACACCTACAGCACACACACATGATGCCCGCCCATGTGTATGTGATGCAACAGTTGTGTGATGTCTGTTTTCTTCCACTCAGGCTTTTCTCAAAAGTGTGGAAGAAGTGCTCTCCTCTCCGGTGGTGCCAGAGGTAAATGAGTTCACTCTGCTCTTGTGCAATGTTTCAACACCACTTAATGCAACATATGCAATCGAGTGAATACTTTAATCCGAGGCCTTTAATGGATCCATGAGTTTGAGATTTTAACACTGCATATTTTGGATTGAGTGGTGCCAACAGCAATAAGAGGACTGGGCCGTGTACCCACTCAGGATTAGTGAGTGTGGTCAAATATGGTGCTGAAAGTGGTTTAAATCAGAGCTGTCGGCTTGACTTTAAAGTACACACACACACAAACCAAAGTTTTGTAGGTAAACTTTCGGCTTCCTGTACTGTACACTCATCTCAGCCAAATCTCTGGGCGCCCATATACTGACACATTGTTGCCAAAAGAAATGCACGAGCAAGTTTTCACAGCCAGTGTGTGGTTTCAGTACATCGAGTGCTCAGAACAAGCCTGCTTGTTTTTGCAGGAACAAGCTGAAACAGATGTGCACGTATGAGAAAACGCAAAACTTGGATAGATCCCGTCTCAGTAAATCCCCTTTTTGATGATCTTTCTGATCCGATCGGTGCTGAATGTCTGAAAACATCTCTTTTACAACTTCACTCTTCACGTGTAGTCCCCTGTTCACTCGAAATCAATTATCGCTGTTCTCCTGTGAAATCTGGAAGCAAATATTGTGCAGTCTGTCTTAATTTGTCATATTTGTAATGAATGTAAAAACAAGATTTTTACTTTTTCAAGGCCACATAAATTGTCTTTTTCTGCTGATATTGGAAATGGTTCTGATCGGTCCATTCAGAGGTGCTGCTTCAGCGTTTTGGTTGTAGTTTATGAGCACAGACAAAATCGTGGTTTTCCATCAGCTTCAGATATCGTTAAATGGAGAAGACAGCCTCTGCTTAGAGTGGCACAGGTCAAGTCAGGCAACTAGACAAGGCTTTAGTTTATCATATCTGACCTATTATTAAATATCGACCATTAGGAGCACATTTCAGATGAGGTATGATATGGCATTCTCTAGATAGTGTTGCTAATGTTTAGAAAAGTTACATATACTCTATTTAAAAATGGTCAGAAGGAAGTCAAATCATTGACTTTATGGCGTTTTCCCAGTTTGTGGTCAATGTTTTGGCTAAATTTGTAAGGTTAACCTCTGAAAAGTGCTTGGGCTTCAAGTGTTAATAGTTAGAGCTTGTGTCTCTATAGGATACTAACTTTTCTTTCAACTGTTTTCATTCATTTCTGCAGCTTACAATCAACCAGAAGAAGTGCATTTCAAAATAAAAGCATAGGACAAATTATATATTTTTTTTGTTTGTTTGTTTGTTTTTTTCCAAGCAAAGATGTTTCGGTCACAGGTGTGGCGATGAGGATTAATTATTCATTTAAACATCATTAGAAATAGATGATGACTGGAAGTTACCCACTGAGCATTTTATGGTTTAAAAGAGGTCTAATAGGTGTCTAAATGTAGCCTAGACAACTGGTCTAAAATCAGGCGACTATAGACGTCTAAATTTAGACAAAGTCTGAATCGGGGCTTTATCTATACTGCACTGTATATTGTTCAATGGCTATCATAATTATTTTGGTTAAGTACTTGGAGATGAGTTCGCTCATCGCTCAACTCACAGTTGCTTTTTGAAAGAAAAAGTTATCGAATAATGGGTTAAAGTGCAACGTCTAAATTCCGTATAAAAATATACAGAATCTAGACGTTTGAAATTAGGTCTAAAAAAAACTAGAAGTCCAATAGCCGTCTATTGCTCAATGGGTATTCGAGTTCATTAGTACAGTTTCTAAAGTAATGATTTGCTCCGCTCTTCTCTTACTTTTCCTTAATTTGACTGATTGTGTTGTTTTTCTTTCAAGCTTTCCTTCAATGTTGCCAAAGTTTTGTTACTGTGATATCTTATGGCCACAAGAATCGATATCGTGAGAGTCCAAATATGTCCTCACAACTGTCAATACTGAGTCAGTTCATGGACTTTACAAGGGTACTCTCTGTGTGATCAGATCTCAGCACTCATTGGGGAGCGTTCACACCTTGAGTTAAGGCTCTTAACTTACTCTTAGATCACTTAAACTGATGATAAATGCTAGATGTAGACCAGGTCTTTGGCTCAGGTTGTTTTCTGATATTGCACACTGATGGAAATATCTAATAAGCAGATTTTATAGATGTGTCACCATCCTGTATGTCAACATGAGACGTGGCTGGACTCTTGAAAAGTTTTTTGTTTTCCCTTTTTTGTGACGCAGCAGTCGATCCCTGTGGTCAGCGGTCTGATCGAAACCGTGGACAGAGTGATGGAACATATGGTGACTAACCTGGAGCCCACCCCAAACTCTCTCATCTCCCTCGGTGGAACATCTTTTGTTGCCGGTCAGTCCGCTCTCTGCTCTCCGTGCGGTGACTCACTGTGTTTGTAGTTTGTGTGGACACAGTTAGAGGGTAGAAATACACACTGACATCACAAGTTTTCTTATTCGGAGGACACATGCAGGTCAGATAAGCAGAGGCCAGCTCCTTCCATGCTGCCTCTCATGGGTGTGGGTCATATTTTGCATAATATTTTGTTTGCCCCTCAGCTTGCTTGTGTCTCTCTCTCCCAAGAGCAGCTTCACGACTTTCTTCCACCCGTGATAAAACACATGTTGCTGTTTTTTTCTAAGATTACTCTCTGATGAAATTCCCACAAAACTACAACCTGCCACATTACCGCTTCCCTGAACAAGGCAAGAGCTACATCTCAGTGCCCGGAGAGGCTTTCACCATGCAGTGTAAGTACAGATATAAAAACTCTCATAGCTTCAGGATTCTCTGTATAAAATCAAGTAGCTTCCTTAGGTTGGGTGTGAATGCCGCACTTCGTCATGCTGAGGTTCTGCCAAGAGAAAATCGTCCAACTGGGAGTCTCTTGTTGTTGGCCTGTAATTTATTATACTTAGATTTAAGACTCCTAACAAAGCTCACAGTGCAGGACAGGAGTGCCATGAGACCTTTTGTCTAACTTTATGGTACGCTGTAGAAATCCAGCTACGACTTTAATGCTGGCTGTTAGCCTTTCATCCAAAAAACGGAGCGAACGAGAGCGAGAGAGAGCACTTTCTTTCCACTTTCCTCCATCATTAAAACAATTGGACTCGAATAGCGGAGTGAGAGGGGGCAGTAATTGCTGCGATCATTAAAGCTCTGTTGGTTTGACTTTATGTTCAGGTCAGATTTCCTTGGCTCCGTCTGGCTGCTAAATGTACAGTTTTGCCCTAAAATTAGTTTAATAAACTGTTTTAATAATTCGTTAAAGGGATTTTATCGGCCTGCAGGATACGTGTAATTGCGTTACTTTTCAGCCAGAAGCAAATTAAGAGGTAGATCTGTATACCTGGCTGTGTGAAATACTCCACGGAGAGGTTTTTATACCCTAATTAAGCAGAGAGCGAGCTGCATCGTAACTTTTTACTCGTTCTTTCTCTCTTTCTCGAAGTGAACTTGCACAAACAAGCCGGCCACCTTGTGATCCCTCGTGGGGCTTGCAGGGGGGCTCTCTGTTGAAATTGTATTCTGGAAGGTCCAAGCCTCCCCTACAGCAAACGCACATTTGTTTGACATCAGCAAGCTTTCTGTTGTCACAGTGAGCGGGGCCCGAGCGAGCAGAGGCCCTTTGAAAGGAGGAACAGGACCATTAAGGATTTCCTCCAATTTCGCTGTTTATCTTGCAGTGTTGAGGTGGGACTTAGCTGGATGATAGGTCAGATTAGAGGAGGAGTGGGGGGAGCGAGCAGACCTCCAGCTCTCCTGGTGAAGTCATGTCGAGTTTTCATAAGATTTCCCAACATCCATGTGGTCTGCGTCCCTCTCCCTTTCACCTCTGTGCGAGCATACGGCCGTCCTATTAGCCCGCCGGTGTCAGAGTGCGGCGGCAGGTCGGCGTTAATTAACTTCCCGTCTTTGTGAGCATTGTAGCAGCTCTGTATCACATTCCCAGCCTGCTGCCCATGTTGTTCACGTTCAACCTCTGTATGTTATCTTCTCCGTTTCAGCTCA
The DNA here is from genome assembly GCA_962446985.1 of Xyrichtys novacula. Lineage (NCBI taxonomy): Eukaryota > Metazoa > Chordata > Actinopteri > Labriformes > Labridae > Xyrichtys > Xyrichtys novacula. Next base: position 2,677,546 of record OY660875.1, read on the forward strand.
AACCACCATCGTGGGCCTCTTCTACCACAACATGCACAACTACTACAAAGAGATCAGCCCCGTCAAGACCAGGTAAGACGGAGACACAACACAGGAAACTTTTGACGAACCAGCCCAAGCAAATCGTTCTACTTTTAGGTCTGAAGACAAAATATTCCAAACATCCTAAAAACCCAAATAAATAAACAGTCTTCTGACTTTGTACTTCCTGTGTGGGGAATCAGGTCCTCTGGCACTCAGACCCCCCTGTTTCCTGAGCCTCAGAACTACCACGGCCCGGGGCCGAGCTCTTATCTGTCCTCTGGCCTATCTCTCATCTCACCACTCAACCTCCACTGACTGATACACCCTGCTATTAGCGCTACACATCCATTTGCACCCCCCCTCCCTCTCCTTCATTTATTGTCTCATCGTGGACCAGCTTGTTCCACTCTCTTTGTTTATTTTTACCAAACATGACGTAACAGCAATTAAAGCAATCCGTTTTTTTTATCTGCTGCTATATGAACTTTATGGAGGTTAGAGAACATCGTGTAACATGTTTGAGGACTGACTCTTTTTAACGTGACTCTCCTGCTGCTCTGACCGTCACTGAGACTGTCCTCTCTGTTCGGTGGTGCAGAGGTGACACTCTTCTGAGCCAAGTGTATTAAACTGCTTCGAAAAAACAGCTGCAGGTTGTTTAAACGACGACTTTTATACACGGATGATTAAATTCTCACTTTGATGCTGCTTCTCTGGACCGTGTGTAACGCTCAGGTGTTGATTTGATCGTCACATTTCGGTGTTTCCTCTCGATTTATTTGACCTCATTTTCAGGAAGCTTGTGCAAAAGTTTGTCTTTTTTTCTTCTGTATGTGATTTTAAACAACAGAAGAAGAAGAGAAGAACATCTTTATTCAGTGTATGCATTCGGGAAGTGCTAAAATAACTTTCGTAGGTGAAGCTATCTTGTTTCCGCCTCCGATTTTGCTTCTTCCGACTTGATAACTGAAACGCTGATAACTCGGGTGTGACGTCATTTTCAGCTCAGACTTCTGACTTCCAAGGTAACTCGAACGCAGCATCAGTTACCAAGTCAGAAAAAGCAAAATCGGAGGTGGAAACAAGATGGCTACATCTCCAAAAGTTATTTTAGCGCTTGTCTTGTCCAAAGATAAGCAAGGACAAGGCAAGTGCTAAAATAACTTTCGTAAATGTAACCATCTTGTTTCCGCCTCTGATTTTGCTTTTTCCGACTTGGTAACTGAATCGCAAGTAACTCGGGTGTGGCGTCATTCCCAGCTCGGACTTCTGACTGGGAGCTCCAGTTGAAAATGTGACCCTGTAAACTGGAGACTTTTAGCTCGTTACTACGACAACCAAACAAACATTGAACTCAAAGTTGCATCTCTAAACGGTTGCACTTGTAACCTTAACACCACTAACAACAACTGACAACGGCTAACAGTTAGCGTCCATCTCAGCTTTCCGATTTGTTTACCGAAACTGCGTCAACTCGGGTGTAACGTCATTCCCAGACTTCCAAGGTAACTGGAGCGCAGCATTATCCTCATCCCAACGAGCCTCATTTCAGGAGCAGGATGTTGAATCTTTCTGGTTTACCTGCTAATTTCTTTTTTAAATCGCAGATGCTAATTTTTTTCCAAGATCCCAAAATTGTCGATAAAAAAAATAACATACGAAAAAAAACTGGCATTGCATCGTCTACATACCACGTCTTTACTTCTTTATTCAGACGTAAGAGAGATAATGACGCCTGACTAAAGAAGGCCGATGCAGGTGGCGCCCTCTGCTGTCTAATAAGAGTATCACATTTGTTCATCATCAATCGTAACAGTTTTCAGCAGTATTGTGAGAAACCGTTGCATCCCCGCCTCATCAGCTTTCTTTTATTCTAAGTCTTTTCCCTCTGTATTGTCTTGCAGGATAAATGAAGCAACCGACTTCAAGGATCACAAAATCCAAGTAGCAAGCTGTCTCATCTCCCTCAAAGTCGAGCCATCGCCGGCCCTGTCAGTCAACCTCTCCGGGGCGCCGCTCATTAAAATCGTCCTCACTCATGTTCTGGTAAGAATCCACCCATTCGCTGTCCCAGTTTCCTCCCAGTCCACTCATTCGTTACAGTTTGTGTGACTCAGTCGAAGTGAGAAAGAGGAATGCTCTTCCAGTTTCTGGGTGTGGGACAGCTACCTTATCAGGACAGAGATTAATGCTCTCTGCCTGTGGCTACAGTAGCTGGATCTCCCTCACATGAAACTCTATTTTTAACGCTCTCTCTTATGTAAGAAGATGAGCATCTATCACCGACTGAGGCCTGAGCAGCTGGGCACTCACCAGCACAAAGAGCAGCGGCTGTTTTGCTTTTCATTAGCCTGCCTGAAGTTTTCTGGAGGGGCATGTGGCTTCCAGAGAGCGAACTGATTATGGGCGTTTGAACTGCAGGCTCAGGGCGCTTTGTGAAGGAACAATAACTTTCTTTTATGAACAACATATTTTTCTTTGCGGCTTTATGGAAGAGGCCGTGCCAGTTTTCCATGGGAAATGCAATTGAATCTCCAAATGAAAATTAAGTGAAAAATGTGTCTCACATTAGCCCGCTTCCTTGTAAAGTCACTCATGTAGCCGAGGACTTTCCTGCCATGAAGGTTTTTGCTTTAATTTTTGGACAATGACAGGATTTTTTGGGGGCTTTTTTAATACCATTCAGATCAGTTTTCTGTTTGGCGATGATAGAAAAGCACTAATGAGGCAGTTACTTAACCAAGTTGAGTTAACCCCCACTAATGCAGAGGAATTATCTCAGTGATTTACGGAGTCGTTTTGTCTCTTTGAAAAGCACAAATTAAATCCATCCTCTGTCATGAAACCATGGCGATATTTCTCTGTTTGTCTTCATTTGCTCCGCTGAAATGAATGTTTACGCTGTAATAATCTGGCTGGAATCTTATGACAATGTTTGTTTTAACAGACACAGATGAAGAGGGTTATAATCCACTTTGTTCTGGGAGTGCTGGAGATGCTCAGCTGTTCTGTGGTTTGTGAAGTGCTGGTGTTTCTATTTTAGTTTGATCGCCTTCACCTCTGATGTAAGGATAAGACGTTTTTTTTCGACATTCTTCTCCCTGCGCTCATTATTACTAATAGGCTGTTTTCTTATTATTACACATACTGATGGTATGCACCATGCCAGCACATTTCAAGTTGACTCAAGGCGCATAGCTGGACCCTGATTTATATTTAGGAGCGGCATAGTAATTTGGCACGCTGCATTTTTGGCTGTGATCACATCCAGAAGAAGGTTGTTTTGCTGTAGCCGGGGTACTTTGCAGACTTTATGTTGGATTTCGTCAAAAAGTGACTATTTTTGGAGTTTTTAACAGCTCGGGCGGCTGGTGCATACTTATCACCCCCTTCGCTCGGAGACAGGATAGGCAGCTAGTAGACTTTTCCCATCATTGTTTACGCTGCCTGTTACTGTCTGCACAAATTCAACCTCAAAGATGTCCTCTATTGGCACCAGCTCAGTGTGACCAGAGGAAGTGATTTGCAACCGGGCTCTCAGAAAGTAGACGGGCGCTGAGTGACTTCATTAAAAGCTGGCGGGGGGCGTGAGTGTGTCCGAGGAAGAAATGTGTCAGCCTCCTCATCTGTCTTCTCCCGCTGTCATGGTTACAATACATCCTGTGTCCCTTACAGACAGTCACCTTCTGTCGTGGCTCGGGTCCAGACGTCGTCATCTATTACCGCTATCTGACACCTGTTCTGATAAAGTGCATTGTACCGTGAATTGATGAAAATTGTGAAGAACCTCGTGTCATGGCAGGTTCCGCTCGCCGAAGGCCAAAGCCATGCGGTCGGTGTCAGAGTGACCCTGTAGTCTTGATTAATAACCCCCCTGAGTACACTGAAACAGCCCGCTCAGGTCACGCCATTCCCAAGCCGAGATTCCACCGTCACACGTTAGGGCAGGTTTGATACCCAAGCAAGGTGTTATCAAGGCTGCAGGAGGCCCGCATGCTTTCTCACGCCATGAGGCTGTGGTGTTGACCGGACCCTGGCTCCATCAGTGAGTTATTACAGCTGTCTGACTCAGCTTCAGTTTGAGAGAGTCTGAGGGGGAAAGAAGGGAAGAAAAAGTGAGGGGTGGGAGGCATCGGGGGTCCGTAGTTAAACATTAATACATACATGAAGCAGCTGACACCTCCTCTCTGTCAGAGCATCACTCCGGTGGTATGAGGTGAGTGAATGGAAAGACTGATCGCTTCAGGGAAGTCGAATTACAGGATCAAAATGACACCGTTCAAAAAAAATGATTTTGACAAGCAGGGTTGGACTTTACTGGCTTATAAAGTGGCGTATTAGTTTGGCGAGAACGTCGAAAAGCCCAAAGCGAAGAACGGAACAGGGTGGCATTTGTGTATATCTGTCCTTCATGAACTTTTATTGGGATTTTTAAACACAAATGATTAACTGAAAACAAGTTTGTTCCTCATGTAATGCACTTTCAAGTTTATTTTCTCCAATTCAAGAACAACTAACATCACTATCGTCTACGTTCACTGTCTTGCACCGTGGAAGCTCCTGAACACGTCCAGCACATTAATCGACAATAAAACAGCTTAAATTGGATTGATTTGACAACTAGCTGTCCTTTTCAAGTCTTTATTTACCAGACTTTCAAACGAGCGTTTACCAAATTTTAGCTTACAGACAAGAGAGCTGTTCTGACTCTGTTCAAACTGAAACAATGAAAGTTTTGCACCAAATATGAACCCCAAACAGAACGACGGAGGATTAGGGACACATTTGAGAGAACTTTTTAAAGATGTAGAAATGCTTTTTTCAGGAATTTAACTTTTTAAAGTCATTTTTTCACAAGAATAAAAGAACAAAGTCATATTGTTACAAAAATGAAGTTGTGTTCGAGTCATAAAGTAATGTTAAAGTCGTAGTTTTGGTTCTACGTGAACAGTTAGCTGCCTGCACCTAAATGAAGGACGGGAGAATCTCGTTAAAGTCTACTTAATGTTTTGGTGCATTATTATAATAATTATAACATTATTATAAGTATCAGGATTGTTGTATCCCCTTTAAAACAGCTTTATGCTCCTGATTGTCGGCGAAATCAACGACTTTGATCATGACTTTGTTCTGATGAAAATAAAGATTTAAAAAGTAAATCTAAATCTTAAAACAACAACAAATCTTCAAAAGAAAGTCTTGAATGTGGATCTGATACTCCGCTCATTCTGAGATATAATTGCTGATCCTTTTTTTTTTTTGGCTTAAACAAATTTATCAAGGTCAGAGCTTTTCGTTCCTTTTGATCAAACCAAACCAAAATTTGCCCGTCTGGACCTCTGGATAAAAGATAATATGATATTTCTCAGAGAGTAAAGGTTTCTCTGTCGCCCGGTTCAGAGCTGAACTTTCCGTCTGTTCGCTTCAATCTCAGTTTGTAAAAAATAAGTTCATGTTGAAGAATCTTTAATGGAATCATGGAGCAAAAAAGTGATTTTGTAGGATTTAAAATTTTTCCATGGACACCAGTGTAATTTGGGATAAAAGGTTTAAAAGTTTGGATTTAAATTTGGAAAAATGTAAGAAAATTTTAAGGATATTATTTGTCAAATCACCTCAAATGACTTTCACACAAGTTCAAATTCTAACCGAGCCTCCAGACTTAAATCTGTGAGATGATCTGGACATGAAAAAAGGTTGACTGGAGTAAGAAATGACGGCGATTGAAGGAAAAACTGCCCGGCTCGTTCACAAAGACGTCTAGACTTGTCGGAGCTTCCTCTGAGTGTGGAAAATAGTGATTAATTGTTCAGCGACTTTGACAATAAACAAAACATTTAACACTCTCCCATGCCCACGCTCTTTATCTTGTAATCATGTATGCCAGCGCTGCTATCAGTCCTTTCAGCCACAATAAGAACCGCTGTGTTTTTTTCTCCGGTCTTTTTATAACTCCCAGCACACGCCCAGCTTCAATCTTGTGGGCAAAGTTTCTCCTAAATCTCTCCCAGCCACCCACACCCATCTACATACAAACACGAGCTGTATGAGCCAACACGCTGATCAATCACAGATGGAGGTCTGGCTGTTGCTCTCCCTCTCGTGTCAGAAGAGCTTTGAGTCTCTTTTCGAGGCTCCTCCCGCTTTAGCGCGTTTCTTTCTATCAACACTCCGACCTCACCAACACCGCAGCGCGAGTCCGGCACTGGAGAAGCAATCGTCTCACCTCAGATTGAGTCACATGAGGTTAATCCTTGACTCGAGTATAAAACAGTTTTTTTCCTCCTGATGCTTCTGAAAAAGAGGGATCATCTTGTAATCAGGGTTCAGTTATTAAACGCCAATATTTGATCGAGGCCAGACGTTTACCCAGCTACAATACCAAGGGGAAAGACGGATGAGTGTTGCTCAAAAGTAGGACAACTGAAGTGGAGTTAAGATGCTGTTTCAGCCAACAGTTGTGAAAGCAGTGGGAGACAATGAGCATCAGTCAAACAGCCAAAAAACGTGAATTTACAGAGTGTTATGGCGAGTCAGAGACAAGTTAATCAAAGATATGACCTGACTGAAATAAAGAAAAGAGTCAAATTCATGCCAAGAGAGTACGAAACTTGTGTTATATCAAGTTTGCGTCGCTGCATGCATCCTTTCTGGGTAATTTCCAGGCATTTCCAGGATGGCAGTGCAGTTGTGTGAATGTGCAAAAGTGTCTTTTATTTATCCTTATTTGATACCTCATATTTCCCACATTGTAACGTCTCTGCAAACACTTAAAAACTCAGCCGCTGACATGTGAACGTAAACATGTTGTTCCCACAGAAACAGGCCAGAAACTTAACAGTGGCCTCATGTCAAAGCCTTTGGGAACCGGACACATGGATCCATGCTCTCGACCATGTGTGATCAGTCAGGGAAGGAAAAAACAAAACAAGGTGACACATTTTTTCAAACTGACACGGTCTGGTTTTGCTGTCCGACGATCACCTTATCGAAAACAAATCTGCCGTTTCTGTGTTGTTCAGTCGAGCGTGGTTTTCTTCACACTCTGCATGCCTCTCAGCACGTCTCCATGTTCGTTCTCTGTGTCTACCTCTCAGGCTGAGCTGAGACCACAGCTGCACGTCTTATTACATCTCCCCTGACAGAATGATCTCACTCAAGGCCAGTTGTGTTTTCCTGCATGGATTCGGATTGTTAGTCCACATGCTGAAGTCTGACCTCGTCATAAAAACACAAAGACTTGAACTCTATCAGGGCTGCAGGTTGAATCACGGCTGATGTTTTAATCTCTTTAACTTAAGGTGGTCTAATTGGCGCCTTTTCTCCTCATCTGTCGGTCAGATTTGGGTCTTTTCTGCCTGCTGGACTCAGCTTTGTAACCCTATATCTTAGTTTGACCTTCTCAGACGAACTGCTATAAAGCCTTTCCTTCCACGGCTAAATTTAACTGCATTTGTGTAGCTTTTCAGACACACATGCGTGGCCTCTCTGTTGTCACGCAGAACAATTCAGCCATTGTCAGTCCCTGGCGAGCTTTTCTCTTGACCCAATATGTCAACACTTTCACCTACTGTAGGAACAGAAAATAATGGCTGCTCTAAATACAGTTTTGTTTAAAGTGAGGCTGATGACTTCCAGTGGGCTGTGATGGGCTGTGCTGGCAGCTGCATCTGCGATGATTGATTTCTATACCAAATGTACAAACTAGCGTCATCCAAATCACACCCTGGCTCTCAGTGCAATCACATTTTTGGGTTGTTTTAGAAACAAAGAGAGGATAGCTCACATATCTACTCACACTGTTGGGACATTTTATTGCTGCTTTTTTTAAATTTAGCGCAGCCGGAGCCTGTATTTAGACTTCTCTGCTTCATTGCTCTTGTGGCTGCATACAGTATATTGTTGTACCAGCGCTGGATGCTGGAAATGAGTGGGTGTGTGCAGAAGTGATACTTCATATTTATTCAAGGTCTAGTCATTGGCTTTTTCTCCTACACCCTGCACTCCAAAGCTCTGGAAAAAGCTCATGAATGGATCAGAAACTGCAGTTTTTTTCCCATCTACCTACTTCCTCATTCGTTCAGTTCACATACAGTAGCTGGAATTAATGGCAGTCGCTATCTTTGTGTGTTTAAGGGGCGTTTGCCATTGAGCAGTTCAATGAAACTAATGTGTTGCACAAATAAAAGCTTTTTGAGCTCCGAGTTGGGTCTCAACATATGCAACATACAGTCCACACTCAGTATCTTAAAGGGATATTCATGGGTAAAATTAATTTAGGGTCAAACACACCGTAACACCGAGTTAGACACCTCCTCCAGAGATGAATGTTGCCGACCGCTTGCTTCTCTAGTTATACCAACTTTAGTAACGACCGCAGGATAGAAATACACAGCGGTCTGAGGAGCCATAAACAAACCTCAACCAAAACGCCACTCTATAGCCACAAATAATGCTCAGAACAGCACCTAACTTCATCAACAGGACATATAGGGTCACAGACATAGTACTAGACACCAAACATCTTTTTAACTTTGACTAATTTCTTTAGCAAAGAGACTAAACACAACTCACCTACTCTCTTCCAGCAGCCGCTTGTTTGTACGGAGACCTCCGGGTGAGACTGCAGCAGGGTGACGCAGCTCAAGGAAGAACATTTATGATCATTTCTTCATTGGAAATTCAGTCGCTTAGGCAGAAGAACGACAGCGTCTGCAGTGCAAAATGATTAATATGATGATTATTACTTCAAGGAAATGATGCAGAAATGATCATAAATGTTCTTCCTTGAGCTGCGTTGTCACCCATTTTTGGCGTGTGATTCTCTGTGTTGCTATCCTGCGGTCGTTACTAAAGTTGGTATAACTAGAGAAGCTAGCGATCGGCAACATTCATCTCTTGACGGGGTGTCTAACTTGGTGTTTGACCCTATCTTTATTTTACATCGGAATATCCCTTTAAAACCACAACAAAGACTTAAAACTGGAGTCTTCCTGCTAATGGTTTTATGATCTGGATCCAGATGGTGGTCAACTTATCCGTCGATACGTGCCGAGTTGACCAAAATTCTGATTGGTCGACGTGATTTTTTCCCGCGTCAATTTACATTCTATGGTTAATTTCATCAGGAGGAACGTACCAAGTGCTAATGGGTTTTTTTTCAGAGCACCTTCGTTTCACAGGTAACAGCCTGTCTCAGAACAACCCCCTTGTTTTTACCATTGTGGATTCACTCAACCCACCGGAGACCGACTGGAGACAGGAAAATTGAAGAGTGTCCACGTTAATCAACATTGCTGAATATTTATTTTTATTTTGAGCGGTTCAACTTTCTTGTGAGTCCTCCTTACCATCCATGTCAAAGACATCAGCAGTGTGGCAAAGGTCGAATACAAACTTTGCAAACAACAGTTTCCCGCCGAGCAGCGTCGGGTTTGCTGCCAGTCGTATCTTTATCAATAAACCTGATCGTCTACCCCGCAGCTGTCATTTCCTCCTGTTTTCGGCCGTATTTCCATCTTAGTATGAAGTTCTCTCCATCTTAATACAATTTGTGCCTTCCTTGAGATCCAGCTGTCAGAAACTTGGATTTAAATTGGCTCTGAGTCTCTTGATGTTTTGGGATATGCAGAGACACATGCTGCAGAGATTTTTCTGGAGCTAGCTCAACCACAGCGAGGCTTTTCCAGTCATTGGAGGTTTGAGAAACACCACAGAGGACAGAAATGCTCAGATATTTACAAATTACTGTGTTCTGTGTGTCATCTACAACTTCTGTGATGCATGGGAGTGTTTATTTTCATCACTCGTCTGTTTCCCGATGAGGTTTGACACAAGTATTTGACAGTAAAGAAACACACTGTGAACAGTTGTCTTTCTGTCTTGTGCTGTTTGTCAGTTACACTTGATTGGTGTGGTTGTGTGTCTTATTATCGATTTTGCTTATTAGTGCAGTTTTTTTATCACTTCCTGTAGATTCTCTTTGTAGAAAAAGTGGGTCTATATACTGGTTTTCTGTACCTCAAACACATTTTTTTAGAAGCTTTATTTCCTCTGACGCTCTGCTGAGATCAGGAAACTTTTGTTGACGTTCCATAACAAAGAGGGCAGACTCTACCTGGTCAGTTAACTACAGAAATTACACTATTTAATTAAATTTGCACATACATCATCACAGACTACCTTCCTATTTCATGGGCTGGATTTTAACAGTCTTTGTAAACATGCTGTAGGATAGAAAAGCTCCTGGATATCACACAAACTCCAAACCTTCGTGTCATTGATTTGTCGATCTGTGTGAAAGGCACCAAATCGGAAACCATTGAGCATTCAGGCAAATCTGGATCAAGCTTCTCAGAATCGGTTTCTTATCTGGAATCAGTTCTCAAACCCCCGTCCCCATATCCCACTACATTTACAGAGATTTTTCTAGTTTTTTAGCCTTAATATAAACAGAAAGTTCCTCACTAGAGCTTTAATATAATATCGCATCTTTTCTGCAGACTGAGTGCTGCACATATGAGCATTTACACTCAACATACGTTAACTTTACTCTATATTCTCGGTTATGTTTCACAGTGTCATTAATAAATGCTTGATTTTCTTATTTCCTGCAGGCCTAATACTTGGTGATGTTCAAGTAAACTTGCAGGACAGAAAATTTGACTATCGGAGATGATTTTGGATCTCGAACAGTAAAGTAATGATGTAATTAAATTAGTTTTAGTCTCATTTTTCGGGACATTTTTTCATTTATTGTGGAGAACAGCTGAGGAGGGACAGGAAAGGAGAGGGGCAGAGACTGAGGTAAGACTATAGACTGTATATAAGATCTGTATATAAGATATCTTATATACAGTCTATGGGTAAGACATTAAGCAAAGGAAATGAACCAATGACCTCTAAGGCTTCTGTACGTGGGCGTTTGGACCACTCCAGATCTAGTTTTTAATGTTATTTCACTCTTGTTTTAATGTCACTGAGAGATCTAAACTCTCCTGACCTCTGATTTCTGTGGAGTTGAAGATTTTCAACAATTCTGAATCTCATTCCTGTAAAGGAGAAGCTCCAGGTCCTGTAACTGTCTGTGAAACACCTCGACTTTGTCAGATATCTCAGTCTGTCTGCGTCTGACTCCTCTCTTTTATCGGCCTGCCACTCTGCATCACTCTGCTGTCACTCGCTTTCGCTCTCCTCTTCCTCTCCCCGTCTGTTCTCCTTATGAGCGCCGCTGTGAGATCCAAGCCGGTGTTTGCTGGCCTTCTGTTGTTAATAAAGACTTGGAGACCCGGCTCCAGTCTTGGCTGGTGGCTGAGGCCTCGGGGCACCGAGGGAACAACGGTGCGCTCTCGAAGCTCGGCCAGATCTCTGAGTGCATTTTAACACTCGGCGGTGACTCTCCGACTTCTCTGATATGAAGCGCAGAGCCAACGCTGCATGTAGCATAAACAGACAGTTACTATAGAGGAAGCATGGCCAGACAGCTCTCCCCATAGATGTGATGGTCTGTTAGTTGATGTATATCTTTGTGTCTCTATGATAAAGATGGATTGTTTCCTAGATGGCAGGGTTTACATTTTGGCCCGATGTGGATAATTAGTCTTCCTTTATTGCGCAGAAACAGCACAGTTAAAGATACTGTAAAGCAAGCTTACAGTGTGCCAATTACACCCCGTCTCTCTTGCATGTGGTTTCATTTACACTCAACCAGAAATGCGAGTTATTAGAGGCCACAGGGGAGCAGTAAATTCATGCACAGGGTTTTGTGCAGCTCCTTAAAGCTAGTGATGACGGGTCGCATTTACATCGCTCTCATGCCTCTTGGACTCTCAAACGCATCCCATGAATATTAATCCATTGTATTCATCTCCGGGCTCACAATACATAATGACTAAAGATCTGCATGTGCAAAACAGACAGAATGAGAGCAGGGATTTGGTTACACAATGAAGTCAACGTATGCTTTGTAATACGACCCAGCGAGGGTTCGGGCCAGGAAACAGACAGCCTGACTGTCAGTTTCACTCTCCATTTTTCCAGACGGAAACGCTGCAGACGCACTCCATCTAATCATACACTTTCACTGTCTGAGAGTCGAGGTTTGGGGGATTTAGAAGAGGTGTGCAAAGTGTTGTTTTCCTCACATGAGAGTGAGGAGGGTAGTGGTTTGACCTGAAACCCAGGCCAAGCCCCAATTATTGCATTTTTTTGCTCTGTAGCCATTAGCTCACTGTCTCAGAGGACCGCAAATCTCATATTAAGGAACGACACGGAAAAAGTGAGTTAACATCAAATAAGATTATTGAACACAGTTGGGGTTTTGAATCAGGCTAATAATCACCTTTGCTGAGTGTCTTGAAGACTGATGTCACTCTCTTTCAGCTGATTTCTTCCTAACTTGACATTTAAGCAGCGATTCAGAGTGATTTTCTTCTCTGACCTGCAGAGTATCTGGTATTTTTAGCCTGATTACAGGAAGATTGGATTTGTCTGTTAAGCATATGCATGGAAGGAAATCAGAGAGGCTAATTTGTGTCAGAATTATTCCCTGTTTTCTTGATCAAAGCGGGTTTTCCAATCAAAACAAACCTTGTAATGTAATGAGGCGCTGCAACCCAAATGTTTTCCTACACCGCATACTTGTCTGACGCTTTTCAAGATCTCAATTCGACTTCTCTCTTTTTCAGACAAAAGACCAGCAGGAGCAAGTCCTAAATCAGAGCAATAAAGTCTTCCTCTACTGCGCCTTCTTGGACTACAGGTGGGTCAGAGTTTGTGATTTAGATGCAGCGTTTCCCGGTTTTTCCGCCGGAGGAGATTTCATCTTCATTTTTTGACTCTCTGTGTGTATTCTTTCAGACTTTCAATCATAAGAAATGAGCAACAATTTGAGAAGGTGTATTTCCCTTTTCTGGTTTAAATCAAAAACATCCAGCGGCACATGAGTCGCTGTTTCAGTTTGGTTTGTCTTGAGCAACAGCCCGCTGTAAAAATTGATGGTGATCTGATGAATACAGCCAGAACCCTGTTTGGAAAGCGTAACTCATTGTAAAAGGGAGTGTGTTCCAGTGGATTCAAAGGCTTTCCTCTCCTCACTCCTCTTTGCCCTTTAGCTCAAGAAAAAAGTGAGTTATTGGATTGCCCTGTCAGATTGCCCTGCAACACTCAGCACAGACATTTCTCTGCGCCTCCCACCACAAACTGTACTGAGTGATTCATGCCAGCGGACCGCTCTCTGAATATTTGTTTAACCTTTTTAATTCCTGATAGAATCTCTTATTATTATTATTTTGTGTATCTTTGCTCATATTTTTCTAATAGCGAAACTTTATTTGCTTCTTTTCCCAGTTCAAAGGAGGGCGTGTGGTCCAACGAAGGATGTGTACGCTCGGATGGAAACATGTCGTACTCTGTGTGTTTGTGCAACCACCTCACCAACTTCGCCATTCTCATGCAAGTGGTGCCCTTAAAGGTACGCCCTTTAGGCTGCTCATATTTATTATTTTCAGATTAACAATGGATCCGAGCGGGCGCCTGTTTCCAGGGACACGTGACCTCCACGAAATGTCAGACTCGCAAAAGTAGCAACTTATTGGCAAACAGAAACAAAAACAGATATTTCTTTGGCAGAGAGTGAAACTGAGTGAACAAAAGAGGGATTAAGGTCACTGAAAGTTACTTACCTTATCAGTGAAACGCAACATTTACAGCATCTCGTGTTTGAGGGTGTATTTTTGGAGGCTGATATTGAGAAACATTCATATTTCTACATCCTGTAGCAGCTACAGTGAGGAGTTTTTAGCTGGTGATGAAACAGACTGTTATCAACAGTGAGGACCCTGTATGACCCTAAACAGCAAATAAGACCATTGGCATTGTTGATAAGGAGTGTCTTGAAAAGTAATAAATGTCATTAAATCAATTTAGCAAAATTTACAAACTACATTTGTTGAATAAGCCAGACAAAGAGAGACAGAAATGTGGGGAGTAAGAGGAGTGGTGGAGGACATGCAGCAGAGGGTTTAGGGCAAGTATCGAACCTGCAACTGCTGTGAGGACGACAATACTATAGTCCGACACACACTTGTTGTTGACATTCATAAAACAAAACTCTGTTTTCCGTTCTTCGTGGGAATGGTTTTTTGCATCTTATTCGTTTTAGCTCCTCCCACATCCATGACTGCTGCTCATCTCACATCGCCACTGACATGTCAAGTTTGACAGCAGCGCAACGTACGATTGACAACTGATTGGCAAATAATCACTTTGCGTAAGAAGGGGGAGGGACACCTGTGAATTTGATTAGATATAAGGTGGCTGAGTGACCAATCAAGTTTTCAAATTTATGTACGAGTCATTAACCCTTTCCAAGTAGCCACGCGTTGGTGAGCCCTGGACTATAGCCTCTATGCATGGGGGAGGGGCTTAAGGCTCATTTATGCTCAACATTACATACAGATCAGGATACAGACGGAGCTCTCAGACGATGCTTCGAACTCTTTTCTTCCGTATTTCTGCACGTATCCTTGAAGTTTACAGATACAGGCCAGACAGAGCAGTACCACCGGAAACAGTGGGGGCAGTGTTGCTGCTGTCAATACCCGGTATGCGAAAAAAACACTGCCTCTGTTTCTGTCTCCTGTGCGAAATATACGTTATCACTAACTCCTCCACAGTCACCATTTTTGTACGTAAGCGAGAAACCGGCAGCCAATCAAAGAGCGATATTTAGGTTAGAGGCGGGGCTTCTAGCAGAGACCAATTGTTAACCCTTTGTGTGCCATAATTATTGCTTAAACACTACAGACAGTAGTTGTATTGATAGGGACGACACTGTGGCAGCTGATTATTGGTAGTGACATGTCCCTAGCGTCCCTACCCAATTCCACACCCTTGGGCATGGAAGTATGTGGGCAGTGACGGAATCATAGTTTGAAACAGACATGTACATTTTCATACGTCTGGCGAGCATAAATGGACAGACTGAAACTCCCTCTGATGAAGCGTCAGTTTACTTCCTCAATGTGAATTTGTCAAAAAAGTTTATGAACTAAAAGTTAGAATTTTTACATCCTTGGTTTGAGTGAGTCGGCGTCTGTTAAGCTGTCACAGAAATGTAATAATTTACCGCTCAGAGTGGATTTTAAGTCTTAAAATATGTAGATGAAGTGCTAAAAGGATTTAAAATGGATTTGATTAAACTCCAGGAATCCTGCTAATACCTCGTAGTCACTTTAATGCCTCGACCTGCTGGAAGAGTTTGCATGTTCTCCCACACTCACACTCACAGGACTTGTCGTGAGGTTGATTAGTGTCTTCAGATCACCCGTAGGTGTGAGTGTGTCCCAATGTGTCGGCCCTGTGATAGATTTGAGACCTGTCCAGGGTGCGCCCTACCTCACTCAGCGGGGAAAACCTCATGACCGTGGACGTCTCTCTCTGTTTCCAGTAATTCAGTGTATCATGCACTGTGTCAGCTTCATCACGCTGATGGTCTTGTTTGTTTTTGTAGATCATAAAACGACATCAATCTTAATTTTAGTCGGTTGCATAACCATCTGAAAACTCCTCACAAGAGCTGTAAAAACTGCTCTCCTCCATTTAAACATGTTTGTCATAACCGAGTGAATTTTACAAATCATCGCAGGACAGGAAACGGCGGTTTACCACACTGTAAACCCTCATCAGAACCCCCACCGGAGCCTTTTGGACATTTAATTGTCCCTCCGTTGGGTCAGCTGTGAGCAGACCAGTCACATTGTCGGTTTAACTTGTGGTTTTGTTCAGAAGTACTTTGGACAACCATGATTAAGTGTGGTTCTTCTGGGTCGCTGCACGGGTCATTGGCCCATTCCTCCAAGACCACACCGCCTCAAGAAACACAAATTAGTATGAAGTAAAAAAAACATCTGGAATAACAATAACATCGTTTTTTCTCCTCTCTCCTGCACCGTCTGTCGATCTGCAGGTAGAGCATTTTCCAAGAGGTCTTTTTGCTCCCCAGAGTGCAGCTGTTTGTAAGAGCCACCAGAGTGTGGTCAGCATCTTCTACGGCCTGATATAAATAGAAAGAGGACTTCATATTGCAGCGAAATGGACCAGCGCTGTATTTAAAGAGCAGAAGTCTATTTGATGCTATACTTTCCCTCAGGCAGCCTCTAATTAGTGGGCAGCCTCATCGCTCAGCTGCGAGGGAACATCCAGCGTCGTCTGAGAGTCCCTCGTAATGACAAGGCACATGTGAGGACAGTTAATGGAGAATCAAAACCCAACCCTGGAAATAGCCTCGACTCCCACGCATCAATACATAAGACTGAACACTATAGATGTATGCAGATAAATAAACAACTAAAAATAAGAAACACAGCGAGCTTCACTTCTTCAGGAACTCCTTATAGAGAGAAAAAAAACAGCTGTTAGGAAATGTTGAAACTGCTCTATAATAGTCTGAGGTTTCCAGTATTACCAGTATAACTGAAACCAATTTAATCAGGTGGAGTAATTAATCAGTCAGCAGTCTAGACAGTAAAATATAGATGCTGTTTTATCACATAGAAGCTGACAACATTGTCCTCATCGTGTCCTCAGCTCACCACCGGCCACAGGGTGGCACTGTCAGCCATCGGTTACGTCGGCTGCTCCATCTCCATTGTCTGTCTCGCCATCACTCTGGTCACTTTTGCAGTTTTGTCGTGAGTTTTTCAGTTTTTCATGATCTATATTCGACATAAATGCATGAATATTTTGTTTGCATGATGTGGTTAACCTTTACTCTACCCGTGAGTTCAAAACATTAAACTTTTATGTTTTATATGCTCTTGAATTTCCCTTCAGGGATCAGTAAAGTTCTCCTCTTCTTCTTCTTCTTCTTCTCCTCTGCAGGTCAGTGAGTACCATCAGAAATCAGCGCTACCACATCCATGCCAACCTGTCCTTCGCCATCCTGGTAGCGGAGATTTTACTGCTCATCAGCGCCCGCTTTGACCCCGGCACGGTGGGTACACAGCTCGGTGATCACAACAATACTTTCAACAGAGACATGAGGCATTATCCTGGTGATAAAGATGTTATTTGTCATAAAAAAGACAGAGGATTATTGGGATAATAATCTCCAGACTCTATTTGCAAAGACCCAACATGAAGACTCAGTCCCGTCTTATAAGATCAGAAACCTGGATCAGATCCGGACTCTTGTTAGACTCTGCTGAGACTGTGTTAGATTTAGAGAGGGAGGAGAGGGGAGATGGAGAAAGAAAAACAACCGTGATCCAACAGCTCTTTGTAACAGTGATAAGGATGTTGAAACTGATGCTTTAGTTGTTAAATATTCAGGGAAGAGAGAAAAAGAAAGTATCTATCAGTTAATGTCTTTTCAATTATGCAGCTTTTATTATTTCTAACGTCTGGATCTTGTATTTCAGCTGCCGTGTAAGATCATGGCCGTCCTGCTTCACTTCTTCTTCCTGAGCGCCTTCGCCTGGATGTTGGTCGAGGGTCTTCACCTCTACAGCATGGTGGTCAAAGTGTTCGGCTCTGAGGGCAGCAAACACTTCTACTACTACGGTATCGGCTGGGGTAAGCGCTCGGAGAAATACCTCGTTCATTAATTTTTTGTCGTATCGTCACGTCTTGTTTCATCGTCCCCAGTTTCACTCGGCGTCCTGCTTCCACCTCGTACTCGGCTTTTACAGAAAATGACGTTTGACTCGTCTTGATGTTATGAAAAGAAAATCCCTGTGAACCTGTTGAGTGAATCTGCTTTCAGTTACTTTCCAGGAACACAATTACCTCCCCCCGTGATCTCAGTGACCCAGAGTTTGATCGCCAGAGAAGAGAATAAATCTGGGACATATTTGCGTATACTGTCTCCTGCTGCAGAGGAATGCAAAGTCTCTCCTTCACATGCTGAACTCATTAGAGGAAAAACGATTCCCTCTTTTTTTTTTATTACTTCCCTTCTCCTGGTTGGAGTAATTTTTCATTTGGTGGGGCCACCTGCAAATGATGTGTGGGAGACTTTGTGTGACAGCCAGAGGTATATCTGCTGTACATAAAATATAAATTACTTTTTTATACCAGTAATTAATGGCTGCTGCTATTAGCTGTGATTGAGGCTGCTGATTACTGCTGTCATTTCCTCGTCGAGCAGCGCGCCAGACTTCATGGCAACGAATCAAGGCAGCCGTATAAAGAGAGTCATTTTCAGGGAAACGAGCAATTAGCAGCGCAGCAGATGATTGAACCACCGCTGATTTTTTAAGTATGCAAAGACACGAGTTAACTGTAGGAGGAGTTTAACATAGTGATGCATGAAGTAATGAAGTAAGTCAAGGCTGGGGATGTTATGTCGGGATTTTGGCCTAAAAGCTGCTAAAAGTGGCGCCATCTACAGGGTAAAATATTGTAACAATACATTAAATAAGAATCGTATACATTAAACTTTAAATAGGCGTCGGTTTAAGGTTCAATGTAAGTAGTTTCATGTTGTTTAACTTTTATTTTAGTTGTTTAGTTGACTGAAAAATAAGCAGTAACTAAAAACAGGAGCTGATGGAGTGATATAACTTACTTTTTTTGACATTAGTTTGGTTTAAGTTTGTATTTACTGCTTCTTTATACCGTCTGTGGCCAAAAATGTAAACATATACAAGTCTTTTTTAGTATGGATGGTTTAATGCAGCTGTTTTTACAAGAAAAATATGAGTAGTCACAACAAATCCTCTTATTAAATGATAATACACAAAATAAAAGCTTTTACTGAAGTAATTTTCAGGGAAACGAGCAATTAGCAGCGCAGCAGATGATTGAACCACCGCTGATTTTTGCAAAGACACGAGTTACTGTGGGAGGAGTTTAACATGGTGGTGCCAATCTGTGCATGGAGTAAGTCAAAGCTGAGGATGTTATATCTTGATTTTTGGCTTGAAAGCTGCTTAAAAGTGGCGCCATCTACAGGGTAAAATACTGTAAATACATTAAATAAGAAACTAATACATAAAACTTTAAATAGCCGTCGGTTTAAGGTTCAATCTAAGTAGTTTCATGTTGTTTTACTATTATTTCTGTGGTTTAGTTGACTAAAAAATAAGCAGTAACTAATAACAAGAGCTGATGGAGTGATGTTACTCTCTTTTAATGACATTAGTTTGGTTTAAGTTTGTATTTACTGCTTCTTTATACCGTCTAAATCCTCTTATTAAATGATTATATCCAAAATAAAACCTTTTACTGGAGTAAAATGGAGGTATTACCCTCTGCTGTTGAGGAAAATAAAGGCTCTGTCACTTTTTGGCAGATCTGTTTTCTTTTGCTCACTCTTTGTCCCAAATCTGTCAGGAGCTGCACGTCTGCTGCTGCCGCGGCGTTTCTCAAAGCCCTCCTCGTCTTTCGGGTTGTTTGGATGATTCCTCCTCCAAGTGTAACTTCAGTTTGAGGCAGTGACATTTATGTGGGCCGGGTGTCAAAACAATCGCCGAGTGCTTCTTTGGTTTGTGTGTCAAAGGCTTTAATTCCTTTATTTAATGTCGCAGTGCCACAACTTGACCTGGTGCGCTGCCATGTATACATACATAAGTGTTTAATATGACGGTATCGGCTCAAACCGCTGAATACAGCTTCATAGGTTCTTGAATGTGACATGAATACTTGAGGGTAAATGAGGAGCAGAGTGACAAAGGGGTCGTTTTTACCGCAGGACCTCACAGCACATTAATCCACACGTTTCTTTCTGCTCCTATTATCAGGCTCTCCTCTGGTAATATGTGTGGTGTCCGTGACATCAGCCCTGGACAGCTACGGAGAGATTGACAAGTAAGTTTGACGTGAAAAAAACAAACTCACAGGGATAAGATGTAATTGGTTTTTATTCCTTTAAAGCTCGGTGGCATTGCTTGAGAATTACATCACCTGTGGAAAAAACTGGAACCAGCCACTGAAAGCTTTTAGCCTCACAGTAATAACACCTGTCATTTCATATTTATGTTATTGCACTTTTCACTTGGAAGGGACCCCGGTGTGATTTCTTTCTTCACTCCTGACCCTTTTCTTGCTTTCTCAGCTGCTGGCTGTCACTGAAGAACGGAGCCATCTGGGCCTTTGTGGCACCAGCGCTGTTTGTCATCGTGGTGAGGAATTTGCATCCATTAGCATTTGTCACTTTTTACAGTTACCAATCTTGAGCCAAAACATTACTTTCTTTTCCCAGGACAAAGAAACAAAGTCACTGTAAACTCTGTTTCTCTGATTTCTAGGTGAACATTGGCATCCTGATATCCGTGACCAGGATTATATCTCGAATCAGTGCAGAAAGTTACAAAGTTCACGGTGACGCCAACGCTGTCAAGTGAGTTTTTTAATTTCTATGACCGACCTCATGCTCTCAATCAAACGTTTTATAAACATGCATTTCTTCTGTTTTGTTTCAAGGCTGACTGCAAAGGCAGTGGCCGTGCTCCTGCCCATACTCGGCATTTCCTGGATCTTTGGCGTACTCGCACTCAACAAACACTCGTTACCGTTCCTCTATATTTTTGCTGTTTTCAACTCTTTACAAGTGAGGTTTTTTTTTTTTACTACAAGAACTTATTTTTCTCTCTCTTTAAATTCAATATTTGTTAAAGTCTACAAGCAATATTTTTCTTCTTTTTTTTCAGGGGTTCTTTGTCTTCTTGTTTCACTGTCTTCTCAACTCTGAGGTTAGTGAATAATTTTATATTTATCTGAAATATTTATCTTTATCTTTAATGTATTATCTATATCTTTTCATGTTATGTCTTTTTTAACCTTTTACATTGATGGTGTATTACTCCACATTGTTCTGTATTTTAATTGTGTTTTTGTAAAGTGTCTCTGAGCACTTGTAAAAGCGCATCATAAATAAAATTTATTATTATCATTATTATTATTATATCTTTGTAAGAAATACGGGAGCGTTCAAAAAAGTCAGAATGTCCTGAAAAAGTTCCATTTTTCCCATAATTTAATTCAAAAAGTGAAAACAGCTTCACCCATTGTCTGTTAAGGGTCCTCAGGCCGTTTGTTAAGTTTATCATTATCTGCTCCAGCTGCTAGTTTGTTCTGTACAAGATAGAGGCGATGCTACTTCAGCCAGCCAATCATAAACTGGATGAGGCGGGACTTGTCACCCAGGTAACCAGGAAAATAGACGCTTATCAGATGGTCATCACAGAGACAGACATTCGTTTTTGACCAGTTGTTTGTTCATCAACACTTAAATAAGATAATGAAGCATCACTGTAGAAACACAACAGAAACAATCTCACTCTTTTTCCTACGTTTTCATTTCACCCGATGATTAACAGAGTTTGTTGTTGTTGTGCTTTTGCGTCTCTCTGCAGGTCCGAGCTGCTTTCAAACACAAGACCAAGGTGTGGTCTCTCACCAGCAGCTCCATCAGAAACATCAATGTGAAGCCGTTCAACTCCGACATTGTGAGCGATGTTGTTAAAGATTCTCTAAAACATAAAAATGAGTCGAACCCTCTGAACCCTAACCGCTCTCTCTCTCTATCTGTAGATGAATGGAAACAAGGAGGGCGTAACTCCGACGAAGATGAACACATGGGACAAAAGCACCAACTCAGCCAATCGTATCGACCTCTCTGCCGTGTAGAAAAACAGACGGACGCTCACCTCCGTCTGCGGCAGGAGAGCAAACTAAAGTTCAGTCGTGTTGGATGACAAACACTGGCCAGAATATTCGTCCACCATGTTATGTAATGATTTGGACTCTCATCTGCTCTCATGAAAGTGATACCAAAGGTTGTGTGTGGCTGAATTATTGCTACACCGATAAAGACAAACAGACTCTGAAGACTGTGCCTTATGTTTTCTCATGAAACACGCTTAGTTCCCAAAAACAAGAGCAGGGTGGTTAGGGAAATCCAAGCATGGTCCTCTTTCTCACATTCAAGTTGATTTACAAACCGACAAGAATTTCATTTAGCAGAATAGTTTCACTCCTGAGAAAAGATGCTTGTTTTGCTTTGTTACAGACAGCCATGAAAAATTTGAGACTATTTCCAAGCTACTAAAAGTTCCTGCCAGGAGCTTGTTAGCTTAGGCATAGAGGTTTGAGACAGGAAGAACAGCAATAGTTCTGTTTTATGGTTATATGCCTGAGCGGCTATCCTATCACTTAAAGGCTATTAACTGTTAAAGAGGTAGACGAGTTCTCTGGAGGCCAACTACTGTACTTGCTGTAAAATCTGAAGGATAATAACTGTAACACCGCGATCAAAGGTTAAGTACGATTAAAAAAGACTTAAGTCAACCCCAGGCTGAGAGCTAACAAAGACTAATCTCTGTTTTTATTAATTATTATAGTAAAACGTCAAACCAAGCTATTCTTCTGGCTTATTTTAATGGAAAACAGAGCGATCTCTGGGATAGTAAAATGACAATCACAGCCATGTTCTGGCTTTAAACCATAAAACAGCTGGCTAAGCTGGTCTCTCTGTTTCCAAATCCAGCACTGAGCCAATCACATGCTGTTGTTGTTGCATCATAATAAGCATCTTTATCGATCCCTTTTATAGCTAACAAGCTTTTTCTTTTCATCACAGTGAAATGATTCGGCATGTGTTTTTTTCAACATAGCTGTGCCACATATTTGCTCGAAATCACAAACCTGAGTTGGTTTTTAAAGTGTGGCTGAAACGCATAACTTCTAGATGAGACCCAGGATTTTCCTCCTGAAGTGTAGTGTTGGATTTCTGCCTTAAAACAAAACTCACCAGCTGTTTCGCAGAGTTATTATAATAACCAGAAAGAACTGATTACTTATTTTACCTGACCAGACTTTTCCTACAATCACAGTTTCTTCCAGCTTTAATCCAGCCTTTGGGACAGCACAACACCATTTCAATTTAACAATAATGAGTAGAGTAGCGGTGTCTTTGACCTTATGTAATTCTGATATAATGTATTTATTTATTTTGTGATTCTGAGTTATGTATCATGTTCTCTGCTAAATGCCACAGCTCCACAGTCAGTGTATTGTCGTGTTCGATTCTGTTTGTGTGTTTTTTTCTCTTTTTGAAATGAAGCGGCTGGTGTATTTGCAGTACCTCACTTCTATGAAAGCTGCAGTTTGTTGAGTCGCTTTTCGAAGGCGAAATTGAATCATCCGTGTGTTTCAAAGAGGATTTTGTGACGTCTTTAGCTGTTTTCGTGTCGCTTATTTACTTTACCTTTTCATACATTTTTTTTTGTACATGGAAATATGAAGCGGAGAGAGACTTGATGAGGAGGATTTTTTCTGAACATACTGTGAGAACGAAGGGGAATGACATGTTTTTAAACGACATACACTGTACTTACATTAGGTTTCATAAAACAGGATTTACTGTACTTCACTCTGCGCTCACTTTTGATGTCAGTTTTAAAAGATTTTTAAAAATGTTTTCTATGCTTTTATGGCCTTTAATGGTTGTTGTCTTATGGTACTATTGTTTGTGCTTTCAGTTATCTTTATTATAAAATTTTTATGACAAGAAATATGGCTCATCCTCTTTTTATAGAAATAACTACTGTGTTTGGATTTATACCATAGACTGTATATAAGATATATAAGATATATATATATATATAGATATAGATATAGATAAGATAAGATATATATAATATATAAGATGTATATATAATCTTATATACAGTCTATGATTTATAGTAGTAACTTAGAAACTAAGACAGTTTGTTTTGGTTTGTTGAAATGTTAGGCACACTACTATCATTATTAGGGGAGAGTGGGGTAAGATGAGCCATTTTTCATATTTCGGATCACTACATCAAGTCAATCATAGTTTTGTCTCTAACTAGTGTATCTGTAGATATTTCAAGATGTTCCCTGTAAACCAGCCGAATGAGTGTAAACAGAACTGTCTTGATAATATAGCATGTTAGCATGTCATAGATACCACAATTGATGTATAAAACAAATTTAAAATGATCTTTTTTGGTCTGAACACAATTCTAATCAAACTTATGACAGACTAAATTCACTTTACAGAGTGAAAAATTTATTTTTTTTTAGAAATAAATGTCTAACCCCTTCACCCATGTGCTTCTAACCTTCACAGACTCCATGAATTGATGCCCATCAACTAAATATTTGGTCACATGATCAATTTCTTTTACCATTTCCAAGCAACAGGGAGGGTGGCTCAACTTACCCCACTCTCCCCTATAACAAACTGCACTCAGGGCAACTGTCATAGGGTAATACATATTCTTATATCACCATAAAATGTAGGTCCATAGCTATGGCATCTTCGTTTTTTGATTTTAGTAAGGAGTATCAACAATCCGCTTAAACACATTTTGAGGATTTAAAGTGAGGCCTCTTGGCTGTATTGTAATGCTATACTGATATAAATATCCAGTTACAAAGAAAGAGACAGTTTGTGTTATACGGATCAATTTCGCTGAACTTTGTAGGTAACTTTTTTAATTTTTTAAGCTTTTTTTTTTCATTTCGGTGCTCGTCCGAAACACCAGTAACATCCTAAACACGATACAAGGATGGCTTTTAGTACAGCTAAACGAATGCGTTACCTTTTAAAACTCATAACACAGAAACCTCAACCACTATAACATTATTTTTAGTAAATGGCCACATCGTGATTCAGCATTTGAAATGACTCGTAGCCAAATTTAGGCATTGAGTTGCAGGTTTACGAGGTGTCCCTGAAGGCCTCACCGTCAAACAGCTGCCACTCCGTCTGCGCATGCTCGCCGTCAGATATGAATATCAGAGGGTAGAAAGGTGAGGAAGACAATAATATGAGAGCTCAGAGTCTGGATATAAACAGATACAAGAAACACACAAGCGCTTTTTCACTCTTTGACGGTTCCAGGAAAGTTAAAGTCGTCAGTTCTAACCTCGTCTAAGCTCAGGTTGTCGTTAATATTTAGTTTGTAAACTTATTTCTGTCCACGTTGCTCCAAGTGTTGTTGGTGTTATTGACACAACTTTGTCACGTTGTCGTCGCGTTTTTCCAGCGTCCATGGAGCTTTTAACGAGCGGAGACGGTGTTTTTAACCAATGAAATGGGATTTACCGGCACGAGGAAGGTGTCGTGGGATTGTACATCTGTTTCACCAGTGGGAGAGTCCACGTCTTGAACCTGTTCGGACACTTTTATGAGTTTATTCTTGTCTTTTCCATGGAGTCTGTTGGGAAGTTTGAGTTCAACAGGAAAGACCTGATTGGTCACGGTGCCTTTGCTGTTGTGTTCAGAGGCCGACATAAAGAGGTAACTTTACACCTGAGTATTATTATTATTATTACAGCCTAATTAGTTATTGTTGTCTATTTATATTTTGCTTTTTAACACTTCATTTGTAGAAACGTGACTGGGAAGTTGCTGTGAAGTGCATCAACAAGAAAAACTTGGCCAAATCACAGTCTCTGCTTGGCAAAGAAATCAAAATATTAAAGGTAAGATGTTCACTTTTATTGTTGGTGTACATTTTAATGAGATTTTGTGTGTTTAGATTTAACCAAGATGTTTTCTCCTCCTTCTCCAGGAACTTAAACATGAAAACATTGTCAGACTGCTCGATTATCAGGTAAATATGGCCTTATTTCTCCTCATATTAGTCAAATATTGTCACTCAGTGTTGTAGGCTTTTCTGCACATGTTGCAGATGTTTACATATTGTTGCAACATCAGGCCTCATTGGTCCATGTAATAGAGAGGCCGGATGTTGTAGTTCTTTTACAGAGCTCAAGAACTCAGTGACCGCAGTGAAAATTCTTGTTTTTATGTAAATATTGTAAAAATTAGGCGGTAGGCCAGACTCAGACATGTTCTGGTTCTTTTGATCGATTGATTGAAGTTTATTTCGCAAATGCAAACCAAAAATATATAAAATAAACCAAGAAAAGTAAGTCAAAACATTAACATATTAAACGTAAAACATAGAAATAGAATAACTTATGAACTCCTACCTCTTCCCTTTAAATAAGAAGTACCCACACTAAGCTTCCTTGCAACATGTTTAGATGTACCTGATACTTATAGATAAATAAAGTACGTTCATGACTTTGTATTAAAAAACTAAATCTACATCCACTTAATACAGCTACACACATTAAAAACAACAAAACTAAATAAAACAACAATAACCTCATAACACTTAATGCTACCCAACACCTTCCTCATCCCTGTACCTCTTAAAAATCATGTCTTTAAACCTCATTTTAAACTGTATAATCATGTTTGAACATTGCTTTAACTCCCTGGAAAACCTTTGTCTGAATCAAAGTTAGATTTTAGGGAGTTTACTGTATGCAAATAGTCGATTTAAACTCATATGCGGGTCACACATAGCAGAGGACATCAACCATTTGCTTGTATGTCAGTATGCGTGATTGTGTGGGTGCCTTCCTGTTCTCACCTTACCAACACCTGCCAGATATCCAGACGGGGAGGGGTGAGCTGATCTCTCACTGTATGTCTAACAGATGGCAGGGAGCAGCAGGTTCAACAATGGCTTAATAGACACACAGTCTCTACAGACACACAGCAGCTTGCGAGGCTAATGAACTGAAATGATACACTCCGGGTCAAACTGTAGCAGCCTTTAAACACTGTCATGTGTTTATCCGCGGAAATGGTACTCTCACGATCTGTAATAGTGATATATTCTTCATCATAACAGCCAAAGGGTGTCATTAATTCAGCCCCACATGTGGCATTAACAGACCCTGTTGCTCAACTGTATTATGCAAAATAAAAACATGAGGGAACTCGCCCCCGCACTTATTTAATTCATTTCAAATCAGATGGGACTGTGTGACATGCTGAATTTCCCACCCTTAAGCCCACCTAAGCTCAGTGGCCTTTTTGATATCAGTGATGTCAAACGGAGAGGGATGATCTTGGATGGTCCAGCGGGGCCATAGCTGTACAGGGGTCATAACAGGGTAAAGTTTCAGACCCCAGAGCTAGCCATTCAAATTTTCTAGAAGCGCCTCTGGTGACGGGCCAAAAGAGACTGAACTCAGTCTAAGAAAAGAGCAGGTGACGCTTGTTGTGTAACTTTTGGAGCAGCTGCTGAAGCCCAAAGGGGTTGATGGTAGAAGTCGCAGTTATCGACATGTTTTCACTCGAAATAAACGTGATCTGTTTAAAAAAGAAATGGTAATATGGATGTAATGTGCTTTCTTTGACAGGAAATTGGAGGATGTGTGTATCTCGTCATGGAGGTATGTAGTAAAGTACAGATCCATTTAGCAGCGATGTAACCTTACAGCATCTATTTAACATGTCTCTCTCTTGTCTTTTTTATAGTATTGCAATGGCGGCGACTTAGCAGAGTATCTTCACTGTAAGTTTTTACCCTCCTGCAGATGTGATTGTTTCTCATGTCTCTCTGTTTTCAACAATAAAAGGATATTTCCAGCTCTCCACATAACTGCTGTTAACCAAACTGACAGCTTGTTTATTAAAGCCCATGTGAGCGGTTTTTAGCTGGTTATGAAACAGACTGAAATTGATACTGGTGCCTCTGTGTGAGCTTCAGTAGCAAACGAGACGATCAGGAACAAGGCGAAGTGTTTCCTCAGAGATATTTCCAAATCTGGAAACTGCTGTCAGACGAAGCGGTTATCTAAACTGCTTTTTTAAAGTAAAGATTCATATCAAGCGACGTGTTAAACCTCAGAAAAACTGAACTCTGCACAAGTAAAGGACAATATGGAGATAAGATGTACTACTTTTTCCACAGGGGGCGCCAAAATCAACACAAACCATCAGTCCCCCACAGGAGCTTTAAATGGAAATGAGACTGGAGCAGCTTACTTCTGTACTGGAGGGTCAGTTTGGTGAATAAGAGGGTTGTATTGGCTAAGACAAATTAGTGTTTGAAGGAATTATAGCATTATGGCAGATCAAACAGGACAGAGTGTTTGCAATCATTAATACTTTGAAGAACTCGAACCCATTTATATAGTTAAAGGGACAGTTCTCCATGTTTTTGATGTGGGGTTATACAAGGTAATAGTAAGTGGTTAATAGTGTATTACAAACAGTAGGTCAGCTCAGCCCTCATTATAGAGGTAAATTTATTATGTAGATCTGTTTAAGATATAATACTATGACATAGTATAATATAATACAGTATAATATCATATAATATAATATATAATATACTATGATACAATATAATATAATGTTATAGTATAATATGTTATAATATTATATAGTATAGAATAATATAACATAATATCATATAAGTAGCCACAGTACGTCACCTCAGCCCCCATAGAGAGGCAAATTCACCATGTAGATGTGCTAATTTTAAGACAGTCAAACCAAAATATAATATAAAATAAGATAATATAGTCATACTAATATAATACTAATATATGTGTATGACAGTGGTCGGCCAATATCAGTTTATCGATTGCTAATATATAATGCCGATTAATATATTTGATGAAACGCTAAAATTTAAAACACGACTAAAGTTCTTGTGGGGAATTTTTTGTTCGTGTCACTTTGGCGCCCCCTGTGGACAAAGCTGTCTTCACTTATCTTGTCTTCTACATGCTAAATTGTGTTGCAGGATTAAAAAGTTATATTCTACTAACTTTTAACTGACTACTAACTGATGGTGTGCTGTATCAGAATATATTCTGTGGAAGAATCAAAGCAGGTCTGTTTCTTCAGCTGAGACTTACCCTGTTGAACCAGTTTGGAGCATTAATAATAACCATAAAAACCGTCAGTCTCATCACTGTTGGTCCTGTTTGATTTTGTATTTCATAAAAAAGCATCATGTTGAATATTCAAAACTGCTGAACTTGATTGACATTATGATGAGATAAAAAAAAGAGGACATGGATAATCATAATAGAGTTAATGTGTAGTAATCTTAGCCAGGCAGTAACATGTTCTCGTTTGACTCTGAATTAACAATAAAAGACAAAAACATTGAGTTGATGAAGCAGAAGAGGCCTCGCAGGTGATTCTTCTGGGTCTAAATTTACTCCATCGGTGTCTAAGTGTCTATTTAAACTCCGATGTGGAACGTCGCTCTAATTCTGCCAACATGCCGGCAGGCAGCGTCTCTGGCCCATCCTGTGCCCCTGCCAAGGAGGCTCATTGCAGCTTTCTTGCAGCGCAGCTCGCAGTCACACTTGGCAAGGTTCACAAAGCACCCACATGACCTCGCCCATCTGTCACTCACTTATCCCCTGTCCTCCTGTGGAAAAACACTGAAGCTATAAATACTGGGTGTACTGCAAGGTTGGGATGGGGGTTGGAGGGGCGGGGGTGCTAGCATGTCAGACAGCTTTGTCAATAATTTCTAAATGAAGCCAGGTCGTAAACAACATTTTCTTCCACGAAGTATGACAGCAGTGACACTGAGATGATCAGACTTGTGCGTGATTACCTGACATCACTTAAGAGTAAAAACTAAGTGAATCAGTTTAAGGTCACATCTGTGTCTGAGGAGGATTCAGCTTTTGAAAGTCTTAATAAAGTCAGCCCTAAAAGCTGTCAGCTGATAGTGATAAAGCCTCTGGGATCAACAGACACCTTCTCACGTGAGAGGAGCAGGTTTTTGTTTATAGAGATTCAATGAAGATAAATTAACTGGTTTCAGGGGATTTAATCACAGACAGAAACCAGAATTCTTGAAGATTGACCTGCTTACCTTTTCACCAGATCTGCTTCTTAACCTGAATCTGCATGGAGTTTTTTTCGTTGACCCCTGTATATTAGTTTCTTGCACTACTACCTAATTAACAATCAAGCTAATTGGATCTTTTCATCCCTTTGACCCTCAGCTAAAGGCACTTTAAGTGAGGACACCATCCGCACGTTCCTGCAGCAGATCGCTCAGGCCATGAAGATCCTGCAGAGCAAAGGCATCCTCCACAGGGACCTCAAACCCCAGAACATCCTGCTCTGCCACCCTGAGGGGCGCAGGTCCAGTCCCACCAACACCTGCATCAAGATCGGTAATGACTTCAACTCACTGGAGTCATATTTATGGGTCATTTTTATTTTCAATGCACAGACTCTTCTTTATTTGGCCCTCACTGTGTGTTTCTCCCTCTCCAGCTGACTTTGGATTTGCACGTCACCTCCAGACGAACACCATGGCGGCCACACTCTGCGGCTCTCCCATGTACATGGTGAGCCTTCATGTCTGTTTCTCTCCCTCCCTTCCTGTGGTTTCCTGAGCCAACATGTCAGCCTGTTTCTGAGCTCTGTGTTTGTTCGGTCACAGGCTCCCGAGGTCATCATGTCCCAGACCTATGATGCTAAGGCTGACCTGTGGAGCATAGGTACTATCGTGTACCAGTGCCTGACTGGAAAAGCTCCCTTTCACGTGAGTGGTACTCAGAAGCACACACTCACACACTCACACACTCACTCACACACACACACACAAAAGCTGTGTAATCTCTCTTCAGGTGGTTTGGAAAGTAGATTTTAGATTTTGAACCAGCCAATTCTCACCAAGCCTTCTTACATAACCACAAATACTCAAAGTGAACATGATGCCTGTCGCAGCACAGCCAGACAAAGTGATCCCAAAAGCGTCCATCAAATGCCTACCACCGCCGCCGGACTCTGCCTACTTTCCACTGCGGATGGAAAATGCCGGAACAGCCTGTCTCCTTGTTTGTAAAGAGTCTTGTTTACAGACGGTGGGCATGTAGAAATGGCTGACAGCCCCGCCGCTGAGCCCACAGTAAATATTGTTTCACAACCCGGGGTATTACTTTCTTCTGTTCACGTGTCCGCTCACTGGAAACCTGAACTGTTATTTGCACATTTTCTCAGGTGTGATTTCTGCAGAAACACCTGCTGACGTCGTGTCTCTTTGTTTTTGGCCTCAAACCCGCTCCCCTCTCTGTTTTAACGGCGGTTATAAAAGACAAAAACATTGTGTTATTTGACCTTTTGACCCCGTTGAGGCTTTTTCTGTTACGGTTTCCTTGAAAGCGTTTTCCCAGTGAAGAGAGGAGGGAGGAGAGTTTCTATTTTTGTCAGGCTGGTCACTGAGTTGAGATGAGTCCAAGAGTCCACATGAGGTTAGCCGCCGCCGCCGATGATGATGACGATGATGATGTTGTTGATGTTTACATAGCTGGCTTACCTGGAGTCTCCGCGGCTTCCACGTGTCGTTTCCTGGGATCATCAAACTCCCACCTGTTAGTTATCTTTGGACTGAATGTACTCAGTGTAAACTGGCACTTAAATTTGTCAGCGTATCGTCTAATGTGTCGGTAGACCTTTCACTATCTCCTGTTTAAAAACTCTGAATGAATCATTTACTCTTTAAAAAATAATGTATTTTGGGTTCATTAAATTTTTTAGAAAAAAATCAAGTATGACAAAATAAAAGGAAAGAAAACATTTCAAAATAAAAGCCTGGGATAGAGAATAAAACTATAGATACATGGATAGATGGACGGATGATAGGTGGATGAATAAAAGGATTAAGGATAGATGATGGATGGAGGATAAATGGAAGATAGACTGATGGATACATAGATGAATGATGGATGGATGAATGATAGATGAACAGATGATCGATGGATTGATGAATAAAAGAACGGACAGATGATAGATGAATCTGTGGTTGAATGGATGAATGATGGATGGAATGATGATAGATGGATGGATAATAAATGGGTGATGGATAATGGTTCAAAATTGGACAGATGTGTGAATTGATGGATGGATGGATGATAGGTGGATGAATAAAAGGATTGAGAACAGATAAATGATAGTTGGATGGATGGATGATTTATTGATGGATATATAGATGATTGATGGTTGGATGGGTGGAATGAGGATGGATGGATGATGGTTCAAAGTTGGATGGATGGGTGGATGGATGGGTGGATGGATGGATGGATGGATGGATGGGTGGATTAGTAGTTGTTCGAAAAGGTAAATACAAACATGTCTACTTTGCTGAACAATAATTAATTGATCATGAAAATTAAAAATGTGAGTTATTTTTGCTTCATCTACAACCCTAACATTATTCCTTATGTGTGTGTGTGTGTGTGTGTGTGTGTGTGTGTGTGTGTGTGTGTGTGTGTGTGTGTGTGTGTGTGTGTGTGTGTGTGTGTGTGTGTGTGTTCTTGTGTGTATTCGTACAGGCCAGCACACCCCAGGAGCTCCGCTTCTTTTATGAAAGCAACAGCACCCTCCTTCCAAGGTGAGCGCCCCCCTGAGGTAACCTGCGCACATGTACGCTCCGTGTACTGAACACAAACAGCCGACACACTCAGGAGAATAACAGGAAGGATTATAAAAAAAGCAAACAGCACATGAAGATCTGTCTCCTCTGCACACTGACTGACTGACTGACTGATGATTAACTGAAGGTTCATTTACACTGTGCCCACTCGATGTTTGGCGTGCACACTGAAGGTTTCCTGTTACACAGACGCCATGAGAAGTCAATGATCCGCACACCTGTAACTTTCTCGAGAAGACACTCCATCTTTGCTATTTAAAGTCGTTTTGAATCCTGGATCCGTCACGTCTTGGACCCAGATAGCACTGTTGTTTTCATGCTGTAGTTAGCCGGCCTGCGTTGACTCGTGGTCATGCTAATCTTTGCGGCGATAAAGCCAGATGATAACACAGGCCCCCTGTTT
Organism: Xyrichtys novacula; assembly: GCA_962446985.1. NCBI lineage: Eukaryota > Metazoa > Chordata > Actinopteri > Labriformes > Labridae > Xyrichtys > Xyrichtys novacula. The sequence goes on from OY660875.1 coordinate 2,710,231, forward strand.
TTGTGTGAGCAGGCATGGTCGGTTGTTTTCTTGTCATTCTATATATAACCTGCTCTGAGCTGCCAGCCAGCGGCCCGCACTGCTATCATTTTCCACATGACCTAAATAGCTCTGCACAGACGTAAACACACACACACATCTACACACAGAGTCTGTACTGGCTATGAATGTCATGATGCCCTGAGGTTTTGTACTGTAGTCATAAATTGGATTAAAAATTCACAGCTCACTTTGAATTTACGCAATCGACCATAAATGTTGTTTGTGAAAAAGAAATCACATCCTTCAGCAAGAAAATACGAACAGGGAAGGAGGAGACACTTTAATGTCAACACACTGTATAAATCTAGAATTTGCTTCTGTCCCAAGTTTTATTTCTATATAGTTTCTAAATATAAGATTTCTGTTGTATTTCCTCAGCATCCCAAAGGAGACTTCTAGCAGCCTCAGACACCTGCTGTTGGGCCTGCTGCAGAGAAACCACAAACAAAGGATCAACTTTGGTAAACCTTCACAAACTCCCATTGAAAATCCCTCAACTTTAATACTTTTTAAAAGCTTTCTCCTCACCTGTAAATCCGTTTGCATTTGCAGATGAGTTTTTCCACCATCCGTTCTTGGAGACCAGCTCATCCACCAAGAAATGTAGGCACTTTACCTTGATCTTGTTTTGGACACTGTTTAAAAACCCTGTATTTAAATGAAAATAGTGTAGAGACAACTTGTGAAATGATAAAACAGCAAAAGTTTGTCTTATGAAAGATCTGTGCTCATTTTAAATCTGTTAAATTGTGGGTTTTAGATGGTTGTCATGATTCTTTGAGGTTGTAGCTTTTTTTCAGTAAAAGTCGAGGTTTTCACTCAGGGGGGGGTGTTTTTTCCTGCACAGGCTCTCCTGTTCCCCTGATCTCCTATCCAAGTTCAGGTTCAGGAAGCTCCTCCAGCAGCTCCACCACTTCACATCTGGCTTCCCCTCAAGTGCGTATCGATTCATTCTACAGAAAGAAAATCCACTTTCTCTTGCACACTTCTTGTGACTCTTAAACCGCTCCTTTGTTGCAGCATTCCCACGGGGAGATGCACCGCCTGCAGCCCAAAGCTCAGTACTCCCCTCCGCAGGACCCCCCGGTCTTCCTCATAAGAGAACCAGCCAATCAGCACAGCAGGAACACCTCGTCCTCCACAGAGGACTACGTCATGGTTCCTGCACAGTTTCCCAGTAAGACATCTTAACCTCACTCCATCAATATTTCTCTATACCATCCAGATTATTTTACTCCTCACGGTCAGGATACATCTGACTGTTCCCATTTCACTTTATTTTTAGACGAGTACACGTGTGATCTTGAAGTCGGGTCACCTGTTGAGAGTTGCCTCATATATAGCGGGTGAGTCGTCTCTGCACGGGTGGAGATCCTAAGAATAGGATTTCAGTGTAACATGTTGCAATCATGAAATAAGGTTCCTCCATAATCATGAATAATGAGCTTTTTTCTTTAGTTTCTTTTCACCGACTGTTACATGAGTGATGAAAACCTTTAAAATGAGCAGACAGAGCTGATAAATGTCTCTTTTAGGAGCTCACAGCTGGTAGAGAGAAGTCCTGGATTTGCTGGAAAGACACCTCCGCCCTCACCCCGGCTACACTCTCCCCCCAAATCTGTCAGGTAATCACAGACTAGTCCCACTTTTGGTTTGTAGTTGAGAAAATTCTCCAAAATAAATGATTAACTTGAGTGTTGCATAAACCGAACAGCATGTACCGACATGAAGGTTCAACATGAGCAGCTGTGCTTTTACAGAGTTTGTTTTAAAGTCCCTCTCAGGTCTCTAACTCCTTCTGCTCTCTGTTTCATCCGTGCAGTAAGCCTGTTGAATTTATCGGCCCAAACTGGAGCCAAGCAGTTCCCATTCCTGTCCCGACTCAGATCCAAAACTACCAGCGTATCGCGCAGAACCTGCACCCTCCTGGTCTGCATGGCTCCACCAGGTCAGAGCGGCTCCTCTGCTGTCTCCTCTCCTCACCCACGTCACCTCAATGTTTTGTCTTTTTCCTTTTTCTGCACGTCTGACTCTGCCTCATGTCATTCAGGGTCACACTCTGCTGTGCCGACAGCAGCAGCAGCGAAAGCTCACCACAGTGTGGAGGCTGCGGCGCTCTAGGTCCACGATCTGTCAGCTCCCCGAGACTGGCATCCGGAGGTGCCAGACCACAGCAGTCCTCCCCTCCTGGTAGGCAGAGTCCTCAACTTTTGCAAATTTTGGAAGCAGATCTTGATTTTTCAGCGCAGTTCTCCTGGACCGTTCACCGACTGAAATATGTCTCGTTTAGTGCATGAAGCGTTATGATTACTTTCCTCTCTGTCTGACACGTTTACTGAACTCAAACATCACTTCGAGAACACACCTGAGCTTACCTGTTTCAGTGCAATCATCTCTAAGTGAGTCGAACTACATGATCCTTCTCTGTTCTTCAGTGGGAATGACCCCAAAGACCTCAGAGCAGAACCTTCCAGTCAGCACCAGAACCGGGCTGCTCACTATCTCCCCTGACAAGCAGGTCAGTCCACAGAACATTTACCTTTACCTTTACAGACTGAAGAACTACACTCAGCTGTTTACATGTGAGCCGTTAAATTCAGTTTTTTAATTTCTCTGTTATTTCTGGTTCAGTCGAGGATGCCAAACCGAACACGGACAGTCCCCGACCTTCAGTCCCTCGCCTCTTCTCCTTCCTCCCAGAACAACTTCAGCAGGAAGTCAGCCAATAAAAAGGGCCCGTTTAAAAGGTGAGAACAGCACCGTTTTCTTCTGGTTTCATTTCATGAAGGTGGAATTAAACGTCAGAGATCAACGTCTAATCAAGACTGTTTGATTAATGCATTAACCTGCCATCTGCAGCCAGCATGCAGACATGAATGATTAACTGCTCCTGTCGGTGCGGGTGTCTGTATTAAATGTCCAGGTCGCTGAGCACAGGCAGGTTGTCTGACATGCTGCTGAAGGCGGCCTTCGGAGCTCACCTTTTCGGAGAGGGAAGTGACGAGAGCCTCAACAGTGAGAAAAGCATGGATATAACAGGTAAACGAGGCTGAGGTGTAAAAGTTAGATCATGATTTATACCAAGACTGTGTCTTTGTGTCTCATATTAGAGCGTTTTTCACCTGTTTGAAACAGAGGAACTATATTAAAGCACTCCTCAGCTGACTTGACCTCTTCTTATTTACTCTCACAGCACCACCTGCTGGTTACCCCAGAGGATTTCAGTTCACCGACAGCCCACCTCCTGCTGTCTTCACCATGGGCTCTCCCTCTAAAGGAAACACTCCCCCTGATACTTCAGCTTTGAAAATGTTTTCAGGTAAGTTTATAAGACTTTAGAAACCTCATGTTTACAAACGACCTTGATGGAGAGATGTGAATGAAGAATAAATGGAATTTAACAGCAGAAGAGGGAAAAAAAATCATGATTCACACCAAATATAAAATAGAAGACAAATATTAAAGGATGATAAAAGATCCTAGAAATGGAAAAAAAGACAACGGCACATCAGAGTAATAAAAGAGATAGTGGTGCTGATAAATACAAACCTACACAGGTCATCAGTTTCTCACGCTGATTTGCCATGTTTCTGTTGTCTTCAATTCAGGCTCCCCCACTTACATGAACTCAGCCTGGCTGCTCAACAGTCGTCTTCTTCAGGGAGGAGGAAGCCACAGAAACAGCGAGAGTGAAGCCATGGATGCGACTCCACACAGCAGCCTGGTCTTCAATCCTCCTGAGCTCCCTGAAGACACGCTGATGGAGGTACAAACAAACACGATCATGACATTACAGACACAGCGAAGAGAAAACAGACGAATTCTGAGTCCAGGTTCTGTCTCTTCACAGCAGCCTCATACGGACACTCTGAGTGAACTACGCTTCATTTTGGCTTTCGTCCACTGCGTCATGGAGTTGGCGGCTTCTAAGGAACTGGGCTCGGACACCATCAGCAGTCCTGATGTTTCCTTTTTGGAGCAGAGCTTGGTGACGGACCAGATCAGCCTTCTGAGCAAAGAGTGGAGGTGAGAGGCATGAAAGGTTAAACTGATCTAGAACAAACACAAAGTACTAAAGTATAAGATTATCAAACTATCATAATACTGACTCCACTGTTTTTATGTGTTCTGCAGCTATGCAGAGCAGTTAGTGCTCTACATGAAGGCTGAAGAGTTTCTGTCAGCGGCGCTGCACGCGGCTAAAGACAATATCAAACAGGGACAACTCCTTCCCTCTGCAACAGTCAAACAAGGTGAGAATCCTGACCCTCAGTTCTAAAAAACTGCTGAAATTGTTCTGATTTGAGTCTCTCGGGTATAACGAGACATTTAACCCTTCAGGGATCTCTGCTGCTCAAGTCTAAATGTGGATCTGTGTGTTATTGTCTTTTTAATACTCGGATGCCTCTTTGCAGTGATCAGGAAGCTGAATGAATTATACAAGAGCTGTGTCACATACTGTCGCTCCCTCAACCATCGACTGCAGACCTTCCTGCTCGACAAACAGAAGCTGATGGAGCGCTTTAATGGACTCACAGCAGAGAAACTCATCTACAGCCACACTGTGCACATGGTGAGTTCACAACCCAGCAGGAGATGCTCTGAGTCATCTACCCAGCATGCATCATTATTTTAATAGATGTGCACTACAACTTTAATGTGCTTTTATGGATTCAGGTACAGTCTGCTGCCTTGGATGAGATGTTCCACTATGGAGCTGCGTCAGTCCAGCGCTACCACAAAGCCCTCTTGCTGATGGAGGGTCTGTCTCGAATCATTACAGAGCAGAAAGACATCGACAGTGTTGATAAATGTAAGCAGAGAAACCAAACATCACACATTCATGCATTTCCTGAGTCATCTTTTCAATCCTGAAACTCTCCCTCCCTCTGTTGTTCCCAGGTAAGCAGTGTATTGAGCGACGCCTTTCTGCTCTGCAGTCTTAACAGCATCCGTGACTGCGTCCAAAACAACTGCATCCTCTTTCCTCATCCATCTCTCCTCGATGTTGATGGACTCTCCTAAACTGTTAATACACACAAGCACTTTGAACCGTCTTAAGGAAAATGACCAGAAGAGCGTCTGCTCTGATCACCCCAGCCAGTCTCTAATTTTTACATAAATGCACAGAAAAGACTGGAGGACATTTTTGGAAATGTAGATAGTGTTTAGATTGTCTGAATACCTGATTTAGGTTGTTTGTTTTCATTACTTGTGTTTTTACAGACTGTAGCATAGAGTGTTTGTGTTTGCAGATAGGATAATCAGGTTAAAAATTGCTGATATTTTATGGGTTTTACTTGAAATAAGAATAATTTTGTTGTGAAGCACATGTGATATCATGTGATATGTGTTGGGTTAAAGTTCATGAGCCAACAGGAGACACAATGTTTTGGATAAGGTGACCAAATACTGCAACTGTATAGAGGTAATGGTACGGCTGTGCCTGCTTTTTAAAACTGTTTATCTGAACGAATTAGTGGATTTAAAGGTAATAAAAGTTGAAGTTACCAAGTAGAGATACACTGTCTTACACCATAACTGTTAATTAATAGACTTTGACATTTGGATGTGATCTTAGTTTCAGTGAAGCTGATCCGTCAGAGTCCACAGTCTGAGTGGACTCGGTCAGAACATGCTTTACCTGCAAGTCAAGTTGCTCATGTTTCTCAACTGTTTTGTGTTCATCAACAGATTGTTTGTAATGTTGTAGCAGTGTGGTGTCATGGCAAGAGATAGTTTTAGTTTTTAAATGAATTTGCACATGATTTCTGCCTGATAGTTCACTCTTTCATTAGATTTGCACATAGAAATTTTGCATACGTTTTGGAGTGTGAGCGAAACTTTGAGAGAATTACGATTTGCCTTTTTTTCTACTGATGTTTTGTGAATGCCTGTAAAAACTGTTCAAATGAGTTGTTACACACTGATGAAAATAAATATTTATTGTTTAAACAATGAGCCAATCAAATTTGTTAAAGCTCTAGAGAGTAACTTTTAGTTCATGTCAATTCTGCTGCCCCCTAGAGGAAAAAGTGGTGTACCTAATCTTACCCAAGATTTCAACCGCATATGAAACGGCTGCGATTTTCGCCGTACGCCAATTTCTACCGGATCCATTTGTAAGGCGAATTTTGTGGCTGATTATGGACAGCAGGAATCGCAAGAACTCGCAAGTGAAAATGACACATTAACTTAAATGGTTACGATCAGCTTTGATTGGACGTTATGGCCTTTTCATAGCCATTCCAGATATGGTGGAAATTGGGGGTTACTCTGAAAAAATTGTTCTGTACAGGTATATGGCTGGCCACAGGTTTAAGACCAGGTTTAGTGTAGTCAGCTAATAGATAGTTGTTTTTTAAAACCTAACGTCAACTTAATTTCATTCATTCCAATGTGCTTAGTGTTGTTATGTCAGCCAAAATGGCAGCGCTGGCACATTACGCGCCACACCACCAGTGCTGACTGTGCCGCTGCTACACTTTATTGGCCCCAAATAGTGTATTAATGTTGATGTAAGTTTTTTTCACCGCTAGTAAAAAACTCTTTACTGTAGCTTTAAAGTTTGCATTCATTAGTTTGTGACTTTAGGAAAAATATACTTTCGTAATTCACATTTAGACGACTGCTTTTATTCTTCTAGTTTGCCTAAAACAGGTTACTAAATATCAAAAACAAAAAAAAGGATAATCTGGGCAGACAATATGATTTTCTGCCGGAATCGCGCTGCGGTATTACCACTTCCTGGATACGGTACTCCATCCGGGTGAGAGAAGAGGTCGCCGCGGTCGCCATGTTGCTGAATGAAATTAGCTCCAAAACATTGAATAGCCGTTAGCAATATCGATATTTTATTTATCAGCGGGAAAACATCTGGTAGTCCGTTTGAGTTAATGTAAATATGACTTAGGATTTGTTACATTACGACAGAAGCTCCATTCCCTGTAAGTATCTCCTATGAGGTGGAAAAATGTGTTTTTTTATGAGCAGCTGGCCTGTTAGCGACGGTGAGCTAGCATCGTTAGCATTATGTAGCACGCTCCCGGTAATATAAGGTTTTTTAAAAATCATTATACTCACAGCTGTAACAGAAAACCTGTTTAATTTATCTTATTTATTGTTAATATAGAGCCTTAACGCCTTATATTCTCTCTGTGAGTTGTTGTTAGTCTGTCAGTGTTTGTTAATGTTTCGCCCCGCAGTGGAATCAACCTGAACGGAATAAAATAACAAAGAAAAATCACGTTAACTTTAATAAAATAATGATCTTAGTGGTTTGTACTGACTCCTAAAAACCTAATAGGACGCACACATTTTGTCCATAATGATCTAGTGTTTCTCGTTGTTATAAATCAGTGTGAATATTAATGATATTGATCGCATGTATCAGCTGTTTTCCCTCACCTTTGTCTGAAGCTCAGGTTTGATCTTTCACACTCAGACCTGAAACCAGATCAATTTAGTCCTTTTCAACACACTTAAATTTATCTGTACCTTTAATATGCACTAATGTGAAGAGTGTCAGGTATGCTGCGTTTGGGAAACCTCTCAATAAAACATGACAGGTACAATTTGTAGGCTTATAACAGCAGTTTATTCATACATCCTATATCTGTAACTTCTGTGTTTTAATGAAAATATTTCAATGTGATGGGACAGCTAGTGTTCCAGAAGCTACCCCAGATGTTGAGATATCTTCACCTGTGTGATATACATCCACCTAGGACTGGGCGATTTCATATAATCGCCCAGTCCTACATCCACCTGCCCTAACACAAGTACCTGGGAATTCAGGTACAACCCAGTGAAAAACCTCCACCATAGATTACACTTTTACAACACCTCATAGATTCCAGATTTATTTGCATTAGAGATACAACAATAAGTGTGCGATTGATGGCACATATACATCAGTGGCATTTTATCAGCTTCAGCCCTCACAAGGTCGGCACCATCATTACCTTTTCTAGTTGAAAACACATTTTTCTCAGCACCCAAATCTAAAACAGTCCCTGTCTCATCTTTTATTTTAACTTTCCATTAGTAGAGTATTGCAGTTTAGTTTTGACAGCAATATCATTATTTTCTGAAGCCTTCTGCATAAATCCAAATCTTTTTTATTCAGTTGATTCTTTTAAAAAAAAAAGGCTTTTAACCTGTGAACTGTTCTATTATTGTCTTTTCATATTGTGCCTTTTTTAACCTTGTACACTGTTGGTCTTATTATGTAAAATGTTCTATATTTTAAATTGTGTTTTTTTTTTTTTTTGTAAAGCATCTTTGAGTAGTGAAGATACCAATGTATTTTAGGTCTAAATGCGCATAAATAATGAATCTGTTTATTCATTTTAACCACAGTAGCTACCTTAGGATATTTTTCTGTTTGAACAATTTCAGATTGCTGGACAGAAATCAAAAACATTAATGGCAAGACATGAATTTCATCAAATGTTCACTGGAGTTCAGTAATTATTATTTAATTGCTGTTTTTTTTTTCAAACCTCTCTCCCTAAAAAACAAAAAAGAAAGATCAACATGCAGTATTTTACTTTGTATGCTTATAAACGAAGCGTTATAACCCACCAATAATTACATATCGTTGTGCTTTGTTTGACCCTTTCAACAGATCGTTGTGTTTAGACATAGTTATAGTGTCACGCAATGCACCATGGAAGTGGATCACAGAATATGCAACGACAGCTCCAGAGATCTAAGTCTGTCAGCGGCTCTGAGGCAGAGGAGACGCAGCAGCAGCAGCAGCAGCCCACCATGGCAGTCACACAGCAGCAAGCTACAGTCAACCATCCACAATCTCCTGTGACCACCTTCTCCTCTGCTGCCAGCCCTTCAGCCCCTCAGTCACCCAATTATCAGATAATCATGAGCCGCAGCCCGGTCACCGGCCAGAACATGAACATCACTTTACAAAATGTGGGACAGATGGTGACTGGTAACCAACAGATCACTCTGACCCCACTGCCCATCCAGAACCCTGCATCCCCCGGGTTTCAGCATACTACACCTCAGTGGAGGTTCGAGCATGCTCCATCCTCCTACATTCAGGTTACCTCACCTGTGCCACAGCCCATGCAGCCCCAGAGTCCCACCCAGCACAGCCCAGTCCCTGTGCAAGGTTTGACACGGCCAGGAGCACCTGCCACAGCGCTGGGTGTGTGCGGACAAAGTCCAACACGGTTTGTTGAAGCTGGTATGTTAGTGAGACAGATCAGTTTAGGAAGTCCGTCTGGGAGTGGCCACTTTGTTTACCAGGAGGGGACAGGACTGGCCCAGATCGCCCCAGCCACACCTGGTCAGGTACAACTGACTTCTCCAGGAGCACCAGGCTCTGTGAGGGAACGCCGGCTCTCCCAGCCTCACTCACAGACTGGAGGCACCATCCACCATCTTGGACCTCAAAGTCCTGTGGCCACCGGTGCTGCTCTCCCTACTCTGAGCAGTCCTGGTCACATCACCACCTCTAACCTACCTCCACAAATCAGCAGCATCATTCAAGGACAGCTGGCACGCCCCATGATCTTTGAGAAAACAACACAAGGCGTGGTTGCTGGAGTGGGAACCACAGCCACAGCAGGTTTCAGTATCCCCTCCTCAATTCCACCCTCGAGCCCATCCCTCACTAGTCCAACCCAAGGCCTCCCCAACAACCCCCTCGGACCCAACAGCATGGCTGTGGGCACCGTGAAGAAGCAGGCTCCTAAAAAGTTGGAAGAAATCGCCCCTTCTACTCCAGAAATTGCCCAGCTAAGGAAGCAGTGCCTGGAGCACCACACAAAGAAGATGGAGAGCCTGAAGGAGGTGTTCAAAGAATACCTGATCGAGCTTTTCTTTCTGCAGCACCTCCAAGGGAACATGATGGACTATCTTGCCTTCAAAAAGAAGCCCTGTGTTCCTCTGTATACGTATCTGAGACAGAATGATTTGGACGTTGAAGATGAAGATGAGGAAGAGGAGCAGTCTGAAGTCATTAATGATGAGGTACGACATCGTCTGACAGAGTTTTAAACATTCAAAGAACAGCACATTGATTTTATTCCCCCCTCTTTCATATCTCTGTGTTTTTCAGGTAAAGGTTGTTACTGGAAAGGATGGCCAGGCAGTGACGCCAGTTGCCATAGCAACACAGCTTCCTGCTAATGTTTCAGCAGCTTTCTCTGTCCAGCAGCAGTTCCAGGTGATAGCTGCAACACTGGTTTTAAAATTTTTATTTCTAGAAATAATCTCGAGTTTGTTTCCTGAACTTTGATAAAAGGAAGTTTTAATTCCTAGACGTTATTTTTGCAGGGGCACCAAGGGGCTGCTGCTGGCACCATTACTAACCCTGGAGATTTGGATGCCTTTAAGAGGCAGCAGGCAATGGTGCAAGCAGGTAGGGCAAGAATGGTAGACTCCTGTCTTTCTTATGTTGCTTTGTTTCCTCCCCGTTTGCTTTGTTTTCTGTTTGTTTTCTTTTCCCCCCTCTAATTGCTTCTGCTTTTAGATATTTGGCATCCTGTACTAGCGCTCTGTGTTGAAGTCTTTTCCGAGGAAGGAGAGGGGACCTGTAAGGTCTGCAGAAGGTCATTGCTCTGTGCCGAGTGCTTTTGTTTTGCGTTATGAGGGTATTGTGTGTTTTAAATCCCAGATCAGGCTAAGAGGCCCCGGATTGACGTTGGTCGCCATGGGCTGATTTTCCAGCATCCTGGTGTAGCTCCTTTAGGATCACCTGGCGTTCCACTCCAGCAGCTTATGCCAACTGCGCAAGGTAGGAGTGCTACTACCAGGCAGCTCTTTGTTCTGTTCGATGCTGCTGGACGTATTCCCTTCCTCAAACAAAGGAGATTTTAAAAAGCGAATCACAACTTCATCTTCTACAAACAAACTTCAAGCAGCGTCAACAAACAGATCTTCATCCGTCTGCTGGATTTCTCAGCAGTCCACAGGAAGTTCAGGCTTAGCTGTACCAGTAGCAGCTCTCTCTTTCTCTCTCTGTCACGATAAAAGGGGAAGAAGGAAATCCAAGTCTGAAGAAGAGTAGCCACTCAATGGGAAGATGCCATGTCTTATGATTTCCCTTTTTTGTTTTTACTATTGTCCACCGTCGTTATCCATCTCTTCTTTTCTGAAGTTTGTTCCTGTACGTCATCTTTATTTGGACCGACCTTCCAGTCCGTGCGGATGGATTGTCATCTGATGTGGAGGTGGATCACAGAAAGTGGAAACCCCTTTTTCAAAAAAATTCACTTTCCGATGGGTTTTTCTTGTTTTCCCATTTTATGAGTCCACGTCTCATTCTTCCTTTTGGTTTCCCATCGTCATTCCTTCTCAAGTCTTCCCCTCTCTACGGTTGTCCGTCCTTGTATCACCAACAAGGATTCGACGTCATTCTTAAACTCATATGTTTACATCTCTGCGAGTGTCTTTTCTTCATCTCATGTCCACGTTCAGTTGATGTCCTTCCATGTTATCTCATGGCATTTTGTTCTGACTTGGCTTCTTTCCCTCAGTCTAAGTAGGAGGGGGATCATGTGGAGGAGTTGCGTTCACGGCGCAGGTTTTTGCGATTGCGGTGGTGTGGGTGAGTCAGGGCCAGGTGTTGGTGGCGTCTAGGCGAGTTGGTGTGACGTGCAGGGAGGTAAGGCAGGCGCTGCTTTAGTGTGCACAGCTCTGCTCAGGCCTGCTGTCCGCAAGACCCCATGTGTGTCCTTTTGCTCACCTCTGTGCTTTGTCGCTATGTGAGGCATCCAGATGCCTTGGTCTCTGCTAGAGTGACATCGCTTCATGCATGCCAAACATGGTGTTTTTGTGAGTGTGTCTGCTCTATGATTTGATTTTCCCTTTATTCTCCCTGTCTCCTTGTTTTCTGCAGTTCGTTTTGATTTCATTTTCCTTCTTAACATTTCTCTATTCCTCTCCTTCTTCTTCTTCTCTCAAAATCTCTCTTAATGCACGTATAATTTTTGATGTTTTAGCCACATTCTCTCAACATTTGAAATGCAATGTTTTGGTTTTGCATTAATCAAAGTAGTATTTTATTTGAGAGACATGTAGATCTTCACATTGATTTCATTTCTTCTGTAACCATTTTGCTGTATGACTTTCATTAGTTTCCGCTCTGATCATCAAGAAGTAGTACAAAACTGTCAATTCATAAAGTACATCTTGTTCATTAAGGCAAAAGGACCTGAGGAGCTCTAACAGCTGATGCTTAAAATTTAATAATAACCATTAATCTTCTTCGAAGCGCTAAGATTAAACATCTAGTCGTCTCTCAATTCTGTACCAAGAAGGCTTCCACACACTTAAAAACGAGATTACATGAAGAGCACATTTAAAAAGCACTGCAAGTCAGGCGACAATATTGGTCTTACCTTCTTTCTCTGTGTTACTCTCTATACCACCCCGTTGTTTGTCCCATAATTTGGCTACTGTGTGTACAGGCGGGATGCCGCCAACTCCTCAAGCAGTCCAGATTGCAGGACAGAAACAGAACCAGCAACAGTACGACCCATCTAAAGGACCTCCAGTTCAGAACGCAGCAAGTCTTCACACACCTCCTCCTCAGCTGCCCGGCAGGCTGCCCCAAGGAGCCCTCCCTATGCCTGGTCTGTCTATGACACTCTCCCAGCAGGCTCAGTTGGTGGAAAACACCGCCCAGCCTGGTGGTCAGCTGGCACAGGTGAAGGTACAGGCAGGTGGGCCTGTCCTGGCCGCAGTGAACCCACACACTCAGCTCCAGGCCCAACTGCAACAGCAGATGCAGCCAGGTCTTCATCTCCAGCTGCAGCCCCAGCAGCAACAGTCCCAGGCCATTCTCCAGACCGGACAGGCGGTCAGTCCTCTTGAATATATATTAGTTCAATCTTCATGAGTATTCACCGGCAGTAAGACTAACCTCTGAAAATCAACTTTTTTCCCCTCTCTCCTCTTTAGACGGTGGCACTCGCTCGCCCTGGTACAGAGTCAAACCCACCAGTCCAGAGGATCATGACCAACTCGGTGTCCATGACATCCATATCTCCTGCTCCCCTTTCTGCTCCTAATCCTGTCCAGACCCCCCATACTGCAAATCCACCCCGCCCTCATGGTGCCAACATCAACCCAAGCACCCAGTCTAAACTGACTGGCACCAACGGCATATCCACGGTGAAAATGAGCGGCTTTGGTCAAAATGCGACCATGCAGTCTTCGCAGGAGGGTTCTCAGGACAAGCAAGTAGAGCAGGCCAAACTGGTGAGTTCAATCAGCGAGATCCTGCTCTTTTTACAAGACTACTGCTGGGTTATTGGGAGACAGGGCTGATGCTCACACATGCATGTGCTAATACAAGGTTCAAACTGACATAATCAGACCATTTCACAAGCCGTCACTTTTCTCAAAGAGGTGGAAACTGAGCCTCGGAGTGCAAAAAGATCCATTCACATTGATTTAGCTGTATCCAGTGTATTAAAATGTCGTCAAAAACAAAAACTTTTTTTTTTTGTATAAATTCTGATGCCTTGGTCTGTTTCTGTTTCCCAGGAGAGTCAAGTGCACCAGCGCATCTCTGAGCTAAGGAAAGAGGGTCAGTGGTCGGCGAGCAGACTCCCAAAACTCGTGGAAGCCTCGCGACCCAAGTCCCACTGGGACTACCTCCTGGAGGAGATGCAGTGGATGGCCGCTGACTTTGCCCAAGAGAGGAGGTGGAAAGAGGCGGCAGCCAAGAAGGTAGAGTAGAGCTAAGAGAAATCCTTCAATAATTCAAACAGGGAGTCACGACTGAGTTTAACTTTGTCTTTTATTCCTCTCCAGCTTGTTCGTACGTGTGCCCGTTATCACCAAGAGCAGAAGAAAAGTGAAGAGAGGTCCAAGAGAGAAAGGGAAATCCATCTTCGTCACATCGCCAGCACAATCGCCCGAGAGGTGGAGTTCTTCTGGTCAAACATCGAGCAGGTTTGTTAGATTACACATTTTTCTTTGTCTTGATGAGATTTTATAATAAAACATTGTTGATTGAAACTGTTTTTTTCTGTTTTGTCAGGTTGTTGAAATCAAACTGCAGTTTGACATTTATGAGAAGAGGCTCAAAGCACTTAGCTTACAAAAAGCCTCAGCCAAAGGTGAGTCCACTAAAGCATTTCCAAAAACTAACCTAGATATGTTCTTGTTGTTTAGAAACATCAGTTGAACTCAGGTAACCTTACCAGAGTTTATAATTTAACCCTTTTGTGTTTCAGCATCTGGTCAGTCTGCAGCTCTGAAGGCTGATAAAGAGGTAGAGGTCACACCGACACTCAGCCCAACAATGTAAATTCACCTGTTTCCATCTCGTTCAAATGTTGATTTACATTTTGAATTTTGCAGGAGGCGGGGACTTCGACCAAAAAGAGGAAACTAAGCGCCGCCTTGCTCGATGAGGATGGTGGGTGTCAGACAGTTGAAAAGAAAAGATGTTTTAACAGCTCAGATGGTTAAAAAGTCTCCTCAGCGACCTTCCTGTCACACAATCATCATTTCTTGTTTACTTTTAGTTCTGGATGAGGAGAGTACCATCGAGGAGCAGGAGGTCATGGAGGGGGAAACAGACCATAAAGCAGAGTTGGTTAACCTCGCCAAAGAAGGTACTTATCCACTGAACTTCTACAAGCTGAAGGATTAAACCTGATTGTTTGTTTGTTTGTTTATTTTTAAAGATTGTTTTGCAGCATTTAATCTTCCCTCTCTGTGCCTTCAGGGCTTAATCATGGTTTTGTTTTACTTTAGCTGAGATGCCCCTGGATGCTTTGGTGAAGCAGTACGCCGGCGCCTACGCTGACAGCTTTGAGTGGCCTCAGCCCAGTCCACACAGTGACGAGGACGACATGGAGGAGTCTGGAGGTGCCTGTTTCAATCACACAGTCTTCCCGCTGCAGCGAACGGTTGTGAATAGTCCGACTCTAAAGTGGTTGACATTTTCTCTTTTTCAGAGGTGGAGTGTCCTGCAGGCAGTCCTCCTGAGGCGGTGATGATTGACTCCCTGCTCAGCGTGGATCAGTACCGCGGTGCAGACAAAGCCTCCTCATCTGACTCTGATAGGAAACCCGCCAGAGACATCGCTGAAGTCGCAGCCTCTACAGAGCTCATCCTGCCCAAGGGGAGCTTCAGGACCACTTCTTCAGTAAGATGCACCCTCATCTACAAACATATCCTCTCTTTCTTTCTTTCTTTACTGTCTTTCACTAATCTTACATCTCTACAGACACGCAGTCCAGCTCCTATTCTTCTTCATGGGGCTCTGCGAGAGTATCAGCAAATCGGCGTGGACTGGATGGTAAATCTTTACAAGAAACACCTCAACGGTATCCTGGCAGATGAGACCGGCCTCGGCAAGACTGTGCAGACTGTTGCTTATATGGCCCACTTAGCAGGCCAAGAAGGTACGCCTCTGTCTTACAGCTGATCCACAGTTTCTCAGAGGGGTTTTTGTATTGATTCAGTTTAGTTTTTAGTTAAATGTCATTAAGCTGTTCTCTGTTGTCAACAGGAATCTGGGGACCTCACCTTATCGTCGTCAGGACATGCAAGCTGCTAAACTGGGAGGTTGAGTTCAAGCGCTGGTGTCCCGGTCTGAAGATCCTCCTTTATCTCGGAAACAAAAGAGAGCGCAGATCTAAGAGAATGGTAGGTTTTACGAGAGAGTGAAGGCATCTTTTTTTTCTTATAAACAGCTCGAAATGATGACATCTGTACTATCTGATCAATTACGCAGTGGTGGGGAGAAGCCAACAGCTTCCATGTGTGTGTGACGTCCTACAAACTGCTGATGAAAGACCAGAGCCACTTCCTGAGGAGGAGGTGGAGGCACCTGGTCCTGGATGAGGTGCAGCTCATCAAGAACATGACTGAGAAACACTGGGCGACGGTCTTTGCTCTCAAGAGGTGAGTTCAATTAATTTTTCATCTGTTTAATAAAACAAAGACGCACTCAGTGAATTTCATATTCTGCTTGTATCTCTGCTCAGTTGACTGAATGACATTGTTTGTTTTTATTTTACAGCGAGCAGAGGATTCTCCTCATCAACACTCCTCTACAAAACACTCTGAAGGAGCTGTGGACCATGATCCACTTCCTCCTGCCAGGTATCACCAGGCCCTACTCTGACTTCCCAGTGAAGGCAGGAACAGACCAGAACCAGGACTACTGCCACAAGCTGGTCATCCGCCTGCACAGGGTGGGTGTAGCTCCAGTAAACTTAAAACAGAGACACAAATCATCTGCCTTAAAATACACGCTGAATATGAAATCCTGTTCGCACTCGTAGATGATCCAGCCTTTCATCCTGAGACGCTCCAAAAGGGACGTGGAGAAACAGCTGCCGAAGAAGTACGAGCACATCCTGAAGTGTCGTCTCTCCAGCAGACAGAAGAGCCTTTATGAAGACATCCTCACACAACCAGGGTGAGACATCTACACCTCAGCGTGTATTTGTGATATCCCTGGTGCTGAGTAGTGTGTCAGGCGACAAAAAGATGGCGGTGTTAATAGTGTGTGTCATCTTTTGTAGTTAGTTTTTTTGTTTTGTTTTTTATCCAATCAATTTTCTTTTCTCTTCGATCAAACCCAAAAAAAGTTTCAGTGAGAATTTCCGTCTTTTATTTCAGCTCATAAAAGCTCTTAACTAGTTATTCTAATCAGCAAAAACATGAGAGATAAGTGTCACAGCCTTGTAATCTTTACATGTTTAATTGTGAAGTCATAATCACGTCTTCTGTCTTGGTTTTCTCTCGCAGAGCTCAGGAAGCGTTAAAAACGGGTCATTTCGTCAGCGTGCTCCAGGTCTTGATGCAGTTACAGCGAGTGTGTAACCACCCTGAGCTGGTGGCCCCGAGAGAGAACAAGAGCTCGTTCTGTGGCTCCGCTCTACAATACAACGTCCCGTCACTGGTGCTGAAGGCTCTGCAGAACGACTCGAGCGAGGTAACGCTCGGTGAAAATGTGGAGATTCTCACAGATTCATGAACGATTCTACCTTCATCCTCCTCATCATCTTTTGTCGTCTGTCCCTCCAGATCGTGAACCTGTCCATATTTGATCTGATCAATAATGAGAACAGACTGACTCGGTATCAGACTGAAGAAGTCGTACCGAAACTTAAGATCAGTCAGCACCTCATCGAGGAGATCTACACGAGTCCAGATCCAGCACCACGATCCAAACCATGCCCAATAAAGCCCATGAGGTCAGTGATCAAGTCTCTTATTTCCTGGTTGATGTGGAGAACTTTGAGTGTTTTCTGACTGCCCTGAAACCATCTCACTCTTTTTTTCCAGATTGTTCCAGCCGGTTCAGTACGGGACGAAGCCAGAAGGTCGCCTGGCTGTCATCACAAGCACAGCAGGCCAGCGTCCCCCAACGAGCTCTCCAGCCACGAACACCTCTGCTTCAACCACCAGCCAATCAGGCCAGAGCAGAGGCAAGTCCCCTGTTACCACGACAACGACTACGGCTGCTTCTCACGGTAAGACTTTCCAACATGAACCGAACATAGAGATATACACTAAGAGGTTCACCTATCTGTAAAATACACTCATACTAGTTTACTGTGTGGACGATTCAAAGCAGTGCTGCGTAACTCTAATGCAGTTCAGGGTCATTTAGACCTGAGTGAAGTGAGTGATTTTAACTTCCTTATGTGCTGTGGTTGGTCGATTGCAGTGATCTCATGCCTGTTGATAGAAAAATAAAACTTATTAAGTGGTTGTTTTGCACTGAAGGATGTCATCTAACCCCGGAATTCCACAGGATCTGGAACTGATCTGATCCGCTGCCACAAGCAGAGGAAGAGCGCTCACGATATTACCAATATTTCTCGCGCGACTGGCCGAGATCTCATGAGATCTTGCGTGTTTCACTTTGAGACATTGAATGAGGTCCACCGATCAGTGTATATAGACGGCGGTGTATATAAACACCCACATCCCACAACCCTGGCCTCTCCTATTATCAAGCTAAGAACAGTTTAACGTGTTGACTTTATTTTATTTGGAAAATTAACCGGATATTTTAATCTGTAGCTGCAAACAACTTCCGCTGCTGCTTGTGTCGCCCTGCACTGAATTGATGTGTTGTGCTGCGGCGTCCGCCAAAAAAAGAAGCCTTGCGTATCTGATCTGACAGCTGGAGCTGATCCGCAGTGGAACTGGACGGCGGATGGGTTGTGTGGAATCCCACACATTGATTATAATGCTTGCGTATTTGATCCGCCTGTTGTTCCAGATCCTGTGGGTTTTAGCCGCAAGAGTCAAAACTTTAAGATTAAAAAGAAAGAAAATCACACGTTTGGATAAAGTTTAGTTGCCACTGAATCCATCCTCAGGAGGGATTAATGTTCATCATACACAGCCGCTCTTGAACTCCTGTCATTCACTGTTGTTTAAAATCTATATTTTCATCCGTTAACTCCTCGGCATTAATTAATTGTTGTGTGTTTAAGCATGACATCTCTAATCCAGTTCACATTGTTGGCCCACCACTGCTAAGTAAATACGAGGAAATGTTGAATCGTTCTGCTCATTTGACTTCATATTGGGTGACCCCTAACATGTAGTCCCATACCCCGTTACCTTTTACTTCACAGCGGTTGGAACAGCCTCTCAGAGAGCCCAGACTACCCCTCCTGTCAGCAGCAGCAGCAGCAGCACTGCCGCCGCCGCCTCCACTGTAGCCTCCTCTGGGAACGCTGGCATTGGACAGCATGTGTCGGGGGCTACGTCAGTGGCCTTGGGCCAGACCTTAACTGGCTCAGTTATGGGATCATTAGCTCCCATTAGCCAGCCTGGATTAGCACAGGTCCCCAGGCCAGCTTTAGCCCCCAGCCATGCCATCCAGCCAAGCTTGCTGTCCCAGAGGTTGGTCCTTACATCCCAGGCCCAGGCACGGTTGCCTAGTAAGTGGCCTCCCCTCCTTCCCTCCCCTCCTTCCCTCCCCTACCCTACCCTTGCTCCCTCCCCTCCCTTCCCTCCCCTTCTCAGCATTACCCTCCAACATCTGGCACATTAGTATGGGCTGCTCTACTCTGAGGCCTTCACTTAGGGCACTGCTGATATGCGTTCAGTCTTTTCTCCCCCTCAGGGAACTGGCTTCAATGTAAACCTAAAGATGTGTGTTAACGGCACTGATGATGCAGTAAAAACTGTAGCAGCTGTTTTTATTGGAGAAAACAAAAGTGACAGTCCTTTAATATTAGATCTGTAGCCATATCAGCAGCATCTCTACAGCCTCAGTATTCTTCAGTTTCCTTCTCCAAACCTGCATGAACACTGTGAATGACTCACTTGTGTTACAGCACACAACACTCCACCGTTTAACTGGATTATGTTCTCCTTCCCGTCTTTTTAATCATTTTTTTCTCCCCGTTTACTAATATTCTTTTATCTCTTGCATCAGCCCAGCGGCAGGAAGAAATCCCAAAGCTCTGGTTGTCCTTTTTTTTTTTCCTTTGCCAGTGTTTTGAGTTTACTCTGATGTTGTGCATCACTGCGAAGCATGTGGAAGTGGTCCCACCATTTGCCGACCCTTTTTGCCTGTTTGTGTATCGAGGAAAACTTTTAGCAACAGCAGACTAAGTTTCAAGACTCAGAAAGGAGGAAACATTTGGAGAATATTTTCTGCTGTCGGGACTGAAAATTTTGACGACACTTGAATCTGAATTTTTAAAGAAACACTTGAAATATCATGGTCTTCAGAAAATGCAATTACTGAGTATGAAAAATTTCTACTTTTCACCGCAATGAATTCTCACAGTCCAGTGTTAATACAACTGTAAGTGTTATGATGGAACAGACGGCCTTATCAGTGAGACACACTCTGTCAAAAACAGATACACTAAAGTAGGGCTGGGCGATAAACCGAAAATTCACCGATATTGAAATTTACAACATATCAGTATATTCGGTGTCAAAAAAATAAATAAATCAAAGTTGGTTTTGGATGTGTGTAGGTAGGCTGTGGTCTCATGTCCCTTCAAGACGCTGTCCTACATCAGAGACGTGACGTGGCTGAAGTAGATGAAGTTAATGTGGGAGGGGGACTCAGGGCTGAAATGATTCCTCAAGTACCTCGATTACAAATAATGATCGAGGAATTTTCTCTGCCCGAGTTCTCGTTTATAAGCTCAAATCGTCACTGTTTCGCACAGATCCTTTTGAAGGTGACACAATGCACTTCCGTCACTATGGTAGAAGGAGGAGTAAGCACGGTTTAGGTTTTGCGGAGTGAAAAAATTAATGATGACTGTGGCTTTTCATGCAGTGTTGCCAACCTAGCAACTTTTCAGACCCCCCTGGCGAATTATTTTCAAAAAGCGACGAGCTACAAATCTAGGGACTTTTTCTGGAGTTTAGAAGCTCTGACATGAAAGCAGGTATCATTATTACTCTTTTTAAACAGACACAGACGGGGGGGTCGTCATCTATCGTCATCTATTTCTCAGAGTCTCACTTAATGTGAGTCTGAGATAACTAAAATATTCGATAGCTGCAGGCCTAGAGGTGGTGAGCACCTTGTGGAGTAGTTATCGCCCATTTATCGTTATTGAGGTGAACTGATCAATATATCGTCATATTGATTTGAGGCCATATTGCCCAGCTCTACTTGAAAGTCGAAGGTACTCGATATAACTTCTGGACTTCTGAAATCAAATAGTAAAAACAAGCAAAGATAATTGACGAAAAGAGTTTTCTCAGGGTTTTCTTGTTCGACACTGATTCCTAGGTGTTCCTCCTGGTGACCTCTGATTGGCCGGGAGAAGAGTTTTGTTTTGATGATGTTTTAGCGGCGCGCTGTCTGACCCGAGGATCGCCTCTCTAGCCGTTTTCTTTCCCCTTCAGGATTCATTAAAGTAGCAGCTGCTCTGGTTCTGTTGTGGAGGGCGGCTGTGTGCTCGTTCTCTGATTAATCCACCTTGGTTCTGCATGTTTTGTGTCTTTTCACCCTTTAACTAACTGATGCAGAGATGATTTTTTTTTTTTTCATGACCTCAGAACTGTTTGCAGGTTTCTTTAAGCAGTCTGCGATAAAGTGTTTTCCTTTTCCCACTCGTTGAAGGTGGAGACGTGGTGAAGATCGCCCAGCTGGCCAACATGGCAGGCACGCAGAGTCGTATCTCGCAGCCAGAGACTCCTGTCACTCTGCAGTTTCAGGGGAACAAGTTCACTCTGTCCCCCAGCCAGCTCCGCCAGCTCACCACCGGACAGCCTTTGCAGCTCCAAGGTACACTCGGTAATGGACATCCCATCGTCACACTCTCAACCTAACTCATTCTCTTTCTTCAGTATTCTGTTTGCATGCCGTCAATTACTCTCTGATGATCATCGTATTATACGTTTTAAACGTTTACATCATTGAATAGATGTCTGCAAGTTCTCAGGGAATCATGTTTTCCTTCAACAGCTGTTGGTAATTAAAAAACGCTGACAAAAAGTCCTCATGGTCCATAATGTCTTCAGTCCAAGTTAAAAACATTTGCTTTAGTACATCTGAAAAAGATTTATTTTTTGGACGGGCACAACATCCGTGTCTGCTCTCTGAATCGCCGCGGTCGTGTTCCCCTCTGGGACACAATTTAGAAACATTTTCTTCAGAGTTTTTGTTGATTTCTTTCTGCAACCACTCCCATTGCATCAACTCGACCCTAATGTCATCGAGAAACACAAAAACATCAACATGAATAATTGCTGCACGTGAAAGCTCAGTAGTTTGGCAGGTAGAGATTCCTCCCACAAAACAGACGACAAAGAAGTTTCATCATGTTTTTCCTGCTTTTCCTCCCCTCTCACGTCATAGCTCGTGTTGGATATTAAGAGGGTTTGACTTTGATTTGCTGCTTGATGTGTTTTTTGTGTATTTAGGAAACATACTGCAGATCGTGTCGGCTCCTGGGCAGCAGATCATCAGGCCTCAGGGATCGATGGTGATGCAAGCGATGCCACAAGCTGTTCCTGCTTCGAACGCCTCAGCAACACCTGGAGCGCCTCATTCTGCTCTATCAACAGCCCAGCATGGTGATTTTTTTACAATAACTATTATTTATTTCTGTGTATTTCTGTGGGGGACTCAGCCTATCATGTCCTCGATATGCTCATTTAGTGTCTCCTGACAAAAATCTCATTCTGTGGGTTTTTGACTGACACATCTGTTGTCAATTGTGAATATTTTCTGTGTTTGTTTCACCGACATCAAACATAATTACGCCGCCATCTCCCCACAGTTTCCCCTTCCTTTTGTAAATCACTTTAAAACTGGAAATACCAAAAACTCTCATACAGATGTTTACATTAATGGCGTATATTTTTGTTTTGTAGCTCTTGGCGTGACCACAAACGCCACAGCAGCCGCCAACAAACACACGGCAGCCACCAACGCTGGTTCTCAGGTGGGTTTAATAGAAGTCATGTTTTAGATACAGGATTCTCTCGTTTTAATGATCAATATGACTTTTCTAATCGATCGTTACTCTGGATCATCTTCAGGAGTCTACAGAGGAGAAGACTCAGCGGATGAAGGAGCGTTTGGCCCGCCTGTTTGAAGCCAACGAGCGCCGCTGCAGCCGCAGAGTGCTGTACGGGTCAGACCTGCTGCAGGCGTGCTCTCTGAGCTCCGAGCCGGGTCACTCCGCCCTGACTGCAGGAGGCTGGAGGTGGGTGGGCAGAGAGAGCTGCCTCAGGGCCCAGAGAACCTGCGTGGCCACCACCTCTGCACTGCAATCCACTCTGCTCTCGGTGGAGGACCGCCTGAAGACCGCCAACAGTCTTATCAAGAGGTACTTCAACTCCGTTTGAAAGAGCTCCTTTCTCTGCACTGTAGATGGAGGTCACCGCATCATGAAAAACCTTAAAAATCCTCAGATTGGAGTCGCTTACCTGCTGCTGTAAAGTTAGAAATGTCTCGGTTTAGTTCGGTATTTCTAGTGCAACACAAAAATTAGCATCAGTCCCATCTGATGGGAAGGTTGAATATTTTATATCCTGACCAGTGAATTCACGTCTCCTCCTGCAGGCTTGTTTGTGTGGTGCCTCCAGCTGTAGCCCCGCCTCCTCAGCTGTATGCCGCCAATCCCCCGGTCCCCTACAGCCTCAATCAGAAGTCCTTTCAGCGTCGACTAAAGGAGACATCTGCTCCCTTCACTGCTGATATCCACCGTTTCACTTCCAGGAGTCTCCTCCATTTTCCTGACCTGCAGCTGATGCAGATGGATTCAGGTTTGTTCTTATTTATTTTACATCTCAACTGCAAAAACACAGAAAAACTCAAACATCTGAGAGATCTATATTTCTTTATTTTTGTTTCACAGGGAAACTGGAGGCCCTCGCCATTCTGCTGCAGAAGCTGAGGTCGGAGAGCCGCCGGGTCCTCATCTTCACTCAGATGGTGAAGATGTTGGACATCCTGGAGGCTTTCCTCGATCACAGGCAGCTGACGTACGTGAGGGTCGACGAAAGCTTCACCCCTGATGAACGACAGGTGAGATTTCTGACAACAGTGAAGCGGCTTTATCAACATTATCTATAGAGTAATGGAGTCAGGGTTAGAGGACTATGTGTGAGGAAGCATGTGTATTTGAATACAGATGGAGTCGCGTACTCCTGATCTACAGGAATAAAAGTTTAGTGTTGTTTACTATAAACTGCTGAGTTAAGGAAATATGAGAAATAAGTCAGGGTAAAAACTCGTGTCCAACTTTATTCTTAGTCTCAGTTTTTGTTTGTTTGTTTCTGCAGGAGAGCATTAAGAGGTTTAACAGGAACAGGAAGGTGTTCTGCAGCATCCTGACAAACCGCTGCTGCTCCGCTGTCGGGACCGTGTTCGACGCCGACACCATCATCTTCTACGACACAGACCTCAATCCCAGCATGGACGCCCGAACGCAAGAGTGGTGTGACAAAATCGGGCGCTCCAAGGATATCCACATTTATAGGTGCTGCTCTCAGAACTGTTTTAGAGTCTCTGTTGTTGGTTTAATCTCTGGAGTAATCTTGACATGTTGTTTGTTGGTGTCCATCTCTTGTAGGCTGGAGAGTGGGAACTCCATAGAAGAGAAGCTGCTGAAGAACGGGACCAAGGACCTGATCAGGGAGGTGGCGGCCCAGGGAACCGACTACTCCCTGGCCTTCCTCACTCAAGTAAGACTAAGATTCTGTGGTCTGCCTGGATTTTCCAAGATGATCGAAAACTGTATTCATTCAAACTATGAACTGACCTGTCATTGTGTGCTTTCAGCGGACCATCCAGGATCTGTTTGAGGTGGAGGCAGGCTCTGGGGAGAAGGTGGAGGAGTTTGTGGTTCTTCATCAGGAGCCGTCCGCCTCAGAGGCCATCTCTCCCAGAGTGGCGAGACCGTACATTCAGGCTCTGCACAGCATCAACCTGGATGCTTCTCCAGAGGAGGAGGAGCAGCGGCGTGTGGACGAGGAGTTAGAGGGCAAGGAGACAACAGATGAAGAGAAGGAGTCAGAGAACCAAAGTAAAGAGGAGCCGGCTCATATAGAGGAGCTGAACGCTGTCATGGAGCAGGTAGATGAAGAAAAGTTAGAAGTTAGAAGTGTCAGAAATGTAAGAGCAGCCCTGAAATAAAGTGAACCTTTTATTTTTGCTTGAACAGCTCACACCTATTGAGCGGTATGCTCTGAATTACCTGGAGTACCTGCATGTCAGTGATGATGAAACTGCTCTGAAGGTAAATGAAACTTTAACTGAAGTTTTTATTGAGAAAATGTGAAAAATACGTCACACCTTTATTGTAATGTTGTATTTGTACATCACTTCATTTCTCCTATCACTGAGTTTGACTTCATCGCTCTCTCTGAAGCCGTTCCATGTTGTTTTTCCCCCTCAGGAGCAGTTGGAGAGCTCAAAGAGAGGCTGGGAGCTGAAGCAGCTTCAGAAGCTGAAGGAAGAGGAGGAGGAGCGGCTGATCATGCAGGGAGATGAAGATCTGTTCACCTACACCAGAGAGGATGCCTACAACATGGTGGGCGTCCGCTTTGATCTCTGCTCATCAGGAAGAAGTGCTTTGTGCTTCGTTGTTGTTGTTGTTGACATGATCCTCTCCTCTGGGTTTTTACAGGAGTACGTGTTTGATGCAGAGGACGGCCACACAGAAATCATGCCGGTAAGAGAGACGGGGTTCATCACAGGGTTTGATTAAATACAGAAAAAAAACATGAATTAGAAAAACAAACCTTTATTTCCCCAGACATTTATTCTTTTACTTCTAATTGCCTTTAAACTAACGACACAGTAAATGAACAAGAAATCACAGGCGTGTATTGGACAGTAGATCCTTTTTACCAATCGGATCAATATCATATTTAAATTTTAGCGTTTTCACTAGAAACACAAAATCAATCTTCTGTTTCAAGTGAATATTTTCTAGTTAATCCCTTCGAGTTATTCTAACCTTAAATCCTGATCTTGGGTGAAATTTAAACTCTCCTTTTCAACGTTTGATTCTGCCGATTTTGGCCACATCTGTATTTTTAAGTGCCATAAAGTAGGGCTGGGCGATATGGCCGCAAATCAATATCACAATATATTGATCAGTTCACCTCGATAACGATAAATGGATGATAACTACTTCACAAGCTGCTCACCCCCTCCCACATTAACTTTGTCTACTTAGAATATACCGATATGTATTCGCAAAATGACGTCGGTTGTTGTCGTAAATTTCAGTATCGGTAAATTTTCAGTTTATCGCCCAGCCCTACCACGAAGTCTCATCTGTTTTTTGTTTTCCAAACAGGTTTGGACCCCACCAACACCCCCGCAGGATGACAACGACATCTACATCGACTCTGTGATGATGCTGATGTACGACACCACCCCAATGCCAGAGTCCAAACTGCCTCCTATTTACATCCGCAAGGAGCACAAACGGCTCAAAATGGACCCCTCAGGTGAGAGGAAGTTTATATAACTCGTGAAGAAGCCCTTCACATATGTAGGTTCAAATGCATCAGCTGTTTTTGCAGGTTAGTTTGTTTCCTCTGTCCTCACTGGAGTTTGTTTGTTCAGCAGCAGCCAGGAAGAAGAAGAAGGGTCACGGGGAGACGGTGATTCCTCCACGCTCTCTGTTCGAAAAGGCCAGCATGCTCAAAGTCCGCCGCGAAGGCAAAGACCAGAAAAAGAACTTCTCCCTCAAGCAGCAGGCGCCCTTTGCCAAGCCCCTCCCCTCGCTGGTTAAACCTGCCATGGAGGCCGGTCAGGACAACCCAGAGTGGCTCATCAGTGAGGACTGGGCCTTGCTTCAGGTACTGGATCCATCTACTTGATACTTTATGATGGTTCTCATTGTCAGAGGTTAGAAAGACGTCAGAAACATCATCTCTGTGTGTCTGACAGGCTGTGAAGCAGTTGCTGGAGTTGCCTCTGAACCTGACGATCGTGTCTCCCGCTCACACTCCGAACTGGGATCTGGTGAGCGACGTGGTGAACTCCTGCAGCCGCATCTACCGCTCGCCCAAACAGTGTCGCAACCGCTACGAAAATGTCATCATCCCCAGAGAGGAGGGCAAGGTAAGACTCGGTCAGCCCTCTCTACAACCCCAAACTCTCTCTGCTCATGTGTCTAAACTCTGTGTCTGTTTTTCTGTTTCTCAGCTGGTTTATGAGGCGAACCCCAAGAAGAAAACCAAGAGCATATACAAGGTAGGCTGTCCTGGTCTCTGTCGGTGTTAAATCTGCCTCTTCTCCAGGATTCAGTCGCTCACTTTTGTTTCCATGTTTGTGTGTCCGCTCTCAGTCCAAGAACAGCCGTCCTCTAAGAACGTGTCAGATCTACACGCAGGACGACAACGCCACTCACATCCAGCTGTACAACAGCCGCTTCGAACTCATGAAGATCATCGCCAGCAAGAGGAGTCCACCCATCAAACCGCTGTAAGAGAAAACAATCTTGTTTCCCCTCATCGACGCCAAATCAGGACGAACATGAAAATCCTTCAAAAAATAAGAAAAACTCAACATTTGAATCGGTGATATTTTTACAGGCTCGGAATGAATCCGTTTCAGAAAAACCCCAAACACGCCTCAGTGTTGGCAGAAAGGTACGTTTGTTTCTTCATCATTGACTTTCAAACCTACACAACTAAACAAAGAGCGTCAAACTGAGACTACTGTTGTTCGTTTATTCAGCGGGATCAGCTACGACAAGCCCCTCCCCCCCATTCAGGTGGCCTCTCAACGTGCCGAGAGGATCGCCAAGGAGAAAAAGGTGATTGTGGACGATGACCGTATTTAACTCAGCGCTCTTACTTTTGTCACGCAGAGCGATGAGGACAAAGGAAGCGCTTGTTTTGTCATCTCAACTGCATTTGTGTTTGATTTGTCAACTGTGTGTGTGTTTGTGTGTGTTTGTGTGTTTTCAGGCCCTCGCAGAGCAGCAAAAGGCTCAGCAGTTGGCACAGCAGCAGGCCGGAGCTCCCCAGGCTCAGGCTGCACCCGGCCAGGCTCAGGCTCCTGCTGCCGCTCAGGCTCAAGCTCAGGTCCCTCAGGCTGCCGCGGTGGCTGGAGCCACTGCTGTTCCTAATGCAGCAGTTCTGGTGAGAATCAAAGCGTCCTCTGTTGACATTCAGGAGAAGTCTTTTCACCGCGCCAAGACTCTTACTCACACTTATCTTGTTTCCCAGGCTGGAGCCATTAAAAATGCGACTGTGGGCACAACCATCCAGGCCGGTACGTCGACACACATATGGCTCACATTACAGATCTGTTGGTATTCCAGTGTTTAATTCATTTCTCTTTGTTGGCTCCAGCCACTGTAGGGGGGAATGTGATTGTGAACACAGTAGCTGGAGTTCCTCCAAGTCCCTTCCAGGCCAACAAACGCCTGGCATCTCCAGTCATACCAGGCACCCTGTCTGTGAGTCATGCTCATTATTACGGCTGCTTTGGCTGAACTCAGCCACCTACTGACTGACAGGAATTCATGATGCAAATAGCCTTTGGACGGAGTACAGAGCACACCCTCTGCGCTCTGTAGACTGATTAGTTATTAGCGTCGGATCCTTTCTCATTGTGTTATTGTTGTTTGTCCAGCCTGCTGGTGCGGCCGGAGCCCAGGTGGTCCACGCACAGCAGAGGGCTGTCACGGCCGCCGCTGCCCCCGCGGAGGTGGTTGCCATAGCTACAGGTCAAGGAGTAAGAGCTGTTACCCCAGTGACGGCATCTGCAGTGGTCTCTACCACTCTGAGTCCGGGACAGTCACAGACCCGCCCACTGGTCACTCAGGTCACACCAGGTACTGAGCTGAGATCTCTCTCGTGTTTCTCGTATAAAAGATTCATCGAGATTCTGACCACTGAGTTATCCGCTCTCCTCTCCAGCCACAGGTATGCAGCTGCAACAAGGGAAGCCTCTGACCGCGGCTCAGCTGCAGATGATCCGACAGCAGCAGCTGCAGCAGCACCAACAGCAGCAGCAACAGCAGGCTGCCTCTCCACAGATCAAAGCGGTGGGCAAACCCCAGGTACACCCACCCACTGCTGCTCAAAGTAACATCTACACAGACCGTGACAGAGGAGAACATCTGCTCATCTCTGAGATGATCACTCTAAAGGGTGTCATTATAAAAGCATATGGAGCAGGAACACGACTATCAGAGCGTACATGAGGAGAGCAGATCAAACTTCGACCTCATTACAGTCATGTCAATGTCAGCTTTACTTATATAACACGTTTAAAACAGCAAAAATAAAAACTATTAAAGCATAAAACATAAAACAATAATAAAAATAAACATGGCAAATAAATAAAAGACTCGATAAAAGTAGCTATACTTTCCCAAAAAGCTAAAGTAAACAGGTGCGTCTTCAGAAGTGTTTAAAAATGGAAAGGCTGTTAGCAGTACACACTGTCAAGGTGAGAGCCACAACAGACAATCCTCGATCTCCTCTAGATTTTAAAAAGGATGGAGGAACGTCTAAAACCGCCTGATCAGCTGACCTCAGGGCTCTGGAGAGTATCAGACAGATATTCCGGGGCCGGCCCTTTCAGAGACTTAATAAAAGAATCTTAAAATCGATCCTGTACCTGACAGTGAGGAGAGGAAAGCAGCGGAGTTATGTCCTCCTTTTTCTTAGTCCCAGTTAGGAGACGAGCTGCAGCATTCTGAATGAGCTCTGACCTGCCAATGCCGACATACAGGGAATTACAATAATCTAAAAGAGATGTGATAAAAGTATGAATAACTTTTTCAAGGTCCTTCTGGCTTCAATACAGTTCAACTTTGGCGAGAAGCCTCAGCTGAAAAAATCATAATGTTTCCACGCTTCTTTGATAGAGATTGAAGTCCAACAGACCGACCTCTTAAACATGTGTTCGTATGGATCACTCATCTTTTTGTCCATGTGTCTGCAGGAGCTTTTAAAGATGCACAAGCATAAGCTGCAGCTGCAGCAGCAGCAACAGCAGGTCGCTGCAGCGGTGGCGGCAGCAGCTCAGGGTCAACAGACTGCAGGAGCCCAGCAGGCGGCTCAGGTTCAGCCTGCACAGGCCGCACAAACAAACCCCCAACTGGCAGCTGTGGCAGCACCCAGACCTGGAGCTGTGCTGACCGGCACTGTGGCCAGACTGGTAAGACCGGGAAGAAGACAATCAGTCCATCATGTAGAAGAAGAAGTTTCTTTATAAACTATGAAAGATAAAAAACTGAATGAAAGAATAAATATTCACTCTAGCTTATTAAACACCATGTTTTGTCCCTTCACAGACTCGAGTCCCCACTCAGGGCCAGATTCAGGCCCAGGCAGGACAGACGGCCCAGGTGACCCTCACCAAGCCCCCCGTGGTCTCTGTGCCGGCTGTGGTCTCATCAGCAGGAGTCACGACACTGCCTGTGACCGTGGCAGGCATCAGTGTGGCGATCGGACAGGCCCAGAAAACAGGTGAGGGTTCTGGGAGACTGGATGATGGATCTCTGTCCTCCTGAGCTCCTCTGCTCAGTCTGTAACCCACTCTTAAATGAAGATTTCTGTTATGGAGGTAAATGAATCTGCGTCAGATCACAGTTTTCAAGTTTTCATATGTTGCTCTTCTTTCTCTCTCGTCAGGTGGGCCTGTCCTGACGCCGTCCTTCCCACAGATGCAGGTCCAGCAGCTGCTGCAGATGAAGAAACAGCAGCAGGCGGCAGCAGTCCAGGCTGCAGCTCAGCAGAAAGCTGGCCAGCCGCAGGGAGGACAAGCCACGGTTCAGCAGAAGGTAAAACTCACCCTGGACTTTAAAGTTATTAAAGCAGACGTTTGTGAGGACTGCTTAGTAAGTTTTTATACACTGAGGATCATTATATTTGTTATTTTTGTACCATTATTGATAGTTCTGTTACTTCCCTTAGATCGGCACTCAGCAGGTGACTGTACAGGCAGCCCAGCCGGCCCAGCAGCAGCAGAAGGTGACCTACGCGACCACCACCCAACTCCAACCAGGAATCAAGACCCAGTTCTTCACCACGTCCATCACCCAGACTCAGAAACCCACCGGAGCCCAACAAATCCAGGTGCACCATCAGTGACGCTCCAGAGAATCAATATTTACACGTTAAAATTGGCTCCTTGTGTTGATTTGAGATTGTTTGCCTCTTATCAGGTGGCTAAGCTCCCGCAAATTGTGCAGCAGCAGCAGCCGACCGTGGCGAATATCCAACAAATCGTGTCATCTCCTCAGCAGGTGAGGGTTTTTGTCGGTTTCTGCTGATGGTGAAGTCTTTGTTGTATCTTCACATCGACAGGATTTAAAATTAGAGAACCAACAGATCTTTAAGAGTCTCAAAAGGTCCTCGATTTAAACGGTTACTGAAAATTTGCTTCAGGTGCTAAATTTGAAGATTGTACTTTTAAGGCTTTTTGTCCGGGTCTTAAATTTGACTTTATTAAAGGAGAAAAAACTCTGACTCTGTGTTTCTGACTCTGTGTTTCTGACCCTGTGTTTCTCTTAGATCCAGGGCCAGCCTCAGACCGTCACTCTGACCCAGGCGGCCACATCCGCTCCAGCTCAGGTGCAGATGATTCCCGCCGGCACTGCGACGGTCCAGGTGGTCCAGCAGAAGATCATCCAGCAGCAGGTGGTCACCGCCGCCACGTCACCACAGATCCAGACTCCCCCTGCACACAGCCCCGCCCAGCAGCCCGCCGTCACCTCCGCCGCAGAGTCCCCGGCCCAACAGCCCGCTCAGGCCCAGCAGACCACCAAGGGTCAAGCTCGCCAGGGCGGCATCAGAGCCAAAACGCCGGCCAAGCCCAGCGGTGGGGGCAGCTAATGAAACTGTGGCGCGGTTAACCTCACCAAACGTCTGCCTCACACCCCCCTCACCATCTCTGATGTGGTTTAAACCGTGTGCTCCAGACACACGACCATCTCTGTGCTTGTATCTAAACCATTTTTCTGAATCACTCGCAGCACTCCCTGTAAATCTGGAGGGATCCATAATCATCCACATTTATACTTCTCTCATACTTTTACAAAATGTTTCCTCAAATAACCAGAACAGAGAAGTTTCCTCCGTCACATCAATCAGGCACAAAACCCCCTCGCCCTCACAGTGACTCACCTGGCGTCTGCGGCTGAGGCTCATGGGTAATCCTGCGTTGGGAAAATGCAGCTGTTTGTTAGAATAAGTGTATCCATAATTAGTCCCTTTTATGTCTGTTCCCCTTGTTGTCTATAGATACTGGATGGAGATTAATGCACGTTCCTTTAGTCATTTGTTTTTTATTGCAGCAGCAAACACACTGTAAACATGTACTTTAGTATTTTGTGTTTTCTCATAAATTGTCTTTTTTTATTGATGTCAAGGAAAAAAAAACTGTAAATATCAATGAAAAACATTTGTACTTGTAAAGTAGTCGTGTTTTCATTGGGTTTTTTCAGCCTAATTGTAATAAAGTGTTTTGTTTTTATACACAAACTCACTTTTTTCATTTCATTAATACAATATCGGTGCGTTACTAAAAAAACCATGAGACTAAGTTCGTGTTTAAATTCACCGTGAGGGTTAGGACTTAAAAAAATCAAGTTTAAACTCTTTAAATAGACAAATATATTTATTACTAAGTCCTCGGAGAAGTAGTTTTCAGCTGAGACAAACACCGAACAAAAGTGAAAATGCTTCAAACAGGTCTCTGCTGTTGATTCTGCATTTCGTCTGCGGCGAGCATTAAGAAGAAGAAAAAGAAAGCTCCTCTCAGCACTGTCTGCTTGGCCCAGATGGCTGCTGATTTCTGCAAATGGACCACTCAATGAAATTAAAGGACGCTCCTCGTTTAATTTCCTTTAAAAATATCAAGGAACATTAAGGAAATAACACCGAGCAGTGCTGCATTTGCACAAGCTGTAAGTGACGATCGAAATCCAGTAGAAAATGGAGCGAATTACAGAGTGGACCAGTCGTATCATCCAAATGACTATATTGTCCTGCAGTTATGAAAAAAAGCTGAGGAGTGACGCACATGTAGAGACGAATTATAGCAAGGAAGGATGTAGAAGGAAGTGAATAAATTATCTAGTCTCATCCCTTTTTTCCATGAACAGAGGCTAAAGCTCCAATCACAAATATTACTTTGTACTTAGTCCCTTAGCAAACTCAGATTCAAGGTAAACAAAGTGTTTCTAAAAATCACTTAAAGGGATATTCCGGTGTAAAATTGAAATAGCCCTTTAAAGCTCCAGTGGAGATTTTTTTGGGACGTAACACAGACTGAAGTGAATATTTGTGCCTCCTTATGAGCTGTAAAAACAATGACAGCTGATTATTGCGGTATGTTTTTTTCTAAAGCCTGAGATAGCTGCTGAGGTTTAGATGTCAGGTGAGTAAAAGCTTTGTTTGATACATCTCACAATAATAATAAAGGTGCTGCAGTCCTGTACTCGTCCACAGGGGGGCACTGTTGAACCAGCATCATGCTCCCTCCTCTCAGAAAAAGAAGGCCCTCCACTCCTCTGGATTTTCCAGCTCATTGAAATCTCCCATCTGCTCCTCGGTGCTCACTCTGCGTCTCCTCTCTCTGCTGGCACTCGGTGGCCGTCCACATTCAGCTCTAAACCAGAGAGACAGGGGAGGTGAGGTGGAAGAGCGGGCCGAGAGATGAACAGATGGGCAGGGCTGGTCCCTTTTACCCACATATCACTCCATCCTGCTGGAGCTCATTCGCTCTTTTCATACAAGGAGGAAAAAAACATCTTCTGTAAACAGAAGCTGTGAATGGAGGGTTTTTTTTTTACTGCTTGACATTAAGGTGAGAAATGAAGGGAGATAAAATAGTCCTGTGCTTTTATGAAACCTGCAGGAGGAACAGCTGGCAGACTACAGAGCACAGGAGCTGTCACGCTGCAGTTAAGGAAAGTGGATGAATCACGCACTTTAATTCATACATCACGCCTCCTCCTTTGCAAGTGTGTGTGTGTGTGTGTTTGATGGAAAGCAGTGCAGATAAAGAGGAAATGTGAGCGCTCGTGGAACACTATCCTCTCCTCCCTGCAGCCACCTTTTATTCAAATGTCACTTTACAGCAGGTGAGTGAGCGTAAGTGCGCACAAGTATAAACATGCATTCATGCAGCGTTTCCACTTTGATTTCCAACCAAAGGCACAAAAAGAGAAAAACAGTTTTGTGATCCAGGAGCCGAGAGTGAGACGTTTAAAGCTGGAAGAGTGTTAGAAGCCCCCATGGCGGCACTTTTTATTTTGATATCTCCGTTTTCACATTAGGAGGGAAGCTGTGGCTGTCAGAGCCGGTTTCATCTCCCTTCAGCTCTAACACCAGCAGCAGCCTTCCCACCATGTGAGTGTTTACCTCAGGAGGGTCTTTAAAGCCTCTGAGCGGTGTCAAATGTGTGAGGGCTGATTTTTCACTCTCATGTGTGTTTTCCTCCACCAGCCTCCTCTAAGCATGTCACAGAGCAGAGGAGCCGTGCGGAGAGCGACAGGATGATTCAATCATTGTGTGTGTGTGTTGACACGACAACAGAGGGGGGATCAACACGGAGAGGAAAGAGGAAGAGCTCTGGAACAACATTTGTACAGATACAGATCGGCAGAAGGTTAATGCAGAGGGCACGACTTTTCATTCAGACCCATCTCTCTCTTAATTCTTAGATTTTTTTGGATGTCATTGAGCTGCAAGTTTGGACATTAGACCAGCTAGTTTAGCACCTGGACCCTTCTACTTCAGAGCCATGCAGTTGTAATATGTGTTTTGGCATTTTTATTGCTGTTTTATGTCGTCTAACATTTAAAA
Source organism: Xyrichtys novacula (assembly GCA_962446985.1). Classification (NCBI taxonomy): domain Eukaryota; kingdom Metazoa; phylum Chordata; class Actinopteri; order Labriformes; family Labridae; genus Xyrichtys; species Xyrichtys novacula. The sequence continues at coordinate 2,744,518 of OY660875.1, forward strand.
AGTCAGTATCTCCAGGGCATCCCTACCTGTCCATGATTTCCAAAATGTTTTGCACTCCACTGCAGTCCTTCTGAAATTGACTCCCATGTTAATATTTGGTTTCCTGAGTCAGTGCAGTGATTTCTACTACAGAGTCTTCTGTGTTTAAAGGGATATTCCGGCATAAAATTTAGTTATGGTCAAACACACCATAACACCAAGTTAGACACCCCCTCGAGAGATGAATGCTGCTGACCGCTTGCTTCTCTAGTTATACCAACTTTAGTAACGACCGCACGATAGCAATATACAGCGGTCTACATCGCCACGTGCAAAACCAAAACGCCACTCTATAGCCACAAATAATGCTCAGAACAGCACCTAACTTCATCAACAGGACATATAGGGTCACAGACATAGTACTAGACACCAAACATCTTTTTAACTTTGACTCATTTCTTTAGCATAGAGACTAAACACAACTCACCTACTCTCTTCCAGCAGCCGCTTATTTGTACGGAGACCTCAGAGCGGTCCATTATGGAATACAGCGGGGTGACGCAGCTCAAGGAAGAGCATTTATGATCATTTCTTTATTATTTCCTGGAATTAATGATCATCATATTGATCATTTTGCACTGCAGACGCTGTAGTTCTTCTGTCTTAGCGTCTCGGTCTGATTGTATTTCCCAAGATCTCACTACAAACAAGCAGCTGCTGGAAGAGAGTGGGTGAGTTGTGTTTAGTCTCTTTGCTAAAGAAATGAGTCAAAGTTAAAAAGACGGTGTGTTTGACCCCAAATTAATTTTACGTCGGAATATCCCTTTAATCCAGTACTGCAGCTTCAGTGCTTGATAGTGTCGCCCCCATGTCACTTTTCTGGATGGTTTCTCATCAAAGGGGCTTCTTCTACGACACAAAAGCCTCTTTCTAAGTCATCATGAATAAAAAGGTTATGATATCCTCATCAATATAAACTAATTTAAACAGAGGATTAATAGAAAACTGTTTTTGATGAGAGATGGAGTCTCAGTTGTCATGATTGGAGCTTTTACAGCTGCGAGAACCAAACTCAAACTCTGGACGTCAACCACAGACCCAGACATGAAAGAATGAGTCAGTTTTATGTCGCACATGAATCCACGCCAACAGCGATGAGTGGCAGAAATCACAGCGAGGGATTTTTGGAATAATACTACACTGCTGAAACCTCCAAAACATGAAAAGTGTTTTGAGACCTTTTTTCATGCTCACATCATGAGGGAACTTGGCATGTAGCAACCCTTTCAAAGTCAATCATTTCAGTCAAATTCATTAATGTAAAATCATAATCTTGTTCCTTCTTCATCCACCATGTTGATTTGTTGAGAGAGGTCTCTGTTGTTGCTTTAGAAACGAGCCCTGCTGAAGGCGACTGCTGATGAAAAACATGCACTCAGGTACAAAGAGACCACCGGTGGAGGTCTGTGTCTTCAGGCGGACGATGAAGGCCAAACCCTGACTCCATCATCCTCTGCACGCTCTCTAATGTCCCGGCCGGCTGCTGATCACACAGCCCCGGGGTGCTCCCTGCTAATGACGCTCCTCCAATGATGCTCATGATCACCGCTATTGGGAAAGAAACAGGCCATCTATACTGAAAGGTTGCCATGGAAACCCACTGTGCCCCCCTTTAGCGCGAACCAGAGAGCTTGGTGGAACAATAGCATATGTAACACACACATCACACGTAGAGCTCTGCAGTCACGCCTGAGTTCAGTCTCTCTGTACATAAAGAAATCACGGGGTATAAACAGTCATTCGGCGTCAACAAACACACATTTAATCTGCCGCTCAGAGGCTGCAGAGGTGACTTTGAGCATCCTTCAGTCACGCTGGGAGGATGTTTGTGCTCAGATTTGAATCTACTCATTTCTCTCATCCTTTATTGAAACTAACTTCTTATTCATCAGGGTGAATTTAATGTCCAGCTATACTGAAGAGCCAGGGTTATGCATGCAGTTTACTCTGTTTGATAGTTTGGTGACCTGTACACGGTAGACCCAGTACTGGGACCCAAGCCTTAAAGGGGTCCTGAGCGAAATTATATTTTTGGGCCCTCTATTTCTGCCAATAATATTAATTGTTGATCATTCACACACCTTCACAAATCTCTGATTAACATTCCCTGACATGCAAACATCTCTTTATCTTCTCCTTTTTAGTGACATTGTTTTGCCTCACAACTACCAGCGCTTTGGATGCTCAGTGAACATTGCACAGCAGGAAGTACATCCATTTGCACTGTTTACTATGCCTTCGTAACGCCGCACTACTGCCTTATGGTCATGTTTATGGACTTTTTTTATTTATTCTTTGTTTAGTGTAAATATTGTTACAGTATTTGTATTCGTAGAATGTGTACTGTGTTTCACCGGTGCTGCCTCTGGTTTTTTAAATTTCCCTCTGGGATTAATAAAGTATCTATCTGTCTATCATCTATCTTTCTACATAACGGTAGTGGAGCTTTGACATATCGGCAGTAAGAGTCATAGGCCTACATCAGCAGTAGCACTAAAATGTTTTTACTTTATTTTTACAATAACATATATTTGATCATACAGAAAGCATCACTCATACATGCAAAAAAAAAAAAAAAAAAAAAAAATATATATATATATATATATATATATATTGTGATTGCTCTTGGGGGCCTCCTATAGGCCGCGGGGCCCTGAGCAGGCACTTAGCTCTTTGTTCGCTTATGGCTTGGATCGGCTCTGACTGGGATCCAGAATGGGACAATGTTCAGTTAACTCAAAGGTCCCATAGTATACTCCTTTTCAGCAGCTTCACATAGCTCTCAAAAATCCCAGAAATGTCAATTTGAAGTTTGTCGTCTCATAAGACAGTTTTTTTTCCTGGACTTCAGCCTGAAAACTCTCTCTAGTAGACTTAGACTTTCTTTATTTTTCATTGCACAGCAGTGATTTCTCTCTTGCTTGGCTTCCATTTCACAGCATGATGATGTTTAATTTTATAAACAGAAAAAAATAAAAAAAAACAGTAAAAACTAAGGGTAAAATAGCAGCATGGTGAGTAATATTGCACTTTCTGTGAGTGGTAGTGGAATAAAAAACAAAGAAATAAAAGTAAATACGCATGTCCGCGCCTCCTTCAGCGCATGCCACGCCCCCTGTCTCTCCGGAAGAAGGGGCGTGACTTAGCGCGACGGTGAGATCCGCTAATGTTTACATAGAGTGCTAATGCTAGTGCTAGCAGTACCAGTTTGATCCAGAGTCTGACCCAGAAGGAGCGGCTCTAACTCTGTGTCTGCAGCAGGACGTTTCTGATCGGTTAGTTACAAGTATTATGTGTCTCTATATTTTTGTGTCTACTTTGTTTTCATGTGTTGGTACACAGTGACATACATGTAGCTAGGTAACGTTAGCTCCTGCTAACGGCTACATCTCCACCGTCTTCTCGTTACTTGTAGCTATTTTTGGTGAATGCGCGATACTGCAAGTGTAGTTATCTTTTGGAGTCTATGTAAACAGACTTATGTGCTGATTCATGCAGTCAACAACAGAGTAACTGTTGTTACTGTTGAGCAGGTTACTTTAACTGCCGGGCCTGCTCGTACCCCTGCCATTTTGAACCAGTGTTTGGAAGGGAGAAAAATAATGTTTTAGTGGGAATGTTTGGAGGCAGAACTAACATCTTGGGCAGGGTCACCAACCTGGAGGGGAGGAGTTATCATCGTTCATGACGTCATGGAAGGCGATAGTTTCAATCCGCCCATTTGAGCATGTCTTCATGGAAATACAATCAGACCGAGACGTTAAGGCAGAAGAACTACGGCATCTGCAGTACAAAATGATTAATACGGTGATCATTACTTAAAGTAAATGATAAAGAAATGATCATAAATGTTCTTCCTTGAATTGTGTCACCCCGCTGCAGTCCGTAATGGACTGGCCAGTGTCCTTGCTAAAGTTAGGTGCTGTTCTGAGCATTATTTGTGGCTATAGAGTGGTGTTTTGGTTTTGCATGTGGAGATGTAGACTGCTGTGTATTGCTATCATGCGGTCGTTGCTAAAGTTGGTTTAACTAGAGAACCAAGCGGTTGGCAACATTCATCTCTGGAGGGGGGGTCTAACTCTGTGTTACGGTGTGTTTGACCCTAAATTAATTTTACGCCAGAATATCCATTTAAATACCGACGACTGATGAGGGCTAACATGGAGCCCACTTTATCCAGTATGAACATTATGATGGAAACTAACTAACTGGACCATGCCTGGTAGACTCTTGAGGATTTTGTCCATGCAGGTCAGTTAAAGACAAACTCACTCAGATATCTGTTACAGGCCATATTTCCAAATTAACGTGAGCAGCTGAACCAAAAGTGTTCAAACTGAGCAATAACTCCAAATGAATCCTGAAGACTCGCTGTGATTACAGTCTAAGATTTTGTAAAGCCGAGTCATGCAGGCTGCGTTTATCCTGCTGCTGCAGATGTTTTAGATATGCCCAAATCTCTTTACAGTTTGGCAAAACATCTCTGAAAGATATTTGGTGAGACGGTGAAGCCTTCAGTGTTTATTGCACAGTTTGATTTGGCTCCAGTAAACACTCCTCTCAGCAGGTTTGAATGCTGAAAGCTCCCATGCTGTTTTCTTCTAGCCAGGAGACTGATTTTGTTTTAACAGAGGAGGCTCTCCCACTGATTTATGGTCACTGGAGAAGGGAAGTCAGGTGTCAGCTCAAATTGGAGAAGATCAGAAATACTATCAGATAATCTGATGCTGTCTGGCAGATTTGTATAAGCATCTTTTGTGTAACTCTAATATTTCTGTGTTATCTTTTTACTCGTATGTCTGGCTTCATGTACAGGTCTGGTGGATCGACAGGGTGGGGTTCTTGAGTTGTTTCGTCCTACCTAAAGTCATGTCTGCTGAAATGCAACTGCAGGACAAGTAGAGTGCAGATAATTTCTGACTCATGTGAACGTGTATAAAGGTGAGATGTCTTCCAAGATGTCCTTCCTCTTGTAGTGAGACATCCTTGCTGGTTTAGTCTGTGCTCCTCCAGGCTCCTCCTCCGAGGCGAACACAGGACAGGCCCATTACTCTAAACGATGAGTCACAGGTCTGCTGCGTGATTTCTCTGAATTGCACAGGGGGAGATGATGATGATGATGATGGTGATGATGATGGTGGTGTGTGGGTTGGGAGAAGGGAGGTGTTTGGGGGGGGGGGACCAAAGCCAACACACAGTCAGTGCGTTTACATGACACTCGAGAAAACAGAATTATCGCCTTATTCCGTTCAAGACCGGACAACTGAACCTCAGTCCGACTATAATCAGAGTTTGACAACGCCAATTAAGACATCCAGATAATGTGATTGGAATTCGATTTTCTCTGCCATGTAACCAGCATAGTCGGAGAATGATTGGACAATGCATGTGTGCCACGCCCCCGTAACCCCGGAACAAAACCACCAGAGAGGAGGAGTGGCGTGACTGGAGATTTCATCCAGCTCTTTGAAGAGAGACCTACAGTATCAGACTGCCTTCTCTCTCTCTCTCTCTCTCTCTCTCTCTCTCTCGCTCTCTCGCTCTGGCTGCTCTCATCTTCCACGCACAGGCCTCCTTCTTTGACAGTCGTGTAAGCGAGTGGCTGTGAACCACAAAGAGGGTCTCTCTGGTCTTCCCTCTGAGTCCTGGTGATAACCTTGGCTAACATGTGGCCCTGCTCTGCAGAAACCCCCCTCTCCCAGACCCAGACTTCTGCTTCTGTGCGTCCCCTGTGGACCCATGCTTGTCAAATATTTAGATTCTCCTCACTGAGGCGAGGGAAGAAAACCTGAAGTGCACTCTTGTTCCAGGTACCAGATCCAGTTGTCCATTGTGACCAAAGGTTCTGGTCAGAGCATGAATCCTAACCTCCTCTTTAGCTCTCAGGACGTGTCGGAGTCTAAAACTGTCCTTTTTTCGAACAGCCTGATATCGAGTTAGATTGGCCTGAGTTTGGCTCGCTGCCACTAACGCTGCGAAGAATGAGTCATACTCTCCTTTGTTTTCAACACCTTAAAGAGACACTTCATAAAATTTAGGGTCGCACTTAGAGCTCCTTTGTTGTCAGCCTGTTAAACAAGGATGGTCCAGCACTTGCCAAGATCCCCTTAATTTCAGACACTATGTGGGTCACGCACCCAAACCACAAGATCCTGTGTTTCCTGGACTCAAAAGCGTTGTTCAAAAGACTCAACAACACAGGATTTATTTTAATGAGACTGACCCGGTGTTCATGTGCTTTACAAGAAAGAGCTTTTTTTAGACCGTAAACAACAACCCTGAGATCCTGGGAACATTTGTGACTAAACACCATATTGGAAAACCTCAATTCAAAGCAAGTAAAACATCTAAAGTAGATGATGCAAACGCTTTTGATCATTTTGTCTAGAAAAGTTTTAAAAAGTGATTTTAAAGCTACTGTTAGGAGTTTTTTTTTACCTGATTAACAGCGAGATATTGATGAATCTGTCCATTTCTACAAGCTGCACCTTTAGTACCCGGTGAAAAACTCTCAGTTTGTGTTGGTGACGAAACAGTTTCTGTATTTCTGCAGGTTTTTTGGGTCTTATAGCTCAGCAACAAAATCAAACACACACATTTAGATTCAGGGTGCCGTATCAAAGTGTAAATTAAACATTATGAATGCAGGTTTTCTTTGTGAAGCGTCTGCTCCGTTTCCATAATAAGACCCCTAACTCATGAACACCATCAGTTGAAGCAGGTTGGTGAATTATGTAACAAACTGATCATCATCTTAAGCCTGTTACTCATTTTAAGTTTGGATGCTAACCACTGATGGGCTGTAACGCGTTAGAGGTAACACGTTACTGTAATCTGATTACTTTTTCAAGTAATGAGTAAATTAAGGGATTACAACTGCAAAACAGTAATTAGATTACAGGCTGTGTTACTGTGTTACTGAACCATGATTTTGTTTTGTGAGACTCAGTGTGTTAACATGCACAGTTTATTCTAAGCTCGTTTTTTTTCATCGAATCGGACTTCTCTCCTTGTCCTCGTTTACATGCAGCTGCGAAAATCGAATAATTGACGTGAACATATCCTCCTCCCCAAAACTAGAGGGCGATATTGGTCATTTCAGCGGCGCTGTTTCTGACTCGTACAACCGTCAACAACAACAGCAGGTCGGTGTCAGACGTCAGAAGTGTCTACAACTGCTGCTAGAAGATGGAGCATCATACAGCGTTGTTTTTGTCGTACATGATGTTCGCGCTACTCTTTCTGCAGATGAGACGAACGCTACTCCTCTTCTCTGGTGTTTTTGTTCCAGGGTTACGGAGGCGTGGCGCACACACACGTGCATTGTCCAATCATACTCCGACTACGCTGGTTACATGGTAGAGAAAATCGAATTCCAATCGCATTATCTCGGTGTCTTAATCGGCGTTCTCAAACTCTGATTATAGTCGGACTGAGGTGTTCACATGCACTTCAGTTGCCCGGTCTTAATCGGAGTAAGGCAATAATTCGGTTTTCTTGAGTGTCATGTAAACATACTGACTGATGCTAACAGGTGCTGATGAGCACCTGCACCTCCTGGAAAGGCCCCCAAACTCCTCAGTCAGGTTTAAAGTCCTTTTGTCTTCTGTGTTAGAGTCCCTTTGTCTTGATTGTGCAGTCTGGTTTTTCTATTTTCATATTCTCTGACTTCTGTGCTGCTCATTTTTTAAAATTTTTCTTCATAATTGCTTTGGGTTTATCTTTTATTTTGTGTCTGTTATGAATTATGCAGCTCTCTCGTCGGCCTCTGCTGTTTTAAAATGTCCAGAAGACTTTAAAGTGATTGGCTGCACAGGAAATGTATCATCAACCAAAGTATGAAAACTTACAAGATCACCAATAATCTCCAAAATCCTCGTGAGATTTTCTTCAGATTATTTCATTTTTTCATGAAAAATGTTGTTATCAAAAGTAAAGAGGATCACCAAGGGCGTCACAAACACCCTCAGGAGGCCGCGAATGTTTGCTCAAAATGTCGCAGCAGTCCAGTCTGTAGTTGTTGAGATATCGCAGTCCAGACTACGGTGGCGGTGGACGAACTGAACCCCGCTGATAAACTCTGTTATTCCCTTCTTTTGAGAAAGCCGCTCTCATCAAAAGGTGAAACCGCAGGCATGCCAGAGATAACCTCGGTGACATGAAAACGTTAACTTGTGCAGACGCTGCGAAAAGTCACGTCAGGGTTATTTGTACAGGCTGTGTCATTAAGTTAAAGCAGCTTACAGTGTTGCTGCAGGACAGACACACGCAGACAGACAGACAGACTTAGGGGCAGACCAGATCTTTTTCTTCTTCTTCTTCTTTGGAGCCAAAAAGCCAAAGCGGCTAATGTTTAAACCACCCAGCTCACCCAGTGAAACCACTACACAGAGGTTAGTGGTGTGGAGATAAAATATGGTATGGTGTTTAGGGGGAGGGGTGTCTTAGAGAGGGGAGAAGATGTAAAAAACATGGAGGACCCCCATGCCACACACACTCACTTACTCACACACATGTATCCCTACCCCCTCCATCTTTCCACTGAGCCCCCACCCCCTAAACAAACTCACACACATGCTGAAAGATGAATGTCCAACAAATGGAGGCGAGGGGTGAGTGAGGACCCCGTATGAGAGCTGTATTGTGCGGTCGGGGCCTCCATCCCCCCCTCAGAGGCCAGTAATCAAGGGGGCCCTGTCGGTGGGGCCAGGGGGACTGGGGTGGTGGAGGAGGAGCGGGGCAGCGGCTGCTGAGGAGGAGGCCGTTTCTGTCTCTCTAGGATGTTATTTATTGGCCGACTTTGAATCTCCTGCTGCCTCCTGCACTCCCTGTCACTCCCATTGATCTTGTCCTGGTCCGCCTCCACTGACGGCCCCACAGACTCCCTCTTCGACTCCTCTTCCTCCTCCTCACGTCCTCCTCTCATGATGTACACCCTGTAAAAAGCCCTCGACGCCCAGAGGGAGCTGAGAAAGTGCTTCAGCATCACTTTAGCCCCTCAGACTTCGGCCGATTTATACTTTCAGGGTTATTAAAGGTGAGTCCGTGTTTACATTCCAGCCGTGGCCTCCAGCTTTGTCATGGGATAAGCTGCTCCGCTGTGCACACTCAGTGAGAAATGTGTGTGTGGGTTCACAAGTCATAACTTTTTATGGCTCGGTTATAGCAGGATGCAATAGTGGTATCTCACATAGAGGTTCAAACACAGGTTGACCTTCAGGTTTAGGGAGTCAAACATCAACCCAACATCCCGGATACAGCAGACACTTGTTGCAAGATCTCTCTCTCTCTCTCTCTCTCTCTCTCTCTCTCTCTCTCTCTCTGTTTCCTATTTCTATTCATGGACAAAGTATATATGACCAAAACATCTAGGTTATAATCTTTTCTTCGAGAGCAGAAATGATCTGTAGCTCTATGTAAATTAAATTAGTTATCATTATAAATATAGACACACACATCTGTTCCTCTTTTACTTGTTCATACATACCCATAAGCACATCTATCTAACCCTTTTTAATCATTATATTGATGCTTTATTCTGCATGAACATATTCAATAATTAATAATTTTCAGTCCACAGCCTATTAACTCATTCAGTGCCAAAGTTATTTATGCAATTTTGACCCAGTGCCACCATTGACCGCAATAGAAAATCTGCATCTTTCAGGACTCACAGAATATCTTGTGCTTGGACTAGAAATAAGTTTAATATCCCAAAAGAAAGGGGTGATTCTCCTCTTTCACAAGAAAAAAAGTGAGTCTCTAACCCACTCCTGTGTTAAGTTATTGCCTGCTCAATGCAGCGTGGTCGTATCATCTTTGCCAAGCTGGGAAAAGAAACCTGAGAAAAACACGTTTTTACGTAGGAGAGACTTTCAAGCAGAACTCTGATCGTCTTTTTCATTTCACTTCAAACTACTTTACCATCAAGGTCCTCCCTCCTTGGACACCACTCCTCATCACTCTCAAGATCCAATTGTGATAGGTCACTTTGTGAAGGCCTGGAGTCGTATTGGCGCTCAAGACCCTGACGCTGCGATGTAAACCACACGGACTGCTCGCATCCTCCTTGCCGGGACTGTCGCTGAATTCTGCCTCAGTCTCGCTCACTACTACCGGCCCCAGCGCCACAACTACACGAAAATTGTTTCTTTAAATGTCTGCTGACAATGTGAAGGTCCGGTACCGTGATTCCCACTGGATCCAGTGACGGTAGCACCGTGCCCACGGGAGCCGATAGAGAATAGATGTGTGTAAAGAAGTACATTATATGTTTCAGTATAAAACACCAAAGACAAACACACTCAGAAACTCTCAGCATGTTCTGGGAACGAGCGACAAATCAGGTTTACAGTACAGGACAGATGGAGAGAATAATCATATCTATATCTCTTTACATACTGAAGTGAATCTAAAACAGTTAGAGAGCTGAGCTGTTAGCTTATCCAGAAACATTCCAACCTCCTGTGTGACAGCCTGCTGTGGGATCTTACTGGTTTCCATGAGAATTACATAGTTCATATTTCTAACAAATACACCTTTTGTATTAGTGTTATCGCTCCACATCCTGCGCAGGAACATGGAAGTCCTGGTGTGTTTCCTCGGTCTGTCTTATCTCTGGTCCATCTGGTCGTCCTCGCTCCATGATAGATGATTTTTCTGGAATGCCGGGCAACGCCTGGAACTGTGATGGGAAGCATGTGTGTTAGATGAGGAGGTTAGCGGGAGATAATGGAGTTCACTGTCACATGCTCATCTGGGGGGGGTTCAGACGTCTCAGGTGCAACATATGGATCATGCAAACCTGCTGTGTGTGCTCCATAAACCAACCGAACCCCCGTCCACACCACAGACAGCACTCCCCTGTGTAAATGTCAAAGTGTAAGATGGGGCTCGCTTTTATAGCAAACCCTGCAGCATTGTACAGTGCACACACACAATCCGACCACAAATACTGAAGAAATACAACACAGAGTCAGAGCCGTGCAGAGGAGCAGAGGTCATTAATCTGGCTGTTGTTATTCTGGTCTAACAGCATCCACAAATCTGCAGCCCAGCCCCCCCAGACAGCTACCGTACCGAGGATTCAAGCATGTGGACAGACTGTCCCGTAACATCCCTGTTATTTCTACCTGAAAGACAACATGCATGTGCAGTAAAGGAGCTCTGAGCGAGGTGTGGTGAAGCTGCATTAGTCACAGCACAGATTTGCATGTTTAGACACACTGCTGCTGCTGCCGCCGGAGGTTTGGGGTGAAAATGCTGATCTGTTGCTTTGTCGGTTTATGCAATCCTCGGATGTTGCAACAGCCGTTGAATTTACTGCCACGCAATTTTCAACAAACAACATCTGACATGCATAGGATGGACGGTTTTGCAACTTTCCTGCGGAATGTGATCAATCGGCATGAAATGTTTCAGTCATGGTCCTTCAAAGATCAATATTTGAGATTTCAGTGATCCTGACTCCTTCACCAAGTCCTAGAGCAGGCATCTCCAAACTATTCCACAAAGGGCCAGTGTGGCTGCAGGTTTTTCTTCCAACCACGCAGCAGCACACCAGAATTGATTCATTTCATCAGCTGATCTCAGTCTTCAGACAGCTGATTGGTCATACTGCCTGCTTTTGATTGGTTGGAAGAAAAACCTGCAGCCACACCAGCCCTTTGTGGAATAGTTTGGCGATGCCTGTCCCAGAGGCTGGTCAAGTCAAGTCACGTTCATTTGTATGGTCTAGGGGTGTCCCCATACAACTTTTTTACTTCCAATACGATACCGATATTGTAGCCTTCAGTATCGGCCAATATCGATATTAATCCAATATTGGCACAAACTTGTGCAAGTGGCAAGTTTTGCACTCAGCTGCAACGTCTTTTTCGGACTTTAACGAAAAATACTGCCACACAGCCAACATACTTTGTTTGTACCTTTTGCTGCATTTCTGTTACCTTGGAAATCGGATGTCGGAGCTGGGAATGATGTTACACCCGAGTTGACTACGTTCCAGTTAACAAGTCGGAAAACCAAGATGGACGCCTACTGTTAGCAGTTGTTAGCTGTCATTTACAATTGTCAGCTGTCATTGCCTGTTGCAGTTGTTGTTAGCGGTTGTTCGTTGTTGTTAGAAGTGCCAAAAAATAAAACATTACTAGAGCTTTTATTGTTAATCTTTATTGTTGATACACTACACTGTCATCCTGGATTGTGACGTTGTCATCAAGTCGGGGTTGGCGAGGATTGTCTGACTTTCAGATCCAGATTAATTTCCGATTCTGAGCTCGGAACTTCGGAGTACAACTGTAACGCAGCGTTAGTACACTCTGTTGTTGTGATCACATGGGCTCTACATGCGCTGCTAGCTAGAGGTGCCGGAGTGGAGTCTGGAATGGACTGCCTGTATGAGAGTACTGATATCAAAGATAATAGATGCAGGCCAATATAATCTGATATTTGCTTTTTGGCTGATTTAGGAACAATATCCGATATCAATATCGTATCGGGACAGCCCTAGTATGGTTGACCAAAGGACTTAACAGATGAAGCACCAAGATGGCACAGAGGAACATAATACCACCGAATAAAAACACCTCAGCTGCTGTCAGACGGGAGTTTCTGAGCATGAGGGATGACCAGGTCAACTTGTTATTATTCTGATATTGTTAGAGTACATCTCAAAAACACATAAAAAAAGAAACAGGGAAGATTTGGAGTTCGGGTTTAGAGGCCCGCCTGTGCGCCGCCTCTTTGCCTCTTGGTAGATCAACAAAAGTTGGGTTAAGTCAGCGTTTCTGACACACCGCAGAAGATCATCTTCAGACATAAACGGCTGACATCACTGAGACTGCACCCATGTGTTATTCAGTAGAAGTGCTGTTACTGAATACAGCTTCAGAGTCTTGTTAATATCTGCGCTGCATTATGACCATCATATCCTCCCTGTGGTCTGGGGTCTAAAATCATGCAGCTCTTGTAAATCCTTGTGCTGCGCCATATTTGAATCGATACACTTCCACTTCACTGCAGAGGTCCATGGGTTTGTCTATGTTTCTATGCATGGTATTATAGCCGATCCATAATGCACTCCATCATCCATGGCTGCCGTGTGGCGCATCCACAGGCAGCATTACTATGTGCAGGAGCCGCTGCAGCGCCCGCAACTTCCAGCCTGCGAGCACGTCGATAACGAGCAGCAGCCTCTCTGACAGAATCGTTTACTGCCCTCAGGGCATGGAGACGAAAGTGGAGTGTGCATGCCTGCCTCTAACCTACTTAAGCCTCACGCTGCACAAATGGAAGTGTTGATATGCAACATGAGATGTCCTGGTGGATTCCTGGCTGCAGGAAGACTGACCAGAATAAATGTGTTCGATTAAAGCCAGAGGAAGTTCTGGCTGTGTTACTGTGTGCAGTGTGTGTTTGATTTATTCAGTGCTTGTGTCAGCATGTGTGATTAGAGGCATAATAACTCAGTATATTAAAATATATCTTCCCTGGATGTTTAGTCTGGAAATGTGGTCAGATTAATGATCCAAATCAAGTGTTTTCTCAGTTTATACAGCAGTGTGACGTTGACAAGAGCAGGTATGAGAAAGAAAAACACACACAGGTTTGTGTTTGTGTGTGTGTGTGTGTGTGAGGGGAAAGACTCCTTCCCTGGTTTGGGTGTGTGCTGGTGCTGTCAGCTGAGGAGCTATAGCATAGTTTCACTGACTCGAGTCGGCTCCTTAATTCTATTTGCCTCTCAGGGGAACCTCCCCCAAAACCTCTCACACACATTTTTTTTTAGAGAGCTTTGTTGGGCGGAGAGGGGCAGGGAGGGAGGGAGGGAGGGAGGGAGGGTGGGGGGTCGGTACTTACATCTCCCACTGAGTCTGGACAAGACACATAAATCACACACACAGACACACACGCACAACTACTGCTATGTCATGGGGAGATGGGGTCTGGTATCTGGGCCAGGGGGCCTCTGAGCTGGACTTTTAATGTTGGGAGAGGTGGAAAGGAGAGAGGAAGGAAGGAAGGAGGAAGAAGAAGAGTAGGGGGAGGGGTGATGTATTTGTGTGCACACCTATAGGCTCATATATATACTGAACATTCACTAATATAGATATAACCAATTATCTTCACGTGTGTTTTAAACCCATCCTACCACGTTTATCTAAATTTTCTAATACTTCACAGATTTGATTCAGTGATTATCGTGTGAGCATGGTCAATCAATACTCATTTGACAAACTGAATAATACTTTGAATGTAAACAGTAAAGTCATGAAACTTGATTGATTGAAAATTTTTAATCCTTTTGAATCTTAACTAGATATTTTGCATCTTAGAGGAGTGAAATAAAAGAGTTTAAAAAAGACAACTGTTTCCATGTTTAAGTGTATAATGTTGTTATCATGATCAGCAGACAGTCACTCCTGAGATAGGACAGTATTTTTTTATTTACGTTTAGGATCACTGCCTCTTCTCTCCAAACACTCTCAGCTTACAAACCATTGCTAACTCTACCCACCTGCTGGTCGGTGTCATACATGTAACACACGGCTGTATTAGAGCGCGTTCATACCAGCAGGGTGAAAATAAAAACACTGTACAGTTGTAAAATTTTAACGTGCAGGATCATGTAGATGTGTCCAGATCAAAACCAGAGATATGTCGGCAAAATAAACTTTGTTTTTTTTTTGTGGTACATTTTATTCCCTGGAGGTAATGTCCTCTGACAGAAACTAACTAGGGGTGTTGAGTTTCAGTGAAAGATCATCCATCTCAGTTACATTGTAAATAGTCACTGAGAAAGAGAGAGGCCGCTCTTCGGCTCGATGCTGCGGCAGTCTAGACGCAGATTTCTGTCTGATTGGATTGTTATTGTCCAATTAAATGTCTCTGAACTGAATCAAAAATTTGGAGGAATAACAACATCAAAATACATATTTGTAAAAAGTCAAGTGTGTGCCGTCAAAGGAAAGTTTTGACTTTTGAAGGAGGATTTAGGATTAGTTTGTGTGTATTTATTTAATATTATTTAAGCCAACAATTCGCACATATATGACAGCTCTTGTGAAGGAGGGAATATTAAATTCCTGCTTACAAATGAGGAAGGTGATGCATCTAAAAGTTATATTTTGATTAGAGGTGGGTGCAATTTATCCACGTGTCGATGCTTCACGTGATGATTTGGTATTGATTAATTAACGTTGATGCTTGAAATAAATAGTCTCTCGCCACCGTGGTTGACTGCAACCATGTGGAAGTACTTTGGATTTTATGAGAGAGCAAACAAGACGACTGACAAGACCAACGCTATTTGCAAGTGGAGCTTTCCCTGGTTAAAGTTAAGTACTTCAAAGTGCAAATGTTTACATAATAGTCATACAGTCAAAAAAATATTTTGTCTTTTTGAAAAATAAAAGTCAGGTATTACAATTATTTACTTATTGAGTGTAGTTTTAGAGGAACTGATAAATTGACGGGCTATTTATTCACAAATGTAGTCACAGATGAAGACAAAATTAATATTGTATGAAAAAAGCTTCAAAAATGACAATAATCCATGAGTCGAAGCTCCCATAATCGAATCGAAGCGTGAGGTACCCTTGTTGGAACACCCCTAATTTTAATACAATTTAATTCAAAATAAGTCAGTCTTTATTAACCTTAACTAAGACTTTAATTCAATTTTATTCTTACACTTTTTTGCATGGCATAACTTAAATTTCAACATCATCAGCACAACCAACACCAGATTGGTCCACTAACAAAAGCAGAGCTAGTCCCACCAGGTACCGCGTGAAAAAGGTAATATAAGTGTTTCAAAGCCCTCTTTACAACTAAATAACTTTTCATTCCCAAGAGCATAAGGATCATTTTTTTGTGAGGTGTGTGTGTGTGTATACGTTTGTGTGTCTCGTCTTTGTCACTCCTCTCTAGAAGCTGCCAGACTCAGCCGCAGACACAGACACCAGCTGGGGACCAGACCTGGACTCAGAGGAGAGCAGGCAGGAAGTTACAGGAGGAGGACCGGCCAAACAGAGCCAGCAGCCAACAGACCGGCTCCTCCCAGACCACTGTGGGGCAGAGGGGTAAGGAGAGGGAGGAGGATCTGATGGAGGAAATCACATTTTTCTGTTTTGTCTGCAGCAGACGACCTTGTACCTGTACGTGCAGAAAAATAACAAGCTCTGTGCCGTCAGAAACATTCATGAGATGGACTTTAATCCAGGAAACACTTGTACTCTGCCCACATGGAGCTCCCTAAAAAAAGACCAGGTTGTTTATTCGGATTTATTTCGAGTTTTTGATGAGTCATTTCTTCTGATTGAGCTTTTTCTTGTGCGGTTGAAACATGCTCTTTATAAAGACAGGCCGTCTGTGTCTCTGACCTGGTTTCTGTTGCTGCAGTAATGCTCTGTTTCCAGCAGCATGATCTCATGTCCTCCTTTACATTACTAATCCTGCCTGTGGGAGGAAACACATTATGTTTGTTTTACGGCTGAAAAATCACAATACAAACATATAAAACATCTAAAGCATGAGGATAAAACCGAAATTGACATCCTCTAGTTATGTCAAGGAAAGCAGAGTTTCTCCTGTTATTGTTGACAGAGCAGTCCTTGTCATCTGACCTCTGTGCACATACAGGTGAAACCTCCAACAGTGCGAAGCCAGTTGGAGGTTGGACCTTGAATCTCAGATGATAAAAGGAATTAAGCGATCTCACCTGTGAAAGTTTCTCTTCGTTGTGCCCTTTTCCCAAATTTCATCAACATACTTTTTGTGTTAAACATAAAAACTGTAAGCAGAGGGAAACTTTGGACTGAGCGTGCTCCAAAGAAGGTGGTTTACATTATTCAAACAGCCGGACTGATCATAAACTTTGCTATTTATGATTCAAAACTGGACTATTAAAGTTAGTGAGTGCACGAAAAACAGATTATATGCTGGTGAGATCATGGACATTAAACGACATCTTAGTTTGGACAGTCAACGAGCTACGTCAGAGAAATACCCAAATTAATTCATTTCTACAAATCAATATATCGACCTCATTTAGTCTGTTGATGCTTTAAAGTAGAAAACAAGAAAAAGAACAACTTTTGCAGCTAAGATCAGCTGATTTTTTAACAACCAAGCGAAGGATCCACCTTCCCACCACACATGAACAAACGGAGGTCCAACTGCGCATGCGTTTTCTGAGCTCTGCTGTGTTGCGCTAATCTGTGTCACTACCCGATCCATCCCGGAAACCTGATTTGAACTGTGCGTGTGCGAAACCTACATCACTTCCTCTCCTCGTATTTCAATGAATTTTACGGCAGAAAGTCGTTACTATTCCTACCTACCTGATCCATACTACTTAAGTGCAAATCTATGTCACCTTAAAAACGTTACTTAAACTACAGATCGATTTCAGAAACCAGCTGGTGATGTGACGGGTTAGCTAGCAGGAGGCTCCGGGGCTAATGCCGAGGCGTTCGCCAGAGCTCCTCCCCTTTTCTATTAGAGTATGAAAAACAACAGGCGAGCGAAGAAGAGATGCTACAGGAACCAATCAAATGGGTTGGGGGCGTGGATTTCCGTATTTCAGCCTCGGGGAAAAAATGTAGCTTCCAGGACGGCTCGGGGAGCGACATTGCGCTAATCCTAATTCAGCATCTTGTGAAACGGCCTTTGACGTGATTTCATTCTACTCATGATATCTCTATTCAGCCCCTCACATCCCACTCATTATGTAGAGACGAGTGATAAAGGATGACTTTGTGATTTAAGACAAAAACTTTACATTGAACTCTTGGATTTGATCTACTTTTAGTTATTTCCTAATATTTGTGTATTTTACGATCTTCCCTCATGAGCCCAGATATCGATTATGAATCTGTCTTCCTCTACACGATTAGGTAACAGTGTGTCACGTTCACATGTTGAAAAGAAACGAATATTTGAATGTAGAAAACGAGATTGGAATATTTGTGGTTCGAGTTTTTGCTCGACTGAAGCAATGCTGCTGCTGCTGATCGTCATTTCAACACTGTCACTGAAGTGTACAACAAGAGTAGGGAGGAGAATGGGCAACACTGAGGAGACACACACACACACACACCCACACACACACATCCCTCTGAGGCACACACAGATCCATAAATCCTGTCACTGCTCTCAGACGCTGACAGGTCTGGCCTTTGCCTTGCTTCCTCCTCTCTGACTCATCCAGCGTACACAAAAACTGCGTCTGAGCACCAGCCACGCCGGTTGTCTTTTCTTCTAACATCAGCAGGGAAAAAAAAGCGAACAAGAAAGTGTAAATATTTGATTGAATATGCACATGAGGGGACCAGGAGAGTCCTCTGGGTGGATCACGAACGGGTGTTTGTGGTGCATGTGAGTGAGCAGCTTTATCAGGCAGATACGAGCAGACAGAGAGGCGGAGGAGGAGGAGTGTGCGGACGCGCTGAAACATTAATTCAAAGATATGCGGAGACTATTGAATAAATAAATCAAAGCTCACTAGCAGGAAGCAAAAGTACTCAGACTTAACAATGGAACAAATTTCATGTGCCTTCAGACCGGGACTGGAAAATACATTAGCACTTTGTCAAACAGCTCCCTGGAAGACATCCGGATCGTAATCTGTCTGTCACATGCTCGGGTTTTGGTGTGCATGTGTGTGTTTGATATTCAGGAGACGACTTGGACGCTCGAGAACATGTGTGACGTGTGAACCGGCTCGCTCAGCTGACGCCACCTCAAAAGAGCATCATTAATTAACATACCATTATCAGAGCTGAATGCTGGCGGGGGGAGATTAATGCTGCGAGGAGCTGCTCGTGGATTAAAGGTCACATCCTGTGTGTTAATCAGCCAGGACCCCTGACCCCTGGAAGGAAACATAGTAGAATGGGCACATTAGTACCACCTGGCCGGGCACCAATCGCTGCCAGGATCAAAATGAGGACTGTCCCTGTGAGCTGCTCAGACAGACAGTGAAAGGACGGGAGAGAGAGCGAGGGGTAGAAGAGCGAGTCCTTTTTTATGGGAAAAAGATGGAAATGAAAGACATTAACACGTTAATTAAGATACGGCACCAGCAGCTTTAGAGCGAAGGAAAAATCAGGAGTTAAAGTGAAGCTGAAAGTGCGTTAACTGCTCGGTATTGGATCACTCAAAAAAGTCTCAGGCTATCGTTTGGTTATGATATACCATCTGAGAGTGATGATTACTGTTGTAAGGCTTCTGGTGTGACCAGTCTTCAGGGTACAGACCGTTAAAACCTCCTTTTCCGTACGCTGTAATCACTTGTTAACCACAGAGCAATCTGAGTATCGAAAATGGAGCTGAGAACAAATGTCTTTGGGTGGATTGTAAGTCATTCTTTCACGCTGATAACTCCTTTAAGTCTTTAAACAAAACTCAGACATGGTGACATTACTGGTGACAGGTTCCAGGACTGCGTCACAATCACTTCTGTCCGTCCTTTAGCCAATTTTGGTTTAAAGAAGATACTGCAGGGATTAGAAGAAAGGAAGGGCCAAAACTCGATCACAGAGTCAATCAGTTTTTCTATCATCTTTCAAAACAAAACGATGTAGTACATATGCCAAGCCAGTATGAGGCGCTGTAACGCTGCACAGGAAATGTACAAAAGACAGAAGAAGAGTACAGAGCATGTGTATAAAGTTTGTTTTGGCGCCATAAAAGAGTTACTCTGTGTGTCACATGATCATTTCCAGAGATGCAGATAGACATCCACATGGAGATGAAATGGTCGTCGTTTACAGATTTATTCACTCGCTGACCCGTTTTCAAAAAGTACAGTTTACAGTCACCTGAAACGCTGTTTCCGTGTGGATGAAATGCCAATACAACATAAAACTTTTATGTTTACTCCTGAATTTGTTTCCGTGGTGACGGGTTGATACCACCTTCAGACAGACTTTACAGCGGGGAGTGGTTTACTCTTCATCTGAAACTGTGAAGTCGTACCAATTCAACATGACTGACTTGCTCTTGTCCTATTTAACCATGAAATTATCGCCTTCTTTTGCAAACGCCATGTTTGTTTACACCGGTGTGTGTGGGAACTCGGGAGCGCTCCTGCAGGAAGGGGGAGGAGCCTATGGTGGCCTGGAGGCACGAGACATGAAAGAGAGGAAAATCGAGTTTGACGATTTAAATTTTTTTAGCATCAACATAATCAAATAATCCGATTATGATTTAAAATCGATTAATCGTGCAGCTCTACTTTAACTTATTCAGTATTCAATGTTTTTATTTTACTCATTAATAAACTCACCATCTTGCACCACCATGTTTCTACAGCAGCAGAGAAGGGACAAACTTGTCACAAACGCATTTTTGTATTAAATGATCGAAGACCAAGAAGAGAGTAGTTTGTGGTGAAAGCTTGAAATATAAAAGCTTATCGTCTAACGGGTTAGGGGGGTGAGCAAGGGAGCCCTCCAGTATCTGTGAATCAGCTCTAAATGTTCATTAGATCACATAGTTGTCTTTTGGTTTTAAATTAAATCTAGATGACACCAAACTAGATGTTTCAAAAGGAGGGTTCATCGTGTCTAACAGAGTCAGATGGTGGTTTACAACGACGGCTCAGGTCACCGAGTGCAGACCTGCTCTGAGGGCTGCAATCAGAGCTGCTGATGTCATGTTACACACATTACAGAGGCAGTACAAGCAGACAATATCATTACCATTGACTTCCCTCTAATGAAACACTGAATGTGCGTCTTACACAATCTCTCACAAACACATAGACCCTCTTACAGGTCTCTTACAAACACATTCATTCTCACAGTAAAAGCCTCGAGGACTCTCCAAGGTGGACGGATTAATTTCTGGGTGTTGGAGAGAAAACCGCTCGCAGGCTGGATCAGCGCTTCTATATCATATTTCTGCAGCCCACACACCTCCCACTCTCCCACATCTGACAAGAATCTCTCAGATCGGATGTGACTCACAGACTTTGGCAGTCAAGGGCTAAATTCCTCTTCTGTTACTCTCTTACGACGGCCACTCCGCTCTTTCCCCCGCCTTTACATTTTTTTTCACCCACAGTGTAGTCCGGCCTCTCGTGTGTGTGTGTGTGTGTGTGTGACATATTTAAGAACAGGCTGTTTTACAGGAACCCACATACTGTTAAAATGAGGTTTTGATTACAGTCACATGAGCGCCATCTGACAGCTGTGATGGTTTATTCCACATCAATCTGCGGTCGACTCTGTTAAAACACTTCTTCTTGGGCATGAAAACGCCGTTTCTGCAAACACACCTCGAGTGTTGTTTCCGCTGCGTTAGAGGACAGAGGGGCAGGTCAGGTGGAAAAAAGGGAACATACACTGTGAATGCTCAGGGAGTGTTGTAGATGCTTACAGAGCGGCCTCTATTCTCAGAGGACCCTGTATTCCTGCATCAACGCTTTCCAGGATGCAGGCGTGTGGTTGGCTGCTCGTTTGATGGACTATTTTCCCTCCTTCCCCGAGCTCGGCTGTGTACATTTTGACCTTGGTGTCAGCAGAGCCAGACAGAAGCTGCTGAATAGGATATCTCCCTCTTCCTCAAGGACGCTCGGAGCAAAACGCTCTCTTTGTGATTTTTCACCGATACAGGAGAGGGATATGCCAGAGAAATGAATTTAATATGATAAAATAGTAAAGTTTGATGAATTCTATGTAATATTAATGGTGAAATATATTCTCTCGTCTAATATTTACACTGCTATGAATGCATATGAAGAAATGGTAGAAGCACAGGGCGCAGAAATGTCTCCACTGAACTCAGCCCGCTGCTAAGCATTCAAATCAACACTGAAAAGAGAAACTATCACAAAGTGAGTGAAGCAAAAAGGTAATAAGCAAAAGAAATGTTTAAAAAGCTGCCTTCTAGTTTTTCTGTTGGGTTTCTAAACACTCAAAGACACCAGCTCCTAGATTTTTGAGTCATTCTGCAGTAAATTCAAAGCTAAAGGTGCAGAAAACCTTTAAACCCTTTCACCGATTTCAGTGCAGTCAGTCCGGTCCAGGAGTTGAAGTCTAAAGGGAACTCTGAATGAGATGGTCTAAATATATATCGAGCGACATATTTTAGTTTTTGGCAGCTGAACTTATCCTCTTTATAGACTCAAACCCAGCACCCCTGTAAGAGACAAGTTTATCCAAGTAACATGTTGTTTTGGTTAGTTGTAAACCTAACCTTTAATAAAGAGATTATTTTCAGGGACGTATCTCATCCTTAATTAAGTGTGTCAATTGTAGTTGAAGATATAACGGTCTTAAAATGTGTGTCAAGTAAAAACAGGTCTCAGATCACCTGATCTCCCTCCAGCAACTGAAGGAAAACAACAAACAGTTTGCAACGGCATAAATGACATATTGACAGAGTAACCTAAAAACTAGTTCATGTTGCTTTTCATTTGCCAGTGCAAGAATATGATATGTGTGTGAGAAACTGGTGGAGACCAAAACCAGAGAAAAGAGGAGAGTACATTTTTGCCTGACATTGCTGGTAACATTGTGTCATATTATTTAGTGTGAACTGTCCACTAGGGCTGGGCGATAAACCAGAAATTTACTGATACCAAAATTTACGACAGTAACCGACATCATTTTTCTTATATCGGTATATTCAATGTCAAAAAGTAAATAAATAAAAGTTGTTTTTGGATGTGTGTAGGTAGGCTATGGTCTCATGTCCCTTTAAGACGCTGTCCTATGTCAGAGACGTGACTCCACCCCATCCAGTCTGTAACAAAGAGGGAAAGACAGGTGAGGAGATGGAGGACGGAGAGAAAGTTGTAGCAGCTGAAGTAGATGAAGGTGAGCATCAAGGTAGTTATCGTCCATTTAACGTCCATTTAATGATCAATATATTGTGATATTGATTTGAGGCCCTTCGCCCAGCCCTACTATCCACTGTCTAGTTTACTGTACGAGCTCAGAATAAAAGCAGACTGTAATGTTGTGCATGCTGCCTCAAAGAAGCACAAGAAAAGTCTTTGTATCACATTTTTGGGCGTCTTTGTCTTTCTTTGCAGAGTCTGCATTAAAAATAAATAAATTAAGAACAAGCCTGCAGGGAGCATCAACACCATACATGCACCTACAGCTGGGAGTGAAACGACTAAATCTGTGCCGCCTCAGAACAGCTTATAAATAGCTCAGTCCTCCATTGTCCTGTCAGGGTCTGAGTCTTGGGCTGCTGCAATTCACTGGAGAGCTCCGGTTTTTACGCCTGGAGACTCTTCCTGCTTTCATCGTCAGACGTTGCCTAATCAGGTTGTCTGTTTGTTCAAAGTCACGGCTGAGTAGTGAGCGGGGAACTAAACTCTGAATAACCCCGCCGAGGCTCACAGTGTTGTCTCAAAACTCTGAGAAGATAGAAGTGAGTGACGTAGCCGGGGTGTAAAGGCTTAGCTTTGAGGAGAATCAGTCAACTTCATTTCACTCTCTATGAAGCTGGAATTACTGAGCTTCCTCAGACCAAACAGAGGTATTTCTCCAAGGGCAAATGTGGATACAAGTCGAGTAGAGAGAAAAAAAGAGCGATTTTCAGATGGGAAGTGAGTGACAAGGGTTTTATTTGGTGTCTTTCTGTGGCGTGTTGAAGTGCGGAGCTTCCTCCTGCCTGCTGAAAAGCCCTCCCCTCCAGGCGTCTTACTCAGCCTTGACACAGACTCTGCCACTACCTTGTGATCTCACAGCAAAAAGCACATGAAAGATCACTCAGAGAGGAAGAAAGAGAGCGAGGGAGGGAGAGAGAGAGAGTGTGACAGAGATTACTTCAATCACGCTATCTGTTATTGCACTCTATTCTTATCGCTGTACTGTTATCAACTCCCTGTGGACCATAAGCTCTGTTGACATTTCACCTCATTTCTAGTGTGAAATACTTCCAAGGCCTTATTATCTCCATCAAACGCCTTGTTTTAATCCTCTTCTCTCTGTGTTCCAGAAAAGAAAATACTTCCTGCACCTTCTTCATATTTTCAGTCCGCCCCTCGGGATCATTTATATTCACAGCTCTGTTTGAAGGAAGAGTGAGTACACCTTTACCTCTCCTACACTTTATCGACGGCTTTTCTAAGAATTAGGGGAGCCTTATCAACAATTTACTCGTCTGTGTTGATATTCTCCTTTATGATCGCTACCTCGGAGAGAGTGCGTGCATGATCTTTACTCCATCCGCCCACAGAATTAGAATTAAGTCATCGTGTCTGTGTCAGAAGCGGCGCATGCATCGATTCCTGCGGCCTGCAGCAGGATGCATGTGAGCGCGAGCTGCTGCAATGTGCCGAGCATGTTCGCCTCGGTACTGTATGTCGTGCTACCCCCTGCACCGCTCCCCTAAAGCAAACCCATCCCCCATCTGAGACATTTCTGCTTTCTATATGTGTGACTACATTACACCCGCTTCCTCTCCCCCACTGAGTGAGCCTTTCTGAGCCGGTCCCTGGGGTGGGAGTCAGTGTGGAAAGCAGGCCTTTTTCCCTGTCCATGGGATGTTATTGATGAGGTGAGGTAATGGATCTCCCCGCTGTGCTCACAGGGACACTGAGGATAAATCAGACAGTGGGTAAGACCCAACCAGCCATTCCACCTCTCTCCAGACTCAACTGCCATTTCATTAGCTTTATTTATGGGGGTGCTGCACTCTTCTGAACCCCTCCCCTTTCCGTCCTCCCACTGAAAATGCTGCTATTCTTCTTCTTCCTCCCTTATATAGACTGCTATGGCAACCCATCTACACCCCAGTCCTTCTTCTTTCCTGGCCTTTTCCTGGAAAACCTACTATTCTTCCCCGAGACACATGTTCCTGGGAACCACTCTCTGCTAAATCCAGTTAATGTGGGAGTGAAGATCCAGCCTCTTATCACTCAGTGGACAAAGGCGTGGAGAGACAGTGTGCTGTGGTTGAAGGACACGGCACTGGCCGGGCTTTTAACATTACATGCAGCAGTGCAAGTCTGTCCAGCTCAGCACTTCCTGCAGAGACGTTTCTGAGCTGGCTGAGCCGTAGCTATTCACCTCTGGGCTTATGGCTCAGCCACTTAGTGAGAAAAACCGCAGCCAAAACGGGCTTTGTCCTTCAGGGGGGAGGAAGAAATTCCTGATGTGTCCTCACAGGAAAGTACTATCTTAACCACAGGATCAAATGTCAATCCTCTGTCAGAGAAGACGTCCATTAATTGGGAAACGGAGGGTGAAGAAGCCGACATGTCGTTTCCACATCCATGCCAGCAGAATATCACTTTGTTCTCGGTCCCGCTTTCATCTCTGAATGCTCCTCAGCTGCAGGGATTTATTCCACATTTTGAAATAACACACTGGAGAAAGTCCACGACGCCATGACCCCGTTTAATCAGCGGAGGCATCAGTGTTATCACTCTCTGTGATGCTGTGGCAAACGATCAGAGAGCAAATATCCAGGCTGAGTAGCTGTTTAATATTTCTGAAAAGCCTCAGCAGTGCCAAAATTCACTCCATATGTGAATGCTGATATACATACATAATATATGCTGTATCATGTCCCTGTATCTAATTTATTTAAAGCACAGACCTGGATTAGACATGAAAGGCAGTGAATCACACTCTGCTCGCATGCTTTTTCCATTAGAGAGAGACAAGAATGGAGCTTTTTGTCCGTTTCATGGCGAACATTGATGTCATGACAATCATGCTTGAACATGTCCATACAAGGTCCACTCTCGTTTTCTCCGCATGAATCCATGCAAGCTAACAGATGGTTGACTGAGCTAAGCTCTAGCGATGCAGCGCCACTGCCAGTTTCATTACAGGGGTGCACTTGGACAGGAGACAAGTGCAAATATGTCTGTCACGCCCCCCCGGCAGCCAGCAGCGATACTGTAGAAATTAGTGCATGAAAACAGAGAGCGTGTATCCTCATAGCTGTCCTCTGAGTGAGGATTCAGGTTTGTTACTGAAGCGAGAAATGTGTGTGATGTTTCCAAATGTGCAAGTCATGTCACTGTGTGTTTGACTGCGTGTGTTTCAGGAGTTATTTAAAGGTTGAATCCAAATATTTCAAAACATTTAACAGGATTTCTGTCCTGCTAAGATTTAGATTCGATTCAAACGAATATTGTGTGAAATCAGAGATAATAAATATAATATTTAGTTTTTGGTAGTTTTAGATTCACACAAATTGTTACGCTTGATCATCATCACGTAATGTATAACCAAAATAAATTTTATTCATTCATTCAAAGTATAAATGATAGAAATCAATTAATCAATGAAGATTATTTTCACAGTAAAATCATAAAATGACCCGACACACGAAAAACACATTAAAAAATCTCCTGGAGTCAAATAATCTATAAATAAAGAAAACAATATTTAAGTCCCAATTTCACTGTTTAAAAAAAGTTAAAATGAGAAAACATACTTATAGAACAGCTAGAAGTAAAAAGCAACTGAACATGGCTTTATTGTAGGGCTGGGCGATATGGCCTCAAATCAATATCACGATATATTGATCAGTTCACCTCGATAACGATAAATGGACGATAACTACTCCACAAGCTGCTCACCCCCTCCCACAATAACTTTTACTTCAGCCGCTACAACTTTTGAACCGTCCTCCATCTCCTCACCTGTCTTTCCCTCTATTGTCGTAAATTTCAGTATCGGTAAATTTTCGTTGTGTCGCCCGACACTAGATGATGCATCTAAAAGTCATATTCTAATGCAATGTAATGTTCCCTATCCGTTGTTTTGATACCATGAGCAGCTTCAAAATAAGTCAGTCATTATTAACCACAACTATGACTTTAATTCAACTTTATTCTCCTACTTTTTTGCACAATATAACAACTTAAATTTCTACAGTCTTGTGCACAAACAACGCCAGATTGGTTCTCAGCCTGTGACTAACATTAGCAGAGCTAGTACCACCAGGAACCATGTGAATAAGGTAATTGAAGTGTTTCAAAGCACTGAACATACCGATATGGGCAAATTGAAGCCGGTTGTTTTTCGGTATTGGTAAATTTTCGGTTTATTGCCCAGCCCTACATCATTGACACAACAATCCAAAATGAACCCAGTCCCAGGAGGGGTCATGATTTATTTGAAAAGATTTAATGTTTGGGAAAAATGATGTTTTCTTTTATGATTTTCATACTTCAGTGCAGCCCGTCATCGAGTGACATTTACCCGTGGTTTTACTGGCTGTTTCGACCTCTCTTTTCTATCTCCCTTTACATTTGACATGATCCTGGTTGTAGAGGTTTGAATTAATGCTCGAGAACTTGCAGTGGCTTACTCAGATAGCAGTTAGTTACTTCCGCAGGCAGTGTCTGTAGCTAGCCCAGCTACTCAGTTCAACAAAAATCCGCTCTGGAAACACTTTTCATGTTGAAATTTTTTTTTAAAAATCTTCAGTTTTATTTCTCATATCCAAAGGTATTATTCCACACATTTACAATTTACATGTGGCAGGCTAACACACTTGTTGTAACTAATCTTGTAAGAGCAGGTAAGAAAACCATGAACTGTTCTTCTGCCTCTACACTGGTGTCTGTGCCGTGCTACAGAGACATAATACTTTTTATCAGATTCTTGTTCACTGTTTCAAGAAACTTTCGATCAGCTTCCTGAGTCGGTACAGCCTCTGCACGGTTGTTTAAAAAAAACACAATCTGTATTATTCATGAATTTGAGGTGGATGTTAATATAAGCACCTAAATATTTAAAGGAACTCACCTTTTCTACAGGTTGTCCCATGATTTGTAGAGGCTGTTCAGACTTTAAATAAATGATGTAATCAAAAACAGGAAACATAATCCGTCTCCGTCCCAGCGTTGGCTCAGGTTGGAACGGCTCGTATGTTGTCTCTACAGTAAAACGGAGTCTGCATATGATCTTGATAAACTGAGGGAAGGGAAAAATGAGAGAAAAGCGTGTGCTGGCGGTTGGCCAGGTGTGGACAGACTCAGGAAGTTAAGCCGGAATTCCAACAATGCAGGCAGTCGTTGGAGTCTTCACTCAGATGCTGCCATTTTCACTCTCAGTGCCGTCTTTGTAGCTGCGAGGACGAGGCGGTTAGGTGGAATAAATTTCAGCTCTAAATTTGCATCTTAAACCCAGACTGATTTGTGATGATAGGGAGAAGATAGTGTCCCGATTAAGAGGATTAAAAATCAAAACAGCTTGCTTTCTCTCATTCTGAGCCTGATTTCTTCTGAAAAGGATCATTTTCTCGCCTGTTTGAACACAGCCGTGGCAATAATAAATGCCTGCCACTGCAGAATGAATAATGTCTCTGCTAAAAATGTACATCATAGCCAAAGGAGGAACCTGGCATGTAATTACACCAGTGTTATAAATAGCAACTTGTGCAATATCGTATCAATCAGCTTCACAGAAAAATGTCATTATAAATGAAGCACATGGTTTCAATTGGAGATATTTTCTGTCTATGATTAAATTGGGTCTGAATTCAATTAGACTGAGTTTAACTGAAAATGCCCAGAGGAGAACCCTGCAGGACATGGCAAAGTGAGGATGGCAGGGTGTAATAATGTGTTTTTAATCAGGCACAGTTTTGGAAAAAGTCTCCAGAAAAGAAAAAAAAAGCGTTATTTGAATTTGTAATCAAAGCCGATCAGTCACAAAGGAGAGCTCCATTAATCTGGTTGACTCCCGATGGCAGGAGAGCTGTTTTGACGAGGACTCTCCCTCCAGCCTCTCCTCTGTTCTCAAGGATTTCGTGTTGTTCATCTTTTATTTCAGAGCCGTAATGACAGTCTGCAGTGCATCTATCAGCCAACAGCCTTTAAAAAATCTCTGAAGTCTGCTTCACTGATGCACTCGGTCTCTGAGGAGCCTTTCATGTGGGCTCTGTGTCTATTGAAACAATCCTCTCCAGCTCTTTTTAATAACTTATACAGGAGGTAGCTCAGGTGTAACTGCCTGGAGTAGGATCTTAAAGAGTGCTCCTTGTCCAGCTATTAACTTTTCATTTTCTGCTCGTGTTCATGTGGCCATTTGGGCTTTGTCTGCTGCTCCCTTAAACTCTACAGGGGATCTGGCTGCAGATGAAACACAGCTGTTGACATCAAAACTGGCAAGTGAGAAACATTTGTGCGCTATCAGTGAGCTGACAAATTGGGCATTGCAGAGATAGGGGATAGATTATTTCGACGTGCGCCCCGGTCTAGAAAGCCCAGCTGAAATAAACAGCTCTTTTTCCTCTTTCCTTTCCCTCTGTGACGGCTGGATGAAGAGATGGTGGTTATACTGATGGTTAGAGGGGGTCTCCCAAACCACAGAGCAGAAAGAAAAACACGGGGAAGAAAAACAATCCCGTCTGACATCATAGGGAAGGCTGCCGCTGAAATTTAGGTCAGGATATAGCCTGCCTGAAGTGTGCCAGATAGCTGGATGGCAAAGCCAGGAAGCCGTTGTCTCGTCCAAGTCGAGTGACATAATAGAAAATCCTAATTGTACCACATAAAATATAATCAAACTAATAACACGAGTCTGTCCAAACCTGGATTATAAAGAAGCCAGTTTCTGTCTTTAATGATCCCTGCTGACGGACTTTAATGTCTGAGAGAGCTGGAGCGCGGGTGGCTGTGAGGCAGACAGAGCGGTTTCAGACCATTAAGAGGCCAATGGCTTCAGCAGAGTCATCAACTATGTACACAGCATGGTGTGTTGTGATCTCCCAAATACTATCCTTCAATGTTAAGTCACTGTATTCACAGCTTGTACTTCTCCACGGGCATCAAGAAGCACAGATGTAGACTTCCTGCAGGGTCAACGCTCGGGCTGACCTCCCTTTTGAAACCTCAGACCAGAGCAGGATGGGAGGGGGAGAGAAAACAGAGGGGTTTGTCTTTATAGCTGTAGTGTGAGAGGGACAATGCAATTTGTGGATAAAATGTGTGCCAAACCACGGATAGAGAGATTCTGGGAATGGTAAACTTGAATAAATAGGCTGCACATTGTATTTGTTAACTCTATCTGTCTGATCTGTTTTCCAATTGTGAAATATTTGCATCGCGTTGCACTGAGATCACGAACAATGACGGAGCTGCGGCAACGTGCAGCCCTCATATTTGTCAAGAAAAACAGTGTTTGCATTCTTTCTACATGATGAGATTATATATATGCAGCACAAGTGTTAGTCATCTCGTGTTTGTGTAAGATGATACGATAAGACATGTAGACAAGTTACCAGAATGAGCGCTTATCAGACTTAAAAATAACAGTAGGTTAAAAGTGAAGTGATTGCTCAAATACCTGTCTGACCTCCCTGTAAAAGATGACATGATTTTATACTTCACCATTATTATTGTTGTCAAGTACAGTTTGTGCAAATCCACATATAAGCATTTACATGATCTATATGTGCAGAAACATGCACAGGGTGTGTTGGGGAAAGTACAAAGAAATAGTAAAGTCTACTTAGCTATGAGAAATAACAAATATGGTGGGTAATACAGAATATATAGATTGCAGACAATAAAATGTGCCAGTGACAGTTTATTTTTAACATTACCAGATCACATATAGGGAATTTTACTCAGTGGTTTATAAGGAAACATTACTGGGCATGTTTGAGATATTTACAGTGGTCGGTACTGGTTGTGGAAACACATGTGGGTATATAATACATGAAATACTGAGGTTGCACAGGGACAAACTTTGTGAGAAATGTATTCCTAATGGAGACCAGTTCACACGTGAAGTAGCTCAACTCTCTCCGTTTGTGTTGTGCGCCTCTAAACAGCGATATTTAATTTACAAATGTTATGGTTACATTACTTTCTTGTTGCTCCTATCTGTGTTGTTCTGCAGAGTCTTGTAAGTCCATATGGGCTTCTTTTGGTACATGACACAGTGAATAAAAATAAACTACTACTGACTTGAACACAACATCGCTATATTTGTACAGAGACACTACTAGATAGGCTGCTGTGCATTTCACGCTTCTTTGCGTTTGCAGAGAGGAGAAAAAAAAATGCACCTGAATAAAGAAACGTCTATGTTTACGGGAGCAGATAAGGTAGATGTATGCACGGGTCGTGTGAGGGAGTTTTTATTAGACTAGGGATTACAGTGGCTGAGAACCGCCACTGCTGCAAACAAAGAATGCAAAAAGAAGAAGCCACAACGGAAGTTACTGATGCAAAATTTTAAAAAAAGGTACTTACTGCGAAAATGAAAGGATGAAAATGAAAAAAAGTCACAGCAGAAGTGAGCTGCCGGGGACCAATAATGATGATGCACCGGTGTTTTACGATCTAGGCACAGAAGACGATGGTGAGAAGATGAGCAAAGAAGTAAGTGGAAAGGTTTTTGTTTAATTTCACTTTGTGTGCTTTTCAATGTGTCGTGTGGTTAGGCCATATATATAGGCCTGAGTCAATATGAAGTTGAACTGGAGGATGTCAGTGTAGTGTTAGCTTCAGATCAACTTCATACCGACTCAGATTTTAGTCATCTAATTGATATTATGTCGCATATTGATGATGTATAGGTCGGATGAACGCACCTGAGCGTCCACACTGCAGTCACATTGGATACATATCCGATTTATATCCACATACAAAAGAGGCCTGGGTCAGATTTGAAAAAATCAGAATTGCACTGTTCACACTGACATGAAAAAATCAGATATGTGTCACATATGGTTAAAAAATCTGAATTGACCTGCAGTGTGAACATAGCCTTAAGGTCCTTACACACCAGGGCTGATGCTAATACAGAACACGAAATTAGGAAATATTTGGAGGCGTATTTTGACGCGCCTGACTATGCATATAAAGCATGGTGCGATTTTGCGACTTTCGGGGGGGGGAAAGACGTGTCCCGGGGAAGACTTTTCCCGGGGAAAGTCCCGCCCCCTTCGCCTCTGATTGGCTAGAGAAGCTTGAAATGTCATCACACGCTCAAGCCAAATAATCAGCTCTTAAAGCTAATCAGAGGTGATAAGATAAGCACATGAAACTATGGTCACAACCGTTAGCTTACGTTAGCACAGATGAAAGTTAAAACAGAGACGTTTAGCAAACTATTAAAGCACACAAACCATCGTCATAGGAGAGATCTGACGCTATGTTGTCCTTCAGGAAAGCACAGTCAGTCATGTAAAATCAGCCGGTCGGCCATGTTGGATATACCGGTGAATCTGACGTCGCAACAACACGCAATCTAATTGGTCAGAAGTGGACCCACAGTATGCGAAACTTTAGAAAAATCAACCATGATCTGAAAAAATAAATGCTGCAATATCGCAGAATGGGAAAATGTTGCTGATGTCAACGCTTGTATTGACAGGAAACGGGTTCGAAAAAAAATATTGACGTCCAAAATAATTGCATGACAAAAACGGTCCTGGTGTGAAAGGACCTTTACATGAAAAAATCTGATATATGTCACAAATGGTTAAAAGAATCGGAATTGACCTGCAGTGTGAACATAGCCTTAGGTCGCTTGCCTCATGCCTTAGACGGCTAGTCCACCCCTGTGGGACGGCTAGAGCACCCCTTTCAACCACGTGATGCTGCTCGGAAACTTCGGTGCGCTGTAGAAATCACAGTGTGAAGCAGAACTGAAACAAGTGATAAATGCAACAATGTTGTGACTTTCAGCTCCTCAGTCAAACCGAGTACGCTTGGTCAGGTGTGAAAGTGACCTTAGACCTCTTTTAGACCAAAAAAATGCTCATTGGGAACCTTCACAAACTCCATGAACTGATGCCCATCTCCTAAATATTTGGTCACATGATAAATTTCTTTTACCATTTCCAAGCAACAGTGGTGGCTCAACTTACCCCACTCTCCCCTACTATGTTTATAGGAGCAGATAAGGTAGATGTATACACAGGTTGCGTGAGGGTATTTATATTAGACTGAGGATTACATTTGCTTGGAAAATAGAGCAGAAAGAGAATATATTTTCCTTTCTGTTTTGGTGTCTTATCACTGCCTCTAACACTTGATCACTATATTTGTTGTGGGCATGGGAAAAGTGCAGAGCTTTGAGTAAAGAGGAGGGGCGAGAGAGCATGCGGACCTATGGAGAGAGAGAGGCGGTTCAGCCCTGCTATGGTCTCAGCAGCAGCAGCAGCGGCTTAGGGAGTAGTGCTAGACCACTGTGTAAGTGCAGGATCAGGCATCGACAGAGCTGAAAAAAACCGCCAGCAGCGGAACAAATGAAAACGAAAACGAACCTTTCATTTGGATTTATTACCGGGAGAGACAGTCAACCGAAGAGGGGAGCTCTGTGAGAGAGATTTAGACCGACTAAAGGAGGACTGGGACGGCTGCTTCTGTATGGTTACACCGCTGAATGGTTCCTGCTGCCCCGCCGCCGCCGTCGCCGCTGCTAAGGTTAGTTAGCTTCCATTGCTGTGTCCGTTGGTTTGGGGGGTCTGTTGTTGGGCGACGGGGTCCGGCTATTCTTTGGAGGAGGATCATACACATAGCAGTATTGACCTTTTTCAGGCTACGTTAACGTTCATGCTACACGGTTTATTGAGCCTTTTTAGGGGTTTAATGTCAATGCAGGAGAGCGGTTCATCTACCCGCTCGCTTCCATCACTATGTTACTCGTAGATGAGTCGCTATCGGCAGCTAGTTAATTATTTTATAAATCAGGAACACGTGCTACATGGCTAGGCTAGGCTAGCGCGGAGCTAACCGTGCTAGCCGCGTAAGCTAGCTGTCAGAACTGCGGAGAAGCTAAACTCAATTTCACTAAATTGAGGAATAACTACATGGATTTAATTAGTGGGAATTAAAACCCAGACCCCACCACATTTTCTGTCATATCCGTTTATTACTCAATAATGTCAACTTTTCCATTAGTGGCAGTGATGTTATTGTGGTGTCTGGGTGTTTAGCCTGCTAACATGGCTAAGCTCAGGAGCTCCCGGTTTGTAAACAAAGCTTTTCTAAGGAGTTCACTTTCAGCTAAAGTCCATCAACGAGGCTTTGTTCTGCTCTTATTTGGATCATAATGTTACAATTACACACTGTAGTTTCTCAACAAGATTGATGTGAAGTAAGTGACACTGTAGTCAATAGGAAGGCTGAGTGAGTGAGCTCTAATGATCGGCTGTCTCACATTGATTTACTGCTTTTGTACACTTAGCAGGATAACTGCTTATGTGCTGAACAGAGGTATTTAACCTTGGCTCATTTTGGAGTTAGATTAATAAAGGATCTGCTGAAATTCAGGTTTGTTTACTCCTGTAAACAGTCACTGAAAAGACTCTGTGACTTTTAGGAGTAGAGACATCCTTGTAGACAAATATAATACCATAAATTCTACTTTCACAGAGTCTCTGTGTTTTGAATCAACACAGCCAGTGAGGTGATTATTACACCTGAAAATGTAGTGGGTGCTATTAAAGATGTTCCTGATATTTTGACCCCTTAGAGCGGGGGTGTCAAACTCAACCAGGGGCCAAAACAGGGTCAACATTTCACCAAAACTGTCAACCTCCTTTTCAAAAAATATGTAACAAAAACAGCAGTGATTATAAATAATTTAGAAATTCAAAAAAGATAAGAAGATAAGCTTTAAGACACTTATTTTATTTTGATTTTTTATTCTATTTTTATTTATTATTTCAAAGCATGAAATAAAAAATCCAATCATGTTTGACTTGTAATCTTGAAATGCAAAATTGAAAACATGAAATAAAACACCAAATATTTTTTCCCCCACATTCTTCACTATTCATCAAATCTTCCTTACTCTTTAATTTCCCAGATTTTCGTGGCTTATTGAGGACATGTTAAATAATGGTGCTAAAGTTTACATAATTATACTGGAGGAAATCTGCAGACTTCATACTGGTGGGCCAATAATAATACAAATATGATATGATCCTGTGGGCCAGATATAATTGTTCCACGGGCCGGATTTGGCCCCCAGGCCTTGATTTTGACACCTTTGCCTTTAGAGTTTGTTAATGGAGTGGAGATAATATAAGGAACACCTTTTAATTATAACCTACTTCAGACACGCCCCCACCACCCACTACAACTACCTCATAATGATAAAGTACATGTCAACAAATCTAAACTGTTTATTAACCGATAAAAGCAAAAAGACCATCAACACTAAAGTCTGACTGTTACTATGTAGTTATTTTTAACGCCTGAAACTGCTGCAGCGTTGTAGATGTCAGACGGAGGAAGCTGTGTATTCTTCACGGCTGAATTTCTCAATGAACACAAATGAATGTTAAAGGTCTGCAGGGTGAGCTTCTGTTGTTAGAAAATTCTAGATGCATATGATATGACAAAATCAGGTGTTGCCCAAGGCTTGAAACACATTAGTTGATTTGCCACCCTCAATGATCTCTGATTTGAGGCTTATGGTAACTGATTATTTTTCCATAAAGTCCTCAAATGTGCAGTGTCAATAAAACTGTATTTCTGCTTACGGCCAAGGTCAAGCATCATAAATGTCAAACATGTTTCAGTTTTACAAATCATACAGCTCACAAACATGGAAGCAAGTGTAAACCCATAAGCTGCACCTGTACTCTCTGCTCAGCCAGGATCTCATCCATATTCTTACTCTTGTTTTCCTGATGTGGACTATTCTGTTTGTCAGATATAGTCATGTAAAATCACATGGGTTTTCTATTCACTATCATCTGCAGGTTTGCCACTGTGGAATTATGACCATATGTGTTTCTTATCTGTGCGTTTTCACCTGTTTTTAAAATCAAAGCTGATCTGAAAGCTGTCTACTGAAGGCTCCTTACCTGAGATTGAATATGAACGAAGCATTTTCATGGCGTGTGATCACCAACAGAAGTAACTGTGGCTTGTTGTGAAAAGATGGATGTGTGTTTATTTGTCAGCGGCTGAATCGCCACACTCAGGTGCGCTCCACTTTTCTGCCTCACTTTGCGGTTTGAGGACGTTTTCCTCCACGGCTGAAAATGAAGCTGAATGGATTGAAATTGTAAATAAGTTAAATGTAGTTTTCTCTGTGCCGTTTGTCTAATAAATGTTTGCTTTTATTGTCTTCAATTGTGCAACATCCACATCCTCAGTCATTGTAAAAACAGCATAATGAAGCCATTGTGCTCTTTACGTTGAATCTGCTGCTGAGTAATAGTGCTGTATTATGCATGGGCAGGCACATTTATTGGGAGCAATTCTTCTGTATAAGTTTGACTTATAAACGTGTGTTAAATTAGGAATAATTCAAGCTTCAGTGATGTGCAAAGATAATAAATAAACTTTGGTTGCATGATAGCAACGTATCTTAAATCCTCAAAACCTCAAACCAAAAGTGTCCACAGTTAGAAAGCACCTTTAGAGAGCGGGATGTGTATTTTGGGCCACTGGTAACTGTCTTGTTTGATTATGTAACGCAGGGTTTCCCCCAGGAAACAGTTTGGCTGAGATAGAGAGCCACGAAGCTGACACGCCTCATCTTGTGATTCACTCAGTGCTTGATGACATAAACAAAAGACGCTCTTATTACAGTTTGTGCCGGTGGAAACGAAAGCCTCTCTTATTTTCTCCTTAAGTTACTCCTGTTATAACATCTCATTTTATGACGTCAGCAGAGGTGGTCTTTGTCCAGGTGATAGGACCCCACCCCCCCTCTCCCCTGCTATGCAACGCTGTGAGAAGCCTCGTGACCGTAGCGTGTTGCTTGTACACTATTTATGAGCGAGGCTTTTTGTTATTTAACACTTAAGAAGCCTTAGTGAGTAAAATCTGAACCTAATTCTCCCTCTGAGTGTGAAGTTCATAAATAGACCGTGGGTTTGTTATCGTTTTTATAGCAGAGAGTAATCTGCTGTTGAAGATATGACCACAGCTGCAGGCACCAACGTTGTCTTGTTCCAGCACCTGTATCCTTACATCTGTTTTTAGACGGAGTGCGCCCAAATCTTCTCCTCAATGAGTAAAAAAAACACATTCAACAAAATGAGGTTGTAAAAAAGATGAAAGATTTTATCGGACAGTTTGTGTGTTTTTTTCGAGAAAGCCTAGAAAGCACAAAGTCTGCCAATAACCCGTGTGACAGTCCTGACATGTACCCAGACTCGTACAGTGTCAGCTGAGCTCTTCATGTCGTAAAGAGAGTCAACGACAACACTGTGGAGATCTCTCTCTTCTCTCCTAAAGGGTAATGGGGGCAAAGATAATCCTGTGCTCAGCGTGGTGCCTCAGGGAGACCGAATCACAGCTAGTTCAATTTCTGCTCGTGTTATGAAACACAGCACAGTTATGAAACTAGAAAAAAACGGTGAGTACTTGCTAATTTTATTGTCTGTGAAAAATGAATCCTCTCAGTGAGATCTGGTGGGAATAGAAAGCACGTTGCATCATCATTAATCACAAAAGAGTCCCGTTAAAAGAAGGTCCTTCAAAGGCGGAGTTGTGAAGTATTTGACAGCAGATATCCGTCAGTTTGAACACAGACAGAGTCGGCTCTCGTTCTGTAAATGTTCAGACGGTCTGAGAAAATAATTTTTAAAAAGCTAACACCAACATGGGAGGAGCATTTCAATTAAAAATACAGTTTAATCGTCACTGAGATTCATCGAATAATTGAAGAATCAACCTCCGCTCTAATTCTGCTGTGACAGTTTTGCACTCGACCTCAGTTTTGTTTATTTTCTCACAGAAATTCCTCAGCTGACAAAGTCTCTCAGAACCACACCTCTTTTACAGGTACCCGGCCTTAATGCTTTGTCTTTGTGTGTAACTGAAACTCAGCAAACAGCGATCAGACAGATTATAGACGCTGTTAGGCGGTTATGGAACGAATATGTGTTTTGAGATTAGGATATAGATATGAAATAAAACCACCTGTGACGTATTCAGCCCTCAGAGGCTCGATCAGGACACGAGTAAAGAGCCTGGGTGTCTTTATGTTGGTTGTGCAACTTACAAAAATATGAACCTGAGAAATCTCCATGAGCAGCAGCAAAAAGAGTCCACCTTGCCAAGTTGTTCAACGCACTAAAACTGATTTTAACCAAATCAGTATTCTGAACTGAGGGGCCGAGCGGAGTTTGGCCCTCGTACGCCCAAACACAATCTGTTGTCCTGGATTTGTTCTCGTCTAAAGGAGAGCATCTTTTCTTCTTTTTTTAATGGAGGTTTATCATTTGGATTATTCTTCAGTCAGGTATCCTCCTCTTAGCAGTGGGGGAAAGCTGATGTAATGAGCGCTTTCCTCAGATTTTCAGTAGTGGTGTTGCAACCACAGATCAACTCTGCTTTTTTTCCTTTGAGCAGATACAGAAGGTGACCTCCTCCAACAAACGGCAGAACTGTGAATGTATTTCCATCCAATTTGTCTTAAATATAAAGTAATTTTGCAAAAAGTAGAATTTTATTTTCAGTGGTACCTCAAAGGCCTGGGCGATATGGCAAAAAAACAATTCCACAATATATTTTGTCATACCGTCCGATCTCGATTATTATCATGATTTTTTTAAACTGCCTGTTTTAAAGCATTAGTACTAAAAACTAATAAAACTAGAGATTAGTTCAACATTTTATTAACATGCAAAGCAAATTGAAAAAGTATTAACTTAGAAAAAGTATAAAAACCATTTTAACTCAGCAGTACAACAAATGTGGCTAACACTAAATAATACAGTGAACTAGTTTACAGTCCTGAGTGTTTTTGCAGGTATGAAAGACCCTAAATAAAAAATTCGCCCCCTCAGAGATAATGAAGATGCCTTAAAATGTTATAAACGTAGATGATATGATTGATCGCTGCTTTGGTCAGGTAGCTGCACCACTAGTTGTGGCTAAACTGCAAATGCTACTCGTGCCGGTTTTGAGGGCACCAGTTGCCGACATACCTTACACATTGGCTTAATTTCTCGACGTCATTTTGAGGATGCCCGAACCACCGCCACACAACCGACGTAGAATAACTTCTCAACAATAACATCTTAAGAGGATGACTCAAAGTCACGGCTGACATCTATTTTGCTGCCCTCAGCTCCACGTTTAGCTCCATGTTCGGTCATTCTGTTTACTTCTCCGAAGTGAGCAGGAAAAGCTCGACTCTGATTGGCTGTTGGACGCACGCTTCTGCTATGTTTGATCGAGTAAATATGCCCACAGCTGATCACCGTGATCGAACTGAAATTTATCACGATCATATAATCGCCCAGCTCTAGTACCTCATATGAACTTTGTTGGATTATCCTGAAATGATGGAGCTGATTATCGGTGTCTTAACTGGTTTCTTGGCCAACAAACAGAAAAATGTGGTTTAATAAAAGCTGTTGTGATTTGATTCTGCTCAAGGTTACACTCTGAACAGAAACCGTCCTTCACTGTCATTAAAAGTCCAAATGGCACAGACGTGGTGGTTTGTGGCGGTGCACTCTCTGAACCTCGAAAGTTAACATGCAGAAACCAAAGAGGGAAATCTGAGGCAGTCGCTGTGAAACTGCCCCCCAGGCTCGTTCCCTCCTCCCGCCCTCTCCAGCTTCCCTCTCACTGAATGAGTAACAGCAGCTGTCTGGCGTTTCTTGCTCACCAGTGGACTCCACCTGGTAGGTTTTGTGCGTGGAGAATGTTATCCTTGACTCAGCGTGGTACAATATTATGATCAGACGCAGCTGGACCTTGGCAGCACCTCGGGTTACTCAGAACCAGAGTGCCGTGGAGCCGGACACAGTGCCACCTCCTCGGTGCATGTGGTTGCAGAGTGGGGAGTTTTTCTGTACTTTGTTCATACTGGAGCACGTGGAAATAATACCGAGCTTACAAACAGCCTTCAGCCTTCCTTTTTTTCTGTAAAAGTCTGTCTACCTTCAGATAGAAGGATGCGGTTGTCTGAGAGTGGGGGCTGGGTCTGTTTGGGTTAATGGGGTCTGCAGGTCAGACTGATTCTGTGCCTGTCACTCTGCAGAGCTCAAAAAGAGCTGCAAGATTTATCTGACCCTGCAGGGTTATGTGTGAGGCTGCTGACAATAATTGAATTTAACAAATCAGACAAAGACAAATCAGAGTCCTGCGTCTTACTTTCAGGTTGGTCGTTTAAAGCGTATCCTGTCGGTAACAGATGAGATCGATCCTGTTAGATTTGAGGATGCAGAGCGTTCACCCAAACCTGCGAGCGTTTGTTTGACAGACTGAAACAATGAGAGAAACTGAAAAATGAGTCTGTTTTACTGACAAACATACTGATGGAAGATTTCTCTGTTATTTGGTTTGGTGTCGAAGATGAGCAGCTTCCATCAGGATCCTCAAAAAACCTCCAAGGCCATTGTTTTTAGGTTTGTTTCTTGATGTGCTCTTAAAACAGCAAGAGAATGAATTTACTGCTTTCAGCTATAAAGGACAACGATGAGGCCAAGTGGTACTTAGAAGTACAAGTACACTTACACAGCATTGTCCGTATCATTGAAGATTGTTATTCTGTCTTTTGTAGAGGTGAAACCAAGGCTGGAGATGTTTGTCTTTGGCTTGGAGACATGAACACTTTAATGTTCTGATTTATATTGCTCATATTGGAGAGCACTTGTGAGAGTGAAACTAGAAAACCATGTCCAGTCCACGCTCTGTCAATCTGTTATAGTGTCATCACAGTGCAGTCAAGGGGTACAAAAACAACGTTATTATGATGTGACTCAGAACTGGAACTGAGACCGAGTCTGAAAATGAGAGTTTTCCCATTAGCAGGAGTATTTAACAGAGCACAGGAGGATAAAGGGCAGTAATAGTCATGATCTCAGGTAGATAATAAGTACCCTTTAAAATCAGACACGCCAGGATATGAGTGTTTGAGGATTTGCTGAATCTGCTGATGGACATTCAGATCCAGAAATCCACTGATGAGAAACTTTAATGAAACATTCCAACCTGATCATATAACCTGAGCATAAAACTGTCCTCTGTATCTTCCATTAGAATTAAACTGCTGAGTTTGGGCTGATTAAAGATGTTTTAAAAAATCAGGACGAGTCGATATCGAAGCTCATGAGGCTGATAGAAAAAACAAGTACTGTCTGCAGACACTGCAGGCAGTTTCATCAGTGTGGCTGTTTATATACTAGTAGATTTGATCTTCTGTTAATTAGTATAGGAAGAACATGTATTATAATTATGTCTGCTATAATGGAATTTAATATTGTGTTAAAATATCTATAGTGTAGCCCGGTGTGTTTGTCCATTTAAGATCCACCTGAAACATGTTACGTCTATCTTAGACTGGGACAGGCATGAAATAATAATGGTTATTATGATTGAACTGTTATATTAAAAGAAATTCCAAAAAATAGGGGTTTCCTGATATGATTTTGGATATCGGTCTGATATCAGTAAAAAACAGATATCGGATTATATCGGCCTGCATCTAAAATCTCCGATATCAGCACTCCGACACAAGCAGTCCATTCCAGACTCCGCTCCGACACCTCTAGCTAGCTGCGCCCTGATTCAACAAGCTGAGCCCACAAAACCCCAACAACAGTGTGTACTAAGGTACTAACAAAGTAAAGAGGAGTAGGAGTATGTCGGCTGTGTGGCAGTGTTTTTTGTTTAAGTCCGAAAAAGACATAGCAGCAGAGTGAAAAACTCGTCATGCACAAGTTTGTACCAATATCTGATCAATATCAGTATCGGTCAGTGTTAAAGGCTACAATATCGGTATTGTATCGGAAGTCAAAAAGTTGACAAAAAAATAATATAGACATTAGATATCGGCCATCAGCTGATGTGATGTCAGGCGGCCCAGTTCTCCATCATAGATCTTTATTGGACTCGATCAAAAACATGTCAAAGGTGTTTTATCACATGTTTGAATAACATTTGTACCTTTTTGGAGATTTGTTTTCTGCTCTCATTAAAATGTATTAACCCTGTCATGTTTTTTCAGAAGCAGCTTCAGGTATTTATTGATTAAAGTAAAATAATAATAAATGATAAAATACATCAGTGATCAGCAGAAAGTCCCAGCTGTGACTCGACTAAAGAGCCGTATTTAAAAGCCTCACTGTATCATTCCCTTTGATTACATGTTGTTGTTTGGTGGTGTTTATTATAAATTAATTTCCACTCATTAATAATGCATGAGGCCCTCTGTTTTGATTTCCCAGGCCATGAGGTGGAGTTGCTATGAAAACTAGTCAGCCATATTTAAACATACTAAAAGAGAGGCAGACAGCGGATTAGCAGAGATTAGAAATGGCTCTGCGGTAAGTTATTCACTTGACTCTGTTACGCAACACAGATGACAGGACATGACTCGTGTGTGTGTGTGTGTGTGTGTGTGTGTGTGAAGGCCACAGCTGTGTGTAGCTTTAGATTTATCTCTCTGATTAGCCTTACTCTTTCTACCAGGAATGTGTGTTACAGCACAGTTTGTTTTCAGCTCTGAAAAAAATCGAGAGTGCAGCCGAGGGCACACACCTAAAGGTCGATGATCTTTCAGTGGAAATATGACTACCATGTAAGAGTGAAGAGGTATGACTGCCTAAGTGGAGAGTAATTACAGGTTACGGTGCGCTCATGTGGGACGATGGACTCCTGTCTTGACATGTGCGCCGCTGCGTCCGTGACGGAGCGAACGAGTCGTCCTCCTCACGGTCTTGTTTCTGTAATTCTCTGCTCGTCATAATCCCAAACATGTATTAAATCTGCGTGCGCTGTATAGTTTGTTTTCCTTGTAAATAGCACCAGCATGTATGGGCATAAGTGTCTGGTATTATGCGCACATGCACGCCTCCCGACTGTACGCACACTGGAGCGCTCTCATGCATAAATAGGAGCTCTGTACGGCTGCTGTCATGAGGGGCAAACAGAGGCGCTCGGGTTGCATGCTGCTGCCATACAGAAGAACATTTTCAAAGCTGTTGAATAATTAAGTAGCAGTAAGGAAGTAGGTCAGCCCAGCAGACAAGTGCACTCCTCAGTTTTATTCCCCGCTCCTCCTCACTCAGCGTGGAGAGCTGGATGTCAGGTGGGCTGTAAGAGCGCAGAATAAAGAGGGATTTGTAAACCCGGCTTCAAACATCAGAGTGATGCTGTCACATTGTGTCCTGCCGAGCCGAGAAGCGTAGGTGTAGTGTGATCTAAGAGGATCTGCAGAGAGTATTTCTGAGCATTATTAATAAATAGTCACTCTCAGTAATTATTCAGCCTCGACGTTTGCTTGTTTTGACACTCTCTCAGTGTGAATGTAATATCTAAAAAAGAGAAATCTTCACACAAAAACACATAAAAAAGTCGAGCGTCGAACGCTCACTGCTTTGTGAGCCGCAGTCAGTTTACCCGACAAGACAGAAATCTAAAGCAACAGCAGCGATGCACATGATTCGTCTCTGACGCATTTATAACAAACAGGCAGAGAATAGAAGCAGCGTCACCTTAAATGACACCGAAATACTGCAGCAGCGTGTTTTCCTCTGTCTTTCATTGTAGTCGCTGTAAAAATGTTTACGCTTTGAGTGAGGGCAAATCTGGTCTTCATCTGAAGGACTCATATTTGGTAACTCCAGGATATTCACAGCATTTCATTGTAGCAGATGAAGGTCGCTTTCTCCTGTCAACAATCGAAGCACCAACGTAATATCAGGTATTAGTGCCACATTACATCAGAATTGATCGCTGTATTTATCGCTGATTTTGATTTATTGTTCGCTATTCAGTATCTCTAAGGTCACCCTCTCAAATAAATGTCCAGTGAAATATCTAACTCAATGTTTTTCTTTCCTAAAAGCTGAGAAATCCTGAAAAAAACTGCATGTCAGTAAAAACTGAATTAAACAGACTCGTCCTAAAGGAGGAGCTGCTTTAATCAGAAAGATCAACATCGCTGATTTAAAGCTCGTTGTGCTCAGGGATGAGGAGATGAGCAGAGACATGTGAGGATACTGTGGTTTCTAATGGTTACAGGTGGGACTAAAACAGCTGCTTTATTGAGTGACTATTTATCTCGACTTCATCCCAGTCTGATAAATATCCTCTCAGGGTTTGTGTGGTGCGGTCAAATGTGAGCAAACTTCAGTGAATGTTTAATAAAGCGAGTCAGCTGTGATGGCATTTGGTGTGAGAGATCTCTGACTCATCTTTTCAGCCGGGTGAAGAAGTGATTTTCCCTTTTTTTTCTGCGTGTGAAAATAATGGCGCTCTCTCTCTTTTTTAAGAGCTACTCTTTAGGTTTCACTGTCACATATCTGTCTGTCCTCCTTTATTATATTTCTGACTGGAGGTGACGTTTAGAGTTTGAATAGCTGTAGGTGACACTTGATACCACTGAGTTACCAACGCTCAGACCCAGAAGGACTGTATTGTGTTTTAATAAACAGGTTAAAAGCGTCTACAGTAGTGTGACAGACCTGGAGGAAGATGTCTGATTCTTTAGGTTTTTTGTTTCTTACAACGATCATCAAATATTTACTCGGCCATCTACAGAAAAGTCAGTAGTCAGGAACAATTACTGTGTGAAGTGCAGTGTGTCAAGGCCCCGTATTACGCCTGCCAGCAGAGTGGGGGAGGGGAGAGCCTTATGTAATTTCACACAGTGTGGCTGAGGCAGCCGGCGGCGGCGGGGGAACAGTCAGGAAATCCAA
This sequence comes from Xyrichtys novacula, assembly GCA_962446985.1. Taxonomy (NCBI): domain Eukaryota; kingdom Metazoa; phylum Chordata; class Actinopteri; order Labriformes; family Labridae; genus Xyrichtys; species Xyrichtys novacula. The sequence continues at coordinate 2,789,131 of OY660875.1, forward strand.
TATCTGCTCTGCTGTCCAGCATGGATACAGCTGGATGATCACATCTGGAGGTGCGGACCGGCCAACCTCGGCCCTGTTCACCTCTTTCTTTCTCTTCTCTGCTGTTCGACACGTTTGTACAGTCTGTGCAGAGAGACAAAGGTTAAAACTGAAACGATCCATTCTCTATTATGTCGTTTATTATTCTGAGAGAGTAAAATCATTTAAAGGGAAGAAGTGTTTTTCCTGTTTGTTGATGTAGAGATAATGACCGTTCAGAGACTGATATACTACAGTGTGATGGGCGTATACACCTCTGCTCTCAAAGCCTGATTTGATCATTAGTGGCTATAATCTGACTTGGGGGCAAATCTTCCAGATAAAGAAAGATTGACTCGACTCGGTTTATTGGATTCCTCGTGATTTTTAGAAAAAATAAAAGATGTGTTTTCAAAATAACTTTAACTAAAGTTAATCACTTTTTAAAGACACAAAAGAAGAGATTTACTCTGTAAACTGAAATAATAATGAAACTGAAGCTCTTTTGACACACAAATGCTCAGATGTCCTACTATGACGGTCTGTTGGGTAGAAAAAGGTAAAAATTTTGGATGATTAAAACAGAAATCTTTGTCTTTCTGGGCATCTCTGTTCTTGATACAGATAATGAAAGAGCAGGTTGGCCAGCAGCTGATGTATGATGACCAGAAGAAGAATGTCACGAATAGAATGAATTATTTGCGAGAATGAGGCGAGTTAACACTATCCAGTTATGCGTCTAGATTCGCACGAATTAAGGGAGTAGATGATTTTACTTGCGCTTGTTGTGAACGTCCCATAAAAGTGCTGAGCTTGTTTGATAAATAAATAAACAGGTTATAAATATTACCACATTGGATGTTTGAATCTCCATCCTGCCTTCTGAAATGATTAAAAAGTAAAGAAAAGTTAAATATTGTGAGTAAAGTTTAAAAAACTAACATGTTTGTAGACGTAGATCTATAGTGTTCTTCTGCTGTATATTTCAGTCTCTCCTCTCTTCACTGGTTTGAAAGCACGAACACTTAAAATGAAGTATTTATTTCCTCAAGGTTCAAACAGAAACAGATGTAATCACTGAGTGAATGAACCCATTGTGTCACATGAGGCAGAAGAGTTACACAGCAGTGATAAAACAGTTATATTCTCGGTTTCTCTGCACAGTTTCTCTCTGTTATTATCGAACACAACACTTGGTTTGAAAGTGTTTAACTTTACTCTTGAAACATGTTGAAGGTTGTGAATGAGCTGTTGTAGATGTAGGGAGTGTATAAAACTTAAGTACAGGTGTGCTGCTGCCGTGCTGCGGCTGCCTGTGTTGTTGTATCACAGGTATCAGTGTGGGATCTTTTCAGGTGAACTTTATCCTGCAGCTGTCGTGTTTTATCGCTGACAACGAAGTGTACAGACAGACTATTGTAAAGTTTCCTCCCTACTTATTAAGTCTGCAGGAGTTTACTGGAGGTCAGATGGAGTTGCTGTAAATTGCTTTGCTGGTCTCAGACACCAACTGGAATAAACGAACGCTGCGCTCATTAAAGGTGAAAGGTCAATAATATCCAAGCCTTTGCAAAAACAGCAGAGCTTCAGTCAACTGTAAACTTTCACATCAGTTGGTTTGCACGAAGGGTGTCAGCTGGGGTTAGGCTTTCTTTGAACAGGTAATTGCCTAATGTGTTTTTTCCTGTACTGTTACTACAAGGCGGCTAAAAGCGGTACAGTGACCCAACGAGTTCTCTCACCGCCATGTCACTGTGGCAAAGGGTCACCAGAGACAGCTTCAATCCAGGCTATGAGACTTACTGTTGTGAAACTGGAAGCCTGGAGTGCCTGATCCGTTTTTGGAGGATTAATCCTTCCTAATTCTGCATTTTCAACACTTAGAGGTACGACTGCAGGAATAATGAATAAATACAAGGATCAAAAGTCTGGAGTTCGTTTGAGTTTGTCTGAAATTTACCCGACTGGGAAGGAAGAAACGAAACGAATCAAAATATGGGATGCACCAAATTTTTGTCAAATAAGGTGTCTGCTGTTTCCAACTTTTAGATATCAGATTTATTTTTCAAATATTAAAGGGTATTTTGGTGCTTTTTATGTTTATGTTGACATCGTGACTTCACCTCCATTTTCAGTTTCAGCTGTATTTGTTTGTCTCTCTTGTGGTCGCAGGTGTTTCCCTCATGCTCGTCATAGCGCCGCTGTAGCTGGTCGGGAAGTGTGCCGCTCTGTAAGGTGCGACAGGCTGTGGTTGGCAGAGATGATTGTACCTCTTTCTATCAGACAAATTATAGTGGTGCCAAAGTTGACTGGGTGTTCACTCTTTTCTCACCGCGGCTCCGGTTGCTGACTCCGTGTGTGCGAGTCAGCTTGGTGATATCAGGATATTTTCTAATTGTTCAGCACTTTAAGCGGCGTATTAGCCTCCTGCTAAGCGTGTCAGGAGCTGCATTTTACATCAGAGTTACAATCACATCACCTGCTGCGTTCTTCGCTATGTCTGATGTGACTTTCCTCCTTTTGCTCATGATGGTTGCGCCATGTTTTTTGTGGCGTTCATCTCGTCTGCCATGTTTGATGATGAACACATCTCTGTATATCTGTCATGTTTATGACCTAAGTGTTGCCTTCCTCCTTTTAAATGTCAGTGTGACAGGGAAATGACAGCGTGCCTTGTCAGCGTGTTGGCGCTCTGCAGTTTTAAGGGCCTGTGGTTAGACTGATAAGAGCGTTCCCTTTCCTCAAACATGTTTGATCGCTGCTGCTGCTGCTGCTTGGCTGCTTCCTCCTCTTTGCTTTGCTGTGTTTTGATTAGTTTCATCATCGGACTTCTGTCGTTGACGTAAATGGACAGAATTAGGGATCGACTCGTACGCAGAAGCTGGCCCAGCGACAGCCCTTTACTTCATGTCTTTTCTGTGTTTTTCCACTTGGATCATGCTCAGATTTGACTCTTTACTGAGTGACCTCGAGCCGGGTTTCTGTTGGAAATGACTAAGACATCAGTCACTGAAGAGCCTCCCTAGCATGCGTATGTTTTATGTGTTGGGAGGAGGTCTAAGTTTAGTCATGCAGTCGGATAAAGCTCAAGCTAACCACAGCAGCTTTTTGATCAGTTAGCCCAAATTTAGCAGTTTTTTAGATTTATGCTGTAAAGTTCTAGTCGACTGGGCGACTTACCCCCAATTTTCACCAATCCGGAATCTTGAGAATTCATGTACAATTGTGCAATAACGAGTTGTCTCTATAAAGACAGCCACATAGACATATAAGCAGTAGATTGTGTCCTTCCAGAGGAGGAAATCTACTTCTAGACTTCTAGAATTAGTATTTCCTCATCCATGGTGTCATCGAGGTGAAATGACGTCTATAAACCTTTCACTTGTTCGTCTTGTACGGGAGGGTGTGACCATCCAGTACCATCCAATGGAAAAAAAATCATCCGTTTGGTGGTTTGCTGAATATATATTTGTATTTTGAGTGATTCAGCTTTCATGTAAGTCCTCCTCTACCATCCATGTCCCGATACCACCCAGCTTAGTCGCATTGTCCCCCCCCCGCCGCAGACGGGTTTGCTGTCAGAGTTGGAAACACCCCTGATAAGTCGATTTTTGGTCGAAAATTTCAGGGTTTGTATCAAGTATAAATGCAGGTGCATAGACAAAACGCCATTGGTCATAGTTTGGTTGCAGTCTTTATGTTTTTAGTTAGTTGTTGTTGCACTGTGCACATTTTAATACTAAAGTTAAAGATTATAGCGTGTATCATCCGGGTTTGTAGAAACGTTTCAGCCTCGTTCCTCTCAGAGATGTTCTGGATATTCGCAGATTCAAAAGCCGTCCTTTTTAGCTGATTGCTTTCCCGATGAAAAGCCTCCATGTGACGGTATACTGTATTTTAAAATAGATGCACTTCCTGCACGTTTGTGACACACACGCTCTGCTTGTTATAATTTCAGGGCATAGTTTTTAAACGAGAACGTACTGTCCTCACCTTACGGCGCTCTTCATGCGCTGTGGCACGTGCACGCCCTGTCCCCACGGCGATGCTGATACAGTAACTGTAAAGAAGTGCACCTAAGTGAGCGGACTTTAAAGAATGAGGATTTACTGCACAGATGTTGGTTTTGATTTCCCCCCCAAAAAAAGAAAAATTCCTAATCTGCGCTGCGCTCTGCAAAGCACTTTAAGGTCTTTACATTGTTATGAAGGAACATCCTCTTCCCTTCTGATTAAATCAACAACAATAAAAATCAAAACACACGTGAGGCCACGGAGGAAAGGAAAAGTGGGCGAGTCGTTCCTGCTGCATCTGTCTTGAGGAACTGTGATTACCAAACAGCTTGTTTACCACACAGATTACCCTTGTTTCTGATCCCTGACCTTAATAAACCTCTTGGGTCTCAAATACTGCAGCTTCGGTGGATTAATTGTAAGAGCTTTGTTTCCATGTTTAATTTAGCTGAACCGGTGGGGAGGGGGGGGGAGCCTAAGATTGGAGCGATCTCGAACACGTGGAAAAGGATGTCGAAGCCAACGCTGCAGTTCCTAAAGATCGAAGCGGCCCGTTTTTTTGGACGTCGACGGTTCCGACCACCAGTTGCTGTGCAGTTTTTCCATGAGATGTCCGTCTGATAAAGCGATCTGGACCACCCGTGCTGGGAGTACGATAAAGGTCGTTTGTAAATCAGTCAGAAAGAGCTGGTTTTTCATGTACGTATGGTGATTGTGAGTCCTTCCATATTGATGTTGAGGCTGAGCGGGCAAAAGGGTAAGCGAGCCAGAGTCTCCTTGTCCAGGGCCCTTTGGTAATGAGGCTCCAGGGAGATAAATCCTTATGAGACCTGACAGGGTGCCACATTCCTGGGCTGAGAGTCCTAGCAGCCCCCCCTCCTCCGAGCTCCGTTCTCTCGGGCTTTGCTTTATAGACTTCTGATGTTGTTCCCAGACCGAGCTTTATGCCCATTACTGTTCACTCATCTGCCTTTTCATACCAGCTGCATGCATTCGAACAGAGCCAGCCTCTTTTTTTGGCTGTCATCATAATTGTAGAAGTCTTTTCTGACAGCTCAATACTCTAATGTGATCGTTTTCCTCTGTGGAAATGTTTTATGAGGTTAAATTAGCACTAAATTATTTCTTTTAGGGAGACTGGCTGTTCGCAGCACCCCCTCTTCTGTCAAGGTCCAAGCCCCGCTATCGAGGCTGTGAACAGAAATATGCTACAAGCTGTTGAGCTCCTTGTTTTCTTTTTTGGAGCTTCAATGTCAAAGCTACCATTTGGAGCAGACAGAGATTTGATGAACTGTTTATGTCAGGAGAATTAAACTGTTGTTTGAAGTCAGCCTCCTGCTCTCCTTGGCAGGCGGGAAGCCGTCTGTGTGCTCTGTGCTAGTATTTCCACAGCCATTCCTAAAATGGGGAGGAGAGGAGGGGGGAGGGTCTGTGGGTGGAGGGGTAAGAGGATGAAATATTGGCTCGCACCGCCGAAGGCTGGGGCCCACTCTACTCCGCGCAGAAGACGAAAGCAAAGAGAAGGGGGAGAAGGAAAAGCATGCTGGAGTGAGAAGAGTGAGGTGACTGAGTTCATTCGCAGAGCTGGCTGTGAGCCAAAGACTTGCCTGTGGGTGTCTGTAGCAGTGCCAGTGCATGTGTTTAGCCTCCTGTCTGGAAGGCCCCCTCGCCTCAAAGTTTATGTCAAAGCTCTCTCATTGTGTCGGCCCTTCTCGTCTTGATTCAGGTTTTTTTTTTTTTGTCCTGAGCAGATCTTGTGACTGCCTTCAGATTTGTTTTTGTCCTTCTCAGGGAAATCTCTCTGGACTGGACGGCCATCAAAGAGAGGCTTCCCAGGAGGACGGCTTATCTCACCCTCTCTAAGTCCAGGAGGGCCTCGTTTTCGGCGGTTTCATATAGAATTTCTCCAGCAGTGAGGTTGATCGACTAAAGGTGTTAAACCACTTCCACGGTGTGTGGCCTGTTTATCCAGGTCTTGCCAGACTTAAAGATGAGCATGCTGTACTTTCATGGAAATATTTGAAGCCTCAGTTTTGACTCGTCAGTGTGAGAATCTGAGCAGCGTTTCCCTATCTCATGGCCTCACTGAGCCTGTGTTTACAGAGCGCCTCTGTTCCTTAAAGCCAGAGTAATGTTCAGCTGTTGGTAATGGAGCCCTCTGCGTAACTGAAATCAAGTGACACTTTGTGTCTGTGACAGTGGAGCAGGAAGGAAGGGCAGATAGGGCCTCTCTTTGTGCGCCAAAAAGAGTCCAAACTGGTGTCAGACAATGGAGGCTGGCACTCTGGATCTCCACTGAAGGTTAAACCGTGCTGATAATTGAGCTTCCTTGTTAGGTGTGTTGCTCTGAAAGTGTGTTTTATGACTGCTGTAGAGGCTGTTACTCAGACTCTCTCTCCAGGTCGGAAACTTTAAGGAACTTCTGCGAGGAGTCGTCACCCACAGTGAAAAAAGCTGCCCTGGCATTAGCTCTGCTAGGCTAGTATTACGTCGTATATTGACCACCTTTTGGCTGTGGATTAACACAGATTTATTTTTGTTCTGTGGTGCAACGAACATTAAGAGGTAATGCTATTGTTAAGAAATGGGTCATATTTTCTGCACCGTGTAGGTTGTTGAAGCAACACGCCACAGAACCTGAGAGAGCTGATTTAAACACCACCGCTGTTTGTGGACATGAAAGTACAACTGAATGTCAATGAACTCTAAAGACAGAAACACACATGTACACTGAGCTCAGGTCATAACTAGCAGGAAAACTTGATGATGTGGACTGATCCAGGGTCAGTTAACAGGCTGTTCATTGTTTTACGTCATAAAGGTAAATTCTACAGAGCATCTAGCAGCTCTAGATCTAGTGAACACAGCGAGCTTAAGGTTATTTTTTTCACTGGAGACTAGATTTTGATTTTTTATTCAGTGACATCTTCCCCAAACTTCACTTTAAAAATAAAAGTTTTTCTATCATCTCTCAAAACAAAACCATTGAAAACGATGTAGTGCGTATGTCAAACCAGTAGTGGCGCTGTAACGCTCCACAGGAAATGCACAAAAGACAGAAGAAGAGTACAGAGCATGTGTGTATAAAGGTTGTTTTGACCGGACATGCGCAGATGCCATCAAAGAGTTCCGCTGTGTGTCACATGATCGTTTCCAGAGATGCAGATAGACATCCACACGGAGATGAAATGGTCGTCGTTTACAGATTTATTCACTCTCTGACCTGTTTCCAAAAAGTACTGATTACAGTCACTGGAAACGCCGTTTCCGTGTAGATGAAACGCCGATACGACAAAAGACTTGAGCGTTTCCTCCTGGATTTGTTTCCATGGTGACGGTTTGATACCGCCTTCAGACAGTCTTTACAGTGGGGAGTGGTTTACTCTTCATCTGAAACTGTGAAGTCGTACCAATTCAACACGACTGACTCGCTCTTGTCCTATTTAACCACGAAATTATCGCCTTCTTTTGCAAACGCCATGTTTGTTTACACTGGTGTGTGTGGGAACTGCAGGAAGGGGGAGCCTATGGTGGCCTGGAGGCACGAGACATGAGAGAGAGGAAAATCGACTTGACGATTTGACAATTTAAAATCAATTAATCGTGCAGCCCTACTTGAGGTGTATTTAAAATAAAACAGGTATAAATGTCCATGTCATCCTAACTCTCCTAACTACAGTGAACAAATTACGTCGACAGTTTCCGTCTTTACAAACGAGCTCTAAAACTCGGTGTTTAATCTCACTCTTTGTCATCTAGAAAATTAAATGCACGCTCTTTTCTGTGGTCGTCCTTGTGCCGGTGGCTTTCCCATTCAGTTAACAGATTGCCGTGCCTCTGAACCACTTTACAATCCTGTCAAGATTTCGATCAGTGCCATGTTGGGAGCCCATATTTCTGCCAGCCTGCTGATGCTTGTGTGCCTCTCAGAGCGCTGAAACATGAGATGTGAGAGAGAGAGAGAGAGGCCTCTTCAGTCAGAGGCCGCTCGAAATGGCAGGAGTCCTGATTTCTTTGTTGGCAGGAGACGGAGAAACACGGTGTCAAGAGTGCTACTAACTGCCATCAGAGTTTAAAGAGACTCTGAGCGCGGTGACAAGATGACGAGGGCTGAACGTCGTCTCCAGATGACAGTTTGTGTGAACTAGACCTCCAAGTTCTTGGATTACCGCTGAGGGTTTAAAGTGATCGTCAGGGTTCATCGTTGTTCTAGTTCAGTAACAGTTAGTCTCTTTTTTATGTGGAGTAGTCACAGGCTGCTCCTATAGTCCTGTACTCACTATAACACGGACCTTTTGCAGTATTTTGATGTAAAAGTGGAGATAAACTTGTATGTAAGGTTAGGGGCGTGCGATCTGACAATTTTAGACAGTGAACGGATTAAAAAGTGAAGACGATTTGCCAAAGTGCAGATCGTAGAACCACCTGTAGTGCGCATTGTATCCCTAACGTGTCTAAATTAATTTATTGCCCTCTCAGATCAAAATTTTATAAGTTAAGAGAGCAAATTTTTACTAACCCACAGAATTAATGTGTTAAATGTTGATATAAGTAACTGCAGTAGTGGAAAAATCTGCTGAAAAAAGGACAAGATACAGAATCTGCTTCTTCTTATAAATGTTACGCTGTCGTTGTTAAAATCTGTATATTTTATTTTCCAGAGTGATTGTGATAAAATCGTGATTGTGATTTTGCAAGAAAAAAAAACAAAAGATGAATTTTTTCCATATCGCCCACCCCTATATTAGGTTATGTTTAGTTAAACTGATGTGTAACCCTTGGACTGGAGCAATCATGTAACCCGCTCAGGCTCTTACTGGTGTAGTGAAACCATGCAGGCTCTCAAAAACATCTTATTTTGCAGCCTGACCACCTCCTGGATCAAACGTGTCGTTTTAAAGAGAAAAATACTCTGCCGGTGAGATCGCTCCGATTCACATGACGTGACCTGGAATAAAAATGTAGTGTCGACTCTCAAGGCCGACATCTCAGCCTCTGGGTTATTTTGGTTTGCTCTAAAGCCCCATTAGACTCTGAGTATTTTTGGTTTGCAGGCTAGCAGCTTGACTTGGCTGGTGTGTGTCTGTGAGTCCTCAGTGTGAGGACAGTGGGCCATTCAGCGAGCGAGCGACTGAGGAGCAGTTCAGGCGAGCAGGTGCAGGGACTCTCGCTCATTTACTCAGAGCGATGGAGGAGGGAGCAGCTGAGGTGATCACATTCTGATATGTGGAGCAGACACACACTTACACACACACTCACACACACACACTCACACACGCACTCTTTCATGTAACTACTCTGGAGGGGCTGGCCAGAAAACATCCGATTTCTCTTGCGTAACGGCGTCGTGTTTCTCGTAATGTTGCACAAAGTGTCAAAGGAAAGTCGGGGATGTTACCGAACAAGACCTCATGTCTCATATCTCGTCTTTTTTCCTCCACAGGTCGCTGGCTGAGACGAACAGCCGATAATGCCCGGCGTCTCCTCTAGTGCCACACCCACTTCCTGCTTGTAGAGGAAGCGGCTGTGCCAGCATGTCCTCTCACCCCCAGTCCGTGCCGCCAGGCCGGAGGACTGTGGACACAAGGCACCTGCCAAACCCCGCCACTCTACCGCTGCAGCTGCAGCGGGCGCACACGGTAAGGAGCGTAGAAAGGCGCCACCTGTAGCGCTTGAATTTAGAGATTTTTCCTGGAGTAACTTTGGGAACTTGGTGGATATTTTGTAAACAGGGCATTACGGTGAACCACTGGAGGGAGCGTGACCCCGGGGGCCCCTGCTGGTGTTTTAACAACAGAAACATTCCCAAGTCTCAGTGTTGTGCACACAGAACTGTTCCCTCATTAGATGTTTGAGTTGAAAGTTCATGTTTTCATTGTGGACTCCCCATTATTTTCACCCACATCCCCTAATTATGAAGATTTGGATCCTCTCTCCACGTATCGGGGACAAAGCCGTCCGTGCTTCAAAGAGGAGGCCTCTAGCTGATGTACAAGTTCATCCTGTGACCTCCAGTCTTCACAGGTCTCTTTTTGTTCTCATCGGCGGGGGAATCCAAAGCTTACCCCCCAGGATCCCCACAGCTGCACCTGTAGATAATCCTTCCCCTCCCTCTTATCATCACATTCAGGAGGAGATGAGGGTCGACAGGCTGTGTCCCACAATCCCTGATTGGCAGACACACAAGTTTACAGTGGCCTCATGAGTTACCCCACGAGTGTGAGAAACGGATGAAGGCTGAGGGAGAAATGAGGAAAAAAAGGAAATATTCAAGAAGTCTGAAACATGGAGATGTGATCAAAGTATATAAACATATGAGTCCACACTCACAGCTTGTTGTCTAAACTCTGTTTTCCAGGAAGTGGGATTGGTCGACTACCACTCTCATCATGCCAGAGACTACAGCTCTCACCTGGCCCAGCCCCATCGCCGTCGGCCATCTTTGCTTTCAGAGTTTCAGCCTGGGAATGAGAGGTAGGCGCGCCGAGTTCATGAATGTTGTCTGCATTTCATGATGTGTAGCACAGTTTTATTTACTATGTAAATACAGCAGGGCGTTACGTAACAGGGACAGCTCTAAAAAACCACAAACTCTCTGGTTGTTTCAGCTTTAATGTTAAACCCACAGAGTCATCTCTCCGTCTTATCCATCGAATTCAAACCTCCTCCTCCTCCTCCTCTTGGTATTTTACATTTCATACTTTCTCCTCAGTAACACGCTCCGGTCTTCATTGTCAGTCAGAGGAAGAGTGATGATTTATCCCATTCATATGAAAATAGTTCCTCTGACCTTTTAATGTTTTTGTCCCCGCTCAGTCTCAATTAAAGACGGACCGATCACGCTCAGCGGAAGCGTCACGCAGGCTGCATTTTTATGCAGTATTATTCTGCTGAAGCCTCCGCCTGTTAACCCTCCCCCAGAGTAATCCTTATGTAATTGGCATCCTCTGTAATGTTGTGTTAAACGGCTCTGCAGGGCAGTGAAGCTCGCAGAGTTTTGCCATCTTCAATAGACCAACAGTCAGTCAGGCAGGGCGCTGCATGTATGCGTACTACTTCCTGTCTCTGGGGTGGTGGTCTTGTACCTACCAAAGGTTGTTTATTATTGATGTTAGCATGCTTTTTTGAGGACAAGTCTTGATGAGTACTTCTGAATAGTTAATGCGAATGCTCTGAATTTAACATGACGCTCGGAGAATCAGAGGATAAGTCACAAGAGTGTTTTTTTCTCCTCCGTTGATCGTCATGGCGGACTCTCCGGCATATGTTAAAACATGCAGGAGTGTGACATTAAACTTTCAGGAGGTAAATTTTACTAGAAATCAGCTCTGAGATATTTTCTTTGCACAGAGATGGTGCTGTCCTTGAAGATACTAGCGGTGGGTGCAGTTCTTCGATGTGTCGATGCATCACAATGCTTCACGATGCTTCACGTGATGATGCAGCATCAATTAATTAATGTCGACGCTTTAAACAAATGAATAAATAACCTTAACACACTCACTGCCTGGACTGTTTAGTGAATGGGACCACAACAGAAGGAGGAGGTTAGTTTCTCTGCAAAATGGCAACAGCTTCAGCAGCCTCTAAAGAGCAGCCGGTTCTCTCGCCACCGGGGTTGACTGTAACCGTATAAAAGTGCTTTGGATTTAATGAGAGAGCAAACAAGACGACTGACAAGACCTACGCGATTTACAAGATTTGCAAATCAAAAATAAAGCACCTTAGCAACACCACAAACATGAAGCAGCACCTTGTACGCTTTCATCTGTACGTTTTCAGTGTTTTCCGTCAGTAGAGTGAGTAAGTAAAGTTTCTTTATAGAGCGCTTTTCACAGATAAAAATCACAAAGTGCTGTACATAAAAAGGTGCATTTAGATAAACATAAAACAGTACAAAAAAGATAAGTACATATACATAAATACGAATACAGTACAGTGAATATGGAAATAAGTGCAGATATATGAGATAAGTCAAAGAGACAAACAAAACCCTGTTAATTAAAAGCTTGTCTAAAGAAAAGAGTCTTAAACTAATTTTTAAAAGTTTTGACCACTGAGTCGATCAAACGGAGAGAGAGGGGCAGATCGTTCCAGAGTCTGTGGGCTACCGTCTTAAAAGCCCGGTAGCCCAAGAGAGGGGACTCTCGTGCAAGTGGAGCTTTCCCTGGTCAAAGTTAAGTAGGTCAAAGTGCAAATATTTACAAAACAGTCAGAGTCATAAAATAAAATATTTTGTGTCTTTGAAAAATAAAAGTCAAATGCTCAAAAAACCTTGTTATTTGAGTGCAGTTTTAGAGGAACAGAGTTAATTGAAAGGCTATTTATTCACAAATGTAGTCACAGATGAAGACAGAATCAATCCTGTATGAGAAAAAGCATTAAAAATGTCAATGATTGAAGAACCGTGGCACCAATAATCAAATCTAAAATCATCTTAATCGAAGAATTGAAGAATCAAAGCTCCCATAATCGAATCGAATCGTGAGTTACCCGTGTTGGACCACCCCTAAAAGCTACGCCTGATCATTTGTTCACCTCTCTCTGAGTGTAATGGAGTTGTAGCAGCAGACAGCAGATGGTAGAACGACTCTGTAGCAGTGTGGGGTCATTGCATGTTGTGTCGGCGTCTTAAAGTATCAATCAGATGGGATTAGGGTCTTCAGTGTGAGGCGCTGATCTGTGTGCTGGTCCTGTTTAACGGTTAGCTTAGCCTAGCTCACAAACAGTGGAAACACTGGCTCCTTGGTCGACGCAGGAATAAACGCCACACTGTTTTAGCTTCTCCCCTCCAGCTCCTGATTAGCTTCATTCAAGCCAATCAGGCGGCTTTGGCACTCGTTCTTAGATGACACGATGCCTGTTTCTGCGAGACAGATGCCTCATTTAACTTTTATAGCAGATATAAAACAGGGATGATATCAGAAAGAGGGAGACCTGCAGTTAGTGCCTTTTGTGCGCGCGCTGAAATAAACCGCTTGTCTTGCTGGCGGGCGCCCGTGGGTGGGGGAGTCTTTCAGTTAAATCTATCAGGCCTTCAGCATTCCTTCACAGAACTCGGTATCCAGTCTGAAGCTCTTATTCTACTCTCTCATTCAGAGTGTGAATAGCGTAATTCTGGCCTTGGCAATCTTTCAATCTATTCTCCTTTTAAGATGTGTACTCGTCTTTTCATAAGTCTCGGTAATTCTGCACAACATGTCTCCTCTCTTTGCGAGCTCAGGGTCGTTCACAAGCAAACCGAGAATATAAGCACTTGTATTACCTTCAAAACTTTTCCTTTAAGAGAGGCATTATCTCTTCTTTTCAGCGACTCATCCCTCGTCTTGGACTGAGGATCAGGGGAAAACTTGCTGTTAAGTTAATGCTCTAAATTAACCCTAATTATAGGTCAGAAAACCACCGCAGTGTAATCATTGGTGAGCCACTGTGCTTGTTGTTTGTTTCATCCCCCCCTCTTTACTCCAGGCAGTATCTCAGTCACTCCGCCTCTTCCCATCTGTCTGAGATCACCCAGGCTACTTGAGAAAGAGAGAGAGAGAGAGAATACATTTCATAGCAGGCGTAACAACACAGAGTAAGCACTTAACAGGGTTTCATTTCAGGCCAGAGAAGAGGGAGCAGAGTGCAAACAAACCTGCTGCAGTCATGAAAAAAGACTTTGGAGAAAAGCTGTGATTATTCTCACCGTTTATCTGTGACATTGGACTAATGGAGTTAATGGATATCAAAGCAGCGTCCTTCAGGCAGCCGTACACGCTGTTTTTACATCCTTACATTTTGTCTCTTTTCATAATTTGCACAAATTACACACTGCCTGTAAAGCATACACCCTCTCTTATATGATCAGGACTTTAAACCTGAAATAAGAAGTACTTAACCAATCATGTAACAGTCTTGATTAGTAATAACGCCATCAAATGACGCATAATTTGCACCCCGGCGTTTAGGCGGTTATAATGGTACCCTGTGAGGCGGCTGATTGGTACACCTGAGGTAAGATTCAGATTAGAGAGATGAGAAATGAGTCAAAAAGTTAACTTAACAGCAGAAGAAGGAGTTCATCTTTCAGGGATAGAAGGTCTTTAGAGCTGAATAGAGGCACTTTTTTCAGTTCAGATCAGGTTGTCATCTACAGCAGAAAACAAAACATCAACTCAAGAGCCGCTACTTCTCCTGGACGCGCCTATACATCCAACGTTTCTCCGCCTCTGATAATTCTGTCGCCTGTTAATGTTTACTTCCAAAACTTTACGACCCAGCAGATGTACTTTTTGCATACTTCCAAAATAAAAGCAGGGTTGTTGCCAAACAGGAAATAAAAGTCCAGGCAGAGGCAATAAAAGAGCGTCACAAACAACATTATTATGAGGATCTATACTCTCAAAAGCCTGGACCGTCTCAGCAAACCTACACCCTGAGAAATAACAACAACAAAGCAAACATCAGGAACTAAAGTGGAGACTGAGTTGAGTGTTTTGTTTCACTTTGCTTTAGGGCTGGGAATCTCAGGGTACCTCACAAAATGATACGATATGCAATACATGACTCATGATGACGATAATATCTCGCTATAGTGATTATCCATACTTGCTCCTGGTAACCTATGATATGTTTGTGTATTTATAAGCGTAAAAGACAAACAAACAATAAAATACATTCCATAGTTTATATTTTGCAGCATAAATTAACCACAGTGCAACCAGCAATCGTGCAAAAGCAATGACACTGTAAACAATATATTTTTTTAGGTGTCTAACAAAGAATGGCACTATTTTAAACTCATTCAGAAAACAAGCGCTTTAACTGTTTTTCAGATAAATTTTTACTGCTGAGTATTTCGTACCTCAGCTCAAGTACCCGCATCATGAGGTGAATCCCCTCATTTTCCACAACGCCGTCCAGACGAAGGTCCTTACAAATAGAAATGGCATATGTAATTGCTGTAGCTCTGGGTGAACTGAACGGAAGCTTTGCCTGAAAGAAAGACTCAACATTTGGCTGTACCAAGGAGCTAGTAGGTAAAGTTTTCTCTGCAAGCTCAGGATGGTGGCGAACGAGGTAGCTGTGCGTGTTCGTTGTGCTGACTATGTAGCGAAATTTCGAGAGACTCTTTCCGCATACTCCAAAGTCCTTTTCCAGCTCAGTCCTATCCACACTATAAAAGCCAAAGTGTGTTCATACTCTTGACTTCAGTCTAACTTCGCCGCTCCCGGAGACGGCCATATTTGCTCCGTTGTTTGTTTTTTCTTCTTTTGCAAGGAGCGCCCCCTGGATGACATGTTAAACTGTGACTTGAATCACGATAAAAGAAGTGCAAAGGGTATATAGTTTAATTATAATGCAAAAAAACGATATGCGGCGAGCGCGCATCCATAATCCATGGTTATGTTAAATATTGCGATAGCACGCCATATCGATATTTTGTCACACTCGTAGTTTGCTCGTAGAGAGTTGATTTTAATGCCTGTCAGCTCGTCAGATCCAGACACACTGATGGATCGAGTGCTCGACTGAATGCAGACAAAAGATCCTGTGTTTGTAGAAGAAGAGGAAGAAGAAGATTTGTCTCCAGATAACGCTTGGTGTGTGCATGTCGAGGACAGGATCAGCAAAGAGAAAAGAAATGTTGCTTTGACCAGAGGGGCCACCGCAGTCATCCAATACAGCTGCTTTTGATAAATTGCACATTTTCTTGTGTTTTCATAGTAATTTGTGCCGCGTTTCTGATTTTTTTCTCCCTTAACTAACATTTTTTTTCTAATTCAGACTGAAGGTTAAGAGCAACACGACTGTATCAGCTGTGTCGTATCGTATAGTTTCAGCCAACACCTAGACGTCTGATCTAACAGATTTTTCATCACTGTGTTTCCAGGGTTCAGCGGGTGTAAATACGCTCGTCTCTCATTCCTCCAAACGCTCAGCTAAAGGGTTTTTGTTCAGCTGTATGAACGGAAAAGTTGGGGGCTTAAGCACTTTCTGCATGAGGCTTTTTGGACTCCACCCGTCGTCCCTCCTCCTCCTCCTCCTCCTCCTCCTCTTCTGTTTCATTCATCCCAGCTGTGGTGCAGTTTGCTGGCTCCTCTCTCTGTTAACAGTCTCTGTATCGTGCACAGCTGTGGAGCTGCTCCTCTGGGGAGTTATGCAGAGATTGGCAGCAGCACAAGCTCTGTGGTGCTTTTATAAGACCGGGCTGCTATCGGTTCACATGATCTCCTCTTGTGCCGTAATGGGGCAAAAACCAGTAAGAACGTAATGGGGGTGTTGTGTTGCCCCAGAGCCCCCTCCTCTTCTCTCCCTCCGCCGCCTCCTCCTCCTCCTCCGCCTCCTCCTCCTCCACACATCTCTTTCTCTCATCCTCCAGACAAATCCCCCCTAGGGACCAGATTATTCTGCACGCTCACAAGAGGGACGGGGGAGAAAGAAAGGAAGCGGGGGGAGAGAGAGGGAGGTGGTGGTGGTGGAGGGGGAGTGGGCTGGGGCTTGATGATGTGATTATGTAAGTGCCAACCCTCTATGGAGATGAGGAAGTGTGTGACTGAATGAGTGAGAAAAATGTGTTCTGGGGGAGTAGTCACACACCATCTGGGTGTTAATTTGGTCCCCCCGTTTTCGGAGGTATAATTTAGGCAATCGCACAGTTTAACACGCACAATCAGTTTCTTTCCTCCGCACCCCGTGACACCTTTTCAACATGCATATTTATTCATATTACATAAGTGACAGGAGATCTCTCATGTGTAAATCTCTGGGGATGTTCTTGATTGTTACACCACACCATCAGCACCCTGCTGCGCGCGGAGACGGGCTCCACGCTCTTTGGCACATACAGGAACCACACTCAAGACTGTTGTGGGCCTCCACCAGCAATTGTGGTTGTGTTTTCCAGATTCAGTGCAGAAGCCACTTCCATTTTGACACAGGCTGCAGAGTCACTGACATCCTGGCATCGGGCTTAAGAAAACGGCTTCTCCAGAAAGAACAGGGAGCCTTTTACCACATTCATCATACGAATGTGATGAAAACGTGCAGAATGTGGATTAAACTGTCACCAAACACATAAACGATCAGTGCGGTGCTCCTCCTTTCCAGTTTTTTGGCGTTCCCGTTCGTCCGTATCAGCTGGAGGTTTTGACTACATCACAGGAAGTGCTTTAACTTCTCACCTACAGACTGCAGAGCGAGAGCCGCTCTACCCTATGCTGCTAAATTTGAGACCATTTGACTGTAACGTTACAGTGAGTCACCTTTTCCAGTTTCCTTTCCTTCCTTTCTTTCCATCGACCCCCCCTCCCCCCCCTCCACATAACCATTGAGCAGAAAACATGGTCTTCAGTGATTGCTTTGTGACTGCCTTGAACACAACAGTGAAGATTTAGGTCAGCCTGATTAACGGCTGTAGAAGTCATCATCGTGGTGTGCTTGTCTTCTGAAGTGTCTGTGTGGTTAAACGGAGCTGCGGTTATGAGATTTGATTAGACCAGTATGTTCAAACCGAACCTCTCCCTCTTTGAGTTTCAGGCTATGAAACCTGGGATTGGTTTGTTATGACACAAACACATAAATGTTTTCATTTGTATTGAACTCTCTGCTGCCTGCGGCTAATTTGACATTACAGATGAATTCACCTTCCTAATCTCAAAGCTTTTGTGTCTTTTTTTTCTGCCGCAGAGGACAAGAGCAGCATATCCGCTATGAGCACCTCTACCTGCCAGAGCCCAGCGGCCAATCAGATGTGGAGTACGCTGAGATCAAAAGGCCCCGTTTGGACATGGGACCAGAATCCCTGATGAGGCCTTCATCCCACCGGCCACAGTTGCCCCTGGGAGGGGCGGAGGACATGGGAAAGGTCAGTCGTCTTTGAAAAATACTGTGAATATTAGCGGTGATTTTTTTCTGTTTATAACAGGAAGTCATTCAAGAGCAACGGACCAATAATTACCACCTCGATTTAGTTTTTCTTCCGCTTTTATCTGGAAGTTCCTGAAATTTAGACTAAATATAACAAGAGGATGTTTGTGTTCAGGTTAAACTCAGCCTGTCAACGATGAGCCGAACAAGCTGGAGCTTTAAGTTGTATTGATATTTTAATGGTTTCTGTGTTTTATATTTGTCTTTCTTTTATATCTGCTGTAGCTTTATTCCAGTCAAAGAACAAATAGAAACCTGAAATGGGCTTTTATTTGTTTTTTTCTGGCATAATTGAATAGAGATATTTCTTGTTTTACATATTTACTTTATTGTTAGAAGCTGCAAACAGGTTTTTTTAATCAGACTGTGCCAGAAACTGTCTGGTGGTTTTTAAATAAACTGAGATAAACTAATTTATTTTGGTGTAACTTGGCGCCAAATACACGAATAAAAAGGCTGCATGTTAAACAAAAGACACAAAGAGGAAACTCAAGTAAATAAATGTAAAAACATGACTCAACAAGACAGTATCTGGAGTAAAATTTAGGGCTGGGTGATACAGCCTGAAATCAATATCACAATATATTTAACAGTTTATCTCGGCATTCCCTCTTTGTTACCGACTGGATGGGGCGGAGTCATGTCTCTGACGTAGGACAGCGTCTTAAAGGGACATAAGCTCATAGCCTACCTACACACATCCAAAACCAACTTTGATTTATTTCGTTTTTTGACACCGACTATACGGATATGGGCAAAATTACGTTGGTTATTGTCGTAATTTTCAATATCAGTAAATTTTTGGTGTATCGCCCAGCCCTAGATGAGGCATCTAAAAGTCATCTTTTAATGCAGTGGGATTTTCCTCATCCATTGTTTTGGTACCAGGAGCAGCAATTTTTTGTCATAAATTTCAATATCAGTAAATTTACAGTTTATTGCCCAGCCCTACAACGATTTCATCAAAACGCAGGAATTTAAGTCATTATGTACAATACAGATTTATTAGATAATACACATAAATAGAGCTACCAATTCAAATATAATATTTTATATGTCTCAAAATAATACAAATGATAAAATACAAAAACAAACCTACACAACTATCAACTATAGACAGAGTAAATCTAAGTTAATTCTTGATTGCGTCTCTTATTGGCCTCTCAAAAATCAATCTAGACTAATCTACATATTCATCTCGTCTCTTCTGTTAATGTCAACAGTGTGCTGTGGAAATCTTTATTTGTTTATTTTTTTTATCAATCCTGGCAGCCTCCTCCTGAGCTCCACACGTTATTATTATTAGATATATACCGCAGCAGAAGTCGTAGAATGAGCTCTGTGAGCTGCAGCAGCAGGAAGACTGAGGGAGTTGTGAAACAGCAATTAATAAATAATAGAGCTGACCTAGATTTCAAAAGACTGGGGATGAAACTGTGTAAGGCTGCACATCAGAAACGACTCGCTCGCACTGATGGGGAGGTGTTTCTGACATTACACAGAGTGCTTCAAACTGCCAGGGGAGGCAGACAGCCAAGGAATGGTAAATAGATACACCAATAACAGAGGGGAAAAAAAAAAAAAACATTGACTTTTAAGCTCGCAGGGAAATATTCAGGAATGCCAGTAATTCCCCTCCGAGCACAGCGGGCCGTAAACCCATTATATAAGTCGTGTCAGATGCAATCACTGCATGGAACAAGTGCAGGGAGTGATAGCAGGGAGAGAGGGGGGGGAGCTGCAGCTGAAAAGAAGGCAAAGGGTGAGTGGAGAGGAGGGAAAGGGAGGAGGGAAAGACCAACAGGAAAAGAGGGAGTAGGCCAGTAGTATCAGACAAAGCTTAGGTTTGTGTTATGACTCACCCAGACCAGGAATCACAGAACGACAAAACAACACGGAGTTACTGTAACCACCGAGCGCTCAGCCTGACTTGACCCTTTTTAAGAAGAATGTGTCTTAAAAAAATGAGTGATCTGAGTTCACCTCTGTGAAAACTGATGATAGATGTGTTTCATAACGTCTGAGTTTGACACGCAGACAGAGGAATGCTATCCCTCATATTTAAACTGTCGTGCTAATCCACACAAGTCAAAGCTGATTAAAACCATTCAGACCAGACCGTGATCCCGCTCAGACTGCTGTCTGCTGGGAGTCTAACTGGTTCTGTGCCTGTCTGCGCAGCGTCCTTCACGACCGGAACAAAACCAATAAACCTAATGGGCCGGCAAACTCGGCGCTGGCTTTTCACAAAATGATCAGAATTGACTTTTTGAGCTTCCATCTAAAAGCCGATGAGTCGTGTCGTGAAGTAAGAAGAAGAAGCCGAGTCAGATCATGTTTTTTTTTTTTTTTGCTGTGTCATGGTCCAAAGAGCAGCAGCAGCAGCAGCAGAGCCACGGCAGGGCAGGCTGTAAACTTTCAATATCCCAAATTTCCTGACTATAAAACTCAGTGTAATCTAAGTGGGCTGAAGCATGAGGCAGAGCCGCTCTCAGCTCTGGTGGATCTCAGCTCTGGTGCTGCTGACCGGTAATGGAGTCAGCAAAATCTCCCTCTGGACCACACACTGTTACAGACGTCCAGAGTGACGGAGAGTGACGGAGCCATGCAGCCAACGATAATTACTGCACGCACATTCATTTCAATCGTACAACCTTTCAGCTCCGTCTGGACTGACGACCTTTTTGGCTGATTGAAATCATTGATCAGGAACAACACGTCGCAGAAGTCGGAACATAATGTCTGGAAAATGCAGGAAGTGGAAAACAAATGTTTTTTTTATCCTCCTTATGTACTTATTAATGCCTCGAAATAAATGATAATACTCTGGAGTTACAGCTGAAATTCTTCAGGTTTGCATGGTAGAAGAGCAGAGGGACTAGGAGACGGACATGTTATGAGAAAGACGCTAAAGAGCAGCTAACGATGGCCTAGCTGACTGGCATCCGCCTCGACTAGGGCTGCCACAAAGGATTAATCTGATGATCGATACGACAACGAAGCGATTAATCGATTAATCGATTAATCGATTAATTGCATCTTATATTTTTAATTTTTGCATTAGAGTTTTTGATCTAAATGCGACCAACCTGGTTAAATCAAGGTTAAAAATATATTTAAATATAGATATAGCAGATTATCACACCAGCATGCAGCTGCTGTTTTACCACCCGGAATAACCTCCATCTGAAAATGTTTGAGAGTATGTGCTTACCAAAAAAGAAGACAATTAAGATGATAGTTCATTTCACTTCCCTGCAGCTATTTAGCCTACTAGCTTATCGAGGCGACGATCCTTCTCCGGCCTCCTCATCGTCAGCCAACCCGACATGTTTTCTTTTTAAGTCCTGGAACATGGTAGTCGTGCTGCCTTGATAAGCAAGCTCTGACTTGCAGGTCTTGCATTTCACGGACTTCCCCTCTACATTTTTGGTAAAATGCTCCCAAACACTGGAGCTATACATCCTGCTCGTCATTGTTACTGAGTTGTAGTGACGTCAGACGCCAACTTCTATGAACTCTACTGCGCATGTGCGTCCAGGACAAAGCACACATAGTGGAGGTTATGAGCGGAGGGTACTGCGGCACTTTCGAGCCAAAAGCAGAAAAAAAACAATTATGTCGATTACTAAAATAGTTGTCGACCATTTTGATCGTCGAACTTTAATCGATTGATCGAATATTCGTGGCAGCCCTAGCCTTGACCCCTGGTAACCCTACCGGTCGTTGAAATTGCCCACACTGGACAGGCAAGTGTCAGAACTGGACCATGGAGAAGAAGGTGGCCTAAAGAACCGTGACAAAGGTTTCAAAGTGTTGACGTGGTTTTCTCAAAGTCTTCCTGATTGTAATCCAACTGACCATCAGAGGGATTTGCTGGATAACTTCAGATATGTTCTGAAACCACCGCGCACCTTTAGAGGTCTGGTGGAGTCCATGTCCTGACGTGGGTGGGGTGGACACAATACTAGTCAGGTGGTTGTAATGCAGCAGCAGATCCGTGTAAATCACAGAAAGTTGTTTTTGTGTTTCAAGTCCTCAGCAGGAATCTTAAAACTGCAGCGTCCTCCAGATTTGCCTCCTCACTCTGGACTTGTTTTTCTTTTAAATGGCGTCTTTTAAAGGCAGTCAAAGAGCTTTGTGATAGCTTTGTGCACCTGTTGTCGTGACTCTGCTTCAGAGTGGGCCTGAAAGAAACCGTCATGAACCGAGATGAACATTGTAGCAAAAAAAAAAACAGGCTGTCTACGGCTCTCTTCATCTGTCGTCTGGAATGTGAATACTTAGGAGTACGTGACTCAGTCACACCGGCTGCTGCTTACTAAACAGAACACATTTACACAGACACGCTACAACACCCAGAGGTTATTATAAAAAAAAAAAAAAACAGCCTGACACATGAACAGCCGGAGACATCATGCAGTGGCATGTTCTAAATGTGACCTGGGTCGTCAGGGGGTGTACGCTGTGAGCTGTGCAGGGCCAGGGGCTTAGCTATTGCCCTGTGACCTTTTCGCACCATGTCGCAGGTGTAGTAGCTGCTGATGTGCTGCTAAAAACGCTGACAAGGACGAAGGACGGTGTAAGACACCACACCAGAGGGAAAACCTGAGAACGCGGACTCTCTTTGGCGTTAAACTTTCGTCATTTCATCAAAACATTTTCACAATTCTTCCAAGAAATCGACGAGAGAAACAGAAGTTCAAAACGTCTGAAAGCAGCGAAACCCAGAGTGTTGTTCTGGATCTCTTTGGAGTCCTTGTGATTGGGATTACCCCGCAAACATGTTGTGCAATGTTATCTGCTTTTACATCACCATAATTCAGCCCCCTGAGGAATTCTGGCACGCAGAGCTTTGACTCAGGTCGGAGAGGAAGTCGTGTTGTTTGCACTCATGGATCTTATTTCAGAGAAATTCCAGCCGCCCCGTGAGTCGATTTGTGATTTGCATTTATGTATTAGGACGATCTTATCTGGTTTCTTCAAACTCGGGCTTCAGCCCCTCAGCATCCCCACCACACTTCAGCAGGTCTATAATGCAGCAGCCTGCCTCGTCCAGATTAGCCCACTTACATAACCTTCATTTCAGACGTTTAAAAATAACGCAGAACAAAACCCCGAGCGGGAAAACACACGCGATCATTTATGAAGGTTGTAACCCTCGAATGCTCACATACATGCAGAGAGTCAAACATGCATACGCTCACTGACCGAGATGACGAGGAACCGCCTCTGCAGAAACCCCTGCAGCTTCTTTACATTTGCACGTGTGGTTACATAAACAGGAAGCAGTAATAAACCCTCCTCACGCATGTGAACGGATTATTAAAGTTATTTTCATGCACACGTTTTGGTGTTTGAAGTTTAATGTGGAGGAGAGTTACAGTGACCTCATGGAGCAACAGGTGGCTCGACGGTACGACAGGTTTATGAGAGAAAAGACTCGAGTTTAGTTTGATTTTGGTCAAGCACTCAAGGAGTTTTTGGTTGCAGTTCATGTGCCAGTTTAAGCAGACACCGCCAACACACAATTGATTTTCATCTACCAAAACAAAACACTCTGAGCAAAGAGGAACTATTCGCACAAGTGTCCCAAAAGTGCACTTTGCTTTGCGCTTATTCTGTGTAAATGCAGCTGAAGTAACTGAATTATTATCAAGTCAAAAAAGACTGAGCGATAAAAATAAGGTTTAATTACAGCATCAATAAGATGATATCTTACAATATTATAGTAATATTAATGTTGATGCTGCACCTTCAGCTGCACACAATGCTAACCGTGAAGTACCGTATTTTTCGCACTATAAGGTCCACTACCATCTATTCGCGTCTATTTTCATACATAAGGCACACCGGGGTATAAAGCGCATTAAGCTAAACAAAACAGTCAGATAAGTCAGACTTTATTTCAAACAACATATAACAGACATTTCTGAGCTTCAAGAATAATATATCTATTTTTTTTACAGGGTTTCTGCTGCGTCTTAAAAAGTCTCAAAACTTCTAAAATCCAATACTTTGAATTTAAGGCCTAAAAATGTCAAAAATTTTCTTAAATTTGAAAGGGCTTAAAAATATATTGTTGTTACTTACAAACAAAGATTGATTTGAAGTTAGTGTAAAATGTTCCGATTTCCTTTCATGTCTTTTGCACTTTTTTTGCCAGTATACATGTAAAATGGATCTTAAATTGTTTTCATTGTGGTCTTAAAAAAGTCTTAAAAAGTCTTGAATTTGAGTTGTTGAAACCTGCAGAAACCCTGTTTTTAATAACTAGTAAATCTGACATTAATGTTTGTTTGTTTGTTGGTCTAAATGTGCACATTCATAACTGTTTATCTCCTGTTTAAGCTGTATGAAACTGTACTGCAGAGCTCCTGTCTGAGCCTCCAGGTGTGGTCGCTGTGATTTCGATCTAAAACGGGCTTTAAAATGAAGAGTAAACTCACAGAGTGTAAACACGGACTTAGGAGGACTGAACTGAGCCTGGAGGATCAGTGTTTGCTGGATCCCTCGTGTGTCTTCTCTCTCATTAGGATCACCGCTCTGTTGATGAGCCAGCCTGTGTGCTGTTTGACTGACAGATTCACCTCTTCCATCTTCCTGCTGAGAGACGTTTGCAGTCTGAATTTAATCCACACACATGTTGGATCAGCCTTCAGATTTCCCAAAAAAGAAACAGGTTTATTCCCCACAAACAGAGCCAGCTGCCAGTGCGTTAATAAGATGCATGTTTAATCCTGGTGAGGGAGGCTGTGACCTCGTATTCATTAGTGTGGTCTAGTGACACTGCGACTACGCCGCTTTCATCACCCAGAGGACTTAATTATCGCCGTGTGTTAGGATGCACGTGCTGTTGGCGTGATTTGAGGTGGAATAATCTACAGACCTCGTAATCAGAGGAGGGCAGGTGGGCTCTGACCCCCATCTCTCCCCTCCTATCATCCTGAATTAATCAGCTGTTGTTGACTTCTGATAGAAACACTCATGAACATGATTTCCTGAACACCTCCTACATCTGACCGCGTCACTGTCCTCTCTCTGCAGGAGCGTGGGAGCGCCATGGGAAAGCTGGAGCCCATCTCGCCTGTGAGTCCCGTCCATATGGACCCCGACTTGGATTTGGTGCCGGCTCGCTTCTCCAAAGAGGAGCTGATCCAGAACATGGACCGCGTGGACCGGGAGATCACCATGGTGGAGCAGCAGATCTGCAAGCTTCGCAAGAAACAGGTACGCACACTTACGGATGCTTACTACAACTTAAAAACTGACTTTTTTGTACGTTTTTAAAACTGTTTCGCTCTTTTAATCTGAGAAAAGTATTTTAATAAATCAAAGAGTGATGGGTTCTGATGGGTCTGGGCTTGTCTAGATCACAAAACACCAATTTGGGGATCAGCACGGACAGATCTTTGAAGTGATGTTTGTGTTCCTCAAAAGTCTCTTTCCTGAAGAGTTATTTTGTACACAAGCTGCGAGACGAGACTACGTGAAACCGGGGCTTAAAAAAAAAACTTGTATCCTGCCTTTAGTGATGTCATTTGTGTACATTTGCACATATTTTGAGCAGGTGTGCAGTCACGGCTAAGAGCACGACTGTGAGGTACTTAAAAGTGAACTCGCGCTCGTAGATATCCACGCCTTTGCCAGTGCTGGCAGCCGCCTCTGATTTTTCTTCGCGGCGGTGTTCGGCTTGTTTGGAGCGATCATGTGTGGTTTTCCAGTGCGACTCTCTCTGCCAGACTTGACTTGGCATCGCTGCACTAAAGTCTTAAACAGACTTTGCTGTGTTGTAATCACTGCATTCAACTTCTGGAGCCGTTTGTTGCTCGCTGCGCCACAATTCAGCACACCCTCCGGTCCTCCAGGCAGCTGCATTCCCCCTTTCTCTTCTCATCACTTTTGCTTTTTATTTAGGAGAAAAGTAGGTTAAAAATATATAAGGCTATAAATAACCCTTTCCCCAGGGGAGGAGGAGGAGGATTATGGTGGAGGTTTTGTGACTGCTAAACCACTCATATCCCTGCCACACAGTCTCCCTTTTGGCTGCCCGCCATGATTTAGAGGAACTGAATCGTCTCGCTCGCTCTTTTGAACTGAACGTTTCCTCCGCCGTGGCGTGGATGGCGCTTTATTAGACTTCAGACTTTATCTTACTAGATAATGAAAAGAAGAAATCATCCTTCAGATATTATAGAGGATGACTATTGTTCAGGCCTCATCAGATTTTACCAGCTGGTGCTTATTGGTTCGAGTTTTTATCAATACTCCTGTCCTGCTTTTGTTTGGTGCAAAAGACAATACTAGACTTGTGAAATGCTGACAGCTGTGACACAAAAATTGGTTTGATACCGCGACTTTATGTCAGCTAAACTTCTAATATTACTCCTTGACTGTTGATTAAACTGGAACAGAGGTTGGATGTGCTGAAAAATCAAAGCTGGCGACTAGGAGTCTGTGGACGACCTCAGGCGTATTTAGGGCTTTAACTTGTGAGTTTTAGAGTATGGATGCATCAGTCTGGTCCTGTTCAAGGTTATTTTCATGAATGAAAAACAAAAAACAGAAATTAAAATGTAAAAAACACTTTTAATGACTAAGAAAAACCAAAAATGAGCATCAGAATCCAAATAATGAACCAAAACTGCCGAGTACGGTTACAAATGAGCAGAAGTAACCTTAGTTTTTTTGTCTCGGACTGTTTCTGTCTTCTGTCAACCCACAATCTTGACCCCTGTTGACCCCTTTTTAAGTCAATCAATAACTCTTCAATCAAATAGAGCCGATTCATGACACTCTTTGAAAAGAAAAGGTCCAGACCGTACTCTTTCTGGTCTAATGATTCAGGATTTTGGCCAAAAATAAAATCCCTTTTTCTATCAATCTCTCAAAATGAAACCACTGAAAATGATGTAGTATATATGCCGAGCCAGTAAGTGGCGCTGTAATTCAGAAGAAAAGTACAGAGCATGCAAATAAAGGTTGTTTTGGCGCCATAAAAGAGTTACGCTGTGTGTCACATGATCGTTTCCAGAGATGCAGATAGACATCCACATGGAGATGAAAAAGTTTTCAAAAAGTTAATGCCCATTTCGCCGAAACGACGAAAAACGTTAGCGTTTCTTCCTGAATTTGTTTCCGTGGTGACGGGTTGAAACCGCCTTCAGACAGACTTTGCAGCGGGGAGTGGTTTACTCTTTATCCGAAACTGTGAAGTCGTACCGAATCCACACGACTGACTCGCTCTTGTCCGATTTAACCACGAAATTATCGCCTTCATGTTTGTTTACACTGATGTTTGTGGGAACTAGGGAGCGCTCCTGCAGGAAGGGGGAGGAGCCTACTGTGGCCTGAAGGCGCGAGACATGATAGTGAGGAAAATGTATTTGATGATTTTAATTTTATTTTTTTAACATGGTCATGATCAAATCTGATTTAAAACAGATTGATCGTGCAGCCCTACAGCTGACTGGATATGACTCTGTGCGAGACAATATTTCAATGTCTGAGAATCATTTGTGCATAAACTTACCAGGACTCACTAAACATGCACTTCAACTTCAACTTATACTATTTCTTAACCTTAAATGACAACAAGACTGCTGTAAAATAACTTTGTTGAAATCTCTGTGAAGCATCTTGAGCTAAAGATGGTTTTTACGGGGTGATAAAGCCTGAGAAAGAACTTTAGTCATCCCAGGGGACGTTGTTGTGCAGCAGAAGTAAGAGGAGGACAGCAGATATAACAGGAAGTGTAGAGAGCTTCCTCGTATCGTCAAATTCTGATAATAACAGGTGATAGAGGGAAGTATTAATCAGTGCAGCACACAGAGTGATAGTATAAGATGAATGAAGTGGCACTACAGGCGAAAGGAAAACCATGTGAGTGATTGAGAGGCTCGGCTCGGCTGCTTCCAAGCATAAATCAAAAGCCACGTCCTCTCCCCCCCTCAGCTCACACACGGTGTTTATGTGGATATTTTCTTACATTTTGGCTCTCTTCAAGCATTAAAACATCTGGAGTAATTAAGTGTCACGGTAAAACTTTATTTAAAGAGTTCTGGCAGAGTCAGCGGAGGGCGGGGGTTCGGGGCTAAAGTTACCGCCAGCCTGTGTCGTGTCAGCCAAGCCAAGGATGGCGGGTTTATTTAGTTTTACTCTGCGGTGGGTTTGGAAAAGGGAAAGGGGGGGGCGGGGGTCTCTGTGGGAATGTCTGCGTTTCCCCCCCACCAGATGCTTATCCAGGCCCATCATGACGCATGATGATCCATCTCACTCTGGTCTCATGTGGATCCTCTGGAGGCAGTTTGTCCCCTCTCTGAAGCCCCTGAAGGAGGGGGAGGGAGACGGAGAGTAGGGGGCTGACTTAACTCTAGATCAGCTTCATGCACGCCACTCAGCCACACCTGGACTCGGCCTACAGACAGTTAGTTACAGCTGAGTACACCCAGCTCCTGTCTCCATATCTTAGCCTGCATGGAGGCCGTCAAGAAACCAGGACGAGTGTATCAAGTTCATTCTGTCTTTTTAGGTCATTAGTTTTCTAGTACGCGTCGCACAACCATCATGTGACACTCTGATGACCGAAACATGTCAGGTAAGAAAAGAAAACAGCACTGTCTGATAAAAAAGAACGAAAGAAAACCAAAAAAACGTGATGTTAAACCTCTAGAAGACCGGAGCAGAAATGAGACTGTATCAGGTCTGCTGCTGCAAAAATTAAAATCCTGGGTATCAAAACTTCAGGTCATAATTTCACTTGCTGTTAACCTGCTTCCTACAAAAGTGGCAAACACAGCTTATGTAGGAAAATATACTGAGAATTAGGGCTGGACGATAACCTGAAAATTTACCGATACAGAAATTTACGACAATAACTGACGTCATTTTGCCCGTGTCAATATATTCGGTGTCAAAGAATGAAATAAATCAAAGTTGGTTTTGGATGTGTGTAGGTAGGCTATGGTCTCATGTCCCTTTAAGATGCTGTCCTACGTCAGAGACGTGACTCCACCCCATCCAGTCTGTAACAAAGAGGGAAAGACAGGTGAGGAGATGGAGGACGGAGAGAAAGTTGTAGACGAAGTTAATGTGGGAGGGGGTGAGCAGCTTGTGGAGTAGTTATCGTCCATTTATGGTTATCGAGGTGAACTGATCAATATATCGTGATATTGATTTAAGGCCATATCGCCCAGCCCTAGTACCAGAGGTCTTTTTAGGTCTGCTGCAAACATTAAAATCTTGGGTATCAAAACTTCAGGTCATAATTTCACCTTCTGTTAACTTGAAGAGAGGCGCAGCAAACACAGATTTAGTATAAAAAATACAGAAAATAAAACAGGCGTATTTCCTTTTGCTTCTTTGTTGTGGCCTCTGACAGAGAGTCTGCACCTTCCAAGTTTATTATTTTACACATTTTAAAGCATCTGCCATTGTGCAAGAGTATGAAGCTCAGCTAACAGGTCAAGACTAACAGAGAACAAGTAGAGACCAGGTGACATCGCCTTCACTTGTACCTGCATTGTTCTGAGACGTCGAAGTGACTCGACCAAAAGTGTGTATTTGCCCACCTGTGAATCAGAGCAGTTTTTATTGTGTCGGAGGTTTTTGAGAGCTTCAGGTGTGACTAAGAGCAAAAGAAAGAGACGCAGCCTGAGGGATTAGACGATCAAACAAAGTGCTGCAAACAAACAGACTCTTGCACAGAGTTGTGGGTTTATCACCGAGTTCATTAGAGTGTAAGGTTCAGGCGCTCATGAGACTTCTACAATTGGAGTAAGTGGTTAAATCGGAGCGGAGCGTGACGACGAATTGATGCCTTTTAAAGCCGGGGCTCTGCTCATTCACAACAACCGTCTGAAAACTGAAAATTAAACTCATTAAAACTCAGAAAAGTCATTAAAAGTTCAATAATCTTGACACTTTCCAGTTAAAGGTTTTTGACATCCGATGTTAGACCATCTCTAGATGATAGCAGCGTTTGGTTTTTGTTGTTTCAGTGCTAAAAGCTGCGAATTCCCCAAACGTACTGTGAGCGTCTTCAAGTAACAGACAATGACACACTGAGGAAATAACAGGGATTAGATATATATAAGGTTATATCAAGTTTGGAGTCTAAATGTTTGAATAGGATGAACCTTATTTGTCTGATTTTGCTGCGATCTCTGCAGAAGGAGGAAAGCTGTTTTCTTCTTTCTGCCACTTGTTGTTTTTGTTGTCGTTGTTGAGTGTGGGAGGATTAATGATCCCTTCAGGTCCATTCATGTCTTTCTAACGTCTCGATAGAGTGTGTGATCAGATATCCGCCCCCTTCAGTCCTCTTGGTTCTGTTTACGTTTGACTGTGTCAGCTTTAAGACGCCCCGTCACCCTTAAACGCCAAAGTGCCTAAATAAAAACGTGTCGTTGGAGCCAAACGCCGTTTTTCTCCCTGACTGTTCTTCTTCGTCTTCGTCGGCTCGTCTCTGACTCTCGCAGCAGGTTTCTTCCTCTCCTCCTCTCTTTGAGTTCGGCTTCAGGGATGACGGTGACAAAGACTGACTGGCTGAACTCTGCGTGAATGGAAATGAAACCTAAAAATAACTCCACCAGATTATCTTTTTATTCCCTCTCTGCTCTGATTTTAACTCCGTGTCCTTAAACTCCAAACAATCACAGCTCATGGATGAGCGAGTTTAAGGCCCTCTGCTGTTTTTCCTGTAATTGTCTAATATTTATTTCTCTCTCTCTCTCTCTGTTTTCCTCCTCTTATTGGATGTTCCAGCCTCACAGCAGGCTTTGGCTTTGTTTACAGCCTGTTGTAGTAACTCTTTGATTAACTAGGCCCTGGGGAGTTAATAGCTATTACTGCTAATAGGACAGTTAGTCTGGTCCCTGCTGGAGAGCTGGGGGAGGGACGCCGCCGGTCTCTAACACGCTCTCTAACAGGAACTGGTTAGCCACAGGTTTTACTGGGAATTGAGGGCTTTTGTATTTTATTTGTTAAATGGTTACCACCATCTTTTTGTGTTTGTGTGTTACAGCAACAGCTGGAGGAGGAGGCCGCGAAGCCCCACGAGCCGGAGCGCCCCATCTCACCGCCACCGAGCGAGGCCAAGCACCGCAGCCTGGTGCAGATCATCTACGACGAGAACAGGGTCAGTGAAACACACGAACGCACCACACACTCATTCCGCGGGCCGCCGCTGCTGACCCAAAACTACCTTGAATTTGATCGTGGTTTCACTCGATCGTGTGTGTAGGACGGGCGCTGCTTTTTCCACTCCACGCGGTTTTCACAGAGAAACAAACTAAACCAGGCCAGGTCGTTACGTCCTCTTGTTGTGTGTTGCTGTGTTTGATCGAGCAGCTAGCGGCGGGTAAACTAGATCATGTTTTATCTCGAGTACTCCCCCTACTTCTTTCATTTTCTCATGAGCAAAATTTGGATTACTTTGTATTACGCTGAGCTCCCGGAGAACGATGTCTGCGTGTTTTTTTCCTGGAAATCTGCCTTTTTCATTAACCTCGTTGGATGTAATCCTCAAAAGCTCTTGTCAACAAAGTCAGAGGGAGCCACAAAATATTCATGCCGTACCTGAGCCTCCCACTCTTTACTGTCGGGGGAGGAAGAGGAGGAGGAAGAGGAGGGAGTCTTGCCTAACAGAAAAGGCTACTAAAGGTCAACATAGCAGGCATGATGAATCACATGTGTACACTCACTCACACACGCATGCACAGATAGGCTGAGGTCATCTTTTATCAGCTCCACCTTAAATGTTCATTAATGGAGAGATAAAGTCGGATATGAGGAGCTCATCTGAAGATTTCTCCGAGTGTCGAGTTTGTCCCAGTCACAGAGGTGATTATATGCAGCGTTTCTGAATCTGCCGACTGATTCTCAGTGCTCTCAGTCCCCCTAGTGGTGAAGCGCGTGAGTGTCCTTCACTAGAATTGGCATTCAAAGCAGAGCGCTCCTCTCTCACTGTATCACAGCCTAGATTCAGCCTCTTTGAACAAACCCCGGTGGGAAACTAGGAGTAATGTTAAATCTTCTCAGCTCAGAGAAAAAAGCTCTTGACTTTTTTTTTTTCCTACAGCTTCTCCGACACGTTCAAAGCAAAACATTTTTATAGAGGAGAACAGCGGAGAAGTGTGAGGAGAGACGACATGCAAATGGAGATCCTGGTTATAAAGAAAAAGAGAATTTAACCTTTAAAGCAGCGCGGAGCGAGAGGAAGTATGTTGTTTTTTCGACACTTTGCTCCGACCTGAGCAGATGTCCCCAGATAACCATCGCACTGTCCTGAGCGGCCCCTTTTTAAAGTGGGACAGCAGCACAGCTCACAGTACAGGGAGTGTCCTTCATGACTTTCACCCTCTCTGTTATCAAGTGCAGCTAAATCACTGCTCTTTTATGTAACAGCAGGACGCTGCAGATTGCTCAAGACTCCGGCTCTGAAAGGCTTCAAGTTTAAGAATGACTCATGGCTCTCGCTCCACAATGCAGCTTGACCTCTGTAACACTTTCCACTTCCCTCTGACTGCCTGGATGTACTCTGGCCCACTGCCTGCCCCTCAAACCTCTCCCTCTCTCCACTTCTTCATCCCTTTCTTTATCTCTTCCTGGAGCTAACAAACTTTTTTTTTTTTTTTGTCTAGTTTTACTAGTTTTAGAAAGACACCATAGCATTTACCCATCCACTCAGAATATTCTCTTTAATTTACCTGAAACCTGATTTGTTTTTCTCTCTGTGTTTCCTGGCTAAAAGTGAATCAGGGTAAGCCCAGCTCTGCACCCAAAGTATTTTGGTAATCCTTAAAAGGCCAAAGAAAGAGTAACTCGTACACGCTGCTCTTTATTTAGGTCACTAACAGTTTATTTTGCTAGCTAACAATTAGGGATGGGGTAAAAGAAAATGATCGTCTGCCCCTAAAGAGAGAGAGAGAGATTTCCTTGTCAGAGGGGGACAGAGGGTCCTGGAAGGCAAAAAAGGAGACAGGTGGTACAGGTAAAACTGGTAATACTAGTAAACTAATATAGTAAAACTAACACAATGTTGCTGCATATTTTGATACCACAAACTCGACGAGTGCTGCTGTCTCTCTTTATCTTTTGTTTGTAAAGTACGACAGTAGATCTCTTTGGTATTTTTAGACACCATCTAATGTCAAAACGACTCTGATAGTTTTAATATTATTTTTCAAATTTCCTCGAAATAACCTTTCCAAAAGGATAAATAAAGCTGTATCTAATCTAATCTAATTAAAAGTTTGGACAGCCTCATGCAGGAGACGTAGTGTGGGTTTAAAATACGTTGGAGATGCAAATGAAGTCATCCAGTTTGACACGATAATGACAGGTGTGGCCTTCGAAGGAGAGTTACCTGCAGCTGAACGTCTTCACAGCCTTCACTGAGATAATGCACAGTAGGACACACCTTCAGTTTGTCATTATTGATCAAATCAGTCATGCATCGATCTCAGGGTATGATCAGCACCGCCCTGCTCACGCTCTCTGAGGGATTTTCTCCTCTGCTGTGTTCACACTCTGACGCTCTCTGCAGGTTGTGTTCACACGTGTAGTCCTGAGATTTTTGGAGAATCAAATTCTCATGATAATTACTAGTCTTCAGCTCTTTGTTAATTCTGCACCAACTAATCATCAGTTAATCAAATTAAACACACAGGTGCTCTGCAAACATTTTCTAAGTTTCCCACTAAAGCCTCTCCCAGTGGGAGGCACACGGTCCACGGGTCTGCTCGCTCACACGGATCATTCGGCGGTTTCACTTCACTGATCTGATAAGAGCTCTGCCTTTCTAATAGTGCTGGATGAGTAATTGAATTTTAATCATGATTTTGATTTTGGCTTCTGACGATCATAAAAACACTGTAACAAAAGAAAGATGCACGGTGCGGAATGTATGTCCGCTCCTGTGCTGGAAAAACACCTTGAACGCAGACATGTGGAGCGAGCGATTGGAAACATGGCAGGAAGGCCGTTTTTGGTTGAGCAGTAAACTAGGACAACTTTCAGAAACTTTTTGGCTTCAAGTTGACGGACGTAGAGCAAAAGGAAATTGTTTGCAAAGTTCGTCATGCTGTCGTGTCTGCTTCCAGAGTCAACACGACCAACTTCAGGGTTTCCTCCATGTGCAATTGATTGTGGCGCACCGCCACGGCTAAATAAAAGGCTTTTTAAAAAAAAAAATTATTTACATGGCTCTAACTCGACATGGGCGCTGCACCACATGCGATGGTAGGGGAAAGTCCCGCCTCCTTCACCTTTGATTGGCTAGAATTGGTTATTCCGATTGGTTCCTCCTTACGTCTGAAACGTCATCACTCGCTCAAGCTGCGCGCGGGCTGTCAGCTTTGTACATCGAACTGATCATTAGAGAACATTATTGCAATTCTGAATCTCCTAACCCTAACCCGACAGACGATGACGTTTCACAGCCAAAAGGAATAACCAATCGGAGCACAGCACTTCTAGCCAATCAGAGGCGAAGGAGGCGGGACCTCCCCCTACCATACAAAAAATCCTGCACACCATAAAGCATGAGCGCGCCGGGTATTAGCATTAGCAAGTTAGCTGACTAACCCTGCGCGCTCCCTGAATGGCTCAACACACACAAGGGCAAAAGAGTGTCCCTCTATAGTAAATGTTGGTGGTTAAAGTGTTAAATAAATAATCGTCTTTGTTAATCGTGATTTCAATATCAGTCACAATAATCGTGATTATTATTTTGCCATAATCATCCACCTCTACTTTCTAATTCATGCGTGTAAGTTTGACACGTTTGTTTGCAACGCTGAAGCTCAGCCTCTACACTTTGTAGAGGACAGTTTCACTTTTCCAACATCAGGTTTTAATGCGTTACAGCTTTGCGTTCGACACTAGGACAGCTTTTATTGTCCACAGAAGGAGCATAAAGTGGGGCATTGTTTAGTCATATCTGAGGCCTAATTTTACAGCATGTTGAGCCTGTAAACATTTATGTAAAGCCGTGCACATAATGTAAACGTACGGCTGGCTCAGTGACCTGACTTCACTGCTCTTATATTTGGTGCACAGCTGTCATGGACGTGAACACAAGGAGACAGCTCCACTGACACAGCATTTTCATAATACTGTGGAGCTGTGCTAAATCCTCTCCTCTGTGCTTCACCAACAACACCACCCTGCTGCAGTTCAGTCTCTTTACTGATATTTAAAGGGAAGTTAAACGTGCTGTGATTTGGGGTTGTGACGGATTTTTGCAGCAGCATGTGGAATAAATGAAAAAAGATTCAGGACTTCGGCTCACAAGAGAAGACCTAGTGCTGCCATGCGGGGTCGATAAAGACCTAAAGGGGTTAGAAATGCACAGACTAGATGCTGTAGGAGTGGAGTCAGATCTATTAGAGTTTTAGACAGAAAAAAATATAACATTTCTACTGCAGTGTGTGATACCGCGGGAGGGGGGCATGATTGAAGTGGTGGTGCCGCCTCCCTGTTTTGGTCCTGTAATGAGGTTGTGTGTGTGGGAGGGGGGAGATTGTGCGGATGGATCAGGAGAGAATTTAGCTCTCTCTGTGTAATTATCCACACTTGTAGAGAAAAGGTAATATCCTGTTGTATCTCATCAATCCTCCTCCCTCCTCTTCTAAATTTGCCGTTTCTGGTTTTTAATGCCGCCGTATTTTCAAAGAGTTGTGAGGACCGTATATCGAGCAGACTGGAAGTGAGGAGGAAAATAAGAAGAGATCCTTGAGCTTCTCTTCTCCCTGAGGATGAAAGGCTGGTTTTAATAATTGCTGTTCATTAACTGCTGCTGCTGGAGTGAGAGCGAGCTCTCTGAGGCAACACTCTGCAGCCTGTTACACCTACTCACTGATGAGGGAGCAACAGCAGCAATGAGGAAAACCTGGGTCAATGCAAAGCAGCTGGAAGAGGAAGAATGATGTTTGCATTTGTATCTGCGGTGCATAGAGGGTCATTGTAAATGTAGAGCCATGCGATGATTCGCCCTCGCTCACACATGACCCACTTGGAAGCCTGCGTTGACTCAAGTTAAGCTGCATGCGTGAGCTGCTCTGGGGTCTTACATACAAGTCTGTTAGCGTGAGTCTTGTATAAACTTAGGAATAGATCCCAAACACCTCCCGTGTTACCTCGGCGCTGCAGGCAGAGTGGAGGGGACAAGGGCGCAGCGTGACACAGGACAAAGGGGTGATGTGCGCATACGCTCCAGCAGGTTCAGTCTCTGTTAGCGGCTCTAAAACTTCCCTCGCCGGCGTCCCGTCATCCTGCCCGTGAACGTGTCGGCCCTGACAGTCTCGCTGTGCGGTCACTGAAGGAAATGAAGTGAGATGGAAAGCAGCAGAGCATGTGGCGTGCCACTAAGGAGAGTGTTTGATCGATGAAGCGGAGAGAGTGAATAGAGAGAGAGGGATGAAGAAAAGAGTGAGGCTGTGAACACTGAGAGAGGGGCAGCCCGGGACACGGCTCACATGTTTGTCTGCAGGGGCTAAATATAAGTCTCTTAGGGGTCATCTGCAGACCCAGATTGGAGTTTATATGCTGCCCAGCTTCCCTCCACAACACCTCTCCTCTTTTCTTATCGCTCCCTGCCAGGATTTTCTTGTTTCAAGGCTGGTTGTTGTAGGTAGTAAAGCTGGAGGTGAGATCTCCTCTGTCTTTCATCATGAGATAAGCACCAAAGCCCTTTAGCCCCCTCCTCCTTTTTTTTTTTTTTTATTTTTGCTCTTCCTCTCCCACTCACTCTTCTCTTCCACTCCCACTTGCTCTCCTGCCTGCCTGCTCTTTCTCTCTACCTCTCTCTGCACAGGGGAGGTGAGTAATCTTTCTCTTTTTTTCTTCTTCTGCCAGAGGACAGAGGGAGCTGAGGCAAGAAGCTGTGGGCCCAGCTTGAGTTAAAAGCTCTAATAATAGTCAGCTGCATCCATCCCTCTCTCTCTCTCTCTCTCTCTCTCTCTCTCTTCATCCATCCATCCATACATCCAGCCAGCCGCTCGTCCATCCAAAGATGGAGCTGGTGTAGCCTTGGTGATCAACTGAGCGTGATCACTGGTGTTGCCGTGGTGATGGCAGAGGTGCAGGCTGCCGGCTAATGTACTACCTCTGTTTGTGTTCCCTCACCAGAAAAAGGCAGAGGAGGCTCACAGGATACTGGAAGGACTGGGACCCCGGGTAGAACTGGTGAGTGGAGGCTTTGATTTTCGCAGCTTTTCTGTGTTTCTGTGTGAAAACATGTTTTTTGAAAAGGGAAGTCACCGCTTTAACGAATGCTTCAATCATTCGAATCATTTATTATTTCTAGTTCTTATCGGGGTTGTGAAGACATGACGCAATAATATCTGATTACTGAAATCACTCCAGGAGAAGCATTTATAGATCCCTCGTACCCGAACTAGCTCAGTTATTCACTTCTACCTCTCCAGATTTAAAAAGTCAAACGCTGTGTTGTTTGTCTCTGTTCTAGATCAGCCCGATCAGCTGTCTCGGTCCCCTAACCTCGAATTCATCCATGAGTGTCTTAAAAGTCTCCATGGGGAGTTTTTAGCTGGTTATAGAGCACATTCAAGTAGATGCTGATGCCTCTTTGAATGAGGCATCAGACTTCTATATCGTACCTTTTGATGCTTTAGCTCACTAAGGGGGCGGCTGTCAGATCACATGATTGACAAAACAAACAGCTTTCTAAGAATTGTGACTGCAGATACTCACTGAAGTTTGACACGTTTGAATGTTGAAAGAAAGCAGAACGAGGTTTTTGTCTCAGGTTCGTACCTCGACATGCGCGGGACAAGATCAGCAAAGTTCTAAGATGAACATCCTCACCTACAGGGGGAGCCTAAAGTGACCCCGAAAGTTTCTCATCAGTTATATCTCTGAATTTACTCCACTGAACATTTGAAGGTTTTAGGAAAAGTTTATAATAAAAACTGTTGAATAGATGCTCCATTTTTGATCTGTTTGTTTCTTCTTTTGTTGCAGCCTCTTTACAATCAGCCGTCTGACACCAAGCAGTACCATGAAAACATCAAAATGTGAGTCTTTGAATGCACGCACACTGGATCGATGTTTAACATGCAGCTATTATAGGATTCATTACAAACTACAGAGATGAACCAGGAAGCTAATGTTCACTGCAGATGTTTATACTGGTCACCTGTTTATGTAAAGTAGTTCAAAACCATAATAAGTATTTGTGTGTTATCAATTTAGTGTAAAGTTACTCATGGAGTCTCTATGTACTTAAATATACTGTAATCTATCTAAACTGTTTTTGTGTTTGCTCTAAAGTCAGTCATTTGTTTCTATGTAATCATCTAAATTCAATCACTGGATATTTGAACCTCTTCTTTACTGTTAGGGGGGCAGAGTAATGAGGTGAAGCGGTTCCTCTGCTGATTCAGTCAGAGTTAGTCACAGAGATGTAACAGGAAGTAGATGTTTGCACCAGAACCGTCAGGGCAGAACAACACTGTGTGTGTTGTGTGTGTGTGTGTGTGTGTGTTAATATGGCGCTCCTGTTGCATGTTTACAAGTTTTCTCAGTGTAGGGCCGCTGCAGACCAGCTGTATTAACCCAAGTTCTCAGACTGAGCAGCTCACAAAGAAGGGCGTTTTCTCAGGGGGTGTAAATCATCATTCTGTGGACTTAATAACTAGTACAGTTAGTTTTTTAGTGACTTAATGGTTAAATAAAAGTGGAAAACGACGTGCACAATGTAATCAAATCTAAGGAAACACATTTGCGTAAGCTGTCGTCAGAATCAGGGTTTCTGCTGGGTCTTAAAAAGTCTTAAAGTTTGAGTTTAAGGTCTTAAAAAGTCTTAAAATTCTCTTAAAATCTCATAAAATGTCTTAAATATAAATTTGAAAGGCCTTCAAAATGTATTCATGTTATTTACAATTAAAGATCGATATGAAGTTAGTTTCAAATGCTCCCATTTCCCCTCACATCTTTTTGTACTTTTTTTGCTAGTTTGGATGTAAAATGGATCTTAAATCGTTTTCATCATGGTCTTAAAAAGTCCCAAAAGTTTCAGGCTGTTACAGTGAAATTACTGCAGTTTAGGAGTTAATTATGAACTTTAGTCCTTTTGAATTCGATGTTTTGATGTTTTAAAATCGATTAGACCCGTTTCTTTATCTACAATTTTGTGATTTTTTTTTAAACTTTAAAAGATACAAAGACAAATAGAGTTTTGTTTGTGCTGACCTTTTGAAAACTGGGGCTTAAGTCATAGAATATTACAGAGTTTATTTAGTGTGTTGAATGACTACCAGCTGTTTTCACGTCAGTGTTTTTGGAAGTGAAGACATGAGGAGTTTAAAACACAGACATACAGACGAGCATTTAAACTTTAATTTGAGTGTTTCATTTTTATTCCAGCTTTAATCCAGGTGTTTTTTTTGATACCCACAGAGTGACCTGAGTCAGTGTGGAGGTTGGGTCAGGTGAACGATGAATCAATGACGTCATTTTCATACGTTGGTGGATATCAGCAGAGAGTTTTCAGTGTCTATCAGTGCAGCTTATGTGCATCTGTAATCTTTTAAGTAGCATAATTCAGGGAGGCACATCAAAGCGCTGACTGAGGGTTCGAGTAGCTGCTCTCTCTCTGTCTCTCTCTCCATTGTCGGCACAGTGGCATACCACAAGAAGTGTCTGACCTCTTCGCCGCACACTGCTCTGTCTTCGCTCCTTTTGATCTCGGCGCTGTTTCATCAGTATTATTGCCTCAAAGGAATTAACCGAGAACTCTCCTCTCTCCCTGCGCGTGTTATTAAATACCAGTGTGCCGCTTTGACCCCCAACAATTGACTTCTTTGTTTCTTTAACCGGGTTGATAATAACCTTGGCGCTCATCCCCGCCGGGATAGATGGGTATGGATATCTCCGAGGAGGAGCTCTCGGCGTTTTACTCATCCTCCTCCTGATAAATGAACAAACATCCTCTGGATCCGCAGACTAAATGTGGATGCTGTTTTTGGACTGAGCTGTAATCATTAGAGAAAAGCGATCAAAAGTGTGTCTAATGAATCTCTCAGCCGTCGTGTTTTGGAGTATTACGCCCAATTACAGTCTTCTCTGATATCTCAGAAATGGACGGGGCTCAGTGCAGGACAAAGGGAACCTTTTGGAGGAGTTCAGGCCCGCTAATCTTCCCCTTTGCCATCTGCTGTCCGGAGCACAATGCCATCTCTGTCTTGAGTCTGTCTGTGATTTTATGCCATACCGAGTTGGTTCTCACCTGTTGTGTGCCACGACCAGTTCAGATATCGACTCCATCCTGCAGGATTTGGCAGCGTCTGTCTCTCTGATGCAACGCTTTGGCTGAACATGTGTGTGTTTGTTTGTGTGGGAGTGTTTGAGTAGGTTGGAGGTTAAGGCTGTTTGGTTTGAACTCGGGTTTGTTATTGCAGATAACATGTTTGGGAAATGAAGAAGAGGTCATCCCGTGTTTATCCCTCTTAGGCCTTAATGGTATCGTGCGATCTTCTCATTTTCTCAAAACCCGTCCGCCACCGCCAACCCACTTCCTCGTCTCCTGTCCTTGCCTGCGACCCGGCGGGGCCCCGGGGCTCAGCCGAAGTGACGACTGTAGAATAAGATTACATTAATCAGCGAGGGAACGTGACCTTACAACTGACAGATTAAGTGTCAGGAATAAAATTCTGTCTTGCAGCGAAGAAAGAGACAAACGTAGAAGCTGCCTAAGGAGATTACTGGCCCTGACCTTTATTTGAAGCGCCGCCGCCGCGGCTGACCGTTCCAGCCCAGACAAGTTTTATAACTTTGGCTCACCTCTCTGGCCTTTCCACCCAGAAGCTAGTTTGAGTTTATCGAGTGGTGGCACACAAGGACAGGCATTGTTTGTGTGAGAGTGTGTGTGTGTGCGGTCGTAGTTTGTTTATTAGAGAAAAGAAGTGAGACAGAGAAGTGGAGAGTGTGTAAATGTTTACCGAGGGGTTTGAAAATATCATATACTTGGATTTATTATGTGATAAAAGAGATAAAAGTGAGTGCTCTGTCTGTTTTTTTCACCCCTCAGAAACCAGGCGATGAGGAAGAAGCTCATCTTGTACTTCAAGAGGAGAAATCATGCTCGTAAGCAGTGGGTGAGTCCAGAACTTATTTTTGTTTTGACTCGGCGCTGGGAACCAGCCCATGAAACATGACTGGTGTAAACTGGGCCAGCTGCTCCGTGAAGTATGCGGCCATCTTGGACAAAGGGGAGAAGAATAGAGCTCCAGTTCATGATCTGTTGTCAGCCCTCTTCCTGTGCCCTCCGGGGAGGTGACTGCTCTTGAACAACAAACCGAACAAAAAAGTCTCTCACAGCACTCCGAAAAGGAAAACCAACATTTTGTTTTTTTACTTGTGTTGCATTCACTGTCAGCCAAGCACATCTAATGAGCGGGGTTAGTCTGCGCTGGCAGTGATTGAACCAGACCCAGCCAAAGAGCATGACTATAAATGAAGCAGGGATCAATTGGGGTGAGCTCTGATGCCAGAGCCAGGCAGACATCTTCAAATCAGCCGGCTGGACAGAAAATCATTATCGCAAATCAAGTCCGCAGCTTTACTATGAAATTCTGTCTACCCACAAGAAGGAAACATGGTGGGAAAAGAGCTTTTTTTTAACTCCAGTGTAAGAGAGAGAGAGAGTGCCAACAGCGACTCTCTCACAGTTCTGCTTACTTGTTGTTGTGAAAGTTTATCTGAGGCGAGAAAGAAGAGTTAAAATGCAGCACCTGTATCAGAGCCGCCTGGGAGCCGTGGGCGAGTGTCCAGTCCTCTCTGTGTGGGGGAGGGAGGGAGCTCCCTGTGGGCGGAGTGGTGGGAGACATCACCTTGCGGTTTACGAGCCCGCTGAGAGTCGTGTCTCCTCCAGGTTTAATGGTTCGCTTTACAGCCCGCCTGCGAGGAAGCTGGGAAAACAGTGGGCTGTCGTCTGCCAGGGTCGTGGCTCAAGGCCAGACTCCCCGTAGAATACCAACATTCACCCCCCACAACCCCCCACCACCAAAATATCCAGAGAGGCACAAGACAGAGAGCTGAAGAAGAGTCTTTAATCTTCTCAAACTCAAAGAGATAAAACATGTCGATAACAGAGACCTGAAATAATCTGTCGATGTCGCTCCGCTCTGTGGGGATTTCTTGTTCCTCAATAATTCTGTGAAACGATGTTTAACCGTAGATTTCACCCTGAATAGTTCACCCGTTGACTCTCCGAGGATCAAAGGGAACGCATAAAGAGACAGTGTTGATGGTTTGACTGAGCTGCTCTCCTTTTTTTTTTCTCCTCTCTGTTGCTTCAGGAACAGAAATTCTGCCAGCGCTATGACCAGCTGATGGAAGCCTGGGAGAAGAAGGTGGAGCGCATCGAAAACAACCCACGGCGCAGAGCCAAGGAGAGCAAGGTGCGGGAGTACTACGAGAAACAGTTCCCAGAGATCCGCAAGCAGAGAGAGCTGCAGGAGCGCATGCAGAGGTGAGAGCACACACTTTGGTTTTTCTCTTTTACAATGAATCTGTGATAGTTGAGCAGAAAAACAGGCTGATAATCATGATGGAGCTTAATGCACTTACAGTTACACTCATGATGTTCGGGTTTCTCTTTTTTCTGTAGCCGTGTTGGGCAGAGAGGAGGTGGGCTGACCTCGTCTGCAGCTCGCAGCGAACATGAGGTCTCTGAGATCATCGATGGAATATCAGAGCATGAGGTGAGCCGCTCTGTGAGGATCTCCTGCTCCTCTTCAGGACTTTGAACTGTTGTTGGTGGAGATAGGGCTGGGCGATAAACCGAAAATTTACAGATACTAAAATTTACAACAATAACTGACGTCAAAAATAAACTTGCCCCCAAAAATAAATCAATTAAAGTTGGTTTTGGATTTGTGTAGGTAGGCTATAGTTTCATGTCCCTTTAAGACATGACTCCACCCCATCCAGTCCGAAAGACAGGTGAGGAGATGGAGGACGGGTCAAAAGTTGTAGCGGCTGAAGTAGACGAAGTTAATGTGGGAGGGGGTGAGCAGCTTATGGAGTATTTATTGTCCATTTATCGTTATCGAGGTGAACTGATCAATATATAGGGATATTGATTTGAGGACATATCGCCCAGCCCTAGCGGTGGACATGAATGTTGAACTCAGTCTTATTACACACTAAGAACACGGTTACATGGGCACACAAAGTTATTTAAAGCAGCAGCTTCTGGTTTCCTGCTTCAAAAACATCCAATCCACCTTCATTTGTATTTGTACATTTTAAAAACAACAAGGTTACTAAAGTGCTGCACAACAGGTAAAATATAAAAAAGATCAAATAAAGTTAAAATACAGTTGATCAAGAGCCCATAAAAGCAAAAAGAAAACATGTTTACACACAGACGCTGATATTTAAAAAACAGATTTATTTCAAAGTGACCGAGATTTCAGCAACGATATCATGACTGTGACTCAAAGCTTTCAAATCTCTGCTAATAGTCGATTCAGAGGCGAACGCCGACCAGTATTGGCGTATAATCCAGCTGTTAAAGATGATATGGTGCGCCGCTGGAATATTTGCGGTAACTAAGCTAGCACGGCTAGCCAGAGCTAAATACTCGCCACTTTTAGGCCACCGCAGCGGAGCATGAAGCACAGCTGCTTTCAATTGAAATGCCTCCAAACTTGGAGAGTCTCTGTCTGCTTTTACAGCTTGTCCCTCTCTGTCTTTACTGTCTCTCTCTCCTCTTTTATGCACAGTTGTCACACAGTGGTGCAGCAGTAATTACAGTCTGTGTCTTCGTATATAGAAGGTCTGAGACGAAACATGCATGTCAGGATCAGGAACAGAATCACAGCCGTGTAAGAGCCGTGTGTCGAGCTGCTTTTGGAAACATTTCAGTGTAAGAAAGAGTCGGTACTGTCTAAGAAAACATGTTTGAGCTCTCTGAGGGATATTATGTAAAGACGTTGGCTCCACTTCAGCCAAATTCAGCCTGTTTTGGCTGACGAGGTTTCTGTAGTTACACTTCAAATATGCAAAAGCTCAAAGTTCACACATTCGAGGCCAAAACTCTCATGAGTCAGGATTATTAACGATCGCAGACACACTCCACGTACGACACAAAGTCAGTCCGTTTGTGGGAATCTGGATGAGAAAGCCGAGACTCTGACTGGATATCTATCAAAGATGTTGGACGTGGAAATATGCAGAAGACTTTGAGACGGCAGGACCGGCGCTTTAAGCGATGGGTGTAATACTGAGAAGTCAAACCCATCCTTTTCCTCTCACGTCAGCTCTCATTAAACTGAGCTCTGTGTCCAATCAGGATGTCTCGTCTCATCCTGAGACTCTCAACCTTCCTGCCTTCTCAAGATAGCGCTCGCTCTTCCTCCCCCCTCCTCCTCCTCGTCTTATCTCAGACATGGAGTCATTTCTCAGATTTCTGATTCTTTAAAAGTGTCGGATTCAGGGATGTTTCAGACACCTGTGACTTCCTCTCTTGTTCTCTGTCGTCAGAACCTGTCGCCACATTCAGTTTCATATTTTGCCATTTGCTATTTTAAGCTCCGTGTTGTCAGAAAGTTTCTCCTCGGAGACCAGCCCACCCACCCACTCACCCACTCACTCACTCCGGGTCCCGGTTTCTGTTTGTGTGACATTTGTGTGAATCAGAACACAGAGAAGCAGATGCGACAGCTGGCGGTCATCCCTCCGATGCTGTTCGACGCCGAGCAGCAGCGCATCAAGTTCATCAACATGAACGGACTGATGGACGACCCCATGAAGGTGTACAAGGACCGGCAGGTGATGAACATGTGGAGCGAGCAGGAGAAGGACACGTTCAGAGAGAAGTAAGAAAAACATTTATATTTTTATTTCATGATGTTTAAAGATCTCCCCTCAGTTCCTATGAAGTGTGTGTGAGCGATAAACGGTCTGTAAGTTGTTGGTGAGGAAGTGAATCTTCTCCTTTCATGAGAAACGAGCGGAGGCGTTACAAGCTGCCAAATCGGATCAAACCCACACAGTCGAATCAGTGACTTCAGAGTCA
Source organism: Xyrichtys novacula (assembly GCA_962446985.1). Taxonomy (NCBI): domain Eukaryota; kingdom Metazoa; phylum Chordata; class Actinopteri; order Labriformes; family Labridae; genus Xyrichtys; species Xyrichtys novacula. Next base: position 2,834,119 of record OY660875.1, read on the forward strand.
GCCCACATGCAAAAGTAAAAGCTTCAGTGGGTTCCTCTAATAACACTGATTGAACAGAGTCAACTCTGATATCAGATCTCTGGTGACCCGCTAAGATAATATTTGTTCAAGTTTGTTTCTGTTAATCTGCAGGAGCGAGATCTGAGGTTTTTGTTTTTCTCTTCTGCAGGTTCATCCAGCACCCCAAGAACTTTGGTCTGATCGCGTCTTTCCTGGAGAGAAAGGTAATCATTCAGTTTTTTATCCCTGTGTTTGTTTGTTTGTTTTTAAAGCTCAGGAAATAATAATAATAATGGATTCGTTTGATTTCAGACGGTGGCGGAGTGCGTGCTCTTCTACTACCTGACCAAAAAGAACGAGAACTACAAGAACATCGTGAGGAGGAACTACAGGCGCAGAGGAAGAAGCCAGGTACGCTCACCTTTCAGGCTCTCTACACATCCACTTTGATCACACTCAGGCTTTGAAAACCTGAGAGTCACCTATTCATCGTTCGTCGGGCAGAATTACAGGAAGTCTTTTTTTCTATCGCTAAGCAACCAAGAAGTCAGCTGCAGCCAGTCACCGTGCCAAAGATTTCCACGTCAGTCAGTTCACTCCAAGCCTGCAGCCTTTTCTCTTGTCAAACAAGTTAGTCCAGATCCACCGCTGTTTCCTGTCCCTTATTTTCCTGCAGTGCCCTTCTTCTTCTTCTTCTTCTTGTCGTTACTGTTCGACTTGTTTCTGATCGTATCAGGGTTTTAACTCGGTGTGTGCAGGATATGAAGCAGGGCAGACAACACGACAAAATCTGATCTGGCATCAAAACAAACCGAACTGTGATTTTAACTCTGGGATAACTAGAAAATACTGAACCATGTGGAGAGCTAGAGCGGTGATTTGGCAGAACAGTGTCTTAAAGTTGTGCTGATAAAGCCCCATGATGTCTTAACTTGGTCGTCTCTGTTGTTAATGAGCTCCTGGTTATCATTTGGCGTTCTGACTGTTTAACGCCATAGTCAGGGGTGTTTAGGACAGTGCAGATTAATTTAGCGGTGACCTTTTCCTTTGCGAACAAGGATTGTGTGTCCACTTATTCCTCCTGAAAAACCGAAAACCCTCCTCGGCTCATTATGGAGCTCTTGAGCAGCAGCTAATGACAGTAATAGCTCACAGAAGGAGGAGGAAGAGACGGTGCACGGCTGAATTTCAGCTGGAACAGAGATGATGTTCGAGTTCGGATGAATAAACAGATAAACACAAAGGTTGGTGTGTTTTCTGCTCTGTTGTCTTCTTTAGAGCTGACCTCAGATCAGCTGATCTCCACAGTGAAGGTGCACATGGATTATAATGCAGGTAGTGAGTCTGTGCTGCTCTCTCTGAGGTATTTCTTCCATTTGTTTTCACATGTAGAGGGAGGTCATTAATAACTCTGAGTGCAGGAAGAAGAAGAAGAAGAGTGTTTTTCATCTCGCTCCTCTGTTTTAATGATAACCTCCTCACTCTCACTCCTCTCAGATATTTAGTCAAGAGACGATCAACAAAGACTCTTCAGATGTGCAGCAGCCTAAAGGCAAACTGCTGAAAATACACATACAAGAGATCCAACCTCTTATCAGTCCAGATAGATCTGCTCTGTCAGTATGAAGCTCTGATTTGTGTTCGTCTGTGCTCATCTGAACTCTAACCCCAAATGGCCAGACAGACAGGAAATTGGTAGGGAAGTGGTTCATGGGTGCTTAAGGAGCATATTTCTGTACTTTCGCATCCTGTTTTGAGAATGCACAGAATGAATCGGAGCTCTCACACTTACATCTGCTCTTTTCAAAGTGACCCGGGCGGGAGCGGCTCGACGCTGCGAACGCCTCGATCGATTGTTTGCACATCCAGACGTCAAGCCGAGTCGGCCGTCTGTGCTCAAAGTGCATTTATGTCTGAACGGTGTCGTAGATATCGGCTCGGCCTCAGAAAGTGCCTCCTCACTCGGCGGTTAAAAGAGCGAGTCTGTGGCTTGTTGAGATTTCAGACAGATTTGAGGAATCTGCTGAAGTGAAACCGTCACTTTTTACCTGAAAAACGCTGTCAACCTCGCTCCTCTCCTCTCACATCAGGGTTTTTTAAAAAAGGTTGGAAATAGCAGAGGAAATCTTGATATGATGTTTTGATTCTTTGAGAGTACAGGTGTCATAAATACCTGCGTTTGAGAAGACGGTGCAGCCTGCAGCGGCGTTAATTACATTCATTTTTCATGTACGTGTTCAGGCTGCAGGAGAGGTCACGGCGCTCGTTAGCGAGTCCGCGGATCATCTTACTCGGGATTATCTCTCTAACGTTGTCGTTTTTCTGTCGCAGCACGGCCAGCAGCAGCAACAGCAGCAACAAGTTCACCGGACCAGCCAGGAAGACAAGGAGAAGGAGGAGAAGGAGAAAGAAGGAGAGAGGGATGAGGAGAAAAATGAAGCTGAAGACAAAGAGGATGGAATGAAGTGAGTTTGTGTTTTATTCTCTACCATGAGACGTGTTTTCGTTGTCCTCTCAGATAAAGAAGTAATAAAAGGAGCCGCAGCGTTCATAACCTCAGAATAATCCATAGGTCTGAGACTCACTCAGATTCTGCTCAGATGATGTTACTGATTTCCAGGAAAAACGAGACGCAGAGGAAGAGACGCAGCTGAAAAGTGAAAATATGTCCCCCCCCACATCACACAGCTGCAACCATCTTTTCTCCAAACTCGCTGTTTTAGAGCAGAAAGAGTAGGAGTGAGTTTTGGCCAGGGGGGAGCAGATCTGGAAATCCAATCAAACTCGAACCCTGGAGCTCTCACTCCCTCACCTCCAGGCAGACTTTCCACCTACAGCGAACTGAAGCGTCGCTCTCTCTTTCTCTCTCTTTCCCCCGTTAAAACAGCTGTTTTCCTGTTTGTGCGTCTCTCCTTCGCAGCAGCACGCCAAGATTCATTTTTTTAAATTCTGAGCTTATTTAGTTAGTCTGGGGTTTTTGGTGAGGGAGGGAGAAAGAAGTATGATTCACCTCGCTGTCAAATTTCAGATTTGTGTGTGTGTGCAGAGGTGGAGGTGGAGGTGGAGGTGGAGGTGTTTCTCGGCAAACAGCCAGTAAAAGATACGAAACAACAGATGGACGGTCACATCTCCTCTAGAGCCTGAAAATGAAGACGCCTCACTTTTCTGCGGGTTTCATCCTCCGTATTATGATGTCTGCTGAGGCTGTAAAGCAATAGCTGCTCATGTCTATTAGAAGATGTGTCAGAGTGGAGGAGGATGATGATGATGAAGCATTGCCTTCTGCCTCCTGCTCCTCCGAGGCGAGGCCGGGGGGACTCTCTGACTCCCAGCACACCCCGCTGCCGCCTGCCCGTCCCTGGCACAGCTGGCTCGCCTATATTTAGGGTGCCACCGGCTCCCCTCAGCAAGATTAATGGAGCTGCGGGAAGATGAATGGAGGTGCAGCGAGTTCAAACTCTGTGGCTGTCTCCTGACTTGCCACTGCGCTGACACTTAATAAATTATCTCAGGAAAAAAAAAAAACGAAGAAAAAGCAGTGTCCGTGTACACGTCCACAAACGCTCTTCCAAGTTTATTTTTCACTCTCCAGCAGCTGAAAGTTCACTGTCATCACGCAGACAAACATTTCTCTTCCCCCGCTGGCTCCTCTACTCGCAGTTAACCTTCAAAGCTAAACAGCAGAAGAGACGAGATCAGAAGAAGTGATCTGATACCTGTTTTTTTTTAACACCTCGACCAAAATACCGGTTTGGAGAAGAAGAAATGATTCTGTCCTTTCGGAGGCGGGCAGTTAGAATATGCTAGAACCTTAAATTTACGAAATATAGAGCTCAAAATGATCCCAACATTTAATCTACGAAACTCAGGAATATACAGGCGTATTTATGTGAGTGTAAATAATTCCCTTTTTCCACTTCTTGACGAAACGTTTGCTGATACTGCGAAAAGATGCAGGGCGTCACTTTGAGTACATAACCAATCGGTCACCTCTCCTCTCAGTCTGTGTCCTCGATAACCAATCAGACATCAGGAGGACTTTTTAACATTCTCTATGATTTTAAACGTATTATTGTTAGCCTTCAGTCGCTCCTGCTCACGCCGCTTCATTGTCATGTGACCAAGAAAAGATGAAACTGATGGTGATGTTGTGAATATACAGTGCCCAGCATAAGTCAGTACATCCTCTATTTAAAGTAATATATTCCTCAATATGTAGTACAATTTCCAAAGTTTTGACAAAGCTGAGTTTAACATAACGGTTAATTTATTATAAGATGAAAATAAGGCTGATATGGTAACTAAAATTCAGCTTTGCTCCCAGAACTTTGATCGGGGTGTACTCATTTTTGCTTCCTGATTTAAATTGAAAAATAAATGTTTTTTTATGCAACTTACAAAAATCTTGTTTGCAACCAGTGACCTACATTTGGGGGAGTATTTTGTTGTTTAGTCAAAAATGTTGATTTTGAAAGGAAACTGAATGTTTTCTGACAACTCTGAAGGGGTGTACTCTTTAATGCAGAGCGCTGTAAATGCAGCAGCAGCAGCAAAGACGCCACAGTGACTGTAGAGTCTGTGGATGGACGCTGCAGGTCGCTCTGCTGTTGTGTCGTTGTATTTTAAAATGAGACAGTGACTGAGGTCGATGTTTATATGATGGTTTAAGGTGTTGATGTGTTATAAGTATGTATGATCCATGATTTTGTCCTTAAATCTCTTTATAAATCACGACTTGAAACTTGGACCTCTGCGCCGACTCGCTGACCCGTCGAACACTCACCTTCAAACACCCTCCTGTGTGTCTCCTGTTGACCGTGTTGACATTTTTCTCAAACGCAGGGATGACACCTCTGGAGAAGATGCAGAGGACAAAGAGCCCACTGTGGCTGTCAAGGGTCGACGCACTGCCAACAGCCAGGGGCGCCGCAAGGGCCGCATCACCCGCTCTATGACCAGTGAAGTCGAGGAGACCACCACACCGCCGCTCAACAATGAGCTCGGTGAGTGTCTGCAGGACGAGACCTGATTTCTGCTTCCTGAGAGATATTAAAGATGGAGTCATGAACCTTTGGTCAAATCACAAGAAAAAACACAGTTGAATAATGACAAACAGACACACTTTATGTTCTATTTATTATGAGAGAACAAAATGCATCAAAGAGTGTCAGAAAAATCTGTTTACATCTCTCAGGAAACCATACATGCCGCACAAACTTTGTCACCTTTGCTCTAGTTGTGGAGTTCTGTCCCACACCACAAGGGTGCACCATTGTTCCTTTTCCTTTTTCTGTTTTTCACATTCAGTCTTTCACCCACTGCGTTTTTTTTTTTTTTACTGTTTAAATGACACAACAAGAAAACAGAAGAGTGAGAAACGGAGACAAAGATCAGTTCTTTAAATCCTTTCTGTGGGTAAAAAGACAAAAACATAATTTCAGGACAGAGTACTCGGTGTGTCAGCAGTGTCCTCCCACTTAGCTCTTTGTTTCCTCACAGATGGGAACTCAGCCGTGCACACACACACACACACACTCACACTCACACTCACACTCTTGCTGCAGGCTATCAGAGATTTTTGATGTTTCAGCACTTGTGTGTATATGCTGCAGTCGCTCCTGCAGCGCAGGTTTATACACAGGGAATCCCCAGGTGACCCGGGCTGTAGCGCCCCCCCGCCCCCCCCTTCCTCTCTCCCACTGTTTGTTCCCCTGCTGGCAGCATTGCAAGCTGGCCCACAGTGCCCTTCACAGGTCCAAATAGAGGACACAGAAGCCCGGGCTCCCGCTCCGCTGACTGCCAGGCAGGTCCGGGGTCGGCCTGGCTCTTGGCCTGCTCAGGGAGAGAAGCCAGTTGTTATGTCTATAATCATTAACTGACTTCTCTCCTTGGATTTCCTGCTTCCTCCGTCTAAAACAAACAGTCCCCAGCGACCCACGCTGCAGCGCAGCACTGGCAAGCAGCACAAACCCCCCCGGCCCCCCTCCCCACCCTCCTTATCCGTTTCTCTTCTTTAATTTCTCTCTCTCTCTCTCTTTTCTTTCCTCTTGTCAGTCACTCCCTAACTGACTTTGTGACAACTACCCACTCCCCCTCCTCCCCCTCCTCCTCCTCCTCCTCCTCCCGCCTCCTCTAACTCGGTGGTTCTCTATTTTTCTTAACAGCCAATCTGGAGATGAATGAGAGCTCTCGCTGGACTGAGGAAGAGATGGAAACTGCCAAAAAAGGTAAACCTTTCTTCTTCCCCGCGAGTGTAATTTCATCACAGTTAAAGTGCGCTATAATGGAGGAACCAAAGGAATCGGCACAAGTACAAACTCGAGCTCGCTTTTCTCTTTCTAAAGCATAGACGTGTGATGAGGCTGTTACTTCCTGTTAGTGAGACAGGAACCGCCACGTGCTGCTACGTTGTGTCTATGCGTGCATGTGTCAGTCTGCCTGGGCTGGCTCTGGTTGCTCTTTGGAGCCATTTCCCCGTCTCTCTGGGTCAAGGCAGCCTTTCTTTTTATCAAGCAGGCTGTAAAGTCTGCCTCTTATCAGCAGCCCTTGCAAATGCAGCAGTCATTAACTCAGCCTGTTTATTGTCTCTGACTGAAGATTACCCAGAAGCCTGTGGCTGATTCACAGAGGTCACTGACATTCTGCCCATTTTCCTTGCACCGACACTCTAACTGTGTTTGACAGTGTCTGTTGCGTGCTCTCCAGCAGTCTGTTAGTGATGGATCTCCTCACCCTCAGTGGTTTCCAACACGCTCCTCTCTCTCTCTCTCTCTCTCTCTTTGCAAAGGGATTCCCTGCAGTCGGTCTGGTTCTTATCTCTTATTGATATTGATTCCTGGATACTGCAGGCACTCATGTCGAGTTTTATGAATATTTTTTTACCTCGTCTGCAGGAAAAGTCCGCCTGAAGTGTGCGTTTCAAATCTTTTCATCCAGATTTTTCCGTTGTAGCGCCTTTTGTGTTTCCAAGTAATCTCTGTACATGACTCAGTGCAGTTTCACCGTGCGGCGGCCATTAGCAGATGATGCGTCATGTTGCTTTGTGTGATTTTCAGTTCTGTTTCTGGTTATTCAACCTGTCGCCCTTTTATAGAAAATTAGATGAAGTCCCTTTTGCAGCAGCTTGAATGTGAAACCGGTATTAATTAAACAGGAATTACGACTTTAAATATTTGAAAACAAAGAGTAAAACTTTATTTTTCATGATGCAAACTCTGGAGGAACAAACATGTTTAAAATCTTGGATATTTTATCTCTCTGCATGTCAGTGGAGTTATTTCTGCCTCTTTCTCATCTTTATTAATCTTTTCCTGATGCATGTCGCTGACAAAGTCGGGTGTCATCAGTTTTAATAATGACGTTTGTGTATTTTTGCTGCTTAGTGTTGAAACCTTACTTTGGATATTCATTAGACGGCACATTGAGGAAGACGGTTCAGAGTTTTAATCGAGTTTAAATCAGCAGAGATGATGGTGCAGCTCAGAGTGATGCAGACGCATTTAGGGACCGTCCTTAAAGTGAATTACGAACACGCAACATAAGTTTTTTTTTTTCTTGAATCGGAGTGAGGAGCATCTTCAGGGTCGAAACCAACACAGTGTGGCATTGTGGGAGGAATCCAGATTTCACTCAAGTTCAAGTTTCTGAAACTCGTGTGCAGACGAAATCTGAAAAATCTGCTCAAGTGATTGAAACCACTTTTGGTCTGGAGGAGCTGTGTGTGTATGTGTGTGTGTGTGTGTGTGTGGTGTGTGTCTGCTGCAATTTGGGGTTCAAGTGTGCGTTTGGATTTGTGTGTTAAGGGGTTATTTAGTGATAACTGGCGCTGCCCTGGCTCAAACACGGTCCTGTGTAGTAATCCCGGTTAATGTCTTCAGCTCCATTCTCCTGCAGCGGGATTAGTGGGGCTCTCCATCCCAGAGGATTAGCCTGGCAGCTCAGTGGGAGCAGGGCTTCTATGAAGGGCTTATGTAACCACAACCGCAGAAGCCCCGGCTACAGTACCAGGGGCCGAAAAGAAAAAGGAGGAGGAGCTTCTCTCTCTCGCCCGCCGCCGCCGTCGTCCATCAGTATCAACAACCTCCCCCTCACCTGCCAAAAGGGATTCCCCCTCCGCGAGCTCACACTCCTAATTCATAACACCTCCAATTTCCTTCTAAAATTAAATTAGCCCATCAAGGTGCTCCCCCCCCCTCACAGGTGCCTGACATGTATATGTTTGAAAGAGGCTTAGGTGTCCTGATGCTAATGTGTTTATCCCCTCCAGCTAAACAGATCTGAATAATGGCATTTATAGAGCCTGGCAGGACATCAGCATTCCAGCATGGCAGCTGCCAAGCCGGCGTTGCTGCCTTCGAGGATGGCACACAGGGCGGCCACACGGGGAGAAAGATCGCTCTTCTCTCCGCGGCTCATAAAGACCGCTACCTCAAACAAGGGACAGCCAATCTTTGCAAAGCCTCCCTCTTCAAACCACCAGTTCTGCTCGCCTGCCTGCCCCTGTGTGTGTGTATGTGTGTGTTTGCATGTGCACCCTTCTTGGCTGGCGTTTATGTAAGTGCACTAATCTGGCAGGCTTTGCTTGGGTGCAGGCAGGCAGCTGGATAATGGCCCCGGCTCTGCTCGCTGTAGAAACCCATTTTCAAAGAGCAGCAGCAGGTAGAGAACGCCACGTTATTTTTTATTTTTTTTCCAGTCGCCCTCCTCCTCCTCCTCCTCCACTGTTGCTCTATCTCCGTCTCTCTCGGTTCGTCCGTCTCTCTGGAATTGGAGATGGCAGCGGCCCAGGTTGGCAAGAGCTGTGGAAGATTTGGCAAGTGGCTCTTTTCCCCCACTCACTTTGTCTCTCGCCTCTCTCTCCTCGGTGTTGTTATAGACTGGAGAGAGAGGTCACATTCAAGATGAAAAGCAGGTCAGTCAGGAAAAATGTGAAAGCCTTTATGCTTTCTCATGGTATCAACATCAACTCCCTCTCTCTCCCTCTCTCCCCCCTCATCCTCTCCCCCCCCCCGGCCCCGTCCACTCCTCTTTCTTTGCTTACTCTCCACTTCTGTATCCTTTCCCTTTCTCCATTGTCTCTTTGCTCTGCTCTCTCTCTCTCTCTCTCTCTTCCTCTCTCTCTGTTTACTCTTGGACTGCCTGAGTATGTGCGTTTGTGTCTGTGTGCAAGAGTATTAACAAGAGACAGAGAGAGAGAGAGAGAGAGAGAGAGAGCGAGAGAGAGAGAGGGTTCGAGGGAGTGTGTGTACTCACTCATGCGTTTGTGTGTGTGTGTGTTCGTGCCGCGATGCCTGCTGGCAGACTGAAGTAGGGGGAGGGACGGACCGACGGAGAGGGAGGGAGGGAGAGAGAGAGAAAGAGAGAGGGAGGGAGGGAAAAAAAAGAGAGATAGAGGAGAGATCAGATGAGGGGAGAGAGAGGCAGAGCACATAGCACCGCCCCACAGTCCCACTTTCCTGTGGAAGTCTTCCCAGACGACCGCCATTGGGGAGAGACACGGCAGAGAAGAACAGATCGGCGCTCTCTCACTGAAGCACGGGGAGGACAGAGTGAGAGGAAAAAGGAGGGGAGAGAGAGAGAGGCGAAAGAGCATGTGCTGTTTTAGAGCATGTCAACCTGACACCGGCTCAAGTATCAAGCCAGCTGGCAGGAAGAGCGCTGAGACCGAGCTGTTTTCATCTCCTCTGCTGCTCCGGATCGGAAGGCCCAGCCCTGAAGAGCTTCCCGGCTGGCCCTCTGGAGATCCGACCGTCTGATAGTCTTATCCATTACAGGGCCACGACACGGCGCACGCAGTGACAGGCATGTGACAGACAGGAACAACCACTTTCTGGCTGCACCAGGTGTTGATTGCACTTTCCAGGGGAGGAGCCAATGGGAATACAGTGTCCTGATTGGGTGTGAGGATACCACCTGCTTTAGTATCGCTTCTCCTGATTGGATGTTTGTTCCATGTGTTTTTGTTCCAGCAGCTAAGGCCCAGAGTCGAGCAGAGCAGCTTCGGATTGTACTTTTTGTGCTCCGTTTGGAGGACTAAACTAGACCGATCCCCTGACAGTGGGACTTGAAGGCAGAGAGGAGCTTGTTGTTGTTGTTGTTTCAGGTTCAGTGCATGCATCTCACTGTTGATCTTTCCTCTTCAAATGTGTGTTCGTGTGTGTGTGTGTAACATTAAGGCCACTGTTTGTGTGCGTTTGTCAGAACCATGCGTGTGTTTGTGTGCACTCTGTCAGGTCACAGGGAGTCTGACTTGTAGGGCAGTCTCCTCCCTTTCTTGTTAGGTGGCTGTAAAAGGTTAATAGGTGTCAGTCACGTGTCTCTCAGCCCTTGTTGGAGCTCGTCGTCATGCTGACCCGTCTGCTTTTCTTTTCTTTTCTTTCCTGGAGGAGCTTCTCGAGTAATCCATTTAGTGGCAGTGATGAATATTTCAGCTGAAAAAAAAAACCTTCGACCATTTTAACACTCGACAGGTTGTAGGTGTGCAGTCGCTCTCAGACAGCAGTGGTGCAGACTTAAAAGATCACCTCCACTTGTTCTGGTTGCTCTTTTATTTTTTTTTAAAGAATTCAGCGTGACTGTGAATATTATTCATCTTCTCACATCTGCTTGATGATGCACCGCGTTTGGAGCTCTTTTGGCACAGTGCTTCTTTTTTTTTTATATCATCTCTTAAGAGTGTGAGAGGAAGTGTCTGAATAATGTTATAGATATTCATGATAGATAAATTTACAAGGAACTGGTGTTAGTAATGTTTCATGATAGGAGGGTTTTGGAGGTTTCGAATTAATGCCTGACAAAGAAGGAATTAATTCTGTATTTTTAAAGTTTAAACTGGTTATGGTTGATTTAAAATTAACACAAAAACAGAAGTAATTACAGTTTTTAAACCACTTTAAATGTTAGGTGTCAGACCAGGCAGTTAACAAAGCGCTCAAGTTTTTCCTTTTTGTATAGTGAGTTAAAAAAAATGAGAGACAACTTTTGACTGTTGACAGAAATCTTTTGGTAAAAAATACACATGGGTGCGCAGATGGCCGAGCGGGTTAGCGCGGGTTTGTGTCTGACCCCGACCATGTGCTCTTTATCTCCCCACATTGTCCTATCAATCAAAGGCAGAAATCTCCCGATAAAAATAAAATAAAATAAAAAATACAGGACAGAATGTGTCCACAGGGGGCGCCAAAATCAACAGTGTGTGTTTGTTTGCTGTAACTGCACACATAGCTGTTCTATGATGTTGCAGTGACTGTAATTAAAGTTAATGCAGATCCGTTTCTGTAACTGTAAAATAAAAAAGGAGCGCGCCCCATGTATGCGGACCAAGGTCTCCTCAGCGGTTGCTGGTTCGAATCCAGCCCCAACTATGTGCTCACTTTCTATCTTCCCACATTGTTCTATCAATAGAAGGCAAAAATCTCCCAAAAAATAATATCTAAAAAATAATAATAATAATACACATGCAGGACTAAATGTGTCCACAGGGGGCGCCAAAATCAACAGTGAGTTTGTTTCCTTTAACTGCACTCAGAGCATTTCTATGACTGTAATTAAAGCGAATGCAGATCTGTTTCTGTAACTGTAAAAAAAAAAAAGAGGTCAACTTTCATATCCTTTTTTTTTTTTTTTGCATTAGTGATATGAAAGTTTACCCTTGAATTACAGTCAGTATATTAGTCCGTTTTGAAACTCGGTGTCCTTACCAAAGCACAGCCCTGGTTTGTTTCTCTGTGTTTTTACATAATGAGTGTCCCTGTACACATTTTTAAATATAGTGGCGTGAATAATAGGCGTGAAATCAGCTATTAGACCGGCTTTTATTCCAGCTATTACTCATTAATAACATTATTCATTAGATTCTTGGAATCATCCGAGTCAGCCCCCTGACTAACACGGGTATTTAAATGACAGGGCTGTAAACAGCTGTCCTCTCCTCTCCTCTGGCTCTCCCACTTCTGCTCCTTGTCCCACTGCCTCCATTAAGCGATGAGATGCAGAGACCTCTGAACCCGTGTCCAAGGTTATCCCGGGAAGGTGTTGGCTCTCTGCCGCCTAATAACACCACCCTCTCTTGACAACCCTTTGAGAGGCTGTCCCACTGCCAGGACCTGTCAGGCTGGCACAGGAAACAAGTGGGTGGTGTAAGCTAAGCCTCTTACAACACACACTGTTAATGAGCTGCCTTTAGCTAACAGGAGAGTCTTGGAGGAAGGGGGGGGCAGATCTGCACTATCTGTCTTACTCATTCACTATCACTCTCACACGTCTTCTTCTTCTTTTACCGCACACATTCTGAGCTGCTCTGTGTCTGTCTGTGTGTGTGTGTTAGTGTGTGTGAGTCCTGACAGGTTGATCTATCACAGCCTGGGCCCGGCGGGTGCATGTGGACTCTTGCGTAAGGCGCGATCATGTGGTCGACCGTGTAAAAGACCGGGGTTTCTTGGAAATGGGTCACATCAAAGTCAGTCATAGTGTGACACAGAGTGACCCCAATGTTAGTGATGTCATTGGTATGACTGACTGTTCGTTCAGCCAACGCTCTGCCACTCTCGCTCACTCTCTCTCTTTCTCTCTACTTAGGAAGCATATGGCAGCGAGCCACCATGCTGCTGGGAGAGTGAAATAGTGTCTATGTAGCATTGTGACTCCCGGGCCGCGTTACACTCACGACAGCTGTATAGAAACAGATGTTTACAGCTATTGATTTACCGCAGAGAGGCTTTCATACTGGGTGTCCCAGGACATTGTGGTTGGAGACATTGTTCGCGTTATAGACGCCAAAATAACCATTAAATTCACAGTTAGCTCGAAACTGCTCTTAGCACAGCTTGCATCATTTTTGAAAATCTGCATGGAGAATAACATTCGATATGAAGTGGAGGAGAAGCGGTGCAAAAACACAGTGTTTCATTTCTGTCATCCGCCTCTCTGTTCCCGTCCTTATTCCTCTCTCTGTCTTTCTGGTTATTACAGGCCTTCTCCAGTATGGTAGGAATTGGTCCGCCATCGCCAAGATGGTGGGATCCAAGACCGTGTCACAGTGCAAGAACTTCTACTTCAACTACAAGAAGAGGCAGAAACTGGATGAGATTCTGCAGCAGCATAAAATGAAATCGGTAAGCACCAGGAAACGTTGTTGGTTGTATTTTCTTTGTGTTATTCTGGCTGAGAAAAGCCCGTCTGTTTTTTATGCATCATCAAGCATCGAGATCGTCTCTGCTTTTCCGCAGCATGTGAAGCTCTTTTTTTTTGTTTGCGGAGCTGTTTTTATTTAGTGTGTGTTTGTTTTGACCCAGGAGAAGGAGCGAAAGGCCCGCCGTAGGGGCAAATCCTCGCAGAACGAGGAGACCAGCGCAGCGTACACAGCAGAGGAGGAGGAAATGGAGGGTTCAGGAGCGAGCGGCAACGAAGAAGAGGCCCCTGAAGATGGAGAAGGTAAACAACTTCTCATCATGAATGTACACTTATGGGAAGGTTATCTTGGACGGGCACAATAAATCTTTTCCTAATAAGAATAAGTATTTATTTATTTTAGGATAAAATATTTTGCATTAAAAGTGAAAAAACAAGATTTCGTTTATGCTTGGAATTAAAGATTTCTTTTTTCAGGGTGTAACAAAAATAATGAATTTAAAGGTCTTTCTAATGCGTACACTCGTCATTCATTGTCTTGGACACTCCTCAGATTTAGTTTTGAATTCAGTGTCAACAGATCTGCTGTAAATCTACCTTTAGGAAAGTGGACACTTGTGGAAGAGTCCCTGTCAGTACAGCTCACTTTAAAATTACTGCACAGTATCAATCAGTGGATTTTCACATACCTGCAGACTACAGCAGCAATACATGATTTTTTTAGTGTGTAGCACCAGACAAAATCTTGTCGCTTGATCTGTAATCCTGGATAACATCTCTAAAATCATTAATAATTGTGCATTTTCTGGTGAAAACAGGCTGTAACTGGCAGACGACATCTTTTTACTGTAGGGTTGGTCAACTCCTGCAGAAGATTTGTCGCTCTTTTGCATTGAACATTAGTGTTGGAGTTGTATTTGTATATTTTCCCTTTCATTCACCGGTGTCTCTCAGGCGTCAGTCTTATGTGTTTGGATCTTTGTTCTTCAGTTCTTGAAAACACACGTTCATTACTGCTGGATCAACTCGCACTCCTTCCAGCAAACCTGCGTAAGCGATAAGATGATTAGGAACGAGTGCCCAGATGACAACAGTAGCTACACCTGTCTGGGCATCATCTGAGGTCACATGTGACTTAGTCGATATAAATACTTGACTGAGATCTCCTGTGAGAAGAAGGAAAGCCTCTAGCGCTCAGTGAGGGAGGGTGGAGTAAAACAGTCTTGTGTGTCCCCGGGACCTACTGGCAGGGATGTAAGTGGGTCCCAGGAGGTTAAACGGGTCCCCGATAAAATTCTTGAGTTATTTTGAGATATTTTTGTGCTGAAATAAATACAACGAACAGTTATGGTCAAGTTTTATTTCACAGTGATAGGAAAAAGTTTAAACTGTTTTCTTTTGGAGAATTCACGGGAAACGGGCTACGCACCAGTGTCATCTGAGCATGAGTAAAATATCCCATTCAGTGTTTTTAAACGACTATTCAGAGTCATATGATTATTATTTTAAAGCCATATTAGGAATGCATATAGATAAAAAATGTCAAATTCATCAGTAAAGGGAAAAATATCTTAATTACCAACTTTAAAAAGATCATCAAGAGCCCAAATTGTTTTATTTTCTCTCCATCTTGGTTGAAGTACTTAATTTAATGCAAACTCTGATCTTTCAGATAAACACGTAAACAAACAACTAATTTAGTGATTCCCCTCCAACTGCTTCCAGCAATCTACACTCATAACCCGACATGACGTCAAGAACACCCACATATTCTGTCGCTGTAAAGCCTTTCTGTCTTTTTAAAGGAAGAATTAATGGCCGTGTGGTCGTGCTGGTTCAGGTCGTTGATCTCTGTAAACCTTAAGAATCATTTTCTGCAAACGACAGAAACAAAAAAAAAAGTGTCCTGATAGAAGTACACTGAGCAGGCTGTACTCCCACAATAGAGCGCTGGAGCCCCGGGGGATTTCGTCCATCATCCCAATTGGTTTTGTGTTCCTCCTTATTGTTCAGTGAAACCTGATTAGGCAGAAGACTGGCACTGTGAAGAATCTGGTTTAGCAGAAAGAGATGGGGCAAAGATGGAAGAAAAAAGGACAGCCACATGTAACATGATTTGCAACATAAGCCTAGACTTGTCCTCTGATGTGTGTCTTCTTTTGTCCTGCCAGGTGGAGCCAACAACAGCTCTGACACCGAGAGCCTGCCCTCGCCACACTCGTCTGAAGACAGCAAGGCTAAGGAGGACAGCTCAGGCCAGTCGAAGGCCAGTTCCAGCAGCGGGGACAAGGAGGCGGGAGGGTCCGACATGGGCCAGGCCGGGGACGAGAAACCTCCTGTCAAGGAAGATGCGGACTCGGCCATTAAGCAGGAGATAAAGACTGAGATGGGGGAGCCCAACAAGGAGCAGCCGGCAGCACCAAGTGATGGCACAGATAAAAAACCTCCCGGAGCCGAGATGGAGGATGTGAAAAGCTCCACCAAGAGCTCCAAGAAGGAACACGGAGCCAAAAAAGACTCCCATGGGGACAGTGACTCTAGTGCCACTTGCAGTGCTGATGAGGTGGAGGAGACAGACAACACAGAGAAGAGCAGGTTAGAGCTGTTAGTTAGACATGAAGAGTAAACATAACCAGCTGGTTGGCCGCTCACTTCATAAAAGCAGCAGCTTTCTCCTTCCTGCTTTGTTTTTGCACTGACATCATCCAGTCTGCCTGCCTGCGACTATTTAAGTCAAAGGTCCTTGGCTTTCTGAGAAGCGGTTTAATAGATGTCCTACTTCTCTGGTCTACCACAGCAGACATCAGAAAATGAAGCAGCCACCGTTTTGAAGTGTTATTAGTTGCCTAGCTACCCTGTGTGCAGCAGCGAAGCCATATTTGGCAACCCACTTATGTCTGCACCACAGATTGCTCTTTTCTATCAACTAGAGATTTTATTTACACCATGTTTGGATGACAATATAGAAAGCAATACGTGAGCACTTCAATCTATGTTTTGCACCAGTGTGTGTGCGTGTTAGTGTGTGTGTCTGTGTGTTTATGAATGAGGCCAAAGAAATGGGTGTCAAAGTGCGTGGGAGGAGTGATTAGTCCTGTTTGCTCGGTATTTGTTCAATTTTTTTTCCATGACAGCAGACTGCATGTACTGGCAGAGCCAAGGGAAACGCTGCCCTCTCTGCCAAAGCAAACAAAGGCAGTGAGTGAGTGTGTATATGTGTGTGTGTGTGTATGCACTTTTGTGTCGCCGTGCATCAGATGTGTGTATGTGGCGGCCGCCTGTGATTCGGAGAATGGTGTGTGCTTTCGACAGATGTGCGAGACATGGATATGGATTTTTCCTTGCAGTTTGTTTCCACAGTGTCCGTCTGTGTCAACACATATAATGCATACAGTTAAAGCCTTCCAAAACACACACGCACACACACAATCATAATTCGACTGTTCCCCATCATTTCAATACTTACTTTCTAAGTGAGTGAGGGTTTGAGATTGTGCCCATGTCCCCTGGGGGAATGTGTTGGCGGGCACACGGGATGGAAACACAATCACAATCTTTGCCCTCCTCCTTTTTTTTATTCAAAAGTATTCTTCAGAAAAATAATATGTTTGGGTTAAAAATGGAAAAGCTGATAACAGAAGGAATGACCGTATTTTAACGTCTGCAGGATGACTTCTCCTCGGCCGAGCCTGCTCAACTACGCTCACGACGGAGTCATCTCCTCGCCGCTGCAGAAACCCATGGACCTGAAGCAGCTCAAGCAGAGGGCTGCGGCCATTCCTCCCATTGTGAGTAACTTTGTGCACGTTTTGTGTTGTTCTTTATTCCTAATACATTACAAAACAGCAGAGTGAAGTGTTTCTTACAAGGTCGTTTTCTTATTTCTGAGGACTAATTTGCCCAGACGACACAAACAAACACCCTCTCTCACTCGCTCCTCAGTGCTTACAGAGATAACAGTGTAGCAGGTGAAATTGTTAAGTCATATTTGTATTAGATAAGCTGGCCAGATGGAGGATGATGGGGTAGAGTGCCTTGCGGAAAAGAAATAAGATCCCCGGCATTAGGGAACGTTAGCTTACCAAGAAATAAGAGCTGGTTATTAGCTATCATGTTTTATCAGATACAGTATGAGGCTCGACCATATGTCCAACACCAGGCAAGAGGAGCAGGCGTGTGTTATGTGTGCGGTTTGATTGTAACTTTTTATTTTCTCCACCTCCTCCTTCTATCCCGTGTGTAGATGCCAGAAGTCTCGGTGCAGGGCGCACAGCGAGGCGGGGGTGGGAAGGCAGTGCTACCCCCCCACGCCCTGGCACTGTACCAGCAGCAGATCACCATGGCTCATGGGGAGTCCTCTCAGGAGGTCAAACAGCAGCAGCAGCAGCTCTCGGGCCAGCCTGGAAAATCGCAGCCGTACAGCTCGCAGGCAGACAGAGAGAGGGAGGCTCTTCACAGCAGCAGCCCTCGCATTCGCCCTCGCAGCCCCTCCACTGGAGACAAGGATGGTACGCACTCCGCCATGACACATACTTTTTTTCGCATTTTATCAGATCATGTTTAGAGTTGTATTTATAGTATTTAAGCTGGAAAATTACCCAAATAAGAACTTATCTCATAAATTGATTTTCATGTTTTACTTTTTGTATTTTTTGTTTGATCGCTGATATTTCCTTGTGTATGAATAACTGCACTAAGTCTGGAGTCGACACCGGCTGTGAGAATCAGCTGTACCAAAACGCTCAATGCTGTTGGAGTCGGTCTAGTTAAGATCTAGTGTTGGTCCTTCCTCCACTCTTGCACTAACCTTGAGCCCGTTCTCTGTAGTCCTCATGTGTTTCTGGGACGCCTGTGTAGAAGGAGCTGATAAATGATCTGGTATTGCCATTGACCCAGAAGGGACCACAGTCTAGTTCAGGGATGTGACTCTATGAGAACACAGAGTGGGATTTTTAGTAACAGTCCAGGTTTAGGCAGGTCTTTTATAACCAACCGGGCACCGCAGCTGTGAACTCGGAAGAACAGCGACCTCTTCCTCACCTGTTGTCCATTTTTAGAAAACAGAAAACTTTGAGCAGCTGTAGACACATTTCCATTCAGCACCGCGCTCTTTCTTGCAGGTACAAGTCGTGCACTCGTAGTCATCGCGGTGAAGTATTTATGTAGGCGGTGCATTTCTATCTTAGTGTGAGAGAGAGTAAGTCTGCGAGGATGCGATGATCTGTGGTGTGTTTGTGTCCCCTCAGAGCTGGAAGGCAACGAGAGGTGGTTACTGACCCTTCTGCAGGGATTAAGTAGGTTCACCCCTCGCCTCACTGTTCCCTCTAAATCACACCTTTACCACATTGCAGGGTGATTAGGACCTGCTGGATTTCTTGTGTGTACTTTAAAACAAATATTAGCTCTGGCTTGTTGTTTATGTTGGCGTAATATTTGAGTGGTGAAATCACCCCGTTTGGGAAGTGGGTTGAGAGGGTTCTATGTGCTTTCACAAACAATGATGAAAATGTTAGCAGAGGCTGAAGGACAGGTCACGTCCGGCTAAGAGTGGAGCTTAAATCTTGTCTCTATTTGTGTGTTGTTCCAGAAAAGTCCAGGGATTTCTCTCCGCACGGTGAAGCCAAAAAGCAGGCACTGGGTCCTGATGACCTGAGGACCTCCAGCCTGGGTCGGCAAGTTCTCTCTCCCTACCCTATGTCCCCGCGAGACATGGCAAAGATCAGTCACGACCAGCACCTGCTCCACTTCAACTGTGAGTCCTGCGCTCGTCATACTTAAGTTTTTGCAATGTATCACCTGATTCCAGTCCAGTCCGGTTTTAACAGTCCGGTCTTTCCTCGCAGCGTTCTCTCAGGGGGGACACCCCTCTCTGGCTGGCCTGCCTCAGGACAGTAGTAGGTTAGCAGCGGTCAGACCTCTCACCATGTCAGAGCCACCACCACTTATCTCATCCTCCAAGCCAGGGGGCTCCATCACACAGGTACCTCCTCTGCGGTATCCATGGTGACGAGTAAAAGCATCTGAATGTGTTTCACGAGGAACCTTTTTGTTTCAACATCATGATGATAACGGTTTTGTGCTTTGCTCCAGGGCACTCCGGTGCAGCTGCACAGCCCGGCTCATGGGCTGGACCATGGGAAGATTCCCCCCACACAGATGGGGTTGTCTTGGATGGACCAAAGGAAAGTGGGTGAGTGGAACAGGATGGAGGCCTTGTGGTTATCCACTTTCATCACAGCTGATCCTGAGATCTCATCGTCTGATTTCTCTGTTTGTCCTTTTCTTCTCAGCCGGACCTTTCCCTGTGGTGAAGCAGGAGCAGTTGTCTCCTCGTAGCTCTTCTTCCCAGCCTGACAACCTGTCGACACAGGGGCCTTCTCATGACAGTGGACGAGGTGGGTCACCAACCTTAGCTACATCACTGTTTGCCTCTGTGCTGTGGGGCCTTATCTCTTCTTGTGTTGATGTTGGATCTTTGCAAATCTAACGAGGAGTTTGATCTGGATCTGCTCTTTCTGTAAAGGGTCTTGAGGCGATATTTGTTGTGAATCCGCGCTGTATAAATAAAGACTGTACGGTTGGCGTGTCCTTGTATCTTGGAAAAACGATCCCGTATCTTGGAGAATATTCGCCCTCATGTTTCCAAGCATCACAGATCTATTTGAAGCCGTTGACATGTTTCCGTATCAATCAAGCTGCCGCACTTCTCTTGGATAACAAAGTCCAATCATGAGGTTTCCACATGTTTTGTTCAGCACTGTCATGCTGAAAAGATTTACCTCCTCGGCATGACAGCGGTCTGAGGCACAAGGACTGCACTCGAGTGACTTTGGGACAAGTCGCTGAATGTACTCGAGTGGCCCGGTTCAGAGTTAAATCTCAGTTAAGAATCGGTGGGGAGTTGAGTTCACTGAGGCTCGGCTAATCTGACAGAGCTTGAGAGGATGTGAGGAATGAAAAAACGGTCCAAATCCATGTGTGCAAAGCTGCTCCATGCAAACTGGGAAAAAAAAAAAAAAAGATTTGGAGCTGTAATTACTACCAGCAGTGGCCACACTTCACTTTTTCTTTCTAAAATACATTTGTAAGGCATAGCAGAGCATTTTTGGACAGTAAGTACTATGTTTAGACTGACAGGATTATAAATATTACAGTAAATACATGTGAGAGACTAAAAACAGTGCTTTACAGTCTTTTCGTGTCTTTGCTGAGACACACTCTTCTTTCTAACGCTGCTTTCCTCATGTTTTTACCCTCACAGCGTCTATTCCAGCTGTCCAGGGGGGAAGTATCACAAAGGGCATCCCAGGGACCAGAATGCATCCAGATTCCTCGATCTCCTACCGAGGGGGCTCCATCACTCAGGTGAGCTCAGACCTCCATCTGTCATCCGGTGATTTTTTATTCTCTTTGAACCTGCGGTAAAAAACATGAGGCTGTTTCCTCTCTAAAGTCACATGACTGGATGATTTGATGTCATGAATGGAGTCTACCAGGTTTTAATTTGTGGGAGTGACTGAAGGTTTGGATCGCACAGAGTGCTCAGCATAAATGAGTACAGCCCTTCAGAGTTGTCAGAAAACCTTTAGTTTCCTTTCAAAATCAACATTTCTGGGAGCAAGCTTCATTTTAGTTACCATGTCACCCTTATTTTCATCTTATGGTAAATAAAATGTTCTGTTAAACTCAGCTTTGTCAAAACTTTGGAAATTGTACTTTTGCTCATCTACATATTGAGTAATAGATCACTTTTAATAGAGGGTGTACTTACTTATGTTGGGCCCTGTATGTCGCTTTAGGCTTTCAGGTGATGAGGATTTTAGTTTTTCCTCCTTCTCTGCTGGACTTCAAGTATTTCCAGGGTGCTAGTTCAGACCTGGGAGCTGCTAAAACCTTAATTTGTGGAGTCAAGTTTGTGCAGCTTTTGTTTGCGTGGATCCTGATGCAAGTGCGTCACGAATATTCTGCTGACAGTGTTCAAGTTTGACAGGCGACACACAGCTGCAGAGTTATCTTCTGCTTTATTTGGAGAACCTCTGAACTACCTCCTGACAGTGATTATGAGGAGTTGGTCAGAAGTAGATGAGCTGTTAGTTTGTAATAACAGATATTGGATTTTTATGTGGTTTGTTTTGTTCAGAGGCCGATAGCTGAACTGAAACTAAGGCTGTGCTAAACTACGTGAAGGCTCATCATTATAGCAGCTTTTACGGCCCCACAGTCTTTATTTTCAGTAACTTGACCTTTTCTGATGGTCAACACTACTTCTGCTTCTGTGGGCTCTCTAATTACTGTGAAGCTGCTTCTGTCAAACTCCCAGCTCTTGCGTTGGCCTTTGCTTCGTGTACTTATGATGGAAAAAAAAAAAAAAGTTGTCATGAGGCGAGCCGGGTGCTGTAGCTGCTGGATTTCCCTTCTGCTGTGACATAACCGCCGCTCTGTCGCCCTGGCAACAGGTACACGCTGTACTACGTCTGTTCCCTCTTTTTATTTATCTATTTACTCCAGACCCTGGCTAAGTCCAGTCATTGATAATATCACCTCCAACTGGGAAAACAAGCGTTATCCAACATGATAGATTAGTAATGAGGGTTTTCTGTTGTAAACACCTAGGAGCAGATGAGGACTGTTTTTGCTTTGGTCAGTGCCATCTGATCCAGTAAATATAAACCTCCACTAGTCTGGCCCCCGACCATTAGCCGTGTCTTCTTGGAAAAGCTGCAGTCAACAGACGAGAAATGTGATCTCAGCCTCTTCAGTGTCTCCCACTCAACCGTCCGCCTCTGCTCTCACTCTAAAGAGGTGCAGAAATATTACTCACAGTCGGGGTACGAGTGATATGACTCAGGGTTTTAACAAAGCTGCATCGTCACAGACTCTTGCCAAATCGTTTCTCCTCTGCTTCTCCGGGGTGAAATGCTTCGTTGTTTTTTTTTTCACATCTGTGTTTGTTTATGAGTGCGTGTTTTTCTTATTTGGATCCTCGTCATCTGTGCCCATTGTTCTCTGTTTCTGGTTTGGGCTCAAATAAGAGTTTGTGTGACATGGTTGGTATGAAAAACACAGCCTTTAATAATGGTTACAGTCAGCGGTGTCACAGTAGAGAGGGATAAACGTGGCATTTTGGTGCATTTTCAGTATGAGAAGCAAATATAAGATGGTTAATGTATGACAGACTGACTATATAGGATCTTAATAGGATCTTGGGTGGTAGCAATCACTTCAGGCTGTCGGGTCAGGACATTTGTAATGAGAAGGTAAGTGCAGAATGAAAACTGAGTCGAGCAATAAAGTTTCAACCTTTTATGAAGTCTGTATGAGTATGTGGTTTCTGCAATATAAGCACAATAATACAAGTTGATTAGAAATAAAGTCAGTGTTTCCCCTTTCATTTATTAATTCAGTAGGATTTACATGTGCTGCTACTGAAATTTCACATGATTTGAAAGTGGGGTAGGCAGGGTAACGTAACGTGAACGTAACAGCGTGGCTCCTTTAGCGGCAAGAGAGTGGCGGCAACAGCGAAAATTCCCCCACACTAAAAGTACAACTTAACATAAAACATACGGAGCTAGATATATATCTCTAATTAGATAGTAATGATACAGCTCCAGACGATTCCTTAAACTTAGAATCAGCATTAATGAGTGCGATAACTAAACAGCAGAAGCTAAACTAGCTTAAACCTCCTAGGCTATTGCTAGTTAGCAGCTAGCTCCGTGTCACTCGTTCGCGGCATGTAGCATTAGTTGCTCATCACATCATACAAATCAACGGCAAAAACTACTGTTAAGTCATCAAGTAGACTCTTATGGATCATAATAAACATCAACAAAGTGTAACACAGGAGTAAACATCGTAACTCACGGTTCAATGGATGCACACACTGTAGATATACGGAGTGATAGTTTAGCCGATGTTAGCTCTGAGCGGTACGACTGTGGTGCGTTCAAGGACCGCTGCAGTGTAGGAATTCACATGTGCGGCAAAACATGCACAGAGGGAGCATCTTTTGTACAGTAAATTAATATACAATCAAAAGTTTGGGCTCGTGGTTCATCTCATAATTCTCTTTTAGATTATTTTAAATGAAACACATTTAAAAGGGCGGGGATCCAAAATGCTGGCAGACTTCATATATGGCAGGTGATTTGTAGAAATCTGTTCAGGATTTACGAATGCATGTGCACGAGTGTGCACCCGGCTTTATTTCTTGATCTGACACCTGAGGGCCCCGTAAACATGTGAGTACGTAAACAGGTGATACTCTAACCGATAAACCAGCACTTTGACTTTGTAGAGGGGAGACTCTAACAGTATAACTGGAGGTCTTAATGTGAGATCCTGCAGAGGTCTAAAGGGGTCCCTCTTTGTAGTCATTGGAGTGTCAAGAGGGTTCTGAATATTGTCCCCCTTTTTAACAGGATCCCGGTCTGAAAATGTTCAGGCTGAAGGTCAAGGGCGTCGTTTGTAGATTTTGACTGTTTGTCGTTTAAAAGTCATGATTGGAAAAATAAAAGAGTAACTGCTGCGAAAGATGAAAAAAACAGCTCTCACTCTCTCTCTCTCTCTCTTGCCGCCTCAGGGGACACCGGCTGATGTGCTGTATAAGGGAACCATAACCCGTCTGATCACAGAGGACAGCGCCAGCCGAGCTGAGAGGGAGCGGGACGAGGCTAAAGGACACGTGGTTTACGAGGGCATCAGTGCACACATCCTCACATATGACCGTGAGTACTTCCTCATTTTTCAGTTTGGAGAAACACATGCAGGCATACAGAGTGACTGTAATTCAAAGACAGAGTTATCTATTTCTATTAGCTTCATCTAAACAATATAAACACTTTTCTGACGTGCTCAAAGTAACCCAAAAGTCCCCAAATCACCTGAACGAGCTGCATGTTGGCGAGTTTAGCTGCTTGATGGAAAAATGACGCTGTGTGGGGTCAGAGCTCCAGAAGTTTCCTCAGTTTTCCAAAGTGGATGTCTGGAAACGTTTCTGGAGTTCTGGTTATTATTTTACTATTATTAGCTGATTACATCTTTGTCGTTCAGGCCCGCCTTCTCAGACCCCGAAAGATGAGGGCCGAGGTCCCGGTCAGCCCGGGGAGATTCTGGGTTTGAAGCGTCCTTACGATGTGATGGAGGGAGGAATCTCCAGAGGTCTCCCCATGAGGGATTCACTGTCTGCTACCAACTGTGAAGGTAAGAAAAAAACCGGCTGAAGCTACAGTCAGCTCCCATTATTGATTTTAAATCTCAACCCTCTTCTTCTTTCTCTTCCTCAGGTCTGATTGGTCGAGCCATGCCTCATGACAGAGACAGTCCGCACCACGCACCTTACAAGGATGCCCACCACATCCGAGGCTCCATCTCACAAGGTAAATCAGAAGAAAGCTTGAACACTTTTTTAGGATTAAATTCGGTGGATTTTGGGATCCGGGGTCGTAAAGTTGCCGCCAACTTTTCTCCTTTTTTTCTTCCGTCGCTGACATTGTGTCAAAATCTAATCCTCCTCTGCTGAATGTACAACAAAAGGACATGCAAATGCACAGTGTGACAGCAGAAGAGGAACAGGCTGTCAATGCATTACTGATCAAAGATGACAAGGGGAAGTGAACACGGCATGAGCTCTGCAGATCAGTGACCCAGAAAGGCTGAGAGGAGTCTTAAAGATGTAGCAGCAGATTAAATCTTTGAATGTAAATATATCAGCCCGCCAGATAAGGCTGCGGAACATCATCTGTCATCTTTGTCTGATTTCTCTTTGTTTTTTCCTGAAGGTACTTAGTCATCACGCCGTGTTACAAAGCAGAACTGCAGCTGCTTTTTGTTTGAGCTTTTTTCCTCCTTTTAAGAAATAATACTGGGCCAGTTCACCAGATCTTTGCCTGCTGGCTGGAAAAATCCATATAAATGTTATTTTTATCTGATAACCACGAAGGCAGACGGATAACCATCTTGTCTCATCTCACCAGAGAAAGTCCAAGAAGAAGCTTCTTGTCTGGAGGAGTCAATAAAACCTTGTTTTCGTCTCCTTGTTTTAAGTTCGTTTTTACTTTGCTGAAAACGCCATGTTTCTATGGTTACAGGTATACCTCGTCATCTGGACCCTCAGGACGGTTACCTGAGGAGGGAGGCTAAACAGATGAAGAGAGAGGGCTCCCCGCCACGTGGACCCGGCTCGCTCTCAGACCCGATGAAGGGCAGAGAGGGGATGGTTCCCACTGTGAAGGAGGCCGGGCGCTCCATTCACCTCATTCCCAGGGAGGAGCTCCGACAGCCGGGCAAGGAGGGCATCATAGCACAGGTAACCACGGTAACAACAACACACCGGTCTCTGCATCAACACCCGCTCTTCTTTTTGCCAATACGAACTCTGCTCTTTTTTTAGGGAACACCCATGAAACAGGAAGCAGCTGGTTCAGGGAAACGCCATGACGTCCGCTCCATCATCGCCAGTTCGCCACGTTCCTACCACAACCCCCCCTCCCACCTGGAGATGCGTGAAAGGGGCAGATATGAGGAGGCCCCTAAAGGGAGGCCCAGCGCGGTCGTCAGCACAGCGAGCCCCATCGCTCGCTCGTCTCCCCTCACACTGGGGTCAGAGCAGGGAGGAAAGGCCCACCACAGTCCGGTGGGTTACGATGACAAAGGCGGCCTTAGGACCCCGTACCCTGGGCCGTCACACCGGGGCTCCCCCCTCTCCAGAGAGGCAGGCCAAAGGCAGCATGACGGTGGGTACACCTAGACTGAAATACTCTAAAGCGCTTTTATACCGGAACTGCAGATTAACACCCCTTCTCTGGTTTTTCCTTCAGGGTCCAGTAAGAATCCCCCACAGGAGCGTAAAGCCACACCCACTCCCAGGGAAATGTCTGCAACCAAATCACCACTACAGGGTGTCGCCGATCAGCAGACCTATGAGCGTCTTCTGCAAGGTCTCGGCGCCGCAGACGTGTACCGTCAAATCCCCTTAGCCTTCGATCCTGCAGCGCTACCCCGCGGCATACCCATCGACCCAGGTACGTCCAGACCCTCATCACAGAAAAGGATGTAAATTCTGTCCCCTGAGACGTCCAGATACAGTGTTTTAAAGGCCCAGACCTCGGCTGAATAAGCTGGGTCAGGTCCCTGGTTCTGATCATCTGTGGACTCGGGTCACAGGATGCAGCAGACTCTGAGACTTTGTCAGGGAGTGCTTAAAAATAGCTCCTACTCTGCAGCACCAGCGTGGATCATCACCGAGCATCTAGGCCTGAAACACCGCAGTGTGTTAGCGTATTTTTAAAAACACCCCCTGAATCGTTGAGACTTCCTCATGTTTGACACCCTCGTGTGTAACATGTCTCCTCTCTCAAATCCAAAACAAGTCCAAACAGCAGAAAGCTGAAGTGCTGCTCTATTTTCCCACAAGGTCTTCAATTATTTCTCTGCTTTTGTGTTCCGTCTCAGCCTTTGTGCAAACGAACCTCACAGCTGCTGCAAAATTACCCCCATTAAGTCGCAGGTTTGCTGCTTTCAGCCGGCTCTTTTGTGGACCTTGTTACGTTCAGCCTTTGTGTATTAAAGGTGTTTCTTCTTCTTGTTGTGGTTGTTATGATTCAGACAGACGTACACACATGAAGATAACCTTGAAGATGTGATTTCTTGTGCTTCCCTGCAGCTCGATAAACACATCGACTTATTAGAAAGCGATGATGTGGGTCTCTCTGTCGTCTACTGAACAGACTCCAAACCCTCTGAGTAACAGATGAATATTTTAGTGTGTTTTACTTTAATCTGATTGGTCCACGTTTCTGTCCCCCCCTCGCACAGCGGCCTACTACTTGCCTCGCCACTTAGCCCCGAACCCATCATACCCTCATCCCTACCCCTACCTCATCCGTGGTTTCCCCGACACGGCGGCCCTGGAGAACCGCCAGACGCTGCTCAACGACTACATCACCTCGCAGCAGATGCACCAGTGGCCCGCAGCGGCTGCCATGGCCGCCCAGCGCTCGGACCTGCTGAGAGGCCTTACTCCTCGAGACCAGCCCCTTCCTCTGCCCTACTCCGCCGCCCCACGAGGTAAGACCAGCTCACGTTACTGGACAAGCTTCAAACATGTAGAGTCATACGGTGACAAAATTCTATCAAAACCTGATAAAGTTGATTCTGGTTTTCTTTAATTTAATTTTTTAATTTTAATTCCTTAAATCAGATTCATGTTTTGCATGTGTCGATTCGATGTTATTTGTCTGGCATTCACGAGTTGTAGGTGCTCCACTCGCAGTGAGGATGAAGGTAACTGTGGCTCCTCCAGACGACTCAACTCAACTTTACTTGTAAAGTACTTTAAAACGACCACAGCTGAACAAAGTTCTGTACATAAGAAGACATAAAAAACTATCAAAAAATTATTGAAACAATGGATGAAATAAAAGCAGATATTAAAAAGTAAAATATAGTTTCAATGTTTTTAAAAACTAATTTGACAACATAGAAACAAATAATAAAAAACAAACCTTAAAACACTGAAACACGGTTTTAAGACGAGTTTTAAAAAATGGACAGTGTGGGGGCTTGTCTGATTTGGAGGGGTCGCTCGTTCCATAATTTTGGGGCTGCAACAGAAAAAGATCGATCCCCTCTGAGACGAACATCATGACAGTCGCTGTCGTCTCTGTCTGCCCCGTTGTTTGGCTTCAGATTAGATGTTTTGATGTTATTTTCTTTAAGTTAATATCCACTAAATTGCAGAAAGTTGTTGCCATGAAGAGTCAGCGAGGATGTAATGAGTGAGTTTAAATTCCATATTTATATTTGTCAGGATTTTTAGTTTTAACATAATGTTAGATTTTTATTTTCATGTGCCACAGAGTACGATACTTCATTTTCTGATCAAACATAAATCATACAAACACAAATAAATAAGTTCAAGAAAAAGCAGAAAAAAAGAGAAAGGAGAAGAAAAAGTAGTAAATAAGTGCACACATAAATAAATAAATAACACCCAAATTGTACAGTAGTGTGGCAGCTTTGTCGGTCTCCTCAGTATCAAACCATAACCATACAATTTTTTTTCAGTTTTCTGGTTCTTGTCTCTATCTGCGAGAAAGAGTAACAACAAACAAAATTCAAAATACACAAATACCTGTGGTAAAAAAATAGTAATACTAGTTAATTTGGCCTCTGATAGTGAGATAAAGGAATAAAGAAAGAAGAGAGTGACAGAAAAGAAAGAAAAAAGTTTTATATATGCACGTACGTACAAAAAAATAAAAATATTTATAACTACAAAAGTAAAATACAAACAATGAAAAAATTGTATAATACTAATTAAAAATAAATACCTAAATAAATTCATCAGCACAGCCCTGTCTACGTAAATATTCATGTTCAGTTGAACTATAATTCTTTTATTCATTTAAATCTGAAGAAACCAGCTCTTTCAAAAACTCACTTTCTATCAGCCAAAAAGCTTCAATTCACAAGAAATGTTAATAGTATTGATATTGATTTAAAAAAAAAATCCATATTTATAATCACTCTGTCACATGCTGCTTTTCAGAAACCGTTTCCCATCATGCAGAGCGTCAGTTTTTCCACGCTGATGTAATATTTTCTCTGTGTGAGCCTCCGTAGATAAATCCCCGTCAGCGGTTTCTCTTTCTTCTCCTTCATTAGATTTAATACCAAACAGACCGAACATGTTTTTGTTTTCCTCCTAAACCTCCAAGTCCTGCATGACCAACATTCAGGGAACCGGACCGGACCTGTTCGCAGTTATCCACTTAGAGCCGAACAGGAGCTGCTGTCAGCCTTTCCTCCAATCCTCCCTTCTCTCTGTCCTCTAGGAATCATCGATCTTTCTCAGGTGCCACACTTACCTGTCCTGGTCCCTCCCTCTGCAGGGGCAGCCGGCTCCCCCATGGAGCGCATCACTTACATGCCAGGGGGGAGCACCACCTTCCCCGGCAGGCCTTACACCACCCCTCCAATCTCACCAGGTACGTTTTACTCCTCCTCAGCAACAATCCCAAACCCTGAGCGCCCCCCGCACAGATTCAGATTTACTGACTGTTTTTCTCTTTGCCTTCTCTGACAGTCGGGTCCTCACACATGAACAAGATCCAGGGCGCGTCTTCGGAGCGGGAAAGAGACCGCGAGCGAGACAGGGAGAGGGATCGGGAGCGCGAGCGAGACCGCGAGAGAGAGAGGGAGCGTGAGCGGGACCGCGAGAGGGATCGAGAAAGAGAACGGGAGAGAGACCGGGAGCGGGAGAGGGAACGGGACCGTGACAGGGAGCGAGAGAGAGACAGAGACCGGGAGAGAGATCGGGAGAAGGGTGGCTCTGCTGGGAATGTGGAGCACGCCCCCATCTGGAGACCAGGTGTGGAGCAGATAACTTTATTTATTTTATCTATGAGTCAACGTAGAGCTAGATCATTTCAGGGAATGAATGATTTTAACCAAACAAACGTGTTTGTGACGCTCAGGTACGGAGCACAGCTTGGCCAGCAGCAGCAGCAGCGGGAGACCTTCCTCCCAGCCGTACAGCCACCAGCACTCCCCGGTGTCCCCTCGCACCCAGGAGAACGTGCAACAGAGGCCGAGTGTCCTGCACAACACCGGAGGGAAGAGTCTGCCAGTCAACGAACACTCCAGCTCATCGGTGTTTCGGTAAACTGCGTTTCAGAGTAGAGCTTTGTGAAGCGTTACTGAAACTTCATCTGAGATCTCAAAGATAACGAGTGCGTCTTCTTGTCTGTCTTCCAGGTCCATGTCCTCCAGGCCAGCTAGCTACCAAGCTTATTCGAGCCACCTCCAAAGGACAGGCGTCCCCCCCGAGGCTTACCCGCTTGTCATGGACTCGAGTGTAGCCAAAGAGCAGAGCCGCGAGGGAGTCAAAAACAGAGGTCTACCTAAGCACATGCAGGACCAGCACGGGCCCTCCGGTAAATCCGACCCCAAGCTGTCCAGCCCGAGCCCAGGAGGAATGTACCCGGGTCCCTACCCTTCGGCTTCAGGCCGGCCACAACACCTGCTGCCTCCCCAGTCGGATAACCCCCCTGGCCGTGGAGAAAGCGGTACTCCTAGTAGGGAAAAGACTCAAAACAAAGCGATGTCCATTCAGGAACAAGAGCTCCGAGCACTCGGTAAGACCACCATGACTGCGGCCAACTTCATAAACGCGATTATTATGCGTCAAATTTCTTGTGAAACGGGGATGGCAGAGACGGGCTCGCTTGTTGCCAGCAGCGCCACTGATGGTAAGACGCTCTGGTTCCCAGGGTCCCCCCTCATCACCCAGATCCCCCTCCCTCGTCAGTCTGTGGCCTATTGCACGCTGTGGTGGTTGGCATTATCAAATCAGCCCGATTCATTTACATTATTTTCCCCCTTCGATGCTACACTCTCCAGTTTTATTATTAGTTTTTCTTTTCAGACTTAAAGACCACCAAGGGTGCCCTCTCTGGAAAAACCGAAGCCCGTCCAAATTGGACCTGACGGGCTGAGATCAGATTAAAAGAGGCAGCTCTGATCAAAAAACATGAATCAGTTTAATGGCTGACATCTTCACACATTCAATTTTCCATGAAGAAGATCCGAGGTGTCCTTTAAGGTGTCCTTTGTTAACGTAGTTCAGCTGGTGGGACATCGAGACAGAAAAACATCCTTTTGCTGCTTTTGTATTTTTTTTTTTTTTTGAATTAATTTTCTTTTTTGGAGGATGTGACTTGAATCTAACATGCGGCACCCCTTCTCCCTCCCATTCGGCTGCGTACTTTGAACTGAATCTGTAACTGGGGCATGACAGGAATATTTGAAACCCTTAAAAAATATAATAAACTGGAGGATTTTACATCCCATGTTAGACGAGACTGCCTGAAATTCAGACTCTCTCCATGCAGCACTCCTGCATGTCTAATGAGGCGCTCCTTCCTCCTGATGATGATAATAATCCCAGACCTATTTGAAGAGATTTCACTCCGGCCCTCCTGTAACCCAGATGAGGATTGGTGTGTCGGTCTCATTGAAAACTTTACCAACTGTCAAACTGACTCCTCCGGGCTCCCGTAGAGTATCGGTGTTGTCTTTCAGCCATCGAGGCGGAGAGGGGTTCTGCAGCTTCTGCCCCCCCCCAAAAATCTCTGCATGCTCCTGTTTACGGCTCACTGTAATCGACGCTGATTGTTTTGTTTTGTTTTTTTCCCACACATGCCAAACACTCAACACATCTCTCGATCAAGCCTCTGGGAGTTTGTCTGTCATCTGGAATGTGATCTTGTTTTTGTTTTTCGCGACATGTCTCATTTGTATTTATTATGAACCGGTGAGAACAGCGTGCAGAGTCCAGATCCGAGTGCGGTGGTTTAGAGTCGACAGGAGGCGGCGTGCTGCTCAAAACAGGCTAGACAGATGATAGGACAGCGCCTTAAAGGGATATTCTGGTGTAAATTTAAGTTAGGGTCAAACACACAGTAACACTGAGTTAGACGCCCTCTCAAGTGATGAATGTTGCTGACCGCTTCTGCTTCTCTAGTTATACCAACTTTAGTAACGACCGAATGATAGCAATACAGAGAGCCAGGCACTCAACCAAAACGCCACTCTATAGCCACAAATAATGCTCAGAACAGCACCTAACTTCATCAACAGGACATATAGGGTCACAGACATAGTACTAGACACCAAACATCTTTTTAACTTTGACTCATTTCTTTAGCAAAGAGACTAAACACAACTCACCTACTCTCTTCCAGCAGCCGTTTGTTTGTAGCGAGACCTCAGGCCAGTCCATTATGGACTACAGCGGGGTGACGCAGCTCGAGGAAGAACATTTATGATTTCAGTTGCAGTTTTGTTCAGTAACAGAACCTCATTGAAAAATTAGCTGATTTAACTTTACTGTGCTCTTGTTGAAATATACTGACTCGACAGAACATAAATCCATACCCGTTAACAAAATCATGATTTTATTGATAATTCGGCTCAATAAAAACACCTTTACCTTTTCATTTTACTACAGAAGAAGTTTCTCGGCCCAGCTTATAGACTACAGAGGTGGAGAAACACCCCCACTTAAGTTTGTTTTGGCTATAGAGTGGCATTTTGGTTGAGGTTTGTTTATGGCTCCTCAGACCGCTGTGTATTGCTATCCTGCGGTCGTTATTAAAGTTGGTATAACTAGAGAAGCAAGCGGTCGGCAGCATTCATCTCTCAACTTAAATTTACGCCGGAATATCCCTCTAATGTTTGCATGCAGTGACTAAAGCTGTGCTTCCACCGAACGGTCCAGTTCAGTTCAGTATTATTCAAAAACTTGGCTGAATACCTGATCGGTACCACCCTACTTTTTGGCACCCTTCTTTTGGGGTCTTAAGTGAAACCTTCTGATCTTACATACTGGAGTTAGACGCTCTGCAATCAGCTGATTGAGAGCAGAAGAAGGAGGATCATACTGTACGTGTGAGAGGTACCATGAGGATTTATGGCTGTGTTTTATCAGAGAGGGTTTCATACAGGTGTAAAGTAGATACAGAGTGGATAAAAGCAGAATGTTGAGGAGTGCAGTGGAATCAAAGATCAATAAAAAAATGATAAATACATGGATTTACCCCCGAAGCTCTCAGGAGTCAAGTTAGCCGTGGAAGTGCAAACCAGACCCGGGATTTCCCACACTAACCGGACTGAACTGAACCGGACCGTTCGCTGGAAACGCACCACAAGTCGCAGAGAGACAAATAAAGCCGTCGTGAGCTGTTGTTGAACTGAACCCACAGTCTCTGGTGTAACAACAGTCACCACAGCATCCTGTCGCTCTGAGGGAACCGGTCTCTCCCGGTAGTCCTGACCGCCCCCACTCCACAGCTGACATCACCCTCTCAGGAGACGAGGCGAAAAACACAGAGAAGCATCATCACGCACAAGAGAAACACGACCTTAGATAGAGAGACGAGTTTACGGAGTTAATATCTGTGTGTGAAGGAAGTGACTTTCAGGATTTGAAACTGATCTGCTTTTCAGTCTCGAGGATGGGCAGCAGTCTCAGTATTGTGCCGCTTCAAGTGTGAAGCTCTGCGGTTTCCTTATTTACGAGTTATGCAAACCTCGTCTATTTTGGCCTCATTTCTCGGCAGCGTCGTCCTCGCCTCGTATGCAAAGACTAAATGTGATTAATAGGTTTAAAAATACTCTCAGGTGTGTTTCTGCAGGACAGCCCGTCTTTGTGTTTCTCATGTTCAGATGAAATGAAAATATTTCACATCCACCAGAAGTCCTGATGGATGAACCCACATCTCTGACTTCTGCATGTTTTCATGGAAACAGTTCTGGTCTCCTGAGTCCTGTCCCCCCAGAGACCAAAAACTCAGGACTAACGTTTACCTGTGTGTGTTTCTGTGTGTGTGTGTTTCTGACTCACAGCTCAGCAGAAGATCGAGCCGCACGCTTTGTACCGACCTCCGTCTGAAGAGAGACTGTCTCCAGGCCAGCAGCCCCCGTCCCCCTGTGTCAAAGGCAGCCAGAGGGTGGTCACCCTGGCCCAGCACATCAGCGTACGTCCCCCTTCTCCACACACCTGTCCTGATATCGATACCTGAGCGTGTGGATCTGTCCTGACTGTGGGCGTTTCATTTACAGGAGGTGATCACGAAAGACTACACCAGGCAGAGTCAGCAGCAGCAGCAGAGCTACCACAGCTCCCCTGTCCTGGACCTGACCCAACCACCCAGTGCCTCCCAGCCCCCGCCCACGTCACAGGAGTCTGCTGTAGGGTCCAGATACGTGGACGGCCTCGGTGGAGAGCGAAACAGAGACCGGTAAGGGTTGAAATTCAGACGTTACTGTCCTGTATCAGAAGAAAAACCTGAACAAGACTATAGAGAGGAGAAAGAGGTCAGCTATGATGTCCTCATGGATCCCAGACAGTCTTGAGTCTTTGGTTTCACATGAGGGGAAACCAAGATCCGATTTGACTAACAAACCTCTGATTTGATTCAGCTCCACATCTATCATGTAAATCTGTCCGTCTGTCTCTGCAGGTCTCCTCCTCAGTCCAAGTCGTCCCCGGTCAGCGTCTCAAACGACGGCATCGAGCCGGTGTCTCCCGCCGGAGCGAACTCTGACCCTGAAGTCCAGGGAGGCGCCTCCTACCCCATGGACCAGGGGGAGCAAGGGTAACTGCAGACGTTCCGCTGAAACAGCTGACTGCAAATAGTTTTTATTGGTGGTATTAGCTGAAGTGATCGGGTTATCGTGTCGCTCGGTGTTTAAAGCTTCTTCAAAAGCTTCTTGGGGGTCAGTTTCAGTCTTAGTCTACAGGTCTCATTTACCGCCAGCTGACGCTCCAGTCCTCATTTACTGATCACTTAAAATCCCCTTAAAGCTGCAGAAACCTAGACCTTATTTTAAGACCTGAAGAAATCAGACGATGTGAACAGAACAGCAGTTTGGAGACCACTGCAACAAAACAGGAACCAACCCGGTTACAGAAAACGTCTCCAAACACAGACCGACGTTTGATCCTCTAAATAAATGAGATGTTCCTAACAGCAGTGACGGGTCGTAATGAAAGACTTCCTCTGAATCATTATTATTTAAAGTTGTTTAGTTTTTATCAGCTTTCTGACATGGACCGAACTCTAACAGGACATCTGTGTGTCTTTAAAGAATATCACTCATGAGCGAGGAGATTTAGGGGTGTCTTGGTCGTGACGGTGGGCGTAGCAGAGGGAAGAAATGTGACCTTACAAACATGCAAACCAAACTCAGCTCGCTCGTCTACACTTGGTGTGAAGATCCAGACGGGGATCAGAGTTCAGCTGAACCGAAACAAACAGAGAATGAGTTTTTGGAGGGTTTGTTTTCTAAACCGGCGTTCTGTCTTACCCTCATCTCTCCACTGGTCAACAATCACCTCTGGCTTCGTTCACTTTACTGCAGTTTCTGGTTGAAGTAAGGACTGTAGATGTGATTTTTCTATAAGCTCTGGTGCTTTTTTTAAACTCTCAAAAGTCTAAATAATAGATACTCTATCGTTCTGCAGCATGTGGAAACAGTGTGTGCAGACATCAGCTGCTGCTTTTGAACTTTTTTGGGTTGTGTTTTGATCGACCGTCAGAGTTTCTGTCCTCTATGAAGAGCTGAGTGAAAGAGTTTGCTGTTCGGGGACGAGGTCGAGTGATGGGAGGAGGCAGAGGGACAGGAGAACAGACTCTTTATGTTTGAATATTCATGATGTTTACTGTGACTTGAATTATGAAGTATCCCCCGCCTTTGTTGACCCGGTTCTTGCAGGATGGGCTCCCGCTCCCCTCCCAACACCTCTCAGCATCCCGCCTTCTTCAGCAAGTTAACGGAGAACACGTCGGCCATCATAGAGCTGCAGAAACAGGAAATGAATAAGAAGATGAACACGGTGGGAAAAGAAGGCGATTTCAGTAAGTCTGGATTTCACCGTCTGAAGAAACGCTCATGTTAGATTCATCCGAGGGAACCGACTCTGAAACTCTTTTCCTTTTTTCAGACCCGGGTCAGCCTGGAACAGAGATCTTCAACATGCCAGCCTCCACAACTGCAGGTAACCTTTTCATCTGAAGGCTTCTTTAATTTATTTATAGTGAGAGAGGAGACGATGGTGACCCACTTTTATTTTCTGTCATGTTTTAATAAAGATGGAGACGGGCTAGCGTCTTAGTGGAGCTGTGCTGTGACTGTGAAACTCGACTGTGAATTAAAAGATCCTCAGACAGCTTTAAAACACGGCAGAATGAAAACAAATCAGCTTTTTTATTCCAGTAAATAGAGGGATAGATGATTTTAACTCTGGAAATAAATCTGACAGATAATGAAGACCAGCTTTGAGGGGAGAAACTCGGCAGAGATGTTTAAGTTTCAGAGAAAATAAAGACGTCAAATCACTTCCTCTGCTCTCGTGGTTCTGACCTCCTGCAGCGATGCTTCCTCACATCCCTCCTTCTCCTTCTTTCGTCTCCTCCCCTCTTGCCTGTCTCTGTTTCTACTCTCTGTCCTTCTTACCTTCTAACTTTCTCCTCTTTTCATAGGTCCTGTGAGCGTCCGCACCCACCCGGCTCCCGAGACCCCCGGGAACTCGATCGGACTGGAGGCCATCATAAGAAAGGCCTTAATGGGCAAATATGACGACCAGTCTGAGGAGCGCTCTCCATCCAACCCCGCCAACATGATGGGCTCCAACGTGGCTGACGACGGTTTCTCTCAAGGTTAGACGCCGCGCTGTGACGTTTCGTTTGGAGAGATTCTCATCAACCGAGAATTTCATCTGGAAAAGATTTCCAAACTTTTCCAAAACTTGAACCAAACGTTTGAGTTTCCGACATCCACCCTGAGATCAATAACGAGGCTTTTGTTGGCTGTTTAGTCCTCAAAGAAAACCGACTCATCTGAACTCGTCAGATCAGAGCTTCTTTGAAAACTCTCTTTTCTGCTTTAATCCTCTTTAGCCGGCGAGTTTTCATTGTGTGATTTGGCTCAAATGTTTATTATGAACTGTTTTAATCAATGATTGTGTCTCCTCTTTGAATGTGGAGACTCACTGAAGCTTCTTCTAAGACTGTTGTCAAACTAATTTATTTCACCAGTTTGAGAAAGTTCCAGAAAGACTGGATCTGTTTCAGGATTTGGTTAGTTCAGAACTTTAAGGCGGCCCTCCTCGGTCCCCTGACTCAGCATCGATCCTAAAACCAAAGCTCCTCTTAAACTCGAGTCTAATTATCTATAAAATAAATGAGCAGCAGTAGATTAAAGCTTCCTGTCTTCTGTTCTCTGCAGGGGGGAAGTCCTCAAAGGGCAGCGGACGCTCAAACGGGAGGAAAGCCAAATCTCCAGGACCCGGTCTGTCGGGTGGGGAGAGACCGTCCTCTGTGTCCTCAGTCCACTCTGAGGGAGACTGTAACAGACGAACTCCTCTCACTAACCGTGTGTGGGAGGACCGGCCTTCATCCACAGGTACCTGACGAGTCCAGAGACACTTTTTATTTCTGTTAAAGGAGGAAAATTCGCACCCTGACCCGGTTTCTACTCTGATCTCTGCAGGTTCGACTCCCACCCCCTTCCCGTGTAACCCCCTGATGATGCGTTTCCCCAGCGGCACGGTGTCTGTCCCCTCCCCCTCCTCTGGACAGCCAGGGGGCCAGGGACCCGGGTTAGCGCCCGGACAGGGCCGGTCCTGGGAGGAGGAGCCTAAACCTCTGCTCATGTCTCAGTACGAGACCCTGTCTGACAGCGAGTGACCCAGAAACCCACCACCTGCACCACAGGACCCACTAACAGTCAACCAACTCTGTGCTGCTGCAGCCACACACACACACACACACACACACACACACACACACACACACACACACACACACACACACACACACACATACACACCTGCTAACCTCCCTGCACCATTCCTCTCTGCACCTCCTCCACCGTCATCTAGAAGGATCCTCCTCTCACACACTCGTGATGCCAACAAGGAGCGGAGACACTGCTGCTGTGTGTGCGTGCGTGTGTGTGCGTGCATGTGTGTGTGTTAGCACTTATGCATTCACTCCAGGACTACTCTAAAGGACAAATCACTTCTTTTTTTTTTTTTTTAAACTTTACTACTTTTCCTCACTGGCCTTATCGATGGAGACACACCTGCACCTTTTCAGGGTGTAGCGCTCTGATGTGCTGACGCTTGGCGAGGACTCTGAGGTCGTGTCGTCGGTCTGATCATGAACCTGATGGCGGCTGCGCCAGAGACAGATTTGAAGCAGCAGCGACCCGCACGCCTCTCACGTTTCCTCACGGTGGACTCCACGAGCAGAACACGGGAACGCGAGGGCGACGAGACGAGACGAGAGGAGAATCGACATCCTGTTTTCCTTCTTTGGTTCTTTCTTTTGAATTCAGTCAGTCCAGTCCTGTGTTTGGAACAACGTGAGCTGAGACCTGTCGTACATTTTGATGGTGAACTTTTGATGGTGTCATTTGTTGTCTATTATCTGCAATGATGTATCTTTTTTGGGGGGGGAAGAGGCGGGGCAGAGATTGTAATGGGGGGAGGGTCATATCATTGGTTTACAGGGTAAACATGCTGTTCATGCTGATGTCATATATGAGGAGAGGGAGGGGTCCAGAGGAACGGCAGAGGCCTGTTGACTTCAGGCGTCCACACAGGGGCGATGGTTTGCCAGATGGATGGCACTGAAACAAACAAGTGACACTTTCTCACTGTTTTGATATTAACCATGTCTGTGTTTGTTCAACCCGTTTTTGGATATTAAGCACTTAGTTGTCAGTCTGTTCACGGCATTTTTAAGAATCTGTGATTCCTGGGCAGGTGAAAAAAATGGACTCAAGAATAGAAACCCCATCCCGGAGGTCTCCATTTACTCCTCTTCTTGGTCAGCTTCATCGCTCCCACTCTCAGTGACGCTTCGAGAGACGACTCTGGGAGTTTGTACGAAGAGGTGACGTGAAAAAAAGCCATCTTTCTCTCAGTCCACAGCGATTGATTCCCATCGTGAGGAGCTGTTGTGACCTCTGACCTTTGACTGCCTAGAGGAGAAGCAGAAGCCTGACTCTTCATCCAGGCAGCAGATCTTTTGTAAAGTTACGAGATATTCCTAGTGTTAAGTGCCATTTATTTTACCTTTACAGAGCTGAATTTATCGAGTGACGCACAATTTCTTTTCTTTAAGCCCCCCTGACGGTGAAAACTGTCCACGCAGGGAAATCTGAAACAAACGAGCAAACAAAACGTCCTATTTTAAAAATATTTTGTCTCCACGTTCATCACAGTCGTAGCTTTTAACTGTTTCATTCTTGATTTACCCTAAAAAAAACTAAAAGAATCGCTGAACTAGGCCTGCATCAGACGTTTCCTCCACTGTGAGTCCTTTACTCCATCACACCGTTTCTGTTTCTCAGATAAGGTTGAAGAAAAACATTCATCCTGTTCGTCGTTTTCTCCATCATACTGTGAGTGCACACGTTCCTTTTTGAACACCCCCTCCTTATCGATGTCGCAAAGCAGTTTGATTTTCTGCCGCCTGAACGCTGAAGCGAAGGCGGCGAAGACGTCGGGTGTTTAAAGAAAGACTAACCTCTGTCATCCGTTTATCATTCTGTCACAACACAAACATGACTGTTATAGGACTACCTCCTCTTCCTCTGTCGTCATATCTGTTGTCGGTCGATCATAAAGCACGCCACACCTGCACAAAACAGTTTTATGGTCGGGTTGTTTCTCCTGTAAGGACGGTTCATTTTTTTCATCGTGCAAAGCAGAAGTTAGTCCGCCGCCGCCGCCGCCGGTCTCTCTGCGTGTTTATCATTTGTCCGCTGATGAAATGAAAGAATGTGATGGTTCAACAGACTAAGCCATATCCAGCTGCTCCCTAAACAGTTGACAGACTTGTACGATGTTTTTAAAAGTATACTGAGATGAATTTTAACATGCATCCTTTTCTTTTTTGTGCACACAGTTTATTTTGACTGCGGTCATGTCACAAATCAAAAACGGTCATAAACGGCATGAGAGTTAATTTCTGACGTGTTCCCTGGACTGTCCAAACATGGGTGGGGTTCGGGGTGGGGTGGGGTGACATAAACAGTACATTCATTGTTCAACCATTTTGTGCATAATGATTTTTTTTATTATAACCCACTGTATAATAGCAAGGATTGTATATAAAACTGAAGAGATGTAAATATTTATGTGGCTTGCTTCAAGGTTGGTAATACGATAAAAAAAAAAAGAAAAAGAAATATTCACATGGTCAAATTCTACATGCCCACCAGCAAGCTTTGTGGATAGCAGTGTAAAAATGAAAACAAAAAAGACACTGCCTTAATGTTTAAATAAAAAGCTTATTGCCATTCATGGTCTCAGAGTGCTGTTATTTACCGTGTGTGAGTTATTTTATCCTGCAGCTACAAAGAAATGAAGGCTGAACTCCACCAGGGGGCAGTAAAGGCCTGTTTCAACAGATTCATATTGAATGTATTTTGAAATGGTTCCCTCTGTGTAAAAGGCCAAACTATGTGTGTTGTGACCTCCTCCTGACGAGACTCTGTGGAGCCAAACAAGAGCCCAGACCCTTTTCTCCACGCACGATTCCCGTAGACTTCCCTGCAGAACTTTCCCATAATTTGAGCCAAACTTTACATATCGAGTTTTCCTTCAGCCCGTCATAAAATGTAATAACATATTTGAAAGAAGAAGATCTCAGTAAAACTCGATACAAAAGTGTTTTTCACTTTATCCTTCCATTTGAAGTCCTCACAGACTCGTCCCCAGTGCGCTCTGATGTGAGGTTTTAGCGCACAGTGGATATTGAGGTTGGATCATCGTTTTTCTTGACTCTCATGTAAACTGTAAACTGATCAGGTGTTTTGATTGTGTTGCTCTAGTTTTTCCAGACCACTGAGAAAGTCTCCAGCGCTGTGTTTTCATAAATCCTAACTTGGCTTCGGATAAAATAACAAGAACGGAGCAAAATAACGGGGCCTCTTTGTGTCTGGAGAACTTCCTTTTCCCCTTATTTCAGAGCCATGATAAATAAACGTGCACTCAGCGTGAACATCCAGAGTTCTCTGATCAGAATTAGGCAACAAATGTAGTCAAGACAAAAGAATGTGGGTTTGGGAATTTCCTTTTTTATTCAAGGAGGATATACATCTTTTTAAATTATTTCCCTTGATCAGAACAGGAGCAATGATTGACGTACAAAAATATAAAGAGAATTATGAAGTGCCTCGATGCCACATATACAACAGGAAAATATTTTACAGTTACAAAATCAAGTGTTCAGAAACGCAAAAATATCTCACATTAAACCTACGAAATATTTAACACCCAACAACTTTCTCTCATCACTTTCTGACATCTCACAGACCATCAACACGTAACAAAACTCTCAGTTATCTCAACACGACACCCCCAATTTAGTCTTAAAACCATCCTCATGATCTCACCCATCACAAGACTTCTCTCCTTGTCACTACTTACTGTTCCCTCATGAAAACCCCCTCACTTTGAGCCCTTCACCTCTCTTTGCCTTTACACACCAGGAGGGTTTTTATAATATATATATATATATATAAAAAAAAAAACAAGAACGCAAGCTCAGGACCTCAACTGAAAGCTGGGGAAACACATTAAAAATGAAATAAAACTCATATCTAAGACAATTTTGAGGTAAAGTCCAAAGTCTCAATATTTGCCGAGTTCAATAATCTGAATTCTTACATATCTCACTGGTTACTTCATTAGGGCCTCAGATATAATTTGATATGATCCAATACTACAGCTTCTACAGAGATTATAACGGCCTGTTTCAGGTTTTGTTGTCACTGTCATTACAGCTGAATCGTAAAGGAGTTCCTAATGAAGTGTCCAGCGTTTACATTAAAGACAAACAAACAAAAAAAAGGCATGAAAATGCTGAATAAAAGTCTATTTTACATCTTCCTCTGCTCCTCTTTTTACACCTCAGTTCTTTATTGAATCACAAACTGCCAGACATGCTAACCTGTGGGTACCTGAAAACACAGAAGACTTTGTTGCACCAGCTATTTGTTATTTAAGCGGAGCCCAAACTCTGCTCGGTTGAGTTTACATATAATTGAAGCATCATTTGTAGCGTTGCACAAACTATTTCTCATTAAAATAAGAGTTATTACAATCAAATATAAGTACAGCCAAAATCTGCTGAGTGTTAGCTAGCACAGACAACCAAAGTAGCTAAGCTAATGCTAACTTACTGACAAATAAGACAGGTTTAGATCATATCCTGTATATCCTGTATGCAAGTATATACAGTCTATGGTTTAGATCGACCTAAAGGAGATATTATATAAAATTCAAACATTAATTTAAATCCGAAGATTTCAGATTAACTCTCTTTACAACATATCGTAAATTACTTCAGTTTATATTAGTTACTTAGCCAACCCATTAGCTTAAAATTTGTTGTTTTGATCCTAAATTAATAATTGAACTGTCACAATATCTGATTTTCATTTCAAAGTTATCAATATACTATAGCGATGACATTATTTCTCCATTTTTTTATAATTTTAAAAATTAAAAGACATGATCGGTCAAACTGAGGGAAAGGGTGAGGAAACGCATTATCACCATAAACTTAACTACTTAAGACATTTTCCTCACATGTAGTTATCTATTTACTTGTAACGGAAAGGAAACGATGTTTTCTCATGCTTTTATTTTGGAACTTTTCCGTTTTATTTTCAGGTTCGTTTTTGCGGCATCGTCAAACCGTGCTTTTATTTTGAAATACTTCTACTGCTTCCGGTGGATCGTAACGTTGAAAGATTGTAAAGTTCTAATGTTTCGTGAATAAGTAACCTGAATATCTAACGATGTTTTTGTTTCTTAGTTAAGAAACGCTTTTAAAAGTGCCTCGTCATCTTTGAGGGGACTGCTAAAGCTAGTTAGCTAAATGTATGCTGTTTCTTCTTCGTCTGTTTTCTGTCGGATGATACTACTTTATACTTGTTTCTAGCACGTTCATAAAGCTTTATTTCTAACACTCCGTCCATTAACCTAACTAAATCAATTTAAAGTTTTCTCGCTGTTATTACACTCACAATCTTTTGAGATAATTTCACAAATAGCTAGTGCAACTTAATGAAGACCGGCATTAGCTTTAATTTGAAAGGCAGTTGAGACAGACGGATATCCGGTTATCTTAGCGCCAAACCCTACAGTCAAATATGGTTGAAAATAGTTCCCCTCTTTTTCTGTTTGATAAAGTCAATGTTGATAAGTTTGTAGAGGTTGCATTAACAGTTATGACACAGATATGTTTCTACATTAGCTCTGTGATTGTCAGAGTTTCCACCACCTGGAACCAAAGCAGGTCAAAAATGGAC
This sequence comes from Xyrichtys novacula, assembly GCA_962446985.1. Taxonomy (NCBI): domain Eukaryota; kingdom Metazoa; phylum Chordata; class Actinopteri; order Labriformes; family Labridae; genus Xyrichtys; species Xyrichtys novacula. Next base: position 2,877,148 of record OY660875.1, read on the forward strand.
TAAAAGCAAACCAAGCTAACAGTTTTTACCATCCTTAAAGTCTCTGACAACAGTATTATCTTTTTACTACAGATGATGTGGTCCTACACCATCACAGCCCTAATGAAGAAGATGGATCAGACCCGTCCATCACTCAGAAATGTGAGTATCTTTATCCAAATTCATTCATTTATTTATTTCTCTGCTTCCTTTCAGCTCCAAAACAACCTTAAACCAGAGCCCCTCTATCTCTGACTGTATCCATATTGTAACAGTTTCCTATTTTGTATTAAAGAGAAATGTTTAGAGTCTGGGTGTTGGGCAAAGACATTTTGATTTGGTTACCTTGAGAAAATGCATAAAAATCACATTTCTAACTCCAAAGCTGTATTTGTTTCACCCATTTAAAGCCACTATAGAGACATGTCTGTTCTGCATAGCAGGAAACTATTTTCATATGATTATAAAATGAAAACTTACAGTTTATATTGCCAGTAACTCCCTAAACTTTACACACTTGACCATGTTTGTAAAAGCTCCAAATGTCTCCCCCCTTTCTTTGTCTTTTTTAATCAATCACCATTTTTAATTTTAAAAGACTAATTGAAATGTGCTCCTTTTAAATGTTTGATCAAAGTCTTTTGTCCCAGCGTGAAGCGTTGTTCCAAAAACATGATTGTTTTAAAGTATTTTTGGTCCAAATTTTTCACATGCAGCACTGAAATTACCCCCTGCTACACCGAGTCCACTGGAAGGACTAGAACAAGTGCAATAAAGCCACATTAGAAAGCTTTGCATCGGTATGACTCGTCTTAAATCCATCACACATACCACCTCGTCTTTTCTCACCTCACACTCCAACCTGAGGGAGGGCAAAGGCCACCAATTTGTCAGCTCTGGTATTAAATAAGACATTAACCATTGAAACAGCCGGAGGAGCACCTCCATTTTTACAAACTGCATCAGTAGAAAGTCTAAATACACTCATGAAGGTTCCTGCAGTTTCCTCCTCAATGAACAGGATCTCAACGTTTTACTCGAAGTATTTCCCTTTCAGTTTGGGCCTTCAAAGTTCCAAAAACAAAACAAGATGAAGACCAGGACGTCCTCTCTCTAGTCTGGGCCCTACAGGTCCTCGGAGTAGATGATACAGGGACTCGTATCCTCGCTGGACTCCAGCTGCACCGTGGAGACAAACCAGCGGCGGGACCCGGTGGCGTTGTAGTTGAGCGTGGTGCGGTAAGTGTTTTTGGCATGTTTCGGGTAGATGATGGTGGTGCTCCTGTAGCTGATGGGCTTCTGTCGCGGCTCCAGGTACACCTGGGACTTGTAGCTCCTCCAGGTGCAGTCTCGCACTGCCACCACTGTCTCGCTGAAAGCGGTCGCTGTGGGGATGGGGGCGCAGTAGACCTGGTCCCGGTAATGCTTGTCTGAGTCGTACTTGACCTCTGAGTTACACCTGAAAGGAAGAAGGTGAAAGCTTTTTAAAAACTCTGCAAATGTTGACCACCAGGGGGCAGTGTTGATAAGCGAATAGTGCTGAAAAGAAGCCTATTTGAAGTATTTTCTGGGTCAAAGTTCTCTTACTTGATCTCCTGCTCTGGTTTTGGGTTGACCTCAATGCTTTCTCCGAAGAACACCGGGTGCATGCGAGTCTTTGGGTCTGGCCCAGTGGAGTTCAGCAGCAGATACGGCAGCTGTGCAGAAGGAAACAGAGTCACAGTCTCATAAAACCCTCCATGAACTGCTGAACTGTTTGTAATCAGCCTGCCAACGTGTCCATTCAAGGAATTCCAGGAAAGAAAAAAAAAACTACCGGCGCGTTTGTGTGTTTCGGCAGAGCAAGTTACACAAATTAAAAACATCACTTCCAGCCGCTTCAGGGAAAACAACCTCCTTAATCGACCCCTGATGAGAACTCATACGGTTATTACTACAACAACAATTAGACAGAAAACACAGCAGTGGAGGAAACACTCACAAACCATGCCAGATCATGAGACTATGTGGGTCCAGTTAAACACAGTGTTGTCGGTCAGTCTCTCATTCACAGGGTTTGACTGCAGCTCAGGTTGGCTCCTGACCCTGACCGTGTGTGTGTGTGTGTGTGTGTGTGTGAACTCTCACAGATGTCGAGTCTACAGTAGTTGCATGAATGTGAAACACACAAAAAAAATATGAGTCTGTAGAGCAGCTGTATCCAGAAGATAAAAAGTAAAACTTGGAGTGAAAAGATGGTAAAGGGGGAATTTAAAGCTCCTGTGGGGAGTTTTAAGTGGTTATGAAATATATACTGATATGTTTTTATGGCCTACAAGAGCAAATATGATAATTGAAGAGAAAAGATGGATTATTTCTACAGTAAGTGTTTAAAAGTCTGTAATGATGCCTCAGAGCAGGTGTCAGAAAGAGTGATTCATAACAAGATATTCTTTTTTAACAGACAGTCTGAAGAAGCTCAAGACAGCAGGGTGATATATTTGTCAAACACATAACTCACGCAGGCAGGGGTGGATCTTTGAGATCCTGATTTTTGCTTTAAACTGAAGTGTTTAGGCCGCGCTTCAGTAGGAGCCTTTTTTACGCTGAAATGTAACTTAAGTTCAGATCTGGTGTTCGTCCTCTGACTATTGAGGTTGTTGTGTCTTTGAAAACAGACTGAGTTATGGAAATTGAGTTTCATTTCCTTCTGCATTGGTAGTTATTTCTGTATATAAGGTGGTGAGCCAGGTGAGCAAAGACTGGACTCACTGTTTAAGTTTGACTCTCTTAAGCTTGCTGATTTTGTCTCTCTCTGAGAGGTGGGCCACCCTGTTCAGAAATGTCTAGACTCGCCCCTGCACACATGTAAGACACTGTCCCTTTTGGACCTCTTTGACCTCTTAAACCTACGGTTCCTCTGAGGACTATTTGAGTATGACGAGAGTAATGCAGAGGACTTTGATGAGAGGAAATCTTGTGATAAGTGCTACAAGAGGTTCTCAGTGTGTCTTGTTTTTAGCACATTCTCCTCAAATATCACCTGAAAAATAACATGTAAGTCAAATCCCAGAGTCTGTCCACACTTTTGTTACTTATTCTTCTTAGTTTCAGTCTGCAGAAGTTCAGATGATCCGACATGGACACTCTTTCCTAATCTTATCTGACTTTGTGCGCTGACTCCCTCAGCTCCTTTTGTATCCAGACACACAGAGAGATTGTCGAATGACTTCTAATGAGTAAAATATTTCTAGAACCAAAACAAATAGAGAGATTTCCTCCTAATACCTCCCCTGACGTTAGAGTGGAACTTAATGTCCCAGTGATTGCTCGCAGGGCTGGAGTTAATCATTCTTTTAACACTCAATCCATCTGACGATTATTTTCTCATTTAATCATTAGCCGGTCGGTCGGTCGGTCTACTGGAGACCTCTTTATTCAGCTGCCTGCAGGCTCAGTCAGACTGTTTAACTTTCTCAACCTTTTAACTTTATAGAAAACGCTGACAGTAGAGGACCTCACCTCTCATTCTGCTGCTGCAGAGACACAAAGGACGTAGTTTGATTTGAGGAAGTTCATGTTTTTTATTGTGGGGTTATCTCGCTCATCTTCTGTGGGTATGACAACTCAAAGATTAAACTCGGGCTCTTAAAGGTACGGCAAAGAATTTGGATGTTTCCTGTTGATCTGTTTGAGCAGGATGACCAGCTGTTGTAAAGATGAGTGCTTGACAAAGGATGTGTTTGTTGGGGAAGTAAATGAATGGGATCTTATTTTACTGGATCATGATTTTAAATCAGTGAAAACTCCTGACTGTGCCTTTAACTCAGAGAAGAGTTTGTTTGTTTATTGACATTTTTCTTGCCTGTTTCCTGGATGTTTATGGTTGAAAACTGAGTTTAGTTTAACTCTGAGATTGTAGCAGTTTTCGTACATGTCCAGAGTAAATAGTCGGCACTAAAACACCTTCATTATAATCTGATATAATCTCAAAGTGCTTCGACACGTCCAGCCCTTCACACCGTGTTTACACTCTGATGTCAGAGACCGTTACCTCTTCATACAGCGATGCATGAAACTGAAGGTTACAGTTCACTTCTATACTCAACCGTCCACATGATCCAGGTTTGTTTTGGTGCCGGACCACCTGACCTTCGAGCGCCCACCGTGGAGCGTCAAAGCGTCACCGATCACAAACACAGATGCTGTGAACTGAGGTTTCTGCGTGAGTGTCTCCTCACACGCCGACCACCTCTGAATCCAGCAGCGCCCCGTCCGCAGCTCCAGACCCTCTCACATTTCACACAGGGGCCTGTCACATGCTTCGGTTTGGCCTCAGTCGAGCGCACATGCCACTACAGGGGACGAGCGAGAACAGGCCAAGGGCACGGCGGCTCGTCTTACCTACAGGCCGATCGTCGACACACACTATCTGCAGCTCTGTTGGGGCTGAACTTTCACAGCTGCTACTTTCAGCACACAGGACTAAAAGCAGCTCATCTACTGGCTGCTTTCTTCTTCTGCTGCTGCTTTTTATGACCTAAAAAAACTGCGAGTATGTTGTTGTCTGTCCTCCTCATGCTGCTCCACCGTGGAGAGCATCCCAGGTATTTCTGCACCGTGTATTCTGGCAACTTCTGCAAAGCAAACACTTATGAATTGCAGGCAGGTCACCTCCAGGCGGTGGATCCCCCCGGGTTGCTCACAAAGCTTTACCCCCTGAAAAGCCCCGTTTCTGCCCAGGAAAAACACTCTGCAGCTGAGAAACCCTCACAAAGTACAATACAGCGAGCAGAGCTGCGGAGACAAACGCCAAGACAAACACGCCGCATCCAACTTCTGCTGAAGAGAAGATCTGAGTTTACATCCTCGGTGTGTGAGGACGTTAGTGTTGCAGCATCGATATCTCAGTGAGGCAGATTTAGAAAAAGTCATGAGATCTTCTTCTCGTCTAATCCATCGACACTCGATCGTTGCAAGGACGTGGTCACGACCTCATGCAGCTCTAAAAACCTTAGATTACACGACCACGCTCATATTAACCAACCCCTCAGGTTATTTAATAACATGATAAGACGTGTTTTAGATCATTTATCCTCCATCTGCATGAATCTGAGCCATGTTTTAAAACAGAGCGTTTAATTTAGAAGTGAGAGGTCATCAAAGACTTATGCAATGTCCTGCAGCCGCACTAACAAGCCCCCAACACCCTGAAATAGACCCGCAGGATTGTTCTTAGGTGGCGTACAAAAACAACAACACCGAAATAGACTCACAAAGAGAGAAAAATCACGCACATGTAAACCCAAACAAGCCGAGGGAACTCTGAAAGACTGAATCTGATGGAAAGTTTGATTGGTCCTGAAAGCGCAGACAGGATTAGAAACAAAAACCTCCATCAGATCTGATCTTTAAAAAGGGAAACCACAAACAGGGCAGTCCCACTAATCTGAACCTCCAGAGGATTAGAGGACTTCTCTCTTTCTCTGTCTGTCTCGGCCTCCACCACACCAAATGTCACGCAACTCCCAGGATGCAGCGCTGCATTTCTGAGGCCTCCTTCAGACTCTGTAAAAGCCACCCCGACCTGCGCAGACTTGTTCTGAAGACTTTGAAACTGGGAGTGACCTGGAAATTATTTTCAGTGAAATCAGCCTCGTCGTGTGCCACACAAGGAAGCGAGAAAGTGGGGCACGGCGTCATTTCCCATCAGTTTCCATGGAGGATATTCTGTTATGACAATATCAGGTCTGTCTTAGTGTGAATAAAAAACTACCTTACTGGTTCAGCAGTCAGTCAGTCAGTCAGACAGACAGCAGAGAGTTTGTTGACATTTATGAAATAGACTTTAATTAAAATAATACTTTTGACGAGGAAAAATCATTAAAATTAGAATTTTGTTGTCAGAAAAGCACGTAGAGGACAAGCTGAGCAATGACTGCCTCGTCCACAGAGGGCGCCAAAACCAACACAAGCCAAGAGTTCCTCACTGAAGCTTTAAAAAAGCAGCAGTCCATCTTTAAAGCACTGTCTTCTTGTTCACCCGAGGATTGATTTGAAATGTTATCGATTGATTTGAGGTTTTAAATGTTGAAGTCGAACAACCATCAGCTCAGAGAAATCCTCAGATTTAGACCTAAAAACAGAGCGGACTGGACCGTTGTTGTGGACGAACAGTTTCAGGAACTGTTTACGTCTCTGGATCAGATCTGTTCACAACTTTAAGACTTTTCTTTTCTGCCTTTAGATCAAATCGACTCTTTCTCCTCTTATTGATTATTTAATCACTTTTAGCAGGTCTTTGATTGGCTGTATTTCTGCTTTTGGATTGTTGTGAGTGCGTGAGGACTTTTGGTCTTTTATGGAGTTTTATTTCATTTAGTCTCTCAGCACTTTGGTCGGCATGGGATGTTTTTAAGGATGAATAAACTCGACTTTTCAGACGGCATCATCCTCCTGATGTTTTATATGAAAGAAGAGCGATGTTAGAGCCGTAGAGTCAACTGGTAAATTTGTGTTGTTCCTGATTGGAGTAATTTGGTCATGTGACACACTGGAAGGAAGACTTTACCTTGAGTTAGAGGAGAAGTTACAGACTTTCTAACCGTAGTTTTTATACTTTTAGGCGAGTTTAAGTATTTTCTGTAGTAAGTGAGTTAATAGTGACTAAACAGACATCCTGCAGAAGAGGCAAATAAGACTTTTGATTGAAATATCCACCACAAATGAGTTTCTTCTATGACTACTCTGAGACCCGTTTCTACTCCTCATTTCAAATATAGTGATAGAAATCAGATCCAGTTTTCTTGGTGCTGATGAAGGTTTTGTCTCAATCCTTCATACAGACACACTTCTGTTTTTCTACAACTCATTCAAGCATCTTCAACCTGGTGACTTTGCCGTCAAGATTGAGTTCAAACTTCCAGTAAACATCAAGAGATCAATACCTCAGTGAGACACGGCAGGGCCGTGTAACACCTGAAATGAGGTCAGGGTCACAACGACAGGATGCTAATACTGCAGACACCTTCAATAAGATGATAACTGATGTGTGTTAAAGATAAATAAAAAGAGAAGAGAATAAGAATCAAACAGATGACCAAAAAGAAGGTTTTCATGTTTACAAAGCTTCTCTTTAAAGAGCCCAAACAGGGAAGTGCTGACCGTATAAACACTTATCTGTTTTCCAGTGTTTTCTACAGAGGCTGAGTGAGTCATCAGCAGCTCAGAGACCTGACTCTAATGACTTATTTGGAGCTTTTATGGAGCTGAGAGTGGAACTGGCTGCTGAGTATAACTGCCCTGAGACTCTTCGGCCTTCTCATCACGACAGACTTTAAAAAAAGAAGTCCGATCTGGACTTTCTCATCAGGGTCTCTGTGTTAATCCACCACAGACCATGACCAAAACACAGTCCTGCTCACGCTGCGTGTACCTTTACTTAGAGACATCCTACCAGAACCAGCCTCTGTCAAAAACTCGGGTTGATTAGTCCCAGTTGTACGCCCTCAGGGAGCCCCTGGGATCTTGGTGAGGACCCCTGAGAGTCCCCCGGACCCCAGCTTGGAAACCCAACTGGGTCCAATCAACCCGCTGACCCCTCTGACAGCGTGAGGTTTGTGCTCAGCTGATGTACGGAGAGATTTTTTCAGGATTATTAAGGGACTGTGGCATCTTTAGCACAAGTGCAACATCTGAAGTTTGCAGCTGAGGAATTCAGAGCAAAGAGAGAGAGAGAGAGAGAGAGAGAGAGAGAGAGAGAGAGAGAGAGAGAGCTTCCAGATGTTGTATGAGTAGGATTGAAGTAAAATCTGTTCCTTGCCAAGCTCTAAACTGCTCTCAGATTTGGGTTTTCTCTCACAGCAGCCTCATTATTCGAGTCTTTTTATCCTTTAATTCAGGTTGTCAAAGAAATGACTGAAGTCGACTCAGAACCAGAACCGAACCCCCTCTTTCAGGTCACAGAATCGCCTCAAATCAAAGGATTAATCCTCCCTTGTTGTGTTTCTTACCAGTTTGCCTTCTCTGCTCTCCTTTTTATAAAATCCATGGTGACTTTCCACGGGCGTCGTGCAGCTGCCGGAGCGCGACTCGATCAGACCCGGAGACAGGGAGCAGAAGGGCGGACTGGGACTAGGGGGCAGACCCGAATCCGGACTGTCGAGCAGCCCTTCCCGGTTCTTTCCTTTCAGACTATCATCCATCGCTTGTAAGTGTAGGTGCCCCACCATTTCTGGGACGGGTAATTCAATAAAAACAGCCAAAGACGCACCGACCAGTCTCCCTCTCTGAAGCGCGTCGGGCTGCTGCTGCTGCTGCTCTGCGCTCCTGTGGAGAAGAAACTATCCAGGGAGAACTTTCACTGTGAGGTTTCTGCAAGGACAGGAAAGGGGAAGAATGAGAAAATGTGCTTTAAACGGTTCCCTTTCTATCGTGGACAAAACTTCACTGAGGATTAGAAGTCTGTTTCTACTCTACCTGCGCGTCGTGACCGTATCCAACTCCTAAATCCCGATAATACTCCAAAGAAGAGTGAAGGGACGGAACCAAACTTGATAAGAAAACAAACTGACACCAGAGATGGTCAAAACTTTTCTCAGTTAGTAGGAAAACTTTGAAAAACCAGCGGACAAGTCGCGCAAAAACAAACGTCGTCCGTGCGTCAGGCACCGATCTGGACAGAGCTCCTCTCTGCTCCTCCGCTCTGCTCTGCTCCGACTGTGTGTCAAGTGTGTTTGTGAGTGTGTGTATTTGTGTGTGTGCGCGCGCCCTCTCCAGCGGAGAGCTCCCTCTTAATGATCCTGCCAGGCTTTTCCTTTTTTTGCTCCTGGATCCAGTCCAGCCCTCATGATCTGGATCACTTCCATGTACAGCCGACAGCGGCGTGCAAGTCCTCCTCCTCCTCCTCCTCCTCAGTCCTGCAGAAGAGTGCAGAGCTGCAGAGGTTCATGATACTGCCGAGGAGCCTTTGAGCAACTTCATCAGACCATTTAATGTATAGGAGTGTTTATTGATCAGTATTGTCCTTAAATTAAATCCCAGTATCATGATGAGCTCAAAGTTATTCTAACAAAGGGTTTAAGAGCGCTCTACAGAAACAGTTTTTATTTTCCACAACAAAGATTCAACCTGAACTGCAAACTAAACTTTTAAAAGTAAAAAGACAAACATATCATCTAAAATTAGCAAAGGGTTAAAGAGTCATTCCACTTTGTCCACAGGGGGCGCCAAAATGGACTCAAACCACAGCTGGCGGGTTAATGCAAACTCCAAATTCAACTTTATTTTTATGGCACTTTTCAGACAAAAAAAAAAGTAGTTTAAAGTTCCTCACAGAGACTAAAAACAACAATTAACAACAATAATACCCGACCCACCCACACACCCACCCATGAACCCACACACACACACAAAGACACACACCTACTCTCAGCGCACACAGCATGAGAATTTAAGATATACTGTTAAAATCGTTATTGTTAAAATGCAGTTTGCCTCGCTTAAAACCAGCTGTTTTATTGATTTCTAGACTCAGTATCGTTACTGTTTTGTTTCAGACATGAGACGTAAGACCGACGCACCAAAATAAGCTGCAACAACCGTGATGAGCGCCGAGAGATATCACGCCGGTGCAGCCGAGGCGTGCACTAAAGTGAGCCGGCTGGTAGAGCTTGAAGGACTGACTTCACGTTGGCTCTGCTCAACAAAACACACAATGAAACTGAAGATCCATCAGGTGCTGACACACACACACACACACACACACACACACACACACACACACACACACACACACACACACACACACACACACACACATACACACACACACACACACTCAGAGTCATAATTTTGGTTCACGGTGTGCAGCCAGCTGTCTGCACCAGAATGTGGAACGTGGAGTGTCTGCTTAAATGGTCTCCTCAGCTCCACTTTGGTCGAAGAATCAGGACTCTGAAAAGACGCGTGCTGAGAAAAAAACAGCATTTTTACGGCTCATCATTGGTCAACACCGAGTTTTGTTGTCAGTTAAAGGACAGTGAGTCGTGTTTCCGTCAGAGTAAAGTCATCAGTGATTAGTTATTGAGGACATCACCTCATAGTTGACTCTGATCACTCTTTGGTTTCCCTCTGAGTGTTTCTCTTTGTTTAGTCTGAGCTGTTTTAAAGTCATCCGTCTCTTATCTTTGTGGGTTTATATTTATATGGGATTAAAAAGTAACCGGTTCATAATAATGGGATTATTGAGGGATTAAAACAGTTACTTTTCACAGAGTCTGTGTGTGTGTGTGTGAATGTGTCTGTAACTATCCTGCCTGGTGTATTTCAGGACTGGGTGGAGATGGGTGGGAACACTTCACATCCAACAGAACTGAACCAGTGTAAGCAGAGCACACACACACACATTTCCACACAGAGAGCAGACCTGAGTGGACAAACGGGTCGACAGAGGAGGAAGAATCGAGTCCTTCTCTGTTCTTTAACAAACAGCAGCTCTGCCAGGACAGAAATCTGAGCGTAAATCCGAGGCGCTGCAGAGCCCACTGTGTTGTTTTAAGCAGCTGATTGTATCTTTGATGGTCCACCAGCTCTCCATGGTGATTACCACAGACTGCCAGGAAACCATGTGTGATGTTTTTGTTTTTCAGGTCTCATAAAAACTCGGAGATAACCTTGTTTGCCTTGTTGTTGAGAGATATCCGTAATTGCGCGCCTGTAAAGCCGCTGCAGCTGCGATCGTGTTATCGTGGCGAAGCTGCAGCTGGAAGTCCTGCAGTGTGGCGGTGTGAGTTTTACTGCCGTTCCGTCTGTCAGGTGCGTTTTTGTGTCATCGTGTCTGCCATGTTGATCCTCGGGCAATCAAGAGCTCACAGTGAAGGTCTGGTTCAGATTAGCTGTGTAGTTCTGGGTACAGGCACGCTGACGTAGCAGTAACCCGGAGAGGTCTGAAAATGACCAGAGTGGGCAGAGTGGGGTCAGTTTAACGTGCAGGTTGGTTTGATGATGATGTGAGGTGTAAAAAGGCCGGTCTTAAAGGTGCATCAGTGTCCCCTCATGAAGCTCCGACATGCAGACAGCAGAGGAGCAGACGAGAGAAGCTGCAGCTACAACTAAACAAAACTTACCATTAGGGCTGGGCGATAAACTGAAAGGGAGCAGTACCGAAATTTATGACGATAACTGACGTCATTTTGTCCATGTCAATATATTCGATGTCAAAAATTAAATAAATTCAAAAGTCGTAGCGGCTGAAGTTAATGTGGGAGGGGGTGAGCAGCTTGTGGAGAAGTTATCGTCCATTTCTCGTTGGTGAACTGCTCAATATATCCTGATATTGATTTGAGGCCGTATCACTCAGCCCTACTTACCGTGGTTATTGTTACAATTACACATTTTTTCTATTTGCCACGTGGCTCAAATCTGTCGTAGGATTACTCGCTAAACGCTCTCAAACTTTGCTGGTATTTGGTGCTTCATGGGTCTTCATTATTGGACCCTGTTTGAAAGTAACCAGATGTGACAGACATAATGTTTACTAGCCGTGCTTCACTGAGAAGATCAGGCGTTTTTTTTTTTTTTTTTTTTTTGGGACAACAACACTACTAGAAAAATGTATAATAGAGCGAGTTATAACCTTTAGACTAAAGAAAAGACAAACAGCCGTTCATTTAACGACCATCATACCAAACTGCGTCACAACATTCAGGTTAAAGACTTCCACATAGAGAATCTACATAAGGCGACTCACCTGAGCTGTTTCTGCATCAGATTTTTTCTGCTCATGAGTCAGTGTGTGGTCAGAAAAAAACTCCCTCCCCTCGTTTGACGATGCGGCTCATCAGGACTTAAACCTCAGACCACAAGAACAGTTTCTTCTTAACTCTAACGAAACCTCATAAACAAAGCTGGAGTTTCTTTACACGACTTTCATCCTGCTTCATTTTCAGGTTTTCATTTCTAACTCAGAATCTTTCATAAATGCACATTTCTGCTCTTCTTGGTTGTTTTATCCACATTGAAGAGGATTTTTTAAACTTAATTTCTATATTTTTGCAAAAACTCCGGGTTTGATTCTCGTCTCTGAGGAGTTAATTTTGCATTTGTACATATCAGCTTTTATTTAGCTAAATTAAAAGATCAGTAAATGCCATCAAATCTTTTTCTTCCTTACTCATCTTTAATACTAAAGCAGTCACGGTTTTGCAAACAGCCAAATCCAATTTTGAGCGGGTTCAGTTAATGTTTTCTCCATGCCGTCTCATCCGTCACAGATTCAGGGAGATAAATTCTTCTTAGAAAACTGTTAGCAGTCATGGCCGTCTGCATACCTGTAAAATCCTTCTAATCCACTCTGCAAAGTTCGTTTAAAGCTCGATATGAGACCTTTGACCTCTGCTTTGTGACTTTAGATCTGGAAGCTTATGGAAAAGACACCTTGACCATCCGTCCTCGCGGTTTCCCCCCTCGGTTATGTGGGAGTTGATTGAAGAGATCTGCAATCAGGATTTTGTTCCTGAGAGTTTTGAGCTCCCAGGAGGCTTTGAGACAGACACAACCGTCTGCTGATGATTCATATTTAAGAGCTCCATCATCCTTCCCCCCTCGTGGAGCAATCGCTCACATCCTGCCGCACACACACACACACACACACACACACACACACACACAAATACACACAAACAGGAGTAGGCAGAGGAAAACATGAGGACACAAACATGTTTATATGCACAGATGCAGAGTTTAACACACAAACACAGAGATACAAGGCAGACACACACACACATGCACACACACACACACACACACACACACACACACACATTCCTGATCTGCAGAACTCTCTGGCCCGGACTCACTGCGTTCACATAACGCTGCCAAGCCAGCTGTGTGAACCGGGTCTGGAAAATAAGGAGGGGTACCACAGGTGTGTGTGTTTTTGTGTGCATGCAAGAGAGAGAGTCAGACAAACAGACGGACAGACGGACGGACAGACGGACAGAAAGCAGTTCCCTCCTTCTGCCCCCTTGACCGATTTTTCAGCTCTGTGTTTTTAGCTCGAGGTGTTTTCTCGGCCTGCGTGGTCGTGCACGCCGGCATGTGCTCGCGCTGTCTGGAATAGCTCTCAATGTAAACAAACCACAGAGAGGCCGGTCCTGGCAGGGAGGTTGTTTTGAGCCAGCGGGGACGTCACTGTGGTTTCCACACACACAATGCTCTTCTTCAGACTCCGGGCCGTGGATGTCGTCCATCTCACAGATAGGTGACCATTCTCCAGTTTGCTTTTCACACAGCGGACACATAAACACACTCATATGACCCACAGATCCCTGCTCGGTCCTGTTGGAGACGATCATGAACACGCTCTGACCCGCTGATGGATGACTCTGACAGATTTTAAATATGCCAGCCGGACCTTTAGGTTGAGTCCATAATGCTCCTCTCATCTCTGGAGCCCGGCTGCATCTGGTTTCAATGTGAGACTTCTGCTTTTTCTCTTCCTGTCATTTACAATCTCTTCTTCTTCTTCGTTGGTGATGGATGGTCCAATCCTGCCGCCCATCACAGCATCACCTGACCGTGTTTGATCTGAAAACAGCCCTCACCGACTCTCTTACTCACTTATACTGTCACAGATATTTTCCTCTTCACGTCACACCTCAGGCTGAGTTTATTTTCTTATATTTGCGAGGACTGCAGATAGAGTCGGGTGGTATGACTCTCAACTCAACTCAACTTTATTTGTAAAGCACTTTAAAACAACCACAGCTGAACAAAGTGCTGTACATAGATAGACAAAATAATGCAGACGTAAAAAACAAAAAAAAAAACAATTAAAACAATGGATGATGGTATAAACCATGTGACGGTATAAAAGTGTCTACTGGTAGAGAGAGAGCAGATTTCTGCTGCGTCTCTCTGAGTCAGTGTGTCGATGTCTGCGCTCACTAAGAAGAAAGCCGGAGTGCAGCTGTTTGGGTGCGTTTCCATATATTCATCAGCATGTTTTATGGAGTTTGTTCGCTCCGTTTGATTGGTCAGGTTTGGGTGCGCTTCCTATAATCACCAGCATGTCCAGCAGACTGTTTGGCAGAGTTTCAACGAAGAAGAAACCGCTTCACTGGTGGCGGTCATGGCGGATGCGGAGATTGGTGGCAGTGCTGACCCACCCAACGCAAGGAAGAGGAGGAGAAACTCGTTCTGAAAAAGGGCAAAGGTCGTCTGGAGATTCTTCAGACTTAAAAAATCCGACAATGATCAAAAAACAAAACTATACAAAGAGTGTCGTGTGGCTGTCATTACTAGAGGAGGAAACACCAACAACCTCTTCCACCACCTAAAGATGAAACACACCAAGCTCTATTACGAGGGCCAAAAGATGTGTTGCGCACCCGCTGCACCAAAAGCTAAAGCTGCAGCAGCTCCTCTCAGAGACATTTTGTTTGCATTTGTAAACAAATCTGAGTTTAAAAATAAAAGGAAAATGAACAAATGTAACAGTTTTGTTATTTTTAAGACCTTAAAAATTGAAATTACTCACATCATGTTCATACCAAGGTTATAATAGTTTTGGATTTCTCATTATAGTTTAGTTTTAGTTAGCTTTAGAGCGGGCATTCTAGTTTTTATTTAGTTTTGATTTTTGCGACAAGGCTTGGTTTTAGTTTAGTTTTAGTTTTTTCATCCCTTATTTGTCAGGTGCAGGATTCAAAAAGGCCAGAGTAAGCATTTTGTAATACTGTTTATTTTCAAGTCCAACATAGTGCTCACTGCTCAGTCAATGCTGATACTGTACTGTCGCAGCACAGCGCACAGCCAGCCAGTACAGTAAACAACGTCCCAGTACGTCGCTACAATGGTGCCGTACGGCGCTGACAACTGCCAAAAACTGTCGTAAAATGTGTTGGATTAATTTAAATCCTAAAGGCTAATAAATGTTGTCAAAAATGATAACGAAGGACATTTTGTCTATAATTTTAGTTAGTTTCAGTCAGTTTTGTGAACACGAGATACAGTTTTAGTTTACTTATCGTTTTTCTTTTCTTTTCTAGTTTTTATTAGTTTGAGTTAACTTCAATGTATTTTAAATTTTAGTTTGAGTGTCTAGTTTCATTTTAGTTAGCTATTATAACCTTGGTTCATACCGCCCAACACTAACTGCAGAGGTGAAAATCCCTTATTTGACCTCCTCCTCCTTGTTACTGATAAGCCGGCGTGTTCCTGTTTGCAGCCTGTGACCTCCTCGCCGAAACCTCCCCGAGGCCGCACAGCTGTTAGCATCGCATGTTAGCGGCTCATCCTCTCGGAGCTGTAATCAGTGATTCACCTGCACGCGCTTCCTCTGACATTTTCACTTCCTCGCGGCCGTGTGTGAACAGTCAGTAGGTAAACAGCAGAGCGGCTCTGTTTAATGTGGAACAGTCCGATGTGAGGGTAACTGTGTTTACTGACGCGCTCACTCATGCAGGTCTCTATCAGCGTAAATGTGGATCTATATTCTGCGTAGGTAAACACGCACAGATAACAAAGATGCAGGAAACCTCATTAAAAATCGGCTTTCGGCGCAGACGGTCAATAGTCGGTCTCTGCTGCAGATACGGATGGTGCAGATGAGTCACTGGTCTGTCAGGCAAACAGCAGGGAGTGGGAGTGGACACTTTCCACCCTGAGAAAAATGAAACGTGGACAGCGATACAGTCAGTGCTTTGTGTCGATTCTTGGTGTTATTTATTGACTGGATTGGGTGAGTCAGGCTCAGCAGGGGGGCAAACATGACCGTGAAGAGGTCAGGAAAAGGTCACAGCGAGGGTAGAAAACGAGGAGATAAGAGCTGTTTATGTTTCTTGTCCCATTCATCTCCATTGAGGAG
Organism: Xyrichtys novacula; assembly: GCA_962446985.1. Taxonomy (NCBI): domain Eukaryota; kingdom Metazoa; phylum Chordata; class Actinopteri; order Labriformes; family Labridae; genus Xyrichtys; species Xyrichtys novacula. The sequence continues at coordinate 2,892,974 of OY660875.1, forward strand.
CTTTCAGCTCTGCTCTCGGGGAGAACAGGCCCTGCCCTTTGCCCCTCTCTCTCTGCTTTTCAACCACAAACAAAGTCCCGCTCTCGGGTCCTGCCTGTTTGTTCAGTGTGTTTGCTCAGGACTCTGCTTCAGGTTTGAGTGTCAGGTAGCACAAATCTAGTGCAACGATTCAAGATTAATGTCAACATGAGTGCAAACTTCATATTTATCACCCTGTGATTAAAGCGAGGTGTACGCCGGTCCACCGTGTAGAAAGAACAAACATGCTGGGACTTCCTCTCCGCTGACAGAAAGATTTATCCTCCGCCATTTCTTCTCACAATAAAACGTCCTCTCTGCCCGGGGGAGACTTTAATCCCTGACTGCTTTATGCACCAAACCTTCATCTCCAGGTAATTTGTGCTTCACTCCGAGTTTATAACTCGTCTCCTGTCAGACTGAGAGCGGGTTTAAAGCTCTGCCATCAGGGAAAGGCTGTTTCCCATGGTGCTTTGTGTTTGTCTTCTTGCCTGCAGGGATATAATGACAAGTGTGGACCACCCATGTCTGCTTTAGCCTCAGTGTTATTTAAGGAATTCCCCCAGCTTCAGTGTGTGTGTGTGTGTGTGTGTGTGTGCGCACGTTTAAAAACCTTAAGCTCCTGTTTATGTTTGGCATGCTCGTGCTTAAGCCGACGTGATGAACTTTTATTTTGAAAGGCTGTCACAGTGACTTAAAGTGATTACACTGTAATAACTAATAATTGATCATTCTCTCTTTTTATTACAAACAGTGTTACATTATGTTTAAACTAACATTCACACAAAAGTCGACGTGAATATTATTGTGGATCTGTTTTCAGCGTCTGTGTTTGTTGGGAGCAAATATTGTGTTTCTGATCTTTGTGAAGTGTTTGCTGTTGTGTGTCAGTGCTCTATATAATTCATTTTATGTGTTAACAAGAAGTAGATTATTCAAAACCTATCATTTAATTATTTTCATATAACATTTGTAAACCTAAAAAGGGTTTAATGATATTAATATATATTTTTTGCATTTCACAGATTTAAACCATTGCTGCATGTGCCACTTAAGTCATATAGCGACATAAATATACTGTGTTTTCGCACTATGATGCTACTTCAGAGGCACTTGGAGAGAGTGTTTGTTTTATTGTTTTATTGTGAATTAGTGCTGAAAGTTGCTGTTTTCCCGCCATAATTAGCGTGCATTAAGTGATTTTCCACCTCGTTAGCCTGATGTTAGCCCGACTCTGACAGCAAACCCTTCTGTGGCGGGAGACGACGTGGCTCGGCAGAGAAAATATACTGATATCAGCACAAGAAGGCAATTAAACACAAGAGGCAAGTTGATTCGCTCAAAATAAAATTAAATAATTAGCAAAGTAGAGTGCTGGAAAGTCAAGAGAATGGCGCCCAGTTTTACGATTAAAGGTTTCTACTCCAGTTAAAATTGCAACAAAGTTATGAAAGGCCTGAATAATTGTGAATATTTCAGTGTTGGAATTGTACGCTGTATAAAAACAATGAAATTCATGGTCCATAGTGTGCAGGCTTCTTGTTAATAAATTTAGTTTATAAAATGAATGAAATAAATCCCCCCTTGATACTTTGAAAAGTCAGAGAGTCATCATTTTGGCCGGGTGGCGGCGCTCTCTTTGGCCCAAAAGGTCTCACTGTGCTGGGCAGGAGCTCTGGCAAATGCCTCGGCGTTAGCTCTGGAGCCTCCTGCTAGCTAACCTCTGTCAAGAGAATCAGTGTTTTCATGCCCTCTTATTCTGCGTAGTCCTGAAGACGAAACAGAGCTCGGGTCAGGAGATGAGCTGACTTAAGGTGGAGTGACCTCACGGGGGTCAGAGGATCTGCCGTGCAGGAGCGTCCGCCGCCGCAGCTTGGCGACAAACCCACTTCCTGGCTCGGCTCGTTTCCAGGGGTACAAACTGCTGTCCATGTGTTTTTTTCTGCAGCTCAACGCCGTACATGTGTTTCCAACTTGTTGAGCATCCTGGGTGAGGTGTTCAGGAGGCCTGTGTGTGTGTGTGTTTGTGCGTGTGTGTGTGTGTGTATGGGGGGGGCACTCTTTACTCAGGAAGCTGGATTTACAGGAAATGTGGTCTAAATTTATTAAATCATGGGCGTTTTAAAAGCGCCGTAACCAGAGGAAATCACAGCTGCGTCAGGATTAGGATATTTGCAATCAAAAAACAAAGGAAAGTTCTGGTTCCGGCCCGTCTTCAGGCCGAGCGGGTGTCGTACTCGTGTCCTACTTTCTCTCAGATTCTTATTCATCACTCAAAGTCACTCATCCACTCATCCAGTTACTCACTCACTTACTCTCTTTCAGTCTCTGCCCGCATCCCATCTTCTTTTTCCATCTTCAGTCTGACATTACCTCTTCAATGAAGTGTCGACCTTCGACCTCTCAGAGATGGACCTCTTTCCGCTGACTGACGCTTCCTTCCTCGCCGTCTTTCTTCCCGGCAGAGGCATGTCATGTGAAGTGGGTGGCCATATTAGGAGATGGCGAGTGAACACGCACATGTGAGACCTCGTACCTCCTGTTTGACATCTGAAAAGGGGACGAGTGCAGAGCCGGTGTCGGTCGCTGCTTTATAGTCCTTTCAAGTGGGACTGTGGGTGTGTGGAAAAGCCCGGGAACGCCAAATAACGACATGAAAGGAAAGAAAATTCCTCACATTTTTCCTCATTATACTTTCAGCTCGAGGATTTGAAGTTAAAAACCTTTTCAGACTGGAAACATTCAGAGCTAAACACTTATCCAGAGCGTCTCTACGTCTTTGATGGAAATCTTCAAATTTCTGAGACAGCCTGTGAAATTATTGGAAAATTGATCACGGCTCAAAGTGCCTGAAGGCTCCTGTCGATGCAGACCTGTGAGTCAGAGCTGTCTGCTGTGACACACGCTGACAGCGCTTCTTGTTTTCTGCAGCCGCTGCGTGGCCTCGGGCCTCCGGGAGGAAACACACACACACACACACACACACACGGCTCTGAAGTGTTGCTCAACACAGCTGTGGGTAAACAGGCTGTGTTTAGATGCCCTTGTCTCAACTTGCACACACACACACACACACACACACACACACACACACACACACACACACACACACACACACACACACACACATATAATACACAAAAAGGCAACAAACCCTGTGGAGTGGGCGTACTCGCAAAGCCACACCAAACGCTCTTGCCACGACTTGTTGCAGTGAAGGAAATTGCACAGTTGGACTCAAATACAACATAATAACATGCATGCACATCTTCACTCTGCAGCTCAGACATGCACACTAGCGTGTCAGTGTGTTAAGTGATCGGTGACATCGCCGCTTCGTGTGATTGACTTCAGATTAAAAGAGCTGATGTCAGAGGAAACTTCAAAACTTCAGGCTGTTGAGATTTCTGTCTGATAGTTGATCACAGAGCAGTGATTCTCAAACTCTGGATCTTATAACTCACCTCAGTGTTTGGTGTCATTATGAAACAGACTATCACACTTTGTGCACATATAAGCATAAATCAGTGGAATCAAGTTTATGCACTTTTCAATTAAATAGTCTTTTGTATTTCCATGGAACAACCCTTTTGTCCCTTGTAATTACAGTCTCATAACAAAAACAGGTTTGTGAATTAGTATTATTATAATTTTTATCTTGTTGAAGGTGGTTTATAACTAACAGCAATATGTTTTAACCTGCAAAATCTGCTCAGTGCACAGAGAAGAACTGTGATTGGTTGGTTAAATCTTACTTGGTAATTCACTACAGTGTCAAATACTTGTAATAATGGGGTGCAGGAAATTGTATGTTTGCAGATATGCTGATATTTTGCCCGATATTGGTATCAACACATTTTTTTCTTCATCATTTATGGACACTACTGTTGCGTTTACACTAGTCATGAAAACTTTTAAACTCTCTGAATTTTCACTTTTTTGAACGTTTGACTCAATCCAAATCGCGTCTACCGGAGAGATAACATTCTCTTCGACCCTGTTTATCAAACATGGCGAGGATTTGTTCACTCTATAATCTGACCTCGTCACTCACTTCCCTCCAAGCGAGCTCCTTTAGTTCCTGTTTTGATATAAAAATAAGTGGGATGCCGTAGATCAGCTAGCAGCTGAGATCCTTGGATTCAGACTTTATAACTCTGGAGAGTAAGTGAATGAAGCAATGATGGGATGAATGTGTTTCAATGTTGCGTCAATCACACATCAGTGTTGTTTTCGTTGACGATAACCTTGACGAAAATATTTCATCAACATCATCGTCAACGGAAACAACACTGCAGAATAAATGTTTAGCGTTTGACTGAAGAAATGCTCATGAATTTTGCAACTCTGTTTGCTAACCTTTTTTGTCTCGTCAACGAAAACGCACATTCGTCTCGTTACATTTTATCATCTAAGACTTCTGTTTAGCTCGTCAACATCACGTCTTCGTCATGGAAAAAAAGGGGCGTTGACGAAATATTTTCGTCAAAGAAAACAACACTGTCACACATCAATCTGCTCAATTTGTACCACTTCATTTGCGTCATTTGTAAACAAGAACATACGTGTCTTAAATTTGACTTCACATTATTCAGTCAAAGATCAGATTCAGATTACTGTGACTGAATCTCTCCTTCGCTGGGATTGTCTGTGTACTCATAAACATGAATCCAAACAAACATCATTTGATTCAGTCTTAAATGATGAATATAATCTTTCGCTGTTCAGGATGACGGCTCTTTAGGAAACTTTAAATATTACTGCTAAAGCTTGTTGTAACGACAGCGTCTCCATTTATTGGTTTCCGTCTGTTTAAACTGAACGTCATTTATGAAGCGTTGATTATTTTTCTTAAATCGACATCATCTCCGCCTCCACAGAAACCGCTGCTGAACTTTCCCCCTCACTGACTCAGAGTTACTGAACATGGATCTGCGGTGTCAAGGATCTGCTGGTGTTTAAAACCGTCTGAACTCAGTCGGGAGGAAGCGCTGTGATCTGGTGAAACATATACAGCAGTTTGTCACGGCGGCCGCCACATTCCAGGATGTTGTTCCCTGAAAACAGGTCAGTCATCTGCAGCCTGTCATGACTGCTGATAGAGACCGAGTCTACCCGTCTGTCTGACTCACACTTTGTTTTCTTTGATTCAAACTGTTGGTGAAACCAGACAGATGGCGTAATCTTTACAGCTGACAGGTACAGACGGATGGGAGGTAGCGATGAATACGCTAAACTGGGTGTCAACTGGTTTAGACGCTGACTCTGAAGCGTCTCCTGCTGGTTTATCTTCCATATTTTCGTCCAGCAGTCCAGCATTTGGAGTTACACTGTAGGGCTGGGCGATCTGGCCTTAAATCAATATCACGATATATTGATCAGTTCACCTCGATAACGATAAATAGACGATAACTACTCCACAAGCTGCTCACCCCCTCCCACAATAACTTCGTCTACTTCAGCCGCTCCAAAAACCAACTTTGATTTATTTATTTTTTTGACACAGAATATCCTAATATGGGCAAAATGACATTGGTTATTGTTGTAAATTTCAGTATTGGTAAATGTTCGGTTTATCGCCTAGCCCTATTACACCTAGTTACATCTCTCCAGTTGACAGGTCAGGGAGTAACTTACCTTAAACTGCAGAAGCTGCCATATCGTCTCATGTTATCTCAAAGAATAAAGGACTGTGATTGGTCCGGTGTATCTGACACCGAATCACTGCGGTTCCAGATCCACCTGCCAGTGAAATTAAGAATCTGTGAACATCGGTCAAACACTGAGAAACTCTCAGGTAGAGAAACTTAAAGACGCCCTGAGTTTTCTGCAGATATTCCTCTGTGTCTCGTCTAGACAAACCGCTGCTCGACTTCATCCTGCTCCGATTTAGAGTTCACTGCGGCCCATTTTTTGCACAGGATATGAGGGTTCAAACTCTGACTGAGAAATTGTTCTTGGCAGCGGGTCTGCTCAGCTGTGTCGAGCTGGACGGAGATCAAGTCCTAACCACTGTCCCACCAGTCCATCCTGACTGACCCGTGGGCGGATTTAACAGGCAGCAGAACACAGGGCTGCCGCCGCCGCCTCCTCCTCATGACGTCCGAGAACACCATCAGACGGGTGGAGGAGGTCTGATAAAAGTAAAAGCTGCTCCCTAGTCAGTCCTTCATGGTCTATTTCCCTCCTAAAGGTAATATTTTCACATCCACTGGATCCATTTTCCTCTGAGACCCCGAAGAGTCCAGTCCTAATGAGATTTGTGTGAATGTAAGCTATAAGGAGACTGAAATGTTGTGGCAAGTGCAACCGTGCCGTTAAACCCGGGGCCTTATTTGAGTTGGAGAGGAGGGGTTTGGATCTGATGTGTTTTATGATGCATTTCTCCACTGTCAGCCAACTGCTCCATTATCCCCCATCCATGTTCAGACTCTGCTTTTATCCCTCACAAAGCCTCGACCACAGAGAAATGGGATGGGGCCGATTTCAAACAACAGCTTTGGTTTAATGTTTAATGTAATAAGAAATGACTTTTTAAACGCCGCTCTGTATACCGTAACTCGCTCCATGAGTTTAATGTGCAGTCTTTGGCGTTTGAGGCTCATTTTTCTTAGTTTGATTAAAAGTAGGAGTGATTTACAGCTGCAGTGGGAGTCTGTTTTGGCATGTGGGCGTCTTATTATGATTTTTGCGCCCCTCATTTACGTCATCTCTGTATCAAGCCGTGTCAGACATCTTGTTGAGTGTATTGTACCGCTGGTGAAATATTACATTTCGGCTGTAACTCGAAGATATTTCTCCTGCAAGTCATTCGCTCCAGGCTGCCGACTGACAGATTAAGAGTCATCGTGGCACTCGAGGTTTCGAGATGAGAGGTTTATGTAGACGCAGGCACACAGACGGACACTCCCTCTTTCATTTTTCATGTGGCAACTCAGCAATTTTCTGCAGAAGATGTATTGTTTTTGTTAAAAAATGGGCTTGGAGGCATCTCTGTTTACACCACCAGGAGGAGTTACATAAAGAGCGGAGTTTAAGCGGCTCGGTTCTTACTAAAGTGGATTTGAGATTTACCTCTTGTCCTCATGAATCAAATGAAACTCCACCTGCCTGCTGCATGTAATCACACTAAATCAGCAGTTTGCTAAACAGGCAGCAGCGTAATAAGCCTTAACCGGTATAAAGCACAGTGATTATCCTGCATGTAAAGCTTCTGCTGCACTTCATTTGCATCTCGTGTGTAATTTAGAGCCCTAATGAACATTTTTGTGGACGGCAGTAAGGGAAGTGGTGCCACTTATCTCCAGCGGTGGTCTCACCTCAGCCTGAGAAACTCCTGTATAACGAGGTGAATATGTCAGGTTTAAACCCCCAAACTGCAAATACAAAAAGTCCAGAAACATAAGAATTAGGAATAATGAGGATATGTCAACAGATTCAAGTTATCACTATCTGAATTTAAGTGATTTTGAAAGTTTTACTTCACAAGCAGGATCAAAATTTGAAGCAAAAGTGCGTCAAACTCTGGTGGTATTTCAATAAAAATACTTTTATTTTTATAGCATTTTCAAAAACAGAAGTTTACAAAGTGCTTTGGCAAACAGTTACAAACAATACAAGAACCCTACAACATAATAGTTTTACAACATTTTCAATGTTTATGTTATTTAAGTCCCATTCTGTTTTTTTTTTTTTTTTTTTTTTTACCTCCTAAGACCTGGCGTCCACATGTGTGGACATCACATTTTTGGTTGTCAAGACCACAATATTAAATTTTGTTCACAAGGGCCTTCTCTCAAAATTTTAAACAAATGTCCTCATATGTGGACATCATTTTTCTCAGAAACTACATCATGTAAAAAGATCATTCTTTGTTTTTACACTCATCAGGTCCCAATAAGCCTAAATATCAAAGAGAAAATAAAAATGCATGCCTTGCAAGAGTTCGGGTCTTAGGGGGTTAAGCTATCTAAAGTGTCTGAAGTGTCCCCTCTACTTCTTAGGGTCTGGCCTGCACAGGGGCGGAGCTTGGAATTGTGATGTAAGAAATCTCACTGTATCTTAACCTGCCGCTTGGGTCTGCCGGAGATTCACAGCGATTTGAATGCAGGAATACTCAGAAATGCAATTTCGCTCTCACTTTTCTCCTGATATCTCCTGTAGCATCAGAAAAATGAATATATGAACATGTAGACGACAAGAAAAACAGGATTTGTATCAGAGTGGGTCTTAAAGGAGTGAGAAGATTTTGACATCTATAAAGGCACTCTTAGTTTAGCACAGTGTTTGCAAAAAGTGGAAACTGCATCTCAGCTCTGCACATGAGCTCCTCTAGTGGTTAAAAGGATGAATTTCACTCTCACTGGCTCTAAGGTCGGTATGTTTACATTCACAGTTTAGTAAAGCGATGGTTATTATTCCATTAGGGGGATTTAACTGGACTAATCCTCGTCCCAGTTTACAAGCACCAACAAGACTCGGATTATTGAGGCATGTCTGCCTCTGCCATCGCAGGTGGTGACGTGTCCTTCTCTAGCTTGTTAAAACTGGACCTCTGAGTTACCAAAACAATCGACAAACCCATTAGCATGTAGCTAACAGGATGTACATAAAAAGATGGAGACACCTTTTTCAACCTTAAGTTCATGCATTACTTAAGTTTTGACATGATAGTAACATGTGAACATTATAAGACACTGTGTAAGTAATTTAATCATCTATAGTTCACGGTTTATATATGAAACAATCTCAGCACAACAGGCAACAAGACAGAGGCCAAACTAAAGGGCTGTGATCTTGGTGCCCTCGTTAAAAAAGAAGCATTACTTTGTTGTGGAAATTACTTCATGGGCTTTAAAGCGCGTATAAAACCACATCACAGTTCAATGTCTGTATCCACAAATGAAGGTTAAAACTGAACGATGCAAAGAGGAAAACAACACGATTCATAAATACAACCTTCAGCCTTCTGCTTTCCTTCTGCCTGACTCAGATGTTTCCCTCTCAAAGCTGCTGACAGCTGTTTGCATATAAATTTGTTTTTGGTTTGTTTATTCAGAAAGATCTTTGCATTCGTGTCGGCACGCTCAGTTAAAGAGACGCAGCAGGAAACTGGTGAGGGGACGGATTTTTGGCGGAAACATTCTTGCCCCCCTGCTCCTTCTGCACTCGGAGGCCATAAACATGATGAAGATTTACTGCCGATGCTGCTGATGGATATATTTAAAACCATCAGTCTTTCACTGCCAAGTTAGTGAAATCTCCTCCTTAGGGTACAGCTGAGTGAAGTGAAGCTGCATCTCATAATTTATCTGGACTGAGTTGACAGAGCGATAATTGATAAGAAGCCAAGCAGACAGCAGAGAGACTGTTTTGTTCCTCTGCAGGACTTTTTTTTTCACTTGTAGTACAACCTGTCTGACCTCGGGCTCCTCTGTATGTTAGCATACAGGAGCGCTCAGACTATTTTACTATCTTTGCCTTCAGCTGCTCACAGCAAAGTTTGTTTAATAAAAACTCTTAATTCAGCGAGTTCAAGTAAATAATTTAGATACAAGTTTTTTCTGGGAGTTAAAAGTGTGATAACCTTTCTCAGCTGTCAGTGGGCGAGTCGTGGTCGCCAGCCTATCACAGGGTAAATAGGTAACCAGACACACTCACTCTTCTACCTATGGGCGATCAAGAGTGACCAATTAACCCGACCAGCATGACTGCTGGGAGTGAGCTCATGAAAACTCAAAGTTCAGCTCACACTCATGAAAATGTTCACGTTCATAGTTCGGTCAGTTTCCTCCATTCCTCAGTCAGTCGAGCTTCAGTCCTTCACCATCAATCACTGACGTCTCTGAAACTCCATGAGTTATGATCCTCCACTGAAGAGTCATTGACAGATATTTAGTTTGAAAGTCCCATTTAGGTTTGTCGTTCCAGTCAAACAATCTGTCAGCTGAATATTTGACTTAAAGGCACCATGTGGAGTTTTGAAGTGGTTAAGAACAGCACTTACAGTCTCCACACGCCAAGCACGAATGAATTACATGTTAAGTCGATGCAAAGAAGGGGTGCATTTCTTTGTTAGAGGATAACAGGATCAGGTTCTTGTCTCACAACACTTTGTCACATGTACAAGAAAATAGATAAGAGGAACCCACAGGTGGTAAACAAATATATTTAAATTAACATTGTCCTTTTACAGTTATCTTTATCTTTAACTTAAGTGACCCAGTAGACTTCATAAAGTAGGACTGAAAACATTTACTGTGAATCATGAACCTCCTTTTCTATGTTTTTAATGCTGAAATTAACGTCCGATAACACAACAACGACTATAAGACGTCATGATCTGGTCGGATTATTGCTTCCTCCTGCGCACAAATTGGCGGTGGTGTGTGTGGACTTAAACATGCTAGCACAGGCATGTAGGAAGTGTGGCGGCTGAGCAGGTCTCATGTTTTTGGTGGGCGCTCCTCAGCACACACACACACACACACACACACACACACACACACACCCCTGAGCTGCAGGGTTAGGGTGTCTGAGTGGAGGAGGATGCAGACAGTGAGTCACCAAACATACGTGACACCTGCACTGTCCAGCCTGTCACATGTCACTGAACCACACCCCGCTTGCGCAAAAACTCCGCTTCTGACGTAAATCCTGCAAATGATCCTGCCTGTCAAATCCTGCAGGCACAGAGAGAGCTTTCAGCCCCACGACGGCAGAGTTTTTAGGAGCCTTTAACGGCTGCTGCTGCTGCTGCGGTGATGCCTGCCTTTCCATTGATTAATTCATCGATTTCCCAAGTGCATGTGTTGAACTTAATGGGACTGGAGTTTTTTCAAGTCTGTGTTTCCTCTGCACATGTGTAGAAGTGTGTTGATGACATGTGGTTCCATTTAATGTAGACATATAAAGCAACGAGCAGGAAGCATTAAAACTATGTGAGGCTGACTGCAGCTCGGCGAGGCCTCCACATCCAGCTTATACACTCACACACACACAGACACACGCACACATAAACATTATTTACCTGTTGAAGCAATGGGAAACTCCTGCCCTTCCTTTTATATTAACAAATACAGCTGGAGGGTTACAGCTGTCCTGTCCTGAGTTAACGCTCCTCTTTCAGCTCTCTGAACTCGGATAAACAGACGAGGTTTGCATGTTTGGGAAAGCTGTCGAGTGGCAAACAGACTTAAGAGTTAAAGCAGTATTAGCATACATTCAGAGTATGGTTTATTTAAGCTTACCACAGCACCAGTTTATTTGTAAAAGGTAACCACACAGAGCGGGGCAACCTGGGTGACAAAAATTTTGGATAATTGGATGTATCAGTATAAAAAGATTAGAAAAGAGTCAGACTTCGTTAAAAGAAAAGAAGCTCAATCTCCTGAACCTCATACAGAGCCAACAACAGATACACTCGAGCTAAGCAGAATAAATAGTCACCTATTTCTCATTGTTGAGGGTTATTTTATATGGAAGCATATTGCAATCACCGTAAACAAAAAAAGATCAGTTTTTCAGATTTTTTTTTTTCTTTTTTTCCAACAATTTTTTTTTCTTTTTTTTGGAGGATTTTTTTTTTGTTGTTGCTTTTTTTGGACATTTTTTTTCTTTTCTGTTTTTCAGAGTTTCTTTTCTTTTATGCGTTTTAGATGGGGTTTTTTTCTGTTTTTTTAGCATTTTTATTTGTTTATTTATTTATTTTTTGGACAAATTTTTTTATTATTTACAGACTAATTGTTTTTCCCGTTCTCTGGGACCATGATCATTTAAAAACAGACGCTTTCATCCCCCTCTGCTCGATTTATTGGAAGCAAACATGGCCCACTTGTTTAGTTTAATCAAGTCTTACTTTCTTCTGGGAGATCTTCCTTTCTTTAAGTCAGATCGATGGAATGCTCATAAGTTTGTCATAAGTTTTGAAGTATCTCACTTAGTCTTATCTCACTTAAAAAAAATATTAATTTAGAATAAACACTGATCTTAAACCACTTTAATGCAGCTTATTTAAACACATAGAGTCGTGCAGGGACCATCTGTTTTCGTGCAACATGACCGTCGAACGTAAACGCTGCTACCGTCAAAGTTACGGTTAAAACACTCACTGAAATGACACAGATTTTCTCCCACATGTAAAGACTGTTTCACTGATTAGTGTTACTTTGAGCCTCTACATCTGCAAATGCATGTATGAAGTCATAAAAAGAAAGTGAGATAAACACCAAAATTTACGTCAACAATTGATGTCATTTTGCCGTCATTTTGGGACCACCCCATCCAGTCGGTAACAAAGAGGGAAAGACAGGTGAGGAGATGGAGGACAGTTCAAAAGTTGTAGTAGTTGGAGCGGCGGCTTGTGGTATAGTTATCGTCCATTTATCATTATCGAGGTGAACTGCTTAATATATTGTGATATTGATTTAAGGTCATATCGCCCAGCCCTATTTTAAATAGAAGTTGTGATAACTGTCCTGGTTGCAGAATGAAGAAAATAGCGTGATCAATCCAAGCAATAATTTGTGTCATGGTGTTTATAAGCTCTTAAAATTTACTGTTTTTTATTTATATCCCAGCATATAGCGGTATAATAATGATAATAATAATAATAATGTTTGAGTGTGTTTTTCTCTCCTGTGACAGAGCAGACTATTTTAGAAGTGCTGATATCATAAACTCCACTCATGTGGCTCTCTGAGGGGAGAAAACAAACGCTCACTTGAACTGCTGTTTGACCCAACTCTCACGCTGGATATCCTTTATTTGCGACACTCAATAGTGGAAAAGACTCTTAGCCAGATTCCCTCCATGGTAAACAGTCATAAAGAGCCCAGGATACTGTTGCACAAACACAAATAGCCGACTATTCATAGCACTAATGAGAGCTGCCACAGACAGACACCAGCAGGCCTTGAAATGGACTGTCGACACTTTCAGAGTTACGGCACGACCTGAGGTGGAAACGGCGTCCTGGTGGAGGGCTGGAGGTGCAAAGACATTCCTCTTTGACTCCTTTTTTCTTGTTTTTTTTCTTTCTTCTTGTTTTGTCTCCTCATCATTCAGAGAAAACCGCTCTTCATCCTCTGCCCTGTAATCTTCCTCAAACAAACCTTTGCTCTATCGATCGTCGCTGAAACCTGCGGCGGCTGACACGTCATTATGATAAACACGTTTTTCCAGCAGCGCGTTTGTTCGCTGCATTGATTTTCGCCTTCGCTCGCTTCTATAAACAGTGATTGCCCTCACATAACCTCATCACACGAACCGCACGGCACACTGGATTATGAAAGTGTCAAGTCTCTCCCCCGTGGTCAAAAGCTATTTTCTAAGTGAGACATTAACTCGCCATTACCCCCCATCAACCTCAGCGCTGGGAGGGAGTGATTTAACGGCGTACTGATTGATCGGTCTGTTTATTTTTTGTTCGGCCTGACAGGAATTTCAGACCCCAACTTTCAAATTCCTTGCAGATGTCCAGCCGACGCTTTGAAGCCCCTCTGTAATTAACCTTTTGAGGAGAATAACAAACCGGTACACAGGGGCGCTGTGGTCCGGCGCCGCCGCTTTGAAGTGGTTCCTGTGTTTGCTCTGCCGTTCGCTGGACGGGAGGTGAGCTCTGCTGACATGTCAGAGGGTCTTAGTGCAGCACCGTCAGCAGCAGGGAGTGAACTGTTATCACCTCTCTGTACCATGAGCTACGTTTACTTACAGAGGAGTTTGGCCATCAGCCACAGGTTTAATGGCACAGATCAGACGTCCCTGTCGCCTCGAATAAACCAGTAAACATGATCTTCCTCTGAGTGAGACATTAACTCGCCATTACCCCCCATCAACAAATAAAACGGGAGAGACGGCTGCCAGCTTCGCTTTTCGATGCCAAGGTGTCATCGATTGATCGGTCTGTTTATTTTTTGTTCGGCCTGACAGGAATTTCAGACCCCAACTTTCAAATTCCTTGCAGATGTCCAGTGTTTTTCAAGCCCCTCTGTAATTAACCTTTTGAGGAGAATAACAAACCGGTACACAGGGGCGCTGTGGTCCGACTGCTTCTTTTAAACTCCTGAAGGCGGCCATGTTTGTCTCCATGAGGCGGTTTGGGTCTGGAGGCTGTTTTGGCTGGATCCTGCTTCACTGTGGTGGTTTTTAATTAGCGGGGGCTCAGTCATCAACAGAGCGTGTCAAACACATTTCTGTTCCTGCGCTCATTAGACCTGTAGAGCAGCTTTTCCATTTGGCAGGCTGGATGCTGTAGCTCTGCAGGCACCTTCTATATATGATCTTTATCATCGTGCACGCAACTATATCAATCAATCAAATCAATCAAATTTTATTTATATAGCACTTTACAATATCCCAAATGGTACCCAAAGTGCTTTACATAAAAGCAATAAAATAACACAAGAAAAAATACCATTATAAAATAATACAATAGAATAGAATAATACAAGAACGATGAAGTAATAAAAATGAATATGAAAATAAAATAATACAATAAAATAGTATGTAGAAGTGCTAAAAACCTATAAGTACAGGACTACCTAGTCAGAGTTAAAAGCAAGTCTAAAAAGGTGCGTCTTTAACTTTGATTTAAATAAACTGAGGTCAGTGGTGGTGCGTACATCTAGCGGCAGTCTGTTCCACAGCCTAGGAGCTGCAACAGCAAAAGAACGATCACCCCACTGTTTGAGTTTTGACCTCGGGACCTCCAACAGGCGCTGACCGGAGGAACGGAGGGCCCTGCCATGATCGCGAACAGTTAAAATCTCTGACAGGTAGGAGGGGGCCAGGCCATTTATGGCATAAAAAGTAAATAATAAAAGTTTAAAGTCAATTCTAAAACAAACTGGAAGCCAGTGTAGCGAAGACAGCACAGGGGTGATGTGTTCACGCCTAGACGTGCCCGTTAAAAATCGTGCAGCAGCGTTCTGTACAAGCTGGAGACGGGAGATTAAAGACTGGCTATAAAGAGCCATTCACTGCTTGAAAGTATGGTGCAGATTTGTGAGGAGTTAATGTTCAACAGACTGATGTTATCTGGCTTTGCATTGTTTCCTCTCCACTCTTAGCTTCTTGCACAACTCTGTTGAGTAATATGACAGTGAAAGTCACACTGTGAGCTTCTATCATCACAGATTTAGATCTCCTGTTGAAGTGCATCCTCTAGCGTTGAGGTTTTTACATCCCTAATGCTTTTTATTGAGGTTTTTAGTCGAATCCAAATATTAAAAGTGCAAAAATCAAACTACCACTGTGGTACTGTAATTGAGACCGATGCCTTATAAATAATAGGGGGGATTTTTCTTCACCCACATCCAAAGATCATATCTGCCAGCAGCCTGATTTCTCACCCACAATGCTTCAGTGCGCTTTTCTCCCTCCAACAATGTCTCTCCATGTGCATTTTAACTGGCCCGAGGAACAATGTTGGCCTTGTGAAGGCTCTCCATGCATTTTCTGTTAAGGACGTGGCATTTGAGAGAAACAGACGCCTTTGAAAGCCTCACAATGGCGATGGAGTTTGTGTCTTAGAATATGGGCAGAGTGGGCTCCGGCTCAAACTGTCCAGAAAAAAAGTTTCTGACATGTATGTACTTGGCTGCTGTCTTCCTCTTGTGTTTGCATGCTGTAGTGTGTGTGTGTGTGTGTGTGGTGAAGGTTTCCACTGGCCCTGAAGTGTCAGCGGTCTTTGAGAGGTGGTGGGGAGCGCAGCAGTGGCTGTAAGCTGTGGACAGATCGCTGCTCCGTCCTATCTGCCGTGTACGGCTGACATTCTGGCTCAATGGGCCGTCTCAACACCTCGACACTTTATCCACACGGGACAGCAGACAGAGCGGCAGGCCTCTCTGTCTCTTCATCGGCAGCCCATCTCTCTCTCTCTCTCTCTCTCTCTTTCTTTTCCTCTGTGTCTAGACGGATAAACGTGTTTTTGGTTTCTTTATTTCACATCCCTTGAACCACACATCGGTACCTCTGCTTTAGGTTTTCCTTATATGGAACTCTGGGAGCTCTCAGGGAGGAGTCTGCACTGTATGGATATCTGTGTTCAATTCTGTTTAACCAAAGACAACAGATGAAGTGAAAAAAAGTCATGTCCTTATTTCATTTCTGCATTTAGAGTTCAAACGAAGGAAAAATTTAGAGGAAAATCAGCAGTGAGAGCTTCAGTATTTTACCTTTAAGGTGTGAGAAACCAGGATAAACTATCGGACAGTTTCATCCCTCCTCTGGGAAACTTCATCACACAGATCAGATGCAGTAGTGTCTTATTTTCAGCTTTAAAGCCATAACAAGCCAATACCTTTCCTCTCTTTATATTGCAGACCAGCTAAATAAAAACCTACATGATGAAAAATTAAAGAGGATATAGCAGCTAAAGAGCAGGTTATTTTCCATCAAAGAATAAAACATAAACAAAAAACATTTAAAAAATTTACAATAAATTAGGGGTGTCCCAATACTATATTGATATCGGATATCGGTCCAATATCAGCAAAAAAAAAAACAAATATGGATTATATCGGCCTGCATCTAAAATCTCTGATATCAGCACTCAGATATCAGTAGAGAGGAGTAAGAGTGATGTCGGCCATGTGGCGGTAATTTAGTCCAAAAAAGACATTGCAACTGAGTGAAAAACTTAAAATATAAAAGTTGTATCGGGACACCCCTACAATAGATGATATGTTTGACTGAAGAGAGCAGAATGAGATTTATTCATCATAAAGTCACTATTTAAGCAAATACAAAACAAAATAAACGAAGATGGCTGTGTCCACAGGGGGCGCCAGAATTGACACAAACTAAAAATTCCTCATAGGAGCTTTAGTATGAAAAAAATTATGTTTAATCCACACTTTAATTTTACAATGTGCATGCAGATTAATATTTTAAGAATAAGATTGAAACTTTACAAGAATAAAGTTAGTTTTCCTCAATTAAAGAAAAACATTTTGTAGATTAAAGTCGAATTTTTGAATTTCTGCAAAAAAGGATTTTTTATTTTAGACAGAAGTCTTAAGGCTAAAGCTAATTCAAAAAGACCAAAACATTAGAAAGAGTGATAATGAAAGTGAAGCTGACCACTGCCTTCACTAAAGTAGGAAGGAAGGCTGCATGTTCACCTCTCCTTCTTCATAGCGGTCTCAGTTTTTTTACAAAATAGATTCAGAAACTGGTTTTTATGATGTTGAAGTGAAAATACAGTTTTATATGAAGGTTTAACTTCACTACAAACTCCATGTTCCTTATTTAGTTAAAGCAGTGGCTGATTTTCTAATCCTCCTCATTGCAGTAATGAGTGATTTCTTTTCTCCTTTAACTTATAGCCTGTAAATCTACGACTTTATTCACATAAAATTACAAAGTCGCTCTGCAGAATCGACTGGATTAATCTTAAAATCTTAATTCTTGTTACAGGTTAGATCTAACCCTCTGCCCTTTAAATGAAAGACAGAAATTCTCTCTAATTTCATAACTGTGCACTTAATACGCAGCCTGAGGTCAAATTCAGCCACAGCTGTCAAACTAAGTTCCTTAAACTCTGCTCTTCAGGATGAGCGTCTCCTTTTCGGGGTTTTCCACGATGCTAAAGGCTAAAAAGTCACGAAGACAGCGTAATGACCGTTAAATAGGAAAAACAGCACAAACACAATAACGTTCACAGCAGTCATTCGTCACTTTGTGATCAGAGCGGGATAATCGGTGGGTATAAGTGAGAGCTGATGGGGACAATCAGAGAGGGAGCGCTCTCTTTTTAGAACTGGCTGCGGGTTCACGGCGGCTCCTGCATGGCTGCCCACAGCGTTGAGTTACCTACAGGAATCTCATGTGTGTACGCTTACATCAGGGGCCACCGGCTGCAAGGAAACGACTGAGTGAGTGGGTGAACGCTGATGTTTTGATGGTGTGTGTCACCTTTACTGGAAGCTGAATCACGGAGCTGCAGGTTTGAGTGGCATGCATGGAAGGATTTACAGAGACTACTGAGTGAAGATTGAGTTACCGTCGGATTTTAAATATCTGATTCTGGAGTTTGATCGGACTGTGAAAATTTAGCAGAATTTGTTCAAACTTTTTTAGGAGCATACTTGAAAATGTTTCCTCTGGAAATGGGCTTGGACTGTCTGACACAGGGATTCCACCGCATGCAGATCCGCTAGAGGAGAGGAGAAGCACTTATGATTTTACCGATATTTTTCGCGAGACTGGACGAGATCTCACAAGATGTTGTGTTTCACTGTGAGACATTGAATGAGATAAAAACACTCAAATCCCACAACCCTGGCCCTTCCCATTATCACTTGAAGAACAGTTCAACGTATCGACTTTATTTTATTTTGAAAATTAATCGGATATTTTACTCTGTAGCCGCATACAACTTCTGCTGCCGCTCGTGCTGCGCTGCACTGAATCGATGCGTTGTGCTGCAGCGTCTGGCAAAAATAGAAGCCTTGCGTATCTGGAGCTGATCCGCAGCGGAGCCGGGCGGCGGATGGATTGTGTGGAATCACGCATCATTTTGATCAGGCTGCCGCTTTGGACCGGAGCAGAGCCGTTCTGTATCCTGTGGAATTTCGGCGTGACAGTTCACCTTGAACGACTTGATTCCCGTGTCAGCGACTGTTGTAAAAGTTACACCTAAAACTCCGTCAGTATGACCCAAATGGTGATGAAGATAGAGAGGGTGTTGATCACATGACCATCGGAGGTAGTATGACTCTGTTAGGCGCCTCCACTCTGACAGTTTGAAGGCCGTGCAGGTGGTCTGGACAGAGCTCAGGTTCTGCATGGTTTACGTCTTCTTGCAACGTCAGCATGCTCTGCCCACCCACAAACACTCGTGTACCGTCACACGCCCCAATGACCATCAATCTTCTCATCTGAAGCATGAACCGCCATGAAAAGCACCAACCAATCAGCTTCTCTTCTGTCTCAGCGGCCACCTCATCCCTTTATTTATGACTTTTTGTAACTCGTCTACTTTTCCAGACGCCCTCTCTGTTTCATCGCAGCCATTCCTGCTCCTCTCTCACCCCGGCTTCTCTTATTCGTCCCTGTGTGTATGACGGGAACACACGGCCCGGCTCTGCTGAAACTCAATCCTCTGAGTGGGAGCAGCATGCGAAGAGGAGGTCACACAGGTTTATGGGGGGTCACGCTGGAGCTCATCTAACAATCCGGGCCCCGGCGCTGATCAAACAGATGGAGAGCTGCTTTGATCGTGCGCCTTGAGCTGTTTGCCACATTTAGTGTCCGCCAACAGGATCTGGAGTTATGTAAGCATCACAAGAGGGGAGTCCAGCCCTCCACCCTGACCCCCTGTCCCACCTGAGTCTTGTGACTGCAGGGCACAGGGACGGTGGTGGGCATCCGAGCCATGCCTGGAAGGTGACTCCTGGTGCCAGTGTTGGGTTTCAAAGTGGGGAGGAGAGGCCGTGTGCTGCGGCTGTCAGGGAGGTATTATGGAGGGGGGAGGAAACAGGAAAAGATGCTGAGGGAGAAGCCTGAGAGGAAGGGACAAACGCTGCTGCAGTTCCTGGAGTGTCCACTTGGGGCAGACTCCAAAGGCCAAGAAACTCTCCTTACGTTCCATGTTAAAAAGCTCAACTTTGCAGGAAAAATAAACATGTTTATAATTAAGCTAACAATTTAAATTAAGGGTTTGGTGCTGAATCGAATCCATTTATTTGAGCACGCTTTAGCTCCGCCCACTATACCAATTATGGTCATTTTTACCCTTAAATAAACAATAACGCTACAATAACAAATAAATCACCAGTCAGTGGTTGGAGCTGCACACACACACACACACACACACACACACAAACACTGTAAACACATATAGGTGATAAATCTCCGTCGTCTTAATATCGTGTTAATGCTCATTACTCTGTTATTTCGCTCGCCAAAATATTTCTACAAATTGCGTTTTGATGTTTTGGAAATGTTGCTCCTAAAACCCTCACGCCAAAAACCCCTTTTGATTGAACTGAATGTAAATGAGAGAGGAAGGCTCGCTTCATAAACGCCCTCGCCACTGCAATGCATGCTGGGCATGAATGTGTTTCACCAGAGAGCTTTGGTCCTGACCACTACTGACAGCCCACAGACCCAAACACTGAGGGAACGCTCGGTTTCAGGGATTATGATGGTTACTGGCGAGAAAGGCTGAGATTTGCTTCCTCTGAGTTCGCTGCAGCAGAGCTTCTCATTAAATGTTCTGAGGAAACACTCTGAACACACAGGCTGGGCTGGACTCTGATTTTCACTGTTGTTCAGCTTCATCATTAACTCTTACACGACCCGTCTCACCTGTGGGTACATTATTGAATCCCTGACCTGTGGTAATCAGGGGTAACAGATACAGAACGGCGTTTTTCTGTCAGTAATGATTTATGATTCACTTTGCTGCAAAGCTGCCAGATCTGCTGTTTCATAAGAGATAATGAGCGATAACAATCCTGAGTCCCGACAGGTCGATTCAAACACTCGAGGTGGATCCACTCCCACTCCAGGCAGGAATGATCGGAATGAAATCCTCACCCACATCCTCTATTGTCATCCTGGGAAACTGGCGGAGGAACCGTTTGTTCGAGGGAAGGAAAACTTACGTAACTGTTCTCTGCTAAATTAGTTTGCTCTGTAATGAATCGGTCTTAAAACCTCGGCTGCTGTGGAGCTCGTGTATCCATCAGGTTCATCAAGTAAATGTATGTTTTTATTTCTTTAAAATACCCAAGATTAGGGTAAAAACCTACAACGGAGTATTAGGGCCACATTAACAAAAAAAAAGACTTTGAGATTAAAGTCGTTAATTTATGAGAATAAAGTCATTACTAACTAGACTACTAACAAGTCGTGATAAAGTAATTATATTACGAGAATAAAGTCGTAATAAAATCATTATGATACTTATGATAATATGCTGCTGATCTGCCAAAAGATTAAGTATCTCCTTGTTTAAGAAACATATATTGAAGTACATTTTTACAAAATGCACCACGGCTCTAATTTCAACAACTGTCATCTTAAACAACAGGCTAGAATATAAGGACTTAATTCTGACTTTATTCTCGTGAATTAACAACTTTATTCCAGAAATCTTTTATTTTTTTCCCTAATGTGGCCTTAATACTCTGTCGTCAAAACCTGATGGAGCACACACAGCAATAAAACTAATCCAGTGACTGCAGAGTTCACTTAATTTAATGTGTTCAACATCTTATTTTTGCATACTAGCTTACAAACATGCGCTTAAATAACCGCAGCTAACACTCACTGTTGATTTTGGTTCAGAAACTGATTAACACATTAAAATTTGACCTGATTTAACAGGATAAAAAGTCAGATTTTTCTTGAGTTGCTACCAGAAGTCCTGGATATGGCTGGGCGATATGACCTCAAATCAATATAATGATATATTGATCAGTTCACCTCTATAACTATAAATGGACGACAACTACTCCACAACCTGCTCACCCCCTCCCACATTAACTTCGTCTACTTCAGCCGCTCCAACTTTCTCTCCGTCCTCCATCTCCTCACCTGTCTTTCCCTCTTTGTTACAGACTGGATGGGGCGGAGTCTCGTCTCTGACGTAGGACAGCGTCTTAAAGGGACATGAGACCATAGCCTACCTACACACATCCAAAACCAACTTTTATTTATATATTTCTTTGACATCGATATTATTGACACAAAATGACGTCGGTTGTTGTCGTAAATTTCAGTATCAGTACATTTTCGGTTTATTGCCCAGCCCTAGTCCTGGCCTCTCCACAGTTATAAAAGTTTTTGCAAAAGTCCCTAAAAATTCTCCCTCTGGGTCAGGCGACTATGGCGACCGCCGGTGATTGACAAACGTTGTGCTCAGGAACTTTTAGGCAACAGCAGAATCTGCAGAGACTTAATCATTAGAGAGTCTTCATGATGATTTCTGCATCAACAAAAATCAACATGTGTGATTGTGAAAGATTCACTTCGTAGGTGTGTTCAGTCCTGAAACACCTGAGGGAGCGTTCACTGCGTATGTGGCAATAACACAACATGACTAATGCTGCACACTCACGCTCCTACTATGTCCCAGAATGACATGCATGTTGGTATAGATATATGTGTACAGTATGTGCTGATGTATGCGTGCAGCATCGACACCATCATCCACGTGCTGCACGCTCGGTTGCACCAGCGCCTACAGTATTTGAATTGTTTCTGCGCTCGACAGAAATTAATCACAGCTTCGGTGTCGACTTGCAGACGCAGAACATTCTGCTCTAATGCGTCTAGACGGTGGACGGCAGCAGATGTGTTAGTCACATGCGGCGTTTATAAACAGCAGAGAAGAAGAGACGGAGACATGATAGCGTGATACAGCAGAGTTGTGGTGTGGATGGCAGATTATATGACAAGGCTACGTCTCCGTCTCTCACACTGAGGCATTTCAGGCTCCGCCCCTCACTCCCCCCTCTATAGGTTTGTTGCTGGGCCTCCCTGTTTGTTGCCAGTTCAAGTGGGCTAAACTTAACTCCCCAGTCTGAGCATGAGTTTTGGACATTTATTACCACACCCACTCCTGTCAGAGCTGCCGCCTTCTTCTCCAACATGAGTCTGTGTCTGCAGCCAAACTAAACTGCAGCGGGCTATAAGTGACGGCGAGAGGGCGAAATAAGAATGTAACGGGCCTGTTACATGTGCAACACAAACAAAATACACGGAGGGAGTCCGACTAAAAATACCCCGGAGCTGCACCAACTATAGGACCAGTGGCACCAGCCAAAAATACGTGGTATTGTTATGGGAGGAGGAGGAGGCAGCGAGCTGGGTGTTAGGGTGTGTGCACACAGTGAATATAGCTTTTCATTTTTTACTGTTTACCAGAATCAAAATGGAAACTCGCAGCTCGTAAGGAAGAGAAACGACACTTCATAAAGTTTCTCAGCTTTTTGAAATATGAGACCAGTTTAGTTTTACTTATCTGTTTCTTTTTACCAGTGTGTGTCAGAGCGACAAAGGTGAGAGCAGGAGTAAAAGTGTGTTTACTTTTCCCAGAGTTCTTATCAACAGTGTCAGCTGAAAGAGAAACCTAATCTCACCTTGACCTTGAACCTGGGAGGGCCGACTGTAGTTAAACAGACCCCGTCACACACTCAGACTCGCACCACCTCCCACAGAGCAGATCTGGCACATTTTATGTAAACATTTCTTATCTTGGCATCCCACCCTCCAGCAGAGAGGAATGAAGCAAACCTTATCTGCTGCATATTAAGAGAAGCATGGTGGGAACCCACTCCGGTCTCAGTCAGGACCACTTTCATCAAACAGCATCAATTGTTAAAACATGAAAGTCATATTTGGTGGAGTGAAGGCGGGCAGAGCAGCAGCAAAGACCCTCATGGCTGCAGCTCAGAGAGGAGAAGCTGCAGAGAAGGAGACTGAGGCTGATTATAAACAGAACGTCCATTTTGACAAAGACGGTACCCAGCTGTCTGTTGATACAGGCTGGCACTAACCTCAGCTGATGGACTGTTGGCTGAGCTTGACTTTCACCCTGCCTGAACTAACACTACGCTCAGTTTCTTAAAGCTTTCTGCAGGTTTCAGGTGACTGTAAACTGTACTTTTTAAAAGCGGGTCAGAGAGTGAATAAATCTGTGAACGACGATCATTTCATCTCCGTGTGGATGTCTATCTGCATCTCTGGAAACGATCATGTGACACACAGCAGAACTCTTTTATGGCGCCAGAACAACCTTTATACACATGCTCTGAACTCTTCTTCTTTTTTTGTGCATTTACTGTGGAGCGTTACAGCGCCACTAACTGGCTTGGCATATGCACTACATCGTTTTCAATGGTTTTGTTTTGAGGGATGATAGAAAAACTTTTTATTAATGTGAAGTTTGGTGAAGTTTTCACTGAATAAAAAAACAAAATTTGAAAAAAAATCGACTTTCCAGAGACAAAAATATGAGATTTCATATTTGGCGGAAATCATACAGCCCTAACTGAACCAGATCCAGAAACAGATCCTCTTTTAGTTAATTCTCCACTGTTTTTGTCGTATTGATTTGACACTTTTCACGGCTAAGCTAGTTTAAATCAAGATGGTTGATTTTAGGAGTCAGAAAAAAGTCTGATATCGTTTCATAAATCTGCATTTAGCAGCTGAACACTCAGAACTCGGCGCTCTGTCGGCAGAGTTTTCCTCAGACTGATGTAAAGATTTATTGCCTGAGCTGGTGGGCGGTAAGAAATCAGGTGCTGATGACAGTCATGTAGTCAACCAAGACTGAGTGCTTTTCTGGGAATCTGAGCCCTTTATTAGACGGAGTAAAAAAAACCTCTGAGCTCCTACCGAAGACGTCCTCACGTTTCTCTGTCAACACCGGCTCGTCCGGTTCAACTGTGAGAGCGGACGTCCGGTGGGCGGGTCAGACCGTGGTCATCCAGGGGCTCCATTACTCGTCTCCCACAGCCGTGCAGAAGCCGAGGTACCTGGGGGCTTCTGTAATGTTTTTCTCTTACAGTGGGAGAGAGAGAGAAATGGTAGTTCGGTACAGAGAAAGATTGAGCGAGCAGCAGCTGTGCAAATACGGAGTCCAGCAGGTCTGCAGCACACCAGGGTCTGCGGATCAGGAAGAGGGTCTTTGTCTTTGCTACCTGACGCTCTCCGCTCCGCTGATGTGTTTGTTCAGACTGTAGATTTTATCTCCAGTCTTCCTCCTGCTGTGGCCTGATAACCGGCTGATGGTTGTCTGTCTGGGTGGAAGATCTCCAGGTGTTGGAGGTTTTTTAATAAAGTCACGGTTTCCTGTGAAGAGACTTTATGGTGGGTGGACTCTCTTTTTTTGAGCTTGTGTGTCTTGATTGCAGAAAAGTTGGAATTTTTAACTATTTGCAACATCCTCTAGTGGCTGTCGAATCCTGCGTCTAACTCGGTGTGTTTGACCTTAAATCGATTTATGCTGGAATATCCCTTTAAGGCTTTAGCACCTATCTATGAGGAGTAAACCTAAGCAGGAAGAAGTTAGGATTGATTTGAGATGATCACTGATGTTTCTTTATTGATCAGGATGAGTCCAGCTGCAGGAAAACGTCGAGGAAATAACATCAAGGCCGAAACATCCTTTATCCCGCTGATTGCCGGAGTAACTGCGAGCACCACGGCGCACATTCCTCCGTTAATAATTTCCATGCATCCTGCAGAGGTTGAGAAAATTGCTGTCATAAGTGGTCCGTAGACATGCAGACATATGCTGCTGCTGCTGCCTGCATGTTTAAGTAAACACAGAGGAAACCCACCCTCGGCTTTGTTTATCCTGCGTTTCCTGCCCTCAAACAAACACGGCGAGTCGGTCGTAATCAAAACATGGTGAAAGTGCAAATGATTTTCGAAGGCGGCCCGCTTGTCGAACTGCAGCAGTAATCCCATTTGAAATATGTGACAGTGAGTAACGAGCAGCATCTCTGTGCCCTCTAATTCCCAAACCCTCTCTCTCTCCTTCTCTCTCTCTCTCTCTCTCCCTCTCTGCCCCTCATCTGTGCAGCCTCTAATTCCCCCCGCGGCCTCGGCCATTAATTAGCCCTCTCTTATAGGAAACAGATGACTTTTAATAAATAAGAGTCATGTTTTGAATTGCTTTAATACTTCCATTCCCTGATGAGAACCGACTTGAAAGCATTCCTCTGCCAGTTCGACCCGACGGCCAAAAAATTCACGGAGATTTGAGAGTGGCAGGACAGCTGGGGTCGGAGCTGCGGACACACAAGCACACACAGGTTTTAAGTTATCCTTTTGGCCACCACGGCTCACCATGTTTTTCCCAGGCGCAGTTCATGTTCTGGTAGGCGGGCAGGCCGATTCATTTACAATAATCAGTGCTTCTATCTAGGGCACTTCTTCAGAACCACTCCACATTAAGCCCGGGCCGTGTCCTACCTTCGCTTCTCTTTCCCCTGGAGTCGACTTCCTCCAGACTTTTTGTGGTTTTAATCTCAAGTTCTCCACTTCAGGGAGATTTTCCTGATTACTGTCACAGAGCTCAGCGGGTGAAAAAGGCCGAGATCTCCCCTCCGCTCGGAGTGCCAGGCCTCCTGCCCGCCTGTGCAGCTCGATTCTTACGCTCCTCCATCTTTTTACATCTACAGGATTTGTCATGCATGCACTGCAGCCCTAATCCTCTTTAAACAAGCCTCTCCTAATGTCACACTGTGTGTCCGCTCACTTTCTTTATGTTTCATTTAACTGGACTTGTGTGGCCTCCTGTGATTTCCCCCCTCGTCTTGGCAGGCTCAGAGGCACAAGCGTGAAACTCTGTGTAACATCTGAGTTGGACGACGGCCCGATGGCTGCTGAAGGATTTATGTGCGTAGATGTTCCCTTCAGTGATTAACAAAGGCAAACAAACACAAACTAGTTTCTCGTAAGCGGCTGACCTCCAAACCACTGTTTCTTTAATGCACCTCATAAATCCACGTGTACCACCATATCCTGGACGTTACTGACAAATCTATTACTGCAACTTCTGAGTCATTACCCCATTTCTTTTATTTGTAATCCACTTAATTTTAGCAGGTTAAATTACTTTAATGATGTCCAGCTCTCTTTTTGGACGCTCACGGCGTAACTAATCCTGGTACGGCTGGCGCTCTGCTTCTGCACTGTGTCGCTTTCTCTCCGCCTGCATTTTTTCAGGGAAAAGAAAAATGGCTTTCATTTCAGAGGAGAGAAACAGAGCGCCGGGGGAGCTCGGCCCGCTGAGCTTTCTTTACTGCAGCAACAAAAACTGAGCGAAACGGCTTTATTCTCCTAATGAGACAGATAATTTCTTGGCTGGCGCTGAATGTGGGTACTTTTTCTTATTGACCACCTTTGGCTTCATGCACTTGGCATTTCAAAATACCACAAACCATGGGAATCAGCTTTAACTGCATAAGCCATTGACATTTGACTTGGTTTACAGAGCGTTACAGGAGTTTCTCAGTTTCTTTACTTCTTTGTTCGTGTGAATCTACAACCTCCAGGAGAAATCTGTGTAGAAGACACTTAAAGACCAGGTTTTGGTACGACTCAAGGTGGCCTGATAGTGGGGCTGAAATGATTCCTCGAGTACCTTGCTTACAAAAAATGATCAAGGAATTTTCTCTGCCCCTCGTTTATAAGCTCAAATCATCACTGTTTCACATGGATTATTTTCAAGGTGACACAACCATAGACTCTAGATACTATGGACAACCAGGTTCCACCTTCCGACAGTATACGGATTTGAAGCCGAAAAGCTCTTGGTAATTCCGCATCTTTTCTCCATTTTCTGAAACCAACATTGCACAGTTGTACCGAGAGTCGCTGTGATGACGCTCAGCTCAGCGTATCCCCTGGGTGAGCTAGGCAATCTTTGTACGCCAATAGGCTGTATCAAGTGTCAATCATAGAAAACATGAACTCCTTAATAACCTTTAAAAAAGAGGACTTGAGCACAAACCAATCTGACAGTAACTACATGTCAACATCGTAAACAGGGGGGAGAAAAAATTATATTATATGTTATAAATTTATAAAGTTTGTCCACAGCTCCATAAAGAGGCGGGATTTATGACCATTACTGCAGCCTGTCAACAGAGGGTGCTGTTCTCAGTAGCTCATTAGCAATTCGCCTCTGAGTCGTGGGCGGAGACAGCGCTGCTCTGCACACTCCTCTTCATGCTAGCTTGTAGCCTGACATTAGCGGCGTAGTAGCAGAAGCAGGTAACATAAGAGCTATTCAGCTCTCAGACACTAATGTCTTTGTGGACATGATGAAAGTTAATATCATAATTAGCTTGTTGTGATCATCCTCTCCACTTCTCTGAGTCTGGCTTTCGGGGGCGGAGCTTGGATTTGTGATGTAGGAAATCTCACTGTATGTGAGTCTGCCGTTGGGTCTGATTACTCGAGTAATCGATGGAATATTCGGTAGAATACTCGATTACTAAAATACTCGATAGCTGCATCCCTTCCTGATAGACTTCCCTGAGCAGCAGGTGTGTCACAGGTACTAGCTCATGAAGTAAACCACCTCCTGATGAAAACTGCAGTTCAGACGCTGGTGTATATAGGGTGACCATACAACCTCTTCTACCTGGACATGTCCTCTTTTTGAGGGGCTGTCTGGGCTGTCCGTCCTTGTCCAGGGAGTTTATAAAATCCTTCAAATGTTCCGGGTTTTTTATGGAAGTTTTGAGTTTGTGTAGTGTGGACCAACTGAGTTAGAAGCAAGTAAAAAATATTTGACCCGACCCCAAAAGAAACCCTCAATAGTGTCCTCTTTTTGGGGATTTAGAATACGGTCACCCTAGGTGTATTTCCTGGTTTAGGTGACTTTTTAGCTCCTGGTGCAGTGAAGGTAAATCACCTAACAAATGACCCAGTTTTAGCTTATTTAGACTCACACCAGTGTCAGCTCCTCCTGCGACCACCAGCTGCCCTCGCCCTTCGTCTCCTGAGGTGGATAATTTGGATCCAATATGGAGAGTTCATGCAGACACAGGTATGTTCGCTCTGCCCTCGGTCGTAGTGGGAACTTTCAGCCCCTCATTACTTTCTCTAAAGCTGTTTTGAGTATTTCTTACTTCCTCTCTCTGTGCACAGAGCACATTCCCGCAGCGTCCTGTTCCCCGCTGCTGCTGCTGCTGCTGCTGCTGCTGCTGCTGCTGCTGCTGCTGCTGCTGCTGCTGCTGCTGCAGAGGAGGAGAGAAACTTTAACAGGCCTGCGTGGCATTTTACAAAGGGTGAACACACACTCTCTGTCGTTAACTTCCCTTTTTATTGCTCTTAAGTATCCAGGAGAGAAAAGTGCATGTGAAGGCCTTTTCATTGTCTGTGTCCACTCACTGGTTTGCACATGTGGTGAAGTGGTTGAAAGAATTCAGAGCTGAACGGTAAGATCTGGAGTTTCAATGAGTCATGGAGGTTCAGGATACACAAACCCACCCCAGATAACGAGATAATTACAAGAAGGTGCACAGGGCACAATAGGAGGAACGGGTGTAGCTCTGCAGCCATCCTTTGACCTCAGACAATCTGCTCCTCACCCACCTGGTCATGGCAGCGCCTGTTGGCAGCCCCACACCCAACACTAAACAAATATACAAGCCCGTCTGGTCCTGCTTTGCTCCTTCCTCTCCTCCTGCAGCCTCCACAGCCTGAGATGGCCTTGACTTTGTCTTCTGCGCTAATTCTCCGAGGTTAGGACAATAAACACCACACTGATGGGCTCGAACCCAGAGGAGGCCGCACTTCCTGTCTGCACAAGCTGCTCTGTGGGAGAAAGAACAGAGGAGCGAGGGGAGAGAAGGTCAGGGAGACGGAGAAGTGGATGAGGAAGGAAAAGAGGTCTGAAAGGAAAGATAGTGATGCATGTCTGAGATTAGTTTGACTTTACATCTGAACAGTCTGGTGGATTTTCTCTAAACAAACTTCATCTTTTCATCTTTTCTCAGTCTGCTTGACTTCCTGGTGACAATTGCTTTCATCCTTTTTTCGCCTTGAATGAAGTCCAAGTTGTTTTCTGCAGTTAACAGAAGTTCAAACCACAGAAGCAGATCCGGCTGCTGATAAATTCTTGTAGGATCTCTCTCTCTCTCTCTTTTATTTCTGCCTTAGATTATATCACAGGAGCTCCAACAAAGTTAAAACCTTTAGAGCCGAAAGAAAAGCTAACATGAATGTGACCAAAAACTGCAATTCCATGAGTGACCACTTGAGGTTCGCTCTGAAGGTGAACAAACTCCCATAGGGTCCCATACTGAAATTTATTTCTGGAAACTGTTGATTAAAACTCAAAGTTAAATGTTTTTCCTTGTTCTCTGTGCAGCAGCAAGTGCATCCAGGTCAGGATCATTGTTAACTTTAACCTTCAAGTAGGGTGACCATAATCTGAATCCCTAGAAAGACGACATGACCACACAGGGGCGGAGTCACAGATTCATATGAAGTTAATTTTGAGGGTTTTTCGGGTCTGACCGAGTGTCTTTTACATGCTTCCAGCTCAGTAAGTTCACGTGACACAAACTTCAAACTTCCGTACAAAACCCCAGACATTTGAAGGATTTTACAAACACCCCAGGACAAGGTCAAAAAAGAGGACATGTCCGGGTAAAAGAGGACGTATGGTCCCCCTACTTCAAGTATTTAGTCATGGGTTTAGTTTTTAAGTAGTTGCTCCGACTCCTAAGAAGTCTGATGATGAACATTAAGTCTGACACATCACTCAAACTTTCTCAACTTCTGAAAACTCTTTCATAAAGTCAAAATTGATATTTCTTATGTTAAATTTGACAAGTCCCACATTTTGCACCTGCTTCTTCTTCCCTTTTAATACTTGAGGCTGCAGAAAACCAAAGGTTAACTTTGATTGTTCGAGATACTGGAGGCCTTTTGAGCCTGAAGAGAGTTTCAACATGTGCAGTCTGTCTTTCTCTCTGTCTTGGAGACATCTGGCTGCAAGCATCTTTCAGATTCCATCAATACCACAGTGAGGGGGGAAACCCCACAGCTGAAAAAAGCAGCCTCAGCAATCTGAGCGCAGGCCAGCTCATATCGACTCCAACAAGCTCTCAGTCATCGCGCCGAACTCTCGGAGCTACAGATCTGTGTCTGCCAAGAGAAGAGGAGGGGAGCTCCAGGGGCGAGGTGTGAAGAGGGAGTTCGGTTAAGAAGTCCAGGGGGTCATAGGGAAGACAGAGGGCTGGTCTGTGTGTGTGTGTGTGTGTGTGTCTGTCTTTGACTGGCAGAGAGGCAGCTCCAGCTGTTCTGCTTCATCTTGGCAATTAGCTGTAATCAAGTCTCTGAGCTCTCTGGGTGTTCTTCGGAGACACTTTCACACGCTGGAGCTCCACCGGATATCCCTCATCTCTGTCTCCCAATCACACACATGCACACACATGCACACGCACGCACATACATGTATGCTTGAGCGTGCACATACATACACAACACACACACTGAGCACTACCTGGAAACTTTACACTGTGCTGTGAAGGTTTAACTCCCTGTAAAAGGAGGGAATGTACAAAACATGGGTATTCGTATGCATGTGTGAATGTGTGTGTGTGTGTGTGTGTGTGTGTGTGTGTGTGTGTGTGTTGTTTGTAGCCAGGTCTCTGTGGGCCAATCCAGCCTGTGGCTCTCTCTCTCTCTCTGTTCAGACTCCACCATGTGCTGCACACATGTTCCCATCAGCTCTGTGAATCAGTCTTTGTGCGGAGCAGCATCCTCCTCCTCCTCCTCCTCCTCCTCCTCCTCCTCCTCTGCTCTCGCTGGTTAACCTCCATGCAAACACTGACCTCGCCCGCTTCTCCACCTGTGTAGAGAGACACCACCCTCACCCTCACGTGCAGGACAAACACCCTTGAAGAGCCGTGCACACTCGTAAAGTTGGGACATTCCTGCATGCATGCATGACAAAAATGTGATTGTGTTCATCCTCCACCTTTTCTCTTATATACTGCGACTGATCCCCGCTACCAGGCGGATTATGGAACAGTCCGGCGGCGGCAAGCTCGTGGTGCCACCTCCCATCTCCACAGTGTGTGGCCTGAGTTGGCCTTAAGAGACACCACAGGCAGGCAGGCAGGGACGACTGCTGCTCTGACAACAGCTGCAGCAAGAAGCGGATTTGAAAATTTCCACTCCCTGTTCCCATAAACAGGATGGAGGTATGGTTTACATATTATGAGAATAGAACCAAGAACGCAAATAGAGCTTCAGGGTCGATCTATGTGGAGAGTGTTCGTGCATGCGTGCAGAATGAGTTTACCTTCAGTCCTAAAGTAATGCAGAGATCAGGGAGGTTTTCTGAGGTATGAGAGAGACACTTAAATATCCGAGAAACATGATCAAAAATCAGATTAATTCATAAAACAGACCCGAAAGTATGTTTCCTCTCACCTTGTCTGCACTGATACTTTGATTACATGTCTCAGCACGGCATCTCAGAGTAGAGTCAGATTTGACTGGCAGCTTATTTGAGCAGAACACCGACTGTTTATGAGAAACCTCATATGACCCCGTTTCCTCAAGAACTCATGAGGGCAAAGCTTAAACGCCACCGCCATGTCAGAGAATATGGATGTGGTTTTTAGACAGTAATGTTCAAACAGAATAATGGACCAAACGACTGCTTTGACCCATGACCCTCAAGTCTGACCACACCCTGAGCTCAGATACCCAACAAGTCGTTCGGTATTTTTTTACTTTGGGCTTTTTTTAAATAAATTTTAAAATAGTGTGAGCTATTAGCAGTTAGCTGCACTTATAATGTAACTCACAGCTCCACAACACGATGGTGAACAGTTTTACCTAGTGATGGGAAGAACAGTTCTTTTGACTGTACTGAATCTTTAGACTCATAAAAATGATTCGTTCAAAAGATTTGTTCACTGAATCAGTCAGTGCCTCAGAGCCCAGTGCTTGGTGTAGTACACGAGTGAGTGACTGATCGCAAGTTTGTTCATCAAAGGAGCCCCTCCCCTCCCCTGCTAAAGACACAGCGTTCTTCACTTGGTGACATGTGTCGTTCAAGGAAGTCGTGAAGGGAGAATCACTCACCTGCCCTGCAAAACTCACCTTTCTGTGTGCCGCCGACGTTTGCATCGCGACGCAAGTGAAACAACACAGCAAGCAGTACGCCTGCTAAGTGAGCGCGAGTTGTCGTTCTTTTATATCCCGGAAAAGTGAAGAGATTAAAAACGAATAAACATCACAGCTGTAGCGGGGATTCTGAAACTTTTGAAGATATTAAACAGCGTGCTATTTGCTCTGAGATCGGCAGTTCGTAAACAATGCTCGTTCGTTTCGTTCACAGTCTAACTGATACATGTTGTTCATTTGCTGTAAGCACATCACGAGACTCCGCCCACTGGCTCGCTGTGTGTTGTTCGCCAAAGAGTCGAAGGTGGCAGTTCCACTTCCGACCGGCACGCCACATTCGCGGCTGAGCTCAACTGACCTGAGAGAGGAGCGAATCAGGTCTTGGAGTGATTCAGTTCATGTCGTACACTCAGCAATTTTTTTGAACGAATCGTTCATGAACAACACAACACAGTTTTTACCAGGACTGATGAGAAGAAGAAGAAGAAGCTGATAAAGTTGATAAAGAGCCTCGTTTGTACATGCAAATATGGCGGCATGAGTCTTCAACTTTCCTCACATGAAGCGGCGGTGACTAAAGTAATAATAGTCGATCAAAGTGAGACCGACTGTTCTGGAGAAGCTCCTCCTCACCTGACAGCTGACTCTCCCTCATCCTCTCTCACAAACACACAGACAGTCAGTGAACCCCACTGATAGAAGCATGTTCTCACACACACACACACACACACACACACACATGGGAATACTGCACTCATGTGAACACACTCACACTCACACACACATTTACTGGACTGACCCTTTGGCCGGACTGAGGCTCAGCACATTCTTGCAGGGCATGTTGACACCCTGGCAGGATCTATGAGGAGGGTCTGGCATTGTGAGCATTTTGTTATTCCAACGTTTCTGCTCATGTGAACGGTTCCTCCCCCCGAAACTCGGAGCCACAGACCAAATAAGACTCCAGCCAAGTATTTCACTCGCACCACATGCAGCATTAGTGGATTTTGGATCCTCACATGAATGGACGTGTATTATTACTCCTCTGGCTCAGTCCAGTTAACTGCCCGATGTATTTTCATATATTTCTGCTTAGAGTTTGGCTTCTCCGCAGGTCTCTGCGGTGAGCAATCGGCTGAAGATATGGAACTCCCAGCATGCACTGCGCAAGGGGTAAGACACTCTGGACGGCCACAAAAACATTCACACGTTTATTCACACCTGCTTCATACATTTTCAAAACAAGTGCCATCGAGTTGGGAGTAATGCAGCCCAGATAGTTTCCAAAGTGCAATAACCTTCTGACAGGGGTATGAAATTTTGCACCGCGCTCCTGAAACATTATTGGACGCTCAGTAAACAACAGCAATAACGCCGTCCAGTGCAGCCCATGGTGTTTTTTCTCGCTGACGTTCTTCTTTTAGAGTCTGGTAACAGAAAGACGCCCTTCCAAAATATTTATTTCCAGATGTTGCTGATACACAAACTTGGAAACGAGGAGTTACGTGACTAAGACGGTGCCAATTCAACTTTTTCTGAAATCCACATTTCACAGGATAAGTGGATCACTACATGAGTCTGTCACCAGGGCCGACTGTGGTGACTCTACCGCAGAGAACAAATGCAGTTTAACCACAGCTTATATGTGAGCTTGTATGTTATATCTCTGTCTGAAGGTACAAGAGAGAATCTATGACAGCAAACACAGAGTTAAAAAGAGGCAACACAACCAGCTAAGGACTGAACAAAAGATGGACAAACAACCTAAAAAAAGAGGTTAAAATAAGTGAATAATGATTTGACAGGAGTGCGAGGGTTAATAGGCACATGTTGCTGGACCTACATATGTAGAATAGAATAGAATAGAATAGAAAACAACCATACATAATAAAATCTTACAGAATACACAGAACAAAACCAAATATAACCAAATAGAATAAAAGGAAAAACATATAAAGGTCAAGTAGAATCAAATAGAAGAGAAAATAATAGAATAGTATAGAATACGATTGACTAGAATATGATATAACAGAATAGTATAGAATAGAAAAGAACCGAACATAATAAAATATTACATAATTCATAGAACTGAACCAAATAGAACTGAATAGAATAGAAATAAACAGAAAATAAAACAGAAAAGATCAAACAGAATATGAAATAACAGAATAGTAGAGAATACAATTGACTCCAATAGAATAGTATAGAATACAATAGAATAGAATAAAAAACAACCAAACAGAATAGAATAAAATAGAACAGACTAGAGTAGAAAAGAACCAAACATGATAAAATATAACAGAATTCATCGAACTGAACCAAATAGAGCTGAATCGAATAGAAAGAAATAGCAGAATAAAACAGAAAAGATCAATTAGAATCAAATAAAAAAGAAAATAGTAGAATAGTATAGAATATGATTGACTAGAATACAATATAATAGAATAGAACCATATAGAATTGAATAGAATCAAACAGGATAGAATAGAACAGAACCAGAATGGAATAGAAAAGAACCAAACATAAAAAAAATTACAGAATTCATAGAACCGAAAAGAACAGATAAAATAAAACGGAAAAGATCAAATAGAATAGAATGGAAAATAATAGAATAGTGTAGAATATGTTTGACTGGAGTATGATAGAATCAAACAGGATAGAATAGAAATGAACGGGAATATAATAGACATGAATAACTGCCATTCCCTCGGGTACATTAACACTATTTTCAGTCTGTAGCAGCATGAAGAAAAACAGATCAGTCTGAGAAGACGAAGACAAAGTGATGTTGAAGTTTCTGTCCACTGTGTCTTCAACTTTTTTAAAACTTTCTCATAAGTTAAGATTATTTGCTAAAAGTTTAGACTGTTATTTCGTATTAAGAAAATGAGTTTATTGATCAGTATAAAACTCTCAGATCTGCTGCCGTAATGTCTCTAATAGATTTCGTCCCTTTAATCTTTGAACCCGTGTCTGGATTGACCCAGTTTCTCTCCCTCACAGTTTCTTTCTCCGGCTCTGTGATGAACCTGACTAATTAGTGGCAGCTTGTTGTGACCCGGCTCTATAAATAGGCTTTCTTGTGCCTGGAGCCTCTTTTTTAGTCAGGCCCTCTCAGTGCTCTCTGAATGTCTTTACCAATGTGGGGCACAGGACGCCTAATGTCAAACACATGTGCAGAGGAAGAGGGTTTACAGCGAAGGAAAGCAAAGATTCTTCATCTTTCAAGTGATAATTACTTGATTCCTCTCTGCTTCTCTCCGCGTTGGACTTTGATCTCCTGCGAGGCGCCCTGCACAGCCAGCGTACGATTACAGAGAGCGTAATGAGTTTAAAAGCCCTATATTTCACTCTTACATGCATAATTAGGGACTCTCTTTTTTCCACGCTGCCGTATTCTCTCACTTTTGATGCCGTCTGTTTGCTGTGTTTGTGCGCGCCTGTGTTCATGCCTCCTGACACATTCGCCGCTGACTGCAGCGTGACTCAGATGCCAGTGGAACAGGGTGCGTCTCCCGCTGCCAACTGCACATATTTTCGAAGTCAAGATTTGCAAATGTCTTTCAGAGAGCCCCCTCCCTCCTAAATAGAACAAGGGTCTGTGGGAAGGAAACTGAACTCCACTTCAGAGCTGCTATTAACTCTGAATAGACTATTGTGCTTTCTGTGTGTCCTTTTTAGCAAATATCTGAAATGTCAGCGTGCGGTTCGGACTTTAAATGTAGGAAAACAAAAGCACAAAACCTCAGTCCAAAAGTACAAATTGCTCTCTTATTTGTTCCAGCGTTTTCTAAAGTGTGTTTTTTAACTTTGTGTTGACATGCTCTGAACTCTGACGCCGCAGGGTTCGGTCTCTGGCCTTGTTTGCCTCCTCCCCCCCCTGTCCTGCCTGCACCTCTCTCCATCCCCTGACCACTTCCTGCTGCCTTTGAAGCCCCGGCGCCCCTCTTTCCCGCTGCCAGACAGGATACCCCACATCCTGTGAGAGGCAGGAAGGAGCCTGCTCTGCTCCGCTCCGCTCTGCGCAACACCCCAGATGCAAAATGTGCACTCCAGCAGCCTCGAGCAACCCCTCCGCTTTCCCTGCAGACTTCCAACAACAAAAATGTAACTCCAGCGCAAAATGGAAACAACAGCGACCGCAGCGTGCTTATCAAACTGAGCAAAACATCTCCAACCCAAGAAACGTTCAAACTGAAAACAGATCAGAATCCGATCTTGGAGGTGCACCTCAAATCTGCAAGAATCTGAACAGCTGACACCAATTTGCCTGAGCCTCTTTTGGACAGGCTCGCCCATGCTTCAGTGAACGCGGGCCAGACCTCCTTCTGATGCAGAGCGAGCGGCGGTTTGGGTTGCTGCACCGATAAACCGCATGCAGATCAGGAATTTTAGTTACAAGTATTCTTCAGAGGTTTTCTGCGGCTCATACGAATGCAGAGTCAGAGACAGTCAAGAGATCAGCTTCTGTCAGACGGCGTGGGTTAATGGTGGGCGACAGCGTAAAGGATGAAGCAGAAAAAGCCATCAAGCTGTTTTCAAAGCAGGAAAAGTGTCACTCGGCCTCCTCCACGGGCCTCCCAGTGGGCTGACTCATGTCCCGGTAAAAACAGCGTCTGCTCTCGGTCAAAAAAAGGAGCTGGCCTGTTTCAGACTCCTGCGTTATTTAAAGGAGACGTTATTTTTGATGTTGACATGTATTTAGATTTTACTGCTAAATTTGATCCACTGCAGCCTCACCCTCCACCTCCACCCAGTGTCGCAGCCACTCGCCGAGGTTGTCTGTTTAATCCCTGATGTGGATCTGCGCCTGCTTTCCCACCCGCCTGCAGTTTGAGGTCAAAGGGAGTCGACTGGAGACCTACCACCCAGAGGAAACCCTCTCTGACGCTCGACTGTCGCTTGTTTTTGGACAGACATGTAAACTTGTCAGAATATTGCATTTCAGAGCAGTGAAAACAGGCGCACGCCCAAAAGTCTTGGCCTCCTCCCAGAGTGAAAAAGAGGCCGTGAACAGAATATCTCCACAGCTCTGGATGAGACGACTGTTCCCCGTCCAGCAGGAATCAGCCTCTCTGCTCCGTCAGCGCTCAGGTGTGGGAACCTCGGCTCTGCCAGGCAGCCATCAAACGCTGTGCTATAATTTTAGACCATTAAGATGCAGCGCAGAGGTCTGAGAGCTGCTGTACAGGAAGCTGGCAGATAGATTCACACACCACTCCCAGCTTGAAACAGCCAAAAGGAGAGGAGATGGCAGGGAGGTGGATTTACGAGCCAGCTGAACCCATTCACTGAGTTAGAGCCTCTTTAAGTCGGATCAGGTGCTTCGAGTGTTTGTGTCTGCGCTGCCCGTTTATAATTTAGTTTGTTTTGTGCATAAAATTTTGGCTCCGAGCGTCTGCCTGCTGCCAAAAGTGTCTCTGTGTGACTGGATTTGTGGCCCAAGGCTCATAAAGTCTGCTCATGGACCCTGAAATAGTCTCCTGCAGTAAACAGCTCGGCTCGCACCGAGATACAGCCAAGAGTTAAACTACTGCCTCAGAAATGTGAAGTAGGACAGCCAGAAAATTATGATGCTGTTTAGAGCGGGGCTGTGAGCTTTCTCGTCTCACTTCTCAGAGGATGTTTCACCGTGACACGTGATTATTATTAGAGCTGTGGTATCCAGTTTCAGACCTGAAAACAGCCACAGCATGCAGAGTGTTGTTTTAAAGACGTATGAGGGGTTAAATCTGCTGCTGCATGTTTGGCTTTCATTAATATGAGTGAGTTTTGATAGTTTAGAGAGACGGTGCTGCTGTGTTTCAGACTCTGGGGTGTTTGTAAGCAGAGACAGGAGACATCTAGTGGTCTGTTTGGTTTTGGTTCAGAGAAATTAGCTGATAAGAGAGAAAAATCATCACTCAGAGTCAAGATTTCATCTACCAGGATATTTAATGTTTTAAAGATAAGATTGGTAACTTTAATATATTTGGAAGTCATTAATGATCTCCCTGGAAAAGTCCTTCAAGAAGCTTGTGGTTAATGCAGGTTGTATTTAAGTAAATATAAATACTAATAGTAAGTATTTTCACCTTTTTGCATGAACATTAGAGTCATGATGACCAAATGCATCATGGACATTTTCTCCTGAAATTATAACGCTGTTTTGTTGGAGTGTTCACTTCTAAATGTCTCCTTGCAAAACAAAACAAACTACATTTCCCCCTCTATTAAAGGGATGATTCCAGTTTTTTCAAGTGTTACTTGTCAAAATCAAGTAACTACATTTACGATCAATTTATTGCCCCCAATACAACCAACACAGAAACACACAAGTCTGACTAAAATCACACTGAATAGACTTTCAGACCTGATGCTCTACGGTTTAAACACAGGGCTTTTGGTGCGTTCCAGTTGTACTCGGAAGTCTGGATTTCCGAGCTCAGAGACGGAACTTTCAACTTTCAACCGTGTTTCCAGGTTGTAGAAGGATCGCATGTTTGTCCAGAAGTTGTTTATATTCGGACAGGGCAGGCATGAGAATAACTTTAGTAGATGTAGCCTTTTTGTTTCCAACTTTGTAACTGAAACGCTGATAACTTGGGTTTGATGTCATTCCCAGCTCCGACTTCTGATTTTCGAGGTAAATGGAACGCACCATTGGACCCGTCAGCATAACAGCATAAGTCGTTTGTCTCTTGGTTGTTGGACTTTTCTGCTGAGAGCCTCTTGCTGATATGTTTGTTGATTGTTTTGGTACATTTAGGTAATAAGTCAACTGGGAGACGGCCCAAAAGTTACCAGCTAAAAGGGGGACCATGTTGGCACCTTCTGTAGCAGAGTTGTATATACTTATGTTGATAAATCAGTTCTTGGGAAAAGGACAGTGGTGCCGTTAAATCCCTGAACTGAGCCGTAACAGTCTCTGACTTTGCTGTTTCCACACTTAGACTGAAGCTCGAGTCGCTGAAGAGTTTCGATGGTTTAAGAGTTTGATCTGAAATAAAAACCTTCTCTTTCTTTTTCCTCTTTTCTTTTCAGGCCGCGTTGAAACCGGTCCATCAGGTTGGTGGTTTATCCATCAAACGGTCCTCTCCAACACCAGGACAATAACATTCATATCTCGCCAATCAAAACCCCCGTCTCTGCCCTACTTGCCTGTTTATATTATTATACGTGAATGACGAGGTTATTCTTCCAAACGTTTAAATATCTCCATGTCTTCGGCCTCCTTCATGCAGGTTAAATCCAATCTGGACAGTCAAGCGTGAAGCAGCTCAGCGGCTCTGAGGAGCTGGACCACATGGAGACACGCTCGCCCGCTGACGCTCCAGCTTTTGATATGCTTGGATTGGTGCAGGCGTTCATGTAACGCTAACCCCAGAGTTCAGCTTTAATTATGCTCCTGACAGACTATGAGCCCCAATCTCCCATCAGGCCAGATGGTTTTCATGCCGATCGTTTCTGAAATTCGTAAATCTGGCTGTGTTTGGATAAACTTCTGGGGTTTCGTTTTAAAGGTGTTGGTGGGTCAGCGGCAGAGACATAAATTCTAAAAGCAGTGGAACTATCAGATGCTGAAAGGAGAAGCATTTCTGAAGTTTGGCTGCGAGTTTCGTACAGTTAACAGATTGAATGTAGAGGGGTGAGTCCTCCAGGAAGTCATGAAACTGTTAGACGTCCATCAATCACATGATAGCCTCCTAAATTTCAGTTAACTGGAGCCTTTTGTCAGTGAGGTGGTGTAATATTCACCTCCAGAACAACGTGAATGCGCTCTGTTAGAGTCAGAGTCCCTGCGTTATGAGCTCCTCTGGACTATTGTGGATCAGCGGGACCGTGAGTCAAGACTTCAGTGGGTAACCCCTATTTATCTGTCTCCTATGGATAGGTTAGACCTCTATATTGTGCACTAAGTCAAGAAAAAACAGGTAAAAATCCAGACTATGATCAGTGTCTTATTTTTCTTAACCTTGGGCTCTGTGTGCGTGCAGTCGTGCAAAAAGTCTTTCGTCTCACTCATAAACCAGCCATCTCTCATTGTGCTACCTGAGTTCCCCCAGGCCACCGAGCCACAGCATTATGATACGCACACTTCACATACCACAAGGTTACAACTTTTTGTGTGATTTAATATGATGGCCGAAGTGCTGATTTGGTGTAGGACCTTATAGTACTTTTTATTATGAATGAACATGTAGAAAACATGTATGAAGCCGTTATGAATAACCCGTTTGTGTTTCATAAACCTAATCTGTAGCTCAAACTAAAGACACATCAGTTAAGTTCATCATAGGGCTGCACGATAAATCGATTTTTAATAGTAATCGGATTATTTTATTATGACGATGTTGAAAAAATGTACCTCATCCAATCGATTTTCCTCTCTATCATGTCTCGTGCCTCCAGGCCACTGTAGGCTCCCCTTTCTCCCCAGTTCCCACACGCCCCAGTGTAAACAAACATGGCGTTTGCCAAAGAAGGCGATAATTTCATGGCTAAATAGGACAAGAGCAAGTCAGTCATGTGGAATTGGTACGACTTTACGGTTTCGGACAAAGAGCAAACCACTCCCCGCTGCAAAGTCTGTCTGAAGGCTGTATCAACCCATCACCACGGAAACGGATTCAGGAGTAAAAGCAAATGTTTTATGTCGTATCGGCGTTTCATTGAAAACGGTTCAGAGAGTTAATCCATAAACGACAACAGTTTCATCTCCGTGTGGATGTCTATCTGCATCTCTGAAAAAGATCATGTGACACACAGAGTAACTCTTTTACTGCGCCTGAGTGTGTCCGACCAAAACAACCTTTATACACACGCTCTGTACTCTTCTTCTGTCTTTTGTGCATTTCCTTGGCAGTGTTACAGCGCTGCTTACTGGCTTGGCATATACACATCGTTTTCAGTGATTTCATTTAGAGAGATGATAGAAAAACTTCTTCGTTTTAAAGTAAAGTTTGGTGAAGTCACTGAATAAAATATCGAAAGTCAGAAGATCGTACAGCCCTAGTTCATCACTCTGAGTTAAAAATGGTTAATTAATCAGCCTTGGGTGGATCCTTCAAAGTTCGCAGGTAAAATGTGGCAAAAATATGCTTCTGCAAAAACTGCAAAAAAGT
Organism: Xyrichtys novacula; assembly: GCA_962446985.1. Taxonomy (NCBI): domain Eukaryota; kingdom Metazoa; phylum Chordata; class Actinopteri; order Labriformes; family Labridae; genus Xyrichtys; species Xyrichtys novacula. The sequence goes on from OY660875.1 coordinate 2,934,724, forward strand.
AAAGGAAGTTGGAGGCGACCAGAAAGAAAGTTTTCCCCCACACTGCCTATATAATCTATTAATGAGCAGTTTATCACTGAGCTCCATTAGCAAGTGTTTAACCATTAAATCTCTGTGTGCATTACCTCTTTGCACCCACAGAGAGCTGTTTGTTGCCCGGCCTCACGGTCTCTCGGCTCGGGACAGAGGCAGCAGTGCCAGCGTGCCAAACGGTGGAGGCGGGTCAGCGCTCAGTCACACAGTGGCTGTAACACATACATCACGCGTGCACCTGTACAAACACACGGAGAGGGGGGGAGAGTGGCGTCAGCGTCCAAGCCTGACTTTAAACTGGAATAGTGGGGCGCTTTTTTACGCACAAGAAACGCTCTGTGACTGAGGTTTGTTTCTTCTTTGAGCTTTAACCGTGGGTGAGAAGTACGTAGACTGATGCCGTACATGCAGACGGACATGCATATGGACTGCTGTATGATTAAAGCGTCTAATACGTTGGTGTTGAACTGGTTGCAGTCTGCGGTGATGCCGTCCTGCGTGTCTGACTCAGAACGAGGACTCCTGCCTGCGACAATGCCAAAGCCGCAGAGAGGCAGTATATATTTTACAGCCTTATTTGCATCCAGCAGCTCTCAGCTTTGCTTCTTTATAGTTCAGAGCCTATAGCTTTGTGTTACTCAGCAATCTAACCGCTCATATCCAGACAGGCCTGTGCCAAAGCCTCTGTGGTTTTATGAGTGTATGTTTAGGCTTGTCTGGAAGGAGGGGGTGTTATTGTATGTCAAAGGTCTCTCCATTGACAGATGCAGAACATTTCTTGGAAGAGGAGGCTTCTTTTACATTTAATGTGAAAAGGAAAACGTTCTGCTGATTCATTGTTTTTTATTCATGCCAGAGAAAGAGCGGAGCGCAAAAACAAGAGTGTAAAAACAAATGTTGAAAGAAGTAAAAAAAAAATGGAGTCAGCAATGATCCGGATCATTTGAAATGTTGGTCCAAATCACTGTACGGATGATGATGTGTATGAAAGGGAAACAGCCTCATGGCAGATTCTGACCATAAACGGTATAAAACATGGAAACTGTCACAGTTACATTACCCGATGGTTTCTGATGAGAATCTCTGAAGCTAGTAGAACTTAAAGGCTGAAACATACAGGATCCGTACTGAGCACGCTCCGTCAGTGTCGCGTATCACACAGCAAATAGGTTGCCATTCTAACCAATGCAGTATCGCGTACAGGACGCGTCGCAGCTCCGTATCAGAAGCGTATTGAGTGCGGCTCTGCTAAAGATGCGCGCCGAGTCTATTTTCGCTGCTCAATGCGTCCTACACGCTTTAATCCACACAGAGAAGATCGTTCTAGACAGGAAGTCAAGCACGAAAACCGCGCGTGTCATCCGGTATTTCAAAATAAAACACCATACGCGAACTCCCGACTGTGTATCAGTTTCTGTTAATGAGAAATATTTCCTGGTTCTGGATTTATCAGTAACACAGAACAATCCGACGGTCAATCCCTGATCCATGTGAACCCCAACAGGACTTTGAGCTGCTAACTCTGTCTGAAGGGAACATCACAGCATAATCTTTGTGATGACCATTAAAGTTTATTAAAGCTTAAGTAGGTCTGTATAATATTAGTAACTTTGAAGGAGAGATGGAGGTTTGAAGACGTACAGATTTCTTTTTTTCCAGGATGTAATTTTGTTATTAAATAGGACTTCTTTAAAGGGGCTTGCTCCAAGTGGAACTTTGCTCTTCCTTTTTGGCTCCATATTCAACACCAGACAGTATGTAATATTTGACATTAAACCAATATTTACCTTCAGCATGGTTAGAAGTAGCTCCAAAGTCCACCACAGGTCTCTTTGGAAATGTCTCCTTCCTCCTCTTCAGCTCTTAAAGCTAATTTTAGATGCACACAACTTTTCAGATTTCACGTTTATGAGTTCAGGCCAAAAGTCTCTCTGTCTATAACCTGTATTTAAAGAGCAGACATGGGAGGAAACTCCAGTCACCTCTCAGTCTTTTTATGCCAGCGTCCAGTTTTTGGAGAGTTTCACAGCTTCACCTCAGTGTGTAAATGTTTTTACGAGTTTCCTCCCATTGTCTGAGGGTTTGTCTCCTCACATGTGAAAAGGTGTCCTTCCCACTGTCTCTCCCCCACGTCTGTCTCACCGTCATGTATGACCTCAAGTAAACAGCCCCTTCAAAGTCACGCTCTCTTAAAGTATGAATAAATGTCTGCAGGCCTGTAAACTTTAACAGCTGTTTGGTTGCTCATTTGCACTTTCCTGTGTGGCTCGTGTTTGGAGTGGAAAATGTCCCTGTTCTGAATCTGCTCGTTCCCGTAAAACATTTTCTTTATTTCTGGGGGAGTTTCTTTTTTTTTCCCAGAGTTTGGATGTGCGGCTCAGTCTCGACAACTCTTTTCACGGAGGGAAACTTGTAAAGACAGACTCCTGTAAAGCGGTTCATTAAATGACTTTATGTCTTTGAGTTGATTAAGAGATTTTTATTCAGAAATAGAGATCATCAGAGTTAATCTGCTGAATTGCAAAGGCAGCATCTTCTGCAACAGATGACTGAGATTACAAACAGATTTAAAGTTGGAAAATGTTTTATTTTTCTTGCAGGGTCTGTTTTGTGTGAGCGGTTCACTCTGAATCACAGCTTTTAAAGCATGATACCTCTATAATGTTGCCAGTAAACCCCTGAATAAGCAGGGGGGAAAAAGCCCTCAATTAGAGCCGGTTCACCTGAGCAAACAGCTGCTGAATATACAGGTTGGTGTTGGATTGTAGCCGCCCCCTTCCCCGAAAAGTAAACAGCTCAGGGTGGGATTTTAGCGGGGCCTGAAACAGTCCAGAACAGGAACCTGTCAGTGCTAAATCTGTTCCTAAATATCAACATCAGGTGTTCACGGATCAGACCTCCACAGATCTGAAATACGAGGTCCTGTTGAAGCTTTTACGCTTTGTTTATCAGAAAGGTTTCCATCAGTGTGGGGTGTGTACGCCGCTGACATATTGTTGTCCCTGTTGGCAGCAGCAGTCGGTGATTTTCGCCGCAGTAATAAGTGAGTTTACCTGCACTTATCATCATCAGTGTGTCTGCGAGGCTGCAGCAGATGTGTCCTCTCCACCCACCGTGGATCAGAGGAGACAGACTTACTGTGGGAAAGAGAAATGAGGGAGGCTTTCTGCTTTGATCGGCACGTCTAGTATCAGGACTTCACGACTTTTACCATGACTCAGGTCTTCATGCTAAGCTAAGCTCATCTCTTCGCCTCATATATGACATTCACACATATGAGTCCGATCAATCTTCATGTCTAATTCTCCGCTAACAAAAAGCTAATCCCACAAAACGTCAAACTGTTTACATCTCAGGGATTTCACATCCTCTGGTATCGGAAAGTCTTCCTCTCAGTTGAGTGAAGCACCGGAGCTCCGTGAGGTTTTGGTCTCTGCTTTGCGGTTTTGTAGTTTACACCTTTCCTGTCATGTTGTGGTCTGAGTGTTTAGTTTCTGTTTATTTATGGATGAGAACCAGAGGAGTATATGTGGGCTAAATGAAAGGGTCAGACCCACTCTGAGCCCGCCACCAGGAGAACCAGCGGGGCCACAGAAACTCTCCCTCACGGTTATTTTTAGCCTCACGTCCTGAAACTTAACAAAGAAGTCATTCAAGTTTAAAAAGACACAAAAATCTGAGCGTTAAAAAACAAATTCAGCTTTTTATTTATGTTTACGCCTCTCTGAGATATTCAGTGGGTAAGGAGGGAAAGTTTCTGCTGAGCCTCTTCGTAAAGTATCAGCTGGAAGAAAAAACAAGGATCCCGCTCATTGGGTCTGAGCGCTCCACTTCTTCAACAACATTCAGACATTCTTCAGTGGCATTAGAAAATATTTGGAGAGGGAGGGAGAAGGAGAGAAACCCAAGACATAAACACGTGGAGCCGGGAGAGCTAACAGGCTCAGGAGGACGACCTGCCAACAGGAGCTGGCTCCCAGGAATGTGAACAAACACATCGACTCAGTACTTCCCTCTGAACCGAGTATCATCTGTGCACCGATTTACTCTGACATGAGACTCGCAGACCTTTACAGTCAGAGCTGATCAATCTAGCTGCTGAGTGCAAATATATTCTGCAAATATTGTAGATTTTTGTATGATAGAGGATTAGGGACACGAGAAGAGAGAAAAATAGTTGCAGGAGGGATTTTTTTTATATTTCCATTTCAAGATTAAAGTCAAAACTAAAAAAAAGTCGGAATTTTGACTTGATTCATGTCGATTTCAATCTTGAAATTTCGACTGTAATCCCAAAATTTTGACATTATTCATGACATTTCAACATTTCGTAATCTCGAAATTTCTATTTTTAATCTCGAAATTTCAACGTTTGACATAATTATGATTTCTTAATCTTGAAATTTTGACTTTAGTCTTCTTCCTGTAATTATTTTCTTTTTTTTCATGTGGCTCTAATCCTCTTTCATACTTTTGAGATGGCATAAACGTGATTGTCCCTGTCTGGAGTAACTCACAGCTCAGTGCAACTAAATCGAATATAAAAGCAAGAAATACACAAGACCGCTAACATAAAACAATAAATGAAACTCTGCAGGAAGGAGAAAATGTTTCTTAACTTAGACTTTCATCAGGGCCTCTGACTTAGAGTTTTAATAATAAAGCAAATAAACACCTAACTAGAGAGAGTGTTTGAAGTTTTCCTACTCTCTTAACAAAAAGTGAAACTCAGACTCTTTATTTCTTTGCCCTCCTCTTTGTCTCTTTTGCTGAGTAATTCCTGCCTGTTGCTGCTCCTGCTCTGCTCACTTCACCTTGACGGCTCTGCAGCTGCTCGCTCAGCAGAGGGTCGACAGCACAGACAGCAGATTAGTTTACACAACCCCCCCCCACCAACTTTTCCCTCCATCAAGTCTGTGTAACTTATTTCATGCACGTCGCCCTCATTTGTATAATTTCCTTCATCACACGCCACTCAAGTGCAGTTTTAGTCGCAGGAGTTCGTCGGTAGGTGTCCACCTGTCCTCTGCAGACTCGTGCATCTAAATGCGACTCCCCGACAATGTCATCCAGGTGAATTCTTACGCTGCATTTATTCCATCACTGCAGGCTGTTCAGAGGTGCAAGTCAGAACACTGCGCCATCCTCTGTAGCTGTTATTAAAGTCTGCGGACGCTGCCAAACACTTGATTCATTGTGCGAAAACAAAACAGTCAAAGGAGTGATTTATGTGGAGGTGTTGTTGCTCTAGGAAATGAAATGGTCTTTGTTAATTGCAGTCTTAATGGAGCTTTGGCATGTGGAGATTTACAATCACAGCAGTTCAGTTATTGGAAATGCAAAGAAGAGTTAGACGAGGAAAAGCCTACGGTGTGGATTCTGTCAACCCGACAGGTAAGTATCAAGCTGCTGATTCTCCTTTTGACTGAAAAAAGACTGATTGTTTTTGGCGAGGTGTCGTTCATGGTAATGAGTTGGAGTCAGCGGCAGATAAAGACTCTTTTCTTTGCAGACTCTGGGGCTCTGCAGCAGGTCTGTCATATAGTTTCAAGGCAGCGCTGTGCCCCGGCCTGAACGAAAAAACAGCATGGAAAGAATTTCCTGAAATGAAACTTAATCACGTTTGCCGCTAAACAGCCGAATAGGCACAGGAGGAGTCATCAGCGGCGGCGGTTCCTGATTGAGCGGTTTTTCTGGAGCAGCTCTTAATGCAGAAAAGAAGCAAGACAATCAAATTTAGAGGGATAAAGTAACACGCTGAAGCTGCATGAGGACTGAGGCCTCAATGCAACAAAGATGTTTTCACTTTTGTTACCTCAGACTTTGTTGTGCAGGATTTTTACTCCGAGTCCAGGTGAAGTGTCAGCCAAGGACGACAGGAGGCCGTAATCCCCGGCTTTCCTGTGCCGACTGGTCCCACAGGGCCTCGCTGGTGTCGGGTTTCCATCCAAGCAGCTGGGTGAGGATGTTCTGTGGTCCTCTTCACTCGTCTTTGAAAGAGGATAGTCGAGTCAAGTCCCTCCATGAGGCCCTGAGGACCCTGACACTGCAGCTTCACGAAGAGAGAGAGAGAGAGAGAGAGAGAGAGACATCCACACAGAAGAAAAGCAGAGAGCAGCTGCAAGACTGAGTGAGACGTTGGCAACAGGTGAACGCAGCACCTGTGAGGAGCAGCAGAAGATCTGTGCAGAGACTTGGACGCTCTTGAATCAATTTGTGAACTCAGGATCAACGTGTCGGACTCAAACAGTGAGAGGAGTAAAAGTTATTGGTTTGAAAAGTGAGTACGTTAAGTTCAGGAGGTTTCTGAGCCCTCCTGCTGGGAGAAGCTCAATGCTCAAACCCCCGCGGAGGAGGCCGACAACTTTAGGAAAGGCCTTGACAGTGTGTTGACTGGACCTTTTCATCAATCTGTCTGATCTAGTGTTTCTTGATCTGGGGAGGCCTCGGGCTTGAAATGGTTTCCTTGTATTTTGCCTGGCCACACAGACGGTGGAAAATAGCTCTGTAGTTGGTTTTGCTTGGCGAGGCGGTTCTGTTTTATTTGGAGCTCCGCGCCTGAGGATGAGTCGCCCAGTTTGACTGGAGCGCGCCCAACGGCCTTTGGAGATCACACAGGCACTAAAATCCATATGTGAGAGGTATAAACAGCAGCCAGTGTTTATTTACAGCCTTTGATTCCTCAGCGTGTACGCGGCGTTGGCTCACTGCACACCCTGAAAAGGAAACATGCATCTAATATGCATGAGTGAGATAAGGACAATGAGCCCCACCGGAGCCGGTCAGAGCGACAGACAGCAGGAAGAATCCTCACGACATTTGTGCAGCTCAGCGTCTGAAATATTCATGTGAAAACAGCTAATACTAAACTGAGCAGAGGGTCTCATGATGAATGTGTTCTGCTGTTTCATTGGCTAAGGCGGAAACGGTCGCCATAGAAAACGGAAACATTTAGTTTCGTTTAGGGGGGTCAGTTTAGACGGCAACTGTGTTTTCAGGAGATAAAAACGTAACAAAGTGATAAAAACCTCCAGAGTGGAAATGTTGTAAACGCTCTGCTAGTCCCGCTTTCATCTAAAGTACAAAAACGCTGAAAACGGTCAGACCTGTGACGTCCTGGCTCACGTCGGCTCACGCTTATGACATCATAGCCATGCGCAGCTTTTTTCGCCATATTGTGCTGCTAGGAAGTAGAACGGAAGTTGTTCTACGTAAGCGTTGTTGGTCTATATGGGAGCGCGGTCACACCGACACGCGCCACCTAGCGACCTGGCATGCACATTACAGTGTTTTCAACCACATTGCGTTTTTGTGTAAACACAAAACGGCACTTTTCCGCTTTCTATGGAGACCGTTTCCGTCTAAAAGTCGAAGAGAACACCTTCATGAGCCTCCAGCCCAGATTTCTCCAGAATTGACCAAACTTAGAGACCAACTTGTTACAGGAAATTTCAGTTTGATCTCCAGATATGAAGGAAATCTAAATCAGTGTCTTGTGTTCGTTATATGTGCGTTATTTGTGGTACCGCGCTGTCTCTCTAAACCTATCATTATTTTGCTCAGCATTAAGCTACCCTGATACTTCTAACATGAGAGCGAGGATCTCTTAAGTCCTCCGTCTTCATCCTTGGAGGATGTTTGGAAAGTCCTTCACGAGTGTTTGCACCATTTTATGTCAAACATGAGGAAAAGGATTTTTTAAAGTTGTCTATAAGGGTGGGGTTTGGTTTAGAGTCTTTAGTAATCCACTTTTTAACCAGTCTGATCTCTGGAGAAATAAAGATCATTTCCAGTTCAGTCTGAACGTCTTTAAAGACTCAGTTTTTCTGTTTTTCAGCTTCTTTCCCTTTGCCATCGAGTTCTCATATCTAACTTGAAAGTTCGTTCAAACTTGCATTATTTGGCACTCCTCATGGCTAAATAGATTAGTTTGTTTAGACATGCTCGCTCTGCTTTTGAACATCCAGTGTTTAAAGATCCCCTCTTTGTGTACTCAGCCTGCGGTTTGGGTGTATAAACACGGGAACATGAAAAGGAGAAGTCAGCAGATTTCTCCTCCTTATTGTGACCAGACAGCAGAGAGAAAAATTTATATTGAAAACAGGAAATATCTACAACCAGTCTCTGATTTCTCTGGAAAAACAGCGTGTCTTTGCTGTGTGTCTGGATGATGTGTATCTAAATGTATGATGCAGTAAGATAACCGGGGCGAGTCTGAACGTTTTTGACTTTTATTGATCTTTTCTGCCACTTTTATCATGTCTAATCTGTAAAATTTAGAGTATTTTCATTTGAACTGCATCCTTCACACCGAGTGTACTCCAAAATGAACTTTTTTAATGTTAACTTTTGATTCAAACGGGATCTAGAAAGTGGCCGCACATGGCTGCCGAGGTGGCAAATGTGGAGCTTCTTCGCATGCTCCTAGATGAGCCGTCTTCACAGTCGATGGTCAACGGTAAGGTCACTTTTTTTTTCATTTAAAGAAACCACAGTATGATTAGAGTAACTTTAAACCAGTGCTCTATAAGATGTGCTTCTGTATGTTTCAGACGTTCATTGGCCCTGCACATCCTCAGCTCTTCAAGGAGCCTCAACACTCAGGTGGAAACTGCAAAGCTTCTGATGAAAAAAGGAACCGACCCCGAGACCAGGAACTTCAAAAATGACCTGCCGTCTCAGCTGGTACCTGATGGACCCGTAGGTGAAAAGTTAGGGTGTGTAAATCTGTTGATGATACTGCAGTCACCTCCTTTTTCACATGTGATAATCTGGACTGACTTTATTTTTCAGGTGCAGAGGATCCTGAAAAGGAAGTATTGTCAAACTTAAGTGAAGCTCAGAAACGCTGTCAGTCTGACGGTCCGGTCTATCACAGGAATATTTGCCAGAATGAGGCAGATGACGGTCGTGTCAGTGAAACATGCCCAGAGGACAAATATTTGCATAGTTTGTTTTCAGACTTTTTTATGACTTACTGTTTTAAACATTTAATCATGCTTTTGGTTTTTAAATAAAACAGTTTAATTAGATTTCAACTTCAAAAGTTTACATGATACTTTTGAATAACCGCATTTGATTTAATGTTAAAGTGTAAAATAGCTTTCAGTGCTTTTGGTTTTTAAATAAAACAGTTTAATTAGATTTCAACTTCAAAAGTTTACATGATACTTTTGAATAACCGCATTTGATTTAATGTTAAAGTGTAAAATAGCTTTCAGTTATGTTCGTTTCTTTAAATAACTGGATGTATTTCTACTATATCAAATTCAGGATTACATGTATATAATAAAAAAAACATCAAATGTATAGTTTTACGTTATAGTTGAAAACCTAAGTATCATTTGTTGAAGTCTGTATTTTGATCATTGTTTTTTTTTTCACTTATCTTGATAATGAATAAATCTGCATGTCTATTTTGAAAACATTATTATGAGGTTACGTTTTAATGCTTGTAACATCATTAAAATTCAGACATTTAAACCTACAGTACATTCATTTATATATAAATCAGTTTATGTGTATGTATGTGACATGAAAGAAAGAATGAATAAATGAGTATATGAATGTTTAAAGGAACAATTGTATGTATAAATAAGTGTTTTTGTTTGTTTGATGTATTTATATGAGGGTATGAAAAAAAGTCTTTATGTATGAATGAAAGTATGACTGTATATATGTTTGTGTTGAGATATACATGTATGAAAATATACAAACATAAATGAATGCTGTATATATGTAGAAATGTTTGAATGTATGTATGTATACTCAAATAAATGTATGTTTGGATGAATGCATGTAAGTCAGTATGTAAGAATAAAGTATGTATGTATTCATGTATAAATAAATGAATGTAAGTGTTGTAAATGAATGAATGTCAGATTGTATTGATTAAAGTGTGTATGAATGTTTTGATAAATGTATGTCTGTGTGCAAGAACAATTGCATGTATGTATAAATGAATGTATGAGTTTGTATGATTGTATATGCATATGTTTGTATGTCTGTATGTTAACTCCATGACCCTGACAGACCAGTGTTTCCTGATTTTAGACAGCTTTCTGTTTATGAGTTATTAGGATGAAAAATAATGCCATAGTATTGCCTGATCAAAATGCCATAGTATAGGATGTTAAAAATGTCAGTATAGTATATGAAAATAATAGTTAAGTGTGAAAAAAAGGGTCATAGTATAGTATGTAAAGAAAATGATATTTTAGCATGAAAAATGTCATAGTATGTATGATAAAAATGTAACAGTATTGTCTTATAAAAATGCCATAGTAAAGAATGTTAAAAATGTCATATTTGAGAAGGAAAAATAAAAATTCATAATTGAGTCTGAAAACAAAACGTCATAGTATACTATGACCAAAATCTCAGATTTTAGGGTGACACTTTTTTTTTTTAAGATTTTAGGATGAAAATATATGCCATGTATTGTCTGATCAAAATGCCATAGTATAGGATGTTAAAAATGTCATATTTTAGAAGGAAAAATAAAAATTCATATTTGAGTCTGAAAAAAAAAACGTCATAGTATAGTATGACCAAAATTTCAGATTTTAGGGTAACACTTTTTAAAAAAATTTTAGGATAAAAAATTGTATACTGTCTGATTTAATTGCCATGGCATAGGATGTAAAAAAAATTCATATTTTAGCATGGGGAAAAAAAATCATATTTGAGTCTGAAAAAAAAAACCGCATAGTATAGTATGACCAAAATTTCAGATTTTAGGGTGAAAGAAAAATTAAGATTTTATGATGAAAAAACATGCCATAGTACTGTCTGATCAAAATGCCATAGTATAGGATGTTAAAAAATTTCATATTTTAGCGGGGGAAAAAAAATCATATTTGAGTCTGAAAAAAAACGTCATAGTATAGTATGACCAAAATTTCATATTTTAGGGTGAAAGAAAAATTCAGATTTTATGATGAAAAAACATGCCATAGTACTGTCTGATCAAAATGCCATAGTATAGGATGTTTAAAATATCATATTTCAGGAGGAAAAATAAAAATTCATTTTTGAGTCTGAAAAAAAAACGTCATAGTATACTATGACCAAAATCTCAGATTTTAGGATGAATTTTTTTTTTTGATTTTATGATGAAAAAACATGCCATAGTACTGTCTGATCAAAATGCCATAGTATAGGATGTTTAAAATGTCATATTTCAGGAGGAAAAATAAAAATTCATTTTTGAGTCTGAAAAAAAACGTCATAGTATACTATGACCAAAATCTCAGATTTTAGTGTGAAAAAAAAAAATCCGATTTTGGGATGAAAAAAAATTGCCATAGTACTGTCTGATTAAATTGCCATAGTATAGGATGCTAAAAAATTTCATATTTTAGCGGGGGAAAAAACATTCATTTTTGAGTCTGAAAAAAAACATCATAGTATACTATGACCAAAATTTCACATTTTAGGATGAATTTTTTTTTTTGATTTTATGATGAAAAAACATGCCATAGAATTGTCTGAACCAAATGCCATAGTATGGGTTGTTAAAAATGTCATATTATAGCATGCAAAAAAAAAAAATCCATAGAATCGTATAATTAAAATTCCATATTTTGGTAATTAAAAAGTGACATTTTATAGTATGATAAATATGTCATAGTCTTAAAATTAAAATTTCATTGTGTAGTATGTTAAAAATTCCATATTTTCATATGAAAAAAAAAATGATTTAGTATAGTATGTTAAAAAAAATAATTATTAAGTGTTATAAAATGTTATAGTATTGGTTGTTTAAAATATCATAGCATAGCATGTTAAACAATAATATTTTAACAATCCTTTATTGGCATAGAAATATCAATAAAAACATCAGACTTGGTTCTTTATAAAACTTTAATGTACAAAAGTTAATCACAAGTTTCTCAGGCAGCAAACAAGCTATATCAAAACTGACCACCAGGGGGCGCCTTTTCTATATTATGCCTCTTGCTTTAGCTGACTGGGTCCTGAACTCCAGATCCTGAGGATTTCTTTTCTTGTGTTTTGATCCTCAGGTGTCTCCAGGAGGACTGGAGACTCTGGGGATGTGTTTCAAACAACAGCTTTAGGTGATGATGAGGTCTTTTTTTTTTAAAGGTTTTTCTTTTTAAAGTCTGAAATTAACTTTGGGATTCTTGCATATACCTTGATATGAGAGCAGTGGTTATGGTTGAGCACCGTAGAGGGCTGAGGTGGTCGAAATAGGAGCCTGGGGGATTTCATGACGACTGTGAATCCAGGAAAGGCATGTCTGCTTCTGCTTCTCCTCCGCCTGTAACCACAGTGTGATAATCAGAGAGGAGAGCGACAACCGCAAACCACACCAATGTTTGCACAATCCTGACCACACAAGCTAGACATAGGCATAGCTTTACTTTGAATTATGCTGTACTTAAAGTCTAACAGACCTCTGTGCACCTAAACACTCACTGATACAGCTCCTTCAAGCCTTAGAGCAGGAATAAGATCTTAGTTAGAGGGGACTGGTTAGTGCTGTCTGTGTTTGTCCAACATGCTGCTGCTGTTATCACGAGCTGGTCCACAGCTTTATCAAACAAGTTATGATGAGATAATATTTGATTTGCACTAATAAAACAGTGTACACAGATATGCTTCAGCAGCAAATAAACCCTCTGCTGTTTGGTCAACGACAAAAGAAAGAAGTTCAAACATATGCAGACGACTTTGTTGTGTACATATTTAAAAATCTCAGATTATTTTGGTACCAAACTTTGTCCAGAGCTCCTGAAATCACGAGGGGGGAGCTTGTTCTAAACAAATATTCATATTTAATCACAAAACCCCAAATTTAATCTGATCCTGACAGACGTACCTCATCTCTCTTTGCTTATTTTCTGACATATGAAAGTCTGTTTTTTAATAAAGGATATCACCCTGCAGTCAGTTATAATCTTAGCTATAGAAAACGTAATAATACAAGATGTTTATGCACCTTAAATACTAAATTTGTCTGACACCGAACCCCTCATTCACACAAACTGACATCCTAAACTACTTTATAAAAGTAATCAGATCATCACTGATGGTTTTGTTTGATGTTTTACTTTTTAAGAAGGCATCAATATTCATTTCAGTCTGTTTCATAACCAGGTAAAAACTTCTTACAGTAACTTTAAGAAATATAAACATCTGAATTAAAAGCTTTTCATCAGGGGAAAAGTCAAAATTTGTTAAAAAAAAATCAGAAACTTTTAAACGATGGGAAAACTTGTCTCCTTTAATTATCTATCACATTATCGCGGTCCTCATAATAAATGATATAAAACAAACTTTAAAGCACACTGGTTGTGATTATTCTTTGCACTACATCTTGCATCAGCGTCGATCAACATGATCTGATTCTGCTCATCAAGTTAAAACCAGATGTTCAGTCTCTAATAATAACCCGAATCTTCTCTCTGTTAAATGCTAAACTGCTCCAAAGACGACCTCTCTTTGATTCTCTCTGCACTTCTTTGGTATGGAAAGTATTTGTCCTCCTTTCAGGTCCTCACACAGTATCTGCAGTGTGAGCGCCAGTAGCATCTGGACTTTATAAGAAAAGAAAAGGTCCAGAAAACGTGAAACGAGCACTTAAAGAAAAGGTTATTTCAACAGCAATCAGCTTCACTGACACAGTTTTGTACCTGCCAGTTAATTCACGACAAATTTACGAGCTGACAAAACACAGGTGAAAACAGAGAGGAAATTGTAGCCAACATATTACACAGAGCCCACATGGAAAGCTCTGCTCTGGAATCACTGCCAACATGTTTCTACCTTTACGCTGTTAATGAGGGAGGACTGCAGGAAACCGTGCTTTCTATGCAGCTCTCTTTTTTAAAACTTTATAGATTTTTACAGTCCAGAGAGAGCGGTGAGCTCTGTGCCATTTAGAGTGACACTTTAATTACTAACGGTTAATGGAGCACTAACACCAGACTTTGAAGTGGCTGTAACTCAGGGTGCCCGCACAGCCAGCCTCTGCAGGGGAAATGTGCCAATCTGTTCCTCCTTCAAACATGCAGGTTTAAACAGGCTGTAATGAGGGGCATTATTCTGGAGATATGAGCAATTTTAATACAATATATGAGGGCTTTAAAATAGAAAATCAGGCTCAAGTATCCTGTGTGAAAGCCTTGATTTCTCCTCACCAAGTGCGGACATTATGTGGGCATGAGAAGAGTGTTTAATGAGCTGAATTTGAGCCCAGTGTATTTCATGCTCTGATACCGTCCTTAAATACTCTAAAATGAAGCTGAAATAAGTGAACATCGTGGCGCTGTCAGTTTACTTTGAAGTCCTCTCATAAATGACACATTCAGTTCAACAGTCGGGTGATTATGACTTTCCTCGGACAGGCAAATAAAAAAATGGTCTTGGAAAATTAAATTAGGTTTTCAGCGTTTTAGAGCCGTTTTCTCTTGCCAAACTCAACATAATAACTGTAAAACTATTACAACCTGAGAAGTGTTGGTATTGGCTTCCTGTCAGAGCAGGGGCAGTAAAACAGTGCCAGAGCCGGGCTGCCATATGCTTTAATTTAACTTTCATTTAATGAAAATGACAAGGACCCTCACTATCTGCTCACAATCCAGCAATTATTCTGGTGGGACTCGTTCAAATATGCTAAATGTTCGATTTTTCTCAGTCACTGGTGTGTGACTGATGCCCAGAAGTTGTAACAAAAGCCTAACAGTTCACTCTTATTGCTTTTCCAGCAGCCTGGCCATCGTCTGCATGGCACCACTTGGAATATTTCTGAGTGCCTGGCTGAGTTTAAAAGAATGTATTTCCCTGCTTTCTTGAAAAAAAGAGAGAGAATATAAATCCGCAGACATACTTGGCTGTAAATCACAGACACATTTATGAGGCAGTAGATTGTTAAAGGAAATCCCACTGTGGACACCTCAGCTGGAAGAAATGCTCTGGTCAGTTTGGATGACAGACGTTTCTCAGCTGGATCCTTTCCAGCGCCGGATCACCTGCAGGCGAAGGCCAAAAAAACAACAACTGTCAGCCTGTGAGAGTCTCAGGATGAGGCCGAGGCCGGTCCACCTCGTTTTATTTGGTTGATTTCTCTCATTGAGCTGCTTTACTACCTGTTATGATATACGAGGATCTCTAGCAGCGTGTAAGTAAAACAAATCTCACAGAAGGTAGAGGTCTCTGATGGGGAATTACTTTTCACCTAACTGTTACAGGGGTGAGAATAACTTACCTTCTCCAGGACGATGGCTGGGAAGTGTGCCAGAGACCCTAAAAATACAGAAATGAGAAGAATTTAATCCCTATCACAAACATGCCAAAGCCAGTGAGAGATTAAAGGCTGCTTCCAAAAAATAACATTTCTGAACGCCGGACAATAATTCCATTTATTCCACGAGATGTTTTCTTTTTACATATGAGACCCTTTCTCGGGTCGGGGATAAAAACTGATGCTGCTGTTTTTGCTTTGTATCACTTTACGCAGTAGCTGTGTCACGGAGGAATTTCTCTTGCCAGGAATGATTTAAGGTGATATTACAGGTCAGTATGAAAAGGCTACTGTTTCCCAAGTCTTCACACCTCGGAGTGGGAACCTCAGAGGCAGGAGAGCTGATAGGGATTTGATAAAGTCAGTTTAATTTTTTCTCTGGAAACTGGCAATGGAAGCAAGTAATATTTCAAAATGAATCAAGATTGAGAAACAACATTTTAGAGGTCTATGCTGTTAGGCATGGCGTCCTTCAGGGGTCTGTCCTAGGACCACTGTTGTTTTTCACAGTATCTGGCACCGGATTATGCATTATTTTGGTATCAAATTCTACTTTTATGCTGATAATTTACATGTTTACACCAGTTGTTGCAGAAAAAAGATTCATTACACTGAAACTTGAGGCCTCTTGTTGCTGCTCAGAGCTGGTTCTGCTCCTAAACTAAGATAGAAATCATAGCAGACTGAGGAGACCAAATCATCGTTAGCTGGGTTAGAGTGCAACAGCTCAGACTCTGACCATGTCCTGCAACAATAAGCCCATTACCCCTGTGCCGGCCTCTCTTCACTGGCTGCCTGGCCAGACCACAGCAGATTAGGGTGTTGCTGCAAACATACAAGACAGTAAAGTAGTGTTTTAGTGTTCATATCATTTTCATTTCTTTGATGTTTTGAATCCCTGTAAAATATTTGACTTTGGTTGAAAGTGCCTTTTGAATAAATCTATCATTATTATTCTTAAATGTCTCATTTTGATAAATTACACATGCTTAATGGATGAAAGATGACATTTAAAATGAAATGCAAGAATCTGTCACTAGCTTACTTGTTTATTCTATATTTATACTTTTATAGTTTTATTCTTATATTTTATTGTTGTGCACTTTGGGTCTGAGAGGACTGAAATTTCATCTGTGCTGTATGTTTAACATGTATAGCATATTTGACAATAAAGTTGACTTTGACTTTTGACTTTTTACTTGATAGGAGACATTTATAATAACTTTATAGTAATAATAACTTTATTTTTTATAGCACTTTTAAAAACAGAAGTTTACAAAGTGCTTTGACAAACAGTTGCAAAGCACAGAACATCAGCACATGAAAATAAAAACAAATAAAAACAAAAGCTCAGTTAAAAACCTCCGAATTGAAGACCAATTTCATTTTTCATAAGAAACCCAGAAAATACAAGAACCCTAAAACATAAAATGGGACCATGAGGACCAAAATAAAAACATAAAATAGGTAATAAGAAGAAATGAAATAGAAAAGGGGGGCAGAAAGCAGGAAACAGTATAGTAAATATAAAAGAGGATAGTAATAATGATAATCAAATCATAATAAAATAATAGTGATGGTAATATTAATGATAAAATGGAATAATAAAAATCAATAAAGGGCTTAAAAGGTAAAATAAGAAAAGATTGTAAGTAAAACAAAGGCTAAAAGGATAGTAAGTCGAAATAAGATAATAGAGGTAAAAGAGATAAAAGAAAAAAGAGAGAAAAGACGGCATCACATAAAAGCACGTCTGTAAAAGTGAGTTTTTCTAAATTTGACTTAAAAGAAGTATATTTATACAAATATACTAATAGGATACATGAGATAATAAACCTAAACAAGGAGACAGGTAGGAAAGAGGATGAAATTCTGTTTCATAACTAATGATTTAAGACAAAACCTCTGGAATAATTTCTATAACATGCTTTCAGTAATTGCAGTTTTAAAGTTAGTGATCTTATTGATAACTTTTTTTGAATAGTACCATAGCATTTTTATGTCTATTGAGTCATAAATACAGACTGAATTGCACTGAATTGAGTAATAAAACTAAATTAAACTGAATTAACTGAGTACTCAAAGTTGTCTACTCCAACTTTCCTCTGAAGTACAACACCTCCCTCTGCTGTCGAGCAGCTGTACTACACCAAAAGCCTCCTCAGTTTTTCCTGATTTACCTCCTTCTGTCAGTTTGAGACATGATGGACATTAAATTTGGCACCATGTTGTAAAGTGATGAGAGAGATGGAGGATCACAAAACATCTTCATTGTTGCAGTCATGCTGCTGTTTTCTGGCGCTGTCACTAGATGGCGCGGATGCCTCGCTGCAGAACAGGTGACAAACTCTGTTGCTATGGTGATGACGCTGGTGACTGGAAACCGGGGCACGTCTCTGTTAACCGTTACTTCAACGATTCCGTGTCATACAAGGTAGTTAATCATCTATTACAGCTTTTTGTCATTTTTCGTAATAATTTTGTGCATCTCTCTGTCGTTTTTCATATAAATTGGATAATAAAAGTGATTTAACGCCTCAGAGCTACATATAATTTGCCCGTTTTCCCACAATGCATCGCTTTATTTTGTCTCGTAGCTCAGGGAGATGAGAGGAACCTGACACAGCCGCCCTCCTCCCTCCTCACCCGACCGACCGACAGAGGCGAGCCCCCCTGACAGCATCACCGACATGCCCCGCAAGCCTGAGCGCACTTAGCCGGTGGGGCTGGATCACTCAACGACGGAATACAACCTTTAACAAGATCCTCGACGATACTCATTATCAGATAAAGGTGAGCTCTCTCTGACAGTCAAGGTGCTGCTGCTAGCTTCGTTAGCTTTTCGGCTAGGTTAGCATAATTTACGCCTGATGCGTCTTTCCTCTGTTTGGAGACTCTTTCATTCAATGACAAGCTACAATTCAATTATTTTAGTGTGGTATTATGGTCTATATTGTGCTGGCATTATCCTGGATTCATCCTAGCAGGTTGTCTTTATTGTCATTTAAAGGGGTAATGTACGTTTGGCTGACATTACTGCTGTTTCTTTGTCAGAAAAACGGTAAATATGAGGATTTTACGATTCAATTTGCTTAACCCTGGATTTAGTTGGAAAGGAGACACATTATATAGATATAATATGCGCCGTATTTTCCCGAACACCTCAACAATGTCAAATAAACAATTTTTATCCGCAGTTTATTACATTTATTCACATCTAGAGCAGACTGATATTTAGTTGACGGATTTTAAATAGGATTTGGTATGACAATTAAATTATTTTAGTGCGCTCTTATGGTATATTTTTGAGCTGGATTTATTCTGGCAGGTTGACTTTATTGTCATTTAAAGGGGTCATGTACATTTGCCTGATATTTCTGCTGTTTCTTTGTCAGGATAACGGTAAATATGTGGATGGTAGCCGTTTAATTATTGAATTTGCTCAACCCTGGATTTAGTTGAAAAACAGACACATTATATAGATTTAGTATATGCCGTATTATCCCGAATACCTCAATAATGTCTAATAAACCATTTTTATTCACAGTTTATTACATTTATTTACATCTAGAGCAGATTGATATATAGTTGACGGATTGTAAATGGGGTTTGGTGCGACGATTCGGTTATTTTAGTGCGCTATTATGGTATATTTTTGAGCTGGTTTCATCCGGGATTCATCCCAGCAGGTTGACTTTATTGTCAGTTAAAGGGATAATGTAAGTTTTCCTGGTATATCTGCTGTTTTTTGTCAGAATATCGTTGAATATGAGGATTGTAACTGTTTTATGACTGAATTTACTTAACCCTGGATTTAGTTGAAAAAGAGATGCATTATATAGATTTAATATGCGCCGTATTCCTCCGAACACCTCAACATTGTCTATTAAACCATTTTTGTTCACACTTTATTACATTTATTTACATTTAGAGCATATTGATATTAAGTTGACGAATTGTAAATGGGGTTTGGTGTGACGTACTTCCCATTCAGTAGAAAACTAGCTTGTTTGCGGTTCGTGAAACTGCTCCTCCCTGGACAGCACACAGCATTAGCTGCAAGGACAGGCTTTGTAATGACCGGACGAAACGCAGTGATGGCATCCAACAACATCTCATCAGGTCATAAAACAAGCAGAGACAGACGAGCCCACTACTCATCAGTGACAGTGATCACCGATGTTCGCTTTGATGCTGATAGAGAAGGTCAGGTGCTGAATTAAAACGCAGTCTGAAGCTTTGACATCTACGTTTCTGTCAGGTGATGATCCTCTGGCAGACATACAGCTCGGAGCAGCAGCAGCAGTTTAATGTTAACTGGGGGTTTGGGGTGCTGTCCGCAATGCAGGTGCTGAAATAACAAGTGTGGAGGAAAAGTATCAAACGTTCCTACAAAGACTGAGCTGTATGTCTCTATAACACTTTAGACAGAGGTTTTAATGATTTAGTTTGATTATTATTATTGTTGTTGTTGTTATTGCGGTGGTAGAGTTTAGTTGTTGAAGTTCCCTAAAACACCAGCATAAGTCAGGATGTGAATGACTTATTTTCACCACATTTGGACATTTGAAGAAAACAAGAGTCGACTTTTTTTCAGCCTAAAGATGAACAATGGACATGTTTGTTTAGGAGGAGCAGCTCCCTCCCAGAAAGGCCAGCTTATTCTTGTTGTAGCTAGTAGCTAATGTTTCATGCTGCTGCAGTTCATTGATTATTTATGTTCTCTGTATGAGGAAATGCTGGTTTGTTTATTTAGAAAGCACAGTCTGTATAAGAGTCACGGTTTTACATAAATCTCAGTGTTTGTGAGACAGACGTAGTTATTTGCATATAACCCCCTACTGTGTCCCCAAACAAAGAAAGGTAAACTTGGCCTCTCTTGAGAACAATGAAGGTGTGTACTCCTCTGTCACCTTCATGCCACGGTATGAAACGTGTGATGAAGTTGGCTGAGGTCATGTCTTTGTAAACGGGAAGCTATTCTGGTGAGAGAGATGCTTGCAGCACAGGGTTTACAGGAAGGACTCCACATCACTCATCAATAATAGATGATCTCCTCAGCCTGTATGACACACCACTGCCTCTGTTTGGGATTACTCGTCTTTGTTTTGCTTTCCTCTCCTTTTCTTTCCTTATCTTTTTGTCAGCTCGCAATGACAAAAAGTCCCATTGACAACTCCGAGCGCTGGAGCGTGTCCTGCAAGGTGTCATGGGATATATTATTAATGTAAGCGAGCTGATGATGTAAGAGCGAGAGGCTCTGGGATGTTTTATTGAAACACACTTATGTATGCAGGGAGAGGCTTTCTCTGCACTCAGGCGGGCTGTTGCGGGGATCAATGTGCTCTCAACTCTCAGCGCAGCACAGTTGTCTGGCAGAGGGTGGAGATGTTGGAGCTGAGTGATTGTTTCTCTGCCTCTGGCGCTGAAGACAAGGACGGCCAGGGAAGGGAGGAAGGTGGGGCAAGACACAGGGGAAACAAGGAAGAGACATGTTTAAGACTGACAGCCTCCATGCCACACCCAGTCTTACTGTAACGGCGACTATTGGGTTTCTTCTTAATTACTTCTCAAACAGAGAGACACTGACCTGTAGTAAAAATAACCATCAACCAAAACAGACTTATAATATTTGTAAGTATGTTTAAATTATTGTCTAAAAATGTTGTTTTTGTAATAGAAAATGATCTTTAAGGACATTAAGGAGTGAGACTGCCACCTTGCATCCTTATTTTTCTACGGTAGCACAGAAATGACAAAGTAGTTGCATTTATATTTAGTACCCATGCTAATGCACTGGTTGTAAAAATAAAAAAGAAGAAAAATTTTTGTCCTGGAAGTTTACTATTGCTTCACCAGTTAAAGAAGTGAGCTGGAGAGCATTTTAAATACAAATCTGACCGCTAATTATCCCCTAATATTCCTTTTTTTAACACTGACTCTACCTTCAGATTATTTAAACTGATAACTACGCTCCACCAAACTGAGCTGAAATAATTTTCATTGTTTAGACTCTCATTTATGATTAAATCAAAACATCACCTTCAGTTTTATTTTCATTTTTTTTGTTTGACCTTGATTACAGTCTCTCTTCAGATTCAGTTTCTGACTTTTACTTTGTTTTCTACCGTCTGTCTGTCCTCAGGAAGCCTCAGAGTGGTAGGAAGAGTGTTTTCCACTGTTTGTCCTAATAAAATTACATCATATAGTCCAGATTAGATTAGTGCACATTAGATCGGTGTTACCTTACAGATGTCTGGCTTCTCACGGCTCACACCGCTCAATCTCAGGTTCTCAATCAATCGCCTAATTTCAGGGATTGGCAGAGTGTCTATTTATGGTTGGCAGGCCTCTTTTTTTTACAGCCACACCACAACATTGAGCTGGTCTTATTAATGAGGATATTCACAGATGTGTCATGTGGTATTTTCTAGTTCCTATTTCACTCTGTAAATTACATTGTCTGAGTTTTAGTTGGCAGACACAGCAAAGTTGAAACACGATGTAAACAAAGGAAAAGGTTGTGACAGTCTGTTTGACAAATGGGTTGACTTTTCTCTCTTTCTTTCTCTCCCCTCCTTTCTCTTTTTTTTCTTTCCTTTTCTGTGTCTGGAGGTTATAACCACTGGTGCCTGTCCGTGACCATAACCAGCCATGGCATCAGCAAATGTTACGCTGGAGAATCAGCTGCACAGCGCTCAGAAAAATCTGCTCTTCCTCCAGCAAGATCACGCCAACACGCTAAAGGGGCTCCACGCGGAGATCCGCAGGTTACAGCAGCAGTGCACAGGTGAGCGTGAACAAGCACTTCTCCTCTCTGCAGCACATTAAAGAGTTTCTCATCAGGGTAAACGGCACCTTCGTAAACAAACCAGAAACGCTGATAATGGTCTCATCAGTGAGAGAATCAGACCGATGTAAACCCTAAATGGATGCATGGACTCTGAAGAAAAATAGTCGCTGTTAAACCTTTTAAAGGGAACAGGCGGAGTTATTGGAAATCCACTCAAGCCTCAGTAACTACATCCCCCCACTCAGCAGAAGCAGCGCTGTAAAGATAGATGTAAAGATGGTGGCAGAGGAAAAACAGGCCAGCGTTCGCTTTAGCTGCTTTAACGTATCCTCGGCTAACCTGACTCTGAAGCTGACGTGACGAACTCTCACTAATCTTGTTAAAAGTGCGCCTCGCCATATGGAAAGCCGCTGTCATGCACCTCAGCTGGTTGGTCCATGTGAGGATCATGCTGTTTAATAGCTGGACCGCTGCAGCATCATGTGATGAGAACCTATAAGTAACGTCCTGTGTTTTTTTTCCACAGACCTGACATACGAGCTCACTGTGAGGAGCTCTGATCCCTCAGGTGAGTCTCCATGATACTTGGCTGCACACACACACACACATACACACACATCTGTTTTCACACTGACGTCCGTTGTCAAGAGTCAGAAGTCACCGTCAATAGTCTAAATGATTGATAAATGTGATTAACCGATCATTTTCAGCTGTGTTTAAATTAAAGCTGTGTGTCTGTGGTTTCATGGAGACGTAGTGGAGTTCAAGTAAAACCCCTGACTATTATATTGACTTGGACACACCTCAGATACTTCCACAGACTCCTGTTTCTTTGACACGGATGTTCATTCCAGAACAATCTCACTGAAATCGCACAGAGCAGCAGAAAAAGAGTGAACTCGGCTGAAGTCGAGGCTGTAAATCTGTTTCGGTGGACGGGTCTGGGAATGGAGGGCTCTTTCTGTTTCTTAGAAACACACATTCCCACCCAGGAAGAATTGCATTGTGGGACTCCCTGCTGTTCATTAGACATCCCACTGCTCATGGTCAGCTGCCCCTCCCCCCCTAGGTTACCATGGCCCTGACATGGAGTCTCAACACTGGTCTGATTCAGACCCGGCCCCCTCTATCTCTGCCCCGGCCCCTGGCAGACTGCTTACAGTCTAATGTACTTAGAGGCTGCCGCTGATCGCACGGATGTGTGTCAGTGAAAATGGTCGCAGCTCACCGGGATCACATCATGCGTGGCTTTGTGTGGCCCAGATCTGAGCAGTATTGTTAGGACCTTCAGTCAGAAGCTCTATCATGTTAGTGTGGGACATCGCAGAGATTGGAGTGCAGGAAATCAGATTATCTGTCACAGCACTAATGCACAGCCTGCATCCTGCTTAGTGAGCCGAGCTCAGCCGCTCCATCCAGGCTGAAAATTCACTCGAATGGAGGTAAACGGCTGAGATCAGGGTATGTAAATATACAACAGAAACATGCACACTTTAAACCATATATACATGACACTATACTGACAGTGAAGTGTGTTTGCAGTGTTATCTGATGTAACTGGGTGTGGCCGGGCAGGTTCGTGTCAGTGGTGATGAAGGTCAGAGGAGAGCGGCGTGCTTTTTGTCTAATAGAGCTGTAATGTGAAACTGGAGCTCTGAGTCTCTGTAGGATCAAACTGTCTCCGTCAGCTGACAGACTGTCCAGATTCAGTGTCTGCACCTAATGCTGCTCTAATGATCGGTCCAGTCTGGAGATGTGTGTCTCACAGAGTGTGTTTTTCTCGTGTGTCGACTCGAGTTGTTGACGGTTTTTTTTTGGTTGTGCTTACAGACAGCAGTGAGGCCCGGTGTAAGGAGCTGCAGAGGAGGTGCGAGGAGCTGGAGGCCCAGCTGAAGAAGAAGGAGGAGGAGAACACGGAGCTGCTCAGGGACCTGGAGCAGAAGAACGCCATGATCTCTGTTCTGGAGAACACCATCAAGGAGAGGGAGAAGAAGTATTTAGAGGAGCTCAAGATGAAGAGTCACAAACTGGCCGTGTTGTCCGGGGAGCTGGAACAAAGAGCGAGCACTATAGCCTATCTGACCTCCCAGCTTCACGCCACAAAGAAGAAGCTGTTAGCCGGCAGCTCGTCTGAAGCGAGTCCTAACGTCAGCCCAGTGACCTCGTACAAACCCACCCCTCCCCCCTCCAAAGACAGGCAGCCTGAAACGCCCCGACGCCGCATGAAGAAGAGTCTGTCTCAGCCGCTCCACCCAGAGTTAACAGAAGTGTACCGGCTCGGTCCAGATGGTCGGAGGCTGGTTCTGCGGGAGACGGTGGAAGCCATGCCCGATCCCACGCCTTTCCTGCAGGCCGGGAGAGACTCTCCTGAACCGCAGGTGGTGCGAGAACGTCCTGCTGTAATCCCTCCCATCGCCTCTGAGCGCTCCCCTGCTGCAGCTCCCCTGGGCGTCACGGCCAGCCCTCGTCACAGCCCCGCCCGGGACCGCCAGTACAGGGCTCACGTGGGCGTGGCACACCGCATCCCGCACGGCACTCCCTCTCTGGCCCCGCCGCAGGCTGAGCTGGAGACTCTGGCGGTGGACCAGGTCAACGAGGAGAAGGTGGTGCGGAAGCGCTCAGGGGCCGACAGGACAGTTTAACTCTGCACTGCTAACACGCACATAAACACACACACGCACACACACATCTACTGTAAACACACACCACTGCAAGAGCAGGACGGAGCCTGACCCACTGTGTAGCCTGCTTTTTACGCAACACTGCAATATGACAAAGTGATCATTCGTTCACGGTCTCCCATAAAGACTCGTTTTCTTTACATACATTTAAAAAAAAAAGGACGAAGAGAACAAAAGCATGCCAAACGTTTCTACCCACCTCCTGACCACAGCTTGTATTATACACACCTCGACTTTTACGCTTTAGACTCTCACACCGTTCTGTCTCATGTGGTGCAAACGACAAACCCTCAGCCAAATCTCTGCATCAGTGCCTGCTCCACCTGTTCAAACACACGCTGTGTAGTGTAGTTATTACGATTCTCCTCTATCCGCTCCATCCTCCACAGTCATCTGGACATATCAACAAACACGACAGCCAGATGTCTGCAGCTGCTTAGGGTAGATCTGATATTATTATTATTATTATTATTACACTCATACTCTCCACGTCTTCTCATCCTCTCGTCATATCAGTAGTAAAACTGTAGGTTTACCGTAACTGTAGGAAGGAGCTGCAAAATGTGCAATTAAAAAGGTGCTGGTCGAAGGTGAGAGAGCTGTAGCTCCACCCTCCTGATTCTGACTGGCTAATGCAGCAGTGATGCACATGAGTAAATGCAGTATAAAGATGGTGAGCGAGTATGTTTGTGTGTGTGTGTCTGTGTGTGTGTGTGTGTGAGAGAGAGAGAGGTGTGTGTGTGTGTTCGTGTGTTACAGAGCGAGACACTGAAGGCCTACAGGAGCGTTAAGTCTTGGCTTAATATCTGTCGGTGTTATTTGTGATACAAGGGCATTTTTCAGAAACTCTGCTGTGATGGAGTTTTGTGATATGATGACTAACTGTACTTTATAAAGGCTGCACATTTGTAAGGAATTCTTTTTTTATTTATTGTTGAATAGAGAACACAAAAGCACCTCAGATTCTGACTGTAGCCACCGCACCGACGACAACATGACCGGAATTATAACCACTTAATAATCTGCTTTTCACAGTAATCTCACCTGTCCTTGAAGTCGATGTATAAATCAGTACAATAAAGCAATGCTTTTTGGTTTGGGGTCTTGATTTCTTTCATTCAAACTAATGGAATAATAAAGAAAAAGGTTATAAATGTTCGGAGTAGTGAGTCCTGCAGAAACACGTGTCCATCCACGGCGTCTCTTTGTGTTCAGTTTGTTTGAGATCTGGTCAGTAAAAGCGATCGCTCCACTTTACAGTCTAATGAAAAATCAAACGTACTCTTGATTGATGGTCTAATGGCTTTAAGTCTCTTCTTTAAGTGCACTTTAGAGCGGAATATTAAGGCGGGGAGAGTGGACCACACGCACAAACGACTGTCTGTCTGCACCAATAAAGACTCAGAGTCATCATGACTGAACAAAAACGACTCACAGAGAAAATATCGACATGTAAAACTGAACCAATGAGTCTACTTTTCCTAAATATGTTGAACTAAATTTATTTTAAATTATTTCAGGGGTTTATTGTTTTTATACGACAGGACAGCTGAGGGCAGATGTGGGGGGTAGAGAGCGCCAAAGATACGCAGCAGAGGGTCGAGGCCTCCCAGACAAGCGATCACTGCAGACAAACCTCTGTACACAACCACAAATACAACCCAGCACCTCAGAGGTGATCCTTATTCACAATACAAGTCTGTTGTCTTTAAACAGTTAACCCAGATGACCACTAGATGTCCTCACTGAGTCAAAACCGGGACATACCACCAGTATCCATACCAACAGAACAACACTGCTTCACTTATGAGGGTCTAAAACTCTCTCCTGAGACCCTAAAACACAGTTATGAGTTTGACTTTTAAGAAGTGTTGGACTGTCTGAATTTAGTTTACCTGTTAAGATGAAACAGTTTTATAAAATAATGGAAATTTAGCTCCTTTTTGGACTTTTTGGAAAGGTTATCATGTGAAGGGCTTTTTCAAAAACATCCCTGAGTGAATTTAGCAGCTCAGTTTGATTAAGAAAGTGCAGTTTTACTCTCAATTAATCAACATTTTTCTCCCATGCATGTATTTTATCTGCTCTCAGTATCAAACATGTATTTTTAAATCCCACACCTGAAGAGTGAAAACATCCTTAAACTACTGCTCCTTGATTTCACCTCCATTAGTGTCCAAATGTAGGATGTGCCCAGAATAATCCTTAAAGGTACTTTACCTTTATTTACATTGTAAGTGCTTCTTGGTCTGGATGAGTCAAAGGTACGAGTATGAATCACAGTGACCCCTGGTGGCAAAAGTATTACATACAAGTAAGTCAAACATGAGACAGCCCAGCATGAGTCAAGAAGGAGTTAAAACTCTTCAGTGACACTCCCACAATAATCTTGATCTGTTTATTCACCAACGATCAGCTTTAACGGTTAAACTCGAGTATTTAAATAAAAATATCACGAACAGGAACTGATTAAAATAAATTTTATTCTGAGAAACATATTTGGTAGATTACACTCCAGACAGGTTTCATGTTCTCACTCATACAGTTTGTTGTAATGAGACTTAATGAGTGGTTCTGATAACTCATCATTCATTCATTCATTTGGCATTATACTCTCTTTAACTTTAACTTTAATATTTACATTTCAAAAGGCCACTTCATACACTTTACAGGACATTTAAAAACAGTGACACAAAAACCCGAACTCACTGGATAAAACAACCAAAAGAACAGCGTTACTGATGGTGACGAACTCCTAAAGGTTCACGTCGAACGTTGATGGCAGAGACCGTCTAACGGCCTTCAAGTTGATAAACAAATAAAAAAGGATATAAAATACTTTATGGCAGCTCTCCACGGTAAAGATATATTCTTTAATTTGAAGTAAAGTGTCTCTTTTTCAACCTGAAATTGAATTATTAACCATTAATGTGTTTTGTTTTTTTTCATTTCTATTGAGTCTGACTCACAGAAACTTTTCAGGAGAGTCGGATATGTCGAAGCAGAGTCGTGTGCTTGCGCTCTCACTGTGCCGGCTCCAGTCTCCTGGCTGCGGACGCCGTTTTCTTCTGGTCAAAGCCTGGACAGAGAGGTGACGGATTTACTTCAAAACATTTATATTATAACCCAACGGAGAAATTAAAGGATAAATCTGAAAGTGCAAACCTGAATCTGTGAGCGTTAACTTATTCAGCTCTGCCTCCAGCTGCTCGTCTGACAGATCCAAAGGTTTGAAAGGTACAGCAGGCAGAGAGCTCAGCAGGTCTGCGCCTGCAAGTCCCGCCTCCCCGGAGGGCCGCAGTTTGTTTGTGGGAACTTCAGGAAGATCCGAGATGGAATCGGTCTTTGACTCATCCAACAGAGATTTCAGTTCTAGCTCCAACTCATCGATGTCCTCATCTACAGACACAAACCAGGTTTAAATCTCCATCATGCTCCTCATACAGGAGACAAACAGAAGATGTGACTCTGAAAGTTTGAACGTACCTCCGCCGCTAACGCTGGAGATGGTTTGATTCACCTCGTCTTGAGTGTCACATAACTGGATAAATCAGAGAAAAGAGGCGTCAGTGTGGGATTCAAACTTGATACACATGCTGAAAAGTTAAAATAAAAGCACTGAAGTACCTCCTGTATTTGATCCACAAGGTTCTCGGCTCGTTCCACAGTCACATCTTTGAGTGACAGTCTCAGTGCGGACACTCCAGCCTGATACGCCTGCATAACCTACGAACATATTATACCCGAAATAAAAACACAGAAAACTCTCAGAAAACCGCGTCAGAAGCAGCTGTTTGTGTCTGAACTTCACCATTTTATCAGTCTGAGACTGAGCGATCCGGTCCAGGATTCCTCTGATGGACTCCAGCTGGGCGAACAAGTTATTGGCTCTTTTCTCCACCCTCTTACGGCCTCTTAAACACCTCAGAGCCTGAAGGACAAACAGTGAATATTCCTGATAAAACACAGAGCTACGACTTCTTGAAGAAACTGTGTTTGTAGTTGAGTATTTAAATCACCTGTGTTTTCTTCCCGTCCCGAAGCAGCATCCTCGCTTCCTCTTTACACCTGCATTAGATAATGGAGAGCAGCTTTAACAGGGATGGTGAGTGAATCACATTCATACAGCCACTTTATAGTTCACTCATTCATACATCAAAGTTTGGAGATGCCCCTCTGGTGCATCAGGAGCTAATTCAAACTGCACTTTGACACACTCAGATAATGATTGCAATATTCCCTGGAAGCAATTTGGGATTCAGTTTCTCGCTCAGGACACTTGGACATGCAGGTGAAATTAGTCTGAATTAGAGGATCATCTCTCCCCCTTTCCAGGTCAAGTCAGACTTTTACAGTTGATTTAAACTCATTATAAGTCAATTCAGCTCATTTTTCGACTATTATGATCATATTTGAGTTTCCGTACTTGTCAGCCTCCAGGCCCAGCTTCTCCACTCGCTCCCCCAGCAGCTTCTCACTGCGCTGCAGCTGGTAGATGCCGATATCCACATCACTGACAGGAGGCACACGATCCTGGCCGGGCTGACAGAACTTAACAATCTGAAATCAAGTTACACAGATAAAAATAGACATGAAGATGGTCTTCTCCCAAACAATGAGAAGTTTTCTGGGTGGATCCATGCACTTTACCTTCTCGCCTTCATGCAGCGACACTGTGACTTGTTTGTCCCTCTGAAGCTGCAGGAGAGCCATGCACAGCGTGCTTTCATCGGCACACACATCAGCGGAGAGGGTGCAGAGGTCTTGAAAGGACAGGATGGAGCTGCTTGCATATTCGCTGCTGCGGTACGCCCTGAGTAACTCCTCTGCTTTCTCCTGGTAAACGAGACAGAACAAATTTAATGATTCAGGGACAAACTCAAGAGTTTGCAGGGAGCTTTAAAGGGATATTCCGGCGTAAAATTAATCTAGAGTCAAACACACCGTAACACCGAGTTAGACACCCCCGTCCAGAGATGAATGTTGCCGACCGCTTGCTTCTCTAGTTATACCAACTTTAGTAACGGCCGCAGGATAGCAATACACAGAACCACGCACTCAACCAAAACGCCACTCTATAGCCACAAATAATGTTCAGAACAGCACCTAACTTCATCAACAGGACATATAGGGTCCCAGACATAGTACTAGACACCAAACATCTTTTTAACTTTGACTAATTTCTTTAGCAAAGAGACTAAACACAACTCACCTACTCTCTTCCAGCAGCCGCTTGTTTGTAGCGAGACCTCAGGCCAGTCCATTATGGACTACAGTGGGGTGACGCAGCTCAAGGAAGAACATTTATGATCATGTTTCCACGGAAACACCATCAGACTGAGACACTAAGGCAGAAGAACTTCCGGGTCTGCGGTGCAAAATGATTAATATGGTGATTATTACTTCAAGGAAATGATAAAGAAATGATCATAAATGTTCTTCCTTGAGCTGCTGCACCCCGCTGTAGTCCCTAATGGACTGGGTTGAGGTCTCCCTACAAACAAGCGGCTGCTGGAAAAGAGTAGGTGAGTTGTGTTTAGTCTCTTTGCTAAAGAAATTAGCCAAAGTTAAAAAGATGTTTGGTGTCTAGTACTATGGCTGTGACCCTATATGTCCTGTTGATGAAGTTAGATGCTGTTCTGAGCATCATTTGTGGCTATCGAGTGGCGTTTTGGTTGAGCGTGGAGATGTAGATTGCTGTGTATTGCTGTCGTGCGGTCATTACTGAAGTTGGTATAACTAGAGAAGCAAGCAGTTGGCAACTTTCATCTCTCGACGGGGGTGTCTAACTCAATGTTATGGTGTGTTTGACCCTAAATTAATTTTACACTGGAATATCCCTGTAATATGAAGCAGCTGTTTTATTAGTCAGACTTGTCTCATAGTGAAAGAGAAACTATTTAGTGCATCTGAAAGTTTACAACGTGAGTTACTCAACCTTCAGCTGAACTTCATTTACAGTGAGTAATAACAATCAAAGGGTGATAATGGAGGGTTAAAGAGATAAAAATAAAGGAATAATAAACCTCTGACTGTTTTATTGTAGTGAGTTTAAAGGTTCCTGTCCTGAACTGTCTCTGACCTAAATCCTGAAACCAGGACCTGGACTAACCTTGACTAACTCGATGATCACAAAAGACTCCTCCAGAGTGACCCTGCTGCTCCCCAGAAGAGTCGAGAAGGTCCACTTCAGAGGCTTCACCAGCAGCAGGCCCACACCCCACGACAGCCACCCACAGTCCACATTGGCAGCAAACTCGGACTCCCTCTGGATCTTCCCAGACCTGGTCCAGGATCAGAAAGACAGGGTTAGACCAGACTGACAATAACAGACCGCTGAGACCGGGACAGGAGGAGGACAGGTACCTGGACATGGACTGGATGACTGTCCCCAAACCCAGAGGGGACTTCTCTTTCCTCTTGAAGGTCTTGTTGAGATCCTGCAGACTGACACAGACCGAACCCCGGTCCCTGCAGGACCTGATGATCAGGGGGGTCCAGAAGTCCGTCTTACTGTCCCAGTCTGCGGGGTTCACCTCCCGGTTCTCCTTAAAGCCTGAAAACATGAACTCCATCCGCTCATCGTCGTCCCAGTCCGGAGGCAGAGACATGTCCGCGGATTTAGACACGCTGACACTCATATCTGGACAGTTTGACGTGTTTTTAAAAACCGTAACTCTGGTTAGAGAGACTCACAGTTGATGTTAGCTAACTTAGAGCAAAGTTAATGTTAGCTTAGCCTCCTTCAGCTCCTCTTACATCTCAGCTGGATGATCGTCCTCTGAGGGAAAACTCGGACCTGTGACCCTCATGTCTCTGCCTCTTAACCATGATGTGATAAATTTGGGCTAACACGAGCTGCTAACGTTTCAGATATCAACAACAGCAGGAGGCGCGCGCTTTATTACACAGAGCCTTTTAAAAGGGCGGGAACATCCGTCTGTAAAGGGAAACAGCTTAACACCGCCCAGGCGCTCACTCTGCAGTTAAAAACAAGCGTACGCGGAACTCGCCTTAATGTCTGCTCAAGAAGATCATATTTGCGACGGGTATGCGCATCTCTGCGTAAGAAGTGCGCGCATTTCTCCCCCGGAAACAGAAAATAAGTTTCTGACTATTTCCATTGACTGTACCACGAACGACACGACAGCTCCCTGAAGATGAAGCCAAAACATTATTGACACGCTGTGATTCCTGCATTTTCGCAATGATAACAGATGAGGTTACACAGTCAAAACAGACACTTTTAGTTCAAGTAAACAACCAGTACTATGTTTTGAGTTGTGCCCATAGACTAACTAATGCTGCGTTTCAGTTGTACTTGAAGTCGGGATTTCCGAGCTCATAGTCGGAAATTCATCTGGAACGCCCCCTTGAAGTCGGATTTCCGGATTGGAAAGTTGGCAGCGCAGTGCATCAACAGTAAAGGGTAACAGTGAAAGCTCTCGTAATGTTTTATTTATTAGCACTTCTGTTTTGTTTTTGTGAAATTAAATAAGTGGTTTATGTCGTACTGCCCAACGTCTAACTGTGAACATGGTGCTATGGCGTTTGTAAGAGTAAAATACTGTGTTATAAGTTGTTTACAACTGGTATAGCTAACAACAGCTGACAACCGCTAACAACAACTAGCAACGACTAACAAAGGCTGACAATTGTGAACAGAAGCTAACAACGGGTAACTGTAGGCGTCCATCTTGGTTTTCCGACTTGTTAACTGGAATGCCCTCAACTCAGGTCTAACGTCATTCCCAGCTCTGACATCTGACTTCCGAGGTAACTGGAACACAACATATGGACAACTTGGTTCTGCTTTCCACCAGTATACTGATTTGAAGCCAAAAAGCTTTCAGTAATTCCGTGTTTTTCCTCGACTTCCTGAAACCAATATTGCGCCGTAGCGTTGTATTCACTCCACCACTTGCGCAGTAGCGTTGTACGCATTCAGCGGGAAAGTCACAGAGAGTCGCTGTGATGACACTCGGCTCAAACTGTGTATCCCCCGGGGGTGAGCTACGCAATCCCTGAACACCAATAGACTGTATCAGGTGTCAATCATAGAAAACATGAACCCCCTAATAACTTTTAAAAATGGAGCTGTACAGAAAAAAGAGGACTTGAACACAAACCAGTCTGACAGTAACTACATGTCAACATCACAACCAGGGGGGAGAAACATTTATATTCTGTGTAATAAATTTCTAAAGTTTGTCCACAGCTCCATAGGGATTGCTGGAGGAGGCAGGATTTATGACCTATACTGCAGCCCGTCACCAGAGGGTGCTGTTCTCAGAGTGGGTTCACCCAGCGGGGAGGGAGACGGCGTCCATTCTATATACATTCTAAGACTCTAACTAGGAAATTTACAGTGATTGCAAGAGGTTAGTAATGGAGGTTATCATGATGATTGATAAATCTGTTCAGTAAATTACTCTGGGGCTTTTCAGGGACCATAAATTAGATTTAATAATTCCCTCTTTCCATCAGACTTTCATGTGCAAATATACACAGAAATTACAGTTTGTGACTTTACATTTCATTTGAAAACAGGATAAGAACTTTTTATGAACTCAATACATTCTCCAATTTTATTTTACCAAATAAATAAATAAATAAATGAAACTCTTATTTTACGCAACACCTCCTACATCTGACATTATAGACAAATTCTGCTGCAGCCAAAAGTTCTCTTATTTAACCACAGCCACATTAGTTTGAAAGTCAGTCCCTTTAAATCCATTTTTATCACATATATAAATCAGTGAATGCACATGCAGATCATTCTCACATTAGTAAAGTCCACTACATCATATAAAACTAAAATAACAGGAACAGATTTTCTCCAATATCTTAAAGTTTGGTGACGATCTGGGATGTTTTCATTTTAACAAAATCAGAGTTTTTAAGAACTTCAGTCACAACAAAAGCATCAGAACCTCTCGCTCAGTTTGCTCAGGTGTGGTATCGGCTTCTCTCCAGTGATTTGACTGTAGAACGAACATTAAATCCAAGCAGAATCAAACCTATCACCAATCCCATGATCAGAATAATCATGGGTTTTAAAATATTGCACTGGTTAGTATAATAGTATTGCTTATTTTACATAGTTATATCATCTCATGCAATATTATCCTACACAGATCAACTCGGCTGTGTAAATCTCCGACCTGCAGGACCGGCGAATAAATCCGTAGACACACATGCACGTCGTCTCCGCGTTAGTAAAGCACAAATATACAGGAAGTACTCTGAAAAATCTTGGCTTAGATACGTGTTCTGTGGAACAGAAGCTGTGAGGCGGCAGTGACAAGACACTTGTGTTGGCATGTTGCTGATGCTGTGTATTATCACATCGTTTCGTTCAGATGTTACGGGATAGTGCATAAAAATAGATTAATTGTTTAATTAGTTGCCTGGCTTCAGACACAGGTGAAACAGCAGCCTCTTGTTACATGGCTTTACATTTGACAGTCTTTCATTTATTTGGCACGTGTTGAAATAAACTCTGAAACACCCTCCTCCCCTCTGAACGCGACATGTCTACTTCGCGCTGAGATCCACCACCAGATGCTGGTAGGCCAGGGTGTTTCCTTTAAAGCTGGCGGCCAGCAGGATGTCCTTGTTGTCGACAGAGACCAGACTGAACGCCCGCGGGGCTCTCATGTTGAGCTCTTGGAAGGGCTGGAAGCGCTGCGTGAGGTCGTCCCACAGGTAGACTCTGGAGAAGGAGAAATCACTGCCCAGGATGAGGTACTGCCGGAGTCCCACTGTGAAAGGATACACCGCCATTGAACCCCGCGAGGGAAGAGTCTGGATCTCCACAAAACGCTGCCCCTCCCAGCGAAGGATCTTGGAGTCGCCGATGAAGCGGGTGAGGCAAAGGTAGAGGACTTTCCTCACCCAGAAGTGCTTCACCATCTGCACGTCGGCCAGCTCGGTGATCTGGGAGAAGAAAGCGAACTGCTTCTGGTTTCGGTTCCACTGGTAAACCACAGGAGGCTGAGAGGCGCTGGAGAGGATGAGGTGAGGCTTTCCCGCGACGTCCAGGAACTCCACGTGGGTGTCTCGGTGCCAGGGGTGAAGGGACTGGTGGGAGTAGAAGCCGTTGCTGTTCCAGCGATAAATGCTTGTAGATCCTGCTTTAGAGCTGTCCGCTACAACAAAGTACCACTCTCCATCTATCTGGAAGGTGTCCACGAAGTTTGGTTTCCTCACTCGGGTGGTGTCGATGTCTTGGATCTTAACGAAGCGCTGAGGGTCCTCCTCCCACCTGAAGTAACACAGAGGCCGTTACAATCTCCCTAAAGCTATTTCATGATTAAATGTGACAGTCAACATATCAGGAAACATGGAGATGTACTTTCTTTAAGAGTAATGACTGTCAAATTAACTAAATATAACACCGAAAACGAGAGGGAAAGTCTGTCTCTGTCCAGGGTTTTATGCCAGACTGTTCTCTGGAGGACAGTAGGTCGATTTCCCTCCACTTGGCGAAAGATGGACAAAAATAAGCAAACAAATACAATAAAATCCTGTAAGATGTAAGCTTAACAAGTTTACTCGGTGTCCCAGCTGATCTTGGAAAATTCCACGTTCTGCTTCTTTCTGATCCTAGATCTGTCATAGCAGCCAATAATACACCAATCATATCCCTTAGATAAAATCTGTCGTCCAATCACTGCACCCTCACACAGACTACCTTAGACAGCCTACACCTGTCTAAGGCAAAAACGTCACATCCAGCTTCAGTAGGAACGCGGCGCACAAGAGTAAATTAAACATACAGAGAAACCGTCAAAAACCAAAGGACTCTGCAGAAGGAAGCAAACAGGATGTTGGTTCATGTTTAGCAGGTCAACAGTGACCAAAATAAAAGCCTCTGTGCTCCATGGACTCGGCTGTTTTAACAAGTCACAAAGGTGAACATCACCTAACACAGAGATACAAAAGAATGAAGGCCACACCGGCTGAAGATGTAAACAATAAGACTGCTGAAAGCTGTCAGGAGCAGTAGGAAATATCCACCAGGTAGGTGACTCAGCGATCTGTTTTAGATTTTAGGATTAGTTTGGATTAGTCTGTTGTGTTTGCAGTGACAGTTAAAAAAGACATCAGTCTTATTCACCAGCGGTCTATTTTTAGAAGACTGGTGTTGTTTTCATCCTGTAAGTCTTGAGCCAAAGAGTCCAGCTACTCTTTTACAGTCATGAGAGGAATTCGACACATTGAAAGTCTTACTTGTAGATATGAGATCCACCAAACAGTTGAGCCACGACCATGTAGAGACTGCTGGTGATCACCACTGGTTTGCAGTACACAGCAGAGCGAGCTGCAGAAAGAGAAAAACTGATTTTTGCAGCAAAGATTTTTATAATACTGATGTGATTATAGAGAGAAACTCACACGTGATGTTACTGAACTTCCTGAAGACCATCTCCACATGATCCCACACATACAGGGTGCAGAACCCTGAGTCAGGCTGAGCAAAGGCGACGAACTGATCCCCGTTAAACTCGTAGGACTCCACAGACACAGAGTGGAAAGGGAAGGTCTCATAAACGGCAAAATCTAAAAAAAAAAATGGGAACAAATTAATTAAGCAGAACTTTTGAGGGGGCATGTTTCAGGAGGGACGATATACAACCTGCGCTGATGCAGTTGAAGTCTCGCGGCGCCAGATCGTGGATTCTCCGTCCCTGGAATTCAAACGGACTGGCACAGTAGATCGCGGGAACAGAAGTATTGGTCTTCTCCATCCAGTCCACCAGCCACTTGATTTTACAATCGCAGCGGAAAGAGTTTCCCCGCAGGTCCCTGAGGAGAAGGAAGAGGAGGGAAAACATATGAGTCTGTGTCTGGAGAGCAGGAACAAGAATCCTCCAAACCTTTCAAAAAGAAAATGTGACAGTTTTACAGATGGGTTTAGGACTCTTCTGAGCCCTTGGGAGACTTGAGAAAAGCAGAGTTTTATGGTGACAGATCGTGGGGTTGAAGCTCCTGGGATGTCAGCGAACTGCTTTGATTTCAGCAAGGTCACACTTACAAATCTGTGAGGATGTCGAGGTGTTTGAAGAGATCTCTCGGCAGCTGCTGCAGGTTGTTGTTTGACAGAGATCTGAGTAAAAAAAACAGAAGTAGTCCCTCTTATTTGCCTCCGGACAAGTTTTTATCAAACACTTTCAATCTCGGTTTTCAGCAGGATACTTACAGGTGAGTCAGGGATTTGAGTCCTCTGAAGGTGTACTTTGAAAGAGCCTGGATGTCATTATTCTCAATGAACCTGCGAAGAGAGAACAAACCGCTCAGATGTCCCGCAGTGATGACAAACTATGAAATAGGGCCTGTATTATGTAATGTTGTCCTCTTTATTCAGGGAGGTTGTGCTGTCAGTGCAGAGAGCGACAGGAGCACCGCTGCAAGCAAGAATTATTTCAGGATTTGCACAGTCTGCATCTGAGGGATTATCGAGCAAGAAGGTGGAAAAAATGACAGAATAACGAGGATTTTTAAGTAAGTTTTGAGGAGAATCGATGCAAAGTGATCTGACTAACAGTAAAAACTCATTTCCTGTCTTTGATAACGCTGTGCAGCCTGTTTTATCAAAGTGTCAGCGTCATTTGATCCTGTACTGCCTGCTATCAGCCCGTTGATAATGGAGGACATCCATCACGTGCAGACTCTGGAGGTGTCCAGATATAAAAACACGACTTTATTAGCATGCAGAGTGAGTAGCAGTGATAGTGACAGTGAAGCAGTGAGGCCTGATGGCTGGTCTGCAGCCAGGAGCCACACGGCGAGCCGCCCTGAGGTACGGCTGCACGCTCAGAGTCATCAGCTAAAGACTTTCTGAAGCCCATCAATTCACAGAAAGGCAGATTCAGCTTCATCACACTACAGAGGCAGTATGCTCGCTGTCAGAGGAGGATTTATCCCCCGCTTTTCTTCTGCTGCTCTTTGCTGTACTGCAGGGTCCAATCCTTCAATTTTACAGCAAAGCCTGGAGTCAGATTTTCCATTACATAAGAGAGAAATAAACCCACTTCGACGCACCTGTCAGACCTTCTTATTACTAATCACTCACTAAAGTAAACAGCGAGGCAAAACAAAAGTGCAAAGTAGGAAATCTGCCACAGCTTACACCCCTGTTCAGGTTTAGCTTCTTTTCAAACAGACTGGAATTAAAGGATTTTAATGAGCGACAAAAGTAAACAAGGCCATTAGGAGAAAATTAAACCACTCATGTACAAGACGTTTTATATGTTTGTGACTCCTGCCAGACGGTAAGTGTCAGACAACATCTTTATCAGCTCGCTTCAGAAACACGGAAATGTGCAGAACTTTCCAGGCGCCTCTGTGAGTGATGGATCGACTTTAACGAGAAAGGAGGGAGAGTTTTTTTTTTTGTTGTTGAAAATCAGCTTACACTCAGAAAAGACTGACTCAGCAAAAAGATTAAAAAGTACCACTTCATCAAAATCCTCCCAAACCCAAAGAGAACAAAACTATTACACGTGATACATGACCAAAAATGTCCAAATCTGCCATCAGGAATGTTCTGCTGGTAGAAACGACCAAACTTCTATAAATCAGCTGACAGACAATCAGCTGACTTTTCTGAGGGAGACTGCAGGAACTCTGCAGTCCACACAGGTCAAGGTAAAAGAGAAAACCACACCGATCCAGAGATACCAAATACTGAATGTGGATTTTCTGCTGCCTGTCAAAGAGGTCTGTCTCTGTAGTGTTTAGTACTGCCTTTTCTCTCTCTTGTGGAGTCCCCCAGGGTTCTATCCTCGGTCCCCTCTTATTCTCTGTTTACATGCTTCTCACTGTTATGATGAAAACACTCATCTCTCTGTCGTGTAAAAGTCTGAAAACACTGATTTTACGACAGCTGAAGTCAACAGTATAACCCCCTTTGGACCTGGTCTTTTTTGACTTTTATACCCAGGTTCCTAGAGTCATGTAGTCTGTTTTTCTCAGCTGGGACACTCAACTTCAATCAGGATTTTCCTCTCTATGTCTGCAGACTAAGAAAAAGACATTCATGCATTTGTTCCTCCCAAACTTGACAAATGTAAAACACTTTAAACCTGCCAGCACAACAATATCTAAAGACAACAATTAATTCAAAATTCTGCTGCTGGGCTTTAAACACATTTTATCACACATCCACAGCCTCTTTTTTGTGTTAAATGAATTTAACTTTATTTTACCAGGTTAGTCCCAATCTTTTTTAAGGAAGAAGCAAACTCTTTGTTGCTTTTAAAGCCTTAAAGCGGCTCCAAACTAAATCTGAGAACCCAATGTAAATCCCTGAGTTTGACTGCTCTAAAGGTCTTCTAGCAGGGCCATACCCACGGTTCTATAATAATTAATATATCATCATTATTATAATTATGTGGGTGTTTATTAACACTTGTTCAGCTTTATGTAATAAGTGAGTTCATCATACAGTGAGTCTATGAAGCTCTTTGTTATTTTCATACGTTTTGCCATCTTCTCTATTGCTTCTCTGTTAAATAATGACCCCTCTGTGATCTAACATGTTCTGACTGTGAATGATTAAAGCTGATGATAACTCCTCAGTCTGTCTCCAGTTTATTCCCACCACTATAAGACCTCTCTCTCTCACACTTTTTCTCTCATACTTGCTGAAAGTTGTCTCATCCGACACCTAACCCTTCCCAGCTGTCGATGAATTTAAAGAAACACAGTTTAGAAACCGTCAATCTCCTCACCAGCTGTTTCACTCGCTGATTCAGGTCATAAAACGGCAGTGCTGCTAATTTCATTAACAGGTACAAACTCCTCACAGGAGCTTTAAGTAACACAGGCATGTTTTACATCTAAAGCCTTCATGAGCTCCTGGTAACATCAGACCAAATAAGGCTGTAACAGCTGTGAGGAAGAGTGGATGAGGACGAGGATGGAGCTTTAGATCATCAGGAGGAATACTGACTGTACTGTGGTGGAGAAAGAAATATATGCTTGGACATCAATACTGACTGACTCCCTCAAAGAAAGAGAGGATTCAACATGTTGATGAATTTTGTCTTCATTTTGTTCTGTATGTTTTCTACGATTGTGTATCTGCTGCACAAGGATCATTATCACAACGGTTCAGGTGCTTCACGATCAAAAGAGGGATGTTTTAAACGCCTCTGAAGTACACGAACAAAGATAAAATGAATATATTTTATCTACAGTACATGAAAAACTAATAAAGAGCACCTTAAACCATTCAGTATCAGCAGCTCAAGCTCAGGTGAGACACTTACAGGTACTGCAGGTGAGACAGACCAGCAAAGGCATCATCAGCGATCATGGTGAATGTGTTGGAGTTCAGTAACCTGTCGAGAAGATACAGAAATCACATCAGCTGAAGATCTAAACAGGACTTCATTTTTCATATATAAAAGTGCATCAAACATTTTTATAAAAGTCTCTCTAAACTTTGAGCACAGATGTAAAAATAAAGTGACTGTAAGAACAAACATCAGCAGTTTGACTTTACACACACTGACCTCCAAACACACAAACACTCGCTCGCACATGAGCACACACTCCTGATTGCATCTGAGCAGATAAACGTCTCTTTGTCCGTCTGAGCTGAACTGAAGGGAGTCAGTGATCGCCTACGTCGCTGATACAGACACTCTCTACTCTTATTACTGCTATGTCACCACTGCTTTCAATAACCATTCATCTCAAGGAGCTGAGGTCACCGCGAAACAAAAGACGTCTGCAACCCCCCCACCGTGAAAACACCAGTGTGACGTGAAGTGCTGAGGCAACAATATTCATGTAGACACGTTTAAGGAGATGTTGGTGTAAAAAGGCGAGAGTGTTGTGGGCGGGGACACTCACAGGAACTGCAGCAGGTGAAGGTGCGAGAAAGCTCCCTCTGGGATGGTCGTGAAGGCGGCGTTCACCATCGTCCTGATCGGACAAAACAAAGTGAGTTATTATCAGAAGTGTGATGACACAGGCGGCGCCACAGCTCCGAGTCGTGACGTCATGTGTTTCATGTCTTATTCACAACACTGAGGAGTTCTGTTCGTCTCCACTGAAGCCCGTCCTCTCTCAGGACATGGTCGTCCTTCAAGATTAAATACAAGGGTGTCTGAATCTCTCTGAAAGTAGGACGCACAAGTTTCTTCTTCACTTCTTCTCTTTTGTAAAATGAGGGCACCTCGACCCGCCTGAGCTCCGTTATTCCCTTGACTGTTTGAACTCCAACTTTAAGCCCATATCAGATGTGAAGGAGCCCCCTGTAAGCCTCTCAGCACAGAATAACCTTCCTCTGCGTTTCCTCCTTTGATTGAATGTGTCTTTGCTCCTTCTTTGAGATTAAATCTCTGAGGGCAGAGGCAGGTCTCCTGCAGAGAGATAGAGCATCTATTGTTAGCGTTCCTCCCTGGAGCTCGACAGGATTATACTGCTGTGCTTCCTGAACTAAGTTCAACAAATGGCAGCTGAAGCACATTTCTGCTGTTCTCATTGTCTACTGTAGTCTTGAACATCTCTTGACTTGTTTCATGGAGAAAAGACCAGCAGCACCATCAAACCTACCTGTCCTCACTTTGAGGTGATGATAAGACAAGCAGGGATTCATGCATCATTACATAATGGAGGGTGACATCAGTGATGTAGCCATCTGTACCAGCCTGCATGCTGCTGAGACCTGGAGCAGGTTAGGAAAACACGCAGACACACACACACAAAGGTTTGACTCACAGAGAGATGATTCCAGGGGGGAAGCTCTTGGGGATGGCCTTAGTGTCCACGCAGAAGGCACTGTCTTTGGTGCAGGAGCAGGTCGAAGGACAACGAGGGATCTTGGGAGCTCTCCTGGCGTTCAGTTCCCTTGGCAGGCAGACACACAGACACAAGAGCGAGAAGCAGATCAGCCTCGTCCATCTCTGCCCGGGGTCCAGCATCCTTTAGCTCCTTGAAGTTCCTCCTGTACGGAAAGTGGTTTGTTGGGAAGCAATGATCCGCCTGCCTACAACCACAGCAGCTCTGATAGCGCTGAGCTCAGAGTTGGAGGAGACAGCGTGCGAGAGGAAGGAGGGGAGGAGGAGTGAGGGTAGTCCAGTGTGTCCTCGGTTCGATGGGTGGGTGTGTGTGCTCTGCAGCTTCTTTGGGTCTGTGCGATCTCTCGCTCTCTGTCTCTCAGGAGCTGCTGCCAGAGTGCACACTGCAGGAATGACGAGCAGAGCTGCTTTCTCCGCACAAGGACCTGTAGCCAGCGACGCTGACAATGAATTATTGACTATTGCACAAGCAGAAAAGCTTAAAACACTGGAGAGAGGGAGAGAGAGGGGGAGAGAGAGAGGGAGAGAGAGGGGGTGAGGAGGTGCAGGAGTGAAGGCTCACGTTAGTGCTGATGGAAGATTATACAGCCGTGCTCTGCAGAGCTCTTATCAGGTGTGAAGTCATGTCAGGCTGCTGCAGTCATGAGAGCAGCTGAGGAGGAATCAGGCAGGAAAGAGTGTTTGTTTGTGTACGTGCATGTGTGTGTGTGTGTGTGAGAGAGGCTGTTTGTGTAGGAGGTGTTTATGTTCTGGCAGTTTCTTAACAGCAACCAGTGCTGAGATATTCTGCAAGACGTGCACTTAAAGAAAGAGAAGATTCATCATCTCTGTGCACGCTGCAGGAAGATCTCTCTATTTGTTCACCTGGTTCATGATTATACAGATCTACTGAACTCATTCAAATTCATAAA
This sequence comes from Xyrichtys novacula, assembly GCA_962446985.1. Taxonomy (NCBI): domain Eukaryota; kingdom Metazoa; phylum Chordata; class Actinopteri; order Labriformes; family Labridae; genus Xyrichtys; species Xyrichtys novacula. Next base: position 2,977,230 of record OY660875.1, read on the forward strand.
CTGAGCAACATACACAGGACTGCAGCACCGAATTATCTGGATTATTAGATTTCAGAATGACGAGAAATATTCAAAGATATTTAAAGGTACAGTCCCAGTATTTTGAGCAATGAGGAATTGAAGATATCCTGACCTTTTACTGTAGTGTGCACCATCTTTATTGGATCCTACAACTCCCATAATGCATCCCTGTAGCATACTGACAGTAATAAATCTCTCTGTCTGATTAATATGCATCTCTCTCAAACTGTAGTTTCCTGTTTCTTACATGATCTTTCCCTTTACAGTTAGAAAGATAAAGCAAAATGAACTCTAGTGATATCTTTCAGGTGATATATTAGTGTGAGACTTAATGATATACACCTTAGCATGCTGATGCCTCTTTAAAGGGGACTAATCTACATTTTAACGAGTGAAAATTGGTGGTATGCTCCTTTAATACTGATTTTATTTGAAGAGATGTTCAGACAAAACTGTCCGATAATTAAATCTTTAGTTGATATAATTAAAGCCAAAATTAACTGAACAGTTTTTTCCCTCAGAGCCGCTGAACACTGAATAAATCTGAACACCTGATCAATCAGAAACAACTTCATACTTAATGTAATTTCTTTTAATGTAAACTTATATTGAATCTGAGAGCTTCTACTTTATTTTCACTGCACTTCAGTAAAGATACTCTGATATTTTAATGATATAATTATGTCTTTTCAAAGATGATACTTAAAAAACTAATCCTGTAAATCCCTCCACATGTCAGATGATCACAGTCACTAAGCAGAAACAGGTTCACCACAAAGAAATTAAAAACCAGCAGTTCCCTCTCCTGCCACTTGAGGGCGCTCTGGACCACAGAATAAAGCAGCCGTGGCAGCTGACAGCACAGAGAGGGTATGACAGGCCAACAGACAGCAGGGCCTCGGTGCCAGGCATTACCAGCCAACCATCACAACGACTCTGTTGTCACGAGCAGCGAGCGCCTGAAACCTTCAGTCTGTTCACTTCTCAGCCCATTGTTCCTCACCGTTCAGCCCAGACAGTTCAGCCGCAGATACAACACAACTCAGTGCATGTCTGATTTTTGTACCAGTGTGAAAACAAAAACTTTATAAACAGATTTCCTCCTACACCTTCTTTCTTTGTTTCTGTCTTTCCCGACCCCATCCTCTCTGAATTACGCCGACTGTAAGCCATGAAATGAAATAAAAAGCATTATCTAGATGGATGAAAGAGGGAGAAAGGCTCCAAATGTCTTCAGGGGCTTCATTTGTAATCGGCTGGATGTTTTCTTTGCTCTGGGATCAGTTTGATGTTTATCTTTGGAGGGGTTCAAAGACTCTTGTGTTTCTGCTCTGAAATCTGTGAAGTCTCACTGTACTCTGCGCTCATTTCTCATTTCTCACGTGAACTGGTAACAGAATTATGGGTGGTGTCTCTTTGTGCTTTATCCAGTTAAGCAGTGCCATTTCCTCTGCAGCACTCACTTTTATGGTTTATTTTCTTTTGTGCTTTGCTGCTCTGTGTTTGCGTGCGACTTTGCTTTTTTTTTCTTTCTGCAGACTGTATTTGTAAGTTCTGCTCAGTGAGGAGCAGATAATGCCTCGGCTAACTCCTTGCTGAGCTCCACCCAATCCGAACCTCCGGTGGGAACCAGCATAATTGCATGGCATAGAAAACAGAGCATGAAGCAGCAGCTGGGAGCCCTAACATGCCCCGTGTGAGGCTGAGGAATCTGAACGCTGCTGGGATTAATCCTGGAGATTCTCTGCATGCGAGCAGACAAAGCAAATCACAGGTTTCTGTCTAAATACTGTTTTGAGAAATGTACTCGCTGACACAAACCTATAATCATATTAGATAATCCATGATATCACCTTAAGAAGTAACTGTTGTGTATTTTCAAGGATTTCAAGGATTAAGCAACTGCCAAAAGAGAAGCAGCTTAATGTGTTAATTACACCCTGCAGGAGTGAAATGGGAGGCTGGATTTCACAAACACACAGATTTGGAACATAAAGAAAACAGAAAAAGTTGTGTTAAATGTGAATAAAAGCTGATTTGGTGGTTTGCAAAACATTTAAACCTCTTGTTGAGTTGTAAATACTGCAAAGACAGCATAACCTATCAACAACAACAGAGAAAACATGATGCCGCCTAACAACATCAAGAGGACCATCCTCCTACTAATCTGATTAATTTTCAACATCCAAGTAACATGAGTCTCTAACAACAGCCTTCTGGAGAGGCCGAGTCCCTGAGAAGTGACCCTCATCACTCTGTAGATGAGGAAATCCTCTTATTCTTTGTAATTGAACTCTGAGGACTGTGAACGGTTTACTCACACAGTCTCTCACAGTTTGTAATATCAAAGATCTGCTGAAATCTCTGCACTAAAAAAGACAAGGACCAAAACCAGGACTGGATACTGATCCTGATCTTCAGCACTGCATTAAAACAGACAGGACTCTGTAGTGGGAATCACTGCATGGACTTAAAATCACTTCCAAACCTCTTTGTCTGTGAACTCTATTGTCAGTGTATCAATAAATCTGGGCTGAAAGTGTGACATGCAAAAAGAAAATCAAATATAAACATGATCCAGAAAATTAAGAGTGTCCCAATACAACTTTTTTTTTTTACCACCAATACCATACTGATATTATAGCCTTCAGTATTGGCCAATACTGATATTGATCTGATATTAGCACAAACTTCTGCATGACAAGTTTTGCACTCAGCAGCAACGTCATTTTCGGACTTTAACGAAAAATACTGCTAAACCTCTTAGTCTGTGAACTACTTTGTCTACTTTGTCAAACTACTTTGCTGCGAGATAGAGGTGCCAGAGCGGAGTCTGGAATGGACTGTTTGTATCATTGTGCTGATATCTGAGATTTTAGATGCAGGCTGATATAATCTGATATCAATATCATATCAAGACACCCCTACCAGAAATGTAAGTGACTTTTCTAGACCTGAGCTGATTTCAGAGGGACTGAAAAATGGAAAACTGTCCTGGGTTAGGGTTTGGTTTTCTGCTGCTATGAGAGAGTTTTTAAAGTCAACTATCTGAGAGGAGCTTCAGGTCATAATTCCCTCAACTTTGCACGAGCGAGCTACATTCTCCCATCATCATTTCAAACATTCACTTTTGTTAAAAACACATCTTGCCGTATCTGCTCTGGATTCACACTGACCCTCGGCTTTGTGGTCTCTCTGGATGTTTATGCTTTTTTCTTACCTGTCTTTTTGTAGGAGATTTAAGCCTCTATATATTAAGATGAGCTTTAAAAACTCTGAAGTGTATTCACAGGTGTGTCAGTGGTAAATCTTTTATTTTGCACACATCCAAACTGTGATGTGTAGCTGCAGTGGAGGACTGAGTGTATTTCTATAAGAAGTGAAGCCTCAGCACATTCACTGGTGCCTGGTACTCCACTGTATGGCTTTTACAGCTGTGCCTATTGCACTGCTGCTTTTCATATGAACTATTTCAGTAATAAAGGAAAAGTTCAGCCAGGTTAGCTCTCACTCTGGGAGCTCAACGCTTGGCCGTGCCGAGTTTGGCAGAAATTAGTCACTGAACATCACACAGAGTCTGTTTTCTGAGCCAGGCTTTCACCATCTCATTATATCCTGTGTGTTTTCTAAAATCAGAGCTTTTCAACTCTTCATCAGCCAGCCCCGCTTTACCGGGAATCCACCATGTTTAGACAAGTCCAAGTCTACATCCCGGGCAGGTTAAACACAGACTTTGTTCACTTTAGTTTCAAACCCACATCCCATTCTGATTACGGGCCAAAGAGCCTGAAAAGACCTCTCTGTCTGTTTCCATTTCTGTTCTGTTTTCACGGTTTCGCCTGCTGGCTGCACAGGAAACAGGAAAAACTAAATAGGAAGAAAGAAGAAATTTGTTTCACCTCCCTTCTTTTCAGAGAAAAAACCCCAGCCGCTCCAGGCAACGCGCTTCACACAGGATCCACTAAAGTGCTGAGACTACAGGCGGACATGTACGCACATGTTAAGGTGTGGACTCTCTACTGTAGGAGACATGAGTGTAACATGTCTGCGCCTCGTCTGCACTCTTTCACACACAAAGTGATTAACGGAGGTGAGCGGGGGCGCAAATGATCGGGCGATTCTGAAACAATAAATCACCGACTGGATCTGCACAGATCCAGGTCAGGTAGGTGTTCGAGATTCTGTCAGCATGACGTCAGAACAAACAATGAATCCACACGTGAGTGACCGAGGAATTCAATACAGTAAGTGTTTCTAACAGGGAGCTCTGCTGAGAGTGAATCTGTCACATTTGATGGGTCGGTCGTTAATAAGTAATCGAGAGGCTGCAAACATGCCTATAAAATTCTGAATTATTCTTTACTGGACAATAAAGGTTAAATGTACGGACAAGTCTATTAAGGATAATGAAACCTGGGAGATAAAACACTGGCTGTAGGATACCTTTAAGACTTTACACCAAAGCGTGCCAAGAACACAATGCAGCTCAGTGACTGGAAGGTATGGCAGCCAATCTCATCCCTGCCTCAATTCAATTAAAGAGAGTACAAAGACATATGGCTGAGGGGAGCATGATATGATTAGAGTCCTGAGCAGGATGACGCCGCTGCCTTGATTCATGCCCACTCTTATCTGGCTGCTCACAGGGACAAGCTGGAGTCACAGAGGGCTCCCAGAGCTGGCTCTCGTATCCTGAAAGGCCTCCTGGACCAACAAACTACAACCACAGAATCATGCAGGAGTTCGGCTGCTCAGGAGGCTAATACTGAGCAATCACAACACACTGCATGAAAGTCGCAGAAAAAACATACAGGACAGCACGTCCACACAAAGAATCAGCATAAGACTCTTAGTCCAACAAACAGACATGACAAGTCGATACGATGGTTCACGTCCTGTCACCACAGCCAATGTTATACCTTTTAAACGAGGAGGGACCGGGCTGGATGACATCTGGAAATACCAACGACAGTCAGTGAAGTGAGTCTGATATTCCTCTGCCACCATATCTTCATCACTCTGTCGTGGTCGTCCCTCGATGACACATCATAACAGCAGGGATGCTGTCGCCAGAGCATCAAGCACCTCTGATTCAAAGGACCCTCTCACCCCACGACTTCATCGTTCTTATTGTGCTTTGCAGTTTGTTTTCGGTGGTGACTTCTCCTCATGCAGAGCCCTCTGTGCTCAAATCAAGTATCGTGCATGGACTCATCTGCTTCACATTGACACAAGGATTTGTTGAGTTGCAGACCATCTCGACTTTTAATCAGGAAGTTCATTGTGGTTTTGCTTTGTCCCCTTACAAGTGAATCTTGGGGTATTTCACCTTTATTGGACTGAGGTAAAGAGAGAAAGTGGAAGAAGACAAGCGAGTGACCACTGCAAGGATGACGACTATCGCTGTTGTGATTTAACTGCTCAGCCAGCGGTGTCCCACTGTGTGTCTTTGTTAGAGGAGGGGCAGGATGCCAATACAGCAGCTCACTGCACAGACTCCAGCTAAAAATACTCAGTATGTCACAGGGGTATTTGGCTTCACTTAAGTACAACAGGAGGAGATGAAACCGCATCATCCATCTTTATAAACTATCAATTGTGATGTCAGAGTGTGGTCAGGAAACACGAAAATGACAAAGCAAATCTGTTCTCCAGGAGGGATTTTCTGTTGATCAGCATTCTGACATTTTAAGACTCATGGGATGAACAAATCCTGTAAAGCCAAGTCCGTGCTGCTGTCTTCATTTTCAATCAGAACAATGCAGAGGAGCAACTGTATCCTAACCCCCTCCCTGTGCATCCTTAGGCTGAGCTGCCATAAAAGACAGGTGATACGCCTCCTGGGACAGGGATGTGTCGAAGGAATGCGTGTGCAGGTATCCCGCTGCCTGTGGGGACTGTGGAGAAAGGCCCAGCGCACCAGTTGATCCTGTTTGATAAAGGCCCTGACAGGCCCAGATTATATGTCTCAGCCTGGAGGAGGTGTCTGTGCTCATTCCTGCGCTGAGGAAAGTCGATCCGGTGGGAAAGAGGCGGGGCCATGCCTGCAGGCGTCAGCTTTTGTATGGACGCCAACACACACCTCGTCAGGCAGACACCTCTACCACCATCGCCCCCGTCCTGCTAGCTAGACTCCAAACAAACACCCTCACCCATCTCATTTACCTGACCACACCCGGGCCTCCAGACGCCATAAATACTCTCTCCACAAATCAGGACACACGTACGTTCAGCCGCCAGACAACATGCAGAAAGTTCTGCCTGAAAATGTCTTGTTTTCAGTCGTCTCTGTGACACTTTTCAGACTTTAATTGGTGACGCTTAACATGACCGACCACAAATTATAGTGCTATTTCAGACTCGCAGGTAAAAATACTCACTGGGTTCCTCTGTGCAGTTAGAAGAGGAGAGTAGAGAGAATAAGAGGGGTTCAGAGTAGTGCTGAAAAACTCACATTTTTAAATTAATACAGAGGAATTTAAGTACTTAGATAAAAAAAGGTTTCTCTTTGATTTCTGCAGATAAATTCATATGTTTTTGTTTTTCGCAGAATATTTGAAGATTAATTATTTTGAGGAACCAGTACATCTAACTTGAATGTTTGGTGCGCTAACTGTGGAGCGAGTGCAAAGGCTTTGATAGCTCTTATACCTTTAAATAGTGAAGGGTGTGATTTTCTTACCAGCAAACATCGTTATAGTTTTCTTTCTTCTACATTTTTTCTGATAAACTTCAAAAATGTAATGATTGTAACTCTATTGGTTTTATTTTTACTATGTAATTTCAACGTATCATAATAATATTTCTGAGCGTTTTTCTATGACTCACTACAGTGGAAATTGTTTAACTGAACATCCAAATGCACCTCTTACACCCAAGAGTGCAGGTTCTTGGTACAGATTTTTGGTATTTTTGTGATCTGCAGGATAGAGTGATAAGGGCAGAAACTCAAACTCCACAGTAAGACACAGTGAGTGACAGGCTGTGCCCCGCACTCACCCTTTCTCTCATGTCTGTCCCACGGAGCAGCCGGGGCACTGGGGACCTGTCACACAGACAGCCATCTCACAAAACAGGGGCCCAGACCCTCTGTGGAGACAGACACATCAACAACCAAAGAGCACATCAGCTGCTTTCCCCTGTCATCTCTCCTGCATGAAGGCTTAACACCAAATATTCACAAATAAGCATTAGAATAACTGCAGATTTGCTTTGCTGCTAAACACATCCCCCAGAGTGGACTACACCCTGAACCACAGTGGCCACATTTCGAACAAAACAGCTGTTCATCATCTGAGCTATTGTTACGAGGGGTGTGATAAGCGTCACCACCAGAAAACAACAGAAAATTAACATTCCTCATCTGTTTTGAAATCTTACGTGCCGCACAGTTAAGCCTGTCTGCTGCGGTTAGCCGCACACATGCAATGCTGAACCGTCTGATTTTTACGTACTGGACTGTAGGGAGCAACGCCAGGACAAGAGACATGTCTCCTTCACCTTGCAGATGGACGCTGGCCAGAATGAGATTCATGACTTCCAGTATTGCTCTGCTGTAACGCTCCCCTCTGTCCCCTCGTGTGCATTGACAGCCACTCTGCACTCAACTCTCCGCCCTTCATATCATAAATTATCAGTTCATTTGTAAGGAGACGGGGTTGCATGAAAATAGGCTGATGTCACCACTGCTTGTTTGTTTCTGGAGACTGAAATAAGCAGAAACAAACACACACACACACACACACACACACACACACACACACACACACACACACACTCACTCACTCACTCACACACATCTTTACCAGCACCATCACCCTCCCAGGACCCCCCTCACCTAACTGCGCCTGAGAAATGATCCCTGATTGACGACGTGTCTCCTCTCAGGGTGTCAGAGAGTTGAAGGGCAGGTCGTCCATCATCGCTGACAGGAAACACACAGGGTGGAGATTGATGTTGGTGAAGCTCGGGGCTTTTCTCCAGACCTGGAGATGATAATCCTAAACTGGAATAAATCAAACAATCCCTGGTAAACAAGAACACAAAGCAATTCATCTAAGAGGCCACCAAGGAGACACGCAAGGGTCTCATCTTGATCAGTTTACTGACTCTGAGAGAAGATGAACTGCAGATGATGTGTCTTCAGAAACTCACATCTTCAAGATAATAAAATGCATTTAGCTTCAAAATGGAACCACACTGCAAAATCTTAGTGAGTGTTCTTTATTTCTCGTAAAAACTGTCTTATTAGGTTTAATTTAAGCCCGAAAAGCCATTAAAAATGCGTATATTAAGATGTAACACGCCAAAAATATAACTTCAATTGCTTTTCTTATATGTGACTTAAAATAAGCTTCCTAGTTAGTTTTCAATAGAAATAAGACAAAATATTCAGAGGTGCAATAGTCTGCTCTGGAAACAGCAACTTTGCTGGTAAAATAAATCCTATTTAAACTTTATATATAAGCTTATCTAAGCTGTTCAGTATCACTCTGAAAAGGGAAGTGTCAAGAACATACTTTTTATAACATTAACAGACCCCACAAAAACTCGATCTTGAGTAGTTATTTGGACAACAAATCGGAAAAACTTCCTGTAAACCTCCAGCTAAACCAGACTCATGATGGACAGTTGTTTGCACATGTTTGGACAGACAGACAGCAGCAAAAATAACAAATGCTTCATCTACTTTAACTACAAGTAACTCATTAATCTAAAAGTAGAGATAAAATGAATAACAGCAACATGAGGACAACAGATGAATGGAAATATCAGGAACAGCAGCAGCGATGAAAGTTAAGCAAATCCACTGTGGTGGTAAAATATCCACAGAAACAGTGAGAACAGAGACAAAAATCTGTTTATCCACTTCATGGAAAATAAATGTTGATGCACTAGAAAAGACAAGAGGCATCCAGTGTATAATTTACTCTAAACCTACAGCAGCAAACTCAGAGGTGGTCTAAGGCAAGCCTGAGCCAGCCCAGACTATTAACTTCATCAAAAAGGAAAGTTATAAACTCAGTTTTAAGGAAGAGAGAGTGTCTGACTCTTAGACCTTACCTGGGGCGTGAATCCTGAGCAGAGATGCCTGATGAAAGCCTCAGCCTCCCAGATTACTTTTGGATACAGGAGCTGACTGTTTAGTTTAGTAAGGAGTGAAGTTAGTAAGAAAAGTGCGAACACTTGCAAAATATACAAAGTGCTGTTGAGACCGGCCATTATTCTTGAGCTAACTTCTAATTTCGTGTCATGTCTGATATAGTAAAACGGCTAAATGCTAACATTAGCTGTGTTAGCTAACGATCAAATGTGTCTTTTTTAGCTTTAAGTTTGACCCGACTTCTCCAGATTATATCTGTCTGTGGTGTTTGTGGTTGCTTATCAATCTGGAAGCGGTAAAATGACCGCGATTTGCAAAATAATCGAGATTTTAATGATTTACGACCTTAAATAATGCTATCACATTTCCGAACCGGAGCATGACGCAGCGTAAAGATGGCCGCCGTGGAAATATGGCGGGCAACGGTTACAGACACACTAGCAGGAGAAGTTTTTATTTACTTTTTTCAGTTTTGTCGGTCAAAATTGAAAATAAGGGAGACTATTACTCCAAATAAGGTGTCATAACTTTGCCCTGTGTCATTTCCTGCTTGCATTATTTTTAATATTTTAAATTTACAGTCATTTTGTCTTATTTTGGTAGGATTTCTTGTGGACTCTTGGAAAGTAGTTTTAAGGAAAAACCCTTTGTGTACTTAATAAACCTTCTTCTTAAAATGGTTAAATTCCTTTTACATGAAAGGTAATTCAAGTAAAAAACAAATTCAAACAATACATGAATCAAATAATCTGTAAGCAGTTAAAACTGTTACAGCCTGCAGTATGTTTAGAATCATTAAACAGATTTTCCTTCACCCGCAGCATACTTTCCACCAATTTTTTTTTTTTTTCAAATCACCACATGAATTATGTTTACTGAGGGGATGAGAAGACCCAGCAGTAAATTTCTCATTCATCTGTGTGATTAAACAGCAATAATGAGGGGATGACTCACTCTCTAATTTGAACCGTGAACAATCACAGCAAAACAAAGACATGCTGAGGAAGCTGCCATACCGGACACTACCTGCTGAACTTTGCTCTGTTAAACTCACACTGCGCCATCTGTCAGAAGTGATAACACCCTCCACCTAATAGCACCCCTGCTCCTCAATCTGCACCATTAGCAGGTTATAAAGCGAGGCCTCTCCTGTCCTTTCTAGCCTTAAATAAATCTCTTCATCATCACCTCAACCACGGCACAGATGATACTTTCTTTATTGCTACCTGTTTCCAGGAGTGGATGATATTCCTCCCAAAACAATAACCTCATTTGTTTGTTTGTCTTCATCCTGGAGGTGTGTGTGTCTGTGGATCTGGAGTCTTGTGTTCTTCCAGGCTGTGACATGCTGTTTGTGTTCATGTGTTCACAAAGCTGTAAGGGGATCTTTTTTTCCTTTATTAACATATAAACTCAGGAGGCTAACTGCATTGACCTGAGCTGTAAAAGCCTGCTGTTAAAAAAAAAAAGCGTGAGAGCCAGTCGCACTGCTTGGGCTTGTTTAAGTCCTGTTGCGTGGAGACTGCAATCCAGGTGACACATCAGCCAGTGGCAGGAAGCCAGAGTCGGACGCGGGCACCAAGGTTGGTGCGGCTGATGGATGTAAGTGTAGCACCAGCACTTGCCAAGCCATTCCCAGGACCATAAATCACATGTTTACTGCAAGCGGTGGCTCTCTGCGCCCGCCAACATATCTTCTGATGTCAGCAGCACATTATCATATCTAATCAGACCCCAGCAACCTGTGTTTAACTGGGCAGGGATTGAAGTAGCCATCGCTCCATCTCTGTAATCATAATTTACATCAGCAGCATGAAAATCTGGATATTTATAGAGCCGTTTATAGAGTTGAGTTCAAACTCTGAGAGCTGCAGCGGTTTGTTTTTCAATAGCATTTTATTTAATGTAATCCTTTTTACGATGACATACGTGTTCTGCAACCCTTCATCAGAAGTTATATGGCAGCAAATGTAACTCCTGTTAAAGCATTTACAGTAGAAGATAAAGTTCATCACATGGGAGGCATGCACGGTGGAAGTGCACGACGTTGACTGAAGACAATTACTCCGGATGTTAACGAGCATGGCGTACAACCTGGAATATTTACAGTTGTGACCATTTTTTAGATCAATCTGAAATTCTGAATGAGACAAGATAAAGATTTTCCACACACACACGCACACACACAGTCAGTCAGCCGCTCTCACACACACACACACTCATCTTATTTTTATAAATCCATTTCTTCAGGTTGTGTCATGAAAAGCACTTACAGTTAAAAAATAGAAAACCCAATATATATTTTCCATCCATGATTACACAGTAAAATTAGGGGAAGCAAAAACAAACTGGCCATTTCATCCTCAGCGGTTTTTAAGACATTTTTGTGTAACAACTGCCCCTACAGACTATATTAAAAATAGATCAAACAAAAGCGTCCTTGTACAAAAGAAAATAAATCAATTATGGTAATAAAAATAAGAGTACAATGTAAATATATATTCATATTTATAATTTTCTAACTGTATTTACAAGAGGAGAGTGAATGTGGAGGTGGAGCATGATGCTGCGTGTCCATCGGTGATATTTTTTCTCTGGATTTGGTCTGAAAAGCAGAACACTGTCCGTCACTACTGAAACAACAACCGCAGAGGGAGGAAACCAAACAAACATAAACCTGACACAGTCAAAGTCAGTCCTTTTAGATTCTCCTGACTCCAGGAATGCCCAAAGTGGAGAGAAGAGTGGGAGTTTTTTTTCCTGACACCGTGACAAACCACCACTCCTGTTAATGCAAAGTGCCCCATAAAAACACCATCACCAATGAGAACCTGGAATCCGCTGCTTTTTCCAGTCCATGTGGTCCAACGAGTTCTCCACGGTGTCCTCTAAGTTCCTTTCTCACAGAGCACCAGTATTTTTTAGCTTCATCTCTGGGAATGTGGGGAAGAGTCCGACCCCGTGAGGCAGGGAGCAGAGGAAGTGTCAATGTTTGTCTGCATGGAGATGAGGTATCAGCGTTTCTTAATGGCCGCCCCGTTGGAGTGAGGAGGAAACTTTGGCAGGCACGGCTCCTCGGCTCCGGCGTCATGGGAAAAGACCGAGTCCTCGCCAGAAGAGCAGGTGGAGCTGCGGGTGTCGGGGTAGCTGGGCGAGTATTGGTCCAGAGGCACGGAGAGCTCCAAATACTCCTGGAGGCGACAAATGGAGAGGAAGAAACCTCATGTTAAAAAAAAGCTAATTATTCATTTCAAATGATGTAGAACATTAAAGTTTTATGACATGGTTTGACTGACAGGTGGCTGTGGCATTCTTGTTTAGTCACCAAACCTCCAGTCCAAGTCCAGAGAGTTTCAGTTTGAGTTACAACTAAAGAATCTAGACTGAGTCACCATTTTCTGAGCCTGAGTCAAAGTCCGGTCCACATTACTCGAATCACCTCTTTGGTATCTCGGCAAGAGTAAGTATGACTGAACAAGATGGTATTCGAATGAGTGTATGTAGTTAATCAAACTAAAAATAAATCAAATTATAAATCTAATGGGAGTGAAGTCGTCATGTGACTGCGAAATGAAATCCAGACTTACTCAGACTCACGATTATGTCATTGAAGGATTACTACCAAAGTACACAAACCTAAGACTGGTGGAGTTTTATTGTTGCAGACCTGATTAATGAAAAGCTCTTAAATCCTTTTTTTTGCATCAGCAGAAACAACTTCATCGTTCAAGTCTGCATCCAAATCTGAGTCATCAATGATCGAGTACAAGTCCAGTCATAAGTTGGACCCGAGCCTGAGTCTTGGTCATCATCACGGCCCAGTGAGTCACTGAACTTCACCTCTCTGTCATGTTTGTGTTGTCTGGATTTTTGGATGTAAAATTAAACGTCTCTGCACTAACAGCCAAACTCTGTCAGTGAGTGAAAACCCAGCCTGATTCTGCAGTAACTCATCTACTGCCTGGCTTGAAAACTTGCTTAGTGTGTTTATATTTGTCAACATGTGCAGGAGAGGCAGGATTGATGTTCCCTGAAGAGATGACAGTGGACATAATTTTTCATACAGTCAGTGCTTCTACGTGTGTGACAAGATGAGGACTGACCTGGTTGGATGTCATGGCCAGGGAGCGATCCAAGTCCTCCACCAGCTGTTTGAATGTTGGTCTTTGAGAGGGGACAGCGTGCCAGCAGTCCCTCATCATCATGTACCTGCAGGAAACACGGATAAAATATGCCTTTAAAAATCAGACAGATTGATTAACCAGGCTGATCTGGACGTGACTCCACCCCATCCAGTCCGTAACAAAGAGGGAAAGACAGGTGAGGAGATGGAGGACGGTTCAAAAGTTGTAGCGGCTGAAGTAGACAAAGGTAATGTGGGAGGGGGTGAGCAGCTTGTGGAGTAGTTATCGTCCATTTATCAAGGTGAACTGATCAATATATCGTGATATTGATTTGAGGACATATCGCCCGGCCCTACTCTGCAGGCAGCCTGGTCAGTGTTGGTAGATGGTGTATGAGCAGGATGCGCAATGAGAATAGATAAGTGTATTACCTTTCATGCATTTAGTTTTCAACCCAGTCTGTTAACAAACTTAAGCATAAAAATATCTTTGAGACGGTTTTAGGGAGGCGGTGGAAAAGTCAATTTTGCGCCTTCTTCACGTTGCAGTAAATGTCTGCCCAGATTCCCTCAGTCACTACAGCGACAGCAGATCAAATCAGAAACAGTTTGGGAAAAGTATTATAGGCTCTTAAATATAAACCCTAAAATTTATAGCATCACTTAATGCATTTTTAAAAATTAGACCTCCCTCAACATCTGAGTTTCCCTGTTAATGGCTGCCACACAATCATCGGCTGAAACCATAATCACATGTTGCTTAGCACACATATTTCTGAAATACAACAACATCATTGATGTGAATATCACTCCCAACTGTTCCAGCCAAACATGAGGCACACTGAGAATCAATAAGAGCCCTGCAGATCGTCTCAGACTTTTAAATTTATAGGACTTTTACTTTGAAGTTGGTTCCTTTAATATTTTCTTCTGTTAATGTCATTTGAACACTCGAATGGTTTCAGCCTCAGCACACACTTCGCTCTAATGGCTGCGCTGTTGCAGAAGGAAACATCTGGTTCTGATTCTCACCGGGGAATATTTAAACAGAAACCACAGACTTCACTTTTATTCAGTTAATGAGCCAGAATATCGGCATCAAAGTGGGACAAACAGTTTGAGTCACTCTGGATCAAGTTTGCAGCGGTGTTAATCCAATGAAACGCTGATGACTTTGAAACGGTGATCACAACAAACCCAGATGATGTATCGGGGTTGTTTTGATCATGAAGTTTCCAGATCGCACCTTTGTGTGTCTGTGGGACATGAAAACACATTTGATTTCAGGTGTTCGGTGTTTCCTTACAGCTCATGAGTGCACGTCGAGGGCTTGTCCATACGATGTCCTTCCTTCAGCAGCTTGAACAGCTCCTCCACAGGCACACCAGGATACGGGGAACCTCCCAGGGTGAAGATCTCCCAAAGCAGCACCCCGAACGACCAGCTGAGAGCAGAGACAGAGACAGAGAGAGGTGTCTAAGTGATCTGCACGACTACATGCTCTTTATGGAGACTGGATTATAGAAGTAAGGACGTGTGGTACTCACACATCGCTTTGGTGCGTGTATATCCGGTCAAAGAGAGCTTCAGGAGCCATCCACTTGACTGGTAAACGACCCTGATGGAGAGACAAACAAGAATAATGGTGATTAAACCTAATTAAGGACATATTTTTATGATTTATTTTAATGAAAGCACAAGAACTTTGACTCGCTGGTTGGGATTTCTGTCTATAAGTTGCATTTTCTAGATTCTGTTGCAGGAAAACAATAAGTTGCACGGTCTGGAGTCAGATTAATCTGCTGAGGTATCACAAATCACCTTAGCTGTGGAGAAAACTCTCCCACTGACAGAGCAGGGTTGCAGGTCTATCTTAAATCGGTGATTGAATTGGCGCCAACTGAGTGATGCACACCTTTACCAGTCATGGTTTCACTTCTTCAAACCTAGATTACCGACATATTCTTGAGCTCAGGGATTTGAAGTGTTCTCAAAGAGCTCAACCTTCACTATGCAGACCTGGTCACATAAAGATTTGTCAATTTTCACCAAGAGCTTCGTTGCTAACTTCAGCAGTAATATCAGCTGGCCAGGACAGAGGCACCACTTCCTGTGAATTTGCAACGGCGACGTCTGCAGCAGGTTTACAGCACATTAACTGATGCTGGAGAAAAGCTCTTATATGGATCTGTGACTCAATAATCACAGACTGATGAAAATACTCACATTGGTGGTCTTCTTATAGTAATCGATGTGATGGATATCTCTCGCAAGGCCAAAGTCGGCTATTTTCATCACGTTGTCCTCCGTTACCAGAACGTTACGGGCTGCGAGATCTCTGTGGATGCACTGCAGGAGAAATCATCGAGTAAATATTGATTCTTGTTGTTGACATTTTTCATACAGGAAACATCACAGCTGGAAATGACTGTTTGCTCTCTGAGTTTACCTTTTTGGAGGATAAATACTCCATGCCTCGGGCCACTTGGTAAGCACAGGACACCAGGTCTTTGATGGACATGTTCTCCACAGGAACCTGGTCCGGGTTGTAGCAGTACTCCATGCCTGGTGGGCGTCGCGCTCGCAGGTACTCCCGCAGGTTCCCCTTGGATGCGTACTCGACGATGACATACAGAGGACCTGTGGACACATGTGAGAAAAGAAATCATTAGAGCTGATAAAAAAGTGGGAAATAAAGGGAGAGAAAAAAGACAGAAAAAAAGAAAATACTTGATATTTTTGTGGTTTTATGAAATCTCTGGTTCAGGAGAGATAAGACTGAGTTGGTAAATAAGTGGAGAGAACAAAAGAGCTTTGTGTTTCAGGGAGGAGGCGGCAGAGTGATGTGCACAGCGGGTCATGAGGGGTTAGTTTCTTTGGTTTTTCGTCAGGGATGATTGGACAGAAATGGCAGCAGCTGTGGTCGATTCAAACTGAGAGCTCGGAAGCCGGTGTCAGAAACGTTTAATCATGCGCCTCTACACTCCTCTCAGAGAGCGGTTCACAGTTTATCTGAGGGACAACAGTGTTTACGTTGGTCCAGAGAGGCCGTGGACGGTCAGCAGAAGACCCCCGTGTGTCTGTCTGTCTGTCTGTCTGCTCTTACCGTCCTGTGTGCAGGCTCCCAGCAGATTAATGATGTTCTTGTGCTTCCCGATGATCTTCATCATCTCCATCTCTGAAATCAGGTCTGACAGGTCTTTCTCTGTGGCGTCAGCTGGAAAGAAAAGAAAAAAAGGATGATATTAGGGTAATTAATGGAGCTTCTGTTGTTATCCAGCTCCAAACAGGCCTCACAGTAATGACCTCAAAGAGCAACTTTGCACGTCTTGCTGAGTTTGTCTGGCGTTTGTCTCGGAGAACGCTCCCCGGGGAAAGGCACTTAAAGTATGAGACAATAAATGCTACTTTCCCTCCATCCTCACTCCGCCGTGCACTTTAATGAACACGCTTTTATATGGGATGTCAAGGGTTCTCATAAATTTTTACTCTGCTCTCCCATTTGCACAGTGGCTGGGATCCAATGGCAGATGTCTCCGAGTATGTCTTCATTACGGCTGTGGTGTTACAACTTTCCTCGTCCCTGGAGTCTGGACTTCAGGCTCCTGTAAAATCTATTACCAAACTCTGAAGAACTTTCCTCCCTGCAAATCCTCGACTCGCTCAAGTAGATCTAAGTCCCAGTCGAAAACTCCTGAGACTTGAAACAATAAAAGAAACTCACATTTCAGCATTTTCACGGCCACTTTGGTCACACGGTTCGGCTTCTCTTTGTCCAGACCCAGCGCCTCTCCCATCACCACCTGACCGAAGCAGCCTTCACCCAGCGGCTTCCCGAGGACGAGTCTGAAGGAAGGACAGGAAACATGAGACAAAGAAACTGTTTGATGTTTCTGATGGAGTCTAACTTTAAATTTATACAATTCAAGCTTTTATTAAGTTTTATTAGATGTTCACTTCACAATAAATCTTTGAACTTTGGTTTTTAAAAGTGGCAAATCATCTCCCAGGGTTCCTACTCTTCCATATCTTACTTTTTAAAATTATTTTTTTGGAAATACCTACTTTTCTATTTTAGAAAACAGTATTTTATAACTGTGGTGATATAGTCTGTCAACATTAATATTTTATTTCTCATTCACTATACTTTTTAGGACCTGGAAATTGATCGAATTACTTCCATACTTTTCCATACTTGCGTAGGGACCCTGAAGCTGCTACAACTAGCTCGCTTGCAGCTGCTGCATCTTCTTCATCTCGCCTACGTTTTATGACACGTGGAAACCACAATAACATTTACACCCTATTTTCTATCTCATCAAAAAAAGAGCTTTCCTTTGGATGTTGTCTGACTGGTATCCAGGGCGTACCTGTCTCGAGGAAGCTCCCAGCGCGGATCTTGAGGAAGTTCATACTCAGACACCCCGGAGAGCATCGGGGACCCGCTGGAGGAGAGGCGGGAGGGACGAACCAGCATGACTCCAGAGTGTATGGAGGAGCTCGAGTCCACGGACACCTGAGGTAAGAAACACTGACATTACTCCCCTCATAGTGCAGCAGACGCCAGCAGAGAGATCTCCCAAAGAAAAGAAGTGATCAGAGAATAAAAAGTGCAGTCGCTCTGAGAGTTCAAACACTCCTGGATTTATACTTACCTGACGCCCCAAAGCTCCGGGTTAAAATGAGGCTGAAATCTTTAAATGCATGCTTGAAGTTTCTGTTAGCATAAAGACTGAGCCTGAAAATGTGCAAAATGTTTGACATGCAGAGAGAGAGAGAAGAAGAAAAGGAAAGGTGTAAATATTCCAAACCCCCTATCTACTTTCTGTTACCTGTCTGCGCAGAGGGATGCTTTTGGCCAGCTTGTGAACGGCCAGCTGGCTGTTGAAGTCGCTCTTCTTGGAGGAGGTGCGAATCTTGACGATGATGACGATGGCGATCATGATGGCGATGAAAAAGAAGCCCACGCAGTAGATGACCGCCTCAAGGTAGGTGTGGTTGGCCGGAGGACCGTGCGGTTCGGCTAAATACAGGGAGGAGGGAGGGGCGGGGTCAAGTGTCGTCAGCGAAATCACAGATGGTCTGACACCCAATCAATCACGCTCATCACACCAACCAAAGCATGCACCACGCACACACGCAGAAACTCGAATAATACACAATAAACTCATAAAATCACACAAACACACGGCTGCCCTGTCTGAAAACCAGAGCCTTTCACACACTCGTTTAACGCTCGGTTCACAGCCCAGTATTCACGTCCTCTTCCTTTAAATCTTAATTTTTAATACGTTGAAAGTGTCTTTAAAGACAGAAAGAGTGAGGGCCAACCTCCATGATCAAAACAAACTATGAACACATAGTTAATGGAGTCAAATAATGCTCTAAGGATCTGGTTTTCATACAGGGTAACAACACTGCAAACTCTTCAAATCCACTCTTCAAACAATTTTTAATCTACTTAGAGGTCTAAAAGCAGCAAACAACAAAAGCTTCAGCTGAATATAGTCACATAACTGCTGGACTCCAAACATACACGGTCCAAATTTTACTGTGTTTGTTATAAACTTTAAAAGATCGATGTGTGTTGGTGCTGGTGAGCAAATATTTTTCAAATGTGCTGTGTTGGAAAAAAAAGAGAACTCGTGAAAAAGTCCGAATCAGATCTTGTTTTTTTCCTCCCTTGTAGTGAAAAGACCAAATGTTTATTCATACCAGTTTGAGGGATGTAATGGAAACCTTATTTATAAAAAGCATTCTTCGGTGCAAACCTTGGCTTGGGATGTGGCTGTCTGCAGGAGTTAAACTTTTACAGTCAAACTCCTTCGGATAAAGTTATTTTATCACGTCTAATCTTCAGTCTTTCATATTTTAGACGATGTCTGTCATGCAGTGCTAAAAATACACCTGCAAAGCTCCTCTGGTGCGCCAAAACAACGGTTTTTGTTTCTATTTCACAATTTTGTTTCTTCAAGGCAGCAGCTTAACTTGTAAACAAATATTTGTGACTGTTTGTGCAAGTCTCCCTTCCCTGGCGCTCATATTTAACCTCGCCACAGCCTTCTCAATACTTTCGCTGCATTTTGTGGTCGGCAAATCACCAACACAAACAGTTTATGCAGTCAAGTCAAAACACAGAACAATGCATCCCAAACCAAGGGTGCCGTACCGACTGCAGTGTACCGTTACACCCCTAACCAACACCAGCAGCACAAGTGAGGAGCTGCACTTGTGTGAAGAGGCTGACTGACAAGCTGCTTGATAATTGGACAAATGCCCATTCCGGCCCTCAGGAATGAGACACATCCACCACAGAGAGCCAATTATCAGAGCCAGCCGCTGCGCTCACAGCAGGAAATGACATCAGGGATACATGTCATTTGCGGTGCTTGTCAAAGAAAATCAGCTTTACACCAAATCAAATACAAACACCGGTTAAAGAGCAGGATGGTGGAGAGAGTTCAAAGTGAGATCTGATCAGAGCTGCCAAACAACCCGCCTATGAGAACCAGAACTTTTACCGGGTTTAAACCGATCAGTGTGATTATTTTTCCCCTCTTGGTTAAAATATGAGGTTTTCACGACAGATTCAGAAGCATCCTATCCAGGGTCCTACGCATGTTTAAGCTACTTAACATGCTCTGATAGCTCAGTCTAAACTCTGGCTCCCTGCTGCTGGTTCCCTTCATTGGTTATCATGTGTTTGTTTTGTGTTCATTATGAGCTGTCCTGTACGGTTGTTGATGTCTGTGTCATTAATAATTTTATGTTTTTAAGAAAATTCTCCATGTCTATCCACGTTATACAGGTAAGTCCTCCTCCATATAGCAGCCCTGTAAATGTGGTAGTGAAGAAACTACACTTATGCTCCTGCAGCCCACTTAATGAGGATGAGGATCTGATTGGCCTCCTCTGATGATGTAACGACAGGACACTCAGTACATTTACATGCACATTTGATTGGACAAAGCTCAAAATCTTTTTTTTTTTTTGCCGAATTGGACACTTCTCCTTGTCCTCGTATACATACAGCTGAGAAAATCGAATTATTGACGTGAACGTGTCCTCCTCCCAAAAACTAGGGGGCGATATGGGTCTAGAATCAGCGGCGCCATTTTTGGGCCTTTTTTAAAGATGTCTCCGTTCCTTGTTTTGAAACCGTCCATAAACTTTAAAATGTTCATTTCTGTCAGGTCGGAAAGCATAACGATGTTCTCCTCATTCTTCCAAAAGTGGACATTCTTTCATGCTTCAGCCAAGTTGCAGTTGCTTCTGAGTCGAAAGTTCTTAAAATGATAGTGCCACTTCTTCTCTGGTGTTTTAGTTCCAGGGTTACGGGGGCATGGTGCACATGCACTGTCCGATCATACTCTGACTACGCTGGTTACATAGTAGAGAAAATCGAATTCCAATCCCATTATCTTGGTGTCTTAATCGTAGTTCTCCGACTCCAATTATAGTCAGATTAAGGTGTTTACATTCACTTCAGTTGTCCGATCTTTAATCGGAGTGAGGTGATAATTCAGTTTTCGAGCGTCATGTAAACGTACTGAGTAATTTACATGGGCATGGATACAAATCTACTTGCTTCCTCTCACACGGTTCATGTTTTAACTGTTGCAAAGTCAAGATGTTGATAGTTGGAGGCTGACAGGTCAACTGCTCTTCAAATTAAACAACATGTCGGCTTTAGCTGAGGCTGATTTGTTTGTGCTAACCACTTCACCTCAGCGGGCGGTACAAAGCAGCGTTTGCTGATCCCTAATAGAAGGTCGTTTACCTATTTTGTTTGTGACCCAACAGCAGATATACCATCTAAAGTGTCGCCCCCTAATGACCAGATTTACAGTTTTGTCACATAAGACACTGGGCTTGGTACCAGCTTGGGTTCTCCTGGTGCACTCGCCATGTATTCTGGTGTTTTTCTAACTCTGCATTAATCTGCATCCCCCTATCTCCCCTGAGACCATGAACATAAACTTTGAGACTTTTATTGTATTTGGTTGTTTGGCATTTTCTGATTCCATTTTAGAGACGTGACACCAGAGCATGGCCCGAACTCTTCCATCTAAAGAGTTTAGATGGAGCAGAGCCATGCTGAGGATAAGAAAGACAGAGAGATTGAGGAGTTTTAGTACTTTGTGACTTGCCCCGGCTTCCTCTCACATTTTTTGACAGAAATAGAGTCAAACATGACTCTTTTCTGGAAAATGTGGATACGGAACGCCAGGCTGGAGTTAGTAGGAGAAAAATAATGGAAACCAAGGAGACAGACAGAACCACTGATACCTTCAAAAACGGTCAACCATGCAGTGTGATGAGAGAACCCGATAGAATTGCCCGCCAAGCAGGTATACTCCCCAGCGTCATCAAAAGACACATTTCTCAGTTGGAGGACTTCCATTTCCTTGTCCGTGGTGTTAACGCCAGCGCTCTAGAAAATAACAAAGGAAGCAGACCCGACAAGAGGCCCAAGAAGGGAGAAGGAACCATGAGTAAAGGATTCTGAGAGGAGAAAAAAGGGGATGGAGGAGCGTACTCCTCCGCCATCCAACACCACCAAGAGCCCCCTGCAGAGGACTCAGGCCCCCCAGTATCTGTTAGTGGAGGAGCTGGTTAGGTTGAGTCTGCACTGCCGGACCACAAACTGGTCCAAACCCATCACCACATCAAATACCTCAGTCTCATCTCTACATGCAAGAGATGGGCAACATGGAAAACTCCACAGCAGAACAGGTCCCACTCACACTCACACACGATCACACTTCCATAAATGATTATGAGCATCAGAGGAACAACAGGAGGGATCAGGAAGGTGAGCGAAGGAGGACAGCTGGTGAAAATATTTTTAAAAAAGGGGGGAGAGAGCGAGAGGGAGAGAGAGAGAGCCTGTGAGGCGTGTGAAGAGGACTTTGAAGGGCAAGGGAGCGAAAGTAATGGAAGAAGATGGCAAGTGAGGCCCTTATTAGGAGGGCACAGCACAGGCATGGAGCAGGAATGAGAGCGGGGCTAACATAAACCTGAAACTAAACACTTTCAACTGTTCTGCTGGGAATTTTCCATAGCGTCATTTACAGTCTGGAGCACTGAGGCAGGAGAGAGGGACGGAGAAAACGGAGGGAGGGAGGGAGGGAGGGAGGAGAGAAACAGCTGAGGTTGTCTCGAGTTATACGGCCCTAGATTTTCCAGGAGGTGCTCGAAGCGTCTCCGCTGTGTCGTCCCTGTGTGGCTGAGTTGTGGTTACCTGTGGGCTCATATCTGGTGACAATCAGCCAGGCAGACTGATTGGCCTCTCCTATATAATTGGACACTTTACATATATACTCTCCGCTCTCCTCCTCAGTCACATTGTAGAGGGTCAGCACCTGAGCGTCCGAGCTATTGACCCCAGAATGCTGGAAACAAAAACACGGCATGTGCATCACAGAATAAAAAGACAGTCGACACAGGATCAAACTAGAGAGAGAAGAAAACATCAGATTTCACATCATGTAGGACGATTTCAGAGTCAGAGGAGGAAAATAAACTTCTTTTACCAAACTATAGTAAACTGGCAGGGGCAGATCCAGGGGTGGCCTGAGGTGGCACAGGGCCCACAGCCTTAGATCAATAACACATATTTTTTAATCACATTAATATTATATTCACTGTAATGATTAAACCCACCCAGTCATTAAAAATTATAATGAACTCGATTGATTTTTCGTCGTGTTAATGATTAAAAAAATTGCTTATTGGTGTTTTAGCTGCTAGTAGCTTTCTTTACGTTTCAAAGTAGCAGTTTATATTTCTATCTCGGATATTTATCTTCTTGAATGCTTAGCAAATAAAAATTCGGAAGATTTAAATACGGTCTGTCAAAAATAATGCTAATTCAGTTTTAGGTCACAGATTTCAGTTTTGGTTAAATTCTCACATCCTTGACAGTCAGAGGGATTATTTAGGATTTCATTCTTGAAAATTTTGGCCATTTTGTGGGAGGAAAACTTTTGATGAGTCTAGAACTCGTCCTTTATTTTACTTTGAGTTAAACTTTTCCATTCATACATATTTCTGATATGTTATGTGACAGTGGTTCTCAACTGGTCTCATTCTGGGACCCACATTTGGCCATGGTCCTTAAGTAGCGACCCACTTTCAAAGAATTCAAATCAAGCAAATTAATTTTTTATATATATTAAAAAAAACTTTTAAGACTCTAATCTTTAACATAAATCCACTTGTTTTATTGAGTAAAGTGCACATGAAGGGGACAACATAAGGAAAACAACTACTTAAGTTGCATATACCGAAAATATCGAATATCTAATAAACATCACATTAAATATTTATTATTTTGACCAGCTGTTTGTGACCCATCCAGAATGTGTCTACGACCCACTTCTGGGTCAGGACCCACCAGTTGAGAACCACTGTTATATGATCTAAATTTAATATGTACAGCATTGCTAATCAGGCCAGCATTGCAATCTAACCAAATTAAAGACAGGCAGCTTTGACAAAACCCTCAAACTACTTTGACTTCAGAATTAACTGATTCCTCTTAAACATGGCTTCATCATCATCATCACATGCACACTCTCTTTCTCAGCTTCCCCCAAACTCTCGTGTGTAATGATCGGACATAGGTATGCACAAACAAATCGATTCAGGGAGAAATATAATAAATATTAAACCAAAATTACTGCAGTTCATAAGCAGGTACTGAGAGTTGTGGAATCCCTAGTGTGAACACATTTAGCATGCCCTCCCTGCAGAAGTTCGGCCACCCTGATAAAAAAAAAATCCTGGATCCGCCCCTGTACACTGGGTAGTTTTGACAAAAACTCGAACAATTTGTTGCAAATTTCAAATTTTCAATCTTCAGAAATACAACAGAGACTGTTCTGACAGGTTCTGGTCAACGTGAGCTCCTCCTACCTTCAGAACACGGACGAACGGCAGCCCATCAGGACCGACTCTGCTCCCGTTGACCTCGATGTGCTTCAACCACTGAATATGAGGCTGGGGGTCGCTGAACACTTTGCACTCAAACTCCACGTCACTTCCCACCAAGGCGGTACGATTAGCCGGCAGACCGGCCTGCAGGATGGGCCTGTGGGGGGATCGCTCTGCAACACGCCAAAACACACGAATGTTATGGTGGAAGTTTGGAGTGCAAACATGTGGTGACAAAGATAAACATGTGCAATGGTTTTAAAAAGTACACACGGCTGACTGGTCGTCAAACAGCAGCCAAATAAAACCTTCACGTCAATGGCTTTGTTACTGGAAAAGGCCGGGCGGACGGTAAACAAGGTCGCCTGTATAATCCGATCTGATGATGCGTCGTCATTTTCAAGTTACAGACGGTAATTTCAGAGTTCAGCAGCGATTTCACCAGATAAACACGGCCTGTGCAATCAATAAAAGTTGGCAACAACACAGGGGTAAGAAAGTGAAGTGTGGAGGCTGGAGCTGCGAAGTGAAACGTCCTCGTGGATCCATTTAGAAGACTGATAACCCCCCAGAGGAAACTTCGGGTCTAGAGAGCTGGCAGAAAGTCAGCTGTCCGGGGTTTTCTGACTGAGAGGTCTCTGAGGGTTTAGCAAAAGAAAAAACTCTCCCCTCAGTGAAGCTACTCACTGCTCATCAGGGTCTGGACCTCTGCTGAGGCCGAGCTACACCCGGGGGACGACGGGGACAGAAGCGGAGGGAGGGCTGATGGTGCGTAAGTGTGACAGAGCAGGTCCAGGAGGAGTAATCACGGCTCTGTTTTTAATGGATTCAAGAGCTCCATTCATTAGACTCCACCTCATGAACTTCAACGAGGAATTCATTCATACAAACATGTTCACGGTCAAAACTCACCGACTACATCCAGCTGGTATGTGTGGTTGATGCTGCCGTACTGGTTTTCCACCACACAGGTATAGTTCCCCTTGTCAGAGGGGACTACGGACTCCATGATGATGGTCCACACGTGGTCACGGACCTGAAGGTGAAGGTACAAAAACACAGATTTAGGCACAGATGTGAAACCCGGAGGTAGAGCCTCTTTTTGCATCTTTTTACACGTAGCTTGTGTTTTTGTGTGTATAAATATATATATATGTAAAAAGTAGCACCACATGCTAACAAACCACTAGTTTGTGACACTCGATTACCGATCTACATCCTCTCATGAATTCCTGTCTCTAAAGTTCAGTCAGAGCCTAAAACGTCGTCAACACAACCCTGTTAACATCAAACAGTCCAGTGAGGAGCCACAGAGGCGTCAAAGGCTGCAGCTCTGCTTCAAAAAACACTCATTTCTCTCCATCTGCTTTCTTCCACAGTAAATTGCAGTAAATCAAATTTTGCTCAATTTTAAAGCCAAGCCTAACAAGGTCAATGATGTGTTGATAACAAGATAACTGGCTGCACCCTCTTCCTGTGACACCACCCCGCGTTCGAGACAGCGGATCTTTGTCCCGCCACACAAAGGCCGGCGGAAAAAATGCGTACATGCTTTATATAAATCTGTCCCAACTTGTCTTATTAGCAGCGACTGATGTCTGGCTCTTTTTTCAGAGACATGTTATAGTTTTTCTTCCATAAATCTGCCAGGACCGGCAGTGTGTGATTAACCAGCAGACCTCTAAGGCAATGCGAACATCAAACATGCATATACAGAGACCGAGCCGTACGGTTTCCCTCATTTAGCTCAAAACGTGATGAAGGAGTCCAGCTGCCTGCTGCCAGATGTGTTGTGCTTGGCTTCATATACATGTGGTCTACATTATTCCCTCCCTCCTGCCCGTCTCCATGCAGACCTTATGAACAATAGAAGCTGGGCCATAAAAGCAAAAGTGTGGGAGGGATGAGAGACGTCCACAGCCGCTGATGCAGACCTCTGCACCTTGGCTTAAAAAAAAACAGCAGCCAGATGGCGGAGTGTGCTGCCTGCCTGGGTGGGGGGCTTTGGTAGTGGTTCTGGGGGGGGTGCAGAGGGGAGCAGGCAGCTGAGAGGAAACTCCTAAATGTGTCCCAGCTGGAGAGAAAGATGGGCCGGGGAAGCACGAGATGAGGCTGGACTGAGTTACACCTTGATGGGAAGAGCAGATGCGGGGGAAGAGGAGGGAAGCCTCTAAATGTGCAGACACACCGCACACCTGAGAGACGACCGCCACTGACGGCTGCACACATGAGGAGAGCTCAAACAGAACAACATGAGAAGTTATCACGTACCTACTAACATTTTTTACTTCTGGGTACGTCTTTTTTCAGCATCATACCCATAAAAACCTCCAGATTTTGATTTCCACTTCCCGTCCAAGTTCTTGTTTTTTCAGACTCTTGTTTTGGAGAACTTCCTCCAACATGACTTATAAGACATCCAACCATCTGTAACCGACCACTGGAAATCCTGAGTCTCCACAGACCCAACACAACAAGCTAGTATGAGAGAATATGAGGAGCTTTAATCGCAGTTTCATGCTAGCCCACCTCCTTCAGACTTCTTAGATTTTAGCTGATTTTTAAGGAGCTACTGCTGAGACAGAAACCCTTATACACCAGTTATTCATATTCATAGTTTTACATTAAGGCGTACTACAAAAATACTTCTTATTTCTTCTGCGAGCATGAATGGATTAAAGGGCAGTTCCAAAATATCTGACAGTGATCTGACATTGATTCCTCCAGCGGTCATCCTGTCCCACCAAACCCTGCTGAGTGAAATTCAGTTTTCAGGACAGAAAATATCTCTCTGTACTTTTCCAGCAGAATTCCCAGAGAGATCTCGTGTTTGTAGTTCTGGCCCGACATTCCCAAATATCGCTCCAGTCCTGCTCAGATACCTCAGACCTGATTCGATCTCTTTAATTCACTGAGGAGAGCCAATGCAAAGGAATAACTAATGCCTAAACAGGTGCTAATGTGGATGCTAATAAAGAGACTAAGAAATCACAGCATTATTTTGTATTCAAGTCAATCCAGTGCAGCAGAAAAGAAACTGCTATAAGAGAGGAGAAGTTTGTTTTCTGAGGGGAGCATCTGGTTTGTTCGTGTGAAAGACGATGTCTGCTGATGTCCAGATGGATGCTCTGAAGAGGAACCTGCAGAAGAACTGTTTACAGGAGACTGCTGTCACTGTTTGTTCCTGTTTGCTTCATGAACTGATGGATCTTTTGGTCAAACAGAGCACCAACAGACCCTTGAAGAGAGCGTACTATTGTTTTTAATATTCAGCGCCCTCTGCACAAAACAATAAAAACTCTATAACTGTGACAATATTTGCATTAAACCAACAGACTCTCCAATTTGTAATGATATTCGTCAGGGCTGTTTGCACTTCTTCCTTCAATATTACTCCACTGTGAAGCCTCCTCATAATCAGGTCATGTAAACAGATTATCAATAACCTGAGGCTAACAGGGCAGCGTCTATCGTGGAAACGCTCCTGAAATCTGTATGTTTGCAGCTGCAGCTCACACTGAAAGCTCTTGTTATGTGTAAATCTCATGAGTCAGTAAGATGAGAACAAGTGACCTCTCTTCGTTTAATCAGCGTCATTAGACTAACGTGTGAATGATGGCGCCTCTACAGGGCTTACACACTGTCGGTGTCATCCGTGTCTCATCAGCTCAGTCTCAGCTGAGAACATTAAAAGTTTTCCTTCTTATCCAAAAGTTGAAATCAAATTGACGGCATGTTTTTACGATTAAATAAAACACAGATTTGACGGCGCCACAGATGTAATTGTTAGTGAGACCGTCTTTCATAACTTCCTCGCTCTTACGTTAATTTGTTGATTAATCATGTTGATCTTTTAAACGGGTCATGATGTAATTTACAGTAAATGATGATGATCGAAACTGGTTTATAATAGATCCGGTCCACACCTCTGCCAAAGTAAATCCAGGGAGTGCAATAAAGCGTCTTATCAAATATTACAACCTCACGGTTTATCAGCAGTTATGGCGACGTTTGAACACGACCCGCCTGGAAACAGGAAGAGGATTACAAAGAGTTATCGCTCCCCACACATCGTATATCAGATACGGAGGGTATCAGAGTCGTGTATAAATATATCATTTCAGAAAAGATGAGGCGTCGAAACCCAGAATGAGGACAGCCGGTGTTATCTCCGTCTGGACGGACAGCTAGGGTTGCCCACCTGGAGGTTTTTCTCACATTTTTATGGCTCAGAGTTCCTTTTTGTGGCTTTAGGTTTCATCTTTCATTGTTTCTCCGCTCAAACATGAAACTCGTCTCTGCTTCTTCACCTGCAGGAAGCAGTTCTCACTCCAGGGGAGGGGGCCGGTGAGCTAATGTGGGGATGAGATCACTGGCACATCTCCACTCGGAGTGAATAAGTTTGTGGTGATTCGATAAGAAATGCTAAAGAGGGTGTCCTGTCACCGAGAGAGGAAGAGGCGGAGGGAGCTCGATATTTTTCACGTGTTTTACCTTGAAGCCTCCGATGCGATGGTCTCTCTTGAACTCTTTGCCGTTCTTGTACCATTTCAGAGTGGGGGTGGGGTTTCCGCTGGCCTGACATCGAAACTTCACGGTCTTACTGGCTGGAACAGCGTGAAGCTTTTTCTCCATTTTCTCTGGATGAGCCCATTTCGGGGCCTCCGCTGAGGAAACAACAGGAAAGAGTTAGCAGGAGAAGAAACCATACTGTTTTCAACATATCAATGAAAGGAACATTATGGAAGAGGAAGAGGGCCACTGGGGAAAAAACAAAAAATGTCCAATAGAATTTATTAAATTATAATTCTGAGAAAAAAGTCAAAATTCTGAGGAAGAAAGTCAGAATTCTAAGATTAAGACCACAATTCTGACTCTGAACTCACATCAGAAAAATGATTTAAATCTCAGAATTCTGACCTTTTTCTCAGAATAGTCACTTTTTTTCGTATAATTCTGACTTCTTTCTCAGAATTCCGATAATTTTCTCATAATTCTCACTATGTTCAAAATTCTGACTTTAATCTCAGAATTCTGACTTTTTTTTTCTAAATAATAATATTAAAATTTTTTATCTGATTTTTCTTTCTCCAATGGCTGTAATCCTCTCCCGTAGAAAATATGGAGCAGACAAAAAATTAAATGTTTCTATAAATGTTTCCCAGACTTGTCCAGTCCTGTTTCTTCCAGTTAAAATCGAACCCTTCGAAGGTTGTGTGACTCTAACGTCGCCTCAGTGAAGCAGTTTTGTGTAAATGTAAGGGAAAGTGAAGTCAGGGCTGTTGGAGTGGACGAGTCTGAAGTGTGCTGCATGTTTGTGGTCAGAGTCAGAGTGGGCAGCAGCAGCTGGATGATGAAGCCCAAGTGTCTTAATTGCTCGATAGACAAATTGGAAAACATCGAAGGTTAACCACGGCGAGTCACCGCAGGGACATTCCTCACGAAGAAGCTGTCACTGAGGTAGTGAAAAACCCTCTGATTCAGAGTGAAATCATTCACCCAAACGTGACCCGCACACACACGGCGGCGCCCTAATTGAATCATAAAGCTCTCAAATCACTGAGCGTGACGATTACTCATAACCCTGTGACACCGGGCGAGCGCGTAATGACCATTTGTTGCAGTAGCATTGGTAACGTGAGGAGATCAGCAGACTTACGCAGCAGCTTCTGACTGCCCAGCAGTTTGGCTTCTTCAGATGACGACTCTTCGTCTTCATCGTCATCCTCACTGGAGGCTAAGATATCAACTGAGGAAACAGGAAGTTAAAGTGAGGACAAATACTCTTCAAGTTAAACAAATCCACTCAACATATACAGTGAGTATATGTTCTCACAAACTCTGACTTTGACTGGAAACACTAAAAACACAAACTAAAGTCTGCAGAAGGAAACCTGCTCCGCCTCCGAGCCTCTACCTGTGACGTTGAAGAAGACGGTGTGGTTTCCGGAGGTGCAGGAGTACAGACCCGAGTCGCTCAGCTCCACAGACTCGATCTCCAGCTGCCCGCTGCCGCTGCGGATGCGTGTGTGCTCCCCGTCCACCACCGGCGCATGGTCTTTGGTCCAGTTGACCGCAGAGTCCTTGGCAGTGCAGCTCAGATCCAGACGATCCCCGGGGTAGAGTGTGAACAGCTCTGCCTGCGTTTCCACCGAGACTGCCAAGAAAAATAACAGGACGTGGTTGAATTTGAACGGCTCGGTTATTTATGTAATCATAAGCACAATAAGGCCTCTGTTAACCGACGAAAAATAACATCTTTGGTTTGATTAAAGGATCTGATCCACATAACAAGCAACTCACAGGAAGATTAACAACTTTATTGTGAAACAAAACTGCACAGTGTCTCTGAAATCGTAAAAGTAGTGACTGACGGGGGAGCGGAGTCTGAAATGTTTAGAGTCGACACAAAACGAGGCCGTCTCTGCTCTTCAGACGACCACAGAAACAGCAGAAAAGTCCCTCCTCGATCTGCTCCCTGCAAACAGCCCGTCTTACCTCTCCCACAAATTAAATCATATCCCAAATGAGTCAGGCCCCATCGTCAGGCAGGCAGGGAGCTACTTTGGAGAGGAAGGTGAAATTCAATTAGAGGATTGAAGAAAGGGGAGGTGTCGCGGAGGCAGACACCTGAGCCCTCCTGTTCTAAATGACTACAGAGTCGACAGGGGGGAGGGGGTAACCCGATTATGCTGACATGTTGTCCATCACAATGGTGTTGTTTGTCTAGTTACAAAAGGTAGAGATCGTCACCAGACAACTTACTTGACATTCTTGCTTTGGGATCACACATGCACGACGAGAGGGGAGACAGAAACACAGGAACACAAAGCGGGTTCTGGTTCCAGAGTACACCAGAACCACAGAAACTTTCTGTTATATCAGGGTGGGATTCGTTAGTCTTTGACTCAGAGAAACTACCAGGTGATGTTCCCCCTTAAGCAACACGGACGTCTTTCACATCCTCATTTTTGAGGGTCTTATTGCCTTCCAATAACACCTCTAAAGTTTCCACCAACTTTAATCCGATCACCTGCACCGTCATCGCTATGACAACACAATCTAAACTAGATCCCCGAATTCCTGCTGTAAGCGATCCCTCCAGACGTGATTACTCTGAGGCGAGCTCAAAGCACGCTGTGTTTGTACACGCACTTCCTCACAACAGGAAGTACAGCATAACCTCAGGACGGCATCAGCAGACCTGACTAATCCCTCCCTCCATCACAACAAAGGCCTCGAACAATAAAGGGGAAGAGGGAGCACTGAGCATGTGCAGGGGAGCGAGAGCCGGCCGGGGCCTGCAGCGGCAGGTTCTAGTGCCAGTTGCTATGGTGACCCCACTTGGGCCTAGTAAAGGTATTTCCTGGATCACATATGTCTGACAGGCCCTTAATCCCAGCAGGAAAAGGGGCCAGGGGGTAGGATCAACTTTCTCCTCAAAAACAAAACCAAAGCGGGGAAAGCAGAGGAGGCACGCAGAGATGGGCTGCAGATATCAAACCTGCACACGGCCTCAAACCCGTGTGTGCCGGGTCGGTGGGGGGCAGAGTGTGTGTTTCTGTCCCTGCCCTCTAAATGGAGATGCCACTGATAAGACTGTGTCAACATCCCAGCTGTTAATCTGGCTGCAGACATCATAAAACGCCCATAAAAGCTGTTAAATTTGCTCGTAGCTTTATTGTCAGAACCATTTGTGCTTCTGTGACGACCTCCTTCAAACCGAGTCTGATAAACACGGCGCAGACCCATCAAACCCACCACTGTGTCAGATCACACGCTAACAAACTCTTACTTTCTGCGCTACATCTGAGGTATTTCCTCGGCGTTTCATCTTAATGAATCCTCCTGCTGCTGTGATTGGATTAAAATGGATTAAGGGGCATATTTTCAGAAAGCAGCCCATCTGGAACGAGCTCTCGTGTGTTCTTCCATCCACTTGGAAAAAAGTGATTGACGTAGCTCAAAATCAGCCTAATTACAGAAATCATGAAAGGGAGAGGAAACACACGGGGGAGAAAGCTCACTAGTCTGTAAATCCAGGACCAGCAGAAAGGAAAAGTTGGCGCCAGTCTGAGGAACCTTCTCCGGCTACGAGATAGGAAGCAATACGCCATGTGAATGACTTGTGGGATTTCCTGCTGTCGCTGCAGAGATGCTTGACTGCAGAGAAGTCCGGCTGGCTGGGGAAAAACTGTTGTAGTAGTCAGTTCCCTTTAAGCACAGCAGAGCGAGGGGTGGGTGACGTATAGAGGGGGGATTGATGGGACACAAAAGACAGGACCAGCAGGAAGAATGGGACAATGCCTATTAGCAAGCCCAAAACATCCAGAGAGTGAGTGTCCCCCCCTGAAAGCCCTCCAGTGGAGGAGCTTTTCAATCCTAAATGAGCCGCTGACAATCAGCGTGGATTAACACTCGGGAGCTACGAGGATTACTCCGCACGGCAAAGTTGTTCCAGTGTCATTCAAATGAGTTCAGCTACATTTACGGCTCTAATGGACAAACAGGGAAAACAGGAGGATTCATTCATTCCGCTTTATTACCACCAGATCTCCCTGATGGAGAATTTTCAGGAGCCAATATAATTTGGCAGCGAACTTCGACTTTCTTAATTAAAATGGTTTTAAAGTTCTGCTTATTCTTAAAGAGGAAGTTTAACACGTTCATGGTCATTAAGGGAAAATGTGTTTTTCTGGATTTCTCCACTCTTTATACTTTTATCTCTCTCTTTATCGGATCTAAACTCACTGAAGTTCAGGGCTGCAGCTGTCAAACATTTTAGCATTCAAGAATTCTACCGAATATTCGATTAACTAATCGAATAATTGGATAAAATAACACATCAAGCGAACGCGTTAGCAGATTGCAATGCTTATAAGAAAGCTCATTATGATATGAACTTTCATCACTTCCCCAAAGACATTAGGTGTCCAGGAGGTGATATTTTTTTGTAGGACGGTAGGGGAAAGTTCCGCCTCCTTTATCTCTGATTGGCTAGAAAAGCTGGAAACGTCATCTAGCGCTCAAGTTAAACACGGGCTGTCGGCTCTGTACATCCAACAGAACATTGAAGAACATTATCACAATTCTGAATCTCCTAACTAACCCTAACCTGACAGACGATGTCGGAGCCCAGCACTTCTAGCCAATCAGAGGTGAAGGAGGGCGGGACCTTCCCCTTACCATCCTAAAAAAAAATATGCGTCCGGGAGTTGAACAGCTCCCATGTTACCTGCTTCTTCTACGACACCGGCAATGTTAGGCTACAAGCTAGCAAGAAGAGGAGGGTGCAGAGCAGCGCTGACTCCGCCCACGACTCAGAGGCGAATTGCTAATGAGCTTCCGGAGGTCTGCTGAAGAAAAGCCCTTCTCATTTTTTTACGCTCCGCAAAACCAAAACTGCGCTACCGTGGTGATGTAAACGTGTCGCGTCACCTTGAAAATAATCCGTGCGAAACAGTGACGATTTGATTTTATCAACAAGAACTCGAGGCAGAGGAAATTCCCTGATCACTTTTAGAAATAGAGGTATTCGAGGACTCGTTTCAGCCCGACTAAAGTTCATTGTTTGTCAGAGAGATCTGTGTGTCTTAACTTCTGTGGAGGCGACTCTGTATATTTATTTTACCGTCTTATAAAGGATTAGGGTTCTGCTCACCATTCGATGATTTAAAACTGCTAAAGTAACTTTGGTTTCTTCACTCTGGTTTAAAGTCGCCTTTTGTTGTATTTGTTTGTTTCTTTGAGCAGAATTCCATATTCCTCTGTTTTTTCCTCCTCAAACTTGTGTTGGAACAGCACTTCCTTATTTACTTTGCAATTAAACGACCATTTTTACACCAACTAGACCGGGTTTTATGTTACATCTTTTCCCTTCCTGAGCTGGTTTGTAACGTTCATCCACATGTGAGGATTTTACAGTTAACTGTGTCATTTACTCATCTGTGATCATTTTCTCCACAGTCGGTAAAAACTGAATTTTCTGAATGTTCTGAGGTTTCACACACATCACTGAGGAAAATAAACTAAAAGGTCAGAATTCCCCAAGAAGATACGAATCTTAATTATCATTTCACAACATAATAAACCAACTTTTAAAAGCAATAAACTGTAGGTTTGACCCTAGAAAATAAATCTGAGTTTGCAGATTTTTAATTAATGGAAATAATACGACATAAAAAGATAAACTTGATGTTTGTCCTCTTGATTCTGATGCCTGTGTGAGTTAATGCTTGTTCTAATCCAGTGTGTGTCCTCAGGATCCCCCAGACAGGATATCTGAACGTAAACACCGAATATGTTTAATATCTCAAAATCAGGGATCAGCACCAAGATCATCTGCAGGTCTGTTAGAAAATTCATCTTTGTATTAAACTCTGATGACTGGATCATCTCCAACTTCGGCTTCAGAGTCATGAAATGAAGTTTTATTAAAAGGAGCACCAGTCTCTTTCACAAACTTTCATTCTGAACAATAAAACAGCTCCAGAGTCGATTCATTCTGGCGGTTGTATCCTCACATTCAGTCACTTGTTATTCTCCGGCAGAGCCCGGCTCCTCGGGGCCTCCTGAAAAGAGTCTTTCTCGGTCCCGTTTCTGTGGCAGCTCCACTCAGGGGTCAGAGGCTCGTCTGCTTTGACAGACAGCAGAGCATCGATTCAAGCGAACCCTCAG
The DNA here is from genome assembly GCA_962446985.1 of Xyrichtys novacula. NCBI lineage: Eukaryota > Metazoa > Chordata > Actinopteri > Labriformes > Labridae > Xyrichtys > Xyrichtys novacula. The sequence continues at coordinate 3,012,092 of OY660875.1, forward strand.
GGAGCGCCGCCGAAAAAATAACTTCCTGATGTTTTACCATCAGAGCCGACTAACGGATTCATTAACACCGAGACGTCACAGAGTAATAAACCAAAGTTTCTCTGATAGGTCTCCATGTGGCTGACCCCTGAGGTGAATATTCTTTTCTCATGTGAACGTCGCACAACAAAAAAAACCCTGAAGACAAACAAAAGGAGCTCGAATAAAACACGAGCATTTCCATACGAGCATTTTGTTTCCCTAACCGAGACAAAAGGAATGCAACCAAATGCTTCTGCTGTGATTGTTTGTGGACAGCTGAAGCCATCCGTCACCCAGCAGGGGAGCGGGGGGAAAGTGAAGCATTCCCAAGCAGAAGTGGGTGGGGGGAGAGAGCACAGAGGCGCATAGATAGTACCTGGCCATTTGGTGATTAAGAACAGGGTGGAGTGTAACTGCATCAGACTTCCCCCACCCCGGGGGGAAAATTTATGGCTCACCTTCGAAGACAAACATTCCCTTCAGAAACCCAATCCTCCGGGATAAGGGAGGGCTTCGAGTAGCATCTTCTTTCCTTTTTTTTAAAAAAAAAAAAAACGGGCTAATTTATAGTTTCCCTGGCAGTTAACTCCCCTCTCAGTGACAACAAATACCTTTTCATTACAAAGGAGGAGAGGAGCAGGGACTGTGAGGCAGTGGGGCTGCCTTCAGGCTACACATGGGAGTCATTTACTCCTCCCTGCTCCACCGTCGGCTCAAACACAGCCGCAACAAGTTTATTTTAGGGCTTACAGGCCGAGAGAGACCCTCTTGCTTAATTACTCTAATTATAATGCTGTGCTTCATCATATTCTTCTCTGCTCTCCACTTCCGACTGTAGAGTGTAAACATCCAAACCCATCTACCCACAAGTCCAGGCAGCTATTACGCTGCTGGATGCTTTCCAAGACACACATTTTTAGGGATTTGATTTCAGAGCCTCTTTCCCCCTTTTCAGAACTGGACTTGTGCAACAGCCAGGGCGGACCGAGTTCTCCACGGGAAAACTTAAAGCTGTGCTCCTCAGTGTAAGAGGAGAAACTAGGAGAGAGGTCGGACCAGCTGGTCTGAAAAACCTCTAAAAATGTAACGTAGAGTGAAAGTTTAGCGGAAATCTGACACAGTAAAGTGAACTCAAACATCAGAGCGAAAAAAGGGGTGGTGGAGGAAACGGTGACGCTACAAAGGACAGACTCCACCAAAGCCTGGTCTGAGTTAGGGGAACATTCCTGCACCAGGAACAAAGCTTTGATTATCAAGGCGGGAGTGGAGATAAGTCAGACTTAATAAGTTTAGACGTTCAAACAGCTACTTGATATCGAAGCAGCAAAAAGCAGCTTATTAATAAAGCATAAGGAGCTTGAAGTTATGGAGCCGTCTTACCTTCATCATTACTGGCAGGCCGGCACTGGGTCCTTAAAACTTGTGCAAATACAGTCAGAAGTAACAGAAGTAAACTTGGCCTCATCAGCATCCTGCTGACGGAGCTACAACCGCTGGCTTTTCTGCGACTTGAACTCCATTCAGACCGGTGGGGCATCAGCAGCGGGGCATTCACAGAGCTGCACTGGAAACCAGGAAGAGGAGAGAAGCAAATGAGTGCATGACTTTAAAACATCTGAGTGGAAAACAAAGAAAATCTATTTAAGGTACAATTAAACCTTCAAAAAGCAGAAACCAAGAGGGGTAAACTCTCTGCAAGCGCGCCAATCTGAGGAATTCCTTGCTCTTTAAAAAAAAGAAGAGAATATTCTGTCCCTCACTGAAGTTCAAGGTGGGAACTTCATCTCTCAGGCCGTCTTGTACGAAAACACCGATAAGAAACTGCACCGCTCTAAAAACGCTCCGATAGCCTGAGCAAACAAACACTGAGACATCCTGCTCACTTCTGAGGAATTAAACGTTATTTTTGGCGACTTCAAAGTACCGATTGAAGTCCGAGCTCATAAAAGACTCTCAGGACTTGAAGAAAACCTCTTTTTAAAGTGACTTTTTCTACTCTGAGAGTCCAGAAGTGGTGCGGCAGCCTCTGAGTGTGTGACCCTCTTATGCACATCTGCCCGCATCATCACCTCTGCAGCATCTGGCTGCAGAGATTAACACTTGGCCCAAACCCCCATAACCCCCCCTTGAGGAATTTGTTTAAGACCCAAAAACTACAGCTGGTTATGTGACACCCTTGTAGAGAGAGAGACCGCCGGGCCATCATTTCCACGCTGAGAGATCTATCACCTAACAGTTGGTTTTTGGAGCCTAAAATGACCCCCCTCCCCTGCAGCCATTTGCTCCCACGATTTGTCCAAAGGGCTCCAAGAAAAGCCGCTCTGGAGTTTTTTTTTCTCCTTCAGGTCAATGATGTCTCTGGAAACCAACATCAACAACAACAGTGTCACATCTGGGTCAGAGGAACCTCAGCATGGTTTACATTTTCACACCACGTCATGTTCAGATGCAGCTGCGGTTTCCTTTAAGACGTAATGACTTGTGTGAGTGTCGGTCACAGAAACAACCATTGTGTTCTCCTAAAAAACCAATTCAATTTCACTTTCCAAGAATGGTCCAGTGTTCCAGCAGCTGAGCCGGGCCAGGGGGGTCCGGGGGGGATAAAGAAGCTTGGTCATCGCCGCTCTGTAAGCAGTGAGTCAGTGTTTGGGAGGAATCCAAGAAAGTGCTTCTGCTGCCAGACAGAAGGAGCCGAAGAGCGAGCGGAAGACCACGTTCCCTCGACCCTCGTCAGAGCGGCAAACGTCAATAATCGAAAGAGGAGGAAGTAACCTCTTCGGAGTGTGACACAACACTTGGTCATGAACCCCCGTGGGAGCAGGAGTTAAAGACAGTGTGTTACTATCCTCACACTGTAAGCACTCATGTTGAACCTGTGAGTCTGAGAGGAGGCTGATAGGAATGTAAAATTATCAATATAAAGACCGGGCTTATGACTCTTTTATAGTCAATTTGTTTTTTTATTTAAGGTTAGAGCTGGATTAGTAAATTTGCATATCAGTAATCCAATCCAATCCAATCCAATCCCCTTTATTTATTTATCACATCTGATGGAAACATCACGAGGAAATAAATAAGAGCAGGTAAAGGAAAAACATGGAGAATGAAGTAAACCAGTGTTAGAACTGCAGCACAGCCAGAACAGAGTTAGGGCCTGTGTCCACTCACTGCATCTTACTGCACTTCTACCTCATAACCTCCAAACTGTTAGCCGAGGGACAAAAAAACAACTGATACTGTGCACTAAAAATGTTAAACTGCATTAACTTTGTAAGAAAAAGTTGCTGCCAGTGCCAAAAAATGTAGCAAGTGGACACGGGCCCAAGTAGCTTACACTCGATATATTTACATGCTCAGTTACACCGAGTCAGGGTTATAGCTACATGGTTTAACCCGACTACTGTCCTCATCCGAGTACACAAGCAGTAAAAGAATGATCGATTGACTGGAGTATGTCCACCACCGCTATGCAAGGTGTGAGTGAGACACAACGATAGGCTCGTCTCCCATTTCATCACGAACCAAAACAATCGACAAACAAGTTAGAAAGAGGCAAAGTGGTTGTGTGTCCAATGGTGAAAACAAACTTTACGTACTATGAGGGTCATTTGACCTGCTGATGATAAATTCATAAAATGCTTCGTCTATAAAAGCTTGTTTGTCAGGTACAATTTTTAACCTTTCTGGCCTTTATAGATGAATTATTTTATAAACAAACTACAGCGAAACACTGTTCATAAAAGACAAAACTATATTTCCTTTGTCTATTTGATTACTACCTGACTTCCTTAAACATTTACACCGTTTGGAGCATGCACATTTAAAGTCTGTACTGAGACGTATACGTGCAAGAGAAAATTAATCTCCAGCTGCGTTTTCTAAGTATGTTAGACAGCCTAAACTATTGAACCTAAGTGTCTTTATGTATCTTTAAAGTTCAGTTTCATTGGACTTATGCAATAAAAAGATTTCTAACAGCCTGTGAATCAACGTACTGTTTGTTTTCAGACTTTTAAAACAAAGTCCCATGAACCTCAGTCAGTATTTGGTCTTAAATGTGACAGATCTGTATCACGGGTGTTTTATGTTTCAGTAGGAGATTGTCAAAGTTTGATAACTGCCTCAAAAAATAAACTCCACTGTGATGTGTTTGTGTGGGGTTTAAAACTATATCAAACAGGCTGAATCAAGTGTCAGTGTATTTTCATGACCCACAAAAGCAAGAACACCGACTCTTTTTAGAAAGTTAGCAGGAATGCCTTAAACTGTGGTGGGGAGGTGAGTGTCAGATAAAGTGATAAACAGCTGTTTACATTTTTCCAAGCAAAGATTCTCGATAGGAAGAAAAAAAGTTCAGTTTTTCTTCCATTAAAAGAAATTTGAAAGAGTAAATGTGAGAAAAGGAGAACAGACTGAGGTGTGTGTTATTTGCAGACAGAAAGGAGCAGTTTGTGGTCAAACATGATAAAAAAAAGAGAAAATGGATGTTTTAAAAGGACTCTGACTTTCCTCCAAACTCTGAAACTTTTCTAACTTCTTAAGACGCGGTGACACTTGACTGAAAATCTGGCAGATAAACGGGGTTAAACTAAACAGATTAGAGCACACAAGACACATTTAGCTTCTCTCATTATACAAAGACAAAGGTTACAGGCCTAACCCATAACATGGCCCGCACCATAATTACTGTTCACTGCCATCCATGCATAAAATTCCTCAGCTCCCAAATTCTGCAGCCCCCTCCCCGTCCAGCTCTGCACTCCCAGCCAGGCAGCAGCAACAGGCCGGCCTGCACACGGCTGCAGTTCAGCGGACACAAGAGCATCAGACCGTTCCCCTAAGGCTACTGTTTTCACAAAAACACACACTTTGGGTTTTTTTTTCTTCTCTCTGCAGCCTCACAGTCTGAAACCTGGGCTGGTACCAGCGTGCTACGGAGGGAGCTCAGGTGTCAAGACAAATACTGTGGAGCCACCTCACACTCCGCCATTTGGTTGACACTTCCAATCTAATGTGACTTTGTGGGGAGGGGGTGTTTTTGCAGAAAGGAGGTGAGAATTAAAAATCAAGCTCCTCAGACATTTTTTACACTTTTAGGTGAATTTGAGGCTAAAAATCTGAAAGAAAAACATGAAACTCTCAAAATTAGATCTAAGAAGGAACTTTTTAATTACACGGCACATTTCCTAATAGATTTACTACAGTAAATACTCCATTTTCCAACACCACAGAGCAGCAGCTGAGTAAATTACAGGCAGCTCTGTTCCTCACTTCCCATTATATGTTTCAGGAAAACTTTTTTTTCCCTCTTGGTGAACTCCCTGTGGAAACACTGCCTTCCTCAACCATCCATCTTCTCCCTCTTCCTTCATATCATAACATTTAGAGCTTTACATAACATCAGGCTGGCCCCTCCAGACCCAGACCTCATGACAGATGTACTTATAATGGCCGTCCTCTGAGAATTTTAAGATGTGGTTCAACCTCAGAGCGTTTCTGAATGTGTAATTTAGGCCGTGATGTGAAAGAAAGGAGGAAATGTTGTGGAAGGAGCATGACTTTGAGTCTGTCGCTGCAGGAATGAAAATCTTAAAGTTAAAACAGGATCATTTTAAAGATCATGTCTGCAAAGAGGAATCACATGATAACACTAAAACAAAAATAGGTGCAGGAAACCAAACTTCATTTGCAGTGTGAACATTTGCTTTCTAGGCTTCAGCCTTGATGAGGATGGTCCTTTTTTTAAAGTAAATGATCTAATCTGATAAGAGGCGCCTGCTGGGACTTCAGATAGAAAAACCAGAGGAGTGTTTTTTTCCCTCACAGAGCTGCAGGCGAGATCTGGGCCCTGTGCTTTAAGGTTAATGTGCACTCTTTCATTTACAAGCATGGAGGAGACTGAGGGCAGGAGACAAACAGCAAAATAACTGCAAGAACAAACTGTTGCATTAAACACACATTTACAGAACTTTAATTTGTGCTTTCAGGAGAAAATGTGGTGAGTGTGAGAGTTTAATAAAGAGGTTTTAAAGTGAGTAAAGCAGGACTCACACTCACCTCAGTGTTGGGGGGCTGAGAAACAGCCAGTGTGCTTCAGAGGAGGAGGAAGAGTCCCGAGCTGAGATTAGATGAAGAGGAAAAAATCCCAAAAATCCCAAATATCCAGATAAAACGTGTAACCAAAACTCACAAACTCCAACTCAGCTCGTTTGACCCACAAGTTTGCGCATACTTCAGCCAAACTTCGGCGACACAAGGAAAGAATGTGAGTCCCAAAAAAAAACCCACACAAATTATCAACCAGGAGGGAGAAAAAAACAGCCACACGGAGATTTCTTTGTTTTTTAAAACAGTACAGATCAGTTTAGAGTCTTTTCTTTCACCTCGCTAACCTGAACAGGAGAAACACAGAGAGAGCAGCAGTCCGTGCCGAAGAGGAGGAGGAGGTTAGTTCAGCTTCTTTATCCACAAACCATGAAGAAAAAAGTCCAAGAACTGAAACACAAACTTCTTCAACTCTGTCTGAGAAAACATCCACGAACAAAAACGACGTTACTCGGTTAAATTTACTCAAACACGCGAAGTTCGAACAATCCTGGAAAGTGTTCCGACCGTTCCTGGCGGAGAAATGCCGTAAAAACCACCGAGAGTCTGTCCGCTCAGGCTGCTCCAAACCTCCCCCCTTAAATCTGAGAGAGTGCGCATCCTCGAGACTCACGGAGAGACCGACACACGAGGAGGGACTCACTTCCGGTCACTGCATTCAAAATAAAAGCAGGAATAAAACGAAGACAAACTAACCTAAACTTAAAAAATTTAAACTACGATAAACAAAAATAATATAAAATGAAAGAAAATAGAATGACAAAAATAAAAAAATAAAATGATGAAAAAGATAAAAATAAAAATAAAATGAGATAAATACAAATAAAACGAAATTATATTAAAAGTGAATTAGATCAAATTGAGTAGATAATACATTACATTGTCATTAAAAATCATATTAAATATATGAAAATATAATAAACAAAAACATTAAAGGGACTCAAATAAATAACAATTAAAATAAATCAAATAAAAAAATAAAACTAATTTAATACAAAAAATAACATCATGTAAATGGGAATTTCCCCTTGTGTGACTAATAAAGGAGTATCTTATCAAAAAAACTTGAGTAGATCATAAAATCAAGTAAAATAGAAAAAAATTCAACCAAAATAAATCAAATCAAATTAGTTAAATGAAATAAAATAAAGAGTTAAAAGTTAAAAAATGTGATCATAATTTTATTACCTGCTTCTTTGTGTCCTGTAGACCATTGAAGAGATCAAGTTTTATTAATGTCTCTAAAAAGAGAAAAAAACAACACTAAAACCTTAACGAAATGAGAATAACAACAATAGAAAAGGAGGGGGGATTGGGTGGAATGAGTCTTGGTCAAAGTTAAAAAATAATGAGAAAATTTTAATTAAAAAAGAAATTTAATTGTTATCAGTGAAATTTATCACTTCTCCAGACAAACTTCCCCAACTTTAACACCTTGTTTTTTGCAATACCTGTTAGCATCGAGTTCAATGAGGTGGTATTATTATTTTTTCCTATTTTCTAAATTAAATTTGATTTAAAATCTTAGTTATGAATACCAAACAAGTTCGTAAAATAACTTTCTTTTGTGTGGGTGTGTCTTTTATTTTGAATGTCACACACCCGGAATTCCGACATGATCCGGGCTGTTAGTTTCAAACTTGACGCAGGTTTTCCGGGGCTGGTAGGGACCTGGCTCCCCCTGTTATCCACAGCACCACTTCAACAGACCTCCACCAAACTCCCCACCAACACCACCACCATGCTCTTTGCATTGTGGGATTGGAAACCTAAACAGCACAAAAAACAACCTGATACAATGTTCACGAAATCAATGTAATAGAAAATGCTGATACATTAGAATGAGAAAACACAGGATAATGTCCAAGAGATGCCGAATAATTAAAGAAATCAACATCATTTTCAAACTGCACCAAAATAAACTAGCTATTTTTTTTATGCACTGCTTTTATTTTGAAGGGGCACTGTAAAAGGCCCACATTCACAAAAACAACACTAAGATGAATGTGTTTTTCAGAGAAGTTAAGCTCTTTGTGAAAACTTCCCTTTACTTTAGTCCCTTTACTTTATTATTATTTAGTCAAAGACAGACGAACAAAGACTGAGTCTAACTCTGCGAACAGGTGCAGGAGAAAGTTCACCAAAGTTTTAAAAGAGGAGGGAAGTTTGTTTCCTGTGCAGTAATAAACATTAGGGACATAAATCAAAGTCTCTGACTAAAAATAAGCACTTTCATCAACTTCCTGTCCAGACCTACCTATAGAGGAGCTGTATGCGCTGGCGTTCAGATCATATGGTTTGGCAGCATTTCAAAGAGCATCAGAATTTCAAATGCTTCTGTCAGCTCAGCACAAACAGCAGTTAACTCAGCCTGATCAAACACATAGTTCGTATACGAAGCACTCATATGGTCTTTGATTTCATGTCAGGAGTGATTGACGACTGGAGCTGCAGAGACACATGAGGACCGGCCTGGTGGACAGATTAAAATACAGATGACTAAAAAAGATTTCAACATGTGTTTGCTTTTCATCTCCCCTGTGTGGTGATCCGGACGTGCACAAAGGGAGGTGGATTAATTACTTACCTTTCCTTATAAAGAGCAAAACTCTTTGTGTTTAATAGTCGTTACACCGCTCTGCTGCTCTGCTGCGAAACCATTATCTTATGACTGTCATACTGGCTGTGACACAAACCACAAACGGAGCTCTTATCAGCAAACACAGGAGGATATCTGCATGTTGTAACAGGATGTACAACTCCTCAGACTTCAGATAAGATACAGGGTTATTATGATGCTCTTATTGATCCACATTCAGTTCAAATCTTACGCCATAGACTGAAAGTGAAAGGAAAGATATCAACAAAACAACATATGAAAGTCACGATCCAAGAGAATCCACAATGGATTCTGGTCAGATCTGCCCTTATTGATGAGAACCTCAGTGTGTTGTGTCTGCAAATCGTGCAAGAACAAATCGTCTCTCTCTCTCTCTCAAAGTAATGTGCTGAAAAAATTCTCTGTGCAGCATCAACTTAAACGGAGATTAAGTGCTCGGGTCAGAGTCTCTCTCAAAATCAGCCAAACTAGGCGTCAGAGTTGGCTCTTCCTGCAGGAGACTGGTGTCCTGTTTCTTGCAGCAGTTTCTCATTACAGGAGAAGAGCTGACCGGCGTCCACTGTGGCTAATTCGCTCACTGGTGACATGCAACTCATACAATCTCCCCTCAGAAATACCGAAACATCCTTTAAGGACACCTGGTGAAGGTATTTTAACTCCGGCAGTGGACTTTTTGAACGTACCTCAGCTGTCTGCTAGAAAAAGTCCAAATATACAAAGTAAACTTGGCTCATCAGTGCAGCATCTTTACATCTGAAGCTGAAACGACTATAATATCAGAGATTCCAGAAAGTAACCGCACCCAGACAAGGGATAGTCTGTCCCAAAACATCAAGCGAACACTTTAAAGAGCCATTCCGATGAAAATCATGTTTTTCTTGTTGTCTACTTGTTCACATGGCATTTTTCTGATACTAGAGGACATATCATGAGAAAAGAAGTGCAAAATTGCAATACTACATTCAAATCTCTGTGAATCTCTGGCAGACACAAACGGCAGGTTCAGATACAGTGAGATTTCTTACATCACAAATCCAAGCTCCGCCCCCGGAGACCCGCGATGCAGGCCAGACTTGGAGAAGTAGAGAGGACGATCGCGGAACAAGCGTCTGCGTTAGTGGATTGAAATTCTGGTGAGAAAGCTAATTATGATATTAAAGGGATATTCCGGTGTAAAATTTATTTAGGGTCAAACACTGCAACACTGAGTTAGACACCCCCTCCAGAGATGAAAGTTGCCGACCGCTTGCTTCTCTAGTTAAACCAACTTTAGTAACGACCGCACAATAGCAATACAGAGAGCTACACACTCAACCAAAACGCCACTCTATTGCCACAAATAATGCTCAGAACAGCACCTAACTTCATCAACAGGACATATAAGGTCACAGACATAGTAGCTACTAGCCACCAAACATCTTTTTAACTTTGACTCATTTCTTTAGCAAAGAGACTAAACACAACTCACCTACTCTCTTCCAGCAGCCGCTTGTTTGTAGCGAGACCTCAGACCAGTCCATTACGGACTACAGCCCAAGGAAGTAATAATCATCATATTAACCATTTTGCACTGCAGACGCGGTAGTTCTTCTGCCTAAGCGTCTCGGTCTAATGAAGAAATGATCAACACTTTAAGTAGTAAAAGAATAATCTGAATGGGACTTTAATTTCTGTAAGATCTTGACTTTAACAGAGATGTCCAAAGAGCAGGTTTTCCCTCTTTAGCTAATCTTTAAGCTAAGCTAACTGGCTAATGGCTGCTGATTTAAACATTTCAAAATGATTTGAAGTCGTGTTTTCTGAGACAGAGGACACACTCCCACTTGATCTCCTTTTTTGTCTCCAAATCAACTCACTTCTTCAAAGAGAGTTTCTTCCTGATCAACAGCTGGAGTGTGAGTTTGATAACCACGTTCATACCAGAGAAAAAACAGGCATGTTTATAAGGTTAACTAATAGTGAGAGTTGAACATAAATGAGCATGTGGAGCCACATCTTAGGCTTTCAGAGCATCAAAACACGACTAAAGATCTTTGATGCGACAGCAGTCTGGAGGCAGACAGTTTACAGGCCTCACTTTTTCTGGTTGTGTCTCTGATAAAGGGTTCCCTCGAGATGCTCTGCAAGCCGTTTATAATAAGATCAGCACAAGACACGAAAGCCTTGGCAGAACTCCGAACATATGGTGATTGTTTATTCATTTGGATGCTTATTGTTTCGCTCTTATGATAAGAGATGAGTCATATATCTGGAACTCTGGAAATCTCCCCCCTCGGTGCGAACAGTGAAAGCTGAGGGTGGTAAAATGTGTGCAAAACAGATGAGACGTAATTAAAAAAAGCAACTGGAGACCAATAAAAGATGGCATTTGGTTGTTTACAGCTGCAAAAGGGAGACGTGTTTTATGGTCGTTGGGTTTTTCCTTCAGTTGTATCTGTAGTTTTGATTTCTTCTTATTTCAGACATGTTCTTGATTTAACTGTTCGAGATTAACAGGTCGAGATGTCACTTTTTCTCCTATTTTCAGCCTGTGAGGAACTCTGAGCTGCAGAAATACATTCTAACTGAGTAAAGTTTGCTTTCAAGAGAATAAAAGCAGGTGAGACTAACCTGAAAAAGCTTCGATCAGTAATCATTAACTCGTCCCTGCAGTATGTGCATGCCGTGGTTGCTCAAGAAATATATAGACAGGTCTGTAGATACTGACAGGCTGTAAAATGACGACATACCGTTTATGATATTTATTAATAATTACACACTGCGATGTGAAGAAAGAGTCGAACCTCAGGGGGATGCGAAAGTCGGTTGACCTTTGTCTGCCAACAAAAGCTCATCCTGCAGTCGGTCTGTCTGTTTTGAGGGGGAGGTGAGGCGTTTCTGATCACTCCTCACTTCCTTTCAGTGTAAGGAAATGTGCCGGACACTGTTAAAGCCGGGGATACTTTATGCAAAAGCAAACTGAAGGCAGGCTAAGCCGCACATCAGCATGGGAACAAACAAAGAGTCATGCAACCCTCAGAGTGAACAATATCGGCCTCCCCAGCCCCCAGGGTTCGTTTTGCATGATGATTTCCCTAGCAGCTCTTCATCGCCCCAAAGTGCTGTTTTATGACCCCAGCTTTTTACTGTTTGAGTTCCATTGTTACCAGGCAAGTACAAATATCCTCCTTTATGCACAAAAAAAACCTCAGAGCCCAGCCCTCATCCATCCGTCAGCAGCGGCCCTGCTCCGCACAGGGCCCCCCAAGCTCTGCTCACCGCCGCCCCCACCTCAGCCTCCCCACTCTTTGACAGGACGCTGTTGTGGCTTTCCGGGCCTTTATGCTGCCTGTTGTCTGAGGCAGATTGAAGACCCTTTGTGTGCGTCGGCCTCTGTCCTGAGTGGCCGGGAGGAACCTGCTGGGCTGCGAGAGGAGAGACAGGAATGCGCATATGAATAGGCCAGTGTGTGCCGGGCACCTGCTGACAGAGGGACGGCGTGCCTCTGTGAGTCTCAGTTCATCAGCGTAACCATCTTGTTCAATTACACGTGCAGCCTGGTGTTACGTTCCCCTGGTCAATCACACTCAGTGGGAGGATTGTCTCTGCATCCGTGGACGTTTCACTGTTAAATGCTGCAGGACTCTTCGCTAATTTGGTGTCAGCTGTTAAGTTTTAGGAGTGGATAATCAGCGTCAAATGGAAGTTTTTAGTTCTGCCCTCAAACTAAATCTGTCATGGTATGAGCGGGATTCATCCGATCTGGTTTTCTCAAAGTGAGGGCTTGCAGGAAATCTGCCTTGATGCTTCAGCTCTGATAGTGAATGAAAGTAGACACGATACATGAAATAAAACTCCAATTTAAGAAAAGACAGGACACTGAGAAGCATTAAAACAAACTCTGATGGTGTGAGACGAGTTTAGACTTCATGTTTAAATGGTAATGGGAAGAAGTTGGATGACCTCTTCTTTTAATAGTCTGAAAATGTTTAGGATGAAGAGACCAGTTTCTAGAGATTTTAATTCAGCTACTTTTGTCTTGGTTTAAATATTTGATGCTTGGCAACACTTCAGAGCTGTAAACAGGCCGGTTTCTCAGCAGGACTCTTCTACTACAGAGCCATGCTGTTACAATCCCTGCAGACTTTGGTTCGCCATCGTCTTGCAGACATATGTAGGGTCTTCCCACCAAATAAAGTGTTGTCCAGATGGCGGCACACACAATAATATCTTGTTTATTTAGTTCAGGATAAATGGAGCGTTTCCCAGATGTCACAGATGCTGGTTTTTGGACTTTGCTCAGATAACAAACTGGGTGGTCAAATTTAGATTTATAAACTGATATTAAAGTCTCACTGATCGTCACCTCAACATTGATTATCTCTGCTGCCATTAGTGTTAATATTCACACTTTTTAAACTGACGTATTTTTGCAGGATAGTCACAGTGTGTTGGTTTTTACCTGATGTAAACACGGTGCAGTAGAGCCGACTGACGCTGTCGGTAACCAGCTCTGGTGCAGCTAACAGACCATGACCACACATCAGCATGTCTGTTTACAAAGGATTTGTTTGGCCTCTGTGGGGACAGTGAAATCAGACCCATTAACACATTTACATAATTACATTTAAAGTCTCTAAAGATCACAGCAAACAGCGTCCTTTGTTCACATGAAACAGGTAAGAGCCGCTCAAGTATAAAGCTGTTTTTTTCTCCCTTCAAAAGTTCCTTTGAGCTGCTTCATCTGTGGTAATAAGGTAATATCTGTTTATCATCTAATCACACCATGGGAGTGGTGAGATTCTCTTTAAAGTTGGGGGCGAATAAAACAAGTAAATTTGCATTAAGCTACAAAAAGTGACGAGGAGAGAGGAGAGAGGAGAGAGGAGATATCGTACAGTTGACTCCTTAACATTGAGATCAACCTTTCTTTGGAGTTTCAGGGTCGAACTTTAAGGAACGTTTTTGGTAAATCTTACTGTTTGTTTTACCACATTGTTATTGTTGGCATAGTAACTATATAATCCTGATATTTATGGAAAATTTTCAAAGTAAAACAACACAGTCAGTCAGACTTAGGAAAGGCAAGATAAACCCAGAGAAATAAACATCTCTGGAGAAGACATACAAAAGGAAAAAAAGGTCTGAAGAGCTTTTATTGTCTCACAAGTTGCTGCTTCATTTGCTGCAAAACTGTGCTTTTATTTTGAAAGTTATATCAAGTCCACAGACTGTTGCATTTTCTTCATAATTTCCTCTTTTGCTCAGATAATCTGGGAAAAAATGCTTCAGGATCCTTATTTGTCAACAGAGCTGTCAATCACACAGTCCCACCTCCTCTTTCTGATGTCTTATACTTAAAGTGACCTTTCCTGGAGGATGCACAGAAATCAGCTGAATCAGATGTGTATTTTAATCATCTATTTTGAGTTAGTTAATATGGAGGAGGCTCTGCTTTACAACCTGTTGCAACTGATCATCAGACAGAGATACTGTCAGGCGTCCGTCCTCTGATACTGTCTTTGTGTGTTACAAACGCTCCGTTCAGCAGGAGCAGACAGATCCACAAAGTTCCTGTGCAGATCTAACAGAGAAAGCATAATGATCCAATTTCTTCTCAAACAGTCGGCTATGATGCGACCTCGATACATGTTCCCAAAAGCTTCATTAATCGTCCTGTGACTCATGTGATACAGCTCAAGGCCTGTTTGTCTGGTCCTGCTTTTGAGAAGATTACATCTCCATAATCAATATAAAAAAAGCTTCACCATCCACCAAAGAGACTCAAAAATAGGGATCCGGGAAAATAAACGTTCCTCCTGAAATGTTCCTGTAATAAGAGAAAAATCAGGATGTGTGCAGTGAGCGCTGTTTCTGAGGAAACGTACATGATGATAATCGCCTACAGGAGCGTTTTGACATCATCCAGATGTGTTTGATGGATCTGGTGTGAAGTTAATCAGATATGGTCTCAATATTTAATATTAAATATGTAAGAAGAAAAGAGAAAAATGAGAAATATTCTTTAAATCATCAAACATATGAATCACATGTGTCTGGATCACCTGATGAGCCTGTCAGTCAGAGTTCTGGGCTGAGACTCATGGATCTCGTCACCCGCTGACCTGGAAAGCTGGAGCTCAGGATCTGCAACATCACTTGAAGCAGCAGACAACATGCAGCTTTGAAGTGGGAGTGGGTCTAAATTGGATTATGCAGCATCTTTGAGCAGCAGCTCCAGCAGATTTGATTACACACGCCCCCTCATCTCATGCCACACCAACGCCGCCGCCGCCCCCCCCTGATGCAGATGAGACGACTCGGGGCGGTCCTTCATGCCAGACTCTGGTACTCCACTTCTGACTGCGTGCCCATCTGCCAGCCATTTACCTGATTACTTGAGGAGAGCTCAGACAGGTCGGGCAGCTGGGAGGCCAGAAAGTGGCATTAATTTTGTACAGGTGAGCGCAGGAGAGATAAGGACCAGATGAGCCTTTAATCTGTGGAAAACCAGGATCTTCACGTCACAGAAAGACTCCAAATAACACAATCAAGAGCGTCATTTTGAAGGTCTGAACTGGACTGTCAAACAGGAGAAATCTGCACAAAAGACGAACTGTTCTCATCCTCCACTCTCAGGCCGCAGCGCTGTTTAAAATAAGTCTGAGTACTGACTTCAAATGTGCCATTCAAGCATGGCGCACAGACCACCTTCTATTTCTAAAGGAAAATAACATCCAGTCCTACTTTAACTCGGCTCATTATGGTGGAAGTGGGTTCCAGGGCCAGGAAGTTTCATTGCTTTCCAAATAAATCTCACTAAACAGAGCTGTAATCCAAATTCCTCGTCTTGTGGAGTCCTCACATTACAGGGAAGCTCTCAAAGCTGAGCCGAAAAATCACACCTTACACTTCTAGAAATCACTAGCTGGGAGGTTTTACAGTTTGAGAGCACACTTCATTCACAGAAATGTTGTTTTTTTTCCTCTGCTGCTTTCTGATTGTTTCCACATTGGAGGGAAAAGCAGCTTCAAATTCAAACCAGCTCATGAAAACTTATCAAACAAAGAATGAGGCCCTTTAATATTCCTCCGCTTTTACGGAGTGACACAGAGGGTTTTCATTACCTCGCTCCCTGCTTGCAAATCGGAGACATCAACTTTGATTGTGCTACAAAGAACCTGGCAGGGGAACAATCGGGAGGTGCTGTGGGCGGCTGGGATCGTCTGTGTGCCACTCAGAAAATACTCAAACCCAAAGGAGAGGGATGTCTCCGCTGACCGGAGAGGAAGAGGCCGAGCTGCTCTAACTGACATGTGGCTCTCAAAATGGGGTGATCCTCCTCGCTCCAGCCGCTCAGCTGTGCGGAGGGAGGAACTTGTCACTGAGCGTAAACAGCTCTCTTGGCTTCGTCCTCCCAGCTTAAATAGCCCCATCAACCCCCTCCTCCTCCTCTGACACCCCATCTCCTTGTGCTGTGTGGCGTCAGCTGCAATGAGCTCCAGATGTGGCCTGGCACCCCTCCAGTCACGGCACTGGATGTGGTTTGAAGGTAGTTTTTGAAACACCACCCACCAGCGGACCCAATGAAAGTTCCTCAGACTGCAGCCAGAGGTTTCCTGTCGCTGGTTTGTGTTTGTGTGTAGGACTGTAGGAGCGCAGGAGAAGTGTAGTCCAGTCCGGAGAAGAAGGTATCTGCTTCCTGTATGTGCATGTGTTACTTATTGAGGAGGCTTTGAATAAGTTCGTATATTAAACAAGAGTATTTCCATCTGTTTCTGCAGACAAGGAAGTATCAACATCCTTTCTTCATCCGCAGGCTTCCAACTTTTGGCCCCTGATAAATAAAAATACAGTTTAGTCTGAAAAACACTTACAAATCTAAAAAGAGACACGGTGTTTAACTAATGAGCATCCTGAGTTTCCAGGCTGGAGTTCAGACTGATGGTTCAGGATTTATTCTTGGATAAAACCATCAGCTTCTCCTCTCAGAGTGAGAAAGTTTAGAGCTTCACTCCACCTCCACTGGACTCCAAGTTCTTGCTTAAATACTCACAAAGAAGCGGTTTGCAAAAGCAGCAACAAGTCAGAGGAAAAATATGTTGGCTGACGATGAGAGCATGTCAAATTTCAAATCATTTTTAATGATATAAGTGTGTCAGAGTGACCTGAAATACTCATTAAAGTTGTTAAAGTACAACATGTAACCTGATACAGAGACAAACAGAACGTCTCTGAGCCCTGATGTCTCTCTATCGGCGATCCTTTCTCTCTCTCTCTAACGCTCACCCCGTTCAGTTTTCAGTCGGGGTGCTCGGAGGATCGAATGAGGTCACTGTGTGTGAGCTGCCAGTTAATTCACATGCTCCAATTAGAAAGAACAACACGGATTTTAAGGCAACAGCTCCACCTGCTGACGAAGGTTTTAAAAAGCACTTCACAGAAATCTGCCAAAAAGAAAATCAACAAGTAACCCAGCTCCTGCTGTGAGGTGTTAAACTACAGACTGCTTCAGAAAATACGACACAAGTCCAGAGTTTAAAAAACCCTTAGTAATATTGTGACGTTCTTGCCTGATGGAGGATTTCAGACGCTCAACAGTTCAGGGTCTCCAAATGTTTTCAATGGAGGACAAAGTCAGGACTGAATACAGGTCAGTTTAGCAGCAGGACTCTTCTTCCACTACAGAGACATTTTCAGTTACATGGAGGCTGTAAAGGATTTGCAAACTACTGCATCCCAACTCTTTTGAAATTGGAGTCAGATTTAATTTTGCTTAATTTGAGGTTAGTCCGATTTAAAACAGGAGTTTCTCTGTGTATCTGAGTTGAACAGGGCTATTCTTTAACATATTTTACTGAGGTCAAAATAATTTACGTTTTACCGGTGTCCTGGACATGTCTTCAGACAAAGGTTAAGTCAACTCTGCACAAACAGAGATGATAGAAATGTTTTTAAGAGGACAACTTTCTGCCAGGATTATGTGCTTCAGAGCCTGAACTACTTTTGTGTAAAGCTCCTGTGAGTATAAATGTCATCCTGCTGACTTCTGAGGGTCAAATGTTTGACTATTTAATGTAAAAAATATAAAGAATATGTCTCTGCTCACACCCACCCTCTCTCACCAGTTTTCAATATTCAAAATTACAACAAACAAATCATTGGTCTTGTCCCTGATGGTCTCATTTCTTTTTGTACTCGTTTAGCATATTCCTATAGTCTATATTATATTATATTATAAATATATATATCATATTCCTACTGTTTCCAGCTCATCAGTTTCTTTACTTTTGTTGTTTTATTTGACACGAACCTCTCTGCCTTTTCTTCTGACTCTTTCTGCCTTTGTTTGTCCTGATTGTTTATTTATTGTCCACAGAGTTCTTCCTTTGTTTTGTCTGTTACAACACTTTGTAAACATCTGTTTTTAAAGTTATTATTATTATTTTGTACATACGCCCATTGGTTCTCTGTCCAAGTCCAGAAAAAAGAAGCCAAATGTGTTGAATCCAGTTCAAGTTGAGTTCAATCCTAACTGAGGAACTCATCAGTCTTTGCACCTTTGACTGTTGTGGGTTCAGTGTTCTTGAGTTCACCTCGGTGGAGGTTTTAAGAGCTCCTGCAGGTCTCCCCGGGGTGCCAGCTGGTAGGGGAGCTGCAGCCTCTTGTTCGCTTGGCTGCAAAGAGCTGGAGAGTGCTCAAGAAGCAGCAGACACACCTCCTCGTGACCTCTTTCTGCAGCCTGTAAAGAAGTTAAAAAACAGGTCAAACTCTCCTAAAACTCTCTGTTTGTTTCTGTGTAACTGCAGGCGTCTTCGCACCTTGTGTAAAGGGGATGCACCGTCGTCATCACACGTCTTGGGATCTGCTCTGTGGTGCAGCAGGAGTCGAACCACGTCCAGGTGACCGCAGTAAGCAGATCGATGGAGCGGCGTGGCACCGCCCGGTGTCTGAGGAGATGCACAAGCTCCTTTCTCCAGGAGAAACTTACAAACAGCGTGATGACCACTGCGGCTCGAATAGTGCTGGAGAAACAAAAGAGTAAATAAAGCTGTAAAGATGTGGATTCAAAAGAATAAGAGACTCTGGAGGATAAACAACCAAACATCTCTGAATACAAACTCACCAGGGCCGTGTATCCAGCTGTGTCCCTCTGGTTTGGGTCTGTGCCTTTCTGGACTAAAGATCTGACCCTCTCCAGGTCTCCATCCATGGCAGCAGACCAGATCCCTGCAGAGAACCAGACCATCAGACTAAGAAGCAATGACATAAAGAGTTACTAAAGGGAATAAACTGAAATTAAAAGACTGAAAAGTTTAAACATGTAGGTCACAGCTTTTACTTTAAGTCCTTCCACATTATTAATGAATAAATTTGTCATTGCATGTCTTAAATAAAAGTGCAAACCTCGTTCAAAGTCCATTTCACTCAGAGTTTGGTAAACACTGGAGGACGAGGAGGCTGAGTGGGAACAACACGAGCACTGCTGACTTTCAGACGACATTATTACTTTAATTATGAGTTACAGAAAGTTCCAGATTTAATCCAACCTGAGGGTAAAAACTAGTTTTTCAATATGAATCAACATTTTGCTGTTTGACAGTTCCGCCTTTCTTCTTCTGCCCACAATAAGAAAACTTTATAGTGCGTTACCGCCACCATCTGGACAACATGAAAAGCACACTAACTCCGTATCTGTGTCAAAAAAACAACACGTATTTGACTAAAAAAATAAAATACAAGCTGAAAACAATGAAAAGTTTCTCTTCTGTTACATAAAGTTGATAAAATATCCAAAGCGGCTCAACAACCTGCCTGATAATAAAACAAACGTACTGACGTATGAACGTTTCCACCAATCAGGGAACCGCAGTCACAGTGAGACCTTCAGGTAGCCTCGGATTTAGTAGGATCTGCCATACTTGGTTCAGAAATCTTGCCAGTGCACAACTTGGTAAAATGGAAAAAATGTGTAATATTCTTCTGTCTGCACCGATTTATTTGATTTGGTAGTATCCAAAAGTAATATTATCTAAAGGAATACACTGTGGAAATACTGTAATTTTTTGTTTACTCCATCTGTGAATGTTAAATCAGAATGTTTGTGTGATTTTACATGAGAAAAATAGATGGTCCGTTGTTTCAGTATCATTTTCACAAAAAGTGCACATGTTGTCTTCTATATCAAATATCCGTCTGAGTTCTTCCTTTAATATATTCTAGATTTATCAGACACAAAGTGAGATATGTTAAGACTTATTTTGTTTAAATCTTGATGGTTACAGTTTACATAGTCATGGTAAACCTCAGAGTTCTTGTTTTTCCCACAGCCCCTGAACGAGTCTTTTTGTCTCGTGTTGTTGTCTGATGTTGCTAGCTAGTCCAGCTTGAATCGACAGGAGAGCTTTGGCTGCTGAAGCCAAATATTTGTAGCATTTATAACAAAGTCCGAGAAACCAAAGCGCCTAAAGAATGAGAAGAGTGACCTTATTTATTAACGGGACTTCTAAAAATGGAAAGGTGAGTCAAGAGAGTTTGTGGAGGAGGCTGGGCCGCAGAATGACTGGATTTTTCCACTGAACAGACGTGTTTGATTAAAGCTCAATAAAACTCCAGTTTACAGTTTTTCTCATGTTTTTATCAACAGACAGGAAATGTAAAGACAAACCTTAGCCTCTGTTTTATTCTGTAAACCTCATTTTTATCAGGGGAAATGTTAGATGGAGTTATAATTTTATGTTTTGCAGCTCTGACCCATTTCGTAAAACCCTCTTTTATTTCTGTGATCTGGTTTCTTCAGGTTGTAGCAGTTTACGGGACTTTGTCAGATCTACTCTCTGTAGCAAGTAATAAGTTAGGAATCAAAGCCTCCTGTCTGTATAATGGGAAAGGTGGTCTCATAGATGACATTGCCCTCATAAGGTAAACTCTCACTCTCATAATCTGTGTTTTTCTGCTTTAATGTGAAGCATAAATCTTATTATTCTGTGTGTCCTGTTTCTGACAGAGATGACGACGTGTTGTATGTGTCAGAAGGTGATCCATTTATTGGTGAGTGCTGTCAGGTCTCTTCTATAAAACTGGAAACGGTCTCAGAAACTGTTTTAATCTTCTGCTTTCATGTTACAGATCCTCAAAATGAAGCCAAAGGTTCGTCTGATCAGCATGGAGCTCACACTGACTGGCTGACGCTGAATATCGGGGGTCGATTGTTCACCACCACCAGGTATACACAGTTATAAACATATTACAGTTTTTAATACAGTTTAACAACAGTCTGAAATGATAATGTTTATGTCCTCTGTTCTGACTGTCTCTGTGTTGTGTTCAGGAGCACCTTAGTCAGCAAAGAGCCGGAGAGTATGCTCGCTCACATGTTTCGAGAGAAAGGTAAATCACAGCTTCAGCCAATCAGAAAGCCTCTTGTTCAGTTCAAGGCGTCTTTCACAGAGTTTTCCGTCCACTTGTGTGTTTTCTTCAGATGTGTGGGGGAACAAGCAGGACGAGCACGGGGCCTACCTGATCGACCGCAGCCCTGAGTACTTTGAGCCGATACTAAACTACCTGAGGCATGGACAGCTCATCATCAATGAAGGCATCAATATTCGAGGTAAAGGTTTGTGAATGATCGTATAAATGCTGTGGACCTGAAAGAGACCAAGATGTTGAATATGAAACATCTCATAAATATCATGTAGGGGTCCTTGAGGAGGCTCGCTTCTTTGGAATAGAGCAGCTCGCTGAACAGCTGGAAGTAGCAATCAAGGTAAAACCTGTAAAATGATCTGAAAACAGAATATAAGTAAAGTTAAAGTTTCTTACTTTATCATGATCCACCTTGATTGGCTCCTCAAACAGAACACACAGCCTCCCGAGGACCACTCCCCCCTTTCCCGCAAAGAGTTTGTTCGTTTCCTTCTGGCGACACCCACAAAGTCAGAGCTCCGCTGTCAGGTAAGGCTGAGAAAATGAACATTATTTTGGTCGAGAGACACATGGTAACTCCTAATTTTGGATTTGAGACTATTTGAGAAAAACTGAACACTCCAAGATGTTTATTCTCGACAGTGAAATGACAGACGTTATTCTAACTGCAGAAATGCTTCTATGAGGTGCTCCACATTACCTCTGCCTAAATTTAAAACTTTAAAGAGAACTGTAATAAAATAATAAAACAAGTTTTAACTAAATGCAACTATTAACAAAGAAATCAGTCTGAGCTTCAAGTGACATTTTGTTATATATTTTCAGTTCCTTCTGTGCACTCTGTATTTAACTCTATTTATTCTGCTGATTTTAGGGTCTTAATTTCAGCGGCGCAGATTTGTCCCGACTCGATCTACGTTACATCAATTTCAAGATGGCGAACCTGAGCCGCTGCAACCTGTCTCACGCCAACCTGTGCTGCTCTAATCTGGAGCGGGCGGATCTTTCTGGAGCAAACCTGGATGTAAGACTGAAAACTGTCTCCATGCACCGTGTCTGCTGACAGAGTGAACTCACTGAATCTAAAGGAGACTTTCTTCTCTCCTGCAGGGCGCTAACTTACAGGGAGTGAAGATGCTCTGCTCCAACGCAGAGGGAGCTTCACTTAAAGGATGTAACTTTGAAGATCCATCTGGACTGAAGGCCAACCTGGAAGGTGATCCATCAGGACTTTCCACTGCAGCAGAGCTACTTTCCCGCTGTCGACAGGTTTTAAATAAATGCTTTTATCTGTGATCAGGTGCGAACCTGAAAGGAGTGGACATGGAAGGAAGTCAGATGACGGGAATCAACCTGCGTGTGGCCACTCTGAAAAACGCAAAGCTGAAGAACTGTAACCTGCGGGGAGCTACCTTAGCGGGGACTGATCTGGAGGTGAGTTTGAGTCATCAAGAGGGATTATCTCTCTGAAAATGGGAACGTTGACACAGCAACAAACAGGACGGATTCAAATAAAAGTGGTGCATCCCAGCACTTTCACTCAAAATAGATTTATTACCAAGTTTGAGAAACCCTGGAACAGCTGTTCATCACTCTAGATACCAATCAAAACCAGAGACAACCAGTTCACTCATGTCAGATCATGTCAACCCCCAGATAGGAGTCTGACACATTTATAAACATTTATCTTCCTGAGAGGATCATCTGCTTTCTACAGCTCAGAGGATTATGAATAACCGTGTCAGTGTTTCCTGTCGTGCCTCTGAATAAAGCTTGTATGACATCCGTCCTGTGCTGCACTTTTTCCCCTCTGACTCTTTAAATCCTTCTGTCTCTGCAGAACTGTGACCTGTCCGGCTGTGATCTACAAGAAGCCAACCTGAGAGGCTCCAACGTGAAAGGAGCCATTTTTGAAGAGATGCTGACCCCTCTGCACATGTCCCAGAGCGTCAGATAAATCAGCAGATCCAGTTTGAACATCAGCTGGCTTCTCTCATGCTCTTTTCCTCCAGTATATCCCCCTACTATCAATCTCTCTGTACCTGTCTGCGGCACAGGTACCTGTATGCACATCCCTGGCATTCCACCTTTATTATGTTAGCTTTAAATATCTTGCACTAGACTTAATTCAGGGTTGTCCATGTGTGTCTGTAAGGTAGGATCATGATTTGAGATGTTCAGCTGCGTTTATCACCAAAACAGAATCTCCTCTGTATGTAGATGTGTTTGGATGCAATCACACATTTCAAGTTTTACATAATTTATATTCATGTTGTGTGTTAATGGGAGTCTGAATCAGATAATCTGTGTGCAGTGAAGTCCGGAGCTTCACTGATGCTGCTGTAGCAGAACCAGAAGAGGTCACTTACCAATAACTGTGTGTTTCTTTGTTCCTGTTTAAGTGTTTTTACTTCATTTTGCTGGATTCAACATATTCTTAAGGAAGCAATGCAAGCCAAAGCCATAACAACAGCAGAGTCTGCAAGGCTGAACGTGCTGTTGGTGCATCTTCAAACTACGTGTAGGATAGTTTGAAACACAGCTTGGGTATGCAATACGGGATTTTCAGCTGTGAGCTCTCAAATATTGTGTTCTTTAAAGCTTTCCCTCGTTTTGTGAATCTACCTCTATTTTAATCCGTTATGTGAGTGATCCGCATTTGCATGCATTTATTGTAATGTTTATGTATAATGACATTCGTTATCCTTCCAAACCCCATGTCTGAGACGAATTATCCGTGTTGGTGTGCTTTAAGGAAGCCATTTTTATGTGTCGTCAAAGTGGGTCTGCCTGGAAACTTTCTGTGTATCGACGTTTATCACTTAATCATGCTTTGAACTTCTTTGCACAAGTGTATGTAAACTCGTAACATGTTAAACCTTACACCAAAAAAAAAAAGACAGTTTGGTGCTTGTAATCTTCTGTAAAACAAATCCAGTGTCTCCAAAAACTTCCAAAAGAGTCGTGGTTAGATTAGGACGGTGTCGTCAGCTGTGTTGTCGAGGGTCTCGCCTCAGTCTGTTTGCATGTGTGAAGAGATATACTCGTCTTCTGTCGCTGTAGCTCAAAGCTGCTCTGATGCAATACTATATCCACTCAGTTCTTTAAACAGAAGGTACCCAGCCTGTGAAGAGGAACCATGAAGGCAATCATGTAATATAAAATCGATGGAGGAGCGGTGCTTATTTATTTTACTACATCTCACTAAATGCAATATGGGACAAAGGCTGGTTTGTGTTGGAGTTTGGGAAGTGGGGAACGTGTCCCTATTTATGAATATTGCACTCGACCGTGGAAATATGTTTCCATTGAAGACTGTTAAATAAACTGCTATGAAGAAGAAAAAGAGTCCGTGTCGTTTTTTGTTCTCATCTTTAATGAATAAATTAATGTAAAAACAGAAACAGGAAGAAGATAACTGTGATAACACACACCAGGTGAAACCTCTCAAACAGCTCTGCAGGTCACAAAAGTGCTTTTTAATCCCACTCTGTGACCCCCGACAGTGAGGTGTAGTGTTGAGAGGGAAAAGGCAGCTTATAAAAAGCTTGATAAACTGCAGAAGGAGCTCGAAACAAAACAAACATATCTGAGAAAGCTGTCTCCTCTTTGCACTAAAGGTAAACACTTTCAATTACCGTTACTGATCTCTTTCAGGGACGTGGACCAAAAAGATTTTTAAACTGATGTTTTTTGGGGGGATTTCACAATAAATACAAAGACCAGCTAAGAGTGACTGAAAGTGTGTTTATTTCTTCATATGATTCATAACCTGATCGATTTGTGGCCTTATGTGGTGATTTGTGACATAATTGTGTTGACTTTAGTGACTGGGCATGATTTTGGCTCATGAAACACTGAGTTATAACAATTTGAAGTTTTCACACATTTTTTAATTTAAAAGAAAACAAACATCTCCATGGTAATGATGATGTCAGTGATGATGTCAGTGAGTCTAAGGTGATGTGTTCCCTTAGCCTGTTAACTGTTGAGTTTGGACACTGATCAGTCATTTGAACCCAGAGTGAGGACAGAGATGCACCTTCTTCTGCAGGGATCATTTTTCAAAACTATTATACTATTTCTT
Organism: Xyrichtys novacula; assembly: GCA_962446985.1. Taxonomy (NCBI): domain Eukaryota; kingdom Metazoa; phylum Chordata; class Actinopteri; order Labriformes; family Labridae; genus Xyrichtys; species Xyrichtys novacula. Next base: position 3,037,330 of record OY660875.1, read on the forward strand.
TGTCATGTTGTATTTGTTTAGATGTTTTTATATTTGTACTGTTTGTTTTAGTTGTCTTAGTTTTGTAAACTTTTTTTTAAGAAAAAGTATTTGTTTAAAAAAATTGAGGGTCCTAAGGCTGCAGAAGGAACAACATGAGGAGACAGACACTTCAGATGCATGAGGATCCTACAATTAGATGATGGACAGGACAACCTCACCACCACTGACTGGGTCAAGTATCACTTTGTTTTACTCTTTGCCTTTTAAAGGAATAATTGTTCTTCACTTTAGTCATACACTGCTGTTTTTAATTTTAGCTTTGGGTTTTTATTTAATTTAAATGTCAACATTTTTTTTGTCATGCTGTATTTGTTTGGATGTTTTTACATTTGTACTGGTTGTTTTAGTTGTCTTAGTTTTGTAAATTTTCTTTTTGGAAAAGTGTTTGTTTTTAAAGAATGAGGGTCCTAAGATACATGAGGACGCTCCAATAAGATGATGGACAGGTCACCTTCACCACCACTGACTGGGTTAAGTGTAGCTTAATGTTGTTGTTTTGTTTTGTTATGTTAACGCTGCTTTGCCTTTCTCCATATGATTCATAACCTGATCGATTTGTGGCCTTTTGTGGTGATTTGTGAGAAAATTGTGTTGCCTTTATTGACTGGACATGATTTTGGCTCATGAAACACTGAGTTATAACAATTTGAAGTTTTCACACATTTTCACAAACATCTCCATTTCAAAAAATAACAACACCTGATGTTTAGCTTTAAAATGTCCCCTTAGCCTGTTAACTGTTGAGTTTGGACACCTATCAGTCATTTGAACCCAGAGTGAGGACAGAGACGCACCTTCTTCTGCAGGGATCATTCTTCAAAACTATTATACTATTTTTTTGTCATGCTGTATTTGTTTGGATGTTTTTACATTTGTTTGGATGTTTTAGTTGTCTTGGTTTTGTAAACTTTTTTTTAAGAAAAAGCATTTGTTTAAAAAAATTGAGGGTCCTAAGGCTGCAGAAGGAACAACATGGGGAGACAGACACTTCAGATGCATGAGGATCCTACAATTAGATGATGGACAGGACAACCTCACCACCACTGACTGGGTCAAGTATCACTTTGTTTTACTCTTTGCCTTTTAAAGGAATAATTGTTCTTCACTTTAGTCATACACTGCTGTTTTTAATTTTAGCTTTGGGTTTTTATTTAATTTAAATGTCAACATTTTTTTTGTCATGCTGTATTTGTTTGGATGTTTTTACATTTGTACTGGTTGTTTTAGTTGTCTTAGTTTTGTAAATATTCTTTTTGGAAAAGTGTTTGTTTTTAAAGAATGAGGGTCCTAAGATACATGAGGATGCTCCAATAAGATGATGGACAGGTCACCCTCACCACAACTGACTGGGTTAAGTGTAGCTTAATGTTGTTGTTTTGTTTTGTTTTGTTTTGTTTTGTTAACGCTGCTTTGCCTTTCTCCATATGATTCATAACCTGATCGATTTGTGGCCTTTTGTGGTGATTTGTGAGAAAATTGTGTTGCCTTTATTGACTGGACATGATTTTGGCTCATGAAACACTGAGTTATAACACTTTGAAGTTTTCACACATTTTCACAAACATCTCCATTTCAAAAAATAACAACACCTGATGTTTAGCTTTAAAATGTCCCCTTAGCCTGTTAACTGTTGAGTTTGGACACCTATCAGTCATTTGAACCCAGAGTGAGGACAGAGACGCACCTTCTTCTGCAGGGATCATTTTTCAAAACTATTTTAATGCTTTTTAATTCTTTCTACACTAAAATACTTCTCCTCTTTGCCTTTTAAAGGAATAATTGTTCTTCACTTTAGTCATACACTGCTGTTTTTAATCCTAGGTTTTAGTTTTTTTTTTTGTCATGCTGTATTTTTTTGGATGTTTTGGCATTTGTACTGGTTGTATTAGTTGTCTTAGTTTTGTAAATTTTATTATAGGAGAAGTAATTTTCAAAAAATTGAGGTTCCTTAGGCTGCAGAAGGAACAACGTGAGGAGACAGACACTTCAGATGCATGAGGACCCTACAATAAGATGATGGACAGGACAACCTCACCACCACTGACTGGGCCATCCTGTTGCATGAGTCACATGACGTTCCTTCCCACAACAGTCAAGTGACTCACGCAACAGGATGGCTCAGCCAGGCTACAACCTCACCACCGTTGACTGGATTAAGTGTAGCCTTATGTTGTTGTTTTGTTTTGCTTTGCCTTTTCAAGTAAAAACTGTTTCTTACTTGAGTGGTACACTGCGGTTTTTCACTATTATATCATGTCATTTTTGATAAGTTTCCTTTCTTTTTTTATTGTTTTTTTTTTAAATGCTATTTCCCCTAATTGTGTTGTTTTTTAAATTTGTAATTGTGATTTTCTATTTGTATTAATTGTATTGCTAAGTCTTGAGGTAAGTTTCCTTCATTTTATTTTTTTTATCTTTTTTATTTTCCTTAATTGTATTTTGTTTTGATAAGTTTCCTTTATTCTAAAGTCATTTTTTGTATTTCACTAATATACTATGTTATTTGTGCTAAGTTTCCTTTTTTTATTTTCATGTCATTTTTTGTTTTTCACTATTATATAATGTTATTTTGATAAGTTTCCTTTTTTTTTTACTGTTTTTTAAATGCTATTTTCCCTAATTGTATTGTTTTTTAATGGCAAGTTTTGTTAAATGATTTTTGAATTGTATTTTCCACCACATTAGCATTCTTAAGTTTTGTTTTAATCCTTTTAATTTTTTTTAATTTTCATTTTTTTAATTTGCAATTGTAATTTTTTTTGTTAATTTTTTTTTATTACTTAGTATTGTGCTGATTTTCCCTTTTTTATTTTTTGATCTTTTTTATTTTCCTTATTTGTATTTTGTTTTGATAAGTTTCCTTTATTTTCATGTCATTTTTGATAAGTTTCCTTTCTTTTTTTATTGTTTTTTTAAAATGCTATTTCCCCTAATTGTGTTGTTTTTTTAATTTGTAATTGTGATTTTCTATTTGTATTAATTGTATTGCCAAGTCTTGAGGTAAGTTTCCTTCATTTTATTTTTTTGATCTTTTTTATTTTCCTTAATTGTATTTTGTTTTGATAAGTTTCCTTTATTCTAAAGTCATTTTTTGTATTTCACTAATATACTATGTTATTTGTGCTAAGTTTCCTTTTTTTATTTTCATGTCATTTTTTGTTTTTCACTATTATATAATGTTATTTTGATAAGTTTCCTTTCTTTTTTTACTGTTTTTTAAATGCTATTTTCCCTAATTGTATTGTTTTTTAATGGCAAGTTTTGTTAAATGATTTTTGAATTGTATTTTCCACCACATTAGCATTTTTAAGTTTTGTTTTAATCCTTTTAATTTTTTTTAATTTTCATTTTTTTAATTTGCAATTGTAATTTTTTTTGTTAATTTTTTTTTATTACTTAGTATTGTGCTGATTTTCCCTTTTTTATTTTTTGATCTTTTTTATTTTCCTTATTTGTATTTTGTTTTCATAAGTTTCCTTTATTTTCATGTCATTTTTGATAAGTTTCCTTTCTTTTTTTATTGTTTTTTTAAAATGCTATTTCCCCTAATTGTGTTGTTTTTTTAATTTGTAATTGTGATTTTCTATTTGTATTAATTGTATTGCTAAGTCTTGAGGTAAGTTTCCTTCATTTTATTTTTTTGATCTTTTTTATTTTCCTTAATTGTATTTTGTTTTGATAAGTTTCCTTTATTCTAAAGTCATTTTTTGTATTTCACTAATATACTATGTTATTTGTGCTAAGTTTCCTTTTTTTATTTTCATGTCATTTTTTGTTTTTCACTATTATATAATGTTATTTTGATAAGTTTCCTTTCTTTTTTTACTGTTTTTTAAATGCTATTTTCCCTAATTGTATTGTTTTTTAATGGCAAGTTTTGTTAAATGATTTTTGAATTGTATTTTCCACCACATTAGCATTTTTAAGTTTTGTTTTAATCCTTTTAATTTTTTTTTATTTTCATTTTTTTAATTTGCAATTGTAATTTTTTTTGTTAAATTTTTTTTATTACTTAGTATTGTGCTAAGTTTCCTTTTTTATTTTTTGATCTTTTTTATTTTCCTTATTTGTATTTTGTTTTGATAAGTTTCCTTTATTTTCATGTCATTTTTGTTTTTCACTATTATATCATGTCATTTTTGATAAGTTTCCTTTCTTTTTTTATTGTTTTTTTTAATGCTATTTCCCCTAATTGTGTTGGTTTTTTAATTTGTAATTGTGATTTTCTATTTGTATTAATTGTATTGCTAAGTCTTGAGGTAAGTTTCCTTCATTTTATTTTTTTATCTTTTTTATTTTCCTTAATTGTATTTTGTTTTGATAAGTTTCCTTTATTCTAAAGTCATTTTTTGTATTTCACTAATATACTATGTTATTTGTGCTAAGTTTCCTTTTTTTATTTTCATGTCATTTTTTGTTTTTCACTATTATATAATGTTATTTTGATAAGTTTCCTTTCTTTTTTTACTGTTTTTTAAATGCTATTTTCCCTAATTGTATTGTTTTTTAATGGCAAGTTTTGTTAAATGATTTTTGAATTGTATTTTCCACCATATTAGCATTTTTAAGTTTTGTTTTAATCCTTTTAATTTTTTTTAATTTTCATTTTTTTAATTTGCAATTGTAATTTTTTTTGTTAAATTTTTTTTTATTACTTAGTATTGTGCTGATTTTCCCTTTTTTTTTTTTTTGATCTTTTTTATTTTCCTTATTTGTATTTTGTTTTCATAAGTTTCCTTTATTTTCATGTCATTTTTGATAAGTTTCCTTTCTTTTTTTATTGTTTTTTTAAAATGCTATTTCCCCTAATTGTGTTGTTTTTTAAATTTGTAATTGTGATTTTCTATTTGTATTAATTGTATTGCTAAGTCTTGAGGTAAGTTTCCTTCATTTTATTTTTTTGATCTTTTTTATTTTCCTTAATTGTATTTTGTTTTGATAAGTTTCCTTTATTCTAAAGTCATTTTTTGTATTTCACTAATATACTATGTTATTTGTGCTAAGTTTCCTTTTTTATTTTCATGTCATTTTTTGTTTTTCACTATTATATAATGTTATTTTGATAAGTTTCCTTTCTTTTTTTACTGTTTTTTAAATGCTATTTTCCCTAATTGTATTGTTTTTTAATGGCAAGTTTTGTTAAATGATTTTTGAATTGTATTTTCCACCATATTAGCATTTTTAAGTTTTGTTTTAATCCTTTTAATTTTTTTTTATTTTCATTTTTTTAATTTGCAATTGTAATTTTTTTTGTTAATTTTTTTTTATCACTTAGTATTGTGCTGATTTTCCCTTTTTTATTTTTTGATCTTTTTTATTTTCCTTATTTGTATTTTGTTTTCATAAGTTTCCTTTATTTTCATGTCATTTTTGATAAGTTTCCTTTCTTTTTTTATTGTTTTTTTTTTAAATGCTATTTCCCCTAATTGTGTTGTTTTTTTAATTTGTAATTGTGATTTTCTATTTGTATTAATTGTATTGCTAAGTCTTGAGGTAAGTTTCCTTCATTTTATTTTTTTGATCTTTTTTATTTTCCTTAATTGTATTTTGTTTTGATAAGTTTCCTTTATTCTAAAGTCATTTTTTGTATTTCACTAATATACTATGTTATTTGTGCTAAGTTTCCTTTTTTTATTTTCATGTCATTTTTTGTTTTTCACTATTATATAATGTTATTTTGATAAGTTTCCTTTCTTTTTTTACTGTTTTTTAAATGCTATTTTCCCTAATTGTATTGTTTTTTAATGGCAAGTTTTGTTAAATGATTTTTGAATTGTATTTTCCACCATATTAGCATTTTTAAGTTTTGTTTTAATCCTTTTAATTTTTTTTAATTTTCATTTTTTTAATTTGCAATTGTAATTTTTTTTGTTAATTTTTTTTATTACTTAGTATTGTGCTAAGTTTCCTTTTTTATTTTTTGATCTTTTTTATTTTCCTTATTTGTATTTTGTTTTGATAAGTTTCCTTTATTTTCATGTCATTTTTGTTTTTCACTATTATATCATGTCATTTTTGATAAGTTTCCTTTCTTTTTTTATTGTTTTTTTTAATGCTATTTCCCCTAATTGTGTTGGTTTTTTAATTTGTAATTGTGATTTTCTATTTGTATTAATTGTATTGCTAAGTCTTGTGCTAAGTTTCCTTCATTTTATTTTTTTGATCTTTTTTATTTTCCTTAATTGTATTTTGTTTTGATAAGTTTCCTTTATTCTAAAGTCATTTTTTGTATTTCACTAATATACTATGTTATTTGTGCTAAGTTTCCTTTTTTTATTTTCATGTCATTTTTTGTTTTTCACTATTATATAATGTTATTTTGATAAGTTTCCTTTCTTTTTTTACTGTTTTTTAAATGCTATTTTCCCTAATTGTATTGTTTTTTAATGGCAAGTTTTGTTAAATGATTTTTGAATTGTATTTTCCACCACATTAGCATTTTTAAGTTTTGTTTTAATCCTTTTAATTTTTTTTAATTTTCATTTTTTTAATTTGCAATTGTAATTTTTTTTGTACATTTTTTTTATTACTTAGTATTGTGCTAAGTTTCCTTTTTTATTTTTTGATCTTTTTTATTTTCCTTATTTGTATTTTGTTTTCATAAGTTTCCTTTATTTTCATGTCATTTTTGATAAGTTTCCTTTCTTTTTTTATTGTTTTTTTAAAATGCTATTTCCCCTAATTGTGTTGTTTTTTTAATTTGTAATTGTGATTTTCTATTTGTATTAATTGTATTGCTAAGTCTTGAGGTAAGTTTCCTTCATTTTATTTTTTTGATCTTTTTTATTTTCCTTAATTGTATTTTGTTTTGATAAGTTTCCTTTATTCTAAAGTCATTTTTTGTATTTCACTAATATACTATGTTATTTGTGCTAAGTTTCCTTTTTTTATTTTCATGTCATTTTTTGTTTTTCACTATTATATAATGTTATTTTGATAAGTTTCCTTTCTTTTTTTACTGTTTTTTAAATGCTATTTTCCCTAATTGTATTGTTTTTTAATGGCAAGTTTTGTTAAATGATTTTTGAATTGTATTTTCCACCACATTAGCATTTTTAAGTTTTGTTTTAATCCTTTTAATTTTTTTTAATTTTCATTTTTTTAATTTGCAATTGTAATTTTTTTTGTTAAATTTTTTTTATTACTTAGTATTGTGCTGATTTTCCCTTTTTTATTTTTTGATCTTTTTTATTTTCCTTATTTGTATTTTGTTTTCATAAGTTTCCTTTATTTTCATGTCATTTTTGTTTTTCACTATTATATCATGTCATTTTTGATAAGTTTCCTTTCTTTTTTTATTGTTTTTTTTTAATGCTATTTCCCCTAATTGTGTTGTTTTTTTAATTTGTAATTGTGATTTTCTATTTGTATTAATTGTATTGCTAAGTCTTGAGGTAAGTTTCCTTCATTTTATTTTTTTGATCTTTTTTATTTTCCTTAATTGTATTTTGTTTTGATAAGTTTCCTTTATTTTAAAGTCATTTTTTGTATTTCACTAATATACTATGTTATTTGTGCTAAGTTTCCTTTTTTTATTTTCATGTCATTTTTTGTTTTTCACTATTATATAATGTTATTTTGATAAGTTTCCTTTCTTTTTTTACTGTTTTTTAAATGCTATTTTCCCTAATTGTATTGTTTTTTAATGGCAAGTTTTGTTAAATGATTTTTGAATTGTATTTTCCACCACATTAGCATTTTTAAGTTTTGTTTTAATCCTTTTAATTTTTTTTAATTTTCATTTTTTTAATTTGCAATTGTAATTTTTTTTGTTAATTTTTTTTTATTACTTAGTATTGTGCTAAGTTTCCTTTTTTATTTTTTGATCTTTTTTATTTTCCTTATTTGTATTTTGTTTTGATAAGTTTCCTTTATTTTCATGTCATTTTTGTTTTTCACTATTATATCATGTCATTTTTGATAAGTTTCCTTTCTTTTTTTATTGTTTTTTTTAATGCTATTTCCCCTAATTGTGTTGGTTTTTTAATTTGTAATTGTGATTTTCTATTTGTATTAATTGTATTGCTAAGTCTTGTGCTAAGTTTCCTTCATTTTATTTTTTTTATCTTTTTTATTTTCCTTAATTGTATTTTGTTTTGATAAGTTTCCTTTATTCTAAAGTCATTTTTTGTATTTCACTAATATACTATGTTATTTGTGCGAAGTTTCCTTTTTTTATTTTCATGTCATTTTTTGTTTTTCACTATTATATAATGTTATTTTGATAAGTTTCCTTTCTTTTTTTACTGTTTTTTAAATGCTATTTTCCCTAATTGTATTGGTTTTTTTAATTTGTAATTGTGATTTTCTATTTGTATTAATTGTATTGCTAAGTCTTGTGCTAATTTTCCTTCATTTTATTTTTTTTATTTTTTTTATTTTCCTTATTTGTATTTTGTTTTGATAAGTTTCCTTTATTTTCATGTCATTTTTGTTTTTCACTATTATATCATGTCATTTTTGATAAGTTTCCTTTCTTTTTTTATTGTTTTTTTTAATGCTATTTCCCCTAATTGTGTTGGTTTTTTAATTTGTAATTGTGATTTTCTATTTGTATTAATTGTATTGCTAAGTCTTGTGCTAAGTTTCCTTCATTTTATTTTTTTTATCTTTTTTATTTTCCTTAATTGTATTTTGTTTTGATAAGTTTCCTTTATTCTAAAGTCATTTTTTGTATTTCACTAATATACTATGTTATTTGTGCTAAGTTTCCTTTTTTTATTTTCATGTCATTTTTTGTTTTTCACTATTATATAATGTTATTTTGATAAGTTTCCTTTCTTTTTTTACTGTTTTTTAAATGCTATTTTCCCTAATTGTATTGTTTTTTAATGGCAAGTTTTGTTAAATGATTTTTGAATTGTATTTTCCACCACATTAGCATTTTTAAGTTTTGTTTTAATCCTTTTAATTTTTTTTAATTTTCATTTTTTTAATTTGCAATTGTAATTTTTTTTGTTAATTTTTTTTTATTACTTAGTATTGTGCTGATTTTCCCTTTTTTATTTTTTGATCTTTTTTATTTTCCTTATTTGTATTTTGTTTTCATAAGTTTCCTTTATTTTCATGTCATTTTTGATAAGTTTCCTTTCTTTTTTTATTGTTTTTTTAAAATGCTATTTCCCCTAATTGTGTTGTTTTTTAAATTTGTAATTGTGATTTTCTATTTGTATTAATTGTATTGCTAAGTCTTGAGGTAAGTTTCCTTCATTTTATTTTTTTTATCTTTTTTATTTTCCTTAATTGTATTTTGTTTTGATAAGTTTCCTTTATTCTAAAGTCATTTTTTGTATTTCACTAATATACTATGTTATTTGTGCGAAGTTTCCTTTTTTATTTTCATGTCATTTTTTGTTTTTCACTATTATATAATGTTATTTTGATAAGTTTCCTTTCTTTTTTTTACTGTTTTTTAAATGCTATTTTCCCTAATTGTATTGGTTTTTTTAATTTGTAATTGTGATTTTCTATTTGTATTAATTGTATTGCTAAGTCTTGTGCTAATTTTCCTTCATTTTATTTTTTTTATTTTTTTTATTTTCCTTATTTGTATTTTGTTTTGATAAGTTTCCTTTATTTTCATGTCATTTTTGTTTTTCACTATTATATCATGTCATTTTTGATAAGTTTCCTTTCTTTTTTTATTGTTTTTTTTAATGCTATTTCCCCTAATTGTGTTGGTTTTTTAATTTGTAATTGTGATTTTCTATTTGTATTAATTGTATTGCTAAGTCTTGTGCTAAGTTTCCTTCATTTTATTTTTTTGATCTTTTTTATTTTCCTTAATTGTATTTTGTTTTGATAAGTTTCCTTTATTTTAAAGTCATTTTTTGTATTTCACTAATATACTATGTTATTTGTGCTAAGTTTCCTTTTTTTATTTTCATGTCATTTTTTGTTTTTCACTATTATATAATGTTATTTTGATAAGTTTCCTTTCTTTTTTTACTGTTTTTTAAATGCTATTTTCCCTAATTGTATTGTTTTTTAATGGCAAGTTTTGTTAAATGATTTTTGAATTGTATTTTCCACCACATTAGCATTTTTAAGTTTTGTTTTAATCCTTTTAATTTTTTTTAATTTTCATTTTTTTAATTTGCAATTGTAATTTTTTTTGTACATTTTTTTTATTACTTAGTATTGTGCTGATTTTCCCTTTTTTATTTTTTGATCTTTTTTATTTTCCTTATTTGTATTTTGTTTTCATAAGTTTCCTTTATTTTCATGTCATTTTTGATAAGTTTCCTTTCTTTTTTTATTGTTTTTTTAAAATGCTATTTCCCCTAATTGTGTTGTTTTTTTAATTTGTAATTGTGATTTTCTATTTGTATTAATTGTATTGCTAAGTCTTGAGGTAAGTTTCCTTCATTTTATTTTTTTGATCTTTTTTATTTTCCTTAATTGTATTTTGTTTTGATAAGTTTCCTTTATTCTAAAGTCATTTTTTGTATTTCACTAATATACTATGTTATTTGTGCTAAGTTTCCTTTTTTTATTTTCATGTCATTTTTTGTTTTTCACTATTATATAATGTTATTTTGATAAGTTTCCTTTCTTTTTTTACTGTTTTTTAAATGCTATTTTCCCTAATTGTATTGTTTTTTAATGGCAAGTTTTGTTAAATGATTTTTGAATTGTATTTCCCACCATATTAGCATTTTTAAGTTTTGTTTTTATCCTTTTAATTTTTTTTAATTTTCATTTTTTTAATTTGCAATTGTAATTTTTTTTGTTACATTTTTTTTATTACTTAGTATTGTGCTGAGTTTCCCTTTTTTATTTTTTGATCTTTTTTATTTTCCTTATTTGTATTTTGTTTTGATAAGTTTCCTTTATTTTCATGTCATTTTTGTTTTTCACTATTCTGAGGTCTGAGGGGACGCTGGCGTTTTGTGTCGCCGCTCCTCAACCGTGACAAAAGTCGCCTTTTAAGTGTCTTTTCAGTGCTTTTCGTTCCCCCCCACAACTGGACACAGCTAACGTTTTTCCTTTAGTTAGGATCGTTATTACATCGAGTGGATTCTGGAGTTTTGTGGACTTACCCCCTCCGCAGATGTGCTGTCGCTACTGTCATCTGTCACCGCTCAGCTGTTCGTTTGAATGCTGCCCGGCTTCCCTGCCGGGTATACGGTGACCAATCGGTTTGCCCACCCTCTGTGTCTACCTGCCTGTGTGACAAACTTGTCCGCCTCCCACGCGTGGACAGTTGGATTTCTGGGCTGCCGCACACGGTGGCGGCGACGTTAGCCTCCGCTAGCCACTGCTCGCCGACGCTAGCTCCCTGCTGCTAACCAGGATGGGGACACGACTGCAGTACTCCTCCGCGAGGCTCCGCGAACTCGTCAGCCACTCCATTCCCCACTCCATCACGGTGATCAAATCCCTCTGTCTCTTGCGTCGCCCACGATATGTCCATAGGGGCTCCCGACGCATGTTTATTTATTCAGACTCAGCCATTCCCTCCATAACGTCCGTGTTCCGGCCAGCTGCTCTACCACGTCATCACAACAAAATCCATGTGCGCACCCGTTACCTCCGCCCACTGGTCTGTGTTGACAGTCAAGCCCCTCCTACCCAGCCCATGTCAGCAGCTTCATTCATGCTGTTGAATGCCCAATCCATTAACAATAAACCTGGACTCATTCATGACATCATCACTGAACGCCACATTGACATCTGCTGCATTGTTGAGACATGGCAAAAACCACAGGAGTTCATGGCACTGAATAAAGCCACTCCCCCAGGCTATGCCTATATACAGAACCCTCGCTTAAAGGGTGGTGGCGGTGGGCTGGCTGTGATTTATCGGGCTGACATCCTCACCAAGGAGGTGGCAGTAACCACTGCCACCTCTTTTGAATGTATAGTGTTCACACTGGCTGGTTTCTCCCAACTCCAGTTTGTGTTGGTGTACCGTCCACCTAAAAACACCAGCTCTGACTGGTCTGCCTTCCTGTCAGAACTATCTGAGCTACTCACCCCTGTCTGTGCCATGTCTCCATCCACGTACTTGCTGGGGGACATGAACGTGCACGTGGATTCCACCAGCTGTGCTTTCACCTACGAGTTCATGTCAGTGTTGGAATGGTTTAATTTCAGTCAACATGTGCGTGGCCCCACCCACAACAAGGGTCATACGCTGGACTTGGTGTGCTCCACTGGTACCCCCCCCATCGACCTGCAGTGCCTGGACCTTGCTATCTCTGACCATCATGCCATCGCCTTCTCTGTCCCTGCCTCCCGGCCTGGGCAGCGGCCAAAACGCACCATCACCTACCGGAACATTAAGGCTGTGAGTCCTCCAGCCCTATCCACCATGATTGCTGCCCACCTAGCTGGGATCTCCCCTGACCCCTCCGATTGTGACCTGGTCTCTTCCTACAACACTGCTCTCGCCCTTAGCCTGGACTCTCTCGCCCCCATCAAAACACTGACAGTTTCATTCAACCGTCCGGCTCCCTGGTTCACTCCCGAGCTCTGGGCCATGAAGTCCACTGGCCGACGGCTGGAGAGGCTCTACAAAAAATCTGGCCTCACTGTCCACCTTCTGGCCTTCCACGACCACGTAAAAAACTACAAGGACACTCTCTCACAATCCATAACCCAGTACTACTCCACCCTTATCGGGTCTCAGGAGAACCACCCCAGAAAGCTGTTTTCCACAGTAAACAAGCTTCTCAGCCCCCTCCCACCCATTCCAGCCTCTGGTAATTCTGACCTCTGCCATAGATTCCTGAACTTCTTCCAGGACAAGGTGGATACCATCCATCAGCAGCTCCAGACATCCACCACCTGTCTGCATACACCTCAGCTGCAGGACACTGCCCCCTCTGCCACATGTGCCCCATTCACCTCCTTCACTCCAGTGGATGAATCCCTTACCACCGAACTGGTCACCAAAGCCAAGGCCTCCAGTTGCTCCCTGGACCCTATGCCCACGACGCTTGTTAAATCCCAAATTCTCACCTCACCATCTCCATACCTGACTCCCCTGTCACTCAATGCCAAACCACACCCCCAACACCATAAAAGCCAGCCCTCAGGCCTGCTCTCCCTTTTGCATCCTGAACAAGAGCAGCACTGAACAAAGGGAGTCTGAATATTCCTGTCACCCTAAAACGCATATGTATTGATTTAAAGCCCTGAAGTGGATGCATCTATGATAAAAAAGCATCCACTGAAGACGAGCAAATAAACCGTCAAACTGAATCCTGGATCCTGTGTTTTAATGTTCACTCAATATAGGATGTTCGATGAGCAAGCATCAGCAACAGCATAATCTTTTACATGGTCCTTCGAGCCGGAGAGAACATCTACATTGAAAATGGATCCAAATTCAGTTTGGCATGATGGCAGTCAGGCCGGAGGAAGGCCACAAAGAGAGAGAATGCCTCCCAGGTATCTTCGGGACTACCAAACTGAACTTTATGGCCAGCCTCCCAAACATTTTAGTCAATGTGCAGAACCTGCTGCAGAAACCTCAGAGACTGTTTTATTGAGACAAGAAGTGGCACAATTAAAGTGCATGATGAAGGATTTACACGAGAGAGTCGAACAGTATGAACATGGCTACTCAGAAGGAGATTCTGAAGAGGATTGTCACCCCCGAACAACTCAATCATCGCCAAATCAACCAGTAACTTCCGTCCCAGCCCCACAGTGTGAAAAGTCCATGTCTGAACCCAACCTAACAGAATCAGTACCTGCATTGCCACCTGGAAAAATGTCTCAGTCTGTTCAGACCCTTTTCCCATATGCTCCCACACTCTCTGCAGCACAAGGCGAACCTAAGAGACCTGCTCCTGTTCCACAATTAAGAAATGAGTCCCCAATCCAAGTACCATCAGGTTCACTTCCATCAGCCTCCCTAACTAATATGCCATTCCAGCAAGCTTATTCCAACCCTGAACCTCAAAGATTTGCCCCTGCAGTGTCACATTCTGGGCCTTTCATACCCACAACTGCTAGTCTGCCTCCTACTGACCCTCCTTTTACCAGGCCAGTAGTCAACCCTCCCTTAACATTAACATTAACAGCACAGCCTATGCAAATACCACTCAGTGTTAATGTTACACAGCCATCTTATGGCCCTCATGGCCAAATACAATCAACCCAGAGGCCTCCACTCCAGCTGTATACCATTCATCCAACGCCTATACCTCCACCTCAAGTCTCAACCAATCCTCAGCCATCTGCTCACCATCCAAGTCCTGTAGCTCCATACCAGTATCAACATTTCCCTCAACCTGTGCAGCAGCTTCATACCCAATATCTTGCACCCCAGCCAGCGCCAATCACTGGTGCCCCACAAGCTCTAGGAGCCCCCCTCAACTCAAGCTACTCCATACCTATGGCCTCTGCACAACAAATCCGATACACTTCGCGTGTTGAAGGTCCATCATTCCCTTATTTCACCCAAAATGACCCCCAGGAATTCTTAATGTTAAAGATGGCCTTGAAAAACCTTCTTCCTGTAGAAGAACCTGAATTATTTAAGTTCCATATCCTTTTGGATCATCTTCACCTCCCTTCAGCTAGACATATTGCCCTGTCTTATGCTCACCACCCACAGCCCTTTACAGCAGCAATGGCAGCTCTGGAACGACAATATGGTCAACCACATCAACTGGCTTTAAAGGAGATCCAGACCATACTCAACCTCCCCAAAGTGGCCCGTGGAGATGCCGAAGGATTCCAAAACTTTGCAGTCAAAGTTAGGTCATTAGTAGGGCTGCTGCAATCACTCAATTCAGCAGAAAGTGCAGCAGAATTAGCATGTGCCTCCCATGTCCAGAGATTATTAAATAAACTTCCCGTAGACCTAGTCTCAAATTTTGCAAGACATGCCCGCTCAGTTTCCCCGACCTCTCATTACAATCTAGTGGATTTTTCAGTATGGCTTGAGGGAGAGGCAGAATGCCAAGCCGTGGTAGCACAAGCCAGCAGTCTTCAAATCAGCACACCTCAAACTCATAGAAAGGAGTCAAGTTACGGACCCAAGCCTCCTACTACCATCCTCCATGGATCGGACCGGAGGTTCACTCACCGCCCAAGTGCTTCTGGTTACCAACAACAGCCTGAAAGAAGGTACCCATGTGCATTTTGCCAATCTACCTCCCACTACCTAACAAACTGTGAAAGTTTGAAAGAATTAGGACCCGAGAAAGTGTCAAAGTGGCTAAAGGAAGAAAATAGATGTTGGAAATGTGGAAGAACCCATAAAGCAGCTAAATGCACTCTAAAAAAACCCTGTCCCAAATGTAATGGCCTTCACCTAGGCGTACTACACAATGTAAATAAAACCCAGACAGCATCCAGAGTGTTGTATCTGAACCCACAAAGCCTAACATCCAAAGTGCTGCTAAAAGTAGTAAAAGTAAGTCTTCACCATAACAATAGAGTATTTGAGACATATGCCATCTTAGATGATGGATCTGAGCGTACAATGCTACTACCAGGTGCTGCAGAGTACCTTGGGCTGGATGGTGAACCAGAAAACCTCGAGCTGCGAACAGTGAGGCAGCAAACAGAAACTTTGAACGGGAAAACTGTTAACCTTAAAATCTCTGCTGCATCAAGCCCTGAGAAAAAATTCTCAATTGACAGAGCCTTCACTTCCGACATGATAATGCTTGTTGAGCAAAGTTACCCTGTTGATAAACTCAAGCAACGCTATCCCTATTTGCAAGGTCTCCCACTAAGCTCCTTCTCCAAAGTCCAGCCACACATCCTCATCGGATCTGACAATCCTTTCCTGATCACATCTGTAGAGAGAGTCCAATATGGACCAAAGGGAGCTCCAGCGGCAGTGAGAACACGCCTGGGATGGGCCCTTCAAGGACCAACCTTCCTCGGTGAGTCATCATCTGCTACCCAGTGCTTTTTAACATCAGCGGTTAACCCCTACTCAGAACTTAAACACCATGTAGAGCAACTGTGGCAAACTGATATCCTTCCCTTCAGAAATGAAAAATTAATCACAAGGTCAAAACAAGATAGAGACGCCATAGACCTCCTGGATAAGAAAACTGTGAGAGTTGAAACAGATGGCACCAAACGCTATGCAACCCCTTCACAAAGAAAAAAGGATGCACCTGAACTAAAAGCCCCAGCAGAATCTGTTATGCCCCTTCTCCGTCGATCTGAACGCAAACTCCAAACCAATCCTGAATTGGCAGACATATGCAATAATGAAATCAGTAAACTAAAACAAGCTAGTTATGCGAAAAACTCAAACCTGAACAAGTCTCTCAGACAGAAGAATCAAAGTATACCCCTCATCACCTTGTGGAGCATAATGGCAATCATCATGTTGTCTTCAACTGCTCTGAGAGAGATTGTTGGAAGCCAAACCGTTCCAGAGGAAGTACTGCACACAGTGCAGGTTGAAACTGAAGGAATAATCAATTCCAAACCAACCGGATATGCTTCATCTGATATAGCAGATCCTGACCCCATCACACCAAACCTTCTCCTAATGGGGCGGCGAGATGCCTCTCTTCCACAGGCTGTCTATGCTGAATCCAACTTACTTGGAAAGAGAAAATGGAGGCATAGTCAGATCCTAACCGATCGATTCTGGTCCTGCTTCATCAGACATTACCTTCCAAGCTGGCAGGTGCGAAATAAATGGCAGAAAGACACACCAGGCCTGACAGAGGGAACAGTGGTACTCTTAATGGATCCCCAAGTACCAAGAGGACAGTGGCATGTTGGAAAGGTGTCTCGTCTCTTCCCCAGTGATGATGGAAGGATTAGGACTGCAGAGGTGACATCTAACCAACAAAAGTTCATCCGCCCTGTTGCCCGACTAGTTATCCTTTCACCTTTTAAAGCCGACACCCAGAACTGACTTGTGATTTATTGATTCAAATATACTATTTGAAGGGGCGGCTGTTAAATCCCAAATTCTCACCTCACCATCTCCATACCTGACTCCCCTGTCACTCAATGCCAAACCACACCCCCAACACCATAAAAGCCAGCCCTCAGGCCTGCTCTCCCTTTTGCATCCTGAACAAGAGCAGCACTGAACAAAGGGAGTCTGAATATTCCTGTCACCCTAAAACGCATATGTATTGATTTAAAGCCCTGAAGTGGATGCATCTATGATAAAAAAGCATCCACTGAAGACGAGCAAATAAACCGTCAAACTGAAACCTGGATCCTGTGTTTTAATGTTCACTCAATATAGGATGTTCGATGAGCAAGCATCAGCAACAGCATAATCTTTTACAACGCTGGTAAAGGCCTGTCTACCGACCCTGGTTCCCATCATTACTAACATCATCAACTCCTCTCTGCTATCCGGCATGGTTCCCACCAGTTTCAAAACCGCATCTGTCACCCCCATACTGAAAAAGCCTGGTCTGGACCCCGACGACCTTACCAACTACCGGCTGATTTCCAATCTCCCGTTCCTCAGCAAGACCCTGGAAAGAGTAGTCGCCGTGCAGCTCCAGCAGCACATGTCCGACCACAAACTCTCCGAACCCTTCCAGTCTGCCTACAGAGCGCACCACAGCACTGAGACCGCCTTGGTTAAAATCATCAATGACCTCCTCATCGCAGCTGACTCCGGCAACATCAGCATCCTCATCCTTTTGGACCTCTCTGCAGCCTTTGACACAGTCTCTCACTCCATCCTCCTCAACCGCCTCTCTACACACCTCAATATCACTGGATCTGCGCTCTCCTGGTTTCACTCCTATCTGTCCAACCGCCTGCAGTTTGTCTCCATGCATGGTTCCAAGTCCCACCCAGCCCCAGTTCCACACGGAGTCCCACAGGGTTCCGTACTTGGTCCACTCCTCTTCACCATATACATGCTCCCGCTTGGCCAGATCATCCGTAAGCACGGCCTTGATTTCCACTGTTACGCCGATGATACACAGATATATCTCAGCACCACACCCACCACTCTGCTCCCTCCACTCCACATTGTCAACTGCCTACAAGAAATAAAAACCTGGCTGACCACCAACCTACTCCAACTCAACGCCAAGAAAACAGAGCTCTTGCTCATGGCTCCCAAGGCACTGCTTCGCAGAATGGGTGATTTCCTCCTCCATATTGACAGCTGCTCCATCTCCCCATCCTCCGAGGTGCGCAACCTGGGCGTCATCTTGGACTCTGCCCTTTCATTCCAAACCCACATTAAATCCGTAACTAAGTCAGCCTTTTTCCACCTTAAGACCATCTCCAGACTCTGCTCGTCCCTCTCAGACTCTGTCGCAGAAACCCTCATCCATGCCTTTGTATCCTCCCGCTTAGACTACTGCAACGGTGTCCTGTTCGGACTTCCTAAAAAAGACTTGGACCGTCTGCAGTACGTTCAAAATTCAGCTGCCAGAGTGCTCACCCGGACCAAACCTTGGCAGCACATCACCCCCACCCTCAAACGCCTCCACTGGCTTCCCATCAAATATCGCATCATCTACAAACTCCTCCTGCTCACCTACAAAGCTCTCCATGCCCTAGCCCCATACTATCTGTCTGACCTCCTCAAGGACTACATCCCGGCGCGTACTCTGCGGTCTGCGGACCTTGGGCTCCTCACTGTCCGCTATGGGAAAAGGCGATCCCTCGGTGACAGAGCCTTCAGTGTGGCCGCCCCTCCTCTCTGGAACTCTCTCCCCTCTGAGATTCGCCAAGCACAGACTCTTGACTCTTTCAAGTCTGCTCTGAAGCGACACTTGTTTATCCAGGCTTTTGGTATTTAGTTTTTTTTTTTTGTAGTGTGTTGTTAAGCGCCTTGGGTATCCTGAAAGGCGCTATATAAATGTAAGATATTATTATTATTATTATATCATGTCATTTTTGATAAGTTTCCTTTCTTTTTTTATTGTTTTTTTTAAAAATGCTATTTCCCCTAATTGTGCTGTTTTTTTAATTTGTAATTGTGATTTTCTATTTGTATTAATTGTATTGCTAAGTCTTGTGCTAAGTTTCCTTCATTTTATTTTTTTGATCTTTTTTATTTTCCTTAATTGTATTTTGTTTTGATAAGTTTCCTTTTTTCTAAAGTCATTTTTTGTATTTCACTAATATACTGTTATTTGTGCTAAGTTTCCTTTTCTATTTTCATGTCATTTTTTGTTTTTCACTATTATATAATGTTATTTTGATAAGTTTCCTTTCCTTTTTTACTGTTTTTTAAATGCTATTTTCCCTAATTGTATTGTTTTTTAATGGCAAGTTTTGTTAAATGATTTTTGAATTGTATTTTCCACCATATTAGCATTTTAAGTTTTGTTTTAATCCTTTTAATTTTTTTTAATTTTCATTTTTTTTAATTTGCAATTGTAATTTTTTTTGTTAATTTTTTTTATTACTTAGTATTGTGCTAAGTTTCCTTTTTTATTTTTTGATCTTTTTTATTTTCCTTATTTGTATTTTGTTTTGATAAGTTTCCTTTATTTTCATGTCATTTTTGTTTTTCACTATTATATCATGTCATTTTTGATAAGTTTCCTCTCTCTTTGTTTTTATTGAATTTTTTAAATGCTAGTATCCTTATTTGTTTTGTTTTTTTATGGCAAGTTTTCTTAAATGTTTTTTTTAAAAATAATTTTCATATTTTCCATCATTTTATCAATTTTAGGTTTTGCTTTGATCATTTTAATTTTGTTAAGTTATTCATTTTTTAATATTTGCCATTGTGATTATCTAATCCCCCCCCCAAAAAAAAAAAAAAGCAAAAAAAAAAAACACGTTTTCTGCATCATTTTCAATGGTTTTTCTCTCCAAAGCTCCACTAGCTTAGCTACGCTTAGCAATATGGCTCTCAGTCATAGGCAGAAGCAACACAGCTCTGCACCCTCCTCTCTATGCTCCATGCTTTATTGTTATTTTTGTTTCCTGTGTTTCATGGTTCTGTAATGTCATGTTTGATAAATTCACTTAATTAAGTTTTTATGGAGCGTCTTCAAGCTGCTGAAGGATGAACAGGAAAAGGCAGACTCTACAGAAGCATAAGGACACTTCAAAAAGATGACAGATAGGACAACCTCACGACCATTCTACCACGTTAAGTAAGGTTTAATTGTTTCCTTTATCTGTTTTAGTCATCGTAATTTTCTATATTTATTTTTTGTTTTATCTTTGGATAATTTATATTTTCTACATCTTTTTTTATTTTTATTTTCACTTTATTTGTTTTTTGTTATGGAGGGTCTGGAGGCACACCTAAGGGCACTATAAAAGGATGACAGATTGGAAAACCTTGCAACCATTTGACCGGGTTAAGTGTAGCTTTATTGTTTTTGGTTCTTTTGTTTTGTAATTTTCATTAGTCATCACTTTTTACTAGAATGATTGTTTTTCATGTGAGTGGGCTATTACTGTTTTATATTTTAGCTTTTGTTTTTTATTTTATTCAATTTTTAATTTTAATTTTCTGCTGCATTTTTACATTTCTTCACGGGTTGTCCTGCTATGTGTGTTAGCCTATTGTTTCATTTGGTCATCATTGTTGTTTGTTTTATTGAAGACAATCGCCCTTAGGTTAATTCATACTCAGTTTGTTTGGATATATTGATTTAATTTTATTTTCCATGATTGTATTGTGTTATTTTTTGCTATGTGTCTGTGTTTTTCAGTTATTCCTTTTTTTTCCCCATGGATGTTTTTTTTCAGCATCTTCACTTTGACGCTTTCCATGAAACAAGAAACGACAGAACTCTGCGTGGATCCACTCTTCCTGTTTGGGTTTTTGTTTGGAGCTTTTTGGATCCCTCCGACAGTCGAAAAACAGAGACCTTTGGATACTTTTTAATTTTCCTTTTGTGAAAATGGACTTAAAATTCAAATAAACATACAAAACAATAAATATTTGTGTATGTGGCATAAATATAACATTGAATATATTCCTATTTGTTTCACAGTGTGTCTCGCTGTATGCTTTGACTACATGACTTTAATGTAATTATATGTCAAAGGGAATTACTAACCTGGGTACACCACTGGTCATTTGAATAACTATCAGGACAAAAGAGGTCACCTGACCAAAATAATAATCGGTTAACATTAAAGTCAACAAAAACAAATCTAACAACATTTTTTGACTGAGGTATTTTGGAAAGTAACAACTTACTGTCATCTTATTGTGACATTTCAAATATCTACTTGGGAAAAGCAAATATGGGCATGAATGTTGAGTCTTGGGGCAAAAAACTGGCACAAAATACAATTTTTCTTTTGGTAAAACTTGAAATTTATCATTTGAGCCAAGCAAAGCAGGAGGGTTGCCTTTAAAGGGTTCAGTCTTTTGCCACCAGAGGGCACTATAAAACAACATGTGAGTTGTATTAACTCCACAAACTCAGAGAATTCACTGACTACAGGACATCTTTTAATACTGTTATTTATTACATTGGACTATATTGTGTAGTGTACATCATAAAGACGTGTATATGTAGTTATAGCTCATTGCTAGATTTCCTTGCTTCACACATCCTAATCTTGTTTGGATTATTAAGATGTTAATTCATGGTTTGATAAGCAACATCAAGATGATCTGACCAGCTGCCGTGTGGTGTATGAAGTTCAAACAAATTCACTTGCAAATCGAAGTTCATTCGTCAGAGAGCTGACAGTTATACAGCAGCCTGTAATATCCCGTAATGATCGCACAGGGAGGCCTCACTCCGATCATTAATGGAGGGTGTGTGTTTTTAAGGTGGTTCAATCTGTCTGCCGCTCAGCAAACACACAAGGCAGAAAATCCCATGTGCGGGAGTCACCTCTCTGCTACCTTTTGTCCAGTCCAATGCACTGTCACTATATGGAACATTTTAATTAACAGTGTTTAATAAAGTGCTGCACGGTGAGGTAAAAATCAGAAAGAAAACAGAAAAAAATGCCTGTAAAACACATAAAATGACAGTAAAAGAGTACTACAAAGCTAATATACATTCAAAGAGACCACTTGACTCCCATACTGGATGAAGAGCATGCCTACTTTGTCCACAAGGAGGTGCTAAAATCAACACTAACCAAAAGTTCCTCACAGGAGCTTTAATATAGGGTGTAAATCCACATGTATTTGTAACACAGACTGTGTCATTGTTTGTTTGGTTTATCCGAACTTCTAAACTACACAAAATGTTGTTGCAGAGATGATGCATCAACTTCCTGTGGTTACATGTGTTTGTTAGTGGGGGTGTTTGTTGCAGGGTTTCCTCTGCAGCAGGTTAACAGCTGAAAATATCTGCCATTAACTCCCATTCATTTCCAGAGATATGATTAGATAAGGGGTGTGTTATACAAAGGCATGAATAAGTAAGAGTAATGCAGTGCGTTAAGGACTTAGATATAATGATGTAGCGTGATATTTTAAACATACAGAAGTGGTATGGTGATATATAAATACACCTCAGGGTAATTCAACACTGTGATATGATGTGTACAATGACCTTTAACATCTCTCCTCGATAAAAATAGAAGTAGGAGCACAAATCAAAGTGAGTACATATTTCTCAGGCAGAGACAGAGCAGGAAATACACTTCAGACATCACACTGCTCCTAAAAAAACCATCCCCTTCTACAAATCCTCTGAGTTATCCCAATTTTCAAACTCCATTAATGGACGAACAACTCTTCATCCTCCTCATCCTCCCATCTCTCTGATTCGGTGACCACGGAGCCGTAAAATTGTGTCGTGACTTCACCAACAGACACGACAGACAACATGAACAATCATCACGACCGACAAGAGGACGTTGAAATGCAAAGGGGACGCTGTAGTGCTTCCACT
Source organism: Xyrichtys novacula (assembly GCA_962446985.1). NCBI lineage: Eukaryota > Metazoa > Chordata > Actinopteri > Labriformes > Labridae > Xyrichtys > Xyrichtys novacula. Next base: position 3,060,129 of record OY660875.1, read on the forward strand.
CCTCAACAAGGATGCTCTCTCTCTCTCTTTTTTCCCCCGCTCTGCCGTGGTCGACCCTCAATGACAAAGGCAGGGTTGTTGTTTCCTGAGCTCCACAAACTTTTCCTCTACCTCATAGTTTCATCTCGCAGCACCAACTTCATCATCCCTTTTTGCCTCACCGTTCGGTTTGTTTACCAGCTCAATGTCAGAGACGTGTCCTTGAATGTGGTCGTTTTTTTTTAACACACCACACGAACTGAAACAACCTCAAACTTTGTATGTATCTCAGAAGTCCAGTTTCAGTCTAACTCACTAAACATATGGATTTCTTTGAGCATCCTGTACTAATCAGCGAATAACTTTCCTCTGCTGTTGGAGGAAAGATTTAGCTGAAGGGTTGTGGGTCATTTCAAGGTTTCAAACAGCTCTTTAATCAAGAAAATACCTGTCGAGACCCTGACCCCGCTACTCTCACAGCTGTGAGGTCCACCAGGTTTTGTCTAATTAGTCCCACAGAGACCAGCCTGACACAGATTGAGGTAATAAAAGAGGACAGAGGTTATGATCCCGGTAGAGCTCAGCGAGGAGTCAAATAAATGTTTTGTATTTGAAGCTTTGATGAATCATCAGCCGACCCTGTTAACAGCTGATATCGACCCCTTACAACAAGAGAACCACATGAGGAGTGAGGAAATGATCATTACTTTTCTCTTACTCGAGTTAAAATTGCTCGGCTGTACTTATTTTGAAAGTGAAGTTGATAAAAACAGGAATATAACAGCTGACTGATATTTATTCTTAGTTTTCAATGCGAGCTGAGGGTGAAAACTATTAACGTGTGTATGCGAACTTACACCCCGGCCACCCCTGCCTGTGTCAGTCCCCTGGAGAGGCCACCCTCATCCAAAAAGCCTGGACATGCCCCTGGTGCCTGGGTTTATCTCCCCAGATGACCACCCTCCTTCACAGAGTCCCGGCTCCACACAAAGACCTGTCGATGGGGATATTTCATCTTTCTCTTCCTCTCTTGTAAAATAAATCAGTTTGCTGAAAATTCCTGATTGAATCAAGTTATTTGTTTGAGCTCTGTGGGAGTAACTTGATTCTGAATATCAGCCATGAAGAAGAAATCAAAATGAGATGTAACGGAGAGATTAGAGGTGTCTGGTTTGTTTCCCTCAGAGCTCGGAAGTATGAAACTGTCTCTTTCTGTTTACAGCGTTGACACAAAGCTAACCATCTCTTGGCTACAGTGACAGTTCTGCTGCAGACAGAAGAATTTTATCCTTCTTCTGAGAAAACTTTGACGATAAGTGAGAAAGCAGAGTTCCTGGCATTAATACGATCCTTTAATTCGAGTGTCCTGGAGAACAAACTTGAGCATTAAAATGGAGTCCAGCTCTCATTATGGTTATTTACAGCTCCTGTTCTGTTTCTGCAGTGACGGGTTAAAATGTCGCCATAAAAAAACCCTCTATGACTTTATTGCCTCCAATTACAGCCTCTTGATAAGTCAAAGCAAGTCAACAGAAAAGGCTCTGCATGTGTCAACACGGATCTCCAGCCATAAATACGGCCCCTGACTTTCTTCATCGCCCTTTTTAAGCCGGAGAACCAGCTAATGGCTCGTGCTCCTCCGTCACTGTTTAATAAAGTGCCTCTAATAGCTCGCCGCGTCGTGTCAGATTGAAGGAAACTCACTGAAACCCCCGAGGAAGCTGTAACCAGGCAACAAAGGACAGCCGTGGTCAATCGCTTTTCCTCTGACCGAAGAAAATGGGAGGTCAGATGCAGAGGCCACATCCCAAATTATCAGGGCCAGATGATAGAGATTGAAGCTCTTTTTGTTCCTGTGGAGTAAAACTCTCTGTTGTGTGTGTACCTGTGAATCTGTCTGCCTGTTTCCTCCTTTTTCAGGTCTTCACATGCACGCAACAACAAAACAAATCCTGAGGAAAAACTTGCCGACACCAATCGGGGGTTGCTATTCCTGGCTGTCAAGTCTGCTTGTGTTATGCAAGACGAATTTGTGTGTATGTGTGTGTTTGTGTGTGATATGGAGAAGACACAGAGGATATTAAAGTTTAGAAATCACTTTGTGTTTTCGCTGCACTGCAGATTGTTTCACCTTGACGTGTGTGTGTAACCCGGGTCTCGCCCATCATCACACATTCAGGCTTTTATGATATCCAGACTAATAAAAAGATAAAACCAGGAAGTGCCCCCTGGAATAACCCCTCCCTTCTCAGATGTTAGCGGACGCCTGATTCGGAGGCGGAACTATTGGGCCAATTCAATCGACAGATAAGAGGACGAGTAAATATCGACTGACCCTCATATGTGTAAACCTGTTTGTTCAATGCGACCTACAGATGCTGGTATGTATAATACCACGATTAAGATTCCACAGGCAGCAGTCTCACTCCCTCTGACCTTTTCATCTGCCAAAACAAAGAGATTAGTTCCTCCTCACAAGGGACCAGAAGGGCGCAGGGCCAATGACGACGTCTGACATAACAGCAGATAAAACTTGAACTAAAATCATTTTGTAGCTTCATAACTGTGCATCTCGTACGCCTCTTGGTATCTTCAGTTCCGGCTGGACAGTGTTGAAAATTACACTTGCTGCAATGCAGAAAAACCTGCAAAACTAAAAGCACTCTGTGCACGTATTTTACGGATTGACTGTAAGCAGAATGTGAATCTAAATTCTCCAAACAACAGCTTGGGGAGCGCTCTGGCCAGCTATGTGGTTCATGTTGTTCCTGTGATCTGGAGCGATTGCTTGTATGTGAATCTCTCTAAATTAAAATGAGGGAGAGCCAAAATGCTAATGTTTCTGGATCTGCTCCACCGGCAGGAAGAGTCTGGCCCTGTGTACTCATTAAGTGTTTGCCTTCTGATGAGCCTCATTTCACAACGCAGCTCTGTGCTCGTGGACTCTCGGCGGCCACTTGTAACCGTTTAAAACGGCGTTATTAAAGTTCCAGTCATTGTGAGGCGTCAGCACCTGCAGCATCTCGAGTCCCTCTCCAAAGAAAGTGGAAACTTCCTTTTCATTCAGGAGAGTTTGTGAGAGAACGGGCCGGTCAAATGAGTTCAGCTTTAGAGAGGAACAGTAACTGACAGAGTGTATTGGTCAGCTCAGGCCTAACAGCGGAAGAGATGCAGTCAATTACTCTGAGGAGGACTCCTGAGAGCTCCTTTAAGGGCTAAACTGCCCTTGGAGAGCAGTTTGTTAGGTTGTTTGAGACACTATCAGACTTAAAAACAAGTTAGGCCTCCTGAAAGGAACATCCTTCTCTTGACTTCTTGACATTACGCTAAATCTGAAATACCCCTGACAGCCAAAATCTTACCATCGTCTCCGCTCCTGACAGATAAATGACCCGTCTTTGAGCCAGGGAAGATAAAAACTCCTTGGCTGTATATCGGAGAAGGAGAGGGGAGGAGAGCAGCCAAGGTTAGCTGCAAATTTATCACTTTGCATGTCACAATTTTAGTGTTTGTAACCAGGAGGAGACCGAATTTGGAAGAAAGAAGGAAGCCGCGAAGCTGGATCTCTTCGCTTGTTGACAGGAAGCGTCTTCAAAATTAACCACAAATAGACACACAGGTATTTACTCTCTCCCTATTTTATCCTATCACCTGGTTTTCTCGCTTGTTATCCGTAAACAACCACCTCCAGCGGTAAGATCACACACATCAAATCTTAAAGCATATTTACTTCTGCTTATTGACACTGTGGCAAACGTGTTAGTCTCCCTTAGCATGCCTAACTGGAAGGCTAAACAAGTTTTACTTTTAATTTTAAAATTAAAATCATGCTGTATTACACAAGCCTCGAAACTGGTTAGTAAGACCTCAAACCGGGTGTTCAGGGTATTAAATATAGAATGTATTGTTCAGGAACATAGCCCAACATGGGGATGATGATGAGACTGAGTGTGAGAACAGCTATGACTCAGTTTCTCTGTCTGCTGTTCTTATTTTACACACATTTACATAAAAAAATGTTTTTTTTTCACTATAAAACCGACTCATATGAAACGTATCGAACAGCTTTATTCAGATTCATGGAGCCGCCTTAAATGATGTCAAAGCATGGCTGTTATACCCAGGTCTCCTGCGAGGGTTTAAAGTATACAAAAACATGCTGAGAGATCGCTCGTTCACGCTCGTTTTCATGATCACTTCTGAGTTTTGCGTTATTTTCTGGGAGTCCCTCAGCTCCGTCATGCCATAGGTTCATCAATCTCACCTCATCCATCTCTAAACCCAGCCCAGTCTTAGCAGATAACTGTCTAACATAAGTCTGGTCCTGCTCAAGGTTTCTGCCTGTTAAAGGAAGTTTGTCCTCTCTGCTGTAACTTGATAAATGCTGCAAAGTGTTTTATTCATAAGATGGATCAGAGTGGGTCTGATCTTATTAGACGGGCTCAGTCTTATCCCATCTTTACACTCTTATAAAGATAAGTCTTCAGTTGAGTAGAGGTCATTTTTCCATCTGGTTTTACTTAATCAGGTGTCTTATCACCTGACTCGCCCCCTGCTGGCCATTAGGAAAAATACAGGTTTAAAGAGGATCTGCGTTGGTTTTTAAAGTCCGGCCTAATGTGAAACTGGTTTTACATTGAAGTCCCTGAACACAACACCGATTAATTCAACACTACAGCTTATCTGAAATATATTCTGATCCCTCTTTTCCTGAGTGATACACCCAGAGACAGGACTCTGAATTTGACCTCAGACAGACGCAAATATTTACAAAGTTCACCGTTTAGTAAAGAGATTTCACCCTCATAAATCAAATATTACAACACCAGAAACTCTCATTGACTTATTCTAGACAATTCAGCACCTTATGAATAATAATAATGCCACAGTCGATTCAGTTTCCTAAAGTGGTGCAGTTTGATCCCTGCAAGCCATTTGCTCATAAGTTTAGACTTTAGGTACATCAGCAGTCAGAGAAAAGGTGAAATGATGAGCGTGGAGTGAATGAACAAACCTGCAAATGGCTATAAAAGTTAGTTAGCAGAATCAAATATTACGAAGTAGACATTATTTCTAAAGACAACAGTGAATGCTTTAATTTAGTCCAACTCCACAAAGAGAAATAACCGATAATAGGTTTCCTAGGAGATAAATACTATGCTACACAGTGCTTTTTATTGTTGACCCAATCATAAACCATAACCATGGCACTCCTTTACAGACCTCATATGTTTTCAGTAATGATACAAATGGCAAAAGAACCTCGCTTCGACAAAGTCCTTCACTGACACTTTTATTTTGTTTTACGGCACTTGATATACGGTTATTGTATGGCACATTTTATGAGAAAAAAAGGACACACACACACGCACACACACACACAATACACTGCTGCTCAGGCCTTGGCGGAGAGAGAGAGAGAGAGCCTTGGATGTACACAGCTCCTGCCGAGGTCCGCTGAAATAGATCTTTACATCGTTTGAGATCATTTAGGTAATAAGAAAAGCATTAAGATAATGCCGACAAAACATCTGAATAAACGCCCGGAGCCACATTATATGCATTAATGTCCTCTCCTCCATAAACATCTTAGTCGACAGCCATTAAGACATCATAGTTCACAATCGGAGAACATTTCATTAATAGCATGAACATAAAACAGCAAACACGGAAAAACATCTGCAGCCGCCCAACAGCTTTGTCCTTTCAACCCTGTCTGTTGGTCCCACTGCTCACATTCAGCAGGTAAACATACGAACATGTGCTTTAAAAGAACATCTGACAGGTGTGTACAAGATTAAATGCTGTCTCTTTGTGTACGTAGTACATGGGGGGTGGACTATACAGACTTTAGTTGCAAAAGTGCTCATGTAAAGTGCCTTCAGCTGCACCACAATGCTCGAACTTGTCCAACCTTTGTACTAACGTTTTGTTATCTACTTCCTCTTACAGCATGTCAAACTGAGGCCGGTGCACCATGCTGGTTGAGGGTCCTCTCTTGTCTCTCACTGGACTGCCATGAAGAGGTCTCTAATCTTGAAAATGTCAACCCTTCTTTTGGAGCCGATGAAGCAGAAAAAAAGCGCCAAAGGGGTGAGGGCGGAAGAGGCCCCGGTAGTTTCTTTGTCCCTGACTGAAAAGGCTTGGGTCTAAGTGTTGATGCTGATAGATCCGTTGCTGAGGGTTGACCCTTTGGTAACCTCTGTGCTGACAGTGGAGAGCGGGACGCTTTCATACCGCTCCGCCACCCCCCAACAGCGACAGCGCAGCAGGGTGGACTTGAGCTGCTTCTGGAAGTTGCTGTTGAGGAAGCCGTAGATGATGGGGTTGACGCAGGTGGAGGCCATGGCCGTGAGGTGGCAGAAGGAGAAGATAACATCGTGGCCACAGGACGGGATGGCCTCGTGGTTCCAGTCAAACACAGTGTTGAAGATATTGAGAGGGAGCCAGGAGAGGGCGAACGCCACGACGATGGCGACTAACATGGCGTTGATCCTTGTGGAGCCTTTGTTTTTCTTTTGGGTGGTGTTCCTCGATCCGCGCTCCACCATGTCCTTCCTCCTCCTGAGGCGCAGGTACACATGCAGGTAGCAGACCATGATAAGGACAAGGGGGAGGAAGTACTGAAAGATGAGGAGGGAGGTGGTGTAAGCTCGCCGCTCTTGAACCGAAGGCCAACGCTCCATACAGACAAGATGGTCACCAACTGGGAATGGGATACTCAGGTTCTGGAAAGGCAAGGCGAGGACGCTGTATGAGAGGAAAGGCACCGAGATCAGGCAGGCCACCACCCAGGTGAACGCCACAGCCAGGTACGACTGAGTCACTACAGGCTTCCACCCGGTTGGGTGGACGATAAGCTGGTATCGCTCCATGGCGATGAGGACGAGGGAGAAGATGGAGACGGTAACAGATATGCACTGGATGAAGGGTGTGAGCTTACACAGGGCTTCTCCGAGGATCCAGCGGTCCATCAGGGTGTAGATGATCGTGACCGGCAGGCACACGATGCACATGAGGATGTCAGAACACGACAGGTTGGCGATGAAGATGTTGGTGACGTTTTGCATCTCCTTGTGTCGTGTGATGACAAACACCAGGCAAGAGTTCCCAATGAGCCCCACAGCCATCACCGTGCTGTAGGCGACTATGAGGAAAGTGGTGCCGCTCACCGAGAGCGAGCAGTCCTCGGTGAAATCCCAGGGTATCTCTTTCCACAAGGCCTGGTTGTGGTTGGTGTTGGGCTGGTGCTCCATGACGGCTCACCTCAGAGGCCGGGTTCAATTGAAAGAGCTGATGTGTCACACCTGCTGTAATTACTTTATGAATAATATTTGCATTGTTTACAGCTCTCCATCACCCTTAACCTTTGACACTCTTCACAGCAGTCTTCATTTGCTACCTGAAAAACAGAGAGAGAGAGAAATAGATAAGCTTTGATAGATTCTCAGCCATGTGTTGTTTATAAATGAGCCTTGAGAAATTCGGCTTAAAGCTTCTGTGAGGAGTTTTTAAACAATTGTGAAATGGACTGGAAATAACAAACCTGTGAAAGTCTAGTTTAAGTGCAACTACTACAGTTTTAGTCTGGTCCTGTGTGTTTGAGTGGTCTGACTGACACTCAAAGGAACTGGACCCCCTTCACAAGCTTGTCCGCCGCGATGCCCCTTACTGTGAGCTGCTTTAGTTTGTGCCAGGTCACTATGAACCTAAACTCTGTGAGACCATGATCACAAATTCATCTTTCTGGTTGCTGAAAAACTGTAGAAACCCCGGTCAACCATCAACACCTACAGTCGTCAATCGGCGTGTGGATAACACTCGTGACGGGTGTTAAAAGCTAATTAGCGGCTGTGAAGCTGTTCCTTTGCTTGGTTTGTGAAATTAATCATGAAAATCTTCGAGTGTTGGAGATTTCTGAGACTCTCCGCGCTCAATTTTAACCCGGTGATGACAATCGATTATCAAATTTAAGATGAGTCTGCTCCAAGGTGCTGATTGTCGCTCCATGTCACGCTGCTGTTTGAAAATAATAAACTCTTCTGATATCAATAAGTTTTTTTGTTGGACTCAATTTGAAAAAGGTGGTGCAATTAAATCTGCAGCTCGAACGAATGTGCCTCTCACTTCTTGTGAAAGCTGATTTTCTGCCTCTGATGATTTCGCAGCAGGGGAGGTTCTTAATTTTGAAGTGCTCCTTCCTTGTGATTCCTAAAGTGTCTTTCTGAAGCACAGATGTATTAAGTGGTCAAATTTCCTCTTTGTTCACACTGTCACTCCACTGAACATTACAAAACCAGAGATTTATGGAGGGCATAATTCATGTAAGTATGCAGATATCATGAGTCTGTTGCCAGGGCTGAGATCTAGTTTCGTGGAGGACTGGCTCCAAGAAGAAATGATATGCTGATGGCATATCATCAAGAAAACGGCACATATCAAGCCTTCATGGCATCCCAGTGATAGCATGCTGATTTAAATTTCCATCACAATAACCGTGATAATGACTGCTCGTTGAGAGACAATCATTCCCTCTCACTGTTTTCTCCTCTTTTTGACAGCAGGAATTGATTCTGTTTCTGTCCACGAATGAGAAGACACCTCAGACTGTCACTGAGCATCCATAATAGCTTCTCCGATTTTGAGCACTATCTCCAACATGGTAATGTACTGGAACACAGGAGGGGAATACAATCTTCTTTTACCAGGAACCACTGAGGAGTGATTTTGGATGTGCGCTCACATGCATATTTTAATGTATTTGTGCTGCAGTCAAAACAGCACTGATTAACTTAGATGTTGTGCCAGCGGCTCGATTCCCCTGAAAGTGCAACATAACAATGCAAACAGGAGAAAATCTACAGGATTTATCATTTTAATTGCGGACTCGTTAACAATGATAAACGCTGACAGGTAGGACATTAATTGCTTGTGGCTGTCTCTATTATGAGCGGAAAAGTCCTATTATACCGAGCTGTTTCCTCCGTGGGGAACACAAACAGAGCCAGACTATTCATAACAAAGTAAACACTGATACCTGGAGCTTGTGCAGTTACACCACTTAAATTCCTCTGAGGGAGCTACACCATCTCCTCCGTCCCAGCGTCTGGATAATTAATACTCTGCTGGATGTCAACCTGACTCAACCCTGGCAGGGTTTCCAAAATATGTGGCCCGCATATTGTACACGAGCCGCAGCCTTGATGCTGATTATTTATGGCAGCCTTTGGACACTTCAAGTGATGCATTGCTTGTGTTGTGTCTGCTGGAGGACAGCACAAGGGATGTAACAAGGAAATTTACAAGCGGCGTGATTAATATTGGACATGACACCTTTTATAAACTACCCAGATTAGCTGCATGTTACACAATAAGGAAGAGTCTTCACAAAATAGAGATACACGAAGAGGGAGCTATGACGTCCATGCAGAAAAAAAACATGAAAATCAACTCAATTTGTGGATTTAAGAGGTTTTCATTTGGATTTAAGTCCCTGAACTATGTGAGGGGATTAAAGTCCTCTTATTGATCAACTTTAACTTTCTAATCAGCCTCAAATACGGACTGATCAATGAAAAATACTGTATCAGACATGATGCAATAGTCACAGTTAGAGTGTCCTAAACGGGGGTCCCTGCAGCCTTCCTGGACTCCCTTACTACGTGTCTGTGCGCGTGAGGGGGGTCTTTCTCAACCCCGGACAGGTGAAGGAGACTCATTGGTCTCGTGCACCAACCTTCATACTAACAGGTCTCTTATTTTAACCACAAGTCCTTCACTCATGGAGAGTCTGGGCACGTAAACAGAAAACTAATTCAGTCCGCGTAAAGATGACAGAGGAAATTAAAAAATACCGACACGTGCGGATCTAAAAACTTAATTAATGCAGGTTAAAAACATTATTAGTAGTATATTAAAACTGGATTATAACAGGTGTTTCGCTTTAACTTCGTCCTGGCACGACAGGAACCGGAGAGAAACCGACCGCGTAACTTCTTAAATCCAGGTAACCACTTCTTCAAAAGTGTCAAACGCTAAATTATTAATCAGATTAATCAGCCGTGGGTTCTTACCTTCGTGGTCCTGCTCTTGCTCCGTGGATTCCTCTCGCTGCTTTGCATCAGGTGAGACTCGGCGGAGTTTTTTTGGTCGGAGAGGAGAGAAGGTAGGAGGCGTCCTGCCAGGAGCTCTGATAGGAGCCGAGATATCTCTTAAAGCGACCTCATGTCTGAGTGTCGGGCTGGGATGTGATTGGGAACATGTTACATAAGAATTTCAACGTAGCACGCACTCACGCACGAACACGCGCGAACAGGCACGCGCCCACTCAGAGGCCAGTGGGGAAAATTGAGTTATGTGAAATTTGTCTGGATTGTGCACAAATGTTTTAGTGACATTAGAGGAATGATTAGGAACAAGCTGGAGCTCCTCCTGATGAGAAGAGTCAGTAATGAGGGATCATTTGATCACCTTAATTTAATAATCATTTCATACATCTGTCTGCTGTATGTAAATGTCCTTCAGGGTTCTGTATGCAGAGAGCTATAAGGGTTGTGATAAAAATTGCATCAGTGTCTTTCCTTTTGTTGAATAATTCAGACCTGATATAAAGAAAAAAAAACACACACACTGCACTTCAGAGATTTTCAGACCCAGATTTTGATCACATGACGTCTTGGAGTGGTCTATGGTGCAACATCCCGCACTGATGGTGTGTTTCTGCGGAGAAAAAAACACATCTTCTTATGCCGTTAATCCTCCGGGGGAAACTTTGACACTCCGAACCCTTGGATGCATAAACCTTTGAAAATCTGAAACCGTTTGCCGTTGATTGAACGCAATAATTGGTATTGATGGATGTAAATGGATATTGATGCGTGTGTGTGCTTAAGCATGGTCACAAACTGGAGACTCAATAACATACATCAACATTTTTGAGTTTGATTAAAACAGTTTCATCTCACTGGGATGGTGCGATTGCTGATTTTCACCACATATCTCACTTACATAAAGTGAATTAAACGTACAGACTGACTGTGTTGCGCTGACGAACGCCCTGCAGCTCATACCCCAAATTAACCACATGGTTATGGTCTTCTCTGCACGTGTACCTCTGCATGATTCCCCATGTCCATACAAACTTAATTATCATCAGCTTGAAGATCCCTGCACAGATCCCTCCGCAGATAACACCTCGAACTATTTTAAACCCTTTTTTTGCACCTCTCTTGCCTGTGCAAGAGATTGTTAACTGCTTCTTCACACAGTCCCCACACACTCCTGTTTGAAGAGGAGGCTGTTTGAGAGAACAGTAATAGCTGTTTGTCTGAGAGGCAGAACGCTGAAACGACTTGCCAACAACGACAGCTCTGTGGGTGTTTACTCGACACAGACACAAGGGTGTCAAGTCACTCAAGACAATTAATCTATGCACATATTGCTGACAAAGGCAGCCTTAACAAAAAGGGAGGACTACAGTTTGTGGGAAACTGTTCGACCTTTTGAAATATGAAATGATATTTACTTATCCAACTCTGCGACCTCTCATTGCGTTCGATATCATCTTCTCTTAAGGGAGGGGAAAACATCCCTTCAACAGTCCTAAATGTCAGCACAATTCTCCACCGCATGATGACATGAAATTATGTTGTTGACAGTTTGTTTGCAAAGACTGATGAGTGACAAGTTGTTTGGCTCGAGGACAATCAGAAGAATAAAGTGTGATTAGAGGAGCTGTGGTAATCTGAGGAGGAACGATACCTCATATGGAGAAAGGGATCGTAGTTTCTAAGACCAACATAATTGCGGATAATCTCAAACATAAACTAACAGAGCGCAGGAGCATAAACAAAAGAAGCAGCTTTGTACTGTCTTACATGATCGGGTACAACACAGACTAAATATTTCTGCAACATAATCTGGCTGCTACATGAGACATCTGATTTGTCTTGAATCATCTCTTTTATTTGGTACACTCTATCATCTGTTCAGACTCCTGTTTTCTGTCCATTTACACAACACCTATTGTAAATTGATTCAGAGTACAATATGTCCATAATTGGATCCAGAGAGAGGCTCATGTTGCACTCGGTAACTGTGTGTCAGTCTCATGGGAAAACGTTTAATAGCTTTATATGTCACTGACAGCATAAATCAATACACTAAGGGGCCATTAACTTTAGATTGGTGTCCTGCTCTATGTCCAAATATCTATATTTAATAGTATTCAGGGAGCACTCCTCCTCTGTACTTTCTGGAGCACCGACTGTTTTCGTTTGATTTATGCGTGTTGTCAAAAACCCTGCGCTTAACCAGAACTCTGATATTCTCTGTTGTGCAATGAGGCTTCAGAGGAGATTTTAACGACAGCTAGCAGAAACACAGAGAGAAAACGGTGACTCGCTAACTTCACACTTTATTCTGTCATTTTTTTTTGTTCTGCACAGACGGAAGGAAGAAATAAACAGAAAACCTGCAGCACACAGGGGAAATTTTGAGCCAGTAGTACCTCAGTGGAATATCTGGTGATTACATCTCTTGTTGATGTAGAAGTTATTTGTGTATTGATCGGAATAAATGCTTCGAGTTGCTGTGAGAGGCATTTTAATGTAGCATGAAAAAGTTGGTTCTTCTTCGAGCTGCAGTGCAACGCCAGAAACGATTAAACTCGAGGGGAATCAAGTTTACCAGCTCGCCAGAAAGATGTAAAGTGATTATCGTAAATCACCAAAGGAGGTCAATATTAAGGCTGCACGATATTGGAAAAAAATAATATTGCGATTTTTTCAACCCTGCGATATATATTGCGATATTAAAAATACAGTATTTTCACCAGATGACCTGAATAGCATGTAATGTTATGCTGCACTGCTGAAATCTTGAGGACAGTTAATCTGCTCTGATCTTACCTCTTTTTGTGAATGTTAGTAGAACGGCTTCTGTCTGTCTCAGAGATATTTTTAGCTTTTATTGTGCTGGGACGTTATTGTGGAAACAGATGAACACAGAAGACGTGTTTTGGTCGACATCATCCTTTTTTAACCGAAATAATTCCAGATAACTGACTTTCCTTTTCTTTTTGGCAACAAATCTTCATTTTCGGTGGTTTTCGCTTGTTCGTTGTTCATTTTGCGATCGTTGTTGTTGTTGTTAGCGGTGCTGTACCGAGAAACGCATGTCCTCCGAGAATTGCATGCACCTCGCAAAACGCGCACTGCTTATAGTAGAGTGGTCCACGGAAATGTACAATTTAAAACCCATACAGTTCTTATTTGTTGGGCTTAATAGTCATGAGTAAAGTTCCGAAAGTAATTCTCAGCGGACACACGTCTCCCTCCATGTGCAGAACATGTGCAGGGGTGGGTTTTCTCCTCCCTGATTTTGATTGACAGCTGGCAGGGTAGTCTGATTGGCAGCTGAGAAGTGAGTCTGATTGGCAACTGAGTTAAGGACGAAGGCGATTGGTGGATCGCTGCACAGCACATGCAGAGTCACATGGAGTGTATCTCAGTCGGTTACCCTTGAAATTAAATGAGTTCATTCACCTCCAATATCGCAGGCTCTGCGATGTGACTATCGCACACACGTACATCGCGATGACGATAGTCAAACGATATATCGTTCAGGCCTAGTCAATATTATGAAAACTACTAAATATCTCATATCTGTTAGTATAAATATTTACAGAAATAAAATTTTCTTTTTGGTTTTGAGTGCAAACAGCGCTGCAAGCGGTAACTACCATATTTACATGTGCAAAATTTCTTGATCCGATGAAAAATTTGAGGGATCGGAAAATCTGAATCCACTGTTTATATGAGCGCAAAATCAAATAATCTGATCATCAAGTTTTATTCAGATTAGAAGCATTTGGACATGCACAGAGTTGTCTGATTTCACTAAAAGAACCACAGAAGAAGAAGAGTTGTATTTCCGCCTGTGCTGTCGACAAACCAACAAACGCGGTAGTAGCTCACTCAATCCAATTTAGGATTTTTCTCCCTGTTAAATGTTGTCACTAGATGGCGCCCTTGCATACTTATTTTACTGTTCTATCAAAAGTTGTGCTGTGCGTGGAGATGTGACATCATTACGCTGTTTGTACGCCTTGTTTTGTTATCGGAGGAGCAGACACGGCTCCTGTGTGTTTGTGTTTTATGCCAGAGTGTTAATAATGAAACCTTCTGAACTGACCTCAATAAATAAAGAGTGAAGATCAAGTCAGGAAAGAGAGTCATGATAAGCGTTTACATGAACGCGTTTCGGGATAACGATCGGCATAAACTACTCCTCTCGATCGGAATGCAATTTCTTTCCGATTGAGCTGAATTGGATCAGAATCTTCCGATGGACATGTTTACATGACGCATTTTTATTCCGATCGGACATTTATTCCGATTATTTGTGCCCACTGTCAGGAATTAACAATAGATTCTTTAAGAACATACTTTTTTGTCCCTTCAGACACACCGTAGGTTGGCCACTTGAGTGTCTTGTAAAGTAACTAACTGAGCTTTTGAACGACACGCTCCACTTTAAAAATCCTCCAAACAGCTTAGCTGAAAGGTCAAGAGTTATAAGCACAAATGGAATTAAAGGGACAGTTCGGGTTTTTTGAAGTGGGGTTACTGGACAATAGTTGGTGTATTAGCAACAGGAGATGATACACTGTGAAGCTGTTTCCTGCCTCCAGGTCATGGTGTGGCAGTGCAGCAATTATCATCAATTGTCGTTAATATGGTCTCTGATCTGCTTTGAAATGAGAAATAATGGAGTCTTGAGGATACAATTCACCTCCTGAAATCAGCGATTAACTGAATTAAATAAATTAACCTTTCGACAGCACTAGTATAAACCTTTAATACAGAGAATGAAATTGTTGTTTTTTCAAAGAGTCATACTAAACGTATAAATTACGCTCTGAAAAACTTGACTCTGATCTCGACACTTGGTATTAACGGTATAGGGTTGTATTTCACGATAAGAGCTCAGCGCACGGTCGCCTTTTAATGGAGATAAAAGCTGTCACATAATATCAGAGCAGATAAATATGAGCATATAATAACAAATGGGTTATGTAATAGTTATTAATGTTAACAGGATATTAGCTTTTCCTGAGGTGTCGAGGTGAGCAGGCTCTCAATTTGTATGTAAATTTTGAACGTTTCCATGAAATTAGGTCAAGGTCTGCCAGCCGAGTGTCGCTCCCGCTCAGGAAACACCTTTACTGCACGAATAAAAACGTCACGATGCACAGATTTACGGTCACTTCCATTAACATTAATAACACAGGATGTTGTTCTTTGCCAACAATTTATGATGCCAGTTACATACTGGCTTGCACAAATATACCCATATGTCAGGGAAGCGATAAAGGGCCCTGTGCATACATGTGGGGATGTCCTGGATGGGATTTTGTAGAGAGCTATAAAACTGTTGCAGTAATGGATCAAAAGCAGTATATTTGTATGAGGTAGCTCTTAAAAGTGAGCAGGTTTTACAGCATGTGGCTGCTGTTTTAAAGTATGCATGAGTCATGATTGGTATGATTATTTTGAAGCACTGAGTCCTTTACTTTCTCTGGTTCGTCACATATTTTTCATGTCAGTGTAAATTCACAGCAGGTTAAAGTCTCATTCATCGTCCAGAATCAAACATAGAAGCATATTGATCATGGAGCTCTCTCTCTCTCTCAGTGTGACTATAAATCCATACGCATTGCATAGAGGAAGCGTCGCATCGAGCGAACAGTATACTGCAGCCCTTCAAAGACTCAGCTGAAGTGATCCTTGACACCATCAATGCAACGCGGTCCTACAAATCCCCTGAGGCTTTAAATAACCCCGACGAAGAACAAATGCCAAGATGCCTCAGGTACTCCTGGACGACAAACAACCCCCATCAGCTGCAGAGATCACATCTGACACACAGGCTCACCCCGATGCTCCCCTGCGCAAAACGTGACTTTTGAGAGCAGCTGAAAATACAATTTCTACACTCCTGTACGGAGAAAACCGAAGGGACAAGAGGAGACATAACCCCCTGCTTTTGTTGGACAGTTATAGATTTGAAATTGTGTGCGGTTATGTATAGGTGTTTTTCAGAGGATTACACACAACTCAGCAGAGAAATTTTACCTCTGACTCTGCTGGGTCTCACCTGCTGCATGGTTTCTTTATCTCTGCCCTTCACCAGCTGTTCTGGTGGAGTCTCATTGCTCTCCTCACCTCTTGTTTTCATCCAAAGCCAGCGGCTGTTTCAAGAAACAAAACAGAAAAAAAAATAAGAGGGATGAAGAGTACAAGTAAACAAGAGGACAACCAAAAGAGTAAGTGCAGCATTTGGCTGCTGCACTGACAGATATTTTCTTTCTGAACCAGCGAAGAGCGGAACCAGAGCCAGAAACTGTTAAAACAGAGATATATACGGTGGTGAGGTTTTATAGAGCTACAGGTATTGAATGTGACTTTGAACGTGGCACCAATTCAAAGTATTTAATTTGATTAAAAGAGATCAGAACGGCAAATAAGCAATCATGTCCACTTTAGTAGGAATAAAGAGGATGATAAGTGGCTGAAAGAAACACTGAGATTTCACAAAGGAGGAAAATGGCTGCATTGATTCAGCTGTGATGACCGACTGGAAAACCCTCAGGGGCTGACTCACAGTGTTTTGGTAAAGAATGGTTTCCTATGGTATAGTTTTGTATGATATGATATCATATGTTACGGCTTTACATGGTAGTGTTTGGTACTTCACATTATGGTTAACTGCAGGATGGTTATAGTGTAAAAGAGTCACCGTATAGCAGTCTAACACAGGAGGCTTATTTACCTGGTTATCTGAGTAACTTTCTCCTGTTACAGCACCCTTCTGTCTGGGTACCAAACAAACTTATCTGACCCAAAAGGACGGAACTGGACACGCTGCTTTCCACTGATGAGAGAGAGAGGAGATATAATAGATTGTACTGGATTATTACCCTCCTAACCTCCCCACTTTTCTCCACCAAAACTTCACCATAGGCTCGAATAAAGAGCCATGCCAAGTTCTGTCTTTCACAATAAAAGCATTGTATGAAAACAAAGTGAGTCACAGCAGAAAATAATAGATGGAGCTTTTACTTTGAAAAGCATCTGCAATGTGCTTTGGAGTTATGTTTTTTATGCTCCTCGCAGAAACGTGGCTGATACAGCTCTAAACTTTCCTTTTTTTAAGTTTTCAATTTAGCGTCTAATACTTGTTTATTTACCTGATTTTCAATGTATGACATGTACGTGACAGGTGCTGCTCATACTGGCGCTCTGATCGGCAGCCAACACGCTTCCTCCAGTGTGAAGAAGTGCTATTGTACAGACGGCTGTGGGAACACAAACAAGATCAGGGTTTACGATAACAAACTGTACAAACCCAAACCAGACAGCTAAGTGGAAACAGATTGGACTAACCTAACCCGGGTCAGTCTTGGGGTTGTTCCTTTAGTCTCTGCGTGCCTCAGGTTGAAATACCCTCGCTGGTGCGGTTATATTATTCCTCCTTTGCAGGTAAGTTTTCACATAAATTGCATAACTGTCGGTCCCGAGAACTTTCCTGGTTATGTCAGTTGTGTACGAAAACATTAGTGATAATCACTCCAATCAATCTAACAGCCGAGGCAATAAAGAGCAATGTAATTTAGTACAGTAATTTTATTTTAAGGGCTAATTTCTTTCTCTGTCTGAAAAACAGGCTTTTGTTTTTGACACAGAGACAGATCCTTACTACAATCACATAAATAATCAAGTATTGTTGGTTCCCAGATCTATCCAAATTGTATGCATGGAAAGGTTTTCTTCATTTCTCGACCAGTCGGCCTCATTTCTCATTTTTCCCACCGCCTCTCAACGCTAGGCTTCAGTTGTCAATATCCTCTGAATGTGTAACAGCAACAGTCTTTCCACCATCAACACATCATCTCGTAGTTTTGTTCACACGTTTTCTGATTGTCCAAACCCGCCTGAGAATAATTTCTGACAGGTCTAAAAAATTAGGAGCCTTGCTTTCTGATTGGCAAACAGGCTGTGGTTCAACATTTTAGAAAAAAAGTCCAGTTATTTATTGACTTTCTTGTCGAGAGTTAGATGGAAAGATACCCCTCCAATGTTTTCCTGTTAGATTTCCCTGGAAAGACAAACAAAATGAAGGTCAAACCATCTGCCAACCACAACAGGTGTTCAGCGTCTCAAAGACACAAACATGAAGCTTTGCAGGTGTCGGCAGAAGGATTTCCTCATTTGTAAGCCCGACTGAGCTCCATATTTTCCCTGTGTTTTCGTGCTGCATATTGAGAGTGGTACTCTGAGTTTGCATTAGCCGTATGATAACCAAACAAAACACAGATCCCAGAGCGTGTTTATTTGTCCTCTGACATAATTTTGGAGACCAGGCTGTGAATACTTCAGGCACTCTGCCTTTTTCCCACCATGGAGTCGATCTAAACCTTCTCACAGACTTAGCTGCTCCACGTTGAGGCAGAACTTAAATTAACTAGAATAAAATCGCTTATCCGCAACTTTAAATACAACTGGAAAATAAAAACAGCTGGCTGGAAACCAAGGCTGACATGAGCTAATAAGGGGTACAGTATAAGGCAGCTTCAAGGGAAGTAACAGAATAAGTGATATAAGTGATAGTTTAGATTAGTAGAAGTGGGGGTACGAGGTACATATCGCCTACAAGGGGTCATAGCTCGGCCTAAAGTTGCGAGACCCATCAGCCGGCTCAGATAAGTTTTCGCTGATTTGCAGTCAATTCAAACATTGTCCTTTCAGTGTGCGGTATCCCTGACCAATCACAGTTCTTTATTTATAAAATGGGGCGGGATCTGTGAGACAACAGGAGCGCTGCTTCAGCCTTTTTCGCATTTCGGCCATTTTTAATGAACTGGATGATGAGGTTGGTCCTCATTTGGATCCCAGATGTTTAATCAAAGTTGTGCGATATTACGCTTTTCCACATTTACAACAAAAAATGCAAAGTTTGGTTTTCATACGAGAAGTAAATTTGCAAATCATGAAGTAAACGTATTTCATTATGATCCTACAAAATAGATGCAAACTGCTCAAAATGGTTCGTTGGGAGATCACACGATATCTTACTGAGACTTACTAACTATTGATGTGATTGCAATCGGCTTTCCTTGCTAGTTCATCTGTAGAGGGGGCGGAGCGAAAACATCTAGCTCTGCCATTGGCCTCCAGAGAGGTGTCCAATCAGAAGAAAGTGGGCTCATGGAGGAGGGGCCCTAAGGAGACAGCAGCTAAAATGAAGCGTTTCAGATGGAGGCTGAAATAATGATGTTTTGTATCAGAGTGAGGAACAGGAGGCTGTTTTTAATCTGAAAATCATGTTAAGATATTTAAAAGGCTTTAGAGAGGAAGTATAGAGTCAGAAAAGACTGCATACTGCCATAATGATTTTGCAATTTATACTGTGACTGAAACACAGTAAAAATACATGATAACAATGAACCAGTTTCCCACTCTGAAAAAAGACGGCCCCTGTAGGAATATGGTCTGTTGTGCAACCCAATGGATTTTTTATGCTCCTTTTTTTCCCTCTTTTCATTTACTGGTTCGACCCCTGACAATTAAAGAGTTACTATTACTGGCAGTAAGGCAATTCAGACTGAAAACGACACAACAAACACTGTTAGGCACAATAAGAAAAAGGATTTAAACCACTAAAACATGTGCGTGTGTGGAAATGTTCCAAGTGAAACAAAGTTTGCCACAGAAAAAGTCACTTTTATCCTCAACGTGCCGAAAAGTTCACAAGACTGCAGACTCTGCCTTCTAGTTTTGGACCATAAAGCCTGCCATGAAGTATAAAATGAAGAAAGATCAAAAATAAATTGATTTCAATTTTGCTCTGTGCTCCTTCAAGAATTACATTTGGTATCGTGAACTAACCTGATTTGAAGTACTGGAAGGAGAAAAGAGCAATAGAGACAGAGAGAAGAGAGAGAAAAACACTGGAGGGGAGCCTGAGATTGGGGTTTATTAAAACACAATTGCATTAGCAGACCAAATAGTGAAATCAATCAAGTGTCCATTAGACCTGCTGACCCTCCCTCTTTAATTCATATGAATGTCCTGCGTGTCCTTCTTGCCTTTTAAAGCCACATAAGTATTCTCCTCAGCTGCAGTCATCGCTCTTTCTCCGGCCTCTGTTTCTCCCTCAGCGTTCCTGCGTCGGCTTATGATTCAGAATTTACACTAACGTTGTCACAGCGAATGAGACGGTGGATGTCACACCCCAGAATAACCGTCATCTCGGTAGCAAGAGGTGAAAACTGAATTCAGCAGACAGCAGTGTGATAAAGTCAGGACAGCAGGTTGATACTGATCCTCAGAAACTCTTTTTCTGTAAGTCCACTAACCATCAACCACAGTTTTTGGCTTCAGCCCAGTAAATTCTGCTCCATCAGAACAGAAGTCTGATATCTCCCAGCCTCCATGTAAGTGTGAAAAGAGGATGGTAGCTGTGCCTGCTTGGTATGCATGTAACAGAAAAATGCATCATGTTGATCTGGGTAATATAAATTTATCATTTGACGGGAGTGTAAAACCGATGGCACAACGCTATTTCTGTCATAGTTGATATTCTCTGAGCAGTGTGGGCAAACCATCAACCGTGACGCAGACCAAAGCTCTCCTGTGAGGGCAGCTGTCAAGCACAGTCCAGCTCAGAGCCTCCTCAAGTCTCTGCTTGCTGTCTTGTATAACACTCTCCACGTGGAAATGCCAGTTTCCTGCCATGTGAGAGCCATGCAAGAAAAAACAAGTGTCTTTTTTTTTCTTCAGTGTTTGTCTGCAAGAAAATTTCCCACACCAGACCTCTCAGGGAATTAGACACCTTCAAAACCATGTATGGTCAAGCACCATCGTGTCTTTAAGGGTGCACACATACTTGGCCCACACTCACACTGCTTTAGGCTTAAACCGGCCTCAGCATGATTACCTACGTCATGAGAAGATACACGCGTGGCTCTACGTCAGCGTGCAATTTCCTTTTTTACAAGAAGTCCAGCACAGTGGACATCACCACAGACAACATATGAGCAACTTTACTGACTTAGTGGCAGATTCTTTAAAAAGTCTCATCTCTCTCTCTCCCTGTTAGATTTCAATGCACAGCTGATGGCGCCCAAGTCATTTAAAGGGATATCCCGGCGTAAAATTAATTAAGGGTCAAAAACATCGTAATACTGAGTTAGACACCCCCTCGAGAGATGACTGTTGCCGACCGCTTGCTTCTCTAGTTATACCAACTTTAGTAATGACTGCATGATAGCAATACACAGCTGTCTGAGGAGCCATAAACAAACCTCAACCAAAACGCCACTCTATAGCCACAAATAATGCTCAGAACAGTACCTAACTTCATCAACAGGACATATAGGGTACTGTTTTGCCTGATTTCTTTAGCAAAGAGACTAAACACAACTCACCTACTCTCTTCCAGCAGCCGCTTGTTAGTAGCGAGACTTCAGGCCAGTCCATTATAGACTACAGCGGGGTGACGCAGCTCAAGGAAGAACATTTATGATCCTTACTTTATCATTTCCTTGAAGTAATAATCATCATATTAATCATTTTCACTGCAGACGCGGTAGTTCTTCTGCCTTAGCGTCTCAGTCTGATTGTATTTCCATGAAGAAATGATCATAAATGTTCTTCCTTGAGCTGTGTCACCCCGCTGTAGTCTGTAATGGACTGGCCTGAGGTCTCGCTACAAATAAGCGGCTGCTGGAAGAGAGTAGGTGAGTTGTGTTTAGTCTCTTTGCTAAAGAAATTAGACAAAGCTAAAAAGATGTTTGGTGTCTAGTACTATGGCTGTGACCCTGTATGTCCTGTTGATGAAGTTAGGTGCTGTTCTGAGCATTATTGGTGGCTATAGAGTGGCGTTTTGGTTGAGCGTGTGGCTCTCTGTATTACTATCCTGCGGTCGTTACTATAGTTGGTATAACTAGAGAAGCAAGCAGTTGGCAACAATTATCCCTGGAGGGGGGG
The DNA here is from genome assembly GCA_962446985.1 of Xyrichtys novacula. Taxonomy (NCBI): domain Eukaryota; kingdom Metazoa; phylum Chordata; class Actinopteri; order Labriformes; family Labridae; genus Xyrichtys; species Xyrichtys novacula. The sequence goes on from OY660875.1 coordinate 3,082,160, forward strand.
TCTAACTCGATGTTACTGTGTGTTTGACCCTAAATTAATTTTACCTCGGAATATCCCTTTAACTCTCAGCCTGTGAAGACCTCCTCTCAAACAAACAGCATTATTCTCAGAGACTGAACCCTCTGTGACTCCCGCCTCCTCTCAAAAGTGACTCAATCCCTGAGTAACTCCATCAGAAAACTCCTTTACTAACTTGAAAACTGAACTTCTGCTTCACTTTTCGTTCAGTAGCCTCCACCTCTCAGATAAAGTAGCTGCACCTGCTCTGGTGTTTAGTCCATTTATTCAGTTAAAGCAGCAAATTCATGAGTTAATGAAGGAAGTTTGTCTTTAACAGAATATAGAGAGCTTGTGCAGTATAATTCAGTCTGCGGTTCACACAAGTATAACACTCACATACACACGCACTGTACACAAACTTGCACACGCCTTGTACAGATACGCCCGCGCGCACACACACACCACTAATATTCACAATGAGGTTACAATTCACACGCACTGCGCTCCACACACACACACACACACACACACACACACACACACACACACACACACACACACACACACACACACACACACACACACACACAGCAGGTATGTCCCAGTTGAGTCAGAACAATCATGGACCTGAAACCAGAACATTTTTCACTGACCTTAGTGGACTCAGCTTCTCCTCGTTACCACGCTGGTACCAAAGAGTCCATGTCGTGTTCTAATCCCGGATCTCAAGAGCGGTACCGGATCAAATGTGTCCACAGGAGGTCCATTTAGGTCCAGAAGTAAAGGCAAACTCTCCTCCTGAAACCTGGTTCTGGGTTTACTCGGACTGAGTCTGTAGATTTATTTTCCTGCAGGATCCATGAATCAGAACCGGAAACTTCGCGGTTAGTCCGTTCTTCCGAGAGGCCTGTACCGGTCCCGGTTCCGGTCCAGGAGAGTAGCAGCTCTTTGTTTTCAACACTAAACGTCCAAAGTTGTGCTTATTCCAGTCAGCCACCTGCTTTTCTACTTTTCATTTGTGATGAATTTAGTTTCCCTCTGACATATTTCCCCTGTAGATACTGAGTTCACAGTGTGTAAACAACAGTAAAATACTGCTTTCAGGCTAATTCAGTGTAGTTAAATAGATATTGGACCAAAAGTAGCGATTAATGAGTCCTTTAAATTTCGGAAAGTGTGATAACTTTGTTAGATTTTAAAAGTGACTGGTTACACAAAACCATATAGCAAAATAAAGCAAACTTTCGGTCACATCACTGCTGACCGGTCACGGTCTTCCGGTTGCTTATGCGCATGTGCAACTTTATAAACGCCAATGGAGGCCTGAGGCCGGAAACACGTGATTGATTAGTAAACCCCTAATCTATATTTTAAACTGTAGCTTATTCATTTTATCTACTTTGTAAAAATATTCCGACATATTTTTTTTAAAATTATTATTCAATAGTAGTGAGTGAGTCTTCTTTTTGGCGGGGCGGCACCCTATTGGTCAGCAGCCACAGTCAACACCTATTTCACTCGGTTTTAATCATAGGTGACTATGAGGGGGTTAGCGCCATTTTGAAGGGTGTCGGAAACGTGAGTGATCAATTCCAGTGCCCCATATAGGCGGCTCAAAATTCCCCATAGAGCATTGCACAATGTAGTGACCATCTAATCTCCTGTCATGCATTGCGTCTTGCCGTGTAGTGCCCGAAACCTCAGGTGATTGAGTTCACTACATAGTCAGATATAGTGAAACTCCATATGGGGGTTAGGGGTTAGAGATTGAGGGATTCATTTCGGACACAGCCTTAGACTGTATATAGATGGACGTCGTCTGCCTCCTTGCTGAGTGAAGCCACTCCGAGAACAGCACCCTCTGGTGACGGGCTGCAGTATAGGTCATAAATCCTGCAACCTCCAGCAATCCCTATGGAGCTGTGGACAAACTTTAGATATTTATTACACAGGAGATAATTTTTTTCCCCCTGGTTGTGATGTTGACATGTAGTTACTGTCAGACTGGTTTGTGCTCAAGTCCTCTTTTTTCTGTACAGCTCCGTTTTTAAAAGTTATTAGGGGGTTCATGTTTTCTATGATTGACAGCTGATACAGCCTATGGGTGTACAAAGATTGTGTAGCTCACCGGGGGAATACGCTGTTTGAACCGAGCGTCATCACAGTGACTCTCCCGCAATGTTGGTTTCAGGAAATGGAGAAAAAAACGCAGAATTCTCGAGAGCTTTTCGGCTTCAAATCCGTTTACTGGCGGAAGGCGGGGCAAGTTGTCCATAGTACATACAGTATATGGTAAAAATATTCCAACATATTTTTCAAAAATTCAATAAAAGTCAGCGAGTCTCCTTTTTAGCGCCCCCTATTGATCAGTATTTCAGTCAGTTTTAATAAGTCTAAAACTCTCTCATTGGAGGCCTTACAAGGGTTCAACTATCCTGTCTCAGACATACCAGAGGTGGCTTTTTGCCCCCCTTCTTTGCGTATCATGAATGGTTGCCTTGCTGCGCAGCAGAGCATTCTGGGACTCTTAGCATTCTGGCAGCGCCACTTCTTAAAAGCTTTCCTCCCTCATTGCTGCCAGTTCATGCATTTAAAGAAAAAAGTTGATTTTCTTCGGAGTAAATAAACCGTGTGGGGTGTTCGCTTTATCAAACAGTCTTGAATTAATATTATAAGCGGCACAGCCCAAGTATCCGGGTGTCTCTTGGAGACCTGGCCGCCTCTGGTGTGTCCGTACTGTTAGACTGCCATGTTTTCCACTTTATTACTGTGATTAGCTTCATAAATCTTCATCTGCCATTCCTCGTTATCTCTCTTTTTCTTTCTCTTTCCCTTCTTTTTGTTTTGGTGCATCCAGGCGGCTGACAGGTTCAGCATCATTCTGCTTCTGCTCAAGGTTTCTAATAAATGGAAGTTTTTCTTTCTTGCCACTGTTGCAAATGTCGCTGAATGGTGGTGAATTATTATTGGTTGTCAAGACCTGCTCTTTCTGTGCTCTAAGATGACTTTTGTTATTATTTGGTACAAAAAAAAATTGATTGATTCCCGTACAGATTTGAATAAACAGACAAATGTGCATATGGAGTGAAACTTATTAAAACTTTATGGTTTTATATCCTCTTTTCTTTCCTACGCTGACACTAGCAAACAACTCTTGCATCATGCAGAGCGGCTCAGACTCATGGGATGTTTGAATATTTTAGTAACGGCGGTTTATTTTCTTCACGCCCCCTGTGAGGAGTAAAAACTCACGGCTTTTTCTAAGAGCTCAGAGAGAAAAATTGGAGAAATTGAGACCCCACTGATGCTGGTATTATGGCCAAACAATACAAGTCAGTATTTTCTCCTGCGATCATAATTGCCCTGATTCCTCACTGCTCGAAGCATAAAAGTGTTTTTTTTTTCTCCAAACAATTGCACAGTGCTGTGCCATCACAATCTCACACAAAATGAGTCATAATCACAACAAAATAAACCGAGTCAGATTCCTCCAAATCCTGTGGCAGTGTAAATGACCCCCCACTGTTCAACACCAGAGGAGAGCTATGTGTCACCCAGCGGCTGCTTCAGCTCTGAAGATGGTTGGCAGGCTTCATCAAACAGCAGAGCTGGAAGTTGTTATGGTACAGGATCTTTGGTGCAGAGCAAAATTGATAGCTCTCTTCCCAATCACAGAGCACACCCGGCAAAATTGCACCTGCCAGGGCTGCAACTCCGACACTTTACAACTATCGATTTGACTTATGAATCACCGAGCCGAGTGTAAATAAAACAGCAGACTCAGTCCATTTAACACTGCTGTCATTCCTGTGTGAACTGTCCAATCTGAAGTTTTCAAACAGATTCTGTCACAGTTCAGACTCCACAATAAGATGGAAAAATTGATTTAAAAAAGTATCAGCTGTTGATGAAATTTCAGCTACGGTACATTAAGAGTAGATTAAAAGTCAAGTGTGCTGTGTTTTCTGTTATTATTTGCCAGTTTAATCTCCTGCGTCACTCCAAAGATGGTAGTTAGTTGGCATGGAAACGAGCATACAGTAGATTGGGTTCAGGCTGAATGAATGGCACCGCTGGAGCTCTGCTGTCCCAAACTAATCAGCCGTATTGTCCTCTGGTCTGCTGCTGGCAATTGTTAGTGCTTTTTTCCCCCCCCATCAACCTGCTGCACTCACCGCACTACTTCTTATTAGAGCCCTTTGTGACCGTTGCATGCACACACACACATAGACACATGTACGCGCACACACACATACATATACAAACCCCTACTTACAACTCCTCATCATAGAAGAAGCAGCAGTAATGGCAGAGTGAGATGGCCATCTTGAGTAATTATCTGAGTGAAGGTTGAGCATCTCAGCCGTGCGGGGATTCGACTGCAGGGATTCTAATAAAAGCTGAAGGTCAAAGATTACTCATTGACTGAATCTGCTGTAGCCAACATCAATTTTTCATGTCTTTTGAGGCACAGGATGACAGCTAATTCTTTAAATGCAGCCCACCTTGTTGTCATTCTTTTGTCATTACTCCATCCATCCTGCAGCGTGGCAGCTGTCTAACCTCTGCATGATAAGCAGAAATGGCTCGAGCTCCATTCTTAACGATGGCTGGACCAGGTTTACAGTAAACCTCAAAGAGGGTCTCATGTCAAATCAGGCCATTTAGTCTTTGACATTTATTATCATCACAATGACGGCACTGAGTCGGCCCTTTAGTGTTTTGTTTATAACATACTCTGTACTTCTTGTCATTCAGATTTCCATTGGCTATGTAAAGTACAAATAACACATAAAATACAACAAACCCGCCAAAGAGTATGAACATGTTCCCATAAGCTAGAGTCGAACAGCATCACATTTTATCATGTTAAGTTATCAGTCAGTTATTCACTGAAGTTCTGTAGTGTTAGGGTTATTGTTAAAACGTTCACATCTTACCTCTAGTCAATATTAGGAATGCACCAATCTGATATTTGGATCAGATTTCAGCTCCTACATTGACAAATTGACTGGATCGGATATCTGATGAATGACGCTGATCCAGTGTTCTGATTCAGTTTTTACTTTTTAGTTAATTTTTCTTTCAAAACATGGAAGTCTTTCTTCTTTTTACTGTGTGCTGGTGTGAAATTTGTTATTTGTTAATAAATAATATTAAGTAAATTTATATCTGTGTTAATTTGTTACCTTTTTTTAACAAGGCTAATGCCAAGCCTGATGCCTTCACTCCCAGGGCAAGGTATACAGTTCATTCATTCAACAGTAGTAGTGGATCGGTATCGGATATCGGCTGATACGCTCAGCCAAGGTATCAGTACTGGATTGGATCAGAAAAAAATAGATTGGTGCATCTCTAATCAATATAAAGTCAATCAATAGCTTAGGCTTGATCAAGGCTAATGGGGATCCCAAATAAATCAAAATCAAATCAACAAAATTATAATGGAAAATAAAAGGAGAAATTTTAGTTTGACAATTAAAAACAATCGGTCCCAGTATCTGTAAAGACAATTCATAACAATCACATAAAGCTACGTAACAGGACCGCAGTAAAAGGAAAACTAGAAAAGCACTCGGAGAGCGCAGACCTCCGCCAAACAGCTCACAGTATCCAGAATTTTGTCTGGATTTTATCAGGATCAACCTTTGCCACCTCAGAAATCTCATTGAGATCCTTTTGTGTAAGTTTTTACTAAAGACTCTGAACATTTTTATAGAGTTAAATCCAAAATCCAACATTTGCCCTATCTCACAATGATAAAGACAAACAGACACACAAACAAACAAACAAACAAACAAACAAACCAACGCTTCCAAAAACATAACCTTCTTGGTGGAGGTAATAAACATACATTTATAACAACATATATAATTACAGATGGTCGTATTGAAGAAAAAGAATAAAATATTTTAAATATTCTTAAAGTCACTTTAACGTGACCTTTATTGTGAGTAATACAGATGTAGAGTGTAATGTAGAGATCACGACAAACCAAATAAAATCATATTTTTTCATGCAAAGGAGCCAATCTATGTGAGAGTCTGTTGAATTTAACACACCTTCTCAGACATAATGAGACACCGATTGGGTGTTTGGATCAGATCATCTGCTGCTTGAGTTTCTGAGTCATAAGTGATAAAAGACGTCACCCGACAGCCATGTGAAGGAGCATGGCAAGAATCATAAGAGCTTTAATTAACTGTCAGATGTTGATTTCTGACCTTTTCTTTGTTAAAACACCGAGCCTGCTGTTGTTCAACCTGAAAATTGGTTTGTTTGTGTTTGAACTTTTCTCACAGTCTGAAAAATACTTCATCATTTTGTTACCTTAGATTCATTTTCTGCAAATAAAAGACCAAAATGACGATATTTCATTTGGACGTGGCTTTGGGGGGGCTTTCTCCAACATTGTTCCACATTATGTCCCTGTCAGTATGGATCATATAGCAGTGAAACGAAGGCTGTGGTTGAAGCATTTTTTCTTTCTTGTGCAATAAATTATTGGAAAAATACAATAGGCATCTTACACGATTTCAAAATACTCAACCTAGCCTGATACTTCCATACATCTCTCCAAAAGCTGAGAAATTAAATCATCTTTGGCATCAAGAGAAAAACAAGAAATAGAAATGGATCACTGACGCAGGTGTGTGTTATTTCTCTGCAGCTCCTCAGATGGATTACTGCAGGTCCAGCTGTCAGATTCATGATTCAGTATAAAACTGACTTTAATGGAGTTGAAGTGTTTATGTAGAGTATCAGCGTTGTGCATGTTTGCTGCTCAGGGAGCTGCAAAAAGCTTCATCACTGACAGGAGCATTTCTTCAGACACATGACAGACCAAGCCAACATGTAATTATTTGATCTTTGGAAAAAAGGGCATTTCTGCGCCAAAGACGAAACAAGCCAAGGGAGCTTTCCCCCCTTTCAGTCCCCCCATGTGTGCTGCAGAGTGATGTACATTAGCCTGCAGAATAAATCAACTGATGGATTACCCCTACAGTGTTTGAGAGTGGAGAAATCTTTACTCTTCATGTCAGCGAATGATATATGCAAATTGAAACTGCAGCAGAAGATGAATGAGATTGTAAAACCCTCAGCTCCATGGAGGCATCAACATTACTGGAAAAAAAAAATCCCATCATGATTGGTCGCTGTATAAAATCTTTTGACAGCTCGCTAAGTTATCAAACGCGAGAAAACCAATCTGGAAAACATTTGATACGATGAAGAGCAAATGTTGGAGAGGAAACGATGAATACAACAAACAGATGGACATATTTCAGACCTGACACATCAAAGTCCTCTTATGTATTCTCATGATATTATCTGATTAAACCATGAAGCAAAACCAGAGACATGTTGTTTATTTCTTTTGAAATAAACTTTTGAGAAAGGTGTTTTATTTCCTGTTTTATGATTTGAAACAGCTGAAGTGTTGAGGTTAGTGGAAGAACACAGAAGCAGTTTCTCACTGCTCTCCATCAGGATAAAGTAGTATAAAGAAAATGACCAGCAGAAACACATTATAGTTTCCTCAGTGAGGTGTCTTAAGCTCTGATCATTCGTGACACAAAAGATAACATGGACACACTACTCTGAAACTCAAAGTCTCAAGAAGACCAGGTCCAGATCAGACACTTTGTTTTACATTATCTTTAAAGATCTAAAATCAAAATAATTTTCAATGTCATCCTATCATAAGATTAAGTTGTATTAATCCACTATTTAACAGGCAGAAACCTTGAGCAGAACCCGAGTCATGCTGAACTAATGTGTTAGGACTGGAAAGAGCAACAGAGGAAGATGCAGAAAAAGGGAGGGAGGGAAGGAGGGAGAGAGAGAGAGAGAGAGAGAGAGAGAGAGAGAGAGAGAGAGAGAGAGAGAGAGAGAGACAACAACTCAACAACAATAGTGGAACTATATGAACTATTTACAAGAACAGCAAATTCATGATAATAGACTGATATCAGTGTTTCCGGCTCTTTCCTGCATGGATTATTATCTCAAAAGATTTTGTTTCCACTGTTTGATTTTACTTTGATATAACTTTTTCAGTTATAGTCCAGTTACAGTAGACACAGTTACATTAATGGAATAAAAGGGGATTTTGAACCTAACACCAGTCCATGAAATCATTTTGTTAAGACATTATTTTGAAGGCAAACGACATGAATATATATGGGAACAGTAAAATACAACAGAGATATAGAGGCAATAAAAAAAAAAAAAAACATTCTCTATCTAGAAACGCGAACAATCTTAAAAATGTTGCGACACAGATTTACTGCAAAAAAATCAACAAAAACAGGATCCTACTCAATGTGTGTGCATGTTTTTTTTTACACTACATACTCAGATGCATTCATGCAGACACAAACCCCTGCCCTTGAATTGCTTGTTAGTTAAACTATTCACTTATTGAAGCTTTTAACATTGGTAGTAATGTTGAGACTGATATTTATGGTTAAAGCAGCTGCAGTCCAGCGGGTCCACAGCAGCCATACGCAGTGATGATCCAAAGGAACCTACAAGACAAGGGAGCTCGAGGACTTCCAGAAAGATTAGAGAGTTAGAGTTAGAAAGTGAGAAAGAGAGGGAAGAGAAAGTAAAAGACAGGAGCTCATTGTGGTAGATCCCCTAGAAAACAGAGACTTTATCAGCTGGGCCAAGTCTGAGCCGCAAACTTGATCAAAAACTACAACCTATTTGACCCCTTTGCCTCAAACGCACTAGAGTTGTAAAGTTATTGACAAATGCACTAATTCTTCCACTATGAAATAACATTAGTTGAATACTGTCTTATGTGAATATAGTAGAAATATTTTGAACTTGTGAGCACCGACAAAGAGAAAACATGTATGGTTTCCTTCAACAGCAGTCTCATCTGTACACAGGCTTTCAGGCGTTTCAAAAGAAAGCAGCATCCTCTTGTGTTTAACAGGGAGAATCGCAGTAGATGAACTCTCAACAGCTTATTTTTACAGTATGAATAAAAATAAAGAGCATAAAAATCATTGAATGTCAAGTTATTTCACTAAAAGGTTTATTAATTTAAAAGACTGCGAAATTTTGGGGTTATTTGGCTGCAAAGTTACAAACGTCTCCCATTGGCTGGTTTAGTAAAAGGGGGCGGGATTGTGTATCATTGCTGACCAATCGTGTTTGAGCTCAGAGCCCGACACCAAAAAGTAAACAGACTTGTTATGATCTGTCAGAAAGCTGCAGGCGTCACTTCCTACAAGATTTACTTTCATTTAGAGGAATCGGACACTTTCACGCGGCTCGTTTGTGAGAATAGCGTGGATATTTTCCTCAGTGTCTCGGTGTTTTAGGTGACTGTTGACCTAAACTCCTGTTTTAGACGGCGTTAGCATCAGCTGGCAGGGTTAGCCACCAGCCTGCTAGCTGACGGTGTCTCCTGCAAAGTTGACATTATCCGGACAGTTTGACAGATTTTAGGAGTAAAAGTGTCCGTATGTAAGTCACTACATGCTTTAAAGCCTTTATAACCGCTCTTTAGTTTAGACTATGCCGTGAGTGTTTCTATTAGGACGCTTCTGTAACATCACACTGCTGCCTGTTTTAGCCGCCTGCTTTAAAAACCATCTCCAGCCTTGTTGTTTTGAGAAGATGTTGCTTCCGCTCATGACAACCATGCGAAGGGATACCCGGTAGTATGTGAGCTCCAGTGATGAAGCCCGAACATCAGCATCCTGCCATGGCCGAGGATGGAGAAGTGAGTCCGGCGGGGGGACGCGTCGGCTCCTCGGGCCGCCCGGGCCGACAGATGTACCGAAGTTCAGCCCACTTCCGCAGCCTGCTGGACGGCCTGCTGGCTCTCAGACAGGACGGTATCCTGTTCGATGTGGTGCTGCTGGTGGAGGGTCGACCCATCCAAGCCCACCGTATACTTCTGGCAGCTTCTTGTGATTATTTTAGGTAAAACTCTCAGCAGGTCACCAGTATCTGTACTTTCACTTTCTGTATGATGCTCTCACTACACTGAACACTGAGTAAACTAACTTTTAATATGGAGATACAGAGAAACTCAGTCTTTAGGCAGTGTTTATGCATGTTATTGATCATAGACCTTTAAGCAGATTAAAGTATCTCCAGGCCAGCTCTACCATTTTGCTTCTTTCTCCTCTGTCTTCAGGTGAGTTCAGGTGTATAAAAAACAGTCTGTCTCTAATGGCAAAAGTAAGGATTGCTAAAAAAAATAAACAAATACTTCTTGTTACCATCATTTGTTTGCTCATTTGTAGCTCAGGTTCTCTTTCTATTTACTTGCCCTCAACACGAACCTTGAGCTACTCGCTGATAAACATGTTACTGAGATGTGATTAGATAATGATTGACCGAGGAAGAAGTCAAAGGCAAAGCCTGGAGGAAGTTCCTGGTTCTTTTACAGAAACAAAAGCTGCAGCAGTGCAGATTAACACCCAGTTTCAAGTTTAAGACCTACATTTGAGATTTTGCTTAAAAAAAATACTTAAAATGCAAAAAATAAAAGTGCTAATCTTGCAGAAAAGCCCAGACTAATACACAGCACATTTCAGGATTATAGTGAGTGATTCTTTTAGTAAATGCATCATTAATGTTTCAGCTGTTCATTTGAGCTCCTTAATGTTTGAGTGAATGGTCCGTTGGTTGCTTGGTATTTTATTATTAATGATCTAAATCTTCGGAGTGGTTGCTCACTAATGTTGTTAAAAATATTGATTAAAATGGTGGACTATCATGGAATGGAAATATACAGGAGCCACAGACCATCAAAATCTGCTTTTGTCAGCTTTATTAGAATTGATTATTGGGTTGATTACATATTATTACGTATTGATTGGGTAAGATAACATCACACCACCAGTCTTAACTAATTCTATTTACACACACTGCTGACTGTGACACCAGTGAGCTGCTTGGAGTTCAGTGTCAGGCCTAAGGACACATTAGCATGTGACTGAAATAGCCGAGACCCTCAAAAAGACACTTTGTTTAAAGAGTGTGTCTCTGCACTGATCAGCTGTTTGGTTCTGAGGAGTATGAGACAACTTTTGCTCAGTGTGCAGTCACTTTATACATTTTTAATCTCAGTTTCACTTCAGTTTATGCTGAACATTATCCAGCTGACACAGAAATTATTGCAGAGTTAATTTTAGATCAGCAGCTTCAGACCAACAGAGTATGAACGCCTGAATGTTTTAGTTCAGTGTATAGAGGGGGACACTGTGTCATTCAATCAGCTCCCTACTGTGAGGCTGTGACCAGTAATCCCACTAATGTTTTAAGTAGGTTAACATGAGCCGCTTACCCCTCCTACTCAACAACAAAGCTTCGGTTTACTTTAGAGTAATTAAGGAGTTAAGAGTGAAAGCTGACCGGTGTCATGGCGGTTAATTATTTTGAGTTTCTTCAACTTCAACCAGTTGGAAAAAATGTAATTGCTGTGTTTGACCACCAGGGGCATGTTCGCCAGAGGCCTGCGGGAGTCCCAGCAAGAGGAGATCCCCATTCATGGAGTATCTTACATGGCCATGAAGAAAATACTGGACTACATCTACACGTCCCAGATTGAGTTAGACCTGGAGTGTGTGCAGGAGGTCCTGATAGCTGCCACACTAGTACAGGTACTCCCCTTCTGTTGGTTTTTTGGCACATTGTGTTGTTTGTTGTGTCTTTCCCCTCCTTAACATCTGTTCCTTTTGTGTTTTAAAGCTCGAGCTTGTCATCGGCTTCTGCTGCGATTTCCTTTTCTCCTGGATGGACGAGAGCAACATCTTAGAGGTGCACAGTCTGGCTGATGTCTATGGACTGCAGCAGCTCAACGCCAGGATCCACTCCTTCATCCTCAGGAACATCCAGACTCTGTCTCGAACCGAAGTGTACCGAAAACTCCCCCACAACCAGGTCTTCATGGCGCTGAGCAGCAATGAACTTGAGGTGAACAGTGAGAAGGAGGTGTACGAGGCGGCTCTGCACTACCACTTCAGTCCTGAGCAGGTGGAAACTGACCAGGTGTACTTGCAGGTCAGTCAAAAGGTGTGTCTCCTTTTTACTCATCTGTATTAGATTCACATTGTAAACCAAGTAGGACTAAAGTGAAGCTGGCAGGAGGGAACCAAGACAAAGGGTGTGCCAACAGCAGAGAGACATATGGCGTGTTTGTGAACATGTAAACATCTGTAGCTGGAGCAGCAGCAGCCGGTGGATCCACATTTTTTTCATGCTTGTCAGAATAAAGTAAACACCAGACCACATGTGGACCAGAGCTGCTAGTGAATAAACAATTATACCACAGGAGCCAAAAGAACAGGTGCATGGGGAACAATAGAGTAAAAAGAGATGAAAATTTCAACATTTATATCAGTTACATAATGAGAGAAATAATAATGTAGCCCTCTCAACTAACTCTAATTTGTTACACAATTGTTATGGTAAAACGCCTTTTACCTGATTACACCTTTTGCACAGGAGCTGAATTGGAGAAAGTCTACTGAAATATTAACCTTGTAATGTGTTTACTTTTACATAGAGCATATGACTCTGCCTAGGGAGCAAAGAGTCCTGGTTAGCTTATTTTATAGCTATATTGTTGTTGTGAGCTTTAATACTCCCATGCATGTACATTTAACACACTATAGCCTTAATAACACCACATTCAAATAAAAACTGTGACTGCAAATACAGAGTGCAACAGGAAGAATGTTTATTACACAGAAAGAAACATAGACAATCACCCTTTACTTTGGCCTGGTGACCCTTTGAGCCCATTAAATAAAATAGAAAAATACCCGGGTTTTGTAATTCTGTTAGGGTACCATATCGTTGGTGCCCATGTTGGAGCTCATGTATTTTTGTGAAAGTTTTTCTCAATACTCACGATAGCAACAGTTTCCTCAAATCTTCTGTTCAGAGGAGTGAGGTAAGCAGAGATGGAGAAACTTCCTCGCTCAACGGCAGGTTCTCTGGTGACAGCGTGAATCCTGAGCGCCCTCTACAGCAGCAGAAGCAGCAGACCATGTAGGCAGGCAAACCTGCAGGAAAGCATGTAGACATGTTAGTACACTAAGCCAGGGCTGTCAAGTTTCAGAAAATACCAGGAGTGAGACTTTAGCATTATGATGTGTTCGAAAAAAAATGTGGCCTTTTCTTAACGTCAATTTACACCTTAAGACTGATGTCCTCACCTCCATGCCAGCTGCTCTCCCTAATGCTTTACTTAATTAAATAGAAATTATAAATGAAAATTGTAACAAGAATTTTGACAAAATACATTTATTTGTCAATATCGCATTTTAACCAACTTTCCATCATTTAGCTGGAGACAAGATAGTTAGAGGAGCCAAGACCCGCCTTACGTTGCCTCTGATTGGTTTATATTGCACGATGTCTTCCGTGGTTGGTTAGATTTTGGCACAAAGGACGGATGTATTGGTCTGGGATATCACGGTCAGTCAATCAGAATTACTCGAACTACGGCAAGCCAAGTTTATTATCATGAAACAAAAATACAAAGTACCGAATGGGGAAATATAAGCGTGGGAAATATCAGGTGTGGCTGTCACAGTCAAAGCGTAACGCTGTGCAGCTCTGCTACGCAGAAATTCAAAACACCAATAAACTCACTGGTCTTTCTTATACATTTGTCATCAGTTCAAATAATACCCATACTCACGCTAGAAACTCGGCGCAAGGTTTTTCTTTCTCTCACACACGCGGTCTCTTTCTCCCAGTTGGCGGGAACGAGGCTAGCTCGAGCTCTATACACAACTAAAATGGCGTCGCCGAAATTCAGTACAATTCCTGCTGTAACATCTCTGAACTCGGTTTACTCACACATTTGGTCCCGGTAACACACAAACAAACCACCCGGTTTAAGGTTTTAGTATAAAAAGTAACTTTAAACTGTTTCACATGACTTACATCAACTTTTTCATGGTGTAACTTGTCATTTATTCCTCGAGCCTCGTATCTCCTCTCTTTCGTTAGTCCCGCCCCCTTCAGAATCCGGTTGGTAGTTCACAATCATCTGTGAAAGGCACTGATTGGCTAATAACAGATTGATACCTGGTTACTCAAATAAACAAAAGAAACATCATGAGACATTCACAGACCTTTAAGAACATGGGACATTTAAGTACCTTCCCCAAATTAAGTGCACTTACTAATTTCTCTTTATTAATTCAAACTTATTTCACCATACAAATAATTTAACAGGCATTATTGCAAAATACACTGAATATTTGTAAACCAAACACATGTTTAAAGAAATACCATATAATTTATGGCAGGGCGCTACAATAATAATAATAACTTTTTTTTTAAATAAACCGGTTTAATTTAAGATTTTTTTCTTGCTTTGATTGTCAGATTTGTTTGTTTTTAAGAGCGAGAGACTTCTGCTGGTTTTGTCACACATAAATTCAGAGTTACTAAACTCTGTGTTTCAGTTCTGCTTTTATCTGGGTAGTTTACCACAAAGGAACTTTATTAAACACCCCATCTGCTCCAGATCAGGTAAAGGGTCCAGTCTGTAGAGAAGTCAGATTTATTTGCTTGACCTTGGAGCTCTCTGAGAGCAGCAGATAAAGTTATTGATTTTGCTTTTCTGATATCTGTTTTCAGCACAGACTAAAATAGGCAAACATCAGGGCCTTGGAGTAGTTTTTAATGTCTATATTAGATCTTCTCTGTGATGATTTCATATTCGTCTTTATTAAACCAAACACCTGCGTCTGACAATCTCATGGCTGCAGCTGAAATTTTACAAGTGAAGTCGTCACGATGAGAACAAATCTGAAAACGAATCAGTTTTTTAGTCTGATCAGTCACTGAGTTCTCTGCTGAGTCTGTCACTGTGTAAATGCAGCTTTGTTGATTTGGTCCGTTTTAGGTGTTTAACTCTCTCATATTTGTCTTATCATAGTTCGCTCTGAGTTTTTTTTTAAATAGACGCTCTGCTCTCCATGTGAATACACTCTCAGTAACCCCGGGCTGACTTATCAGGCCACTTTGTAAGAACTTTTCAGGTTGGTTAAGTCAGACTAACAGAAGACACTTGGGGTATATCGAGTTTGTTTCTTGGTCTATTTGTTTTGGAGGGGAAGCCACTGCTGATGTTACAGCTCTTTTAAAAACCTTAAGTAGAATGAGCTCTAAAGAAATGATCACAAAACAAACTAAACAGAAATTATTTAAGCTGATTTCAAAATGAAACTGACTCCCAGACCGACTGTTTTCAGTGGAGGGTGTAAGAAGAATGTGTGATATTCAGCAGTAAACGACTTATGGAGTCCTTCAAACCCGATCAGCCTAATCCAATTTTTCAGTTCCAGATATTTGCCCGGATAAAAAAAGCTGCAAACACTTATTGTGTTTTGTTATTGTCGTCTGTAAAATGAGATAAAGTTCGAGAACATCTGAAAGACGTCTTCAGCTTGTTCTGCTAAATTAATTTCAGTTTATTTCAAGTAGCTGTTGGATTGTTAAACGTTCTCATTTAGAGTATTTCCATTAACATCAGCCGCAGGGATCTCAAAGCTCTTCCTTTTTCCCTAATCTCCTCCTTTTTAATCTTTTCCACTCAAAGGACAACCTGAAGATGCTCGACGCCGTCCGTTTCTGCCTCATCGAGAAACCGGTGCTGCAGAGGCTCTACGGCAGACTGAACCAGTGTCCCCTGAAGGAGTACGTGTCTGCTGCCCTGCGCTACCATGAGCAGGAGATCTGGCAGCCCGTCCTGCAGAGTCCCCTCACACAGCCGCGCTCCACCTTCCACTGTATTCTGGGCTTCGGGGGGATGTTCACCTCCAACTCCCTCGCAGACAATGAGCATTTGTTTCAGGTGTACCACCCGAGCTGGAGGGAGTGGAGGACGCTCAACGCAGCTCACACCCCCCGCATGTCCAACCAGGGGATCGCGGTCCTCAACAACTTCGTCTATCTCATCGGAGGGGACAAGAACACCATCGGGTTTCATGCAGAGACTCGCTGCTGGAGGTGAGGACTCAAAAACTGGTCTGCTTACTCACTTGGAGATTCATCGGGTGTTTATTTTCTTAATTGTGTATAAAAAGCACCAAATACGACTAAATCAATAAGATGATTGACAGGAAATAAAAACTCTATTTGTACATTAAAGGCTTTCGTCTGTTTTTCCCAGATACGACCCTCGCCACAACAGCTGGTGCTCCATCCAGCCCCTGCAGAAGCAGCACGCTGACCACTGTGTGTGCGTCCTGGGCGGACACATCTATGCGATCGGAGGGCGAGACTACAGCAACGAGCTGGACTCTGTGGAGCGATACGACCCACACACCAACAAGTGGGAGTTTGTGTGTCCTCTAAAAAGAGAGGTACGAGGATAGAGGAAGGGTGTAATATGCATGTTCGCCACATGATGGTGCTACAGACTCACCTGTGTGCTGCTGACAGGGATTTCCCTTCACACACACAGGCGTCTCCTCTCTTCTTCACCTTCTTTTTACTCTTCTTCCACCTCCTCTTCAGGTGTACGCTCACGCCGGAGCCGTGCTGGACGGGAAGATGTACATCACATGTGGGCGCAGAGGGAGGGCGTACCTCAGGGAGACCTTCTGCTTTGACCCTGTGGCCAATCACTGGACAGGGTGTGCTGACGGGCCAGAGGAGCGGGCGTGGCACGGCATGGCAGCTGTGAATAACCGCATCTATGTAATCGGTGGAAGCAATGATAAGCTTCAATACCGGCGTGATGTCCTGAAGGTACGACGTCACCTGTCTTTAATGCGATCAATGTGCAATGAAGGAGGAGGAGAGAGGAGAGCAGGGAGAGGAGCAGGAGGAGGAGGAGGAGGAAGAGGAGGCAGGTGTGTGTGTCTGAAAAGAGACGGAGTAAAAAAGCATGAGAGGAGAGGAGAGAGCTGCTAGACTGAACAGTGACACTGGTTCATGATATTATAAATATGAGCGTTAAAGTTTTTATGTGATAAAGATGAAACCTTGAAAAGACTTAAGAGTTCATGTTGGATCAGCAGCCTGTGATAAAAGATCCTCGAACACCGTTTAAAGACACTTCAATGCAGGTGACAGTCGTTCATTTAATATCGTGAGAATCTTCAGAATAAAGTCAAAGCTCTTAGAGTGAAGTGTTGGAGTGTAATCCTTTTCACAGCCAATACATCAGAGTTTTTAAATAACATGAATATAATCTAGTGAGACAGACAGCCGTGCTTTAACGAATAAAAAAGGAGAACTTAATACATTTTTAAAAGAGTCTGTCTCAGTTATAAAGAGTGTTTAACTTTTGTTATCTTGGTGTAATGATAATTTTTAATCAAAATAATCATGATTATGATTTGTACCATGTAAGAGCATCCCTAGGTTTACTTCATGAACTCTAATAAACAAAGACAGGTCTAAAGAAGCCTCAGAATATATTCTTCTTAAAGTCAATGATGATTTAAGGTTCTGTATTTGCCTTTTGTCTCTGTTTTCTGTGTTTTTGTTTTATTTTCATTTGTTTGTCTCTGCATTCAAATCCCAACACATATTTTTTTGTTTTTTAACCTCGATTCAAGACCAAAACTGACTTCAGGCAAAATGTTTTTCATCCCCAGATGAGTAGACCTGTGTCAAGAATCGACTTTTTGTGGTTAAAATTTCATAGAAAGTAGAAAAGTCTGTTTACCGAACTTCGATTTGAATTTTTCATGAACTCATTAACTCTACAATTATCTTAGGAATCGTTTTTTTACTTTGTCAAGTTTGTAATTTAAAAGAAAACTTGTATTTATAGACCTGTTCTCTTAGTAAAGGTTTGAATAAGTCCTGTCCTCCTTTGTAAAAGACCTGAAGTCCCACCAGCGGTTCCTCAGAGTCCCCCCGTGGAGCTGAAACTCTTAGATCAGGTCCTCGGTCATGTTTAATCTCTGTTGGAAGAACTCGCACAGAATAATTTCCTGTCCTCTTCTCAGGTGGCCTGCTTTGACCCTGAAGGTAACTCCTGGTCTCTAGTGACCCCCCTCCCTGCTGGACACGGAGAGCCGGGCGTGGCCGTGCTGGAGAACAGAATCTACATCCTGGGGGGGCGCTCTCACGACAAAGGCAACAGGATGAAGTACGTCCACGTCTACAACACCGACACCGACGAGTGGGAGAACGACACCGACTTTAAGGAGCGGGTCTCTGGAATGGCTTCCTGCGTCATGCTCATGCCCCCCGCTGTGATCGCACACGCCAAGAGCTGGGAGCAGCGCACCAAGCCATCATGGGAAGAGTTGGACGTCGGCAACTCAGAGGAATCGAGCGAGGGCTGAATCGGACTCGATGAACTGAATGTCTAACCTGTGGAGAATTTCATGCACTTTTCTGAACCTGCATGATGCATTTAGGTACTTTGGGGATATTTTTTCTAGTTCTGACACGTTGACCACTTTTGGTGCATTTCCACCGAGCGGTCCAGTGTGTTGGCTGCCTGATTTTTGACCCCCTTTGTTTTTCACACAGTGCTTTTATTTTGAAATTGTAAAAGAATTAAGTGAAAAAGCTGGTTTATGAGGCCTGTATTGAATTTGAGTTTGAGAAAAGTTGAAATTGATTACATTGGCTGCAAAAAATATGAGATAGAATCAGGTTATGGGTTTAATTTTTCCTTATTGTGATCTCCCTCTTCCTTTGCATCCAACTCTGTGCTCAGCTGGCGTCTTTTTGTGAATTAAGCAACAAAACGACCCCTGATTGGTATGAAAATGTGCATAATCTTCAGGTTAGGCTCAGTTTAACTCTGTATGATTGATCCGCCCACATCCCCTCTCTCTCTCTCTGGACCGCTCGGTTGGAAACGCAGCTCTCGAGTGCCTCCGAACCAAAGTATCATTCAGGATTTTTGCACGCTTTGTTATTTTTTAGATGTTTCTTAGATATTTTACTCCCTCCATGAATCCCAGCATGTAAAAATGCAAACCTTTATGGACTGATGCCTGATGATTTATCAGAAAGAGGTGAAGAAGACAGATGGCTATGCAATAACGGTGAATATGGTCCTCCGCAGTGTTTTTCTTCTAATAACTAACGATAAAAGGTCTGAAGCGGTCAGCTTTTTTAATGCTTCCCATGAGTCGAGTTTAATTCTTTATTTGACTGTGATTCATCCCTCCATTATAACATGTCTGGTTAAACACACTGGACTTATCGTCGCTTCCAGACTACTGAGGACTCATACAGAAGTGTTGCCGAACATTGTGCCTTGTTTATGTTGTTGCACCCTGATTTTTATTTTATTTGTAGTCGTAGGTTTGGTGCCTCTGATATCACATTAAGTTTGAACCTGAACGATGACCATAGACCGTATATAGAATAGTATAAAGTATATACAGTCTATGACGATGATGCACTGGTGCTAAAGTTGGCACACCTCAGCTCACATCATGTTACGATGTCTGTGTCTGATTTATGAACCTCGTGGATGAATTTGGTGTCTTTTTTTGGATCTCTGACTTGACCCAAAGAGCAGATTTCACTCTTTTTATTCTTTTCTTCGCCTCACTCTTCAGCTTGTTGCCTCGTCTTTTGCTCTAACGCGAAGGATTTGATTACACTCCTCTATTTATCCCTTTTTTCTGTCACAGTTAAGGAATTTCCTGGATTATGTCTACAGATATGAGAGAAAATACTCTGTATTTGGATTTACTGTCACACAGATCTGCCAGTTTGTTACCCTCTTCATTCTTTATGAATTTAAATAAATAGTAATATATATAACTATCACTTTTGTTCACTCATGTTCTGGAGTTTTCACCCCTGCGATGTGTGTAGGCTACATTTGCTTACCGCACGTCAGTCTGGACTCTGCACTGTAAAATTAATTTATGGTCAAACACACCGTAACACCGAGTTAGACCCCCCCTCCAGAGATGAATGTTGCCGACCGCTTGCTTCTCTAGTTATACCAACTTTAGTAACGACCGCAGGATAGCAATACACAGAGGTCTGAGGAGCCATAAACAAACCTCAACCAAAACGCCACTCTATAGCCACAAATAATGCTCAGAACAGCACCTAACTTCATCAACAGGACATATAGGGTCACAGACATAGTACTAGACACCAAACATCTTTTTAACTTTGACTCATTTCTTTAGCAAAGACACTGGCCAGTCCATTACGGACTACAGCGGGGTGACGCAGCTCAAGGAAGAACATTTATGATCATTTCTTTATCATTTCCATGAAGTAAGTATTTAAAAAAAAATAAATAAATAAAACAAAATGCAGTGAAAAATTGAGCGATGCAGCAGATGATGATACTGTGGCATCAGAGTCGGCACCTCGCTAAACTCGGGTGTACTCCTCTTGTACAAAGCCTACTGTTACAGAACTTTATCCTTCTTTCAACTCTGTTAAAAAGTGAAACATGGGGTGCATCTAATTATTATCTAAACCTTTTAAAACTAAAAAGTACATGAATACTTGTATTATAGACTTATTGAAGTACATTTAGGGGTGTAAGACCTTGTTGTCGGGGCTTTCTGTGACTCAAACGGCACCATGTTGGAAGTTTTTTGCAGGTTTATAACTTTAAAATTATTACCTCAGAAGTTTTCCTGCAAACATGAACTCATTACTGCTGAAAAAAATCAAAGAGCTGAAGACAGAAATCAACTTAAAAAGCATTAATTGCCAATTATTTTGACAGTTAATGAATATCTGCATCTTTCAAGAGCACACTGAATCAAAACAGATCTGTCCTCTCTGGTTGGAGATTCTGTAAATGAGGATCATTTGGGTTTCTGGGTTTGAAGAAAAAAGTGATTTGAGGATGTGACTCATAACTTTGGTTAATCAATGAGACTGATGGTTATATTTCTAACCTTCTCAATCATAAACAAAAGTGAAAATCATTTGTGGATTCACCAATAAGGAAGTAAAAATGACCTTTAGCCCCACATAAGCAAAGATTGTGATGGTTTAAGGGTCATTAAAGGCCTGAATTTAATTGTAAATAGTGCCAGAATAAAAATTTGAATTGTTGGAAAAGGACATGTTTCCCATCTTTATATTTAACAACACTTCTTAAACATTTTGGACTCCTGTTGACCAGATTCTGGTATTTTGGAGGTGAAACATCGACCCATTCTTGCTTCATTTTCACTCGGGGTCTCCTTTATTGTGTTTTGCTTCAAATGGGTGAGAGGTCAGAACCGCAGCAGGACTCTTCTACTTCTGGGCCATGCTGTTGTATGTCAGTATTTGATAATATCTGTATATATTGATCAGCATTAGTGGATTCCTCTGCCTCCTGGTTAAATGTCCTCCTTTACTAAAGTACAGTGAGTCGTGGTCGCTGCTCTTTATTCCTCCTGTCTCCTCCAGTTCCTCTCCATTTGTCCCTCCGCTCCCTCAGCTTTATGAAGGCTGACTGCTGTTTTCCTCTCTGAGGCTGTTTCATCTGCATCTGTTACCCCCCACCAGCCCGAGTTAGTGCCCCCTCCCTGCTTTGTTTCACACCATCATGCCAGCCCCCGTCATGATGTCTACTGGGCTCTGCTGACAGCAGCTCTGGACGTCCGATCAACAATCTGCTGCGTTTATGTGTCGCTCTCTTCATTCTGGAGGCTGCAGGAGCACCTGGGGGATACTTCAGACATATGTCATGCACTTAAGCCCGTCAGGAGCCTTTACGGGCCTCTGAGTGCAGGTCGATCTGCTGCTTTTTGCTGGACCATTACCACGGCAATTAAAGGGCCTGAATCACCCATTGATGTGCAGCTATGCAGATTGATCCCAGAGGAGCTGTGGATGTGTGTGTCGGGGGATTTTCCTAAGTGCTCACTCTCATTTTTGTTTCTCCTGTTGTGTTGGTGAGGGGGTGGTCTTCTGCCTGATCATCACCTGAACAAAGAGGGTCACCTGTGGACACAGATCCAGACTCTTTTCATGTTGGAGATAATGAACAAACAGTGTAAGAATAAGACACAACTCAGTCCCTCTTTGCCCTTCTATCTGACTTAGGAAACTAAGGACATGTCAAATATGAAGCCAGAATTTAAGTAAACTCAGCTTCCACAAGCACTTCAACATCTTGTTTTGTTTTAGTCTAATAATTACGCTCACTGAGCATATTATCATTTGGCTTTATTCATTCAGTTCAAAACTCAAGGTTCTCACTCTCTGGAGTAAAATAAAAACCATGTTGAAGAAGAAGGATCCACTCTGATCTTTCTTTAGACCTTTAATCTTAGAGAGTTGCAGTTTTTTGTTGGTTTAAACTTTTATAAAACTGTTTGATAAAATAAAATTTCAGGTTTAAATTCAGAAAAAAAGTTTCAAGTAGAAGCTGTAACATATGGTGTTGTATCTAATTGTGTAGTATCATATAATTTCTTATCAAAAATTGGATAATTTTATTTTCTGACAATCTACATCTCGTCATTATTGTTGCAGTGTAATATTGTATCATACAGTGATGTTATGTATCCATTCAGTTTGTTCTATTTTGTTTCATTTCTAGTTGTTTCTTGGATTGTATCAATGGTATCATGTCACATCGTATCGTATCATATAGTATTGTATTTTATCATGTCACATTGTATCATGTCATGTCATATTGTATCGCATCGTATCGTATCGTATCGCAAAGTTTCATGTCATGTTGTATCATGTTACATCGTATCGTCTCGTATCATACCAATAGTGTTTTATCATGTCACGTTGTATCGTATTGTCTTGT
This sequence comes from Xyrichtys novacula, assembly GCA_962446985.1. Classification (NCBI taxonomy): domain Eukaryota; kingdom Metazoa; phylum Chordata; class Actinopteri; order Labriformes; family Labridae; genus Xyrichtys; species Xyrichtys novacula. The sequence goes on from OY660875.1 coordinate 3,104,874, forward strand.
ATCATATCACATAATCATGTATCATGTCACATCTATGGGATCATATCATATCGTATCAAATCATGTTACATTGTATCGTATCGTATCGCATCGTATCGTATCATATCATATCGTATCGTATCATTTCATTTCCCGGCCTTCCACTTCACGTCATTACTGTTGCTTTTGTATCCTAATGTAGAATTGTATCATACTGTATTGTCATGAATTGTTTCGGTTTGTTTTATTTTGTTTCATTTCTTGTTGTTTCTTATATCGTATCTTTTTCTTATTGTATTCCTTTTATTCATTGTGATATTTTGAGCTCCCTGTTTTGCTGTTGCTGCTGTGTATCTGTTCTTGAGTTTTAAATTATATTTCTGACGGCAAAATGTACCAAAAGAAGTCGTCTCACATACATCACAAATTTAAATGCTTCAGTATAATGGGGTATAATCTTAAACGCTCCAGTTCTACAGTAACAGGATTTAATCCGTCCACTTCAGACTGACTTCTAATTTTCTGGTTTTCAGGAAACAGACGGCCTTCAGTAGATTTAATCTCTGATTAATTTCTCTGAGTTTGAACTTTATCGCACATTGACCTTCTCACTCAGCGGTAAAATAAAGACCTCTCAGCTCTCCTCCTCATTAAAGTCACTAAATGAACAGTGTGAAACATACAGCCAAGAAAAATGAGAATGAGGATGAATAAAATCCAGACCACACCAGACTCGCTCAGCAAGGATGACTCCCCCTCCTCCCCCCTGAACTTTACAACAGTCATTAGCGGCTCATATCCACCCCGGGTGGAGGCGATGGGCCCTGCCTGTGTTTTTCAGCCGTGAAAGGGGCCGATAGCCCCCCATTTTCATGCTTTTTAAGGCTCATTGAGATGCAGAATGAGAGTGGTGAGATGCTTTATGATGCTGGTGGGTAAACATCAGCAGGTGAGCCGCAGTCTCAGTCACTCACAGCCTTTAATGCATGCTGGGCCTGTGGAAACTACAGAGGGCTGCTCATTAGATCAACAAAGAGGAAATACAAACAAACACGAGCAGAGGATGTGCTGCTTATCAGGGACGAGGCATGCAGATGTTCACACGCAGACAAAGACACACACCTACAATACACTCGTGCTTTCACAAGAGGAACACGGATGAAACAAACATCCACCCATCCCAGCTCAGGGTCAATGTTGGGTTTCAAAAATTGTCGTTTCTTGTGTCGTATCTTATCGTGTTGTATCGTGTCACATCATATCATGTCAAATTATATTATATCGTATCATGTCACATCGTATCGTATCATATCATATCAAAGCATATAGTATCAAACTGTATCCTATCATATCATGTCACAATGTATCATATGGTATTGTATCGTATCGTATCATAACATATCATATCATATTATAGCCTATTGTATCATAGTGTATTGTATCATATCATCGTATATCATATTGTCACGTCGTATCATATTGTATCATATCGTATCCTGTCACATTGTATCATATCACATCGTATCGTATCAGATTGTATCAGATTGTATCATATTGTATTATATCATGTCACATCCACAGAAAGGATCTGACCCATCCCAGCTCAGGGTTCAATCTTGTGTTTAAAAGCAGCTCTTTTGAAGTGGAACCATACTCTTCAGCAGCCGGTCTATGACCCCGTACTCTTGCACACTAGGACCTGAACCGACTCCCTCATAATTCTCAGCAAAGTAACTCTAAAAGTGTAATTTTACCATCCAGTCCCAGTCTTCCGCATGACTGGTCTGTGTCATGACATGTTCTGTTTATTTAGTTTTCTCCTGGTTTTATTTTAGTGCATTTTGTGGATTTTCACTTGTGTTTATGTTTCCTATTGTTCCCTTTGGTTATGTCAGTTCACCGTGTTTCTCGATGTGTGGATCTCTAGTTTCCTTGTGGTTTTTGTCTTTTGGATTTTTCAGTTTGACACTTTAAGTAAGTTTTGTTGCTTTCCATTTAGTTATTTTTTAATAAATCTCTTTTTTTAGTCTGTGTTTTTTGGTCCTTGACGGAATGAACCAACAAGACAGAGGGGAAGACGGGAACTATATACACACCAGGAAACGAGCAACAGGTGAGGCAGACGAGACACAGGTGAGACTTATGGGTGATCAACGAAGGGGGGAAAACCAGACTAGAAACACAAGGAATAAACTACTACAGAATAAAACAGAAAATAAACACTGAAAACTGATCGAAAGAATAAAACCCAGAGAACAGGAGGGAAACAGGGTCAAAGACAAACTGAAAACACAAAAGACAGGACTACAGGGGAACAGAAACACAAGGGAAAAAACAGAAAATGGACTCAAACTGAATCAACAGAACAAATCATAAGAGTTAAACCCTTTAAAGGAAGGTCTCAGACTGGAGAAGGTGGACGTGCGTTCAGGAAAACAAAGACGTCGAGTTCAAGAGTCAAACGAGTTTTTTATTTTCATCACATCACAGTTTTTTTTAACAGACTTTGATTGCACACTTAATGTTTTATTCTCTTCTTTTATAAAAATAATATTTACACTTGCAGATGAGATGAAATACAAAATAAATACACAACCCAACGATCAAACACGGAGCAGCACACGTACATTTCAGTCAGCATTAACAGAGTCTGGGTCCTGTGGGTCAGGGTCTCCTCGCTCAGACAGTTTTTGGGTTCATGCAGGTCTGCAGTCAGCCTCCATCAGATCAGCCCTTCACCAGCAGGAATAAGAGAACAGCGGGTACTGACTCCACTCTGCCACGTTGCCATGGTGATAGCCGTGATGCACAGCCTGCGTGGTGTAGTCAGCGGTCAGGTGGTGAGGAGGGGGGTACTGGGCGGGTCCGGCGCCGCTCCACTGACCCAGGGTCTGCTCGGCTCCGTAGGGGCTGTAGATGTGGTGGCTGATCACTCCGGGTTTGCCGGCCTGGGTCATGCTCATGTTGAGGACCCCGGTGTAGTCCTGGGGGGCCGGGAGGTGCTGGGGGCCACACGCTGAGGGGCCGATCTCCTGCGAGCGGGGCTTTGAGGAGTCGTGATCGGGGACGGTGGCGATGTCGGGGACTCTGGACTCGAAGCTGCTGCGTCCTGATCCGCTGCTGCTGCTGCTGCCGATGCTGGAGGACGGAGACGGGGACTTCCCGTACTCGTGGAACCTGAAGGGTTAAAAAAAAACACAGATCAGACTCCAGTTTTTCACGACAGAATCAGTTTTAGTTTTTGTTGCTGTACTTTACGAGCGCTCACCTGTACGGCTGATAGGAGGCCGGAGCAGGAACCAGCTGCTCGGTGTTGTACATGTCCCTGTGGTCGGCCCCTGCAGGAGACTCGGTCCTCACGCTGTGGTCCCTCTCTGCAGCCCAGGGAGAGAAACGTTCCTCTTTGACCCCTTCAGCGTCTTTTCTTTTGGGGAGGTCTCCTTCTTCAGCGTCGTAACCCTCATATTTGCAGAAATCTGGAAAGAGACACATGAAGGTTTGACTAAAGAGTTCAGGATGTGACGGTGAAAAGATCAGCTTCACCCTCTAATGCCTTTTGTATCCTATTAAAAACATACTTTTATAAACTTCTATCAAATCAATATGATCAACAAATTAGTGAAAAAAAAAAAAAGTCTTCTTGTAGTTAATCAGTTTCCAAAAACATCTAGAGTATAAAATGAGATAAATAAATAGATTTGTTACGTTTTAAGGACATTTTGATTTTTTGTTTTTCAGTAAGTGAAATAAATAATTCAGCTCCAAAAAAATGTGTTACAGGACGAGAGGTTTACGATCATACCTGATGGACTTTCTTCATCAGAGTCGCGGTTCAACATGTCGGACATCTTGGCGCGTTTCTCCAGACAGGCTGGACTTTTGTTTGCACGCCTGCAGAGTTAAATCAGACTCATTATTACACATTATCACACAAAAGCTGATCCTGCATGAATTAGACTTTTTCAGCGGTGTAATACCGACCTTTTCTTGTTGGTGCCTTCCTCCCGGAAACCTTTTGCAAAAGGGTTGTGATCGATCTTTAGTTTTGTGATCTGTGAGCAGAAAAATCAAGACGGTTAGTGACTCAAATATGCATGATATTCGACCTGTGCATGATAGTTCTGTTTGCAGAGATGGAGCCTCACCTTGGTGTTCTGGTAAGCCGTGACGGCGGTGAAGGCGGTCTCTGGGAAGGTGAAGGTCTGGAAGACGCTCCAGCGAACACTGAACAGATCATCAGCCTGAACGAGGTGGAAGCGTGGATGGTAGCGGTGCATGGAGTGTAAAATAATCTGCAGGAAGAAAGAAAGAAAACAATGAAATCAACAAGAATGAACTTTTATATCTGTGTATGAAAACCACGGTCGTGATTCAGCCCCTCTTACTCACATGTCCGTGCTGATCCAGCGTGTTGTTGGTGAGCTTCAGCTTGAGAAAAGACACCGACTGCTTCATCCAGTGGCTCCCGGGGGCCGGAGAGTCTGGGTGGAGGTAGGTCCTGCAGGGAGGCTGAGGCTCTGCTTTTCCTGCCACCTCCCATTTCTCTTTATTCCACTGCAGGAGACAGGAGACAGATCATCGCTCAAAATGTGTCACAGAGAAAGGTGATTCACGCGACCCGCAGCTCCTCCGTCTTCCTTCTCCCCACAGAGGAGGTGCGAGAGCGGGCCGACTGAGTGGAGAGTCTCTGCCGACCAACACCACCCACAGAGACAGGGGGTAGTACAGTGGGCCCCCAGCAGGGGATAGAAAAACAGGAAGAGATAGACCTCTTTGATGTACCATGTCAGGAGAGAGGAGGGGGGATCATCAGGGGGGTTCAGTCTGGAGGTCCTGAAGGTGGTCTGCAGCCAAAGCCACGACTCACGGCTCAGTCAAGACTACGTAAACTTTTCAGAGTCAAAATCAAAACATGCACAAACCTTATATCTGAATCCGTCCTCAGGAACCATGTCCACCAACAAGATGTACTTCGCACAGGGGATCAGACCGGAGAGGTGGACTTTACAGTGAGGGAACATCCGCCTGGAGATCAGAGAAGAGGAGGAGGAGAATAAATGAGTACAAAAATAAATCACAGAGTGGGAAACTTTGTAAAAGCGGTTTAATCTGCAGTCTCACCTGCCAGGTTTGGTAATAATCATCTCTGTTCCTATTTCATGGAAGGTCCTCCAGAGTTCAGTGTCCTCCAGAGTCATCCTGATGTTACCCTGAAGATAAGCGTCCGGTCCAGCAGCAGCCATGGAGGAGGGAGGAGGGCCGCTGAAGTTCGGCTTCAGGTCTGGAAGAATCAGAAGCAGCGGTGAGCCGATCGGTCTAAAAGTCACAGATCTTTGGTGCATGAAGGTTTTTCAGATACGGACGGTCACACTCACCTCTGATAGACTGCATGCTTCAGGATCGGCGGTACCAGCTCAGTACGGGTTCATGCACCGAGAACCAAAAGTGATCCGAGTGATATCCAACAGACTGTGAGCTCAGGCGGCCCTGATCTCCAACCACATGTGTGAAAAAAGTGAAGAAAAAGAAGTAGATCCAGCAAAGAGGAGTCAAGTCAGGGGGGTCAGTCTGGACCTTTAGGGGCAGATTTATCCGAGTCCTGCAGGAAGAGGTGACCATGACTTTTAAGGGGACCCTCAGAGTGGGAGGGGTCAGGGGAGCCATTCCCAGGCTTTGAAGTGACACAATGATGAGTCAGGTCCCTGCTGTGATTGGAGGCTGCTGGAAATCAAAGAGACTTAACAGAGTCCTGATACCGTCCCCACAGGAAGGGGGACGGAGGAAACGCATCTTTATTAACTGCTAAGAGACTTTTAAACAAATATGGACGCACTTCCCTGCTGCAGGTCAGGGCGGCAGCGGCTCCAGAATCTGAGAGTAAATATCGTTCACGCAGACACGAGCACGCATTAGTGAGTCTGTGCAATGAGCTTAATTCACCGAATCAGACTAACAACAAAACTGACAGAAGAACGAGAGGAGAGGAGAGGAGAGTTTGACCTCCTTAAAAAAAAGGGTGGAATCAAAATTCTGCTTAACAGAAATAAAGAAACTTTTCTTCATGTAAATTAAATATGAAAGAAAAAAGTCAACAAAACATCCAGAAATTAAATATTTGCACCTCTTTACACTGACTTTTTTTTTTTTTTTTTTTTTTTACAGATTCAGTGAGGTTAGATGCAAAATTTCTTAACTATAATGTTGTATTTTTAAATAAATTTAATATTTAACATAAAAATTTACCAAAACTACCAGAAATAGAAATCAAAAAATGGAGTCATGGTGCAAAATTAGTCTTTTCATCAGAATAAACATCATAGAAATGGATCTAAATTATTTAATAACATGCACATAGTTGCATTAATGAGTTAATTATCCAAATATGAAGATGAAGCTCCAACCCTGAGCTCTAAATTTACAGCAGCGATAAATACAAATGAGAGATTAAAGAATAATACAAGTTAAAAGACATTAAAATAACATAAAAAATAGATTGAACATGTTGATTTGGTTTGTCTTATTATGACCGAAAACCAAAAAAGTTCTTAAATTTAAAGCTCAGATAAAGAATATTATATTTGTGTTGATTTTGGCACCCCCTGTGGACAAAACAGTCTCTGTTTTCTTTGTTGTCTCTGTTGTTCACTGTGAATATTTTATTTCTGTAGCTCATTGGCTGACCCCGTCACAGTTTAAGGCCTCATAATGACACAACTTGAAAAGGTCAGATCGTCTGTTTTGCTTTTGTTTGGAATAATAAGGCGTCGCTTTGACCTTCAGTCTATTTTATAAAATCATGGCCAGAAAATTCAAATATTTTTGGACCTGAAATGTTTTTTCACGTACTACTAAAAACCAAAAAAATCAAAATGTCCTTAAAATTTCAAAAATATATTTATCTTGTTTGATACATCAGATGTTTTTGGAAACTGATGAACCACAAGTCTAATAAAGCTTTTTTGTCATTTCTTCATGTCTTTTTTAAAAAATTTTGTTTTCTTAGTTAAAAAGTTTTGTTTCATTTCTTCATGTCCTTTTTAAAGTTTTTTGTGTTTTCTTAGTTTAATATAGTTTTTTTTTATTTCTTAATGTCTTTTTTAAATTTTCTTAGTATATTAATAAATTTTTTTATTTTTTCATAACTTTTTCAAAAGTTTTTGTTTTCTTGGTTTAATATATTTTTTTATTTCCTCATGTCTCTTTTTTAGTTTTTTTGTTTTGTTAGTTCATTTAAGTTTCATTTAATAAAGTTTAATAAAATACAGAAACGTTCCTCACATTGACAGTGGAGCGTTGCTATATTTAGAGGTTCATCGTCTCGCTCTCAGAGGTCAAACAGAACCACTTCCTGCAAATAAACTTGACTGATAAGAAGTGAGCACTGCTGAGAAACCACGAGAGGACATTTTATCATTTATCGGACTGTTTTCAGGTGTTTTGTAGTAATTTGTTGATCATATTGATTTGATAGAAGTATCATAAAAGTCTGGGTTAAAGGGTTAAAGAGCTGCAACATCTAATTCTTGATATTTTTACCTCCTCGTTTAGAGAAATGACGATGTGGGAGGGGAACTCGGTGTAAACCCATAATGGCGTAACGACGACATGAACTCTTCCTGCAGGTAACTCTTACCTGAGGGCGTCTCCTGAGGCCTGCAGGCAGCACTGAGGAAGGAAGGTGGGCGTTGGGGGGTGAGGGGGTGGGGGTGTTGTGTATTGGGGTGTCTAGACAGACCCATGCTCTGATAGATAATCTCATTAGACCAGTTTCCCTTGAAGGGGACAGTTTCTGCATGTGGAGAAAGCCAAGCAATTAACAGCCAGTTAGCACCACATGTCCAAATCAGCTGAATGGGACAGGAGGGGTCTGAGAAGAAAGAGCTGCACCAACAACCCCGAGCGTCCCCATCCAGGCAGAATCCCCCCATGTGAGGTACCGAGTTTAAGAGGCAAAACAAAAGCTGAACTCTGCAGGCGTCAGCGATGAGGAGCAGGAATATTTGAATTGAAGGCTCTCTCCTAACATAAACACACCACTTCCACCTCCACTTCTCACTGTATTCTCATGTCTGCAGGCTGCATACAAAGCCTTCTGTAGGCCTGGCGCTCTGACTCAATGCACAGAAGGAAAATCTGGTTTTGAGTCACTGTATGGATGAGGGATTACATGTCATGCTTATATACCAGCCGTTCCAAGAGTTAGAAACGCTGCAGCCAAAATTAAAATCTAAATTTATTCACATAATCAAGAGTTATGCATAAAAATAGAGCAAAAAAGATAGAAATCAAGATGCAAACTCTGAATTTCTCACCTAAAATTAAAACTATTGATCATTATGACCTGAGCAGCCCTCATCCTGGTGAAATCCTCCTAATGAAGAGGAGTTTAAGAGCCTTTAGACGGTCCTCGAATGCAGCACTCAGTAGTTAAATGTGCATAAAGAGACGTTCACTTCTAAAAGTCCTCCCTGTGAAAGTATTGACCGTCCGCTTTAACACATCTGTGCGGGGTCGATGCCGAATAAAAGGAACATAACACTCGGCTTGTAATGATGCACTTAAAGCTGCAGACATCTCTGAACGCTCGCGCAGCACTTCCCCCTTCTCGGCGGCGCAGCATTGGCCTTGAGGAAACGCGGCGTGTTTCTATCCTCCACATGTGAAACCAGTTGTGGAGGAGTTATTCGTCACAGGTCCAGTGTGGCTGTCCTCACCTGGATCGGGGTCCCCTTGAACTATTCTGCAGGGTCGGAGAGGTCAAGCAGCTGTTTGAGAGTTCAGATACAGAGACGCTGCGGGGATTAAGAAGGTTTAGTCGGGGAGTTTTATTCGAGGATTTTGCAGCAGAGTGTGTCAGAGTCCGAGCTGAGGTGTACGTTTCAGCAGCAGCAGTGTCAATCCCATTATGGACTGGGTCTGGAGGTGGCGGGTGTGACTGGGATAAAGGGCCTCAGGGGTGAAGGTGAGGCGCAGAGACTCCTGACAGGACAGGGAGGTGACGTGAGGAAGACCTGAATCCAGAACACGACTCTAAAAATGTTGTTTGGATCAGTTTGTAAACTGAGACAGGAAGAGACCTTTTAAACGGATCGAATCCCCACGTCTCCCCGCTCCGCTCTCCTCCCTGGTCGCCTTGTTTTCGCAGTGATGTTCCACCTCCCAGGTGTCAGTCTTTGGCCATTTGCTTTAACTGCACAGATCCTCCTGGTGCTCTTCTCCAGTTAACAGCTGCCAATATACAGCCAGGGCCCGGGGATCAGACGGCTCTCTAGCAGCCCAATAAAGAGCCCCCGGAGTGGACTGACGAGAAATCTCACACCTTTCGCCCACATTAGCCATGCAGCATGCCCTTTTGATGCTTAATTGGCCACTTTGAGGGGTATGTGGAGATAGCAGCACTGAGGCCTGGAGACGACACGAGCTCACAGGGGCAGGAGGAAAACCATCACATGAAAACACGACCAGATTTATTATAACGGGGCCTGATCTGATTCTAGGCGCTCTGTTAAACCTGAGACCACAGCAGGAGGGGGTGGATTTATCCAAAGGCGCACATGAAACCAAAGAAATCAAACAGATTTCTCTAAGAGTTAAACTCGATAAAGCAGTCTGACCGATTATCTCAGATCTGGCTCCAGAGATCCTGATCCCACATGGACCAAAGTGGGGCCGGCCGAGCCCACATTTGGTCGCCTCATAAGAAAACAAACCCTCAAATCGAGCTTGCCTGGCAAAGGGGGCAAATGACAACTTCACAGCACTTCATAAGAAACTCCTGGAAGTTGCTAATGAAGACTAATGACTTCCCTCGTGTCGGAGACTTCACACCAGTGTGTACGAGCCCTTTGACCACAAAGTCAGTGTGGTCAGCCGGGTGGTTCGCCGGCTTCAGCTCCTGAGGAAACTGTCAGAGAATTAATGTCACATGAAATAAAAATTAATGATTATCTGAGCTGATATATATTCAAGTGTTCGCCTTTAAGTTTTGGTTTGATTTAATGAGACTGAGGAGTTTTTATTCTGAACAATAATGAGGAGAAATACAAGGATTTGACATGTGAGATTAAAACTTTGGTTTTATAAAGTTGAATAAAGTTATTTTTTAATTTCTTCATGTCTTTTTGTTTTTTTTGTTTTCTTAGTTTGAGGAAGTTATTTTTTCACTTCATGTCTTCTTTTAGTTTTTTATCTTAATTTAATTAAGTTTTTTTTCATTTATTCATGATTTATTTTTAGTTTTTTTTTGTTTTCTTAGTTTGATAGTTTTTTTTCAGTCCTTCATGTCTTTTTTTTTAGTTTTCTTAGTTTAATTAAGTTTTTTTGTTTCATTTCTTTGTTTTTTTAAATTTATTTTTGTTTTTTTAGTTTAATCAAGTTTAATAAAATAAAGAAACGTTCCTCACATTGACAGTGGAGTGCTGTTATGCTGAGATGTTCATGGTCTCGCTCTCAGAGGTCAAACAGAACCACTTCCTGTGAATAAACTTGACTGATAAGAAGCAGCGAGTGTTGCTGGGAAATCGCCGTTTGTGTTTTTCTATCTGAAGCCTCAGCCTCTGACACGAGTCTTTCCTGGAGCAGAGACACGTCCAGACTCGTCAAAGCTGACACAACATTTAAACAGTTTTCTTTTCATGGAGTTAATAACTCTCAATAAAAGCTTTATTGACTTTTTTCACTGTTTGAAATTTTGACGATGTTCGCTGTATTTCTTTTTAAAGCGTTCCCGTTTTCATGTTCTGGGATAAATCTCATTCATCAATCAGTCCAACTTTACCCTTTCAGGAAAACTAAACTTTGAAAGGAACATTTTGGATCATTTATAAAAATATCTAAAGTTTATAAAAGAAAAATTTGATAGCGTAGAGAAATATTTGCTCTTTTTAAATTTGATGCACATGAAAATAACGTCTCGCTGTTTCTGGATTATGTTTATAAATTCTCTCCGCTCTGCAGACTGCAGCTCTAATCTGTCAACAAGCTTTTGTTTTTAGAGGTGATTTTGAGCCCATGTGGTGACTTCCACGACAAAGTCATGTATTCACTTGTTGAACTCAAAACTCTGTAATTGTACCCTGTAGTTCACGAAGTTTCTCTCTTAGAAAAGCCCATTTAATGAGCTGCTATATTATAAATATGGAAGAGGATTAGGGCCACTGAAAAAAAAAAAGGTCTGATATAATTTTTTTAGTTATTATTCTGAGAAAAAAGTCAGAATTCTGAGATTAAACTCAGAATAATATTTTTTTTTCCTCCAGTGGCCCTAATCCTCTTCAGTACATAAAAGATGTAAATGATGAACAAATTCATCATGCAGCACTTTTTAAACGCTGTTCAAAAGTGAAATTGGTTTATTTTTTTTATGGTTTTCTTTGGTAGTTTTGGACATGCGTTTATGCATTTTGAGTTGAGGCTTTGGAAAAATTAAACATAGTCCACAAAGAAATCAGAGACTGCAAAGACCTCAAACTTGACCCGGTCGGTTTGTTGTTTTCATGTGCGACACTTCTTTAATAATCGCTGACTTTTAAATTGTTTATATTGTAATAAATGTTTCCGTTAGAACCTAAATGTTAATCAGCTTTTTAGTAAACTGCAGAGTTTACTAAAGAACTGATTCACATTTGAGATTTAACAAAAAAAAACCCTGTCAGACTAAAAAACCTGAACTTCGCACACAGACAGGAGGAGGATGTGAATTTCTCAAACTGGCCCAGGAGCTCTAAACTAACTAAATCGCTGTCTCATCAGATCCAGAACCCTGTGGAGATCCCGCCCTGCAGATCTGAACGATCTTACAAACAGCACACAAAACCAGAAGCGTGTTTCTCAAATATATTTTTGGTTTGACATCTATAATGCATTCAGTCCAGACACAGAGAACAGTTCCCCTCCGGCGGTCCGAGCCCGGGGCTCCGACCCGCTCACCTCCTTAAATGTGGTACATTCCCAGAAGCCCAGCAGAACCATAGAAAACTATCTTACAACAAAAATAAACATAAACAATCAAATCAAATACAAAAACAGTTTCCTTAATTTTTTGATCATTTACAATTTCTCCTTGGTGTTCCTTTAAAAATGAGTTTTCGACAGCTTTCAGGAAACACGTCAGTAAATATCTTTCTCTGTATAGAAAACAATCTGTAAAAAACATTCTCATGTCTTCCTCTGAGTTTAGCGAGAATCGTGACAAATTTAACCCAAACGGTTTTCGAAGGAAAGGCATCAGTATTAGAAAGTGTTTCTTCTCATGCATGTCACTGAACTCAGGAGAGGCGGGGCTGAAGAGGAGTCCGCTAACGCCAAAGTCGAACTCTCACACATGCACACGCTCCTCCGGCTCAGATACTCCGCCCCTCAGAGCCATTTCTGATCGTGACGTTGTAGAAAAGCTCGTTCAGAATCGTCTCAGCGGTCCGTTTTCGATCAGTGCTGGTGACAGGACACTTCCTGGTAAGAACTGTTCCTCTTCGCTACAAGTGCACACCCAAAAAAAGAAAATATACAGCGGACAAACTTTTACAAGAAAGTACAAAAACAGCACAAAGTTTAGTGCCGAAAGGAAAAGCAAATCCCAAATATTAAGTGTAAACATTTCCAATCTGCTACAGGTTTGTGAGGCTGTGTGGACGCAGAGCTCCACAGACGAACCTTCTTCAGTGCAGCCGATTGTTCAGAATTCACCTCCGTGTTTCGCTGAAATGTACGGTGTTCTGATGAAATATGTCTTTCAGAGGGAAATCTCATGCCAGAGTAAAAGCTCAGAGTGTGGGACAGCAGGTTCAAGTCCGGACTGAGGCGAGTTCTCAGACGAGGATTTAGCTGCGGCTCGGAGGTACGGTGAGCGAACGACGTTAAAAAAAGAGAGGTGCATAAATACAGGACCTGCAGGAGAGCTGGATAAGCCGGTGTGTGATATGCATAAATGGCACATTACAGACATGCTGTGGGACTTAAGCGTCATCGCCCGTCATGTGCGACACGACAGGCGACGAGAATACTGCATTTTATTTTTAATGCACGTGACGGAACAATAGCATCAACAAAGACGGCTGCAGAGACGTGGACCATTCCTTTAAGACAGGGCGGGGGTTTGGCAGAGTGAGGCGGCGGCGCCTCGTTCGGTTCGAGCGTGCGCGCAGAGCCCTCAGAGCTCAGATGTCCATGTAGTCGTCCTCCTCCTCTTCCTCGTCCGTCTCGCTCTCCAGAGACGACTCTTGGCTGGACGTCTCCTGCACCTCGAGCGCTGGCTGGCTCAGAGTGTCCTTTTTGACCGTGGCTGCGGACTGAGATGACAGGATGACGTTCTGTGTGAGAGGAGACAGCAGGGGGCACTGTTGAGTCTGAAATAACTGTGCGGCACAGAAGCACAAATTCAGAGGGATAAAAAAACGGCATACCTTGAGTCTTTGTTTGGTTTCCTCTGAGATGCTGCCTTTGGGGGAGAGGAGCGTGGGCGTCGGGGGTGTTACTGTGATTTCTGGCGGGAACTTGGTAACTGTGGACGGGATGAAAAGCTTTGGCATGTTGGGAGGAACCCGGGAGCGGATTCTGTTGGGGTCTGGAAGCTTCGACTGCTCATTGCTGGCATACTGCTGCTGGTCTGAGAGAATAAACAAGATATTCTTCAGAGCTCGGGACTTTTTTCTGAGCAAATCCAGCCGCTGAGGGCTTTGTTTACTTCACTCAGCTGTACTCATGCAAACATGCGGGCTTGGTTTTTTCACACAGACACAGACAGACAGAAAAATGGATCAGAGAGTTTAATAAAGGAGGAGACGTGAAGAATTAGGACGGTAAAAACAATGAAGAGAGAAATGTCAGTGATGAAGGTAAATGAGGCCGAAATAAAAACCAGATCTAAAAGAGAGATTTTTAGTTTTCTTTTTAAAATGCAGAGAGAGTTGGTGGTTTTAAAGCTTTAGGGACTCATTTACAAGAGAAAACCTTAAAACAGAGGATTAAACTTCTGTCACATTTCTCCATCTTGTTCTCCTTTGTCCTGTAACATCACCTGGGCATGTTTGTGCGGTGCTACATGTGGCGGTTTCCTCCTGAAACCAGCCTGCTGCTGCTGCGGCGGCGGCGGCGGCGGCGGCGGCAGACTCCTGCCCCTGGGATACAGTGGCCAGTTTCATCTGCTGACAAAGGTGTGACTCCTGCTGTCGGTATGAAAGTCCCTCTGAGGGCTCCTCTCCTCGCTCCTCTGTGGGGGAGAAAGAATCACCTGAAAAGCTGATCATCCATCATCAGCGCCCAGCTCAGACTCAGGCTGGTTGATTATGATTTAATGATCTGGATGGATCCTTCGACATCATAAGCTAACAGAGAAGCTTCATCGTTTGTTCCTTCAGTCTTTAGGTTTTTAGGTTTATTCTCCTGAAGAACAAAAACCAGGCTGAGAACCTGGAGGTCTTGTGGGACAGTGTTGCTCTGTAATGAGGGCTGTGGAGCAGACTCACTGAATTCAGATGATTACATGCTGAATGAACTCTCTGCTGACTGTGTCGCTCCTGCAGCTCAGACAAAAATGAAAACAAAAATGATATAATACTCTCTCTCTCTCTCGCTCGCTCGCTCTCTCTCACTAGGGTTGCCTTGGAAACCATTACATAATACATAGTACTGCAGTGTTACTTGATGCTAACCTGTGAGAGGAGTGAGGATGTTCATATACTTTAAATGTGAAAACAGACAAATCTGAACATCTCTGAGAAACTGATCACTGATCAATTACAGAGTCTTAGTTTGAACAGATCACATGACCTTCACAGACTCATTATCATCATCATCATCATTATTGTAATCAATTTCATTTTCATCATCATTATTAACATTATCATTATTATCATCTTCATTATTATGATGATCATCATCATCGTTGTCATTATAATTATGTCTATCATTATTATTATCATCATCATCATTATTTTCATCACCATAATAATAATAATAATTATTATTATTTTTAGAGATGGACTCATTAATGTAGATCACAGAACTGTTTTAAAATACTTTAATTGCTAATTCCTTTATGATGTTTACAATAAAAAGGTTTTTTATTTCTTTATATACAAACATCTTTTTTTTTAATCCATGATATATCTCAGTATTAATAAAGAATCCATCTGCCAAGATATCCATATACAGTAGACTGTAATACGTGTAAAATAAAGAAATTAAATATAATTTTTTATTTCTAAATATTTGTTATGTATATTTCCTTTTTTTATTTGTTCAGAAAACAAAAATTTTAAAATTTCTTTGATAAAATTTTAAATCAAATTCATTTATTAAAAAGTATTATTGAACTGTCTTTTTTAAATTAAATAGAAATCCATTTAACTCTGTGAGGACATAAACAGTGATGAGATTGAGGCTGCAGAGTTTGTTGTGAAGCAGAAGAAAAAAACATTTACTGCTAAGTTTTATAAAGCTTTGCACAACTTATTTTATCATAAATGAAGGTTCGAATGTCACATTTTAGACGCGTCAATTCAGGAGAATTAGAGAGAAAATTAAAGAGCTAAAGCATAATAGTTATTTAAAGTTCCTGTGAGGAGTATTTGACATCATGAAACAGGATAAAGTTTACACTGACGTCTTTTAAAAATATAAAAATGTAAATAAGACGTTAGAAGAGCCGTCCTGCTGCTGCTGACAGAAAACCAACGATGATGTCTGACCGAAACACCAGCTCATCACAAAAGGTTCGCAGCTACTTTCTTTTAGCTAAGAGCAAAATAATCAAAATTTTCTACTTCAAAATATTATTCAAAGATGTTGTTTTTATGACCTGTAACAAACTCTGTATGTAGACGAGTGTGTGATCTTTTTTGACACCATCCGAGTCACATTCTGTACGTCACTAAACTGCCTCCAGGCTTTTGTTTCCATCTACATGATTTTTTTTATCTCAACATAACTTCATCTACATAATTCTCCCCAGAGCCTGAACCTTTTCCAAGTTTGTCATCAACAAGATTTATAAAAAGTGAAATGAGGTTCAGGGAAATTAAAAACAGGGGAGTCGTCTAAAAAGCCGTTTCACAGCTCGAGTTAATGAGCTCTTACCTGAGAGGAGAGTTCAAACTCGGTCTTAAAAACAGAAGAAGTGCCGACAGAGCCTCTCAATGCTTTTTACAGCCCTCTCCTGTCTCTACACGCCTCGAACAACAATCAGATCACAGACAGAATAACTGTGGATCTAATAACAAAAGAGTTCAGACGTTTTAGAGATTCAAGCTCACAGGCTGAGTTTACATTACCGGGGGGACATCAGGGTACAGGTCCTGAGTGTAGGACTTCCATATTCAGATCTTAAACATGAGATCATCTCTCAGCCAGAATATTCATGATCAGGATGATTATTCCAAAAACCCACCAGAAGCTCGAGCAGGAAGAGAAAGAGTCACAGTCTGGAGGAAGCTCGTTTCTAAACTCTCAAACTGGCTGAAAAAACCCGACAGGCAAAATATGAAGAGGCCAGGGATGTTATGTAAGAGACCTTAGAGGTCCACTGGCGCCCCCTACTGAACCTTTGGATAACAGCAAACTCAGATCTTAGAGTGCAGCTTCACCTCAGCAGAGGAGCAGCACTACAGGAGCATCATATCGAGTCTTTCACACAGAGAGCAGCAGAGCGACTGATAAATCTGACCCTCTGTGAGCTGTGATGAAGCTGTGATGTATGTGGAGACGCCGTACCTGTGTGTGGTAGGAAGGCCATGGCGGCGGCTGGGTGGCTAGCTGCTCTCCTCTGGTCGTGGAAGCCTGAGGCGGGAGGTCTGGTCAGTTTGCTCGGGGGCTCGTACAGCGGTTTGGCCTGGCCGTCCTGGGCGGAGAGCGGGTGGCAGCTGGTGTGACTGAGCAGGACAGGAGTCGGCAGGGAGGCGGGGAAGAAGAGGTCGCGGTGCTCCTTGGTGTATTTGGGCGTGGTGGGGGTGTCGCCTGCGGACTGAGAGACAGAGAAGAAGAGGAGAGGTCGTGAGGAGGCGAGGAGATCCATCTGAGGCGTGACCCGTCCTCAGAGGAGAGTCGGTGAGTCTGCGCTCTTCAAACGGCGAACATCAGCAGCGGAGGAGGAAGTCTAGAGTCCTCTGCAGGGCTGCGACGGTGAACCTCATGGGCTCAGAGTCTCCCTGGATGTGCTGGACTCTGTGCCGGGTGCACTAGTCTACAACAACACGCCGCATCCCTCTGAAACCACTTCCCTGTGTGTCCTTTAGAGAACCACTTACAAACACAAGAGCTGCACAAACAACCTGTGACAACAGCCGCCCTGCTCCCAGAGCTGCTGTCATGGCAACACACAGGAGCACTGTTAAAAGAAATAAATACACCTTCTCGAGTTTTTCAATTTAAAATGGATGAAAGGTTGGAGGAGAAGCAGCTCTTATGAGGCTGAGATCCAGCTCTTCAGCCTGACAGACAACCAGAACACGTGAAGATCCTCGGAGCTGACGTGTTTTTAAAAGCAGCTTCATTATCAACATGATTTCAGGTACATCAGGTAAAGTTTTCAGGGTTTCAGATCCCAGAGGACCAAATTACACCGAACGAGCCGCTCTGACAGACTCAGTATGTGAGCAGAGGAGACTTTGGCAGTAACAGCTCTCCTGTCTTTTTTTCTCTCTCTGCTGGGAGTTGAAGTCAAATTGAGCGTCTGAATCAGAGTCTATGTATGATGATGGTCCCCTGGGGATTCACGCGGCGTAAAACAGACAAATCAAACAGAGTAGCCCTCCAAAAGCATGGACAGCTACGGCTCCTCCACACTCGACACAGAGCGGCACAGCAGCTCCGAAGCATGCGAGCGTTCAGAGCCCGCTTTGATGATTCATACCTCATGAATTAAACATCGGCAACAAAGACGGCAACAAGTCAGCCTGACCGCCGCGCACATTAGACGAACACGGTACCTGAGAAAATTGCAGCACAGATCATGCAGCCGGCGTGGAGCCTCCTCTGGGTTTGGAGTGTCCCTCAGTCTGAACTGAAAAACGGTTCTTTGCAATTATGGAGATTGGGCTTTAGATCAGATTAGAGCAGCTGTAGATGTTCAGGTTTGGGCACAAATGAAACACCGGCCTACTGAACACTTTAATCAATTTACCCGCACATACGAGACAGACTACAGAGCGTCAAATTCAGATTTTATTACGTGTCAAAACTTAAAAAAACAACTCCCAACTCTGCTCATTTACACCCCAGAGGTGAGAGCGGAGAGTTTCGACAGACGCCTTCATCAAACTCTCATAAATGCTCGTCATGTCTGCGAAAGGTCGAGAGCAAAAATCTAAAAATAAAACAGATCAGACCTCCGTCGATCACACAGAGTTTGCCCTTGTTTTTTTTTTTGCACCTGATGTGGTTTTAAAAGCGAGGAGGCAAACAACTCAGATTACAAAACAGCTCCGCACAACACGAGTAGATCTCGCTCTGCGCTTGTGGGGGCTTGAAGGAACGTGTGAATCTGTGAGAGGCAGAAAACAACTTTTTCATGTCCTCGAGGCGAGAGCTTCCAAGGTGCCTACTCACATTTCCCACGACGGAGATAAAAACCATGACAAGAGCTGGAAGAACAGTAATTACAACCAAACACCAGTTCGATTAGACCGCAGAGCGGAGCTGGGAGCAGAGGGCCGCTGTCTTATTAGCAGCATGAGCAAACACGATTACGGGTTAATTATGAAAACGTCTAACAGGTCGACGACGAGCGAGCAAGCAGGTCTGAGAAGAGTCTGCAGACGACTGGTTAATCCTCCATACATGAGGGGAGTCATGTAACAGCAACATGTGGTGATAAATAAATCAAAACTAAGACTCTAAGATCAGAATTCACAATTCAGATCTTTTTAATTCTTACACAGTCACAGATTTGTTCTATATTCCATTTTAAGACCTCTACCCTCCTGTAAAGAGTGTTTACACTTTGATAGGTTTGTCATCGTTATCAGTTTTTTATTATTAGTGTGATTTTTGTTCTTTTTGGCACACAAAACACCACTGCAGCATCGACCGACTGCAACGCTGGAAAATAACACCACTGGGCTTCTGAAAGGCTCATTTCACTCAATTATCACGTGAAAATTCAGATGCATCTTAAAAACTGTCGAGGTATTTTGATTTGAGCTTCAACAAACTAAACATGCAGGTAGAGCTGGGCGATAAACCGAAAATTTACTTTAGGTTGATTGTTGGGAACCAGATCTGAATTAGGATGAATTCACTAGTTAGATTGAAATCATGAGGCCAAGAGAAGTCATGACAGGTGACACCACCAATAACTTTGCAGTGAAAAAAGGGACTTTAAAGGTTTACTTTAGTGTGAATTTCAGTTAGGGTCAAAATAGGGCTGGGCGATAAACCGAAAATTTACCGATACTGAAATTCAGGACAATAACCAACGTCATTTTTCCCATATCTGTATATTCAATGTCAAATAAATAAATAAATCAAAGTTGGTTTTGGATGTGTGTAGGTAGGCTATGGTCTCATGTCCCTTAAAGACGCTGTCCTACATCAGAGACGTGACTCCACCCCATCCAGTCTGTAACAAAGAGGGAAAGACAGGTGAGGAGATGGAGGACGGAGAGAAAGTTGTAAATAATGTGGGAGGGGGTGAGCAGCTTGTGGAGTAGTTATCGTCCATTCATCGTTATCGAGGTGAACTGATCAATATATCATGATATTGATTTGAGGCCGTATCGCCCAGCCCTACTGTTGAGGTCCTTTGATTTGAGCTTCCAAAAACTAAACACGCAGGTACAGAAAAGCGCTGTGAACGGCCACAGATGGAGCTACATTAATGAAGTTAACTGTAGTGGTTGTAGGGGTCGTCACCAAGCTAGCAAGGGTATATATGCTTCACAGTCAGAGAGAATAACCGTTTCACACATAGAGGACCTGTACGAAGCAGAACCAACTGGAGCTCTTAAAAAAAGTGAAAATTTAGTCACATTAACCGAGGATGACTGGAAGTTCATGAGCGACCACAATCAGCATTCGTTTTTCTCTCTTCTGGTTTTTTACATATTTAAGAAACTTTCTGCCTCACGTAGATCATCATCTCAGTTTCTAAATTTCACACACCAACACCCAAACGCTGAAGACGAACACAAAACGGACAAAAACAACAAAAAGACT